>CM035839.1:5945477-7190477 GCA_020510985.1 Pholidichthys leucotaenia | reverse complement strand
GGTCTGGAGAAACCTCAAAACCATCTCGGGGCTCCAGAATACCTCCCCCCAGGCCACAGGGGGCAGGGAGTGGGCGAACAACCTGAATCTGTTTTTCAATAGATTTGACCAACCGCCCTCCCCCCTGACTGCACAACAACCACTGCTGCCTCTAAAGAAATCAAGTCCTGCTGCCCACTCCCCACTCTACCAACACCCCCCCACTCCCAACACACAGCCCCCCATCCTGACCCTGACCAGGACCCAGGTGAGGACGGAGCTGAGGAAGATCAAGGCGAGGAAGGCGCCGGGACCGGACGGCATCAGCGCAAAGCTCCTCAAGTCCTGTGCAGACCAGCTGTGTGGGATTGTGACGTATATCTTCAACATGAGCCTGAACCTGGGGAGGGTACCACAGCTGTGGAAAACATCTTGTGTGGTACCTGTACCAAAAACTTCCCACCCCAAAGACCTGAACAGCTACAGACCGGTGGCCTTGACGTCCCACTTGATGAAGACCCTGGAGAGACTGCTCCTTGCTCACCTCCGCCCCCTGGTGGAACCAGCGATGGATCCACTCCAGTTCGCCTACCAGCATGGCATTGGGGTGGAGGATGCGGTGATCTTCCTCCTTCACCGTTCTCTGTCCCACCTGGAGAAGCCCGGGAATATGGTGAGGATCATGTTCTTTGACTTCTCCAGTGCTTTCAACACCATCCAACCGATGATCCTGAAGGACAAGCTGCTGCGCGCAGGGGTGGACCAGCACCTGTCATCATGGATCCTGGACTACCTCACGAACCGGCCTCAGTTTGTGAGAACCCGGGACTGTGTGTCCGACACGATCATCAGTAGCACGGGGGCCCCCCAGGGAACGGTGCTGGCTCCCTTCCTGTTCACTCTTTATACTGCGGACTTCTCACACAACACAACACACTGCCATCTACAGAAGTTCTCTGATGACTCTGCGATCGTTGGCCTCATCTCCAATGGAGATGAAGCTGAGTACAGAGGGCTTATCCAGGACTTCGTGGACTGGTGCCATCGGAACTGCCTCCAGATCAACGCGAGGAAAACTAAGGAGCTGGTGGTGGACTGCCGCAGGCATGGGCAGCCCCTCACAGTACCAGTAAATATACAGGGAACAGACATCGAGATGGTGACATCCTATAAGTACCTGGGTATTCATCTGAACAATAAACTAGACTGGTCACACAATACTGATGCACTCTACAAGAAGGGACAGCGCAGGCTGTTCCTGCTGAGGAGACTCAGGTCTTTTGGTGTACAAGGGGCGCTGCTGAAGTCATTCTATGACACGGTGGTGGCATCAGCCATCACTTTTGGAGTGGTCTGCTGGGGCAGTGGCATTACTGCAGCCGATAGGAAGAGACTGAACAAACTGATTAAGAAAGCTAGCTCTGTCCTGGGGCAGCGCCTTGATCCGATGGAGGAGATAGGAGAGAGAAGGACGGTGGCTAAACTGTCATCTCTGCTGGAGTCCGAGTTCCACCCTATGCAGGACATACTGAATGCACTGAGGAGCTCATTTAGCAGCAGACTACATCATCCCAGGTGCACAACCGAGAGGTTTCGTAGGTCCTTCCTACCAACGGCTGTCAGACTGTACAACCTAAGCAGGGCTGCTCGCAGAGATAGCAAAAAAAGACGTAACAAACTAATAGTTTTTTGAATGCAGAAGATGCAATAGACTTACACAGTGGTCCTCTCCGGCATACAACTAGGAGCATGCCGGTCGCTATGGAGGGTGAGAGTGTGTATGGGCACATAATCATACCATGCAGGATAGCTGGGTAGACGGTTATGCTGTTTCATTCCATCTAGCGGCAATGCTCTGCACTGTGTGTGTTTATATATTTGCATATTTGTTCCGTCTAGCTGCAATGCTCCGTACTGTGGGTGTTTATATATTTATAT
The DNA here is from genome assembly GCA_020510985.1 of Pholidichthys leucotaenia. NCBI lineage: Eukaryota > Metazoa > Chordata > Actinopteri > Cichliformes > Pholidichthyidae > Pholidichthys > Pholidichthys leucotaenia. The sequence goes on along the minus strand of CM035839.1, from coordinate 7,188,560 downwards.
ATCTACATGTTATTCCATCTAGCTACATTGCTCCGCACTGTGTGTGTTTATATACTTGCATATTTATTCCACCTAGCTGCAATGCTCCGTACTGTGGGTGTTTATATATTTACATATTTATTCCATCTAGCTACAATGCTCTGCACTGTGTGTTCATATATTCATATATTTATTCCATCCAGCTACAATGCTCTGCACTGTGTGTCTGTGTGTGTGTGTATATATATATATTTTATAGTAATACGTACATATGTTTATTAGCTGCTCTTGCTTGCTTGTTTTTTTTTTTCTTGCCTTCTGATTGTTGCTCTGAGTGTTGCTATCCCTGTGCTGTTGCAATCCTGGAATTTCCCCGTTGTGGGACTAATAAAGGCTTATCTTATCTTATCTTATCTTATCTTATATATACAGTATATACTGTATATGAGTTACTTTCCCGCCCCTCGCCCAGGTGAATCCATTCTGTTGGCCAGCAATGCTTGTACTTAAACGGCTTTTGCCAGTCAAGCATTGCTGGACCGCTGTATTGTCTGATGGACGTATCGACACATGCCTGTGTTTTTGCCAGGCCACACTGGGACTAACTGGGACTGCTCCGGTGTTGTGCGTATTGACTGTGTGTATTTTCCCGGTGTTCTCACCTGCGACTGTTGAGTGTCCTGGAGGACTCCTTGAGTGCCCTGAGCTCTGTAATTATTTTGTACAGCTGGTTTTTGTTTGTCTTTAGTTCAATAAATGTGTTGTGGTGTAACCCAGCACGTAAATCCATTCTTCCTTCCCCTCCTCTGTGCGCTGCATAAAGGCGCACGAGGAGGCTTGTGACAATACATATACTGCATACGTATATACGTATAGTCATGTGAAAAAAAATTAGGACACCCTGTATGAGCCTGTGTTTTTTTTTTAAAGATTTGGACATATGGACATTTAATAACGTTATAATGTTAAAAATACTGTGAGATTCATGTAATACAACTAAACAATTAAAAATGAATTAAAGACTTTTACAAATTTTCTATAAAATGTAATTCTAAACAAATAGTGAGGAATAAATTAGGACACCCTCCTTCTTTTTTAAGGACACCCCCACACTCATTCCAACTAAAATGGCTAAAATAAATGTTAAAAAATGCAAATTAAAACAAAAACAAGGTTAAACATAGATATGTGAACATTTCTTAATAAAGAACTGAATATTTAATGGGGTGTCCTAATTTTTTCACATGACTATATATACACATACATACATATTCATTCTACTTATGAAAAGGCTGAATAATAAAATAAAATGAAAACTTATGTCAGAGTAAATTCTTCACAACAATACGCAGCTGATCAAAGTGTCTTAACGGAACTCTCACCGTCACATTTATCCACATGCGCAGAAATGTCTCACTTTACCACACAGAGTTAATGTTTGCTACTCTAATAAGTGACAGAAGTGTCATTTTTCACTTAATTTTGCTTTTTTTATGAGTCTACATTTCATCAGTTTTTATTTGGCGATCCACTCACTCTTATTTTGAAGGGCTGGAAGACCAGATAGGAGCTCTTATTTTGAAAGTTCATTTGCTAAGTGAGCTTGATTTTACACCTGCATCTTTTCTTGATTCCACAGTTTCTTGTGCTAAAGGTGGACCTACTTTTATTCTCTTATATTCCTTTTTATGTCTGCTTGCTGCAGCATGCGGGGGGGGGGGCAATGCAGCCACACTAAGCGCTCAGCACTGCTCAGCAGCGGCAGCTGGGGAGAGCATGAAGTCACTGCTCGTACTGACGTGACAAATACCTGAATATGTGCGATACAACCATTGTATTTATCGCGGGCGGCCAAATGTACCGATACAATGAATATATTTGGTGTATTGCCCAGCCCTGTTCTGAAGAAGTAATTCTGTGGTGTTGGGAGAAGGGGGTGTAGAGTGTGTTACATCATAGCACAAAAAAGCTAAGAAAAACAGAAGGAGACACGGGAAAAACATGCTGAGCCATAAAATCAGAGTAACTTCCTCTTGGCCCTACTCCACGGAGGTGCCTTCAATCACACCACTGCCTCTGACATCGTCACTTTCCTCTCCAAACTACTCCTAAACTCACTCACAGGCAGTGTTTAAAACACCGAGTGGAGGCCTGAGCAACCTGCAGACCTCCACCTCAGCACAGCTACGCCGCCATGTACACACACACACACACTCTCTCTCTGCTCCTTTCACTCCCATCACCAAAGCTTGTCTGCCCCTCCTCTCTGTGGCGTTGCGTGGGTTGGATTCAGATCATACATACCTCCTTGTCTACATATTTTCTTGCCCGGTTTCCTGGCACATTCCTTGGATATTCTTTTGACTGTAAAATGAATAGAAAACTAAAGAATAACATGGAGCCCCTGAGACGCGCAACTGCACACAGGAGCTGGCATGCACACACACACACACACACATACACGCACACACAATCTGAGTGACTGAAAAAGACTTTGAGGTGAAGGAAGGGAGAACAAAACATGGCGGGGGGAGAATGAATAAGACCAGCTCAATCAGAGCAGTATTCAGTCTATCGGTGGGCTGGCCACTCATTCAGCCAAATCAATCGGCGATGATCAGGACGACAACGGTCTTGTTTAATGAACTGTAGCCATTGTGGCGGAGCACAATACGCTATGATGAGCTGCAGACATGGGGGGGAGGCAAATAAAGAAATGAGCTGGAGGAAGAAAAGGAGAAGATGGAGGGGGCAGAAAGTGGCCTCAGACACGCCGACACACACACACGCCATCTTCATTCCATCCACGCCTCACTCTCACACTGCCGTCATGCACATTAAACATGCACAAGGTCATGCTTCCCCTCCACCCAAGGACAGACGGGGGACACGGACAGAAATGCACTCCCACACGGTGACGACACAGACCATCTGCTCTCTACCGGAGGGTTGTAGGTTCAACTCTCTCTCCGCCCCGCCCACATGACCCCAGGGGGGCCCCGCGGGCCAACTCACCGTCCTCCGTGGGAACGTAGATGTTAAGGTAGAGGCAGTCCTCGCTCTGGTCCTGGACGTAGGTGGACACCACGTCGATGCTGTTGGTGAACCACACCGGCAGCATCACGTCCGGCAGGCGGCCCTCCACGATGCTCTGGGGGCACACGGGGGCGAAGTGTGTAGCGTTGCGGATGTCCGGCCACGGTGCTGCCGGCTCCGGTGGCTGGAAGCGGCGCTCGCCAATGGGCGGTGCGGCGTATGGGACGCCGAGGAACTGCACCACGGGACCCAGGATCTCATTGTTGAGCTCCTTCCTGACACCACGCAGCTTGCCGTTGGCAGTGTTGACCACTGGGTCGGCCTCGTCGAGCTTCTGGGCCGTCACAGTGCCGGGACACGCCTGCAGGAGCAGCAGCAGGCCCAGCCACAGCAGGGTGGGCGCCCACCAGCTCGAGTTTGGGGAACCTTCAAGCCCTACACATCCCATCCTCCGCCTCCCGTTTTTGGGAGCGTGAAGTAGCCGACGTCCGGTCCTGGAACGGTGTCTCCACTGGGACATGGCCACTAAATCCAACTTTTCAGCTCGGCTGATTTTTGTACTCTAGATGTGGGAAAAAACTCCTTCTTTTTTATATCTCACTTATGCCATGAAGCTGCAAACACAAACACACGAGCACACCTAAACATCACACTCACACACAGGCATAAGTGAAGGGTTAATCCGGAGAAGAGGAGGGACAGCAGCGGCCAATAATCCTCAACAAAAACCCGGAAAAAACCAACCATCCAGCAGAGACGGCGCAGCCATCAGGTCTGCCTTAGAAAATCTGAGTATTCCTCACAACGTGGACGATATTCCTCAGAACGATCCCGTCAGGAACCGGAGCAAAGGATTCGTCTTTAAGCGCCACTTCTGAGAAGGTAGTCCAGCCAGTCGACCATGATGGTTTCCATAGCGCCGGGTACAGCAGGAGCAGCACTGCAGGGGTAGATTCCTACAAGACAGAAAAAACACAACACTCAGCATCCCTATAAAGAGAAATAATGACTCTTCTAGACATTTTAATACATGTCAGGCTAAAAACGAGTAGCATCGGTTTTAATCGCGATTAACCCAGTTGATTTATCACAATTAATCATAACTGAGTTAATCGTGATTAAAACTGACACCACTACTAAAGACATAATGTTTCTTTTAGCTTGCTTGTTTTGATGTCACAGTGTCAAATACTGCTGTTCTGATCTGTTCTGTTCTACCAACTACACAATGATGCCTACAGGCAGCAGGTGATTTGCTGTTTTCCAGTGAGGGAGTGGGGGGGGGGGGTAATCACAAATTTAGCATAAGGTACAAATATATAAATGCAAATTAGGTGCAAATTTGCAAGAATAAAGATGCAAAGGCATGAAAAAAATCATGAATTTGCAACTTCTTTCTCATAAATTTGCATCTTTTTCTCATAGATTTGACTTTTTACAAAGTTGCAACTTCCATCCATCCATCTTGCACCGCTTATCTGGGAATCCAGGTCGCGGGGGCATCAGTCCATGCAGAGTAGCCCAGACTTCCCCCCAGTTCACATAACACCATGTTGGGGAAAAATTAATCACCCTTAAATGACTGAGAAGAGAATCAATCAGATGAATTAAATGAGTTTATTACTTGCAGCAAGGGGGCAATACACACAACAGAAAGTTGAGAATAGCGCTCAATTGGCCAGTCCAGCTGAGACTTTTTATACAGTGCAGCAGTATCTGTATGCATAGATAACAAAGATTATAGTTGTTCTTCAGTATCGTGGGAGTGGGAACAGGAACAGCTGGCACACTGATCAACTGCTGAGTTGGCATTTCTTTCCTCTTGTACAATGGTTCACTCAGTACTTTTCCACTCAGAAAACACAGCTGATATAAATAAACAGCAATTGTTTTATCTGAGCAGAACACATGTCAAAATGAAATACAACAATAAAATAATACATAGACAAAAATCAAGTTTATCCTTCACACCATGATCCCCATGATCCCTCTTGGAAGTGGTGAGCCCAATGAAGGGCGGACCATGTGCCTCCTTTGGGTACACTGGGTCCTTGATTTAACGTTTTTCACACAGATCCACTGGACTGCTCTTGGTCTGGCCCTTCACCCACGACCAGTTTGCCTTGGAAGCTATGGTGCAGAGAGCTCGTGTGATCATTTAGGCACTCAAACCACCTCCATCACGATAAGGTGGCGAGCCATGGAGAGGCAAAATTGCAACTTTTTTGCAAAAGTACAACTTTTATAAATCTGCATCTTTTTTCTCATTTTTTTTGTTTTACATTTAAATTTGCAACTTTTTTCTCATAAATTTGTAACTTTTTTGCAAAATTGCAAATTTTGTTGTAAATTTGCAACTTTTTCTCATAAATTAGCAAATTTTTCTCATAAATTTGTGACTTTGTTCTTATAAATTTCTTGCTCTTCTCTTAAAAATGTGTTTTTTCTCATAAATTAGCTACTTTTTTCTCATAAATTTGCTATTTTTTTTCTATAAATTTGCAACTTTTTCTAATAAATTTGTAACATTTTTTTGCAAAATTGCAACTTTTCTGTTGTAAATTTGCAACTTCTTTCCTCATAAATTTTCAACTGTTTTCTATAAATTTGCAACTTTTTTCTCATGAATTTCCAACTGTTTTTCTATAAAGTTGCAACTTTTTTTTGATAAATTTCAAAATTTTTCAATAAATTTGCAACTTTTTTTTTGCAAAATTGCAACTTTTCTGTTGTAAATTTGCAACTTCTTTCCTCATAAATTTTCAACTGTTTTCTATAAATTTGCAACTTTTTCTAATAAATTTGTAACTTTTTTTTTGCAAAATTGCAACTTTTCTGTTGTAAATTTGCAACTTCTTTCCTCATAAATTTTCAACTGTTTTCTATAAATTTGCAACTTTTTTCTCATGAATTTCCAACTGCTTTTCTATAAAGTTGCAACTTTTTTTTGATAAATTTCAAAATTTTTCAATAAATTTGCAACTTTTTTTTTTGCAAAATTGCAACTTTTCTGTTGTAAATTTGCAACTTCTTTCCTCATAAATTTTCAAATGTTTTCTATAAATATGCAACTTTTTTCTCATAAATTTCCAACTGTTTTTCTATAAAGTTGCAACTTTTTTTGATAAATTTCAAAATTTTTCAATAAATTTGCAACTTTTTTTTTTGCAAAATTGCAACTTTTCTGTTGTAAATTTGCAACTTCTTTCCTCATAAATTTTCAAATGTTTTCTATAAATTTGCAACTTTTTTCTCATAAATTTCCAACTGTTTTTCTATAAAGTTGCAACTTTTTTTGATAAATTTCAAAATTTTTCAATAAATTTGCAACTTTTTTTTGCAAAATTGCAACTTTTCTGTTGTAAATTTGCAACTTCTTTACTCATAAATTTTCAACTGTTTTCTATAAATTTGTAACTTTTTCCTCATAAATTTCCAACTGTTTTTCTATAAAGTTGCAACTTTTTTTGATAAATTTCAAAATTTTTCAATAAATCTGCAACTTTTTTTGGCAAAATTGCAACTTTTTTGTTGTAAATTTGCAACTTCTTTCCTCATAAATTTTCAACTGTTTTCTATAAATTTGCAACTTTTTTCTCATAAATTTCCAACTGTTCTTCTATAAAGTTGCAACTTTTTCTGATAAATTTCAAACTTTTTTCAATAAATTTGCAACTTTTTTTGCAAAATTGCAACCTTTCTGTTGTCTATTTTCAGTTTTTTTCCTCATAAATTTTCAGCTGTTTCTCATAAATTTCCAACCTTTTCAATAAATTTGCAACTTTTTCTTCTCTCATAAATTTGTGAATTTTCTCTTGTAAGTTGTGCTGTAAGTATTTTTTCAAAAGTTGCATTCCATGACAGCTGGGGGACCTCCCACAATGCACTGGGCTTCACTCCTTTCTTCACTCTCAATATTTTTTGCTGGTCATTAGCATCTGTTTGTTCTCTCCCATAGATTGAGTCCCCATCGTGCTGTTTGCTCTCTACATGTCTGTTCTTTTCTTCTTCTCTGTCCCCTCACCCCCCAGCCAGTCGCAGCAGATGACTGCCCCTCCCTGAGCCTGGTTCTGCTGGAGGTTTCTTCCTGTTAAAAGGGAGTTTTTCCTCTCCACCGTCGCCAAGCGCTGCTCACAGGGGCTCGCCTGATTGCTGGGGCCTTTCTGCAACTGTGCAGTTTTGCCCTACAGGCTGACAGTACTATGAGATGACTGTTGTTGTGAAATGGCGCTATATAAATAAAGACGAATTGAAATGAACTGAGGTGACAGCAGAGAGGTGGGCTTTGGCTGCGTATCTGCTGTGGCTGAAGGAGGCTCAACATCACAGTCCCATCAGCGTGTAAGTCCTCTCTTTCACGCTGCCGTTCTAAAATAAACACCAGTCCAGACTGCTCAGGCATTCTCTTTTATCATCTCAGGTTAGGATAAAGCCAGGAAGTCTCAATATTTGTGTGTTTTTAACAAAATTTACAGACCATTCCCTGTGACTTTCACACCGAGCTAATCCAATTTTAGACCATCAACAGAAAGTTCTGGACTCCATCCAGGTTCAGCTTCAAGTGGCACTGGCAGACACACATCCCAGTAATGTCCTGAAGTGTTGGATCCAAACTTGACAGTGTTTTAGCTCAGACGGTCCTGCCTCATCTAAACAAGTCATTTCCCTCTGGGCACCTGCCATCCTGTCAGCCAGGAGACTTCCTGTCTCATCACCAACCTTTCAGTGGAATCCCATCACATCTTCCTTGGACCAAATCAAGACACATAACAGTGGCTCCTCCTCGGACTTCGTCGTCTCCTACATCCTGAACACTGACTGTCAGAACAGACCCAGAGAGCCCGATCCACCTCCACACACACACACACACACAGATATTTACATGAGGCTAACCAAAGCCGCCAGTCTGACCTGCTCGTTTACGCGTCTGTATGTTCAGCATCGTCGGTCCCAGGAGGAGCATTTCAATCTCCCACCACCACCGTTCTCACTGCTCAGGAGTCAGTGTTCCACCTGGATGAGCTCACCTTCACATTTCAAATGCCAGGCTAATCCTGTTAGCATGTACACACAGAGGATCGGCGAATGGGCTCAAAAAACAAAACGACACGATGGCCCCGATGCACGTGACATCATTACAACACACGAGCTCTGGGCTGCACACCGCTGACACTTCTATGTGAACACACACATTATACACACACACACAGGTACAGTAGGCAGCATTCATCAATTTAGCATGAGGTACAAACCTATAAATGTAAATTACATATAAATTTGCACGAATAAAGGTGCAAAGATATGATAAAAGATGTCAATCTGAAAATTTAAAAAGGCACAAATTGCGGTTTAATTACACAGAATTAAAAATTAACCAGCATCCAGATAAACATTAAAAATTAGCAAAAAACTGCTGAAAATTGTCAGGAAAGAAATTAAAAATTTTGGTGAAAAAAGCTGCAACTTTAAAAGAAAAAAGTGGCACATTTTTAAGAAAAAAATCTGCAAATTTTTGAGAAAAAAATGAAAACTTACAAGAAAAAGTTGCAAATTTATGAAAAAAGTTATAAATTTTTGAGAAAAAAGTTGCAAATCTACTATAAAAAAGTTTAAAATTTACACAAAAAATTGCATATTAAAAAAAAAATACTAATTTCTGAGAAAAAATTAGAGAATTTACAGGAAAAAAGTTGCATATTCAAAATTTAATAAATGCAAATTTATGAGGAAAAATGATGAAAACTCAGAAGAAAAAAGTTGCAAATTTATGAAAAAGTCATAAATTTTGGTGAAAAAACTGCAATTTTACAAGAAAAAAGTTGCACATTTAAAAAAAAAATCAGCAAATTTATGAAAAAAAGATGAAAACTTGCAAGAAAAAAGTTGCAAATTTATGTAAATAAGTCAAATTTTTTTTACAAAAAGTTGCAAATCTACCTCAAAAAAGTTTAAAATTTACACAAAAACAATGCAATTTTAAAAAAAAAATCCAAATTTCTGAGAAAAGTGACAAATTCATGAGAAAACTAGAAAAGCACTTGGAGAGCGCAGACCTCCGCCAAGTACCTCAGTTAAGATAAGATACGATAAGATAAGCCTTTATTAGTCCCACAATGGGGAAATTCCAGGATTGCAACAGCACAGGGATAGCAACACTCAGAGCAACAATCAGAAGGCAAGAAAAAAAAAACAAGCAAGCAAGAGCAGCTAATATACATATGTACATATTACTATAAAATATATATATATACACACACAGACACACAGTGCAGAGCATTGTAGCTGGATGGAATAAATATATGAATATATAAACACACAGTGCAGAGCATTGTAGCTAGATGGAATAAATATATAGATATATAAAAACACAGTGCGGAGCATTGTAGCTAGATGGAATAAATATATAGATATATAAATATGAACACACCCAGTGCTGAGCATTGTAGCTAGATGGAATAAATATGTAAACCGGCTGAGGCTCAGGCTGTGACCGCCGGTCACAGCCTGAGCACGTCCCCCTCAGCATCGGCGGCCGTTTAGTGGAGAGAGTGGAGAACATCAAGTTCCTCGGAGTGCAGATCTCGCAGGACCTGACCTGGAGCAAGAATTCCTTGGAGATCAGGAAGCGGGCTCAGCAGAGACTACACTTCTTGAGGAAACTCAAACAGGCCTCTCTCACCATCTGCATCCTCAGGACCTTCTACAGAGGTGTGGTGGAGAGTGTTCTGACGTACTGCATTGCTACATGGTACTCCAGCTGCAGTATGTCAGACAAAAAAGCCCTGCAGAGGATAGTCAAGGGGGCGGAGAGGGTAATTGGAGTCTCCCTCCCCTCTGTCCAAGAACTTTTTCAGAACCGTTGTAGGAGCAGGGCACTGAACATTGTCAAGGACCGTTCTCACCCTCTGCATAAACACTTTGAACTTCTTCCATCTGGTAAACGATTCCGGAGCATCAGAGGCAGAACCACCAGACTGATCAACAGCTTCCTCCCACAAGCTGTCAGGATGCTGAACAGCTGACCCGGAATCTCACATACACACTACTGCACCTATGGACATTTTGTATATTATAGTTAGTTATTCTTTTTCCCCAAGTATGTCTCAGGGATGTGTGAATGGATGGGGGGGTGGGAGCTATGTGGGAGTGTGTCTTAATCATGCTGCTTCTTATATGGATGCCGAGAGAAACGCAATTTCATCTTGCCTGCACTACAGTTGTATGTACAGCAATATGACAATAAAGTTTGATTTGATTTGATTTGATTTGATAAATATATAAACACACACAGTGCAGAGCATTGTTGCTAGATGGGATGAAACAGCATAACCCTCTACTTAGTTATCCTACATGGTATGATTATGTGCCCATACATATTCTCACCCTCCATAGCGACCGGTATTTTCCTAGTTGTATGCCGGAGGGGACCATTGTGTAAGTCTATTGCATCTTTTGCATTTAAAAACTATTAGGTTGTTACGTCTTTTTGCTATCTCTGCGAGCAGCCCTGCTTAGGTTGTACAGTCTGACAGCCGTTGGTAGGAAGGACCTACGAAACCTCTCGGTTGTGCACCTGGGATGATGTAGTCTGCTGCTAAATGAGCTCCTCAGTGCATTCAGTACGTCCTGCATAGGGTGGAACTCGGACTCCAGCAGAGATGACAGTTTAGCCACCGTCCTTCTCTCTCCTATCTCCTCCACCGGATCAAGGCGCTGCCCCAGGACAGAGCTAGCTTTCTTAATCAGTTTGTTCAGTCTCTTCCTATCGGCTGCTGTAATGCCACTGCCCCAGCAGACCACTCCAAAAGTGATGGCTGATGCCACCACCGTGTCATAGAATGTCTTCAGCAGCGCCCCTTATACACCAAAAGACCTGAGTCTCCTCAGCAGGAACAGCCTGCGCTGTCCCTTCTTGTAGAGTGCGTCAGTATTGTGTGACCAGTCTAGTTTATTGTTCAGATGAATACCCAGGTACTTATAGGATGTCACCATCTCGATGTCTGTTCCCTGTATATTTACTGGTGCTGTGAGGGGCTGCCCATGCCTGCGGCAGTCCACCACCAGCTCCTTAGTTTTCCTTGCGTTGATCTGGAGGCAGTTCCGATGGCACCAGTCTACGAAGTCCTGGATAAGCCCTCTGTACTCAGCTTCATCTCCATTGGAGATGAGGCCAACGATCGCAGAGTCATCAGAGAACTTCTGTAGATGGCAGTGTGTTGTGTTGTGTGAGAAGTCTGCAGTATAAAGAGTGAACAGGAAGGGAGCCAGCACCGTTCCCTGGGGGGCCCCCGTGCTACTAATGATCGTGTCGGACACACAGTCCCGGGTTCTCACAAACTGAGGCCGGTTCGTGAGGTAGTCCAGGATCCATGATGACAGGTGCTGGTCCACCCCTGCGCGCAGCAGCTTGTCCTTCAGGATCATCGGTTGGATGGTGTTGAAAGCACTGGAGAAGTCAAAGAACATGATCCTCACCATATTCCCGGGCTTCTCCAGGTGGGACAGAGAACGGTGAAGGAGGAAGATCACCGCATCCTCCACCCCAATGCCATGCTGGTAGGCGAACTGGAGTGGATCCATCGCTGGTTCCACCAGGGGGCGGAGGTGAGCAAGGAGCAGTCTCTCCAGGGTCTTAGGTATTAGGTATTAGTTCCCCCTAATATTGGGATTTTCCCCAAATATAATAGTGCTACATTTATTTTATCTATATTTTCAGATTCCTTGACCATGAAAACATACCTTTAGCAATTGGATTCACATTGATATCTTTATTAGTTCAGTAGTTATTGACAAAAATCACTTTTTCTGTAATGGCGGTTTTCTTCTGGATATAGCTCCATAGCTTTTGAAGAGACAACAAATTCATCGGCACACTACTGATTCCTCAGTGTCTTGGCTATATTTTGGTGTTTGTTTATATCTTAATTTGTTACCTTACAGTGATGAAAATTCCAAAGATCCCCTATTATTTCCTGTTCTGGATCACAGTATCCAGATTTTTTGCAGGATCCGGATCAGTCTTTGATATTTCCTAGAACCTATTGGGATCTTATCCTGTATTTTTTGGCAAGCGTCCTGACCATTTATTGTGGAGTTATATATACATATGGTAAAAATGGCCCTATCTCGCATGATAAAGAATCCTTTAAAAAAATTCCTGGATCCAGACGGTGATCCGGATCACTCCCAAAATCTAATCATTTCTTCCTTGTCCCATTTGGGACTTGTCCTGAAAATTTCGTCAAAATCCGTTCATAACTTTTTGAGTTACGTTGGTAACAGACAAACCCTGGTAAAAACATTACCTCCTTGGCGGAGTTAAAAATAGAAAATTTACAGGAAAAACGTTGCAAATTTACAATAAAAAATGCAAATTTACGAGAAGATGAAAACTCAGAAGGAAAAACTTGTAAATTCATGACAAACAATGACAAAGTTTTGACAGAAAACTGAAAATTTACAAGATTTTTTATGCATTTCTGCTAAGAATTGGTTCAAAGACATCTTATTCCATTTTGTAACATGATGTAAAAGGTTCTGATGACACTGGGGGGACAAAACTCTCTTTTTTCCAGGTTGGGACAGGCAATGTCCTACTGATCCCTCCCCCACATCACCTCCTGCACACGTACCTGTGCGGTGAGCAGCAGCGGGCAGAGAACAACGGGACGTACCCGTGTTTAAAATGTTTGCAGCATGAACTCCAGAAGAAGAAGAGGAGAACAAAGGAGACAGGAGGAGGTGCAGCTCAAACTGGAGCAAGCGTGATATACTGCAGACAATAAACAGGTGCTTACGCTCCTACTGTGTGGATATGGAAGAGTGTTTGATCACACAAACAACCCAGCCTGAGTTAATTGGAGAAACATGACAAGACGGGAAGGTGAAGAATCCTGAACAAAGGATATCAGCACGCCCAAACATGACTTTCAGTAAATACATTATGGTCAATCTGACTGGTGCCCATAGAGGGTCTGGAACAGTCCACGTCTGCAAGATGAATTGAAAGCTAAGACTGGAGGTCAGTAAGGTGCAGTGACATGGAGATTCAGGTAGGAACAGCACATTCTGATAATGTCCTCCAAAGATCAAGATCATAACATTCTGTTAGCAGAGCTCTATAACCGTCAGTGCTGGTTGGGAGGAGCATGTCCCGACCACTAACCCATTAACCCTAACCCACCACAGGGGGTGCACAAGCCAGTGTACTCCTAGTGTCGGTCCCAAACCTCAGTAAATGGGCAGGGTTGTGTCAGGACGGGCATCCAACATAAAACCTTTGCCAAATCAAACATGCAGATCATGGCGAATGAGACTTTCATACCAGATCGGTCGAGGCCTGGGTTAACAACGACCACCACTGGTGCTGTTAACTGACAAGGTACTGGCGGAAATTGGGCTACTGTTGGTTGAAGATCGAGAAGGAGGAGAGGGGGAAGGCATATTCATACTATGTAGGATAACTAAGTAGACGGTTATGCTGTTTATTCCATCTTGCTACAATGCTCCGCACTTTGTATATATATTTATGTATTTATGTGTACGTATGTATATCCGCTGCTCTTATTTATATTTTCCGTATCTTCTTAATTATGAGTGTTGCTATCCCTGTGCTGTTGCAATCCTGGAATTTCCCCATTGTGGGACTAATAAAGGCTTATCTTATCTTATCTTATCTTATCTTATGTTAGCAGGGAGAGAGAAAAGGAAAGGTAGAAGTGTGGAGTGAGAGTAGGGACGTTAAATGTAGGGACTACAACTGGTAAAGGCAGAGAGTTGGCTGATATGATGGAGAGAAGAAAGGTAGATATATTGTGTGTTCAAGAAACCAGATGGAAGGGAAGCAAGGCTAGGAGCACTGGAGGTGGATTTAAACTGTTCTACCATGGTGTAGATAGGAGGAGAAATGGAGTAGGACTAATCTTGAAGGAAGAGTATGTGAAGTGTTCAGGAGGTAAAGAGGGAGTCAGACAGGATCATGAGTTTGAAGGTAGAAGTCAAAGGTGTGATGGTGAATGTTGTCAGTACGTATGCCCCACAAGTTAGATGTCAGGTGGAAGAGAAAGAGGAATTCTGGAGTAAGTTGGATGAAGTGGTAGAGAGTGTTCCCGGGGGAAGAGAGTGATGAATGGAGCGGACTTTAATGGACATGTAGGTGAGGGAACAGAGGTGATGAGGAGGTCCTGGGTAGGTATGGTCTTAAGGAGAGAAATGTGGAAGGACAAATGGTTGTGGATTTTGTTAAAATGATGGAAATGGCTGTGGTGAACACATACTTCAAGAAGAGAGAGGAGCATAGGGTGACTTACAAGAGTGGAGGAAGGTGCACACAGGTGGACTACATCTTATGCAGAAGGAGAAATCTGAAAGAGACAGGAGACTGCAAGGTAGTGGCAGGGGAGAATGTAGCTAGACAGCATCGGATGGTAGACTGTAGGATGACTTTGGAGAGTAAGAAGAGGAAGAGAGTGAAGGCAGAGCCAAAGATTAAGTGGGGGGAGTTACAGAAGGAAGAAGGTGGCACAGAGTTCAGGAAGGAGTTGATACAGGCTCTGGGTGGTAGGGAAGAATTACCAGATGACTGGGAAAGTACAGCAAAAGTATTGAGGGAAACGGGTAGAAAGGTCTGTGGTGTATCCAGTGGACAGAGGAAGGAAGACAAGGAGACTTGGTGGTGGAATGAGGAGGTACAGGAAAGTATTCAAAGGAAGAGGTTAGCAAAGAAAACGTGGGATAGTCAGGGAGATGAAGAAAGTAGACAGGAGTATTTTGAATCTAGGCGCATGGAAAAAAGAGAGGTGGCAAAGGAAAAGGCATATAGTGAGTTGTATGACAGACTGGACACTAAGGAAGAAGACAAAGACGAAGAAGAAGAAGAAGAAGAAGAAGAAGAAGAACCACCCCCGGGCATGTTACTAACTAACAAATGACCTACTGACTGCATCTCATAAAATCAGAATATCATGACTGAATAATTCAATTCACAGAGTAACCATGAAAACCTGAAGGTCCCATTCAGTTTAAAATGGTGTTTTGTAGGTTCTCGATGGTACGTGTAGGTACACCACTTATTAATTTAAAAGGTTGCCTGACGAACCAGCGTTCATGGCAAAAAGGAAGAAGCCAAACGGACACATGAGAACCATGGGCAACGCCTGGAGGGAAACGATTATCCCAGATAATCCCCTCCACATCTACACAGTCAGACATTTATTCTGGGTCCTTTTAGTCTTTTCTTATGAGGAAATGAAGATAAATAATCAAGAACGGCTCAGAAACAGGAAAAACTCACAGACCACATATACTGCCTTTATTTCAGACTGACAGCAAACATGTATAACATGAAACTGTTGGGCTGCTATGACAACCGTTTGCCACGCGTGACAGATGATGTAACAGTCAGCGTCTGTGGTTCAGATGGTGAAGCAGCGCTAAGATTTATTCCAAAACACAAAACATTTGAGTTTGTCGTTATGATTGTGAGGTAGACACAATATGGCTTCATGGGCCAATATGGCTTCATATACTGTATATATATACAGTATATATATACACACACACACACATACATACATACGTACATACACACACACACACACATACGTACATACACACACACACACACATATACACACACACACACACACACATATGTATATAACTTAAATAAAATAAAGTAAAAATAAAATGGGTCATTGACTAGTCGAGGGGTCTGCAACCTTTGACAATCAAAGAGCCATTTTGCCCATCTCTGACTAAAGTAGAAGTGGCTGAGGGCTGCAACAGCAATCTGACCTTTAAAATAAAGGTTATGCTGCTTATAAAGTTTTATACATAGCTCTGAATATTATATGGCATTAATGAATTCATACTACAACAGTGAAAAATACTGCCAAGGTTTTTATATAGCTTCATTCCTGAAATAATAAAAGTATTACAAATACATTTCAAATTGTTTTGTACTGAAAAACAAAGACTATTTCTGAATATCTGACTATAAGTTTTTTGCATATTTTTTTTAATTATCAGCTCATTCATAAATTGTTTAAATCTGAAAACTATCATCCATCTCTTACTTTCAACAGTGATCAAACAGCTTTAGTTCCTGATATTTTAATAAATTAGACATGATACTTTTATTTAGAAGGAGCTACTTTTCATCCTTTTTGTTTCCTCATAAAGCTCCATATTCCGATCTATTAACAGAATATAAATCTGAATCTTTCACCTGTTCTCCAGACCCTCTGTTTGACTTCTAGTAGGTTGGTTGTCTGATAACTTTTACATAATCTTTATGTATTTTGGAATCAAAGAAAAAGAATTCTAAACAACTTTATGATTAACTCTAAACAATCATTTGCTACAAATTAAGCCAATTAGAAATAATTACAGCAGAATGAAAAAAAAAAATTTAAATCGTGGTGTTGATGTTATTGCGTTAATCGACCATTAACACTTTGCCCCCTTTAATGGCGACAAATTTTGTGATCACAGTTAACGGCAGTTAACGGCAGAAAGCGCGAACAGTACTTTTTTGGTTGAGCTGCCCTCCGTACCGAAGCCGCTCTGCAGCCTTAGACAGTGGCCATACCATGCAGACGTTAGGAAGTCAGACAAGCTGGATCACAGTCATGGAAGTCCCCAAAGTGCTGTCATGTTGAAGTTTACGGCGTTATCTGTCGGAGCTCTCACATGGATAATTGTCACAGCCTCCTCCAAAACTTCGCCTGGATGTCAGTTGTTCTTCTTTGGAAACCAGCTAGCAGTATAAACAGCTACGTGCTACAGTCGTAGCTCACTGCCAGCAGCTGACACGGACAGACACTCCGTCCGTTTCATCCTCATAGCTTTGGGTCCAACTGTCGGCAGGTGAGTAGCAGTCTAAAATTCTCAAGCTGTGTTCATAATGTCCACTCACTGCCATGCCCCGTTTGTGCGGCGCGGTGGGGGATGTCATCGTGATGAGACAGTTGTTTGTTTATGTGTACAATTTTTACAAGGGAAATTGTGTCTGTTGTGACACATGAGGTCCATGGTTTTGTGCTGCTGAAAAGCGGTGGATGTTTGCCGTGGGAGTGGCGATGGATGCTGAGTTGTGTGTTTGTGACGTTACTGAGTCCTGCCATTCTGTTGTCTGCTACTTTCTGAGGATTTTGTGGAGAATATTCTGGATAGTTTTTGCCATTTTGGATATGTTGAGAGCTTTAAAAAAAAACCTGCAAGTGAAGACAGAAAGCATATACATTAGATACATTAGAAGATGGTGGCGTGCATGGACCCGCGCATGGATGCTGCAGCCCCTATAGGTATTAGTGAGTGTGAGAGTTTTTTAAGTGTTTTGATCATCCCAGACGTACATTCTGCAAAACTTACAACCGTGAGACCTTATTAAACATCAAGGTGCTGCACGCTGCAAGAATTGCGGCGCTTGGATGTGACTTGGAAATTCTACGCCAGCATGGAATACTGTCGGAGATTCCGCTGGCATCTACCCGGGAGAGGAGGAAGCATAAGCGGCTCGAACGCAAACAGAAGCGAGGAAAAGTTGTTTTCTGCACACAGACTGGGAGGTCTTCAAAATAGCAGCCTCCCAGGGAGACAGGATTGATGTGGAGGAGTATACAGAAACGGTCACCAGCTACATCGTGAAGTGCACAGAGGATGTCACTACAGTGAAAACTATCACTGCACGGGGCAACTATAAGCCCTGGATGACTGCAGAGGTGCGCTCGCTGCTCACAGCCAGAGATGCAGCCTTCAGAGCAAAGGACATGATCGTCCTCCGCTCAGCCAGGTCTGCGCTCTCAAAGGGAATTAAGACAGCGAAGCGCGCCTATGTGGAGAAAATCCAGGGACACCTCTGTGACACAAGGAACACCAAACGGATGTGGCAGGGAGTTCGGGCACTGACAGACTATAAGTCTAGGCAGGGGGTCGATGATGACGACGCTTCGCTTCCAGACAGGCTCAACAACTTCTTTTCATTTTGAAGCATCAAACCCGACAATCAGAGGGAGGGCTGGCCCATCTCCACCATCTGTTGGGCCAGCTATCATCATCAACACAGCGGATACACCGAGGACCCTAATCAGGGTCAACCCAAGTAAAGCTGCAGGTCCGGACAACATCCCGGGCCATGTGCTCCGAGACTGCGCGAGCGAGTTGGCGGATGTCCTGACTGACATTTATAACATCTCCCTGAGTCAGGCCATCATTCCCAGATGCTTCAAGACCTCTATCATTGTACCGGTGGCAAAGAAACCAGTTGTGTCCTGTCTGAATGACTATCGTCCTGTCGCACTGACACCAATTGTGATGAAGTGTTTTGAACGGCTTGTCAAACCACACATCACAGCCTGCCTCCCTGCATCACATGACCCGCTCCAGTTTGCATATCGTTCAAACCGCTCCACGGAGGATGCTATAGTCACCACCCTGCACTCTGTCATCACCCAACTGGATCGGAAAGACACCTACGCCAGACTCCTGTACATTGATTTCAGTTCAGCATTCAACACCATTATTCCTCAGACACTGACGGAGAAATTACTCCTTCTCGGTCTGAACACCGCCACATGTCTCTGGATCCTGGATTTCCTGACTGAGAGACCTCAGTCTGTCCGGGTTGGAAACAACATCTCCAACTCTGTCACGCTGAGCACCGGATCCCCTCAAGGCTGCGTACTCAGTCCACTGTTGTTTACACTTTTAACACATGACTGTGTATCCAGACACGAGGGGAACCAGATTATTAAGTTTGCAGACGACACCACAGTGGTGGGACTTGTTCAGAGGGATGAGGAATCAATGTATAGGGAAGAAGTTAGAGACCTGGAGGGCTGGTGGAGGGAGAACAATCTGGTGCTCAACGTGGACAAAACGAAGGAGATGATTATCGACTTCCGGCAGTCACAGCCTGAACACGTCCCTCTCAGCATCGGCGGCCGTTTGGTGGAGAGAGTGGAGAACATCAAGTTCCTTGGAATGCAGATCTTGCAGGACCTGACCTGGTGCAAGAATTCCTTGGGGATCAGGAAGCGGGCCCAGCGGAGACTGCACTTCTTGAGGAAACTCAAACAGGCCTCTCTCCCCATCTGCATCCTCAGGACCTTCTACAGAGGTGTGGTGGAGAGTGTTTTGACGTACTGCATTGCAACATGGTACTCCAGCTGCAGTATGTCAGACAAAAAAGCCCTGCAGAGGATAGTTAAGGGAGCTGAGAGTGTAATTGGAGTCTCCCTCCCCTCTGTCCAAGAACTTTTTCAGAACCGTTGTAGGAGCAGGGCACTGAACATTGTCAAGGACCGTTCTCACCCTCTGCATAAACACTTTGAACTTCTGCCATCTGGCAAACAATTCCGGAGCATCAGAGGCAGAACCACCAGACTGATTAACAGCTTCCTTCCACAAGCTGTTAGGATGCTGAACAGCTGATCCGGAATCTTTTATACATACTACTGCACCTTATGGACATTATGCAGATTATTTGTATATGATAGTTCTGGTTAGTTTTCAAGTATGACTCAGGGATGTGTGAATGGCTGTGTTGGGGTGGGGGGTGAGGGTGTGTGTGTGTGTGTGTGAGTGTGTCTTAAATTATGTTCTTTTTACTTATATGGATGCCGAGAGAAACGCAATTTCATCTTGCCTGCACTACAGTTGTATGTACAGCAATATGACAATAAAGGTTGATTTGATTTGATATTTGTTCACTCCCATGTTTATAACAGTATGAGAAACCTGAAAAATTGCCAACTTAAGGTACATTGTATCTGAATGGAAAAAGATGTGATTAACGTACTATTAATTGTGATTAACTAAACATTCCAAAAGATTAATTGCAATTAAAGATTTTAATCGTCCAACACCGGCAGTTTAAAAATACCTTCTTCTGCTGAGTTAAATGTTAGGCCTTTACAATTAAAAAAAAATGTGTGGCACTAAGACAGTCTGCACATATAATTAACCTGTTGGTCCAAAACCCCATTAAAAACATCAGGTAACAAGCTAGCAGTTATCCTGCAGAGAAAAATCTGAAAACATCCTCAAAATAAAAGGCTCACCTCTACATCATGGTCAGAGAATCTTCTCTACTTTATTCACTCATTTGAACTCCTTTCACAGTTTCTTTTCTTTTTTATTTACAGATTGTGAGGAAAAACTGTGGGCTGTGGGTTGTTGATTTCAGACAGGTATATCCAGTTGATGGATTTTCACTATAAAAGCACACAACAGAAACTTCTTATTCTTCTTCTTTCAGCTGCTCCCTTTAGGGGTCGCCACAGTGGATCATCTGCCTCCATCTCACCCTATCCCTTCATCTTCCTCCGTAACACCAACCCTCTCCACGTTCTCCTTCACTGCATCCATGAATCTTCTCTGTAGTCTTCTTCTTTTCCTCCTGCCTGGCAGCTCCATCTTCAACATCCTTTATCCAATATCTCCACTATCCCTCCTCTGCACATGTCCAAATCATCTCAGCCTTGCCTCTTTTACTTTGTCTTGAAACCGCTCAACCTGAGCTGTCCCTCTGGTATACTCCCAATGAAAATCTTAGCATCTTCAACTCTGCCACCTCCATCTCCACCTTCTGTCTTTTTGTCAGTACCACCGTCTCCAAACCATACATCATAGCAGGTCTCACTACCATCTTTCAAATCTTCCCTTTCATTCTTGCTGCTACCCTTCTGTTACAAATCACCCCTGACATTCATCTCCACCCACTCCACCCTGTTTGCACTCTCTTCTTCACCTCTCTTCTGCATTTTCCAATGCTTTGGACGATTGACCCCAGGTATTTAAACTAATTTACTTTCACTACCTCTACTCCTTCCATCTTCACTGTTACACCTGCCTCCCTCTCATTTACACTCATGTATTCTGTCTTGATTCTACTGACTTTCACTCCACTTCCCTCCAGAGCATACCTCCACCTCACCAGGTTTTCTTCCACCTGCTCCTTACTCCTACTACAGATTACAATGTCATCTGCAAACATCATGGTCCATGGAGACTCCTGCCTGACCTCATCTGTCAGCCTGTCCATCACCATGGCAAACAAGAAGGGGCTCAGAGCCGATCCCTGATGTAATCCCACCCCCACCTTGATTCCATTCGTCACTCCTATAGCACACCTCATCACTGTCTCACTGTCCTCATACATGTCTTGCACCACCCTCACATACTCCTCTGCCATTCCTGACTTTCTCATACAGTACCATACTTCCTTTCTTGGCACCCTATCATCTGCTTTCTCTAGTTCCACAAAGACACTGTTCAACTCCTTCTGACCTTCTCCATACTTCTCCATCAGCACTCTTAGAGCAAACATTGCATCTGTAGTACTCTTTCTTGGCATGAAACCATACTGCTGCTCACTGATTGTCACCTCTCCTCTTAACCTGCTTCAACAACTCTTTCCCATATCTTCATAGTGTGGCTGATCAACTTTATGCCTCTGTAGTTACTACAGCTCTGAGCATCACCTTTGTTCTTGAAAACTGGTACCAAAACACTTCTTCTCCACTCCTCAGGTATCCTCTCACTCTCCAAGATTGTGTTAAACCGTCTGGTTAAAAAGTCCACTGCCATCTCTCCTAAACATCTCCATACCTCCACAGGTATTATCATCTGGACCAACCACCTTTCCATTCTTCATCCTCTTCAAAGCTGCCCTCACTTCTGCCTTGATAATCCTCGGGACTTCCTTGTTCACCATCTTTCCTTCATCCATCCTCCTCTCTCTGCCATTTCTTTATTCATCAGCTCTTCAAAGTTCTCCTTCCACCTTCTCAACACACTCTTATCATTTGTTAGTTCATTACCATTTCTGTTCTTAACCAACCTAACCTGCTGTACATCCTTTCAAGCTCCATCTCTCTGTCTAGCCAATTGATACAAGTCCTTTTCTCCTTCCTTAGAGTCCAGCCTCTCATACAACTCACTATATGTCTTTTCCTTTGCCTTTAACACCTCTCTCTTTTCCATGTGCCTAAATTCCAAAAACTCCTGTCTACATTCTTCATCTCCCTGACTATCTCACATTTTCTTTGCTAACCTCTTCCTTTGAATACTTTCCTGTACCTCCTCATTCCACCACCAAGTCTCCTTGTCTTCCTTCCTCTGTCCACTGGATACACCACAGACCTTTCTACCTGTTACTTACTATAATAATACTTTTGCTGTACTTTCCCAGTCATCTGGTAATTCTTCCCTACCACCCAGAGCCTGTATCAACTCCTTCCTGAACTCTGTGTGACCTTCTTCCTTCTGTAACTTCCCCCACTTAATCTTTGGCTCTGCCTTCACTCTCTTCCTCTTCTTGCTTTCCAAAGTCATCCTACAGACTACCATCCGATGCTGTCTAGCTACATTCTCCCCTGCCACCACCTTGCAGTCTCCCGTCTCTTTCAGATTTCTCCTTCTGCCATAAGATGTAGTCCACCAGTGTGCACATAGCAGAAACAACCATTCTTAAAATTGAATCGCTGTAGAGGGCTTTTATTTTGACATCACTCAGGAAGTATTGAGTTGTGACGTGAAAATATTTTAACACTAATTTAAACTTCAGTCATGTCTGGTTAATCCAGCATTTATAGCCTAGACAGCTAATTTTAAGCTTATTGAGCAGGAATTCAAGGATTGTTTCTCATTTTTAAGGACAATTAGGTGTTGATTTTAGAAAATCACATTTAAGACTTTTTATGGACCTGCAGACACTAATGAGGCGGCTGTTTTTCTCCTTGTTTGTGTTCTTGTGGAGAAATTCTCTCCACATAACAATCATACACAAAGCAAATGAATCTGTCCACACAGAATTAAACGCTCTATTCTCCTCTGTGATTTTACTTTTTCTGGCTCTGTTCATGTCTTAGTGAGAGTGGGGGAGGAGAAGCAGGAAGCTGTTGGGCTCTCTAAGGTCTCCATATGCACAGTGAGGCTCAGCAGCTCAGTGCCTATTTATGTGTATATATATATATATATATATATATATATATAGTCATGTGAAAAAATTAGGGTACATGGCAAATAAATGAGACAAAAGTTGCAAAGCTACATTTAAAAAGCTGCAAATTAACAAGGAATAACGTTTCAAATTTACATGAAAAAAGTTGCAAATAAATGCAACTAAATGAGAAAAAAGTTATCAATCAATGAGAAAACGGTTGCAAATAAACAAAAAATTTACAAACTAATGAAAAGTTGCAAATTAACATGGAATAAAGTTGCAAGTTTACATGAAAAAAGTTGCAGATCAATGAGAAAAAGCTGTTAATAAATGAGAACAAGAACATTTCCTGTCTCATCACCTAAACACACAATTAGCCTACTTGTAGGGCTAAACATTAGTACTATTAACCTGTTTCCAATCAGTTTTTAATCTATAGAGGGTATGCGTATGATGTCACCAAACAGAACTCATGGCAGTTAAAAAACAGTGGCAAAAACGAGTGGCAGCAGTAGAGGGTATGCAGTAAAACACAAAAAATACACACAGTATTCAATCACAGCAGTACATAGAGTACCTGCTTGTATTGTGGAGAGCTAATCTTGTTATTCCATCTTGTATTAATTGGCAAAAAAATAAATAAATAAGTAATTCAATGCTCTGAATTAGTTCTTCTCTTCCTTGTGCTCCTTGGTCTTTACCCACACATTACTACAGTCAAGAAAATGGTCTGGTATTAACGTCTAAAGTAAAAAAAAAAAGTACTCTGTGTACTGCTGTGACTAAATATATTGTGTGATTTCTATTATGCTGCGTGCGTTTCTGTCGTTTTGGTCGTCTACTGTCATGCTGCTGTCACACTGTAATTTCAGAGTTTGAGATCAATAAAGTACATCTATCTATCTATCTATCTATCTATCTATCTATCTATCTATCTATCTACGTATGTTTTGCTGCTTACAAAATAGAGCTGTCACATGTGATTGCCACTCAGTGCTGTGTTGCTATGGTACCTGTCGTGTAACTGCCAAGAATTCTGTTCCAATGGCTCCCCTCTATTATTATTACTATGTGGGAGTTCTAAATGATGTGGAATGATTCAGGGGTGTGGACAGTGTGAGAGGAGGAGGAGGAGAACGAGGCTTTCTCACAATCTGATGGAACGTTTCCTCAGCTCCGTAGGACTGGCAGAGGTACGACTGCATCAAAGTGGCGACCTGTTCTGTTTTATCCAGAGGGATATGGGGGTGTTCACCAATTTAGCATGAAATACAAATACATAAATGTCAGCTGGCTTCCAATTCGTAAAGTTATGAGAAAAAGAAATTCCATTGTTAAAGGAAAAAATTCCATAAATTTATGAAAGAAAAGTTGAAATTTCCAGAAAAAAAGTCTAAATTTTGAGAAAAAGATTACATGTGTAGAAAGTGTGGTTTCTAGTGAGAAGTCAAACAAGCAGATGTTTCCATGAAGCATGAAGTTTAGCATGAGGACCATCAGAGGACTTCAGTCTCATCTACTGGAGGTCTCACTACAGTTGGACCACTTCAGAAAGGATGGAGAAACATCTGGACTCACCTCCACCTGCCAACACGTGAACACACTCTGAACACGACACACTCCCATGACTTTTTTAATCAAACACTCCTTTGACTTTTACTGGAAGTCTTGACGTTTATGATGGAGAGCTTTTGAAGCTGGATGTAAAATGGTGCTTCCAGCACAAGAGATTTTGGACTGTTTTCTTCAGAAAAAAAACACCTTTTTTAAATGATCAATTAACAACTGTTTTCACATCCCTCTCTAGGGGATTTTGTCATGTCACTGTGTGAAAAAGAGAACAACATGTCCTCATGTGCCGCCTACATGATTGCTGTAAGCCGCCCCTGTAAAATCATGCCTGCTGCCATCTACATGCCACAGGGAAAAAGTGCTGAGCCCTCAGAAGTCAGCAGTTTTTCTTACTTGTTCAGGGACACAGAAGAATTGCCAACTAAACCCCTTTTACTTTTAGCAAACTGAAGCATGCTAAACGGTCCCCTCGGATCATGTCAAAGGAGAGAACGGCGCCGGAGCGCGCTCACATTTGCTGCAAAATAATGAGACATTACAACAGTTTTCACATGCAGATGCTGTTTAGAATTCACCATCGTTGTACGAGAGGCGTGACGAGCCAAACACGGGAAAACGTCTTCTACGGAGGCTCGTAACGCTTCTCATTTCTGCTGTTTTCCACGTCAGTGACTCCACAGACAAGATGTGAATGAAAGAGCAAATAAGTGACGAGGACTGCAGCTAAAATATGACCCGCTTATGTCCACGTTCATAACCAGGAACTAGACTGAAGCAGAGGCAGCGTCACCCCGTGATTCTAAAACTCCACGACAAGTCGTTGGTTCCTCACATATGTGGGACTTTTCCTGATAAATTAGTGACTGTTTTCTTCAGAAAAAAGCAACTTCTTTAAATGAACAATTAACAAGTGTTTTCACATAAATTTGAAAAAGCAGCAAACTTAAGAGAAAAAAAACACATCAATAACAAAAAAGTTGCAAATTTATGAGAAAAAAGCTTCAAAATATTGAGGAAAAAGTAGCAAATTTATGATAAAAAAGCAGCAAATTTATGAGGAAAAAAGTCGTAAATTTATGAGAAAAAAGTATCAAATTTATGTTAAAAAAATACAAAATTTATGATAAAAAAAGCAGCAAATTGATGAGAAAAAGCCACAAATATATGATAAAAAAGTTGCAAATTTATGAAAAAAAGGTGCAAAGTTATGTTAAAAATGTCAAATTTATGAGAAAAAGTAGCAAGTTTAAGAGAAAAAGCAACAAATTTAAAAAAAATTGCAAATTTATGAGAAAAAGTTTCAAATTTATGACAAAAAAGCTAAAAAAAAAAATCCACCTTATTCCTCGCCCCCAAGACGCCTTGGGTGAATTATGGACGCAACTTCCGGTACTAGTTTAGAACGTGTGGTTGTCACTGAAACGGGACACTTTTCCTTGTTAAACTCTTGCACTCCGGGATACCGTGGGCGGTCACGTCTCTGCGTTCTAGTGCGCCCTCGTGCGCACTAGAACGCACACTGTGCGTATTAGTGCGCACTGAAAAAAAAAAAGGCTGCATTTCCGTTCTTCCACTACAGACACAGCCGCGAACAGAAAGCCAAAGGAGTGCTTTGATTGGTTTAGATTTGATTGACCTCTCATTCGACTAATAAGAGCCTTGAATTGGGTTTCTGAAACCTTGAAGAACCAATGACTGAAAACCTAGCAAGAAGGACCCGCCTACCAACGGCTGCGA
The DNA here is from genome assembly GCA_020510985.1 of Pholidichthys leucotaenia. Classification (NCBI taxonomy): domain Eukaryota; kingdom Metazoa; phylum Chordata; class Actinopteri; order Cichliformes; family Pholidichthyidae; genus Pholidichthys; species Pholidichthys leucotaenia. The sequence continues at coordinate 7,162,288 of CM035839.1, read as the reverse complement.
ATACAGCCAGCCAATTGAAGCAGAGAAGTTCGACGATTGAAAGCGTGCGTCCCGTGCGTAAAATCTGTTTTGTGTAAGCCGCTGTGTGTGACGGTAGCGTTCGCCAGTGTTTTTTTCTTACTACTGTTCTTATTTGTTTTGAAAAATCGTTCGCCAAAACCGCAATCATGGAAGCGCAAAACCGCAATAATGGAATCATGGTTTGACCGGGTCGCGTGACCAGAACCACGAGTCATAACAAGCGGACCAGCGTCATGTTCGTCTGACAATGACGAAGAGATGTTCGCCAGCGACACTGCTGTTGTGGACAGGTAAGTGTTATAAGCTAAATTATTCTTTATCACTGAAAACTGTAATCAAAATGAATTTTGACCGATCGGTAAATTACAACTGTGCGTCATCGCAACATGACGGACCGCGGCGCACGGACCGGACCGTGAGCCGAGAACGGTCCCCCCCCCGCCCCCCGCTACTCCTCTGTAGTGGATTGCAGATATATTGCAGATATTTTAGTACAACTGTGCGTAGTAGACCGGTCCGGTCCGTGCGCCGCGGTCCATCATGTGGCGATGGACAATGTCCGTCCTCTGTAGCGGGGTGGGTGGGGGGGGTGGGAGTTGTTATCCTCTACATTACAGATATTTTAGTATAATTTTTATTTCACTGTACATTATGTTTTCTTGTAAAAAAAAAAAAAGGCCACACATTTTTTTACGTGGCATGCTTCTTTGTGTGTGGGGGCTTGTTTGTTCATTCATTCATTCATGAATGAATAAACAACCCCCCACACACACACACACACAGCCCTGAGTGTCACCTTTCATTAGAGCCCAACATCAAGCTTCTATATTGAATCATTCAAAAGTTACAGACGTTTTTCCAAACTGTGCCATTTGGCACAATTTGGCACAGTTCAAAAACGCCTGGGAACAACCTGAGAAAAAAGCTGTGTAATATATTCATTTTTTTGTGGTATTGTTACAAAATTTTGACCTCAGCTGGATAACACTTGGTTCTACATTTCTGTTGCATTTTCCAGTCCGGATCTGACAGCTGTGTGTTGTTTGCAAGCATTTGTAACTAAAAAAACACCCAGGCGAACTTTATTTTCTTCAAGTTCAGTATGTTTAGATGACTGTTGCTCAGTGGCAGGAGCACTTAGAGAGATTATGACTGTTTTGCCAAAAAATTCAAAGTGTTTTCTTTTAAATGAGACCAACCCCATGAAGATGCTGCAAAGGGTTGAAGAACAGCTTTTGATTTACTTTGGGTACGTTATTTGTAGGCGTTTTTAGGGAAATTGACCAGAGTGCAAGGGGTTAAAAAACAAGGACTTTGTCATCAGAAGTGCGGGAACACGGCCTTTAGCACCTCAGAAACAGTAATATAATCATGCCACTTCCCACGACTATGGAGGGATGAGAAGATGAGCTTAAAAAGTGTCCTGGCAGACAGCAGCTCTGTTAGCTAGCTCCACTGCTAACATGCTAACGCTGTAAACAAATCAAAGCTCTGAGATACACCAATGTCTCCACTTCAATAAAGTCGGCTGCATTTTGTTAAAATATGTTGGACATAATCAGATTTACCTCAGAACAGAAGTAGAATCTAGTCGGAGCCACAAAGAACCACAACAGCGTGCTCGGGCGTTTTAATGTCAGGGTAGAGCGTCAGATCTGTGACATTCATACCAGTGAAAACATACCCGGACCTGCTGCGTCTGGACCACCATCACACCAACAATCCTTCAGTTTTCAGTGCACGATCTCCTCATCACTGTTGAAGCCACAGATTTAGCTGTGCTGATCTGTGAGGAGCCTCACACCACCAACGGCAGCAAGTACCAGAACTACGCAGAAACATTCAAAAATACAAGAACTACAAGTGCTGAAATTAGCTGCCACTTGACTGCAAAACACGTACGTGGACTATACATTAAATCCCAATGTGAACCTGTGCAGCAACTTTGGTGACCCTAGCTTTCTTTGTTGTTGAGATATACTGTAGTTTATAAGCCATTTTGATGTTGACCTTTGACCTTGTGACCTCCCTGAGCCTGGTTCTGCTGGAGGTTTCTTCCTGTTAAAAGGGAGTTTTTCCTCTCTACCGTCGCCAAGTACTGCTCACAGGGGATCGCCTGATTGCTGGGGTCTTTCTGCATCTGTGGGGGTTCTCCCTACAGTTGAAAGTGCTACGAGATGACTGTTGTGAAATGGCGCTATATAAATAAAGTTGAATTGAATTGAATTGAATTGAGTTGTGATCCCAAAACCATAATCACACGTCAGGGTCACAGGGTGAACCTGTGTACCAAGTTTGGTGGCCCTAACTTTACTCACTGTAAATGGTAAATGGCGTTCACTTATATAGCGCTTTTTCTCATCTCTGGGTGACCAAAGCGCTTCACAGATGCTGCTGTTCACACATTCACACACTGAGGGCGGCAGAGCTGCCCTGCACCGGCGCTGGCCTGACCCACCAGGAACAACTGGGGCTTCCGTGTCTCACTCAAGGACACTTCAACATGCAGACTGCAGACAGAGTGGGAATCGAACCCCTGACCCTCCAATCAGTAGCTGGCCACACTACACCTGTGCCACAGCCGCCCCAGTACAGTAATGTACAGTAATAAGGCATAGGGAATGTTAACCTTGACCTTTGACGTTTTGACCCCAGTCCCATAGTCAGAGGTCAGGATCCCAAGTTGAACCTGTGTACCAGGTTTGGTGGCCCTAGTTTTATGAGTTCTGTACAGTAATCGTAAATGTAGCATTTACCACAGCACGTCTGCGGTGTTAACTTTGAACCTTTTACCCCCTGACCCCAAACCCATCATCAGGTGAGGGTGTAAGTCGTCCAAGATGTGTGTTAGATACAACGACTGTTTCCGTTTGAAAAGCCTACATCATTTCTTTCAGTAGTTATTGTGTTTAGAAGATTTAGGGAAAATCTGACCTCTGACCTTTGACCTCAGGGTCATCTGATCAGAGTTGAATTGTAATATGCGCATCATCAGAGTATATCAAACCATGGTACCAAGTTTCAAAACAATTGGAACAAGACATTAGAAGGAGTTGATTTCACAAGACAGTTACTGTTACCACTCCGGTGACCTCTAGGTGGCCTAGAGGTAGAGCATCCGTCCCACAACCAGGAGGTCAGGGTTCAAGTCCTGGCCGGGTCATTCCAAAGACCAGATAAAAATGCAACTTCCTGCTGTCCAGCTTGGTGCTCAGCAAAGATGGAACAGAGGAGGGAAACATGGGCAGCAGTGGCTCGGGAGGAAAAATGGGTTGTCCAATAACCAGAGGGTTGGTGGTTCAAATCCCGCTCTCCTCAGAAATGCTGCCGTTGTGTCCCTGGGCACTACACTTTTTACTCACCTTGCCTGCAGTGTCCACGACACTGGGTATGAATGTGTATAAATGTTCGGTAGTAGTCGGAGAGGCCATTGGTGCGGATTGGCAGCCATGTTTCCGTCAGTCTGCCCCAAGGCAGCTGTGGCTACAGAAGTAGCTTACCCTGTAAAGCACCATATAAATCTAATCCATTATTATTATTATTGAAACAGGAGGTCATAGGTCAGGGGCTACAATTCCTACAAAAATCATCCGATCAGAAACAAATTGTAATATGTGCATCATCAGTGTATATCAAACCATGGCACCAAGTTTCAAAACAATCCAATCAAAACTGTAGGAGGAGCTGATTTCACAAACGTGGAACAGACGGACGGACTGATGGACTGACCCATAACATGATCCCCCTTCGGTCTTCCACCTCTTTGGGCTTCGACCGGCGGGGGATAAAAAGCCGTTCCATTATTATAATAGAGCAGTTTAACATGTGATTTACGGTACCTTTAACAGACACACAGAAGCTGTGCAGCCACACGCGTCAACACTCACACACAAACGAGAAGGCAGCGTCCGCTTCCCGCAGCTCCCACTAATCCCTGCACCTCACATCACATTACAGAATCCTGCATGTTGCATTTAAATTTTCCCGGCAGGAGAGGTTGCGACGCGGTTTTCAGTTCGACATCCCTGCACCACAAAACCATGAAAGTGATATATGGGGGTGGGGGTGGGGTGAAAAGTTCATGGTGGTCAAATGTGACCAAATGTGGGTTGTTTTTCAACATGGCCTCCCCTTCAGTCCACACACTGCTTCCATCGGTGCTGCAGCGCTCGCATCCCTGCCGCGGAAAAATACCCCCCCCCCCATATACCCAGCCAGGGTGTCCATGTGGGCCACACTAAAGTTAATTCTGGGATGTCTCATGGGTCCATGTGGGTTTGTCCACATGGACTTTAGCGGTGAGCAGCTTTAGCCACTTTAAACCCAACTGGGCCCCACATGGGTTTAATGAAGAATCATTGATTTATGAATTTAATGAAATAAATTAGGCAAAAAAGTCATAAATTTTCACTTTTTTTCTCATAGTGACAAATTTACAAAAAAAAAAGCAAATTTATGAGGAAAAAAGTCACAAATTTACCAGAAAAAGTTACAAATTTACTAGAAGAAAGCTGGAAATTTAAGAGAAAAAAGTGGAAAATTTAGGGGGGGGGAAAGTTTAAATTTACCAGACAAAAAACTGTAAAATTACTTGACAAGAGCTACAAACTTACAAGAAAAAATTTTTGTAAATTTACAAGAAAAAAGTAACAAATTTATGAGGAAAAAGTTGCCAGATTACAGTAAAAAAGATGAAAATTTATGAGAAAGTTCCAAATTTGCAAGAAAACGTCACAATTTTACAAGAAAAACAAATTTATGACAAAAAAAGTTGCAAATTCACAAGAAAAAAACCACAAATTTATGATAAAGTTTCAAATTTTCAAGAAAACGTCAAATTACGGGGAAACGTCACAAATTTACAAAAAAAAATAGCAAATTAATGAGAAAATCAGCTGAAAATAAACAGGTCAAGTCCATGTGGGCAAACACAGATGGGGCCAACATGGGTCTGGAGGACAAACCCACATGGACCCACACGGCAGCCCTGTTTAAGCTTTGGTGGGGCCCACATGGACGTGCTGGCTGGGTATTTTCTGGATGCCGAGTCGCTCAGCTGCTGGGAGAAAAAAACTGCTGCTCGGACATGTTTGTGCGTTCAGCTGCTGCGCTCCGTTTTAGTCGCATTTCCACGTGGATGCATCGGCGGCTAATGCTAGCTGCTGTGTGTTTACGGGGAGCTGCTGCACAGAGGGACGCCGTGATGAGAGCGCTCAGCGTCAAACACACACGGATGCATACGTGCACAGCAGCAGAAATGTGTGACGTGATTTATTAAACGTCTGACACCTGAGGATCCCGAAGATGACTGAAATGTTAAAAGTTTACAGCTAAAAAAGCGCGAGTACAAAAGCTAAAAGTGCCACACGTTAACAGATAAACAAAAATGGCTTGAAGAGTAAGAAAGTCAGATTCATAGTGAGCAATAAAGGTCTAAATGTTAGCTAAAACAAGTTAGCATTACTGAAATTAAAGATCTATTAAAATAATGTCAATATGTTAATGTTAGCATAAAAGTAAAAATAGTTTAAAGTTTAAAAGTAGATAAAAATCTAAAACCTGAGTTTGAAAACACAAACGTTTGGTGCTAAAATGGCCTAAAGATGAAAAATGTTTTTGAAGGTTACCTAAAAATCACAGAATAAAAGTTTAAAGGGCTCACTGCCTGCAATTTTTCCACATTTAAACAGCTAACTCATGTCTTAATGAAGTAGTTCTGACATATTTTGTTCACATTTTACGTTTTAATGAAGCAAATTTGTTTTGTATTTTTCCTGGCTTTTTTGAAACGCTCCGATTTAAAGCCTGTCACTTTAAGAAACATCCTTCACCTGTTCAACTCCACCCTCCCCCTTACATCAGTTAGCCATTAGCTGACTAGCTTCTAGCCTTTAGCTTTTAGCCTCCTTCTAGCTGAGATGAGCACGCCACCTCAGCCCAGCCCCCAACAACCTCGCCATGACTCCACAGAAAATCGCCAGCACCACGCGACGGGTGGCCCCCAGGTCGCCACAACTGACCCGGCCCAGGATCTGAAGCTGCCGGCTGGAGGCCAAGGTCAAGCTTGCCGAGCCAAGCTGCCAAGCCATGGGACCTCAAAGGGCAGTGTCCTGCTCTGCAGGCCAGCCAGAGGACGAGCCCTCACGATGCGGCTACCCTATGCTGCCCGCAAGAGCAGAGTCGCGCGGAGCCCCAGAGGACGGTGGGGGAGCTGGCCGTGAGAGCCGGCAGCCTCTGGTCCCAGACCAGGATGGCTGCAGGGACCGGTGTGCTGGTTCTGGCGCTCTGCGGTGGAATCATGACGAAACCACTGGGAGATGGGCTGGAGTGGCGTGAGACACACCACCGACTGTGGACCAGCGAACCAGGTGGTAACAGGGATGGTTATTAGGGTGACTAAGATCTGAGGTAAATAACAATAAAAGCCACGCTGAGAGCAGCCTCCTGGTACTAGTGCTAGCTCAGAGGCTAATAGGCTACCTTTAGCCCCCCCCTGCCATCTATATGATGGACAGTTAGGTAGGCCAATAATAGAGCAGTGGGCGGGTCTTTAGGACAGTGGTGGGTTGACGTTTCCTAATTGTGATGTATGTGATTCACCCGGAAGAGTCACAAACGTTTCTGGGAGAGAAAAACGAGGCTGTGCTTTTTTTTTTCTTTTTTTTTTTTGAGAATTGACTGTTTTGATAATTTTTGGATAATTGCATAAGCAGTAGACACATTTCAGAGAGTTAAAACCTACAAACACCATTTTTCAGTCACTGACCCCTTTGAAACTGAACAAAGCCTAGCTTACCGCGATTGTCTAAGATTTTTTTCACTTTCATGAAAAAAAATCTTAGACAATTGCAATTTTTTTCTCACAAATTTGAAACTTTTTTTCTCAGATTTGCAATTTACAACTGTTTTGTCATAACTGCAACTTTTCTCATAAATTTGCAAATTATTTCTCACAGATTCACAACTTTTTTTCTGATAAATTTTCAACTTTTTTCCTGTAGATTTTAAAATTTATTTAATCTAAATCTGAAACATTCATGTGGATCAAAACATTTCTTCTGTATAATTAAAGTTTGCGACTTTTAAATGTTTTACATTTTGTATCCCCCCTCATGGATCCTCACCTTATCGTGGTGGGGGGGGTTGCGTACCCCAGTGATCCCAGGAGCTATGTTGTCCGGGGCAATTTGCCTCTGATAGGGTCACCCAAGACAAACTGGTCCTGGGTGAAGGGCCAGACTAAGAATGATCCAACAGACTCTCATGATAAATTCTAGATCAAGGATTCAGTGTACCCCGCCCGGAATGGGGTTACCGGGGCCCCACCCTGGAGCCAGGCCTGGGGGAGGGGCTCGAAGGCTAGCGTCTGGTGGCCGGATTTCCACCCATGGGACCCGGTCGGGCTCAGCCCAAAAGAGTTACATGGGTTCGCCCTCCAGTGGGCTCACCACCTGCAGGAGGGATCACGGGGGTCCGGTGCTATGTGGATTAGGTGGTGGTCAAAGGTGGAGACCTATGAGAACTGATCCCAAGCTTTCTAAACTGGCTTTTGGTACGTGGAATGTCACCTCTCTGGTGGGAAAGGAGCCTGAGCTGGTGTACGAGGTTGAGAGATACCGGCTAGATATAGTCGGCCTCACCTCAACACACAGCTCCGGTTCCGGAACCAGTCTCCTGGAGAGGGGCTGAAGCTTGGCCTTTTCTGGAGTTGCCCCGGGCGAGAGGCGACGAGCAGGGGTGGGTATTCTTGTATCCCCCCACCTTTCTGCCTCTATATTGGAGTTTTCCCCGGTGGACGAATGGGTTGCTTCCCTGTGCCTTTGGGTTGGGAAACGGGTCCTGACCATCATTTGTGCCTATGCACCAAATGATGTTTCAGAGTACCCACCCTTTTTGGAGTCTCTGACTGCGGTGCTGGAGGGTACTCCTCTTGGAGACTCCATTGTCCTACTGGGGGACTTCAATGCACACGTGGGCAACGACAGTGAAACCTGAAGGGGGGTGACTGGGAGGAACGGCCTGCCCGATCTGAACCCGAGTGGTGTTCAGTTATTGGACTTCTGTGCTAACCACAGTTTGTCCATAACGAACACCATGTTCAAGCATAAGGGTATCCATATGTGCACCTGGCACCAGGACACCCTAGGTCACAGGTCGATGATCGATTTTGTTATCGTGTCATCAGACCTGCGACCGTATGTCTTGGACACTTGGGTAAAGAGAGGTGCAGAGCTGTAAACTGATCACCACCTGGTGATGAGTTGGATCCGATGGCAGGGGAGGAAGCCATTCAGACCTGGTAGACCCAAACGTATAGTGACGGTGTGCTGGGAACGTTTGGCTGAAGCCCCTGTCCGGGAGGTCTTCAACTCCCACCTCCGGAAGAACTTCAACCACATTCCAAGGGAGTCTGGAGACATGGAGTCTGAATGGGCCATGTTCTCCACCTCTGTTGTTGAAGCGGCGGCCCAGAGCTGCAGCCACAAGGTGGTCGGTGCATCTCGTGGTGGCAACCCCCTAACCAAGTGGTGGACACCAGTGGTGAGGGGGGCCATTAAGCTGAAGAAGGAGTCCTATCAAGCTTGGTTGGCTTGTGGGACTCCCAAAGCAGCTGAGGTGTACCAGCAGGCCAAGCGGAGTGCAGCTCGGGTGGTTCATCATCATCATCATCATCACCATCATCATGGGTGGTTGCTCGGGTGGTTGCTGAAGCAAAAACCCGGGTATGGGAGGAGTTCGGTGAGGCCATGGAACAAGACTTTCGGTCAGCCTCGAAGAGATTCTGGCAAACTGTCTGGCGGCTCAGGAGGGGAAAGCAGCTCCCTGTCCACACTGTGTATGGTGCGGATGGGGCACTGTTGACTTCGACTGGGGATGTCGTCGGGCCGAGGAAGGAATACTTCGAGGATCTCCTCAATCCCACTGATACGCCTTCCACAGAGGAAGCAGTGTTTGTGGACGAGGGGGATGACTCGCCTATCACAGGGGCGGAGGTCGCCAAGGTGGTTAAAAATCTCCTTGGTGGCCGGGCCCCAGGGGTGGACGAGATTCGCCCTGAGTACCTCAAGGCCCTGGATGTTGTAGGGCTGTCATGGTTGACACGCCTCTGCAACATTGCATGGAGGTCGGGGGCAGTGCCTTTGGCATGGCAAACTGGGGTGGTGGTTCCTCTCTTCAAAAAAGGGGACCGGAGGGTGTGCTCCAACTTTAGAGGGATCACACTCCTCAGCCTCCCTGGGAAGGTCTATGCCAAGGTACTGGAGAGGAGAGTCCGGCCGTTGGTCGAACCTTGGATTCAGGAGGAGCAATGTGGTTTTCGTCCTGGCCGTGGCACATCGGACCAGCTTTTTACCCTCTCGAGAATTCTCGAGGGTTCGTGGGAGTTTGCCCAACCAGTTTACATGTGTTTTGTGGACTTGGAGAAGGCATTTGACCGCGTCCCTCGAGGTTTTTTGTGGGGGGTGCTTCGGGAGTATGGGGTATCGGGCTTGTTGTTACGAGGTATTCGGTCTCTGTACGACCACTGTGAGAGTTTGGTTCGTATTGCCAACACTCGGTCGGACTCATTCCCAGTGAGAGTTGGACTCCACCAGGGCTGCCCTTTGTCACCGATCCTGTTCATAATTTTTATGGACAGGATTTCTAGGTGCAGCCAGGGAATGGAGGGCGTCATGCTTGGTGACCATAGGATCTCATCTCTGTTGTTTGCAGATGATGTTGTCCTGTTGGCTTCATCCAGCAATGACCTACAGCTCTTGCTGGTACGGTTTGCCGCTGAGTGTGAAGCGGCTGGGATGAGAATCAGCACCTCGATGTCCGAGTCATTGGTTCTCAACCGGAAAAAGGTGGCTTGTCCTCTCTGGGTTGGGGACAGGCTCCTGCCCCAAGTGGAGGAGTTTAAGTATCTCGGGGTCTTATTCACAAGTGAGGGGAGAATGGAGCGAGAGATTGACAGACGGATCGGAGCAGCATCTGCAGTGATGCGGACGTTGTACCGGTCTGTTGGGGTGAAGAGGGAGCTGAGTTCTAAGGCAAAGCTGTTGATTTACCAGTCAATCTACGTTCCTACTCTCACCTATGGTCACGAGCTTTGGGTAATGACCGAAAGAACAAGATCGCGGATACAAGCGGCTGAAATGAGCTTTCTCCGTAGGATTGCTGGACTCACCCTCAGAGATAGGGTGAGGAGCTCAGTCATCCGGGAGAGGCTCAGAGTAGAACCGCTGCTCCTCCACATTGAAAGGAGTCAGTTGAGGTGATATGGGCATCTGATTAGGATGCCTCCTGGACGCCTCCCACTTGAGGTATTTTGGGCACATCCCACTGGGAGGAGACCCCGGGGCAGACCCAGGACTCGGTGGAGAGACTATGTCTTCCAGCTGGTGTGGGAACGCCTTGGTATCCTCTCTGAAGAGCTGGAGCAGGTGGCGGGGGAGATGGAAATCTGAGCTTCTCTGTTTGAACTGCTGCCTCCGCAACCCGGACCTCCAGAAAAGTGGTAGAAGATGGATGGATGGATGTTTTGTATCATATCTCTGCACCGTTGCCCTTTTTGTAGCGTATTTCCATGTAGAGGTTTGTACTGTGGCCCATGGCCTGCCACTAACTGCAACACGCATGTCTGACGCTGTGTTCTGTCATGTGGTCGCTGTCGACCTCACACTCCAGTTCATGCAGACGCCGCATCGCTGCTCCAACGGCGGAAACGTTCACCGGCTGACTCCTCAGAAATGAGAAGGTCCTGGTGCAGTCCATCATTCAGCCATTATCTACAGACAGACGTTCCCTCCAAGGTAGAGCTGAACATCTGTCAGCTGACTGACCCTCCACTGCTCCCTTCAGCTTCGGTTGTTTCTCACTGTGACGTCATGGTCTCAACTCTCAACACTTCTGTCTCTGCTCTCCTCCGTCATGTTTTTAGCTTTCTAGGTGCGAAGAACTGTTGATACGTCCGTCTTTGAAAGGACCTCTAGAGAAAAGCCGGACCAATAGATGGAAGCTTCCAGCGGTCATTACGAGTCACGGATAGCCAGTTGAATGTAGAAGCGTAGAAGAAGAGTTAAGCTGAGAAATCTGAGGTTCATATGGAACTTCAGCATCAACAGATCCAATGACATTTAATCGTGAAAATGTGTTTGTGAGTTGAGGCGCTACAGGACGGATATCATCATCATCATCATCATCATAGCAGTCTGTCGGGGGCGACAATGACTGTTTCATTTAGGTCTGATCAGATTCCTCCACACAGCTCTGTCCTTCGCCTTCCGCTGCCAGGAACTCCTGACCTTGTTAACCCGGGCGACGTCCGAGCCGGTATGAGTTGCTTTCTGACTGACCATTTCATGAAACTGCTTGCAAAGTATTTGAGTACCGCTAGCTTTTGCTGGACGAGCAGTGCATTCTTGGCAGATAGAGGTATTATCAGTGGCAAGGACAGGCCAAGACGAACTGACTCCAGTATCTATTGCAGTGACTGACCAGATGATAGGTTTGTTTATCTCTGCTCTTTGTGTAGTGCATGTCATGATGCACCGACTGGCAAAAGTCCACCACAGACCTTGTGACAGATGTGCTTATCTGCCAGGATGTCCAGTCTCACCCCGTGTAACTGGGAGCAGTCCACCACAGACCTGTGACAGATATTGTTTTTAATTCTGCCAGGATGCCCAGTTTCACCCTCCACACCCTTGGAAGGGTGGGGTTGCCAGGTGAGTTGCAGATGGCCCGATCCATGAGACAGGTCGTACCGATTTTCGTGGTTATGCAGTAGCAAGCAAACCGATGCCTGTCCTGACAGCCACACCTGTCACAACACCTTTTAAAAAAAAAAAAAATAGCAACTGTTTTCCTATAAATTTGCATTTTTTTTGAAGATTTTCAACTTTTTTCTCAAAAATTTGGAACTTTTTCCTATAAATTTACATTTTTTTAGTAGATTTGCGATTTTTTGCCATAAAATTGCAATTTTATTCTTGTCAAATCGCAACTTTTTTAAAAAAAAACCAACTGTTTTCCTATAAATTTGCATTTTTTTGAAGATTTTCAACTTTTTTCTCAAAAATTTGGAACTTTTTCCTATAAATTTACATTTTTTTTAGTAGATTTGCGATTTTTTGCCATAAAATTGCCATTTTATTCTTGTCAAATCGCAACTTTTTTTTAAAAAAAAACAACTGTTTTCCTATAAATTTGCATTTTTCTCATAAAACTAACTTTTTTCCTGTGAAATTGTAACATTTTTCTCAAAAATTTGCAACCTTTACCTATAAATTTGTTTTTTTAGTAGAGTTGTAATTTTTTCTCATAAAATTGCCACTTTTTTCTTACAAAGTGGCTTTTTTTTACATAATTTAGCAACTTTTTCCTCATAAAATTGTAACTTTTTTTATGAAATTACAACTTTTTTCTAAAAAACAGCAACTGTTTTCCTAAAAGTTAGCATTTTTTAATATTTTTTCAAAAATTTGAAACTTTTTCCTATAAATTTGCATTTTATTAGTAGATTTGCAGTTTTTTCTCATAAAATTCCAACTTTTTTCCTGTAAATTTGAAAAAAATTTTCTTGTAGATTTAAAACTTTTTTCTTTCAAATTTGCAACTTTTTTTCTCATAAATTTGTGATTTTTCTCTTGTCAAAGTTAAAAACATGTTTGTGAGAAGCAGACTAATGCGACAACAGGGGTTCGTATGCAGGAAAACTGCACAATAAATTAATGATGGTGGACAGGATTCTGCCTCGATTGGCATTTCTAACATTCTAACTTCTCCCACGTAAATTTTAGTCAAATTTATTCACATAAATGTGGGACTTTTTTTGGTATATTTTTGTTAAAATTAAGCGGTTACGGTGGAAAAGCAAATACCAACGTAAATAAACAGCAACACTGAGCAGCATTATGACTCAGTCAGAAGCTGCGGGGCGTCGCGGAGTTTCAGGAGCGGCTCGTGTCGTATTCCACAGAAATGTTGGATGTTTATTTGTGTTCATGTGTTGTTTGCATGTTAAAACTGCAAACCTGGACCCTGCTGGCTTTCCGTACATGACGTCTGGCACGCCAACAGAGCGGCCTCGGGCCTCAGAAGTAGAACATAACGACTCCGCATCAAGCTGGGCAGACGGGGGCTTCCTGTCTGTCCCCGATAAACATGAACGTACAGCGGCTGCTCTCCTATTTTATTGTACATGTTTTGCAGGTTTTGAAACTAATGGGAATAATTAGCAGAAAAATGACATCATCGGCATTTTTAACTCTCTTAGCTGCAGTTTTTTGTTTCTTCCTGTTCACATCCGACTCGCCGCTGACCCAGAAAAACCAATGAAAATGATCTAAAATCAGTTCAAAACCAGTGAATTTTGTTCTGAACTCACGTCTGGGTCCATAAAAGAGGCCAAACAGCTGAAATCAGAGAAGACAAATCCAACAGGCCTCCTCAGCCACTACGCCCTCCCAAGATACAACCTCAACATTTTGGAGGGAGAATTAAACTTTGCTTGAAATTTCTTCCTCGTAAATTTGGAACGTTTTTTGGGGGGTCTAAATTTGTGATTTTTTTCTTAGAAATTTTCTGGGTTTTTTCTCATAAATTTGCAACTTTTTACCTAAATTTGAGATTTTTCTCTTACAGTTTTTTCTCTTTTTTTCTTGTAAATTTGCAACTTTTTTCTATTAAATGTCCAACTTTTTTTTAGCTAAATTTGCAACTTTTTTGATAATTTTTCAACATTTTTCTTGTAGTTTGCATTATTTTTCCACATAAATCTGCAGCTTCCTCATATGTACTTTTTATTAGAAAAAGGGCAACTTTTTTCACTTTAAGTATAAAAGTTTTTCCTCATAAATTTTCAACTTTATTTTCATAAATTTCTGACTTTTTCTCTTGTAAATTTGCAGCATTCATATGGATGCTGCTCAAGTTTTTATTTTTCAGTTTTATTTTATTAGTATTTTTCACTGGTAGGGGAACGATTTTAGGTCTTCAACTCTATATGCCCCCCCACCCCAACAAAAGGAGAGGAACCATTCCAGACTTAATACGTTGATCCAGAACTTTTCTGCTCTCTACATTTTAATAAAAAATCTTGAAGGGTCGATGCAGCGCTCTCACATCGCCGTCATAAAATGTTACCCGTCACTTCTCTCCGTCTATTTCCTCTCACCCCCCCACACCATTTTTTCCGCGTTAATTTCCTCGTTGCTTCAGTTGACTGGTGATTGAATGCCACCGGGTGTTCAGAGCAAATTTCACAGGTGGCGGGGAGCGGCTAACCAAGCGGAAAATCCCTCTTCAATCTCCACCTCTGGTCTTCATTGCATTTCCTCCTCACAGCTCTGCTCCACTTTCATTTCTTCTTCCTTTTCACTTTAATTTGATCCTCCTCCTCCTTCACTTTTAATTCATTTCTGCACATTTTTCACCCGTGGACATTAGAATGTTGATGCAGTTTATGACATTTTTAAAGTGACACTTTGGCAAAAATCAGTTTTTTGTTGTTTTTTTTTCTTGTTGTTAACATGCCTCTAACATGTTTTTCTGTGACTTACAAGACAAATCACTGAAATGTGTCATATCTCTGTTTTCTGCTGTAAACTTTCACTTAAGCTCTGCACCCCTCAAACGAGCGACTTTGGACAGAGCGTTTCTAGCTCCGTAAGTATTCCTGCTTAGCCTGATTGGTGGTAAGATTAACCAATCAGGCTAAGCACTGGGCGTGGCTACGGACCTGAGTTCACTGCCTCAGGGGAAGCGGGAGGAGCCGAGGAGCAGCGGGAGCTTTTACAAGTTGGGAAAGATGGCACATTATACCTGTTGAGTTCTTGGCTGAGGGAGCAACAAATCCTCTACTTTTAAATAACATGTCTGACCCACAGACATGAAAATACAACAGCAACAATTAATTTTATCTGGAAAAACTTCGGTGTCCCTGCTGAAATACCAGAGGAGACACGGGTTTGCAGCCTGCATGCTAGGAAGACAGCTCTGATGTGCATGGCGCAGCAGCCAGGGCGAGTATCGTCGCAGGTGAACCTGTGGAAGGATCATTCTCAGTGGAGCGGAGAGTCTCTACCCAGCCCTGTGTGGAGGCTGGAGGGCTTGCCGCCAGTCTCCCACACCAATTACCCACTCACCATGGATCACCTCACTGAAGGCTGCTGAGCAATTCACCGGGGAAAGCCCGGGAGGCGAGCTGGCTGGTGGGCGCACCGGACCGAGGCAAACTGCTCGCCGGCCCCAGCGAGGTGATCCACGGTGAGTGGGTAACCAGAGACCAGTAGGGAGCCCAACAGCCTCCGCGCGGGGACGGGCAGTGACCCCGCTCCATGGAGAACGATCCTTCCACAGGTTCATCTATGGAAACTTCAATATGACTTTTACCTCCTCAAGTTGGATCACCTCCTGGGAGTCCTCGTCCTCTTCCGGCTACTGGTGGGCAGGAGCATGGGTGGAGCTAATTAGAATATTCATAGAACTGCACATAGTTAAGTAGGTGAAAGATGTAAAAGCTCTTTCCAAATAATTCTAAGGCAATGAAAGTTTTTTTGTGTATAAAAAGCCACAATATACTATTTTGGCCAATACACATTGGTTTATGAATTGGATGAATTCAGCTTTAAAACTATGAAAGTGTAGAAGTGGCTTTTTAAGGTCGGATCATAATTCTAACCTTCATATACGTCCTATGACGTTACACAGACATTGAGCAGCCTCTAGTGGTTACTGAAATAATGACATAGAGAAACATGGCGGAGAGTTTACAACTTTTTTCTCAAAAAAAAGCTGTAATTTTATCAGAAAAAAGTTGCTAATTTAGAAGAAAAATAGCAAATGTACAAGAGAAAAGTTGCAATTTCATGAGAAAAAGCTGCTAAATTATAAGATAAAAGTTAAAATCTACAAAAAATTAGATGCAAATTTGCAAGAATAAAGGTGCAAAAATATGATAGAATATGCAAATTCAGAAAGTAATAAAATACAATTTAAATGCATTTTATCAAAATGTAACCAGCATGCAAACTTACAAGAAAAAAGTTGAACATTTACAAGAGCAAAAATCACAAAATTATGAGAAAAAATATTTCAAATTTACAGGAAAAATGTTAAAAAAAAATTTGAGAAAAATTTGTATTTTTTTTTAAAGTTGCAATTTTATGACAAAAAGTTGCAAATCTACAAGAAAAATGCAAATGTAGTGGAGAACAGTTGAAAATTTTGGAGAAAAAAGTTGCAAGTTTACAAAAAAAAGTTGCAGATTTTTCAAAAAAAAGTTGTAATTTTATGAGAAAAAAGTTGTATCTTGGAGAAAAGAATGCAGATCTATTCTTCATGTTTTATTCCTTTCTGCACATTTTTCACCCGTGAACATCAGAACATTGACACACGTTTTATCACATTTTGAAAACTACGAAAGTGTATAAGTGACTTTTTATGGTCGGATCACAATTCTAACCTTCATATACGTCGAATGATGTTAAATGGACATTCAGTGGCCTCTAGTGGTTGCTGAAATAATGACGTGGAGAAACATGGCGGACAGCAGTAGGCCGTTTATTTAAGGGGATGGTTGATATTCACAAATTTAGCATGAGCATCAATGTAAAATAGATGCAGATTGGCAAGAAAGAAGGTGCATAAATATAACAGAATATGTCAATTTAAGAATTCAAAAAGTCATAAATAATAATTTAATTGCATTTAATATAAAAAATATAACCAGAAAAAAGCAAATTTAACCTCTTGCACTCCGGTGTACCGCGAACGGGCACGTCTCTGCATCCCAGAGCGCACGAGGGCGCACGAGAGCGCCCTCGTGCACTCTAGGGCGCACGGGGGCGCTGCGTCCAAGCGCGCACTGAAAAAAAATAAAAAAGTTCTTCAACTACAGACACAGCCGCGAACAGATCAGATATGATTGACCTCTCATTCGACTAATAAGAGCCTTGAATTGGGTTTCTGAAACCTTGAAGAACCAATGACTGAAAACCTAGCAAGAAGGACCCGCCTACCAACGCTGTGAATGCAGCCAGCCAATTGAAGCACAGAAGTTCGGGCTGGGTGAAGAGAGACTGACTGCTGCAGCAGATGAAAAAAAGGACCTGCAGAAAGAACCTGCTACAGACCCAGCAGCATGGAGACCACCCACAAATGCAACCTGCACTTATTCCAGCAGAATAGACATTTAGGATTCTCTTCCATGGTCATCATAGACCGACGGAGGCCGACAACAAAGGTCGTAAATCATTTGCCAAAACCGCAATCATGGAAGTGCAAAACCGCAATAATGGAATTATGTTTTGACCGGGAACCACAAGCGGACCAGCGTCGTGTTCGTCTGACAATGAGGAAGAGAAGTTCGCCAGGACGCTGCTGTGAAGAGGTAAGTGTTATAAGCTAAATTATTCTTTATCCCTGAAAATTGTAATCAAAAAATGACTGTTGACCAATCGGTAAATTACAACTGTGTGGCGCACGAAGTCCGAAGTGCGTGCGCCACGGTACACAGTTCGTTCGCCGCGTCTGGACCATGAATGCGCCCCCCCCCCGGCTACTCTTCTGTAGCGAGGCGGGGGGAAGCCGCGGTGACTGCGCCGCGGTTGCCACATAGCCACATGAGTCTATTCCGTCATGTAGCGATGGCCGATGTCCGTCCTCTGTAGCGGGGGGGGGACAACCCCCCCCCCGCCCCGACACACACAAACACACACAGCCCTGAGTGTCACCTTTCATTAGAGCCCAAGATGAAGCTTCTATATTGAATCATTCAAAAGTTACAGACGTTTTTCCAAACTGTGCCATTTGGCACAATTTGGCACAGTTCCAAAACGCCTGGGAACAACCTGAGGAAAAAGCTGTGTAATATATTCAATTTTTGTGGTATTGTTACAAAATTTTGACCTCAGCTGGATAACACTTGGTTCTACATTTCTGTTGCATTTTCCAGCCCGGATCTGAAGCTGTGTGTTATTTGCAAGCATTTGTATCCAAAAAAACACCCAGGCCAAATTTATTTTCTTCAATTCAGTATGTTTAGATGACTGTAACTCAGTGGCCGGAGCACTTAGAGAGATTATGACTGTTTTGCCCCAAAATTCAAAGTGTTTTCTTTTAAATGAGACCAACCCCATGAAGATGCTGCAAAGGGTTGAAGAACAGCTTTCGATTTACTTTGGGCACGTTATTTTTTGGCGTTTTTAGGGAAATTGACCGGAGTGCAAGGGGTTAAAAGGAAAAAAAGTTGCCATTTTACGAGAAAAAAGTTACAAATCTGCAAGAAAAAAAATGCAGATTTAAAAGGAAAAAAGTTGCAAATTGGGGCACGCAAACCCCCCCACCACGATAAGGCGACGATCCATGAGGGTTGCGTGCCCCAGTGATCCCAGGAGCTATGTTGTCCGGGGCAATTTGCCTCTGATAGGGTCTCCCAAGACAAACTGGTCCTGGGTGAAGGGCCAGACGAAGAACGATCCAACAGACTCTCATGATAAATTGTATATCAAGGATTCAGTGTACCCCGCCCGGTATGGGGTTACCGGGGCCCCACCCTGGAGCCAGGCCTGGGGGAGGGGCTCGAAGGCTAGCGTCTGGTGGCCGGGTTTCCACCCATGGGACCCGGCCGGGCTCAGCCCGAAGGAGTTACATGGGTCCGCCCTCCAGTAGGTTCACCACCTGCAGGAGGGATCATGGAAGTCCGGTGCTATGTGGATTAGGTGGCAGTCAAAGGCGGAGACCTTGGCGGACTGATCCCAAGCTTTCTAAACTGGCTTTTGGTACGTGGAATGTCACCTCTCTGGTGGGGAAGGAGCCTGAGCTGGTGTACGAGATTGAGCGATACCGGCTAGATATAGTCGGCCTCACCTCAACACACAGCTCCGGTTCCGGAACCAGTCTCCTGGAGAGGGGCTGGAGCTTGGCCTTTTCTGGAGTTGCCCCGGGCGAGAGGCGACGAGCAGGGGTAGGTATTCTTGTATCGCCCCACCTTGCTGCCTCTATATTGGAGTTTTCCCCGGTGGACGAAAGGGTTGCTTCCCTGCGCCTTCGGGTTGGGAAACGGGTCCTGACCATCATTTGTGCCTATGCACCAAATGATGTTTCAGAGTACCCACCCTTTTTGGAGTCTGTGACTGGGGTGCTGGAGGGTGCTCCTCCTGGAGACTCCATTGTCCTACTGGGGGACTTCAATGCGCACGTGGGCAACGACAGTGAAACCTGGAGGGGGGTGATTGGGAGGAACGGCCTGCCCGATCTGAACCCGAGTGGTGTTCAGTTATTGGACTTCTGTGCTAACCACAGTCTGTCTATAACGAACACCATGTTCAAGCATAAGGGTGTCCATATGTGCACCTGGCACCAGGACACCCTAGGCCGCAGGTCGATGATCGATTTTGTTATCGTATCATCAGACCTGCGACCGTATGTCTTGGACACCCGAGTAAAGAGAGGTGCAGAGCTGTCAACTGATCACCACCTGGTGGTGAGTTGGATCCGATGGCAGGGGAGGAAGCCATTCAGACCTGGTAGACCCAAACGTATAGTGAGGGTGTGCTGGGAGCGTCTGGCTGAGGCCCCTGTCCGGGAGGTCTTCAACTCCCACCTCCGGAAGAACTTCAACCACATTCCGAGGGAGTCTGGAGACATGGAGTCTGAATGGGCCATGTTCTCCACCTCTGTTGTTGAAGCGGCAGCCCAGAGCTGCGGCCGCAAGGTGGTCGGTGCATCTCGTGGTGGCAACCCCCGAACCAAGTGGTGGACACCAGTGGTGAGGGGGGCCATTAAGCTGAAGAAGGAGTCCTATCAAGCTTGGTTGGCTTGTGGGACTCCCGAAGCAGCTGAGGTGTACCGGCAGGCCAAGCGGAGTGCAGCTCGGGTGGTTGCTGAAGCAAAAACCCGGGTATGGGAGGAGTTCGGTGAGGCCATGGAACAAGACTTTCGGTCGGCTTCAAAGAGATTCTGGCAAACTGTTCGGCGGCTCAGGAGGGGAAAGCAGCTCCCCGTCCACACTGTGTATGGTGCGGATGGGACACTGTTGACTTCAACTGGGGATATCGTCGGGCGGTGGAAGGAATACTTCGAGGATCTCCTCAATCCCACTGATACGCCTTCCACAGAGGAAGCAGGGTTTGGGGACGAGGGGGATGACTCGCCTATCACAGGGGCTGAGGTCGCCAAGGTGGTTAAAAATCTCCTTGGTGGCCGGGCCCCGGGGGTGGACGAGATTCGCCCCGAGTACCTCAAGGCCCTGGATGTTGTTGGGTTGTCATGGTTGACACGCCTCTGCAACATTGCGTGGAGGTCGGGGGCAGTGCCTTTGGCATGGCAAACCGGGGTGGTGGTTCCTCTCTTCAAAAAAGGGGACCGGAGGGTGTGCTCCAACTTTAGAGGGATCACACTCCTCAGCCTCCCTGGGAAGGTCTATGCCAAGGTACTGGAGAGGAGAGTCCGGCCGTTGGTCGAACCTCGGATTCAGGAGGAGCAATGTGGTTTTCGTCCTGGCCGTGGCACATCGGACCAGCTCTTTACCCTCTCGAGAATTCTTGAGGGTTCGTGGGAGTTTGCCCAACCAGTTTACATGTGTTTTGTGGACTTGGAGAAGGCATTTGACCGCGTCCCTCGTGGATTTTTGTGGGGGGTGCTTCGGGAGTATGGGGTATCGGGCTTGTTGTTACGAGCTATTCGGTCTCTGTACGACCGTTGTGAGAGTTTAGTTCGCATTGCCAACACTCGGTCGGAGTCATTCCCAGTGAGAGTTGGACTCCGCCAGGGCTGCCCTTTGTCACCGGTCCTGTTCATAATTTTTATGGACAGGATTTCTAGGCGCAGCCAGGGAATGGAGGGTGTCATGCTTGGTGACCACAGGATCTCATCTCTGTTGTTTGCAGATGATGTTGTC
The DNA here is from genome assembly GCA_020510985.1 of Pholidichthys leucotaenia. Lineage (NCBI taxonomy): Eukaryota > Metazoa > Chordata > Actinopteri > Cichliformes > Pholidichthyidae > Pholidichthys > Pholidichthys leucotaenia. The sequence continues at coordinate 7,141,383 of CM035839.1, read as the reverse complement.
CTGTTGGCTTCATCCAGCAATGACCTACAGCTCTTGCTGGGACGGTTTGCCGCTGAGTGTGAAGCGGCTGGGATGAGAATCAGCACCTCCAAGTCCGAGTCCATGGTCCTCAGCCGGAAAAAGGTGGATTGTCCTCTCCGGGTTGGGGACAGGCTCCTGCCCCAAGTGGAGGAGTTTAAGTATCTTGGGGTCTTGTTCACGAGTGAGGGGAAAATGGAGCGAGAGATCGACAGACGGATTGGAGCAGCATCTGCAGTGATGCGGACGTTGTACCAGTCTGTTGTGGTGAAGAGGGAGCTTAGTTCTAAGGCAAAGCTGTCGATTTACCAGTCAATCTACGTTCCTACTCTCACCTATGGTCACGAGCTTTGGGTAATGACCGAAAGAACGAGATCGCGGATACAAGCGGCTGAAATGAGCTTTCTCCGTAGGATTGCTGGACTCACCCTCAGAGATAGGGTGAGGAGCTCAGTCATCCGGGAGAGGCTCAGAGTAGAACCGCTGCTCCTCCACATTGAAAGGAGTCAGTTGAGGTGGTATGGGCATCTGATTAGGATGCCTCCTGGACGCCTCCCACTTGAGGTGTTTCAGGCACGTCCCACTGGGAGGAGACCCCGGGGCAGACCCAGGACTCGGTGGAGAGACTATGTCTCCCAGCTAGTCTGGGAACGCCTTGGTATCCCCTCTGAAGAGCTGGAGCAGGTGGCTGGGGAGAGGGAAGTCTGGGCTTCTCTGCTTGAACTGCTGCCTCCGCGACCCGGACCTCCGGAAAAGCGGTAGAAGATGGATGGATGGATGGAAAGTTGCAAATTTTTGAGAACAAAGTTGCCAGTTTCCAAGAAAAATGTTGCAATTTTTTTCAGAAAATACTGTAATTTTATCAAAAAAATGACTGTGTTTTTCTTGAGAATTTGTGGTTGTGTTTTCCTCAGAACTTTGCAACCTTTTCCCTAAATTTGCAAGATTTTTTCATACATGTTCAGGTTTTCTCATTTTCTGGTTTTGAGGATATTTTTTCATGAATGTGCAACCTTTTTCCTTGAAAATTTATTGCTTCTTTTCTTTGAAATTTGTGAGTTGTTTTTTTCCCTCCGGGCCACAGGTTGCTGACCCCTGCCGTCAGGGGTCCAGCAGTCTTGGCCTTTCTACGCTGGCCCACAGCGCCGTCAGCACCTGTGAAAACCTCCCTGAGACGGACTCAGCGCATCATAAAATCACCGATCTGAACGTCAGTCATCGGCGGACGTCCCGCACGCATCGTCACCCAGCCGACCCCGCGGCTGCACAAGAGTCCGTTAACGGACGACCGTAGGCCGTCTGTCTGCGTGTTTCGTGGGAGCTCCTGTGCGACCGATGCTCCAGCAGCTCCTCCTACATGTGACCCTGCAAAGCAGAAGTCCAGCTCGACACGTGCAGAGTGTCTAAACTAGAATCTCACCTTTTCTCACCCTAACAACACCCATTACCCTCATTTGAACCGTCTAAAATATGTGTGAAATTTGCAACTTTTTGAGCTCAATTTGTATTTTTTCTTTTAATTGGTTCACTTTTTTCTTCTGAATTTACATCTTTCCTTTATAATTTGTGCTTTTTATTGGTTTTGTAATTGCAACTTTTTAGCTAAATTTGTGACTTTTTTCTTATAATTTATTTAATTTTTCCTCATAAATTTTCAACTTTTTTGAGATAAAGTTTTTCTCATAATTTTTGTGATTTTTTCTTATAATTTGTGATTTTTTTCTTGTGAATTTACAACTTTTTTAAATATACATTTTTTTCTTGTGTATTTGCCTGTTTTGAGGGGAAATTTGCAACTTTTTTTTTTAGCTAAAGTTGTATTTTTTCTTATAATTTTCCCACTTTTTTCTTGTGAATTTGCATCTGTTTTTAGCTGCATTTGTGATACTGATCTTGTTTTTTTCACTTCTTTAAAAAATTGAAATATTCCGGCTACCGTGTGAGCTGTTCCACATCAAGTTTTAGCGACAATGACAGCCAGATTAAACACATGAGAAGAGTGAAAGCAGAGCAAGTGCAACGAGACTTGGTGCGTTAACTAAAGAGCAAATGTTGGTGCAGAAAGACAGCTGCTCCTGTTTCCTCACAGACCATCTGGAGCATGACTCAGCACCAGAATCCACATTCTCTTATAGAATGACTCATTAAAAATGCATCTCCTGATTTGTGGTGATGCTGCAGCGTGGGATAAATAAATGAGAATTCATCATTCATGAATCATCATGAGAATAAAGTAGATCAGCTGGGTGAGAAGGTCATGGAATGTAAGATGGCAGCGCTCAGAGAAACCATGATGTGGTTCTTCACATCCGTTTAACAGTGGAAAGTGACAGGAAAACAACATCAGCCTCCTCGTCTCATTTTTAAAGCTTTTCTCACCGTTCAGTACCAGCATATCTGCTGTACATGAAGGAATTTGCCTTCCTGGCCTGGACTGCGGCTGCTGCCGCAAGATGCATTGTGGGACGTGTAGTGTCTGGGGTGTTCTGTGCACGCTGGAGGGTCGCTGTCACAGTCGTGATGTGACCGAGGGCACGTTCACACCAGGCTGTCGAGTTTTCACGTTTTTTCATTGTATAATCTTCCTACTTTTTGCTTGTGAATTCGCAACTTTTTTCTTTATAATTTGTGACTATTTTCCTTGTATATTTGCCATTTTTTCATGTAAATTTGTACCTTTTCTCTCTTAAATATGCAACTCTTAGAGCTAAATTTGTGATTTTTTTTCTTATAAATTTTTTTCCACTTTTTTCTTCTGAATTTGCAATTTGCAAATTCAGAAGAAAAAAGTTGCTATTTTACAAGGAAAAAAGTGGCAGATTTACAAGAAAAAGGATGCAAATTTCTGAATTAAAAGTTGCAATTTTATGAGGAAAAAGTTGCAATTTAATGAGGAAAAATGTGCAATTTTTAGAGAAAAAAGTTGCTTTTTTTTACAAGGAAAAAAGTTGCAAATTTACAAGAAAACGGATCCAAATTCCTGAATTAAAAGTTGCATTTTAATGAAGAAAATGTACAGTTTTATGAGAAAAAATTTGTGATTTTACAAGGAAAAAGCTGCAATCAAATAAGGAAAAATTTGCAATTTAATGAGGAAAATTGTGCAATTTTAGGAGAAAAAGTTTCAATTTTATGAGAAAGAATTTGCAATTTAATGAGGAAAAATGTGCAATTTTTAAAGAAAAAAGTTGCTTTTTTACAAGGAAAAAAGTTGCAAATTTACAAGAAAAAAATCCAAATTTCTGAATTAAAAAGTTGCAATTAAATGAGGAAAAATTTGCAATTTTATGAGAAAAAAACTGCAATTTATTAAGGAAAAATATGCAATTTTTAAAGAAAAACGTTGCTATTTTACAAGGAAAAAAGTTGCACATTTACAAGAAAAAGGATGCAAATTTCTGAATTAAAAGTTGCAATTTTATGAGAAAAAATTGCAATTTAAAGAGGAAAAATGTGCAATTTTACAAGGAAAAAGTTGCAGTTAAATGAGGAAAAATTTGCAATTTTATGAGAAAAAGTTGAAATTTTATGAGGAAAAAAATTGCAATTTAATGAGGAAAAATTTGCAATTTTTAAAGAAAAAAGTTGCTTTTTTACAAGGAAAAAAGTTGCAAATTTCCAAGAAAAAGGATGCAAATTTCTGAATTAAAAGCTGCAATTTTATGAGAAAAAGTTGCAATTTTATGAGAAAAAATTTGCAATTTAATGAGAAAAAATTTGCAATTTAATGAGGAAAAATGTGCAATTTTTAAAGAAAAAAGTTGCTTTTTTACAAGGAAAAAAGTTGCAAATTTACAAGAAAAAGGATTCAAATTTCTGAATTAAAAGTTGCAATTTTATGAGAAAAAAATTTGCATTTTAATGAAGAAAAACGTGCAATTTTATGAGAAAAAATTTTCAGTTTTACAAGGAAAAAGCTGCAATCAAATAAGGAAAAATTTGCAATTTAATGAGGAAAATTTTGCAATTTTATGAGAAAAAGTTGCAATTTATGAGAAAAAATTTGCTATTTAATGAGGAAAAATGTGCAATTTTTAAAGAAAAAAGTTACTTTTTTACAAGGAAAAAAGTTGCAAATTTAAAAGAAAAAGGATCCAAATTTCTGAATTAAACGTTGCAATTAAATGAGGAAGAATTTGCAGTTTAATGAGGAAAAATTTGCAATTTAATGAGGAAAAATTGCAATTTTATGAGAAAAAATTTGCAATTTAATGAGGAAAAATATGCAATTTTTAAAGAAAAAAGTTGCTATTTTACAAGGAAAAAAGTTGCAAATTTACAAGAAAACGGATCCAAATTCCTGAATTAAAAGTTGCATTTTAATGAAGAAAATGTGCAATTTTATGAGAAAAAATTTGCGATTTTACAAGGAAAAAGCTGCAATCAAATAAGGAAAAATTTGCAATTTAATGAGGAAAAATTTGCAATTTTATGAGAAAAAAATTTGCAATTTAATGAGGAAAAATTTGCAATTTTATGAGAAAAAATTTGCAATTTAATGAGGAAAAATATGCAATTTTTAAAGAAAAAAGTGGCTTTTTTACAAGGAAAAAAAGTTGCAAATTTACAAGAAAAAGGATACAAATTTCTGAATTAAAAGTTGCAATTTTATGAGAAAAAGATGCAATTTTTTGAGAAAAAAAACTGCAATTTAATGAGGAAAAATTTGCAGTTTTTAAAGAATAAAGTTGCTTTTTTACAAGGAAAAAAGTTGCAAATTTACAAGAAAAAGGATGCAAATTTCTGAATTAAAAGTTGCAATTTTATGAGAAAAAGTTGCTATTTTATGAGAAAAAATTTGCAATTAAATAAGGAAAAATTTGCAATTTTATGAGGAAAAAGTTGCAGTTTTACAAGAAAAATCACAATTTTTCAAGAAAAAAGTTGCAAATTGAGGAGAAAAAAGATGTAAATTTATATGAAAAAAGATCCAAATTTATAAAGAAAGTTGCAATTCTATGAAGAAAAAGTTACAATTTTACAAGAAAACAAGTTGCAAATTTATGAGAAAGTTGTAAATTTAAGCAAAACACTGCAAATTTCAATGATTTTTTTTTCATTTCTGCCTAGAATTGGTGCACTGGTGCTAATTAGTGTGACCGCATGACACAGAAAAGTTCATGATCATATTAGGAGGGACAATTCTCTCTTTTCTTGCCAGGTTGAGGGAAATGTCCCCCTCTGCCCCTCCTTGATTTAAGCCTGAAATTGCCCCCCCATCCTAGGAGGACAGAAGAGAAACTAAAGTCATGACACGCTCGGGAAAAAAATCTAAGGAACGACACAATTGAAAATCCCAAAGCCACCCCTGTCAAAGGCATGACTCCGAACCGCCACATCATCGCGTGGTGAGAGGTTCCCTTTAATAAAGCAGAGTCAGCAGTGGCGAGGCGGCCCATGGGGCGGGGGGGGGGGGGTGATTATCTGAGGGGGCAGTCAGGAGGGGAAACTAAGGGCCAATCATTTCGTCCCGGCTTGTCACCACACAGAACATAGTGTTATTTTAAAGAGAGGCAGAGAACACATAAAGGCAGCGGTGTGTGCGGGGTATGGGGGGGGGAGTCGGGGCCTCGCGGGAGACTTATGGCTTAGTCAGTCACTCAGCTAAACACTCCATCAGCCCCAGCTTTAGTCACTCTCATCCATATCCACCTTCTATTTCCCATCGCCCCTCCATCCATCTCTCCAGGAGCGTGTGATGAAGCCGCCCCCCCCCCCCACACACACACGTCTTTGTCTGTCCTATTTTAAGCATCTCATCTCACCTAGGTATGAGGCGCTCACACACACACACACACACGCTCTATGAGGGATTGTGAAGGGGATTTATTGGAGAGGGGCTTATAAGCGTTTGAGGGATGCGCTCGGCCCGCAGGTCCATCCAGCCTCGGCTGCTTGGCGGCCTCAACGCGGAGCTGGTCGGCCTCGGGATAATTAGAAACAGGATATACGCCAGAGAGAGTTCATATCTGGATCAACAACCTCCTATACACAGTACCTCCTAATGTCTTCATCAAACTCCATCCACATCCTGTCCTGCAGGGTTATAGACTGTGGGGGGAAAACACCCAGGACCTGCACACTGGTTGTGATCCTCCCAAAAATCTAAGTGCCGAGTCTAACATCCTTTATGTATGTGTCCAAGTCCACTTTAGACATTATGATAGCAGGAAAAAACACAGAAGTGCCGGTGAAAAGCAGAAAAAACCAACCCCCCTCATTCTGTTTTTATTCAGTGGTGTGTTTTTGTGTTCAGATTGGCTCATCGCCTCACCAGCCAGGTGTGTATGATCCACTGTGGGGCGCTGTTATAATCAGTAGGTCACCGGAGTGGTGGCTCAGTTGGTAGACCATCCGCCCCACACCCGGGAGGCAGGGGTTCAAATCCCGGCCGGGTCATGCAGAAAACCACGCAAAAGCGGAACTTCCTGACGTCCAGCTTGGTGCTCAGTAATAACGGAATGGGGGAGGGAAGTCTGTGGTGGCGCCTTGCATGGCAGCGGCCCTCTGATTCTATATATGGGGGGGGGGGGGGGTGATTAACACTGTAGATAGGAGAAACACAATTTTGTTCTACTGTGCATGATTGGCTGTATGGTTGAATGACAATAAAGATGGTTTAAGTAGGTGATCGGAGGGAGGATCTTATCCCCCTAGTTAGCAAAATGAGCCACAATCACCCCCCCCACCCCACTCATACTTGTAAAGTGGGGGGAGGATGTCCCTCTGAACCTGGAGAAAAGAGAGAACTGTCCCTCCAGTATCATCTGGAACCGTTCTATATTATGTTACAGAACTGAATAAAATGACTGAACTGCCAGTTCCAACCAGAAATGAAAAAAGTGCAACTTTTTCCTGTAAATTCTCAAGTTTTTTTCATGGAGATTTGCAACCATTTTCTGAAAAATTTGTGACTTTTTTCTCATAAAGTTGCAACTTTTTTTCCTCATAAATGCGCAACTTTGTTCAGGTAAATTTGCAGCGCTTTTCCTGTAAATTTTTAACTTTTTTCTCATAAATTTGAAATTGTTGTGCTAAAATGTTTTTTTTTTTTACATTTTTCACATAGATTTGTAAGCATTTTCTGAAAAGTTTGTGACTTTTTTATCCTAAACTTTCACCTTTTTTCTTGTAACTTTTCATCTTTTTTCTCATAAATTTTCAACATTTTTTTCTTTAAATTTGTAACTTTTTCTCATAAATTTTCAGCTTTTATTTCCTGTAAATTTTCGTCATTTTTTTCTGCTTTCTAGTGCAGTTTTTTTTTTTTTTCCACACTCTCACTTCTTCAGTTAAAGAAATCTAATTTTAAAAAAGCGAAGTGGTTGCCCCGGTGTCGGCCCTCAGTACGGCTGACTGTGAGAGGAGAAACTACCGAATCGCCACAGAAGCGCCCTGCCGTCCTCACAGCCACTTTGTCGTCTTCCTAACAGTCTTTCTACAGTCATTCCCACACACAACCTTCAGTGATGAACCCATGTGTAACCCAGTGTTAAAAACACAATTAAAAATATGAATATTGATACCGCTTTAAAAGAGAAAAACACCCATTTCACAATGGGAGTAGATAATTTAAAGGTGAATATTTAAATAAATATATATTCATAAATAGTTAGGAACATTTTCTAGAAAGTTCTGATGAAGTTCTTAATATGTTTGTTGGTATACTGAGCAACAAATGGCTGCGTCGTTTGTTTGGCCGCAACAGCCAATGGGGTCACGCGTTCCCTCGCTCGGTCTGTGTGTAATATGCAGAACGCTGTCAGACACTGCCGAGACACAACCGAGAGAACGCGATTCCTCACGGAGACGATGAGCTAACGTGCTAATAGCAGCCTTTGCTTGGACAAAACTTGAGATTGGTAAGCCTGAATAAACACCTGCAATGAGACATTGCTGTATTAGCAAATCCTAATACCCCGTTTATTAAATTTTAAGATTGGGATCCAAAGGCCGTTAACGCCGTTGAGCGCGGGAACCCCATGACGCACGTGTCACTTAGCATGGTGAGTGCCATTCATTGTGTATGGGAATGCTAATTGCTAGCTTGGGATGCTAACCGCCGATGCTAATTTTGGCTAGTTTTTTCATCAGAAAAAGTCAGTTTTCAAAGCTGTAACGGTTAGCAAAGGATCCAGTTCCCTGGCCATTGATTGCTGCTTGGTGATGAATGTTGAACCTGTGATTGATATGTGTTTTGAAGTGCAAAATTGGTGATAAATTGTTGCACTAGCTTGAACAGCTAAACCTCCGATGCTAAATCTGGCTAGGTTTTACATAGGAGGAGGTTGTTTTTAGAGCTGTAATGATTAGCAAAGGTTTAATTTCATTTACTATGGACTGTATTTAGGAATAAATATTACATATGGTTTAAAGGTGTTTAAAAATATAGTTTGTTATATAACCTGAAATTATTTTGTAATAAGCTTAGAGCAATAGCTTATTTGTTGTGTTCTGACCTATTTTATAGGTCAGGTTTTTTTTCTTTGGACTGGTTTGACCAGAACATGGATTCTCCAGATCTGGATAGCGAGCCGAAGCCCGAACCCTATTAACGGCTAGAGGCGATTCAACAGGTCACCTGGAACGGACACTAGAGAACTGTGAATCTTGTAAATATATTTTGGGGTATTATTGTGACAAGTGTGTGGTTTTTTTTTTTGATTAAATGTACATATTTGTACATAATACACATTTGTAAAAAGAAATATACATAGTTGCAAGTTCTATACGGCTGTGTATGTGTCATCTGTTGTTACGCCCTCCAGGCTCCTACGAACCTGTAATCGGTCTGATCTGGCAAAATTATCCCTTTCGTCCAGGTAGAAAAGTTAAGGTAACTACACTGCCATAACACACCACTACCAAAAAGGGTACTACACCTAAAATTAGTAAGTGTTAGTAGGGGTGTTACCCTGTTACACATGAGTGTGAGCGTGTCCTAAAACATGGTTTTCCAGTCTTCATGTGTGAGCCCTGACCTGGCTGTTGTTCTCCAGGCTGTCTGAGCATGGGGGATGGGGGGGGGGGGGGTCAGTCCTGTCAGTCTGGATCAGCAAGTTGGGCTCCTACGGTCAGAGTTAAACTCAGCACAGAGCCTACAGCGGTACACACACACACACACGGATGCACTAGCCTGAGGAACAGTAAGGTATAGGAGAACTGAGATGTGTCAGCCCCCCCCCACCACCACCACCACGTTCTGCTCCCTGTCCTCTCCTCACCTTCTCATCGTCATCTCCCTGTGTTTTCCTTCCATGGTCCCTCCTTCTTCATGTTAATGAAGCTCACACCTGCTCAGCAATAACCAGACTTCATCCTGGTCTCAGCTGTTCAGCAGTCCATCATCTTCACAGATGTCAAACTCAAGTTACATTTAACCCATGAGATGAAATCTGATCCCTAAAACTGCCCCCCCCCCCCAGTTTATGTCATGTATAGGCCGTTTGTTATTTTTTAATGAGGGGGATTTGGGGGGATTCATGAATTCAGCAAGAGGAATAAATGTATAAATGTAAACGAGGTAGAAATGTGCAAGAATAATGATATAACACATGTCTTTATGAATGAAAAATGTGGAAGAATTACAGGAACAATATTCATACATTTATGAGAAAAAGCTGAAAATGTATCAGAAAAGAAGTCACTCATTTACAGGAAAAAGTCACAAATCCATGAGAAAAGTCACAACTTTACAGGAAAAAAGTTGCAACCGTCCTCCCTCACTATCTAAAAGGAGTGAAGCCAGACCAGTGACAAATTAATTTAATTCCATGACTAATCAGAAGGTTTCCACATAACTCTACTTTAAAAGAACTAAACCACCCCTTTGAAATATGAATTTTTCAAATATTTTCCTCCTGATTTTCCAACCTTTTCTCACCAACATGTTTTTATCCTCATAACTTATTCTCAGAGGAGAAAAAGAGACCAGAGTCTTGTCAGATTTGTTTCATGTCAGTAGAGCTGATTAATGCTGCTCCACTTCTACTCCTGTTTTTATTCGTCCAGGAACCCTGACTCTTGTAATGCACGCCTGAACAAAAACACACACTCTGCGGCCGTGTAACCTTAAGAGTGCACTCAGCTCAGCCTGCCGGTATGGCCTGTTCTCTTCTGCTCCATCCTCAGGTGAGCTCGGGGCTGAGAAATGCACATGTGAGAAGATCCAAGACCTTTAAAAGTGGCTCCCTCAGGACCAGGAGCGGAGACATGGAGGAGGACAGACAGATGTTAGCTCCACACACCATCGTAATTCACACCATCATAATTATAACAAATGTCACGTTCACCAGGATGGTCACCACCATCAAAAACACCATCACATTATAACAAATGCCATGTTCGCCACAATATTCACCATAATCAAAAACACCATAATTACAACAAATGTCATGTTCACCAGGATATTCACCATCATCAAAAACACAATCATCATTATAGAGAAACCCTCAGGAACAGGAACGAAGACATGGAGGAGGACAGACAGATGTTAGCTCCATGCAACATCATAATTCACACCATCATAATTATTATAAATGTCACATTAACCAGGATATTCACCATCATCATTAACACCATAATAATTACAACAAACATCACATTCACCAGGATATTCATCATCATCACAAACACTGTCATCCTTACAACAAACATTACATTCACCAGGATATTCACAATCATTAAAACCATCATCATTATAATAAATGCCACATTCTGCACGGTGGCGCAGTGGTTTAGCACTGTGGCAGCACAGTTTTACCCTCGGCCGGGGGATCGCGGGGATCATGAGATCGTGGGTTCGATCCCAGCCCCCGACCAACAGTGAGCTGTGTGGAGTTTGCATGTTCTCCCCGTGTTGCGTGGGTTTACTCCGGGATTTCTCCGGTTTCCTCCCGCATACCAAAAACAAAAAACATGTAGGTTTAGGGCGCTCGCGCACGCAGCGACCAGCAGCCGGTGGCTTGTCACCAGACTGCAAACCAAATCTACCTACGGGTACAAATAAGTAACAACAACAAAAAAAAATTCACCAGGATATTCAAGATTTAAGATTCATTTTATTGTCAACACTACTATATGTGCAGGACATACAGGAGAAATGAAATAGCATTTCTCTTCCTCTTCACTGGTGTGCATAATATAAACAGAAAAGGAATAAGGCTGGAAAAAGAAAACAAAACAACAGCAGTCTATTGTTGACTAGTCAACAATAGATAGTCAACAATTTTTTTTTTAAACTGCCTTGACTAGTACTACTCATTATTACTAGTATTATTATTATTACTATTATTATTATTACTTATTTTTCTACACTTATTGCACGTTTTTAGTCCTTTAGTTTTTTAGTTTATCCCTTTTTCTCATCATGTTTTTAATGTTGCAGCATGGCACCGAGACAAATTCCTAGTTTGTGTACTACATGAGCAATGGCAATAAATCTGATTCTGATTCTGATCTGATTCTGACTAGTCATTATTCACAATCATCATTATAACAAATATCACATTCTCCAGGATGTTCACCATCATCATTAACACCATCATCATTATACTGAATGTCACATTCACCATTAACCATCATCAACACCATCATCATTACAACAAACATTACGTTCACCAGGTTATTTACAATCATCATTAACGCCATCATCATGATAACGAACATCACGTTCACCAGGATGTTCACCATCATCACTGACACCATCATCATTACAACAAACACTACATTCACCAGGATATTCACAATCTTAAATTCACCCTACCTGTAGTAAGAACCAACACCATCGAATGAACATTTACATAGAAATGTATGAATAGAATCGGCTCCCCAGACATCCATCCATCCATCCATCCATCCATCTTCTTCCGCTTAATCCTTTTCGGGTCGCGGGGGGCTGGAGCCTATCCCAGCATCTTTGGGCGAGAGGCAGAGTCCACCCTGGACAGATCACCAGTCCATCGCAGGGCCAACACAGAGAGTCAGACAACCATTCACTCTCACAGTCATACCTGAGAACAATTTAGAATCCTCAGTTTGATGCCAGTTAACCTAACTTGCATGTTTTTGGCATGTGGGAGGAAACCGGAAAAATCCCGGAGTAAACCCATGCAGACACGGGGAGAACATGCAAACTCCACACAGATCACTGTTGGTCGGGGGCTGGGATGGAACCCAGGATCCCCCGGCCAAGGGTGAGTTGCTGTGCTGCCGCAGTGCTAACCACTCCACCACGGCGCTGCCCCCAGACATATCACACAAATAGCATCACTCACTTTAAATCATTATTAGAACAACATCTTTTGAACCACTGTCAGATAAAATAATGATGATTATGTCTTTTGGATTAATAATAACTAGAATTGTTGTTGACTATAATTGCTAATTATCAGAGGGAACATATAACTTATTATGATTCATATCCAGTGTTTAGGACTATGTTATGATATTATGTAATATGGTACCATGTTATATATGTGTAAAGAGTACTACATTGCATCATATGTATGTCTATCTTGCCCATGTCTGCTTTTTTATTTTCTGTTCTGTTACTTTCAGGTAGCAGCTCCATCTTGAATGTTTATTGGGACAGTTGTTGCCTTATGTAATACATTATACTATACATTCCTCCTGATGCTAAAGTTAGCTTAGCACTCAATCACCTCCAGCACATTGTCAGCAGGCAGCAGAGATTTCCGACACACTCCACATCATTGCAGGGAATTTTAACAAAGCATGCTTAAAGACTGTACTCCCCAACCTCCACCAACATGTTAAGTGTCCCACAAGAGGGGAAAGAAGACTGGATCATGTTTACAGCAAACATTAAGCACGCCTACAGAGCCACCCCCCCACCACCACCTTGGACAACCAGACCATCTCTCTCTGTTTCTGATACCTGCCTTCCCCCCCCCTTAGGAAGAGCCCCCCCCCCAACCAAACAAACAGGTAAGACCTGGCCTGAAAATGCTCTCCTCCTACGTGACTGCTTTGCCTGTACTGACTGGAGCATCTTTGAACAGCAGGACCTGGGCTCCTGCACTGAATCTGTCCTCTTCTTCATCAAATGCTGTGTAGAAAATGCGACAGTCACCAAACACATCTGGGTATTTCCAAACTACAAACCCTGGATGGCCAGTGAGGTCCAGGCTCTGATCAGAGCCCACAACTCAACCTTCAGAAAGAGGAACAGCCCTCTGTAAAGCACTGCCGGAGCTAACCTGAGGAGAGGCATAAAACTCGCTAAAAACGCCTATAGGAGAAAGGTGGAGGGCTTCCCCACAGACAACAACCCTCGACAGATGTGGAGAGGCATCCAGGCCATCACCAGCTACAGGGGACCCCGCCCCCCCCCCCCCCAACATCAGACAGCGACCTCACTAAGGCAGGGGAGTTTAACAGCTTCTTTGCTCGGTTTGAGCACACCTCCCCCCCCAAACCCGCCCCCCCTTAACCTCTACCCCCCTCCCCCCTCTCTCTACAGGTGCACAAGGTGAGGAGACAACTGAGAGCAGTGAACCCCCGCAGAGCTTCTGGGCCAGACGGCATCCCAGGAGCGGTGGTCAAAGCATGTGCAGACCAGCCGGCAGGGATCCTCACCAAGCTGTTCAACCTCTCCGTGACACACGCCACTGTCCCCTCCTGCCTCAAGGCCTCCACCATCATCCCCATCTTGAAAAAGGCTGCATCAAGGCCTGGCTTCCTGTGGTAACATATTGTCACTTCCTGTGTTGATGGCTGTTTGTGTGGCTTGCTCTGTGGTTTGCTCTCCTCATTCTAAGATAAGATAAGATAAGATAAGATAAGCCTTTATTAGTCCCACAACGGGGAAATTCCAGGACTGCAACAGCACAGGGATAGCAACACTCCTGACGATTTTGCCTTTAATTGTATTTTAATCACTTTTTTCCTTCTACCGTTAGCTCTCACTTCTGTTTATCAAGCCTCTTGCACCTGTGTGCACACTCACTGTCATCTAATCACCCTCTTCAGCCTTCTGTTCACCTTTCATCGGTGTTTTTGTTAGCTTCGGGTTAGCCACTAGCTATGGCTACTAGCTCTCCTTCCTCTCCTCCTCTGGTGTGCTCTCTCTGTCAGATGTTTAGCTACACCTCTGCCTCTTTTAGTGATAACGGTAAATGTAATAAATGTTGTCTTTTTGAGGCGCTCATGGCGAGGTTGTCTGATTTGGAATCCTGGCTCCGCTGCATTGAAACACCGTCTGCGCCAGTTAATAATGACGGATGTCCGTTAGCTGCAGCAGAGCTCCCTAGTATAGGGTGGCCTGTTAGCGGTCCTCCGGTCCTCCTCAGCAGTGAGGAGACTGGGTGGGTGACGGTGAGAAGGAAGCCTAGTCACAAAGCCCCGGTTCACCACAAACCTGTTCATGTTTCTAATCTTTTCCCCACTCAGCGACACACCCGCTGAGAAAAAAACCTCTGATCATTGGCGACTCTGTAGTCAGAAACGTGAACCTAGAGACTCCAGCAGCCATAGTCAAATACATTCCTGAGGCCAGAGCAGGCGACATCGAGTCAAATCTGAAAATGCTGGCTAAAAGTAACTGTAAATACTCCACAATTGTTATTCACGCCGGCATTAATGACATCCGACTCCTGCAGTCAGAAGTCACAAAACTTAACGTGGAATCGGTGTGTGACTTTGCCAAAACAATGTCTGCCTCTGTAGTATTCTCTGGGCCCCTCCCCAATCTGACCAGTGATGACATGTTTAGCTGCTTGTCATCCTTCAACCGCTGGCTGTCTGTGTGGTGTCCTGCAAACAACGTGGGCTACATAGATAATTGAAACTCATTTTGGGGAAAACCTGGTCTTATGAGACGAGACAGCATCCATCCCACTTTGGATGGTGCGTCTCATTTATCTAACAATCTGGCATCTTTTTTATCCAAATTTCCAAAACCCTGACTACTCAGAGTTGGGACCAGGAAGCAGAGTCGCAGTCTTACACGCCTCTCTGCAGCTCCTCTTCATCCGCCACCCCTCAACTTAGCCCCTGTCTTCCCCATCAGAAAATCATTGTCTGCTCCCTCCAAAGTAAATACAAATATAATGTAAAATCATCCCAAAGTAATTAAACAAAAAGTTGGTAAAACTCAAATTAAACATGAAGTCTCTAAATTGAATGATTTGGCCTCTGTTCCTCTTCATAATTTAAAAATTAAATGTGTTTTTTTTAAATATTAGGTGTCTAACTCCCAAGTCTCTGCTAGTCCGTGATCTGTTAATTGATCATCAGATTGATTTAATATCCCTTACAGAGACTTGGTTAGGACAAGAGGATTATGTTGGTTTAAATGAATCAACTCCCTCTGGTTATTTAAATTGTCAAAATCCCCGAAGTTCTGGTCATGGAGGAGGAGTAGCAACAATTTACCATCCCAAATTACTAGTTAATGTAATGCAAAAAACACGTTATCATTCCTTTGAGGGCCTGGTCCTCAGTATTGGGCATTTTAGCAATTTTAGGTTAAACTCAATTATATTTTCCTTAGTTTATCGTCCTTTCTCAGCCTACTCAGAGTTTTTATCCAAATTTGCCGAATTCTTAGCTGATTTAGTGCTGAAATCGGATAGAATAATTATAGTAGGGGATTTTAATATACATGTAGATGTAGATAGTGATTGACTTAATATGGCATTTAATTCAATATTAGACTTGATGGGGTTTTCTCAGACAGGAGGAAATTCTACCCATTATCTCCACCATACGTTGGACCTTGTTCTGACATATGGCATAGAAATAGAAAATCTGGTAGTGTCTCCTCATAACCCTGTACTGTCAGACCATTGTCTGTTAACCTTTAATTTAATTTAACTATTTCTGACTATTTGGCTCCTAAAGAAAAATATTACTACAGTAGATGCCTCTCAGATGATGTTGTAACCAAATTTATGCAGATTGTTTCCTCTATGCCATGTGTCAACACAATGGAAATAAGCTATAGACAGCTTGCTCCTTCTGTAATTGATAGCATGGTAGATAGTGTTACAGCTTCTCTGCATCAGACTCTAGACATGGTGGCCCCTTTAACAAAGAAAAAGTCTAATCAGAGATTTCTAACTCCTTGGTTCAACACAGAAACTCGTAGCTTAAAACAGAAGCAGCTTTTTTTTTTTTTTTTTTTTTCTCTCGGCGCCACACGAGTAGGCTGCCTTTTGCAACAGCGGCTTGATTCCGAGTCTTTTTCCCTTCCTCTCTCTTTTGATCCGTCTTTTTTTTTCACCCCACTTATATCACGGACACACAGATCGTCCTAAATGTCTCCTGAGCCGGTGGACGGAGCCACTGTTTATAGCAGGATACGATACAGCAGAGAACAGCTGCTAGCATTCAACCGCCACCCGGTCCCATTGGAAAGACTCGACATACCGAGAGAACTGAGGCGAAAACGCCGCGGCTGCCGGGCTGGAGTAAGGCGGAGGACAAAAAATATAAGGTACAGACCCTCCCTTCCATCTGTTGTCATGGGAAATGTACGGTCGATACTGGGAAAGTTAGATGAGCTAGCGGCTATCTCCCGTTATGATAGCACATACCGGGAGTGCTCTCTCCTTTTGTTTACTGAGACGTGGCTAACTGAACTAGCAGCAGATGCTAACATTGAGCTGGAGGGTTTTCACATGATACGAGCTGACCGAACACCAGACAGTGGCAAGGCTAGGGGCGGTGGAGTGATAATGTATGTTAACAACAACTGGTGCAGACCGGGACATATCACTGTTAAACAACGACACTGCAGCAAAGACATTGAGTTGCTAGCTGTTAGCATGAGGCCTACATATCTCCCGAGAGAACACTCACACGTGATCTGCATTGTTGTTTATGCAAATCCGACGGCGAACGCTGGGACAGCACGTGACGTCATCCATTCAGTAACCAGCAGGCTGCAGACAGAACACCCAGATGCTCTTCTCCTCATCTCAGGCGATTTCAACCATGTTTCACTGTCTCCCATTCTACCCACGTTCACCCAGTATGTCACATGCCACACTAGAGACAATAAAACACTGGATTTATTCTACGCAAACACTAAGGAGGCGTACACCTCATCACAACTCCCCCCACTCGGGAGATCGGATCACAACTTGGTTCATCTCCGGCCGGTGTACAAACCCCTAGTGCACAGACAACCTCCGGCCATGCACACTGTGGAGTTATGGTCTGAGGAGACAATGGACACCCTAAAGGGCTGTCTTGAAGCCACCGCCTGGAAGCAGCTCTGCGATCCACATGGTGAGGACATCGATGGCCTCATTCACACCTTCACGGGCTACCTCAGCTTCTGTGTGGACAAATCCGTTCCCACCAAGACCATACGGCGTCACTCAAACAACAAACCCTGGATCAACCCTGAGATAAAAACACTTCTGAGAGAGAAGAAGAGGATCTTCAGGTCAGGGAACAGGGAGATGCTGAAGTCCGTACAGAGGGAGCTGAGGAGAAAGATCAGAGAAGGCAAGGACAGCTTCAGGAAGAAGATGGAGGACAAGCTGCAACAGAGCGACATCAGCGGGGTCTGGAGAAACCTCAAAACCATCTCGGGGCTCCAGAATACCTCCCCCCAGGCCACAGGGGGCAGGGAGTGGGCGAACAACCTGAATCTGTTTTTCAATAGATTTGACCAACCGCCCTCCCCCCTGACTGCACAACAACCACTGCTGCCTCTAAAGAAATCAAGTCCTGCTGCCCACTCCCCACTCCACCAACACCCCCCCACTCCCAACACACAGCCCCCCATCCTGACCCTGACCAGGACCCAGGTGAGGACGGAGCTGAGGAAGATCAAGGCGAGGAAGGCGCCGGGACCGGACGGCATCAGCGCAAAGCTCCTCAAGTCATGTGCAGACCAGCTGTGTGGGATTGTGACGTATATCTTCAACATGAGCCTGAAACTGGGGAGGGTACCACAGCTGTGGAAAACATCTTGTGTGGTACCTGTACCAAAAACTTCCCACCCCAAAGACCTGAACAGCTACAGACCGGTGGCCTTGACGTCCCACTTGATGAAGACCCTGGAGAGACTGCTCCTTGCTCACCTCCGCCCCCTGGTGGAACCAGCGATGGATCCACTCCAGTTCGCCTACCAGCATGGCATTGGGGTGGAGGATGCGGTGATCTTCCTCCTTCACCGTTCTCTGTCCCACCTGGAGAAGCCCGGGAATATGGTGAGGATCATGTTCTTTGACTTCTCCAGTGCTTTCAACACCATCCAACCGATGATCCTGAAGGACAAGCTGCTGCGCGCAGGGGTGGACCAGCACCTGTCATCATGGATCCTGGACTACCTCACGAACCGGCCTCAGTTTGTGAGAACCCGGGACTGTGTGTCCGACACGATCATCAGTAGCACGGGGGCCCCCCAGGGAACGGTGCTGGCTCCCTTCCTGTTCACTCTTTATACTGCGGACTTCTCACACAACACAACACACTGCCATCTACAGAAGTTCTCTGATGACTCTGCGATCGTTGGCCTCATCTCCAATGGAGATGAAGCTGAGTACAGAGGGCTTATCCAGGACTTTGTGGACTGGTGCCATCGGAACTGCCTCCAGATCAACGCGAGGAAAACTAAGGAGCTGGTGGTGGACTGCCGCAGGCATGGGCAGCCCCTCACAGTACCAGTAAATATACAGGGAACAGACATCGAGATGGTGACATCCTATAAGTACCTGGGTATTCATCTGAACAATAAACTAGACTGGTCACACAATACTGATGCACTCTACAAGAAGGGACAGCGCAGGCTGTTCCTGCTGAGGAGACTCAGGTCTTTTGGTGTACAAGGGGCGCTGCTGAAGTCATTCTATGACACGGTGGTGGCATCAGCCATCACTTTTGGAGTGGTCTGCTGGGGCAGTGGCATTACTGCAGCCGATAGGAAGAGACTGAACAAACTGATTAAGAAAGCTAGCTCTGTCCTGGGGCAGCGCCTTGATCCGATGGAGGAGATAGGAGAGAGAAGGACGGTGGCTAAACTGTCATCTCTGCTGGAGTCCGAGTTCCACCCTATGCAGGACATACTGAATGCACTGAGGAGCTCATTTAGCAGCAGACTACATCATCCCAGGTGCACAACCGAGAGGTTTCGTAGGTCCTTCCTACCAACGGCTGTCAGACTGTACAACCTAAGCAGGGCTGCTCGCAGAGATAGCAAAAAGACGTAACAAACTAATAGTTTTTTGAATGCAAAAGATGCAATAGACTTACACAATGGTCCCCTCCGGCATACAACTAGGAACATACCGGTCGCTATGGAGGGTGAGAATATGTATGGGCACATAATCATACCATGTAGGATAACTAAGTAGACGGTTATGCTGTTTCATTCCATCTAGCAACAATGCTCTGCACTGTGTGTGTTTATATATTTACATATTTATTCCATCTAGCTACAATGCTCAGCACTGGGTGTGTTTATATATTTATATATCTACATATTATTCCATCTAGCTACATTGCTCCGCACTGTGTGTGTTTATATACTTGCATATTTATTCCACCTAGCTGCAATGCTCCGTACTGTGGGTGTTTATATATTTACATATTTATTCCATCTAGCTGCAATGCTCCGTACTGTGGGTGTTTATATACTTGCATATTTATTCCACCTAGCTGCAATGCTCCGTACTGTGTGTTCATATATTCATATATTTATTCCATCCAGCTACAATGCTCTGCACTGTGTGTCTGTGTGTGTGTGTGTATATATATATATTTTATAGTAATACGTACATATGTATATTAGCTGCTCTTGCTTGCTTGTTTTTTTCTTGCCTTCTGATTGTTGCTCTGAGTGTTGCTATCCCTGTGCTGTTGCAATCCTGGAATTTCCCCGTTGTGGGACTAATAAAGGCTTATCTTATCTTAAGACTCGTCAATTAGAAGGAAAATGGCGCTCCACTAATTTAGATGAAATCTATTTAGCTTGGAGAAATCATCTTTTAATTTATAAAAAAAAGCTGAGAAAAGCTAGAACAAGTTATTATTCTGCATTAATAGAAGAGAACAAGATTAATCCCAGGTTTCTTTTCAGCACTTTAGTCAGGCTGACAAAGAGTCAGGACTCTGTCAATCCTAGCATTCCCTTAGAGCTTACTAGTCAGGACTTTATGAACTTTTTCAATAATAAAATTTTATCTATCAGAGATAAAATCAATCAGATTCTTCCCACCGTTAACTTAAATACATTAACCACTACAACTCCTTCAATTGATATCTGTTTGGATGAGTTTACTCCAATTGACCTTTTAGAGTTAGATCAAATAATTTCCTCATCCAAGCCTTCAACTTGTCTTTTAGACCCTGTTCCTACCAGGTTATTTAAAGAGGTCTTCCCACTTATTGGTAGCTTTATTCTTCAAAAAATCAATTCTTCATTAACTTTAGGCCATGTACTGCAGGCTTTTAAAACTGCTGTAATTAAACCCTTACTCAAAAAGCCAACGCTAGATCCAGGAGCTTTAGCTAACTGTAGACCAATCTCTAATCTCCCTTTCTTTTCAAAAATCTTAGAAAGTGTTGTTGCTACACAATTATTTGACCACTTGCAGGGAAATGGTTTATTTGAAGAGTTTCAATCTGGGTTTAGAATCCATCATAGTATTGAAACAGCCTTAGTGAAGGTCACTAATGACCTCCTTATCGCATCTGATAATGGACTTGTTTCTGTACTTGTCCTTTTAGACCTTAGTGCAGCTTTTGATACTATCGATCATAATATTCTACTTGATAGATTGGAACACTATGTTGGACTTAATGGAACTTCATCACAGTGGTTTAGATCTTATTTATCTGATAGGTTCCAGTTTGTTCATGTCAATAATGAGTTTTCTTTCAACTCAAAGCTCAGTCATGGAGTTTCACAGGGATCTGTGCTAGACCCTACTGTTTTTAGTTTATATATGCTTCCGTTAGGCAACATTATTAGAAAGCACTGTATACATTTTCATTGTTATGCAGATGACACACAATTATACCTGTCAGTGAAGCCAGATGATAGTAATCAATTAGCCAAGTTAAAAGCATGTCTTAAGGAAATCAAAGCTTGGATGACTTGTAATTTCCTGCTATTAAATTCAGATAAGACTGAAGTCATTCTTGTTGGTCCAGAAAACCTTAGAAATACCATTCCAAATCAAACTTTTAGTTTAGATGCGGTTACTCTCTTAATAGCTATTTAAGGAACCTTGGAGCTATTTTTGATCAAGATCTGTTTTTCAATTCACATATTAAATTCATTTATAAGACTGCCTTCTATCATTTGCATAATATTGCCAAGATTAGGAGCATCTTGTCTCAGAGTGATGCTGAGAAACTGATCCACGCTTTTGTTAGCTTGAGATTAGATTATTGTAACTCTTTATTATCAGGTTATCCTAAAACATCTTTAAAAAGTCTTCAGTTGATCCAAAATACTGCAGCAAGAGTTTCAACAGGTACTAGAAAGAGAGATCATATCTCTCCGGTTCTGGCCTCCCTTCACTGGCTTCCCATGGAGTTTAGAATTAAGTTTAAAATCCTTCTTCTCACTTTCAAAGCTCTAAACAATCAGGCCCCTTTTAATTTAAAAGATCTGATACTACCCTGTTATCCTAACAGAGCACTATGCTCCCAAAATGCTGGATTACTTGTAATACCTAGAATCTCCAAAAGTACAATGGGAGGCAGAGCCTTCAGTTATCAAGCTCCTCTCCTGTGGAACCAGCTGCCAATCTGGATTCGGGAGTCGGACTCGATCTCTGTTTTTAAGAATAGGGTTAACACCTTCCTTTTTGATATAGCCTACAATTAGGGAGGGATCATGTGTTTCTGAACCCTCCCTTAGTTATCCTGCTAATAGGTTTAGACAATCGGGGGACCTCCAATAATGCACTGGGCCTCACTCCTTTCTTCACTCTCAATGATTTTTTTTTTTTTTTTTTTTTTTTTGCTGGTCATTAACATCTGTTTGTTCTCTCCCATACATTGAGTCTCCATCGTGCTGTTTGCTCTCTACATATCTGTTCTTTCCATCTTCTCTATCCCCTCACCCCCCAGCCAGTCGCAGCAGATGACTGCCCCTCCCTGAGCCTGGTTCTGCTGGAGGTTTCTTCCTGTTAAAAGGGAGTTTTTCCTCTCCACCGTCACCAAGCGCTTGCTCACAGAGGATCGCCTGATTGCTGGGGTCGTTCTGCAATTGTGGGGGTTCCCCCTACAGTTGAAAGTGCTATGAGATGACTGTTGTTGTGAAATGGCGCTATATAAATGGGGCTGCATGGTGGCACAGTGGTTAGCACTGCGGCAGCACAGTTTACCCTTGGTCGGGGGATCGTGGGGATCGTGGGATCGTGGGTTCGATCCCAGCCCCCGACCAATAGTGATCTGTGTGGAGTTTGCATGTTCTCCCCGTGTATGCGTGGGTTTACCCCGGGATTTCTCCGGTTTCCTCCCACATGCCAAAAACATGCAGGTTAGGTTAACTGGAGACTCTAAAGTGGCCCTAGGTGTGAATGTGTGTGTGAATGGTTAAGGGATAGCGCCGTATCGTGGCTGCTTCATCCATCCAGGTGGTGGATGACCCTCAATTTCCCCTCTGGGGATCAATAAAGTATACTAAATCTAAAAAAAAAAATCTAAATAAAGTTGAATTGAATTGAATTGAATTGAATTAACAGGCTGAATGACTGCAGACCCATAGCACTCATGTCTGTAGTCATGAAATGTTTTGAGCGACTGGTGTCCCAGCACATCAGGAACTGTCTTCCCACCCTCCATCGACCCCCACCAGTTTGCCTACAGGGAGAACTGCTCTACGGAAGACACCATCACCACCACTCTCCACGGAGTGCTGAGCCACCTGGAGAACCCAAGGAGCTATGAGGATGTTCTTTGTGGACTACAGCTCAGCTTTTAACACCATCATCCCGGACATCCTGATCAACAAACTACACCTCCTCCAGATTCCCCCCCCCCCCCCCACCTGGTCCGGGATAAAGAACTTTCTCACCAATCATCCACAAACAGTCAGACTTGGCCCCCACCACTCCTCCACACTGTCCCTCAGCACTGGCTTCCCCCAAGGCTGCGTGCTAAGCCCTCTACTGTACTCCCTGTACACCTTTGACTGTATTCCAACCCACCCAACCACCATCATCATGAAATACGCGGACAAGACCACCTTGGTTGGGCTCATCACCAATGACTGTCATGATTCGCCTCTAACAAGGCGAGAAGAGAGACAGATTCACGCGCAGGGTTTCACCCAAGGCAGATTTATTAAAGGCAAGTCCCAAAAATAGTGTTGACATACAAAAATAGCAAGACAGAGTAACTTACAGCTGTACACAATGAGACGTGGTGCAGGAAAGCCACGGTGTAACGTGGCAGCAACAAATAAACAATAATCCAGCAGTGAGTAAAGGACAAATAGCAGGCTAAATACACAGACTAATGATACAGTGATAAGATGCATCTGAGCGAGGAAGCAAGGTGAGTAATCAAAGAACAGGAGACAGCTGTCAAAGTTTGACAGGAGAGAGAGGCGTCGCTGTCAGCAGACAGGAGGCTAACAAGACCAAACCCCCTGACCGCTGCCAGCCACAAAATAAATGTACACAAACCAAAAACAGACTAAGGAAAAACTTCAACAGATAATCAGAATAACCAGACACATAACCAGACAAATAAAGGCACCCCAAAATATAACGGAACATGGTAACACAAGCTAAACATGACAAGGAGGAAATGATGCAGAATATGGAACTCATCATCATCATCATCATCATCATAGCAGTCTGTCGTGGGCGACAATGACTGTTTCATTTAGGTCTGATCAGATTCCTCCACACAGCTCTGTCCTTAACCTTCCGCTGCCAGGAACTCCTGTCTATGTCAAAGGGCAACATAAAACACAGATAACTTATGAAACAGGAAAAAGCCATGAAGCCGGGCTCAGGAAGGGCCCAAGCCTGGTTCATGACAACGACGATGAGAAGACATACAGGGTGGAGGTAGAGAATCCACTGCTGTGGTGCCAATTAAACAACCTGAAACAGAATGTCCAAAAAACCAAAGAACCTATACTGGACTTCAGGAAGAACAGACAAGAACACCCCCTTCCTCCTCATAAATGGCGACCGCGTGGAAAACATCCCCGCCTTCAGGTTCCTGGGCACCTACATCTCCTCTAACCCCTCCTGGACTGTCAACATCAAGGCCCTGGTAAAGAAAGCCCAGCAGCGGCTGCACTTCCTCCGTGTCCTGAGGAAGCACATCCTGTACCAGAAGCTGCTACTGGGCTTCTGTCATTGCTCAGTGGAGGGCATGTTCACCTATTGTCTGGGTGTGTGGTACGCCAGCTTGACGGCCGAGAACAGGAAGGCTATGCAGAGGGTCATCAACACTGCCCAAAAAATTATCGGCAGCCCTCTGCCCTCCCTGGAAGACATCTCCAGAGTCTTCTGTCTCAGAAGGATCAAGGCCATCACAGGAGACCCATCACATCCCGCCCACCACCTGTTTGACCTGCTTCCCTCTGGATGACGGTTCAGATTGATCAGGCCCCACACCTCCAGACTGACAGTTTCTTCCCCTGGGCCAGCTGAACAGCAAGAAGTCAGAGCCGCCCCCCCCCCCCCCCACCCCAAATGCTCACATGCTCAGAACTGAGTGTTTTGTCTGAAATTATTCTTCCACTGATGAGGCCAGCTGTTCAATAGAACTCAGCTTTATTATGATACTGCCTCCACTATACAGCCTCTAAGCAGGGGTGTTGGCAAACAAGCCGAACCCTGATGCCCGCTGGTATTTATAGGGGTGGTGCAGTGGCGGAAAAGGAAGTGGACGGCACTACACCGCACTTCACAAATAAAAGCATATATACGTATAACCATACAACATTCCCCCCACCCCGTAGAAAAGTCCAAAAACACACGCACCATTAAGATCCTCACCAATTTAGGACCCGAATCACACACTAAAAAACCAGAACTGAAATCGCTAAAAGGACCTATCACAGTCACACAACAAACATAAGCTAGGGGGGATGGGTGGACTAATGTCCCACCCCACATGGCAAGGTGGGTTATTCTTCCACCTGTAAGTTCTTAGAAGTCCGTCAAATTAAAATATTGCTGTTTCCTAAACTAGGGCACAGAACACTAGCAGCACAGAACACAATATAACATCAGCAATTAAAACCACACAGAACTACTGTAAATACAGTGGGGCAAAAAGTATTTAGTCAGCCACCAACTGTGCAAGTTCTCCCACTTAAAAGATGAGAGAGGTCTCCAATTTTCATCATAGGTATACCTCAACTATGAGAGACAAAATGAGGAAAAAAAAAATCCAGAAAATCACATTGAAGGATTTTTAATGAATTAATTGGTAAATTCCTCGGTAAAATAAGTATCTGGTCAATAACAAAAGTTCATCTCAATACTTTGTTATATACCCTTTGTTGGCAATGACAGAGGTCAAACGTTTTCTGTAAGTCTTCACAAGGTTTTCACACACTTTTGCTGGTATTTTGGCCCATTCCTCCATGCAGATCTCCTCTAGAGCAGTGATGTTTTGGGGCTGTTGCTGGGCAACATGGACTTTCAACTCCCTCCAAAGATCTTCTATGGGGTTGAGATCTGGAGACTGGCTAGGCCACCCCAGGAACTTGAAATGCTTCTTACGAAGCCACTCCTCCATTGCCTGGGCGGTGTGTTTGGGATCACTGTCATGCTGAAAGACCCAACCACATTTCATCTTCAATGCCCTTGCTGATGGAAGGAGGTTTTCACTCAAAATCTCACGATACATGGCCTCATTCATTCTTTCCTTTGCACGGATCAGTCGTCCTGGTCCCTTTGCAGAAAAACAGCCCCAAAGCATGATGTTTCCACCCCCATGCTTCACAGTAGGTATGGTGTTCTTTCTCCTCCAAACACGACAAGTTGAGTTTTTACAATAAAGTTCTATTTTGGTTTCATCTGACCATAGGACATTCTCCCAATCCTCTTCTGGATCATCCAAATGCTCTCTAGCAAACTTCAGACGGGCCTGGACATGTACTGGCTTAAGCAGGGGGATACGTCTGGCACTGCAGGATTTGAGTCCCTGGCGGCGTAGTGTGTTACTGATGGTAGCCTTTGTTACTTTGGTCCCAGCTCTCTGCAGGTCATTCACTAGGTCCCCCCATGTGGTTCTGGGATTTTTGCTCACCGTTCTCGTGGTCATTTTGACCCCATGGGGTGAGCTCTTGCGTGGAGCCCCAGATCGAGGGAGATTATCAGTGGTCTTGTATGTCTTCCATTTTCTAATAATTGTTCCCACAGTTGATTTCTTCACACCAAGCTGCTTACCTATTGCAGATTCAGTCTTCCCAGCCTGGTGCAGGTCTACAATTTTGTTTCTGGTGTCCTTTGACAGCTCTTTGGTCTTGGCCATAGTGGAGTTTGGAGTCTGACTGTTTGAGGTTGTGGACAGGTGTCTTTTATACTGATAACGAGTTCAAACAGGTGCCATTAATACAGGTAACGAGTGGAGGACAGAGGAGCCTCTTAAAGAAGAAGTTACAGGTCTGTGAGAGCCAGAAATCTTGCTTGTTTGTAGGTGACCAAATACTTAGTTTACTGAGGAATTTACCAATTAATTAATTAAAAATCCTTCAATGTGATTTTCTGGATTTTTTTTTCTTATTTTGTCTCTCATAGTTGAGGTATACCTATGATGAAAATTGGAGACCTCTCTCATCTTTTAAGTGGGAGAACTTGCACAATTGGTGGCTGACTAAATATTTTTTTCCCCACTGTATATACATACTACACACACAGGGTTTGTCTACTAAATCTATATTAATCGCACTTTAAGTGCTCCCAAATGCAGCTATTATACTTTTTTTGTTCTTTTAGAACACATGCAAAAAAAAAAAAAAACATCTCAACAATTGAGCTTTTTTTTTTTTTTTTTCCTTTACAGACCCTCACTACTTCCACTTGGCGAGGCAGGGGTAGAACTGGCCTGTGGGGGCCCCGGACAGTTCCTCAGTAAGTCCGCCCCTGGAGGCAGCATGCCCCGGGGGCCGCAGCTGATTGCGTAGACGATGGTGCGCCTCTTCTTCTTCGTTGTCGACCGCTCCGCTCGTCTGGATCCACCATCCGAAGCCTCCTCCTGTGCACACCGCAGCTCATTGGCATGCCTTCATGAACTGTCCGACAGTTGAAAGTAGATTGCCCCGTTTAGCCACGATGTGCAGCCGTTCCTGGTGACCCTTAGGCTGTCGTTTGGCCCATACTTGCTGTGGACATCCCTCCCCACGAGCCCGAACCAGGTCCGTGACTCTCAGAGGGGTCTTGCTTGGCCTGCAGTGTTGCTGATTGGCACGCGGTCCCTCCGTGCCTGCCGGTCTGGCCCCAACCGCTTTTCAGGCCACTGCAGCGGTCGCCGTTGTAGCCCCAGATCCTCCGGCCCACTGCGGCCAAGATCCGGGGGAAACTGGAGCTAGCTTGTCAGCGTCACTTGTCAACGCAGGTGCCTCACCGTGACGCTTGGTACCCTCATCCAAGGTATCTCGAGTGCTGGCACTGAGACCCTTGTGCATCAAACCTGAGCAAGGCTGGTCCTGCTTGACCACCGTGGTGCCCGGTAGTTTCTTTGTCCCACACTGCGCCATCCTCCAGCATTAGAACCAGCCAGTTTCAATTTCCACAACCAGACCACTCCTCCCCAGTGTCGTTCTTAATGGTGAACCCCAGACCATAAAATAGGTCACATCCCATGATGTTGTCGCCTCAGGTTGTCACATGGAACTTGAAGTCAGCCATCTCCGCCGACTTGTACCGCACCAGCGCTCCAACTATGCACAGCTGTCTACCTCCATAACCATAGAGCGGCGCTGGGTCTCCTGCAATTCTGTAGTCGAGGGAGAATTTTCTCACGTTAGCGCAGTTCAGTAGAGAACCCTCTGCCCCCGTGTCGATCAGCAGCGGCACCTCCACACCATCCAGCTCGACTGTGCAGAATGTGTACCCATTGGTACTCGGAGACACCACATGGGCAATTGTTGGGGGTGGGGGGGGGTCGATTTTCCCTGTGGGCTCCCCCCGCTCGAACATACGACACACCCTGGCATAGTGGTTCAAGCGTCCTCACTTGCCGCAGCGCTTCCCTCTTGCCGAGCAGTCCCTGGCCTTGAAGTGGTGTTTCACAGACCCACAACCCATACACATGGGTTTTCCCAGGGCAGACCTAAGTTTTGCAGCGTTGGTCTCCACAGCGTCATCTTCCACACTACTATCACAGTCTGGGTCCGCTACTTGCGCTGTGGCAGGAAACTCCAGCTGCCGCTGTGACTGGCGCCCACTTAGCTCAGAGGCTAGCTTGGCCGCTGTCTCCAATTGGAGAGCTAACTCTGTAGCTCTCGCCAGTGTTATTACCTGGCACTGTGAGCAGTTTCGTCCGATTCGCAGTGTTGTTGGTTTGTTCCGCCAGCTAGTCGCGAACTATCTCTTCCTCCAGCAGCCTAAAACAACACTCACTAGTCAACAGTTTCAGGTTGGCAACGAACCACTGGATAGGTTCACCCACCCATTGGTGGCGCTGCTGAAACCTGATCCTCCGGACGATAACGCTGTCCGGGGTGCGAAAATGGCACGCCATTAGCTCGACCATGTCTTCAAATGTGTCCGACTCACCAAGTGTGCTTAGGATCCGCTGGCCCTCAATTCCCAAATTGTGCACCAGGAGTGCATGTGGCCTCAGCTTGTCTGTCTCACCCAGATTGAGCGCTACGACGTAGGTCTCAAAGGCTGCAAACCATCTCGGCCAGGGAATGGGTGGCTCGCCCGGGAGCTCCAGGAAGGGGTGAAATGCCCTATATACTTCATATACTTTGAAGATTAGATAAAAAACATGCCCCTGTAGACAAATTGGCGTTAAAAAAAGGACCATTCTTTATGTAAATGTGTCCAAAGTCCACTTTTGACTGAGTTATGTAATTTATATAGCTGCCGCAACATTATGCAAATTAGATGCATAAATTTATTCCTATCTGAAATTTTGGATCATATTCTACATCTTTCTAACTGACAGTAAGCCATTATCTCTTGTAACTTTCAAGTTATAGCCTTGGAAGTCCGAACTATTTTATTGAGAAAAATTTTTACCACTCTTGACCACTAAGGGGGGCCTTGAGTTGCCTTGCGTTGCCCCAGGCGCCACATGGCACCTAGGGCAGTTATAGGGTTAATTGTTCTAACTGAAATTTGTAAATTAGGCCAAGGGAAGACACTCACAAAAAGAAGCATGATTACAGAGACCTCATTTTAAGGGTGTTACACTATCCAAAAAATTTCATCTAAATTAACCATATGTAAATGTGCCACACATATTAATGGCACAGACTGTATCTCTAAGGAAAACACTAGAACAAGGAAAAACTATCACACTGTTCAAGTAAGCCGCCATTTTGATGGATTGGGTGTCTCCATGCATGGGGGGGGGGGTACTACAATAACTAATTGGCAAAAATCCCCAGAAAAACAGATAATGATCAATAAATGATCAATAATGTAGGAAAGAAAAAAAATAGATGAAACAGCTTGATAACGGAGTCACAACTTTCAATGGGAGAAGTTAAATTTACATCAATAACTTTGCAGGTATTTAAGAAAATTATGTGATGAAAAAATATTTACAGATCATTGTGGAAAAACATCCCAAGACTTTATAAGAAACACAGTAAAATAATAAAAAAAACACAAAGAAAGAAAAAATATCATGTTTAAAAAAAATAAAGTAAACTAATAACGAAACAGAAAAGCCATGCAAATTTATGGGAAGAGTTCCAAATGTCTAAGGAAAGTCCAATTTATGCTAATAAAGGTTACTGTGGGACTCAATTTAAAATTTGCTACAAAGACAAAAGCAAATTTTTACTCAACTATGTAAGAAGAAAACAACGCTTAAGGGGACTTAAAGCAAAAATAATTTGACCTTCCCTGCATAAACTTACTTTCAAAACTTTTGCATGGATTTCATTGAGTTAAATACGTAAGTGTGAAGGCAAAATGTTGTTTAGTAATTATCGGCATACTTACTAAACAGATAAAAGCTTTCCCTTGCACTAATCCAAATACTACTATGGCAGCACTGAAACCTTAACTGTAACAATATCAAGATTTACAACAGCAGAAATGATTTACTTAGATAATGGGATACATTTAATGGAATACACTTTGTAAATCAAATCATATCACATTTAGGTACAGTACTCAACATTTCCCTAGGAAACCATTTAGCTTACTATCAACTATCTATAGGATTAGCATAATGCACAAATAGGATTATGAAAGATGGCTTAGGAAAATAGTGACAAAGAAAAATAGGAAAATTATGAATGGCAAACCCTACTATTAAAGCTATTTAACTTAGGTGATGAGGAAGGGTTTCTGGTTGATTACAAGCAAAGGATGTCAACTGACAGAGATATTATCCATGCCACCTTCCCAGGAGGGACCATGTGACGAAGGAACCGTGGGAGGTGCACCCATCTTTTGGCCGAACCAGGGATCTGGTCATCAAAATAAACTAGACCAAAAACTCCCTGGCAAGGACAACAAAAAGGTTATCCTGGTGACACCAACAGCTGTGAAAGGTGAAGAACGTGACTCTTGGGTGCATCTAACGTTTTACCCCACTTGGAACCCTCAGCAAGAGACTGTCTATGTAATGGTTCGCTCTGGCTGCCTATTCTCCTCAGCTGTGCGCACACCTGCTCCTCATCACGGCCAGGGTTATTTAGACTGCGCTGCCCTCGGATCAGCGCGGAGTCGTCTGTCTTCATTCCCATGAGACCTTCACTCGCCGTCCTCCTTGTTCTTGAGCTTCCTAGCCTCAGCCTACCTTTGTCTTCATATCCAGCCTGCTGCCAGCCGATGTAAGGAAGAATCAACTCCTCAGCTCAAGTAAGCCCTCGCTCATTCTCCTTAATCCTCTCTCGATCCTCTGTGCACAGGCGGAGATCCGTGGCAGTGGACCGAGCTGCACTGCTCCACCCCAGACACACCAACCTCCTTCAGCAGCAACCGGAACAGGGGACACTGTCCTCCTGGCCTTAGCCGCCGAGCTGAACCTGAGTCTCTTCCCATCTCCACTAACAGTAAGCCCTGGACTGAACTGTACATCTCCACCGGTGATTGTCATTAACTATCCCTGTCTTCATTTGTCCCTAGGGTTGCACAGGTTGTACGGTGTTCTGTTCTCCCCCAGCTGCCACAAGATCACACACCCACACACTCACACACCTTCATTATTATCAATAAAGATAATTGTATCTCTTTCTGAGTTTGAGTCTGTTCACTGGGTCAATTAACCATGTCAGTCTAATAAACACTACAAACTCACTAAAAAAAAAAAAACAAAACATCCTCAGCAAGTGACTGTTTTACTGTTGCTCTATGCAAGTGTTGGCTGCCCCCCCCCCCCCCCCCGGCATCCAGTAACAGCTTTACATAGTGAAGCAACTGTTTCTTTATCATGGAGGGGCAAAAATGCAAGGGAAAGAAGTTTGGCAACTGAAGGCAGTTGCTGTTCTTGACTTTTCATCCTCATCATTCTCGTAGTAACGCTTTTGTTTTGGTTTTTCTTAGCTGCTCCAAAGCCTATACACTATAGAGCAGGATTTATTACACACTCACCATGACTGGCTGAATGCTCCAGGTCATTATGATCTTGTTTATGCTGACAATGTCCGGTGGAGATATGTTAATCACACAGCTAAATCAGCTAATTGTTCCAATTGTTATGCTTGTTCCTTAATGCCACTATCAGCTGGACAAATTATCTGCTACTGTTAAAATAATGCAGGTACCATAGGCTGTCTGTTTCTTAAGATATACAGAAATAACACAGCAAACATTACTTTGAGTCACACCTGTCACAACACTTGCCACTCCACTGATCGGAGATGTGATGACGCTCCTTACTCTGCAAAGGCAAGGTTAATTTCATCAGGGACTTCTCCTGGGCAGCTTACTACTCTCTAAGTGTGCAATGGCTTACAGTGCATCTCTCCACTGTACTGTTACCTGCTTGACCAACAAAGCAAGCAAGTGTTGTCCTGAAGATCTACATTGTCAATACAGGGGGATTTTGGTCATGTGGTCACTGAGCGTACCCACACCTGGCCAGGAATTGGGCAGGGCTGTGTGCCCTGTTTTGGCGACTGATCATACCCTCATTATGTTGGAAGGCCGGGGGAGCAGGGTGTAAAGAGATGCCTTCTTACCACAGGATGCGAACCTTTTGTCACAAGATGCCATTTGGGGCACGGATGTACCAGAGCAATTTCGGATGGAAAGCACAGGAGTAAGGGTCCTTCATTCACTGTTTCTTTGGGTGAGAGTGTGCAAGAACACCTTATGGATTGAAACACTTAATTATAGGCTACAATCATTTGTAACATTTATGACACAAAATAGAATGGTTCTTTAACTACCACCTGTAGGGGCGTGTGCCTTATTATAGGAGGTTACTGTTGTACTTTCATCCCTGAAAATAATGCAAATGTTCATATTGTTACTTTGGCCATACACAACCTTACTGTCTTATATAATGTCACTGATGCACAAAATTGATTAAGTTAGTGGTTCTCTTCATGGAGAAGTCCCATCATAAATTTGATAGTGATTTTTATAGTGATAATTTTGGTCTTTCCCTGTGTGAGTCCTTGTGTCCGTAATATGATGATGAGGCTGGTTCATGTAAACTTAGTGATATGTCTTGATGCACTCGCTGCAGATGATGAGGATGGTAAAGGGGCAATACTAGCCTAAAGGTGTGTGAAGTTTGAAAATATTGTCTGAATCTGGTTTGAGTTTTTTCCATGTCATTTTCACATTACTGTTTCTACTAACTAACTAACCTGCACTTATATAGTGCTTTTCTAGTCACAAAGACCACTCAAAGCGCCTTCACTAGTACTAACCCTCTATTCTAAGGGCCTATAGGAGACAGATATCTAGGGACAATTTAGAACAGCCAATTAACCTAACATGCATGTCTTTGGATTGTGGGAGGAAACCGGAGCCCCCGGAGTAAACCCACGCAGCACAGGGAGAACATGCAAACTCCACACAGAAAGGTTCCAACCCCTGCCAGCCTGGGGATTCGAACCAGGAACCTTCTAGCTGTAAGGCAACAGTGCTAACCACTGCACCACCATGCTGCCATCACAGTACACTTATTGTTATATCATTAGTCGCTACATTATTATTTTACACAGTTTAAATTGATTTTGATTATATTTACACTTATCACTACACAGTCACTTTTAATGACATATTCACATTTATTGCTACACACTTTATCATAGCCTTGATTAAGTTTAAGCTACCTCATAAAATTGCTGCTAGTCTGCAAAGACTCATAACATGTACATCCTTGTATATATACAGTGTAGTGTATATACGTATACACTACACTGTATATATACACTACGGTTCAAAAGTTTGGGGTCACTTAGAAATGTCCTTATTTTTGAAAGAAAAGCACCTTTTTTCAATGAAGATAACTTTAAACTCATCAGAAATACACTCTATACATTGCTAATGTGGTAAATGACTATTCTAGCTGCAAATGTCTGGTTTTTGGTGCAATATCTACATAGGTGTATAGAGGCCCATTTCCAGCAACTATCACTCCAGTGTTCTAATGGTACAATGTGTTTGCTCATTGCGTCAGAAGGCTAATGGATGATTAGAAAACCCTTGTGCAATCATGTTAGGTCTGCAATGCTGTAATTGCTGCAAATGCAGAATTCTTTGACGAAAGCAAAGTTTGAAGGAAAAAATTATTATTTGAAATACAAATCATTATTTCTAACCTTGTCAATGTCTTTACTATATTTTCTATTCATTTTACAACTCATGGTGGTAAGTAAGTGTGACTTTTCATGGAAAACACAAAATAATTGTCTGGGTGACCCCAAACTTTTGAATGGTAGTGTATATATATATATATATATATATATATATATATATATATATATATATATATATATATATATATATATATATATCATTATTCATTATTATTCAATTTACTTTTCTTTACTATCGCTTTGTTTGATTATTTTTCTTTTAATTGTGATGCTTTATTAAGCATCAAGGGGGAAATATGATAGAAAAATTCCATATTATTCTCATATTATTCCATGTCCTTTATATTTCCATGTCTGATATATATTTGTCATTTTATATTGTTCATGTGGTCTTCAGTATGACCCCAAGTCAGTGTGTGTGTGTGTGAGACTGGGTCAGCAGAAAATAATGATGATACAGGTGACACACTGTCTATCTTTGTTTTTGGCTTCATCCTGTTAGTTTCTTGTGTGAATGAAGATGTGTGACTCCCTAGTTCCGGGGAGATTAGACTATCTGTTGTTCTCCAGATGTACTGAGCTACACTGCCAAGGACGTACTCTTCCGCTTCCCACCAACACTGAGGACTATAAAACTTTGAACAATGGGTGACTGAATTCAGAAGCATGTGTGCATGTGGACTCAGGGCTACTGCATATATCTCTTCTCCCTCATTGGCCATGGGGAATAAATTTATTTAAATTTAAACATTCTGCCTGGTTTTTGACTCAAATTAATTATGCTGAAAAATAACCTAACAGAAATTATCCCTCCAATGATGAAGCCAGGTGTTCGATAGAACTCAGCTTTATTACGATACTGTCTCCACAATACAGCTGCTAGGCAAGGGCGTTGGCAAAGAGGCCGAACCCTGATGCCCACTGGTATTTATAGAGGTGGTGCAGTGGCAGAAAAGGAAGTGGCCGCCACTACACCACACTTCACAAATAAAAGCAAAAACAAATAAAAATATATAACCATACACCATTGACACCCTTTTAATTATCACTATAACTCACCTGTCTTTGTACTCCTCACTTTCATGTATATTGACCCATATGTGAAATCACTACTGTGCATATTTTTCATAATCCTTCGACCATTTTACTCTATTATGTGTTCTGCACTCTGCACTCTTACTGTATGTACATAGTTCCACCCGGGAAGCCACTACCGTACCTGTGTATATACCTATGGGCTATTTACTGTTTTTACTTTTACTTTTACTTCAGTCGTATGGTTAATCGTGTGTTCTGTAATTGTTTTATTTCGAATTCTTCTCACTTACTCTATTGTGCAGTAGTCTGGTGGAGCACCCTCAATTTTGAATAATACCTGGGTGTCAATTTTGGTGTGCTGTACAACTGTACAATGACAATAAAGTCTATTCTATTCTATTCTATTCTATTCTATTCTTGTCATGAATCCCTGCCCGTTTGAGGCAGGAGAGACAAAAACCCACGTGCAGGAGGATGTTGTGAGAATTTATTAACAAAAAGGTGAACAAACAGTCCAAAGAAACAAACAGACGACTAACACGGGGCAAACAGGGATGACTACAAGGATGCTCAACAGCACAAAGGTGAGTATAACACGAAGCCAAGAAACTATGACGCATCAGACGTAACTGACAGCAAAACTAAAAGGAGAATACCCAAAGCGCCTCCAGACGTGACTGGGCAGCAGAGGGAAATGAAATATACTCACAGGGCTGGAGCTGTCCGAGTCATTCCAAGTTTAACCCCGGCGACACACAAATAACATGCAGCATGAACAGCGGTACCATGCGGTACAAATTCACTGTTCAAACACACAGTGCAACAATAATCCGGCAATTCACAAGAGTAGCCACAGACCTTAAATAATGCCAGTCATAATGAGGAAAGTGATTGCCAGTGTGTGAGTGAGAGTGCAAGGGAATGAGTGGGCTGGACAAAGTGGAAACAGATGTGTGTGAATGCCTGTGAGCATGACAGTGAGAATGAGTGTGTGTGTGTGTGTGTGTGTGTATGTGTGTGTAAATGGCCTTGCTAGAAGCTGATCTAGCTATCCAAACAGCTAAACACAGATCCAGAAACTTCTCGAGCTCCCGAAGACACTCAGTGTAGTTTACTGAATCTTTAATTTGTGAAACTGTAACAATACAGAAAAAACGGACATATACATGTCAACTGGACTAAAATAACACTCACAGACAATAGCCATCTTATTTACATATGTAAAGCACGGAGTAGCAGCCGTTAGCTTAGCGATTAGCATAAACACTAACATACGGTATTCAATGTGTAATAGTGTACCAGAAACTTCAGACTGCCAACCAAAGATAACGTATGTGGTGACCAATCATTTCCACTATAAAATACTTACAGACGATGCTTTAACAAACACAAACGAATAAAGAAGACCAGGAAAGTAGAGTTGCCGTGTATCTCAGTGGGACTGTTTTTTCCAACAACTTCCTGTCTGAGTTCTTCTTCTACCGTCTTAAATAAGTTAACTAAAATGGCCACTAGATGGCGCATAATACCAAGCAATAAACATGACATTAACCACAGTGAACATAACAGTGTGCAAGAGTGTGCATGAGAGGAAATGCATGTATGTGTGTGTGTGTGTGCGTGTGTGGAAGAGCAGTGCCTCGATGGGATCACCACCTTATCGTGGTGGGGCACTTTGAGCGTCTCCATGACCCCTAGAGCTATGTCGGCCGGAGTCTCGTACTCCTGGCAGGGTCACCCAAGCCGAACAGGTCGAAGGGTAGAGGCCAGACTAAGAGTGATCCCGAAGACGAAGATGAAGACCTCAACGGTAGAGCAGGCAGAAGCTGGTAGTAACGATAAACACCACAATGGCTGTAATAGCAGACGAAGGCTAAGGGAGCATACCCTGACAAAAAGCAAGCTGGTGGTGGCACGCTTTGAGGCGGTTTCCCAAAAATCTGGATTCCGGCAGCCTCTTGCAGTTGTGAGAAGATGCCTGTCGTCTAGGGTCTCCCTTGCCACTGGAACCATCCTCTCTACAATCAAGGTAGTGGCATCAGGAAAAGCGCACCCCCCATGCCACTCTAAAAACCATCACTGCGCAGGTATCTTCTTTACCTGAGTTTCCGACCTCTAAAGTCTGGCGGCGATGGAGCATCCAGTAACGGGGGCAGGTTTGAATGAGCTGGAAGCTTCTAGCTGGAACTCTGCACGTCAGCGGCACAGGACAATGGTCGTTAGCAGTTGGGATTGAGTGGCAGCTGCTTCCGGCAGACTCCTGTGCGTCTGAGCAGCCCTATTTAGGGACCGCACTGCTCACCCCAACTGGGGAAAGGCCTAGAAAAGGTGGCCTAAACATTGCCCACTCAGCACAGCACCCGGATAGGAAACCGCACCTGTCGGGACATTCCACTATGCGGTCGAAAAATAAAAACAATACCATTTAGAATTGCAGCATGGAACATAACGACACTCCTGGATGCCAGTCCGGACAGACCACAGCGCAGAACAGCACTCGTTGCCAGCGAGCTGAAGCGTTACAATGTGGATGTTGCAGCATTCAGTGAGACACGACTCCTCGAGGAAGGCTCACTCAATGAAGTAGGAGAGGGTTATACATTCTTTTGGAAAGGATACCCCATTGGCGGTCAACTCCTTCATGGAGTTGGTTTTGCAATCAAGAACAGCCTCCTGCACAAGCTCACAGAATCACCAGTGGGTGTCAGTGAAAGGCTCATGACTCTTCGTATCCCCCTTGCAAAATGCAGGTATGTCACTTTGGTAAGTGCCTATGCACCAACTCTGTCATTGAACGCTGAAGAGAAGGACCGCTTCTACCAGGCACTTGATGACATCCTCAGTCACATCCCGAAGGGTGACAAAATCATGCTGCTTGGTGATTTCAACACAAGAGTCGGAAAGAACTTGCAAAACTGGAATGGTGTGATCGGTGCCCATGGCATTGGAAAAGTCAACCCCAATGGCATGAGACTTCTTAGTCTCTGTGCAGAACATGATCTTACCATCACTAACACAATCTTCCAACAAAAGAACAAATATAAGGCATCCTGGATGCATCCCAGGTCCAAACATTGGCACCTGATCGACTATGTGATCATGAGGAGGGCTGACCTCAAGGACGTGCTCATCACAAGAGCTATGCGAGGGGCAGACTGCTGGACCGACCACCGCATGATTCTGTCAAAGGTCAGAATGCATGTTAGGCCCCTAGCTCGCCACGGTGGCCCAAAGAGGAAAACACTCCACTGTGCCAGACTCTCCAGCAGCGACATCTGTGACAACTTCCGTCGCTCCCTAGCTGAGAGGCTGGAAGGTATTGAACAACTGATCATCTCAGAGTCTGGGATGGATGAGAAGTGGACTGCTCTATCTACCATTCTCTTTGACACTGCAGCCCAAGCCATCGGTTTCAAAACCAAGAAACATCAGGACTGGTTTGACCAGAATGCTGGAGAGATCTCCACCCTCCTGGACAGAATGCACAGGGCACACAGAGCCACCTTGAACAACCCACAATCCCAATTCCATAAGAAGCAATGGCAAGCCCTTCGTTCTGAGGTCCAAACAACTCTCAGGAAACTGCAAGATGAGTGGTGGATCTCAAAGGCTAACGAAATCCAGACTCATGCTGATAGAAACGATATGCACAGTTTCTATGATGCAGTCAAAACCATCTACGGCCCCAGAAACTGCTCCCTGGCACCTGTGAGATCTGTTGATGGCTCTTCTTTAATCAAGGATCAGGCCATGATAGTGGAGCGGTGGGCTGAGCATTTTAACACCGTGCTTAACCAGCCCACCTCAGTGGACCCAACTGTCATTGCAGAGCTCCCTGAACATCCTACCATGCCAGATCTCGACCTCCCCCCAACCTTCAAAGAAATCCTGCAAGCAGTAAAAACCCTGAAAAACAATAAATCCCCTGGACCTGATGGCATCCCAGCTGAACTTCTCAAGGAAGGAGACTACCTCTGTACTCGGACATTGTATCTCTATATCTCAGAGGTGTGGAGACGAGAGTGTGTCCCACAACAGTGGAAAGACAGCAACATTGTGACCATCTACAAGAACAAAGGAGACAAAGCCATCTGCTCCAATAGTATGGGTATCTCTTTGTTGGCTACTGCTGGAAAGGTCCTTGCCAAGGTCATGCTCCGCAGACTCATCTCTGCAGTATCAGAGCGGGTCACCCCAGAGTCACAGTGTGGTTTTCGGAAGGACAGAGGAACAGTTGACATGATCTTTGTGACGCGTCAGCTCCAAGAGAAATGTCGGGAGCAGCATAAGGACCTGTTCATTGCCTTTGTCGACCTGTCAAAGGCATTTGACACAGTGAACAGGGAACTACTGTGGCAAGTCCTAAAGAGATTTGGGTGTCCACCCAAGTTTCTCACAATCCTTGCGCAGTTCCATTCTTGGATGATGGCCCGAGTGGTAGTGGGAAGGCACAGCTCAGAACCTTTTGGAGTGCAAACCGGAGTGAGGCAAGGCTGTGTGCTGGCCCCAGTTCTCTTCAACATCTTCCTTGTCTGTGTAACAACTCTGCTACGTAGGAGGGTGGAGAAACAAGCTGGAGTTACCATTGACTTCAGGCTTGATGGTAACCTGTTTAACATCAGGAGGCTACAGGCAACTTCCAAACTGACATCAGAGACCATCATTGAGCTACAGTACGCTGATGACTGTGCCCTGGTTGCTCATACACCAGACGCTCTACAAAACATCCTCTCGGCAGCTGTAACTGCATACACCAGAATGGGACTGACAATCAACACCCAGAAGACAGAGGTACTCTGTCAGTCCAGTACCGACCCCCCACAAAACCCAATAACCCTCACAGCAGCAGGGCAACAGCTGCTCACAGTGCCCACATTCAAATACCTGGGGAGCATAATGTCTGACACCTGCTCAATGGATGACGAGATCCAGAACCGCCTCAAGCAAGCATCAGCATCCTTTGGTCGTCTAAGGAGAAGGGTTCTTCAGAACAGCAATCTCAAACTCCACACCAAAGTGCTGGTCTACAGAGCTGTATGTATCACCACCTTACTATATGGATGTGAGGCATGGACTATTTACAGCCGCCATCTGAGAAGCTTGGAGACCTTCCATATAAGATGTTTCCAGAAGATCCTTGGCATCACTTGGAAGGACAGAGTGCCGCACACAGAAGTGCTGGAGAGAGCTGGCAGCTGTAGCGTGGAGTCCATCATGGCCCAGCATCAACTCAGGTGGTTGGGGCATGTCATCCGGATGCCCAGCCACAGACTCCCACGTAGAATCCTGTATGGTCAGTTACACCGTGGCCAACGCAGCGCTGGTGGGCAGAAGAAGCGCTTCAAAGATCAAATGAAGTCCATCCTGAAGAGATGTCAGATCAACCCCTCTTCACTGGAGGAACTCGCTTCCTGCCGAGACATCTGGCGCTTCCACTCCTCACAGGGAGTGGATTATATGGAGGAACAGCGCACACAACACCGGACAGCAAAGCGTGCAAAGAGGCATGCTCGCCAAGTCCCCCCTGCTCCCCGCAGCACCTCCTTCACATGCCCGGTCTGTAACCGAATCTGCAGATCCAGGATCGGACTATTCAAACACCAGCAGACTCACAAATAAAGAAGATGGTCATCATCGAATCGATGGACTACCAGAGAGAGAGAGAGAGTGGAAGAGCAGAGGAGTGAACAAAAATGATAATGACAAACAGCTGGCCGGTGCTAGCAGGGAGAGGGAGGCGTGGCTGTCAGCAGGCAGGGAACTGAGGACCCCAGAGGCTCCCACAAAGCTGCCTGAACAAATAGGAACAAACCATGCAGAGAAAGTACAGCCACACACCTTGGAGCTGGGTTGGAAAAACATCCAACCCAGCCCATGACAATTCTATTCTATTCTATATGTAC
Source organism: Pholidichthys leucotaenia (assembly GCA_020510985.1). Classification (NCBI taxonomy): domain Eukaryota; kingdom Metazoa; phylum Chordata; class Actinopteri; order Cichliformes; family Pholidichthyidae; genus Pholidichthys; species Pholidichthys leucotaenia. Next base: position 7,100,553 of record CM035839.1, on the reverse strand, counting down.
TGGGTATGTCCTGAATTTCGGACTATAAGAAGAATAGTGGCAGCTATTAGGTGCAGCTAATACAGATCCTAATAAATAAACAAACAAATAAACAATCATCATTAACACCATCATAATTATAACAAATGTCCCGTTCCCCAGGATATTCACAATCATCAAAAACACCATCATCATTATGAAAAATGCCATGTTCACTGGGATAGTCACAATCTACAGCTACAAATGCTTGGTGTCATGATCAGCCACGGACTGGACTGGAAATCCAACACTGATGCTGCATACAAGAAGGGGATGAGCAGACTCTTACTTCCTGAGGAAGCTGAGATCCTTCAACGTGTGCAACAGGATGCTGGAGCTTTTCTACCAGGCAGTTGTCACCAGCGCCATGTTCTGTGCTGCTGTCTGTTGGAGTAGCAGAATCAGAGCCAGAGACACCAACAGACTTGACAAGATCATCAATAGGTCTGGCTCTGTAATTGTCTCAGGCCGGAGACTTTTGAGTCTGCGGTGGGGAGGAGGACACTGAACAAACTGTGATCCATCATGGACAGCCCTGATCACCCCTCCACCACACACTGGACAGACAGCGGAGCACTTTCTCCAGCAGACTGCTACAGCTTTGCTGCTGAACAGTCAGGTACAGGAAATCTTTCCTGCAACATGCCATCTCACTGTGCAATAACTGATGTTGAATTCTGGTCATAACTATGCTGCTATACTGCACCTTACAGTCTAACTGGTGCCTCACATCTCAGTCTGCACCTGATAGTCCTGCATTGTACAGCGGGTATGATTCATGTATCTAAACGGGTCATCATCTATTCATGCATGATGTATATAAGTTATCTAGGCAGTTTTACTTTCCATGGTAATCCCTTCTTCTTTTATGCTGTGTGTGTTTCTGTCGTTTTGGTCATCTACTGTCATGCTGCTGTTAAACTGTAATTTCCCAGTTTGGGATCAATAAAGTACATCTATCTATCTATCTATCTACTCACAATCATCATTAACACCACCATCATTATCAGGCTTTATTCATGCTGCATTTCCCCTCTAGTCTGCTTTGGTCCATGTGCGCTTTGGACGAGCCCAGCACGCATGCAACACTGTACATGCTCACTTTTTTCATCTACCCAGGCCAAGCAGTTGATGCATGTACACAACCATCATTTGTAGTTTCACTCCCACCCGATACGTAGCGCCAATGTGCTGACACGCCAGGATTTTAACCAATAAAGAAACGCTGCTTGCTTTCTGCTGCTTGACTTCCCAGTTTTTACTCCTTTTCCATGAAGATGCTGCTGCTGCTGCTGTAGTATGTAGGTATGATTCATGTATGTTTATTCTCGTCTTCCGCTTCCTTGTTGTCTTCTTCATCTACTTTGTCTTGGTATGTGGTGTTGATATCGCCACCTTGTGCATGGGACGTTCAGTCTTGCGTATGTGCTTTTCAACGTGTTCAGACCATGGGCAGGCGGCGCGGTCACAGAATTTGGGCTGCACGCGGTCGTCCGTGGTTGAGCACTATGGACACTAGCAGAGTTGAGACGATGATGTAAATTTTGTCACACAGGGTTTCTGGTTATACGTATGGAGAGCAGAGGTAACATAAATCCAGCTTTACAAACGGCATGTTCACAGGGATATTCACAATCATCATTAACACTAGGGCTGTGCGATATGATGATATATATCGGATGACGATATAAAAACGTCTATGGTTTCATAGAATACTCAGTCGTTTATGTCATTATTTAAAATGCACATACTCCCATTTATTCAGTAAAGCTCCTCACCACTACCTGTCAGTAGCCCCGTCTCTCCTCTGCATGATGCACAGTGGAAAAGGTGTGTCATGGGTGGCTAGGCTTCAGTCCGGTGGATACTAATGCTAACTCAAAGCTACCGGTTCAGATAGCTGCTACTCCTGTTTGCCAGGGATTTGGGGCTGTTTTCCATTGCGCTGCATCAGAGAGGATAGTTCACTGTCATGAAATCCTCGTGCGCTTTTCCACAGCGCATAGAGGAGGGGGAAAAGGACGAGGATTTATGCGCTGGGTTACACCACACACACATTTATTGAGTTCAACACACTGATACACAGTTGCAGTGTCTACAAATCACTATGGCTCAGGAGTCCTCCAGGACGCTCAACAGCCAGAGGTGAGAATAACAGGGAAAGCCCACACACAGATTATACTCACGTGACTGGAGCCTGTCCGAGTAAGTCCAACAACACCGAGTGACACAGTCCTTTCGACAAGACTTCATACGATGAGCGCTGATCGTAAATGAAGTACAACGACCCAGCAATGCATGACTGGAAAAATGCTCCTTAAGTACATGCATTGATCACACCTGGGCGAGGAGCGGGGAGATGGCACATGGGAGTGGGAACAGCTGGTAGCAATAGAGAGGGGGCGTGGTCCGACCGGCAGACAGTTAGACAATGCTCACTGCAGCGTGAGCCCAAGACGCTGCGTCACCGCTGCCGGCCAGACAGCAGGGGCTATGGGTACGGCAGAGTACACCGAAATACATATTAACATACATACAACGTGGCACGCACCCACAGGGAGGCCAGGACCGGGGGAAACCAAGCCGCTTCGGTTCCTGACACTAACCTCATTTTAAGAGGAGGTAAGTAACGTTAACACCATGCCTAATTATAAAACTTAGATGACAATGCTAAGCTGTGCTAACTGGAAACCACAGCAGAGCATTGTTTGGGTTTTTTTGGTTAAATTACTGCTGAGTTTCTTAGTTTTATCTTTAAAAAAATTATTAAAACTGCAAGAGTGCATGATGGTGGCACATACATGCAAAATAAATAATAAATAAATTAAATCCAGTCGGAGGAGCAAGTTGGCTCTTAATGTAATTTATTTGATTTCTAATCATTTTAATTAGTCAAGCAGTGATAATGAATAAAGTTAAAGTCATCACTTGTATTTTATTACATTACCTTTTGTGTCTTTGATCTTCAGATCATGACCAATCTGAAATATTTTTACTAAGAAGCAAACAGGTTAAATCAGACCAGAATGGAGGCTGCAGGTCTTAAATTTTTACTGATTTAAACTAACAGCTAATTTAAATCAGTAGGTGACAGCCATGGGTATTTTTCTCATTTTGAGACATTCTTTATGTTATGGTTTTTTTGGTTGTTTTTTTTTGCTTTTCTTCTCTGGCTCAGGAAATATTTAACTTATTGATATTTACTTTTTATTCATATATGATTTACAAGAAAAAAATGAAATTTATGAGAATCATGTCTCAAATGCACATTAAAAAACTATTTTATCCACCTTCTTCCTCGCCCCCATGATGCCTTGTGTGAATTATGGGCACAACTTCCGGTACTAGTTTAGAACATGTGGTTGTCACTGAAACGGGACACTTTTCCTTGTTAAAAAACAATGACTTTGGCATCAAAAATGCGGGAACACGGCCTTTAGCACCTCAAAAACAGTAATATAATCATAGCACTTCCCACAACTATGGAGGGACGAGAAGATGAGCTTAAAAAGTGTCCTGGCAGACAGCAGCTCCGTTAGCTAGCTCCGCTGCTAACATGCTAACGCTGTAAACAAATCAAAGCTCTGAGATACACCAACGTCTCCACCACAATAAAGTCGGCTGCATTTTGTTACAAGATGTAGGACATAATCAGATTTACCTCAGGGCAGACGTAGAATCTAGTCAGAGCCACAAAGAACCACAACAGCGTGCTCGGCTGTTTTAATGTCGGGGTAAAACAGACAGCTGCAGCTGTCGGTTTTATCGCAAAATTAGATAGATAGATAGATAGATAGATACTTTATTTCGAACAAAAAAGTAAAACAAAAACAAATGACAAATGCAATAAAGTAACAGTATACAGTGTTCGAAAGGGAGAAGGAAGAAGTGAACACTGATTAATTCCATCTCCTCTTTTCCATAGATACACCCATGTGAATTATATACAAATTACCACATTTAAGACCCCAAGTAAACAATTAACTGTATTTTGTACATATCAGCATTAACACCCATCCATCCTAACATACATTGATGTCCATACATCAAAACCAGCCTCAAACAACACAGATATACACAGTGCTGTCCCTCCCATCATTCCATAGTGTCCCAGAGTGAGCATAGTGAATCGTACATATACTGTAAATACTACCCTTCTAACATATATCCTTTCAGCAAATAGTGTTTATACCTCTTTTTGAATTGATTTCTGTTTGTACATAGTTTCAGTTCCGGCTCCAGACTGTTCCACAAATCCACCCCACAGACAGATATGCACAGACTTTTCTTGGTTGTTCGTATCTTGTGTTTTGTAAAGTTTAAGTCTCCTCTCAAATTATAATCATTGTCTCTTTTTTTAAAAATATTTTTTGTATATTAGTTGGGAGTTGATTATTAATTGCCCTGTACATGACTTGTGCTGTCTTAAATTTAACTAAATCGATGAACTTTATGACATGTGACTTTAAAAACAACGAATTGGTATGGTCTCTATATCCTACATTATTTATTATCCTTATAGCTCTTTTTTGTAATGTGCATATTAACTGTAGGTTGGTCTTGTAGGTGTTTCCCCAGACTTCTACACAGTAGTTAAGATAAGGTAGAAACAGTGAATTGTACAATAAGACCAATGATTTATAGTCCAAGATGTGTCTTGTCTTCCCCAGTATGCCTATACATTTTGCTAATTTAGCCCGGATGTGACTGATGTGAGGTTTCCAGCAGATTTTATTGTCCAGCGTCACCCCCAGAAACCTATTTTCCTGTACTGTTTCTATTCTGGTATCATCTATTGTTACCATTATTTCATGATTTATTTTATAATTTCCAAACAACATAATCTTTGTTTTTTTTCAGATTTAGAGATAAATAGTGATAGAGATTTTTAGAGATAATTTATTTTTGTTGAACCACTGCGTTAACTTTTCCATTTCAGTTGTGACCACCTCTAAAACCTGCTGCAAATTCTCACCAGTGCAAAGGATATTTGTGTCATCCGCAAACAAAATAAATTTCAGAATTTTTGATACTTGGCATATGTCATTTATATACAAAATAAAGAGTTTGGGTCCCAAAACTGGCCCTTGGGGCACACCACAAGTGATGTCCATGAAGGGTGATTTGTGCTCACCAATTTGTACAAATTGTTGTCTGTTACTTAAATAACTTTCCACCCAACTCAGTCCAACCCCTCTTATCCCATACCTTTCCAGTTTCCTTAGTAGTATTCTGTGGTCAATGGTGTCAAAGGCTTTCTTTAAATCTATAAATACTCCTACAGCAAACTTTTTTAATCTATACAACTAGTAATTTCTTCTATAAGTTCAATCAGTGCCAAAGATGTAGATTTATCTGCTCTAAAACCATACTGGCTGTCTGTAAGGAGGTTGTGTTTTTCAATGAAATCATCCAGTCTCTTAGTGAAGATTTTTTCAAATATTTTGGAGAATTGTGAGAGTAAAGAGACTGGCCTGTAATTTGTGAAGCGATGACTGTCTCCTGTTTTGTATAGAGGTATTACTTTTGCTATTTTCATTTTGTTTGGAAATTTACCAGTTTGAAATGACAGGTTCCAGATGTGGGTGAGTGGCTTAACAATTCCCTCAGTTACTTTTTTCACTATTGTCATGTCAATTTCATTCCAGTCCGTTGATTTTTTGTTCTTAAATTTACTCACAGTCTCGATAATTTCCTTTTCAGTAACTGCACCCAAAAAGATTGTGTTTGGATTTCTATCTTCTATTTCATTTACAGAACCACTGTAGTTTGTTTCTGGTGTCACTATTGATTTTGCTAATTCAGGACCAACGTTTACAAAAAATTTATTGAAACCACTGACCACATCCTCCATATTATTTATCAAATTGCCATTTTCAATAAAATATTCTGGATAATTAGCATTCTTAGGTCGGTTACTAATAATCCCACTGAGTACTTGCCATATTCCTCTTAAGTTATTTTGTTATCCTCTAATATTCTGTTGTAATATTCTTTCTTACAGGTCCTCATTATATTAGTAAGCTTATTTTTATATCTTTTATATTTGATCTCAGCTTCCACCATTCTGCACTTAATGAATTGTTTATATAATGTATTCTTCTTTTTACATGCATTTATTAACCCCTTGGTGACCCAAGGAATATTTTTCTTTTGTTGTCTGTCACTGTATTGTTTTATAGGACAGTTTGTATTGTACAATGATTGAAATATTTGTAAAAATTTATCATATGCTTTATTTATATCATTTTCATCATAAACTATCTTCCAATCTTGTATTAATAATTCCTTTGTCAGTAAATACATAGATTCTTCGGTTCTTATTCTTTTATATTTAATATTTTTGGTATACTTTTTCTTCCTATAATCACATTGATAGACAACAAAAATCGGCAGGTGGTCACTGATATCATTCAATAAAAGCCCACTCCTAATATTATTTTCCATAATGTTTGTGAATATGTTATCTATTAGTGTGGCACAGTGTGACGTGATTCTGCTAGGTCCGGTAATTGTTGGATGTAAGCCCATACTGTACATTGTGTTGATAAATTCTTCTGTCAAACTATGTTGTTTTGAGTTCATCAGATCTATATTGAAATCCCCACAGATGAACATAACTTTATGAGTTAGTTTTGCATACATTTTTTCCATCCAGTCCTTAAATAAGTCAATGTTTGATCCAGGTGATCTATATCCACAGCTCACTACTATATTCTTCACATTGTCCAGACAGATTTCTATTGTAATACATTCAAATAAATCATCCACAGTTACTGACAGATTTTCAACAACCTTGTATTTCAAGCTCTTGTCAACATAAATTGCAACTCCTCCTCCTTTTTTCACTTTTCTCTTTATATAATTTAATTCATAGCCATCCATGGTAAAATCCACTCCTTTCTCTTCACTGAGCCCCGTCTCTGATATTGCCACGATATTGAATGGCTCTTTAAACTGATGTAAATAATCTTTAATGTTATTAAAGTTGGCATAGAGACTTCTGCTGTTGAAGTGGATCATAGAAATATTGAAATCAGATGTGACCATTGTGTTAAACTGATCAGCTGTGTAGTAACTACAGTCATTATTGATGGAGCTAAATAAATTATTATCAGGGTCTATGTTATATTCTACATCCTGTGGGTTGTGATCCGTATATTCAAAAACTTTCAGTTCCTGTTGTTCCTGTTTGTTGATCTTTTGTTTCATGTTGTTAAATGTCTTGTAGCAGATGAGTATAATCCTTCAGTGTCCTACAGTTGTTTCTTGTTGCTGTGACTCCAGTTCATAACATTCATTGATATTTGTCCAGTTCCATAATATTACGGATGTTAATATTGCTTCTTCAGGTGATCCATTTAATTTGATGTATATTTTACAGTTTGATGTCCAGGTGTTTTGAATCTTTTTCTGCTTTTTCATGTATCTTGCTTTTCTGGCTATTTCTGCGTTTTCTTTTGTAAGGTGCTCGTTCATGTAAATGTTCGTTCCTTTCAGTTTCCTACCTTGTTTTAACAGCGCAGTCTTGTGTTTTCTGTTGACAGACCTCATGATCACAGCCGGTTTGTCACTGTTTTTCTTGGGCAGAGGGTGGCAGGCCTCTATGGTGTTACAGTCCAGCTGGATTCTTTTGGACTGCAGGAAGGCCGCCACTTGTTGCTCCGTGGATTTATCTTCCAGCGCGTCAAGCCTCCCTCCGCTGTCTGCGGCCACCGCCCCCGCGTACGATCGGGGTTTAATGTTGAGCCCCGTGATGATCACGTCGTTCACCCGAGTGTTCTGCTCCAGGTCCGACACTCTGCTCTCCAGATACGCCAGCCTCTTGTCCTTCTCAGCGTTCTGGATCTGCAGCGCTTTCACCTCCTCAACCAGGTCCAGAATGTTTTGTTGCTCCAGCTTAACAGCAGAAATCTCTTCAGCCAAGAAGTCGAGCGAACTTTTAATGTCGTCCACCTCCTCAGTCTGCTGAGCTTTCTTAGGACCCATGATCCCGGCCGATGTACGTTGATTGTGATTGTAGAGAAAAAAAAAAAAAGAAACACGTGGGAGAAATCCCTTTGTTCTCCCGGAGTGTGTGGGGACTGATGAATTGCTTCACCAGCCACTACAATATTAAGTTATGTTATAAGTTCTAAATTAAAATGCTCATGCTGCTGTCATGCCCTGAATGCTTGTTATTTAACTTAACATGTACAGACCTTTTCTGACAAGTGTTCAAAATTTTATTTATCTATATTTTGTGATAATTTAAAAATTAATGCATGCTGAAGCTGTGAATATCAAGTCCATATCGTTCCAAGGCAGTGCAACAAATGCAAAAAAACCCCCCAAAACTATTTGCTCTCTTTCTTAAATCGTTAAGCCTTAGGAAGCAAACTGTTACTATTTTTAATTTATTATTTTACTTCATGCAACCTTCATTCTGTTGTAGAGACTGGGTTAATCATCTCAGACTGGATGCAGAGGGTAAACAGAGAAGGACAATAGGCATGGAGATTATGGTGAGGTAGCAGGAAGAAGAAGTTGGGGGGAGAAGGGATGAATGTATTGTGACGTGAGATGTCATGCAGATGTGAGAGGGGCGGTCGATATAAAAGGAGAGACCCTGGTGTATTGAGACATGCTTTTCTGTGTATGACTGATGTGAGAGTGAATAAAATCGTCTGCTGCATAAATCAGTCTCGTTATTTACACTCTCCACACTGGTGACCCCTTGACGAATTATGGAACACGAGGCAAGAACCCCGGAGTCGGCCCGGACAGGAACCCCCAGCAACGCGTGCGCTGTTTCGGTCAAACTACCGGACTTTTAGCTGCACGACCCGCGGTCTTGGTTCCACCACACCGAGGCTCAGTTCGCCCTCCGGGGAATAACGACAGGCGACACCAAATATTACTATGTGGTCGCAGCACTGGACGCTCGCACGTCTCAGCAGGTAGCAAACCTGCTCCAACAGCCTCCAGCCCACGACAAATACGGGACTCTCAAGGCCGTGCTGACCGGGCGCTACACACTCTCGGACTGTGAGAGAGCAGAGAGGCTCCTGAGGCGCTCCGAGTTAGGAGATGGGTCGGCGGTCGAACTGATGGAGAAGATGTTGGCGTTAATGGGCACGGACGACAGGCATTTTCTGTTTGCCCACCTTTTCACCCAGAACCTCCCAACAGAGGTGAGAGCAGTTCTTGCCAATTCGCCGTTGCTGGCCACGCGTGACTACCGTGCGCTAGCCCAGGAGGCAGATCGGATCATCCTCACCACCAGAGCCCTCACAGTGAACGCGGTGGCGTCGGAACCCAGCGAGACGACCAGCGGAGGCGAGGAGCCACCAATGGTAGCGGCAGCGGAGGCCAGGAAGCGTCAGAGAGACACGCTCTGCTTCTACCACCGCCGCTTTGAAGAGAACGCACGCAGATGTGCGCCACCGTGCCAATTCAAGCGCTCGGGAAACGCCAAGGCTGGCAGTCGGTAGCAGCTGCGACCGCCGGTGAAGAGAACAAGCTGCTCTACGTGACGGACTCGCGCTCGGGGAGACGGTTCCTTGTAGACACCAGAGCCCAGAAGAGCATCATCCTGCCGTCCTACACTGACCGGCTAGCAGGACCTAGCGGCCCCAGACTGGCAGCAGTAAACGGCTCGGGCATTAAGACTTTTGGTGAGAGAACACTGACTTTATCCCTACACACCAGTATGTACGAGTGGACTTTTGTCATAGCGGCACTGAGTTTCCCAATCCTGGGAGCTGATTTTCTGTGTGCGCATGGGTTACTAGTCGATGTTGCTAACAGGCGCCTGGTTAATGCACTGTCCTTTGACTCTCTCCCCTGTACAGCTCGAGGGTCCGGGCCAGTAACACAAGCCAATATCACAGCTCCAGGCAGTAAGTTCCACATACTGCTCACTCAGTTCCCAGCACTCACGGTCCCGACGTTTTCGGCGGCCAGCACTAAACATGGGGTGGAGCACTTTATCACCACCACCGGGCCGCCCGTTTTCACACGACCTCGGCGCTTGGATGCAGCTAAACTGGCCATAGCGTGCGAGGAATTTGCCAACCTGGAAAGGTTGGGCATCATCAGGCGATCGAACAGCCCATGGGCATCCCCGCTACACATGGTCACTAAGTCCGAGGGATCGCGGCGACCGTGCAGAGATTTCCGCAGATTGAATAACACCACAGCGCACGACCGCTACCCGATTCCCCATATTCAGGATTTTTTCGTTCACCTCGCCGGAGCACGCATTTTTTCTAAAGCAGACCTGGTCCGCGGTTACCACCAGGTCCCAGTGCGCGCGGAGGACATACCCAAAACAGCAGTAATAACTCCGTTTGGCTTGTTTGAGTTTTTACGCATGCCCTTCAGATTAAAAGGAGCAGCACAGACATTCCAACGCATGATGGATGCGGTGTTGCGCGATCTCCCGTTTGTGTTCATCTACTTGGATGATATCCTGGTGGCCAGTGTGTCCGAGGACGAACACGTAACCCACCTCAGGACAGTTTTCCGGAGGACGGAGGAGCACGGGTTAATAATCAACCTGGTGAAATGCCAGTTCGGCGTGACGGGGATTGATTTTTTGGGGCACCGCGTCTCACCGGAGGGAGCGATACCCTTGCCCGACAAAGTGCACGCTGTGGCGAATTTTCCCCGGCCTCAGACGGTCAGGGCGCTGCAAGAATTTTTTGGGGATAGTTAACTTTTATAACCAGTTCCTCCCCCGCACAGCTCAACTCATGCAGTCATTGTACGCCGCGCTCAAGAAGCAGAAACCCGCGGACAGAGTCGAATGGACTCCGGAGCGAGAGCAGGCGTTCTCTGACGTTAAAACAGCCCTTGCAAACGCCGCACTGTTGGCGCACCCGGTCCCGGCGGCCCGGATAGTGCTCACTACCGACGCCTCGGACGTGGCCATAGGGGCCGTCGTGGAGCAACGTGTCGCCGGTTCGTGGCAGCCGCTCGCTTTTTTCAGCAGGGCTTTGCGCGACAGTGAGCGTAAATACAGCGTGTTCAACAGAGAGTTGCTGGCCCTCCACCTGGCCATACGCCACTTCCAGTTCTGGCTGGAAGGGTGCAGCTTCACCGCGTTCGTGGACCACAAGCCGCTAATGTTCGCGATGGCCAAGGTTTCGGAACCATGGTCGGGCCGGCAGCAGAGACAGCTGGCCGCGATCTCAGAGTTTACGACCGATATTCAGCATGTGTCGGGTAAACTGAATGTGGTGGCGGACTGCCTCTCGTGCGCAGTAGTGGCCCCGGTCTGCGTAGGGATAGATTATACAGCCATGGCCGCAGAGCAGATTGGCGATACGGACGTGTGCGTGCTCCAGTCTGGACCAACAGGGTTAAGGCTGGAGAGCAGAGTACTGCAAGACGGCAAGCCCCCCCTAATCTGTGACGTCTTCACGGGACGCCTGCGCCCGGTGGTCCCAGTTGCTTGGCACCGCCGCGTGTTTGAGTCAGTTCACGCTCTGGCGCACCCAGGAGTGCGCGCGTCAGTCAAAATGGTGGGAGGGAAGTTCGTATGGTTAGGCCTGCGCAAACAAGTGAAAGAGTGGGCTGCAGCCTGCGTAGCGTGCCAACGAGCCAAAGTACGTACACAGACACACGAAGGCTCCTTTGGAGCCGTTTCATATACTGGCTAAGAGGTTCGACCGCGTTCACGTGGACCTCGTGGGCCCCCTCCCTCCATCGCAGGGGTGCACGCACCTTCTGACAGTGGTGGACCGCACCACACACCGGCCAGAAGCAGTCCCGCTGGCGGTAACCACGTCCGCGGACGTGGCGCGCGCTTTTTTGACGACATGGGTAGCGCGTTTTGGAATCCCGTCGGCCATCACATCCAATAGGGGCCCTCAGTTTGTTTGTTTGTTTCTGGTCCGCGATGGCCCGTAGCCTGGGTGTCGCAATTCATCGCACAACCGCGTACAACCCACAGGCCAATGGGTTATGCGAGCGTTTTCATAGGTCACTGAAAGCAGCACTCAGGGCTTCGCTGACACATGCAAATTGGGTAGACCGGTTGCCGTGGGTTTTATTGGGGTTGCGTTCCGCACCAAAAGAGGATTTGGAGGCTTCCCCGGCGGAGCTTGTTTTTGCGCAGCCCCTGCGGCTGCCCGGGGAATTTTTGCCAGATAATCCCGCGCCTGACATCTGCCCGTCTCAGCGTTTGCAGCATAATGCAGACACAGGCACGCTACCTGGCCCGGCCCACCACTGTTTTCTACGCGCTTTTGTGCCAAAAACTTTGAAGAACGTAGCGTTCGTGTTTGTCAGGCACGATGCCCACCGCCCTCCATTGCGCCCACCCTACGATGGCCCATTCAGAGTGCTGGAAACAGGGGACAAACATTTTTTGTTAGACTTGGGGAGTTGTCGGGAGAAAATATACAGACAGACTTAAGCCCGCCTTTGTAGTGGCGGATGAGCAAGCGTTGTTGGCTCAGGCCCCTCGGCGTGGAAGACCCCCACTGAGAACTCCCCAGGTAAACGATTCATCAGAGCAGCCACATGGCCAAGTGGAAGGTCCCCCCCCGCCATTGCCCACCTGCAAACAAACACACCCCCAGGAGCCCCCCGCTGGCACAGCAGCGCCGCGGAGACGGTAAACCCCCGTTACAGCAGATATGGGAGGAGACTGAAGCTAAAAGGACATGAGGACTGAAACTCGGTCTGAGATTCTGGGGCAGGGGGGCGTAGAGACTGGGTTAATCATCTCAGACTGGATGCAGAGGGTAAACAGAGAAGGACAATAGGCATGGAGATTATGGTGAGGTAGCAGGAAGAAGGAGTTGTGGAGAGAAGGGATGAATGTATTGTGATGTGAGATGTCATGTAGATGTGAGATGAGCGGTTGATATAAAAGGAGAGACCCTGGTGTATTGAGACATGCTTTTCTGTGTATGACTGATGTGAGAGTGAATAAAATTGTCTGCTGCATAAATCAGTCTCGTTATTTACACTCTCCACACTGGTGACATATATAACATATAAATGTCAGATCTGTGACATTCATACAAGTGAAAACATACCTGGTGTGCTCTTGTGTCTGTACCACCGATCACACCAACAGTCCTTGTTAGTTTTCAGGACATGATCTACGCTTTGCCGGTGAGAAGCCTCCATTTATCCAGTCTATGGCACAACCACCAACACCAGCAACAAGTACCAGAACTACGGCAAAACACTGAAAAAATACAAAAACTACAAGTGCTGAAATTAGCTGCCACTTGAGTGCAAAACACGTATGAGGACTATACATTAAACTGAACCTGAAAAACTTTTAAAAATGCCCCACTACTCCACTCTTGCTGACTGATTAAACAACACTTCAGTCAAAACCAGAAGCTCCGCCCACAATCGTTCCTACAGGGGCGCCCCCAGGAATAAGGTGGATAATAAAATTGCAAAATTATGAGGGAAAACATGTAAAAAAAAAAGTTTAAAAAAGATGGTCCTTTTTATGTGATTATCTAAACAGTAGAATTTACAGACAATGCATATCATGATATATATTGTTATCGTGATATAAGATGACATATTGTGACATGAATTTTTTGTCATATCGCAAAGCCCTAATTAAAAGCATCATCGTTATAACAAACACCTTGTTCACGGGGATATTCACAATCATCATTAACACCATCATCATTATAACAAAGGCCACATACGCTGCCTTTAAAACATACATGGTGGTGTTAAATCTGGGTAAGATGGACAAGCTGAGGGCACGCGCGCTGTTGGTGCACAATTTGGGAAATGAAGGCCAGCGGATATTGAGCACACTTGGCAATTCTGACGATTTTGAGGACGTGGTCGAGCTGATGGCATGCTGTTTTCATGCCCCGGACAGTGTCATCGACTGGAGGATCAAGTTTCAGCAGCACCGTCAACAGGTAAATGGTAAATGGCATTCACTTATATAGCGCTTTTATTCTCATCTCTAGATGACCAAAGCGCTTTACAGATCCTGCTATCCACCCATTCACACACACATTCACACACTGATGGCGGCCGCCCAACATGGCGCTGTCCAGACCCACCAGGAGCAATTGGTGGTAAAGTGTCTTGCCCAGGGACACAACGGTAGGATATCTCGGGAGAGTAGGATTCGAACCGCCAACCATAAAGGTTTATTGGACGACCCACTCTACCGCCTGAGCCACTGCCGCCCTCCAGGTGGGTGAGCCTATTCAGCGGTTTGTCGCCAACTTGAAACTACTGACTAGTGAGTGTCGGTTCGGGCCGCTGGAGAAGGAGATGGTTCGTGACAAGCTGGCGGAGCATACCAACAACGCTGCAATACAAACAAAGCTGTTCACAACGCCAGGTGACTTGATGCTAGCCAGGGCCATTGAGTTAGCTCTCCAGCTGGAGACAGCAGACAGGCTGGCTCTGGAGCTGAGTGAGCGTTTGTCACATCGACAGCTGGAGTTTCCCACTGCCACACAAGTCATGGATCCAGGCAGCAATGGAAGCGTGGAAGATGATGCTGCGGAGACCAACACTGTGAAATTTAGATCTGCCCCAGGGAAACCCATGCATTTGGGTTGTGGGTCCGTGAATCACTGCTACAAGGCCAGGGACTGCCCGGCGAGAGGGAAACGCTGCGGCAAGTGTGGACAGATTCCTTTGTACTTGTATGAGCTTCTTTGCTCAATTGATCAATCATTGATAACCACTGGGTCATGCACTCGTACTACTGTGCGATCAAATATCATTTCTTATATCTTTTATTATAATTTCTTTAGTTTTGTCTGTATTTAAAGTAAGATGACAACTATCACATCAGGCTTTAAAATCAGTAATCTCCACATAAAAGACTTAAAAAGAAAATTTGATGATACAATTATTAGGCTGTCTTCCTCTACAATCATTTGTCACTCATTATAATGAATGACACATTCACAAGTATATTCACAATCATCAGTGACACCACTTTCTTTATAACAAACCTCACGTTCACCAGCATATTCACAATCGTCAAAACGGCCATCATCAATATAACAAATGTCATGTTCACCAAAATATTCACAATCATCATTAACACCATCATCATTATAACAAACGTTACGCTCACCAGGATATTCCCAATCATCCAAACCACCATCATCATTGTTACAAACATAACATTCACCAGGATATTCCCAATCATCATGAACACCATCATCATTATAACAAACGTCATGTTCACCAGGACATTCACAATCATCATTAACACCATCATCATTAAAACAGATGTCACCGTTCATCAGATTATTCAACATCATCATAAACATGATCATCATCATAACAAATGTCACGTTCACCAGGACAGTCACAATCATCAAAAACACCATCATAATTATAACGAAGGTCATGTTCACCAGAATAATCACAATCATCATTAACACCATCACAATTATAGCAAACATCACATTCACCAGGATATTCACAACCATCAAAAACACGATCATAATTATAAGGAATGTGACAAAAACCAACGCATCAGTCTACGATTAGGACAAATCAAAAAAATTCAAGAAGACCAACGGATTGCGATGTGTAGACTTTGATGGAGGCTCAAGAATCAACACAGACTTCAAAATGTTAAAGAACCAACACCAAGGCCAGTGTCTCCTTTTCAATCACTCAGTAATTCAGTTGATAAGAATTAAATTTCTTTGAAAAAAAAAAAACTCAGGTCAGTCAATACCATCTTGCCCCGACTGGAGCAAAACTACTCCTGCACCCACATCATTTGCATCCACCTGCAGTTGAAAGGGTTGGTTCAAACGTGGAGCTGCCAGGATGGGGGAAGAACACAAAAAAGCCTTAACATTGTCAAATGATTTCTGACAGACATCAGACCATACATACTGGGCTCTGGCCTTCAGCAAGTCAGTCAAAGGAGCTACCACGGTTGAAAAGTTTTTACAGAAGCAGCGGAAATAGCCCACTAACCCCAGGAAGCACATAAGCTCCTTCTTAGTAGTTGGTACAGGGTACTGTTCCACTGCTAAATAGGACCATGGAAAATGGGCAGATGACAAAAAGGTATGGATCAATGAGCAGGAAATAATCAGGTGAACATAAACAGCTGGTCAGCCTGTGAACCGGGTTGACAGGAGGAAGTGACTAACAAAATAAAAGCATAGACCGAGAAGAAACAAAAGGTAACTGACAATAAATAAGAACTTATTTCAAAACCAAAATAATAAGGACCAGGACTAAGATGACCAAACCAAGAATACAGGATAATACAGAGAAGTGTAAAACTCAAACTAAATACAAAATGAACAGATACAGAAATGCAAAAAATGACTAAGATTATCTGGAAGGCTGAGCACGGCTCCCCACTTGTGCTCAGCCTCATGACAGAGGCCCTCCATCAAGGGGTAGAGTCCAAACACCCCAACGTAACATCAAAAAAGAGAAGGGACCCACCCATACAGAACCCCCCCATAAGAATAAGACAAATAACCCACCCCAGGAGGGAGGAGGAGGAACCCAGGCTTGGAGGGAAAAAAACAAAGAAAAAAAAAACACTCTCATGACCCACATGACCTGTACAGATAAGGTGGCACAGAGTCATAGGAATGCTAAGAAAAGTCATAACATAGTTCCGGTGGTCTCCCCGAGTCCCCGAACTCGGAAGAGGTTGGGTTGCCTATCAGCATTCCAGAGCCACCTTAACCAAAGGAATAGTTCATTGGGCAGTCTCCTAGCATCCCTGAGCCACCGGGCCACAGGGCACAACGCCCTCAATCCTTGAGGCAGCAGCTGGAACCAGTGCTCATAATGGACCGCAGGGGCTGGGAGACGGAAACCCGTGGAGAAGATGCCCAATCAGTGAGGACCCCCAGTTGCACCCAATGACTTTCGATGATCCCCGAGGAAGGCAGGGAGGCCTCAAGACTTCCGGCGAAGGTGGGGACAAGGCACCCCCGGTGGCCCTGGACTGAGGCGCTCCACCCCTGGTGGCCCCGAACTGAGGTGCTGCACCCACGGTGCCCCCGGACTGAGGTGCTGCACCCACGGTGGCCACAGACTGAGGCGCTGCACCCACGGTGGCCACAGACTGAGGCGCTACACCCACGGTGGCCACAGACTGAGGCGCTGCACCCACAGTGGCTCCGGGCTGAGGCGCTGCACCCAAGGTGGCCCCGGGCTGAGGCACTGCTCCCACTGTGGCCTCGGGCTGAGGCATAACACTCACAGTGGCCTCAGGCTGAGGCGTAAACCCACAGAGACCTCTGGGAACCCCGGTGAAACCAACCAGCTGACCCACGAGAAGACCAGATACAGCAGACGGTCGATCAGAGGCGGGTCAGACGACAGCAGAGCAGAAGAACCCACAGAGTCCTCTGGTGAAGAGGAAGGACTTACAGGGAACGCAGGTGAGGGCTGACAACCCACGGTGGCCTCAGGCGAAGGTGGAGAACCCGCAGCAACCTCAGGGGGAGATGGAGAACCCACGGCAACCTCTGGCGGAATTGGAAGACCCACGGTGACCTTGGGGGAAGCTCAAACACAGAGGACACAAACACCGGATCAGGGTCACCGGCAGCAGTGGAGCTCGACGAGGGCGGCTTGGGTGCAGCTGATGGCCACACTTGGCCCTCCCCACCATGAGACAGGCAAGATTTCTCTAAGACAGATAAAATGAAAACAAAAAAGAGAACTTGCCTGAGCTTGAGCTCCACCGCCATCTAGGACTCCAGCGATCCAGGCTGGGATGTCTCAAACCCGGTCATCTGGCGACCCAACTCCAACTCGACCACCTCAGAAGAAGAGAGAGGGAAAAATACCGGAGAAGAATCACCGGCAGTAGTGGAGCCCGGTGAGGAGAGCTCAGGAGCAGAGGACATCTGCACCCAACTCTGCCAACCATGAGCCAGACAAGACTTCTCCAGATCTGTAGGTGTAATAACAGAACTGAGCACTTGCCTGGACTCGAGCTCCACCGCCGTCCAGGACTCCAGCGATTCTGCTGGGGTAGCCCAGGCAGCAGGCAGGATGGCTGACGGTAGTGGCGGAACCTCATCCCTGGTGCCTGACGCTGGAGGGCATCTCACCAGTGGCGCCAGGTCTTGCACAGCCGAAACCAGGGGACACTTAACTGTCAGCTCAGGCTTCGGTATGCAGAGCACACTCCTGTCCCATCTCGGACGCAGCTGTGGGACCGGAACAGGACTCCAAAACCACAGGGTCCTCCATCGTCCAGCAGCTCCCTCCCAGTACTGATGGACACTCAGGGAAAGCAGAGGGGAGCACAGGAGAGGCAGGTGAGGACTGAGTTAGTAATGTAGCAGCAGGCGGTGAGGACACAGCCACTGTGGGGAGCTGCTGCTGAGCACCCCCCCCCCCCCCAGGAATAAGACAAGTCAATTTATTTTTAGATGATGACAAATGAACAGGTACTTGTCTAAATTCCTGGGTAGTTGTAGCTGCTGCTGCAAAACCAGGCAAACACACCCACCCCATAACTATAAGGATCGTCACAAATATTAATCATCATCATAAACATCACAATTATAACGAACGTCACGTTCACCAAGATATTCACCATCACCATTCACGCCATCATAATTATAATGAACACCATGTTCACCAGAATATTCATCATCATCATAAACACCATCTTTTTTTTTTCTTTTTTTTGAGGCGCCGTTAGGAGAGGTGGCCATATCAGCAGCAGCTCCCTTGTGTCTTTGTGTTTTTTATTGCTTATTCTTGTATACAGTGTGTCTCTTTTCATCAGGGCTCAGTAGAAAGACTCGGATTAACAACTGGAACAAGTTTTTTTCTATTTTAGCCCCAGTCTTTCTCTTATTTTTTTCTTCCTGGGGGCAATGGGGAACAATAGAGATGGGGGCGAACGAACTGTTGACACACAGAACCAGTTGATTGCACTGAGGAGGTCAGTGCTGCTGCCTGGTGCGAAGCCCCTCAACCCGGATGAGCTCAAGAGGAGACGCCGCAGGACAAGGACTGGAGCCAAAGTGAGGATGAGGAGGAAGAAGTATAAACCGGCTGTACCAATGTTCATCACCGGTAACGTGAGGCCGCTGGGAAACAAGGCGGATGAGCTCACAGCGCTGATATGGATGCAAAGGGAATATCGTGAGTGCAGTATCATGTGTTTTACAGAGACATGGTTACACTCACAGATCCCAGATATCAACGTAGCAATGCATGGCTTTAAGACTATCCGGTGGGGCAGGGACGTTATAAGTAGCAGGAAAAGGAGGGGTTTAGGATTGGCAGTTTTTGTGAATGAAAGATGGTGTAATCCTGGACACATTTGTGTGAAGGAACAGCGCTGCAGCCCGGACATTGAAACTGCTGGCTGTGAGTATACAACTTGATTATATGCTGTAAGAGTTCTCATGTGCCATTGTAATTACTGTTTATGTCCCTCCGTCAGCTGAGGGACGAGCAGGGGCCTGAGACATCATCAGCTCCACTACGGCCACATTACTGGAGAAGTACCCTGACACATTTATGGCCATCACGGGTGATTTTACCATGTCTCACTGGGCAAAACATTACCAAACTTCCACCAGTTTGTTGACTGTCCCACCAGAGGAAATAAAACACTGGATCTACTGAATACCAATGCAAGAGATGCATATAGTGCCACAGCTCTACCCCCTTGGCAAATAAGATAACAACCTGGTCCTGTTATCAACTAAGTACATTCACCTTGTGCAAAGGCAGCCTGCTTATACATGGACTGCGAGGAGGTGGACACAGGGGGCTGCTGATGCACTACAGGACTGCTTTGAGACGACGGACTGGGGCATACTCTGTGAACCACATGGGGTGGACATAGACAAAATGACTGACTGCATCATAGAATACATCAGGTTCTGTGAAAACACAACCATGCCAGCTCAGACCGTACACTGTTTCCCCAAAAACAAACCATGGATCACCAGTGACCTGAAAGCACTTCTGAACAAGAAGAAGAGGCATTTTAGGTCTGGAGACAGGGAGGAACTGAGGAGAGTGCAGCAGGAACCGAGAGAGATGCTGAGGAGGTGTAAAGACAATTACAGGAGGACGTTGGAGGCAAAATAATACTAAGGATGTCTGGACGGGAATGAAACAAATCACTGGGTGTAAGGGGAGAGACAGACAAACATTGTGGAGCCTTGAGTGAGCTGATGAGCTGAATCTGTTTTTTAATAGGTTAAACTCACCATCTGTCATCCCCACAACACAGCCAGACCCCCACACACTGATCCCCCCCACCCTCCTGTGCAGCCACTCTCTCTATCTCCCCCCCCACACCCCTTCATCCTCCTCTGGGGACAAAAGCACCAGCACCCCCCCCCACACACACACACACACACACTCACTGTGATGACAGAACAGGTTAAGAAACAGCTGGAGAGACTCCATCAGCGGAAGGCTGCAGGCCCTGATGGCATCTCCTCCAGGAGCCTGAGGACCTGTGCCAACCAGCTAGCTCTGGTACTGAAACACCTGCACAACCTGAGCCTGAGTCTGGAAAGAGTACTGGTACTGTGGAAGATGTCCTGCCTGGTTACTGTCCGCAAGAAGTCATCTCCATTGGACCTGAATGACTATCGACCAGTTGCTCTCACATCTCATATGATGAAGGTCCTGGAGAGACTGGTCTTAGTCCACCTGAGGCCGCAGGTGAAGACGTAGCTGGACCCTCTGCAGTTTGCATATCAGCCCCATTTAGGAGTTGAAGACGCTGTCATCTACCTGCTGCAATGAGCCCATTTGCACATGGATGGCGGAGGAGACACTGTGAGAATCACATTCTTTGATTTCTCCTGTGCCTTTAACACCATCCAGCCACTGCTGCTGGGTGAGAAGCTGCAGGGGATGGGGGGTCGACAGCTCTGTGATCTCCTGGATTACTGACTACCTGACAGGCAGGTCACAGCTTGTCCGGCTGGGCAGCGTCTTGTCTGATGTGGTGGTTAGTGATACGGGAGTTCCACAAGGGACTGTGCTCTCTCCTTGTCTCTTCACCTTATACACCACTGTACAACATCGAGTCATGCCATCTGCAGTAATTCTCTGATGACTCAGCTGTTGTTGGGTGTATAAGATGGGGAGAGGAGGGGGAGTACAGGGCACTGGTAGAGAGATTTGTGGATTGGACAGAGCAGAATCACCTGAGGCTCAACGTCAGCAAGACCAGAGAGATGGTGATTGACTTCAGGAAGAAGAGGACACCTTCATAGCCATTCCAGATTAGGGGGAAAGTTGTGGGGGTAGTGGAGGACTACAAATACCTGGGTGACATGATCAGCAACGGACTGGACAGGAAATCCAACACCAATGCTGCGTACAAGAAGGGGATGAGCAGACTCTACTTCCTGAGGAAGCTGAGATCCTTCAACGTGTGCAACAGGATGCTGGAGCTTTTCTACCAGGCTGTTGTTGCCAGCGCCATCTCCTTAGCTGCTGTCTGTTGGGCTAGCAGTATCAGAGCCAGCAACACCACAGACTTGATAAGATTATCAAGAAGGCTGGCTCTGTAACTGGTCTCAGCCTGGAGACTATGGAGACTGTGCTGGAGAGGAGGACACTGAACAAACTGTGATCCATCATGGACAATCCTGATCAACCCCTCCACCACACACTGAACAGACAGTGGAGCACTTTCTCCAGCAGACTGCTACAGCTCTGCTGCAGAACGGTCAGGTACAGGGAATCTTTCCTGCCACATGACATTTCACTGTACAATAACTCACTCTGATGTTGAATTCTGGTCATAACTATGCTGCCATACTGCACCTTACAGTTTAATTGGTGCCTCACATTTCACCCTGCACCTGATAGTCCTGCATTGTACAACAGGTATGATTCATATACAGTACCTATATGGGTCACCATCTATTCATCTATGATGTATTTAAGTTATTTATCAGTTTTACTTTCCATGGGTAGTCCCTTTATTATGCTGTGTGTGTTTCTGTCGTTTTGGTTGTCTACTGTCATGCTGCTGTTACACTGTAATTTTCCACACAGAGGTCCTCTCCCGAGCTGAGCTGCCTAGTATCCACAACCTGCTCAAGAGAGCCCAGACTAGGTGGGCTGGCCACCTTGTCTGTATGCCTGACTCACGCCTACCAAAGAGACTGTTCTATGGTGAACTAGCAGAGGGCAAGCACTCACAAGGTTGTCAGAAGAAGCGCTACAAAGACACTCTTAAGGCCTCCCTGAAGCGCTTTGAATCAGTCCTGGCACCTGGGAGACCCTAGTGCTAGACCGACCAGACTGGCGTAGCCATACCAGCAAAGGTGCTGCCTCCTTTGAGCTGAACAGGATTGCAAAGGCCCAGAGAAAACGTGAGCTTCGCAAGTCCAGAGCCACCCCTGTAGCTCCTGCCTGCGCAGATCACCTGTGCCTGACCTGTGGCAGAGCCTTCTGTGCCCGCATCGGACTGCTCAGCCACAGCCGGACAAACCACACCCAGTCCTCTTCCCTGTGATGTCCTTGGTCATCGTCGAGAACAACCGATGAACAACAACACTGTAATTTCCCAGTTTGGGATCAATAAAGTGCATCTGTTATAATGAATGTCACATTCACCAGGATATTCACAATCATCAAAAACACCATCATAATTATAACGAAGGTTATGTTCACCAAAATATTCCCCATCAGCTTGGTGGTGCAGTGGTTAGCTCTGTGGCAGCACAGCAAAAAGGTCACTGGATTGATTCTGCCCTGGACCATCGTGGGTTCCATCCCACCCCTGACCATCAGTGACCCTTCCGTGTGGAGTTTGCATGTTCTCCCCGTGTCTGCGTGGTTTACCCCGGGTACTCCGGTTTCCTCCCACAGGCCAAAAACATGCAGGTCAGGTTAATTGGAGACTCTAAAGTGGCCCTAGGTGTGAATGTGTGTGTGAATGGAGAAGGGATTGGCGCCGCACCGTGGCTGCCTCATCCATCCAGGTTTATGTCCTGAATTTCCCTTCTGGGATTAATAAGGTATACTAAAATTTAAAAAAAAATCATCATTAACACCATCATAATTAACATGAACGACATGTTCACCAGAATATTCGCCATTCAGAATATTCAGATATATGAAATATATTCAATGCATCGATACATTTGTCAGTGTGAGATACATCAACTGCCTACATCAAATCACGCGCAGTAGCTGATTTGTTGTTTTTTAAAAAGGGGGATGGAAATATACCCCAATTTAGGGTAGAAACGTCTAAATTTTAATTAGGTACACATTTGCAATAATAAATGAAGAAACACATGATAAAAGATGCCAATCTAAAAATTAAAAAAGTCAGAAATTAAAATTACACATAATAATTAAAAAAAAATATATACTTTATTAATCCCAGAGGGAGATTCAGGGCATCCACAGTTTGTCACCAATCCCTTCACCAGTCCCACTTTAGAGTCCCCAATTAACCTAACCTGCATGTTTTTGGCCTGTGGGAGGAAACCAGAGTACCCGGGGTAAACCCATGCAGACACGGGAAGAACATGCAAACTCCACATAGAAGGATCACTGACGGTCAGGGATCGAACCCACAATGGTCAGGGGTGGAACTGATCCCATAACCTTACTGCGCTGCCACTGTGCTAACCACTGCACCACCAAGCTGCATACTTAACCAGCAACCGGACAAGCACTGCAAACTTACGAGGAAAAAAGCTCAAACTTTACAAGAAAAAGGATGAATATTTACAGGAAAAAGTTGTAAATCTATGAGAGAAAAAAATGTAATGAATTTACAAGAAAAAAAATGCAAATAGATATGAGTGGAACGATGGCTAATATCATTGCCAGTGTGGCAATATTTGTGTCCTGACATCCGTGATGGATACGGGGTAACAGGATCAGAAAAGCTGTGGCAAAGAAAAAAAGATGGATAGTAAATAAAAGGAGAAAGAAACTCAGAATGGAGCCTCTGCTACAAAGGGCTGCCAACTTGTGTGGTGCCAGAAATGTCTTTAACCTGCTAAGGAGGGAAACAGACTTCCTTCTTTGCAAATGTGTTTTTGCACATTCACATTCTGAAGTTTTTAATGAATGCTCAATGAAACTGACTTGCGAGGCAGTGGTCAGACTGCCCAGCGTGTCCACCACCCCAACCTGCTGCCCACGGAGAACATCTCATTCACTCCTGTTCCATACTAGAGAATGTGTTGAGTGTCGGGAGCGGAGAAAAAAAGCCCAACCAACAGAATCAAAGCAGGTCTGTCTCTAAGCACACCTTCAAAATAGGAGCATCAACATACTAATCATCGTGTTCACCATCACCGTCGTCATCATCATTATACCATCACCATGAAAATCCCTGTGGTAATTTACAGCACATTCTCTTTTAAAATACACCAAAAATAATTATTTCAAAATAATTCTGTTTATTTTGCTCGTTGCAAATCTGATTATAAGGACTTTAATATTATGATGGATTATAATGGGTCATGATGGAATTTTTATAACCCTCTCTGTCATCTTGATGGACAGCAATAAGCCTGTGGTCAGAACCAATGAAAGCACCTGAGTGACGGAGCCATTTCTGTTCCAGACAGAGGACACACACACACACAGGGACGGGTCGGTCATACCACTGCACCACTCCACACAGTGAGGTGGAGCAATCTGTGCTGCACCGATGGAATCTACCTGATATTCCCGCTCAGATGTGGCGGTCACTGTGCTTTAATCCACACGCCTCTGTTCCAGCTCCGGTCCACAGGATGTAAATGCTGATTATTCATTTATTATGCTGATGGAGGCATAATAAACGGGAGGCGGTGGAGGTGGTGTACTTCTTTTTTTATAGCTACAGGAGCAGAACTTGGAGGAAAGAACGTTGGGAACGTGTCAACAATGTTAAACAATCAGACAGATTCACTCAGTAGTTCCTGTTTATTTCTAACCAAACTAACATGTTTGACGACTCATATCTATGAGACGTTTTCTGGTCTCTTTAGATATGGTTTCTGTCAAACACATACGGCCCCTGTTTATACTGTTTTATAAGATACTTAGCATTTTTTATATGGATAAAAACACATTTACTGCAGCGCAAACAATAACTGCTAAATCCATCCATTCATCTTCTATGGCTTAATCCTTTTTGGGTTGGGGGGTGCTGGAGCCTATCCCAGCATCTTTGGGAGAGAGGCAGGGTCCACTCTGGACAGATGAGCAGTCCACTGCAGGGCCAGCTGCTAAATCCAGCTGCAGAAAAAATAAGAGACCAAAGACATCACAGCAAAATCATCACTTTATCTGGTTTCACTATTTATGAGTTTGAGTAAAATGAACAAATTTGTTTAATTTGTTTAATTCTCTAACCTACTGAAAAGAACTCCGCCAAATTCCAAGTCAAATTCCAGTCATTTACAGTATTTATTTACAGAAAATGACAACTAGCCAAAACTACAACAAATATGTTGCTTTCAGGCGAAAAAGCCCTGGCGTGGTGGCCTCGTTCACACAGCATCCGCCACACAACCAGGAGGTTGGGGGTTCAAGTCCCAGCCGGGTCATACCAAAGACCATATAAAAATGGTACTTCTAGCTTGGTGCTCAGCATAACAGAATGGGGGAAGGAGAAGCTGTTTGTGGTGGCGCCTTGCATGGCAGCGACCCCTCTAGTTCTACATGCGATTAACACCGTAGAGAGGAGAAACGTCATTTTGTTCTGCTGTACATGATTGGCTGGATGGACGGAATGACAACAGAGATGGCTGCTTCTAATGTAAAGAACACAAGTAGGATTAGTGGTTCAGTAGTTATTCACGAAAATGGCATTTTCCGTAATGGCGGTTTTCTTCTGGACGGTGATCCGGATCACCACCAAAATCTAATCATCTGTAGGATAACCCATTTCTGACAATCTGTGAAAATTTCATGAAAATCCGTCCATAACTTTTTGAGTTATCTTGCTAACAAACAAACAGACAGACAAACAAACAGACAGACAGACAGACAGACAAACCAACGCCGATGAAAACATAACCTCCTTGGCGGAGGTAATAAGAATGTGTTTTTAACCTCAGTTAATGCTGCTAAGAGGGAAGGACAGGAAAAAAAAATATATCTTTCCAAGTTTTTTGGTGTGGAAAAATCTACCATGAATTACATCCTCCAAAACTGTCAGTGAAGTGCCTCTTTTAAACCATTTGAACAATAACTGAGCTTATTTAATACCAGGAGCATGAATGTGGCAGCAGCAGAAGAAACAAACAGAGAAGGAGAGAGAGAGAGAGAGAGACAGCACTGAAGACTAGAGAGAGAGAGGAGTGACACAGGAGGCACACCGTGACCAGGTAACAAGAGTCACAACTTGCTTGCTTGATTTCTGCCAGACTACTCAAAAAATTAACACATAATGGGTATTAATCTGTCTTGCCTGGTTAAATAAATGTGAAAATTTAAAAAAAAAATGGGATGAGGTTAAAAAGGCACCTTAAAAATCGTATTTAAGAAAGAAATGTAGAAAATGCATGAGTGCAGAGCTATGAAAAAGTTCAAATTTACAAGAAAGAAGTTCACAAGGAATCTCAGGACGTGCATGCCTCCACTAAGGCTGAATTAAATTAAAATGTGATTGAAATACATGAATTGACAGGCCATCAGAAGGTGTTTGGACTGTGATTTATCATTAAACTAATAAAAATCTATTTTACAAAAGAGCCAGCTCATTGTTTGAACAAAAAGTGAAAAAAATGATCCAGAATTCACTAACTAATCAGAATTTGATCCAAAATCTAACAAGCACGTTTGTGGTCCAAAAGTCACCTGTGAAGGAAATTTGATCCATATCCATGCAGCAGTTTTGGTGTAATTCTGTGAACAGACAAACGGCGGCGATCACATGATGGAGGTTAAAAAAATGCAGGAAAATTTGAATATTTTAAGATAAGCCTTTCTTTGTCCCACAACGGGGAAATTCCAGGATTAGAGCAGCAAAATTTTGCCGTTGATCTTTGTGTTTGTCTATGAAGGAGAAAAAAATTGTCCTAAAAATATACAAAACAGTGATCAGTTTTTCCTCTCTAGATTTAGCCACATTTATTATTATTATTATTATTATTATTATTATTATTATTATTTCTCTGTAGTTAGTCTTGAATTTGCAACTTTTTCTCATAAATCTTCTTGATTATTTTCTACATTTTCATATATATATGATTCCACAACAAATCTCTAGTACCGTGTGCCGGGCAGCCCCCCTATCCCCGCAACTGACCTGGCCCGAGACCCGAGGCTGCTGGCCAAGCCGAGGCGAAGCTCGACAAGCCATGGGATTTCAAAGGGCAGTGTCAGGCTCTGCGGGACTCTGCTCCGCTCCCACGGATAGCTGGGGGTACGCCCCGTCACCAGTCGGCAACCCTGCACTGCCTGTGAGAGTGGAGAGGAGTCGCGCAGAGCCCCGGAGGATGGTGGGGGAGCCGGCCGTGAGAGCCAGCAGCCTCCGGTCGGCTGCCGCAACCGGCGCACCGGTGCTGGTGATCTGCTGTAGAATTACAGTGAAATTATTGGTCGATGGGCCGGAGTGAGGCGGCGTATATTGTGGACTGGTTTAAAATTTAAGAGGGAAAACTGTAAATTTACAAGAAAAAAAGTTTGTAAGAAAAAAGTTGCAAATTTATATGAAAAGTTTCATATATATGAGAAAAAAGTTGGAAATTTACAAGAAAAAAGTTGCAGTTTTCCAAGGAAGAAAGTGCAAATTTATAAGAAGAAAGTTGTGAATCAATGTGAAAAATGTAAATTTATAAGATTTTTTTTTGCATTTGTGCTTAGAATTGGTGCATCGGTACAATTCAGTTGTGTAATATGATGCAGAAAGGTTTATGATGGGACGGACAATTCTGTCTTATTTCCAGGCTTGCTGCCCCCCCTCTTAATTTAAGCAATGACAATGAGGGTGGCAGGCTAATAAGGGGGATACCCCCCCCCCCCATCCACCTTCAAATCACCTCCTGGTTGGAGGAATACGTGACAGATTCAGCAGAGCTGAGAGTGAACCAGCAGCCCGGCGCCACAGTTCCACCAACAGACCAGTGCGTCTCAGTCAGAATAAAGAAGAACACGGGGGGGTTCAGGAGGGACGGTGGAGGTGATAAACAGAGAAGGTGGAACACCGTTTCTGTGCTGCTCCATGCTGGCATCGCCGTTTATGGACGGTGCTGCTGAAAACTGCTCTGTGGGCTGAGAGTCTGCCTGTAAGGTCTCAGGAGTCCACACTCGGTTTGTTTTTTGTGGTGGGAGGCCTTTGTTTGCTGCAGAATAACAGTTTCTGGGGAGGGGCAGCACTTGTTGGCGCTCCTGGCCACCACAGACCCGCCATCTGCTCCGGAGCGCGGCCACTTCTGTTCCGTTTGTCACCACTGGCTCGTCTTCATCACATCCAAGAGATGGAAGAAGGGAGGTGGAGAACATCTGGAAACATGTTGAGCCTTCCAGAATCATCAAATAAGTTAAAACAGCCAAGCCAGCAGACTCCTCTCTCAGTTTTTATAAGAAACAAAAGTGCAGATTTATGAGAAAAAATTGCAATTTAGCAAAAAGTCAAATCTTTGAGAAAAAGTTGCAAATTTACAAGAAAAAACTTCCACATTTACAGTATGAGTGAAAATTGCAAATTTCTGAGAAAAAGTTGCAATTTGGCCAAAAAAGGCCCAATCTCAGCCAAACTGCAAGTCATATTCCAGTCATTTAGAGCATTTATTTACAGATGACAACTGGCCAAAACAAGCAAAAAGATGTTGCTTTTAGATGAAATAATGTAAAGAAATGTCTATGATCACCCCACAACTCTACAATACTTGAGTTTTAACTCAGAAATCTGTATTTGTGTAATAACTCTGATTATTACTCACAGTTTCATGCATCCTAGCATCCTACATGTATTCTGTAGTGCTTTTGTGATTTTGTGTGTAATGGTGACATAAATGAAACCTGTGATGCACTTTAACCTCCTCCTCCACTCCACCACTGCACCAAAGGACCACTGACCTTTGCATCTTCCTCAGCCGGAGATTGATTAAACGTCCTGCAAGGAATGCTGACTCAGCACTTAACTATATCACTGATCGCGTAGCAAATCACAACCCACGACTTCACCAAAAATTAGGTCTACATGACAGAAATGAACAGCTGCACGTGTTTCCTGCCCTTTTCTGATCAGCCTCGGGTCTTTATCTGCTGCTGCAGGAGCAAAAACGAGCCTGAAAACACGCGAGAAGAGCGCCTGTGGAAAGCTAAACAGCCACTTTCTCCACTTGCATATCAAAGACAAATTAGCTGAGTGTGTCCCTTCCGTATCCTTGTCAATATCTAATTTATTTTCTGCTGCCTCAGTAAAGAACGATGCATATTTAAAACACCGTAATTGTTTCTTCATCGCCACGATTCCGCTGTAATTAGATTTAAATTAGGGTACGTTCAGCAGGGTTTCTACACCACTGATTCAACAATAAACAATCTCCACTTTAGCCGTTAAAAGAAACGTGCTGTCAGGGATCAAAGGGGCGGCAGCCGCCATGTTGGTCAGTAATTAGATTCCAGACATCTCACAGAACTGGGATCTGTTTAACAGAACCATCACAATTGCAACTTTTTTAGACATGATGTGATTTTCAATGAGTTTTTAATCGTTTATGGCTTCGTCTTATGCCATGTCCTTGCAAATTTCTGAGGTTTGTCTTAGTAAATATTCTTAATGCTGCGGCCTGTCATTGCTATACTGATCATGCGTCCTATCTGTCACTGTCTGCACCTACACTACCGCATCGAACTTGGTACTACGAGTATTACTGCTCTACTTTTTCTGTATATAGGATTGCCGGGTCTCATCGTTCATCGTTCATCTTTATTTGCACTATGGGAGGTCTGGGTCCATCTTTTGTCGCCACTTGCACTACAGGTAGCATTACTGTACACAGACTGCTGTTGTTCTGTTTCCAGCTTTATTCCTTTTCTTTTTTTCCATATTGTGCACACCACTGAAGAGACAGAGAAACGCCACTTCAGTTCTGTCCTCTACGTACAGTAGTATTGGCAAATAAAATCTTTGAATCTTTGAATCCTGTGAATAATGAACGTCCAGATTTTTCTCAAATTTCTAAATTTTCCTTTTTTTCATTCAAATCTACAGACAGCAGATTTTAGAGTAAGTGCAAGCTAAAAAATGGGGAAAAACACAGCAAAACAGGATAAATACGGAAAAAAGCACCATATCTACTGTCTCTACTTTCATCTATCCCAGTTACCTTATATGGGGGGTAAGTAAGGGCACAAAACAGAGTAAGTGCAAGTAAAAACATGTGGAAAAACTGGAAGGAAAACAGGGTACAATCATAGGAAATACTGGGAAAAACAGGGTAAAAATAGGTTGATTCCTGGAAATGACAGAGAAAAACTGGGAAAGTACAGAGTGGGTACAGGGAAAGACAGGGAAAAGCAAAAGAAGTACCAGAAAAGTTATGGTAAAAGCTGGTTAAAACATGCCACGTACTATGGAAAAACAGGGTAAAAACACAGGGAAAACTGGGGAAAGAAACAGGGTACAACTATGGTAAATACTGGAAAAAACAGGGTTAAAATGGGTTAATTCCAGGAAATAACAGAGAAAAACAGAAAGTACAGAGTGAATACAGGGAAAAATGAAGAAAGAAAGAATCAAACGAAGTATCATTAAAAATATGGTAAAAACAGATTAAAGCATGCTAAGTAGCATGGGAAAAAACAGGGACCAACCACGGTTAATACCAGAAAAACAGGGTTTAAACAGCTTAATTCCACAAACTGACAGGTGAAAAACAGGGTGGGTACTGGGAAAAAACAGGGAAAGTACAGAGTAAATACAGGAAAAAATGCAGAAAAACAAAGGAAGTACCAGAAAAAATAGGTTAAAACATGCTAAATATCACTGAAAAAGCTGGGGAAAACCGTGGTAAATGCTGGAAAAACAGGGTGAAAATGGGTTGATTCCATTAAATGACAGGGAAAACAGGGCAACTACAGAGGGACTGTGGGTAAAAATGTCGAAAAACAAAGGGTGTACAAGAGAAAATATAGTAAAAACAGGTTAAAACATGCTACGTGTCATTGAAAAAACAGGGAAAAACCATGGTAAATTCTGGAAAAAACAGGGTTAAAGCAAGTTCATTCCAGGAAATGACACTGAAAACCAGGGTGAGTACTAGGAAAAAACAGGGAAAGCACAGAGTGAATACAGGGGAAAATGGGGAAAAAGCAGAGAAGTACCAGAGAAAATCTGGTAAAAACAGGTTAAAGGATGTTATGTAGCATCGGGACGGGGGGGGGGGGGGGGGGGGACAGGTAAAAAAAAAGGTGAAGACATGGCAAAATGGTCCGAACGATAAAGTGCAGGGATGAGGCTGAATCACGTCTCCACTTTGATCTGACATCACTACCATATAAGAAATATGGGTCAAATCCTAAAAATAAACAGTAGAAACAGGGGGGGAGGCAAAAACAAGAAAAAAGAAGGACACCCAAGAAAAAAAGAGGCGGTGAGTTGGAGCTACAAGTGGAATGGTTCTGGGGAAAAGTGAACAATTGTATTTATCATATACTTCAGACAGATAAACGTTCAAAAATTCAGCATTCGTTAGACAGTGAAATATTTTAAACTATTTTCTCAGTTAAATTTGATAACTGTGGTTTTAGTTTAATTATATTACAAATGCTGATATTCTAATTGACTGAGATTATATTACTGAAATAGAAACTCTTTGCTCTAGCCAGTGTTTTACTCTTAAACTTGTGATTTTGTTTCTCAAATTGGTGTTTTTCAGCAAATTTGCCATTTTTTCATACAAATTTATGACTAACTTGATTTCAAATAAATGCAACTTTATGCATTTATTAAACTAAATGCAAATTTAATGCTTTCTATGAATTTGCAACGATTGCCAATAAACTGTCTTTTTCAAAAAAAATCTGCAATTTTGCCATAAACTTTTCTAGTAAGCTTGAAGCATTTTTCTTGTAGATTTGAATCTTTAGTCTCATCTCTCTGTAAAAATGTGTTAGAAATAAGATTCCACGATTCAAGTACTTTCCTGAGCAGTTTGTGGAGCATTTTTCTGAATGATCCTGTGATGACGGTCAGGCTTTAATTCTGATTATCAAAGTAAGTCACATGATTCCACTAAGTGGACCTGAGGACAAGTCCAGGTTTGTTCTTCATACATCAAGTCAAGTAAGACGAAAAATGTCCTTGAAGAAAACTACAGTTTGGGGCAAAGTTACTAGAGTGTATAAACTTGAGTGAATTGGCTGGTTAATACCCACCAGTACTACCTAGAACCTGGACTGATGCATATTTGCATATTTATCCATTCAGGAATTCGTACTGCAGACCAAGGAATAAGTGTATTTAAAACAGACATAAATTGATATTTAAGCTGACAATTTTGCACAGACTTGTGTGCAAAAATTTATGCTCAGTAACATCATCTTCTAACTAAACTGGCAGAAATGAAGAACTGCTAGAGGCCCTATCAATGGTTTTGAATGCTGGAGAACACTTAAAACCCAGAACCGATCTCAGTTCTGGTACCACTCATACGCCACTCTACAGAGCCTAAACGACACATTGGAAGGGAGAACGTAGGGCACCACCCTTCACTTTCTTCACTGCAGTTTTTTTTTTTTTTTATTTCCTGCTGCTACAAGGCCATGTAACCCTGACTTCTTATTTGAAGGAACATCTACCTGTAGGTATGACCAATCAGGGCACCTACGTATATGGCGCACCAACACATTTTCTACTGTGGAGGAGCAACAGTTGTCACATGGCAGTTTCAACACAGGGCAGACCCCACCACTGCAGAAAGACCCCGACAATCAGGCAATCCCCTGTGCCCTAAACAGCTGCCATTTTTCTCTACTTTGGGCGCCATTTGGGACAGCCATGAAAGGGCACCTTCTACAGGCCTGCAATATTAAATCTACTGCAAGGGCACTTCACCATTAAAACAAAACCCATGTGGGCTCTTCACCATGTGTTCACATCAAAAGGAGCACCCTCAGCCACACATTTTCTGTATTCAGGGCACCCTTTCACACAGTCATGAAGGGGAAACATGAAGGAAGCTTCACTACGGCTCTAGTTTTCACTGGAAGGGCACCTTTTATGGCCCAGCAGATTTTCTTCACTAGAAGGCCATACACTAAGAATAACATTTTGAACTCTCAAGTTAACCATCATTTTGCCAAAAATTTGTAACTTTTCTCATAAATTTGCCACTTTTGTCTCATAGATTTATCTTTTATCATGTAAATTTGAAACGTTTTTCTTCTATATTCATATTTTTTTCATAAATTTTCAACTTTTTTCTTATAAATTTGTCTATTTTTTAATTTAAATTTGCAACTTTTTTCTAAATTTATGACTATTTTTGGCATAAATTTACAACTTTTTTTTTAAATTTATGACTATTTTTTGCCATAGATTTGCAACTTTTTTCTGATAAATTTATGTCTATTTTTTGTCATAAATTTGCAACGGTTTCCTTCTAAATTTATGACTATTTTTTCCATAGATTTGAAACTTTTCTTTCATAAATTGGCAACATTTTTACTGATAAATTTACAGCTTTTTCCATGTAAATTTGCAACTTTTTCTTCTATATTTATGGCTATTTTTTCCATAGATTTGAAACTTTTTGTCATAAATTGGCAACTTTTTCTTATAAATTTGCAATTTTTTTCTTCTGAATTTATGACTATTTTTGTCATAAATTTGCAACTTTTTGTGATAAATTGACAACTTTTTTCTTATAAATTTGCAACTTTTTTTCTGATAAATTTATGACTATTGTCATATATTTGTGACTTTTTGGTTAGAAATTTGAAACTTTTTTCTCATAAATCTGCAACTAACTTTTTTCTGATAAATTTATGTCTATTTTTTGTCATAAATTTACAACTTTTTTCATGTAAATTTGCAACCTTTTTCTTCTAAATTTATGACTATTTTTGTCATAAATTTGCAACGTTTTGTGATAAACAGGCAACTTTTTTCTGATAATTTTTTTTTGATTTTGTATACTTTATTGATCCCCAGAGGGGAAACTGAGGGCGTCCACCTGGATGGATGAAGCAGCCACGGTACGGCGCTATCCCTTCACCATTCACACACACATTCACACCTAGGGCCACTTTAGAGTCTCCAGTTAACCTAACCTGCATGTTTTTGGTCTGTGGGAGGAAACCGGAGAAATCCCACAGTAAACCCACACAGATACGGGGAGAACATGCAAACTTCTAAATTTATGACTACTTTTTGCCATAGATTTGCAACTTTTTTCATGTAAATTTGCACCCTTTTTCTTCTAAATTTATGACTACTTTTTGCATGATTTGCAAATTTTTTGTCCTAAAGTAGCAACTTTTTCTAAACAAATTTGCAACTTTTTCCTGATAAATTTATAAATATTTTTGTCATAAATCTGCAACTTTTTTGTGATAAATTGGCAACTTTTTTCTTATAAATTTATGACTATTTGTTGTCATAAATTTGCAACTTTTTTTATAAATTTGAAACTTTTTTCTTATAAATTTGCAACAAACTTTTTTCTGATAAATTTATGTATATCTTTGTCATAAATTTGCAAATTTTTTCTTGTAAATTTATGCCTATTTTTTGTCATAAATTTACAACTTTTTTCATGTAAATTTGCAGCCTTTTTCTTCTAAATTTATGACTACTTTTTGCCATATATTTGCAACTTTTTTGTCTTAAAGTAGCAACTTTTTCCAAACAAATCTGCAACTTTTTCCTGATAAATTTATGAATATTTTTGTCATAATTTAGCATTTTTTTCTGATAAATTTATGACTATTTTTTGTCATAAATTTGCAACTTTTTTTTTATAAATTTGAAACTTTTTTGTTATAAATTTGCAAATTTTTTGTTTTTAATTTGAAACTTTTTTCTTATAAATTTGCAACTAACGTTTTTCTGATAAATTTATGTATATCTTTGTCATAAATTTGCAAATTTTTTCTTGTAAATTTATGTCGATTTTTTGTCATAAATTTGCAACTTTTTTCATGTAAATTTGCAGCCTTTTTCTTCTAAATTTATGACTACTTTTTGCAATAGATTTGCAAATTTTTTGTCCTAAAGTAGCAACTTTTTCTAAACAAATTTGCAACTTTTTCCTGATAAATTTATACATATTTTTGTAACAAATTTGCAACTTTTTTGTGATAAATTGGCAACTTTTTTCTTATAAATTTATGACTATTTGTTGTCATAAATTTGCACCTTTTTTTTATAAATTTGAAACTTTTTTCTTATAAATTTGCAACAAACTTTTTTCTGATAAATTTATGTATATCTTTGTCATAAATTTGCAAATTTTTTCTTGTAAATTTATGTCTATTTTTTGTCATAAATTTACAACTTTTTTCATGTAAATTTGCAGCCTTTTTCTTCTAAATTTATGACTACTTTTTGCCATATATTTGCAACTTTTTTGTCCTAAAGTAGCAACTTTTTCCAAACAAATCTGCAACTTTTTCCTGATAAATTTATAAATATTTTTGTCATAATTTTGCATTTTTTTCTGATAAACTTATGACTATTTGTTGTCATAAATTTGCAACTTTTTTTTATAAATTTGAAACTTTTTTGTTATAAATTTGCAAATTTTTTGTTTTAAATTTGAAACTTTTTTCTTATAAATTTGCAACTAACGTTTTTCTGATAAATTTATGTATATCTTTGTCATAAATTTGCAAATTTTTTCTTGTAAATTTATGTCGATTTTTTGTCATAAATTTGCAACTTTTTTCATGTAAATTTGCAACCTTTTTCTTCTAAATTTATGACTACTTTTTGCCATAGATTTGCAACTTTTTTGTCCTAAAGTAGCAACTTTTTCCAAACAAATTTGCAACTTTTTCCTGACAAATTTATAAATATTTTTGTCATAAATCTGCAACTATTTTGTGATGAATTGGCAACTTTTTTCTTATAAATTTGCAACTTTTTTCTGATAAATTTATGACTATTATCATAAATTTGAAACTTTTGTTATAAATTTGCAAGACTTTTTTTTTTAATTTGAAACTTTTTTCGTATAAATTTGCAACCAGCTTTTTTCTGATAAATTTATGTATATTTTTGTCATAAATTTGCAACTTTTTTCATGTAAATTTGCAAACTTTCTCCTAAATTTATGACTATTTTTTGCCATAGATTTGCAAATTTTTTGTCCTAAATTAGCAATTTTTGCCATATAAATTTGCAACTTTTTCCTGATAAATTTATGACTATTTGTTGTCATAAATTTGCAACTTTTTTGTCATAAATTCCAACTTTTTTCTGATAAATTTGCAACTTTTTTCTGATAAATTTGTCTATTTTTGTCAAATATTTCCAACTTTTTGTCACAAATTGACAACTTTTTTCTTATAAATTTGCAACTTTTTCTGATAAATTTATGGCTATTTTTGTCATAAATTTGCAATTTCTTTTGTCATAAACTGGCAACTTTTTCCTTATAAATTTGCTTTTTTTTCTGATAAATTTATGACTATTTTTTGTCATAAATTTGCAACTTTTTTGTCATAAATTGGCAACTTTTTGCCATGAGCCGAGAGCTGGAGATTTCTGCCAGGCTCGGTCTCATGGCCTTTTCATTATATTTACTTATTTGTTGTATTTTATGCCTTTTGGGTTTCTGTATTTATGTACTGTTTGCCTTCTTCCCATTTGTGTTCTATTTTTGCTACACTTTTATTTTGTATTAATTTATTTATTATTTTTCTGCTTGGGTTGATATTTTGTTCTTTTTTTCTCCACTGTTGTGCTTTTTCTGGTTGACAGCTGACAGTGGCGTGGTGCTCCGTGTGGCTGTTGCCCTGTCAGCTGTCAGCTTTGGTTTGCTCCTCTCTCACGGCCCCAGCTGGTCCTAATTATGTTTCATTTGCTTTCTCCTGCCCGCTCAGATGCCCACACCTGCCATCAATTGTGTAAATGGTTTTTGTTCCTACTTAAGAGCTGTAATTTTATTTTTTCTTCACCGCAGTCTTGTTTGGACTCTCCCCATCTCCACCAGAGCCCTACCCTGCTCTAGGTGTGTTATCTGAATTGAACTTTATGTTTGTTGCCTATTCGTTCAATAAACTGCCCAAACTCACAGTTCAGCGTGTGGGTCTCATCTTCCTGCCCCGAAGGGCATTCATGACAGAAGACTGCGGCCAGTAGAAACCCAGTTGCTGTGAGTTTGCGGCTTTTTGTTTTTTTCCTTTCACTCACCTATTTCGCGGAGCTCGATATGTCCTCAGCTCGCCCATGTCCGGTGATAAAGGGCAGATTGGCAGCAGGTTCCCCGAGCGTGGAGGAGGAGTGGGCTGCCAAATTCATCCAAGGCTTAGTGGATGAAGCCCTTGCCTGCCGGAGCCCGAAAATGATCTGTGAAAAGGTGGATTCAGCAACTGCCATAGTCGAGGTGCATCCAGGGTTATGGAGGCATGCCCAGTTCACTGACTTGTTGGCCACGGTCTCCGTGTTGCAGCAGTCTTTCCTCGGGCTGATGTGAGGGGCACCTCCAGGGAGCCCGGAGCCTACACAGAGACATGCTCCATGAAAGACGCCCTGCCTCGCCTCTAATATGCCCACTCCTGCTTCTGATTCATCAGCTCCACAACGCCAGTGTCATCCAGCTCCGGACCGCTGGAGGAACAGTCCCACCTCTCGGGCAGCAAATTCCCCTTCGCCGAGGCAAAAGCCTCCCTCAGCAATGCACACTCTGTTTTTTGTCTCCAGCTGAATCGTCAGCTCCTCCCCTCTCCGCAGCTGCTGTTCTCTGCTTCTCCTCGGCGCTCTCATCCACTGCCGAGGGGTTGTCTGTTTTTCCCCCGGCTCTGCCCGCCTACATGACCACTTGGGCTGCTCCTTCACAATCCTCTGGGAGGCTAATATCTACTGTAGCCACAGAGAGGGATGACGCTACACCCGCTGCAGCAGGCAACATTGAAACCCGGGAACACAGGCAAGTGTCATTTCATTCCCCTTCATTTTATGATGCTATGCCTTGTCTGATTCCTTGTCTGGTAGTGAGGCTCAGGGTTTGCAGTCCCCTGAGTCCTCACTGTCTGTTGCAGCTATTAACTTCTCACCTGCCCTCTCCATGTCTCCACCTATCCTCCATGAGGGTCCACCGACGACAGGGTTGAGATGCCGGACAATGGAGGAACCTGCGGCCCTGGAGGACCTGGTCCCAGCACCGCAGCCACAGTCTGGACAGAGGGAGAGCGCTTTCTGCAACCCAAAGCCTGTGCTGACGGTAGAGCGTCCCCTGGCTTCGGCTACATGGAATCCATTGCCAGCAGTGAGCCGACCCCCAGCCGCCACGTTGGACGAGGTACCAGCATGGATCACTTTACCTGGGGCCCCTGAGACTGCATCTACCACCATGCCTGCTGCATGGGCCGCCACAGCAGAGTTAAAGCTGGACCTCCAAAGGACCAGACCTAAAACATCGTCGCTGGGATCGACAGAGTCCTGGATGGCGGTGAAGCTTGAGCTCAGGCAAGTGCTCTCCTTTGTTTCCATTGAATCTGTTTTGGAGAGATCTTATCTGGCTCTTGGTGAGGAGAACCGGGTGCAGCAGTCAGATGCACCTCAGCTAATCTCACTGGGCTCCACTGCTGCCGGTGACCCTGACCCTGTTTCTCTGCCTGTTTTGTCTGAGCTCTTCCCCAGGGTCACCGAGGTTATTCCAGATGTGCCAGATGTCTCTGTGGGTCCAGGTTCGCAGCCAGAGATCATCGTCGGTCCAGCTCCTCCCGCTGAGGTTGTCACAGGCGCTCCATCCCAACCCGGGACCTCTGTGGGTGCTGCTTCCCATTTGGCTGAGGTCTCCGAGGGTGCCGCTCCCCTTCCTGTGGAGGTCGTCGCGGGTGCTTCGTCCCAGTCCGAGTCCACCAAAGGTGCAGCACTGGTCCAGTCCGGATGCAACGTGGGTGCAGCTATGTCCCAGTCCGAGACCACTGTGGATGCAGCATTGCTCCACCCTGGAGCCACCGCGGGTGCAGCTTTGCTCCAGCCCGGAGCCTCCACGGGTGTAACACTGTCCCCATCAGGGACCACTGCAGATGCAACCTCGCTCCAGCCCGGGGCCACCGCAGGTGCTACTATGTCCCAGTCCGGGACCACCGAGGGTGCTGCTGGCCAGTCCGAGGGCGTTGTGGTTCCTCCTCCTGTGCCGGACGTTGTCGTGGTTCCCCCACCTGTGCCAGGTGCTGTTGTGGCTTCCTTCCCTCCGTCTGAAGTCATCGTGGTTCTCACTCCTCCACCCGAGGTCATCAGGTTCCCCGACTCCCCCATCATCCTCGCCACTCACCCTTCCCACCGGGCAGCCGCCTCCAGGACCACCTCTTTTGTTCAGGTGGTTGAAAAGCTCTGGCACACCACCCGACAGACTGTGTGGCGGAGTTGGGTGGCCCACGTTCTCTGGGAGGCTGCCTGACCCGCTTCATCTTGTCATCTGGCGGGTCTAGGTCTCTGGTCGCCCGCCTGAACTGTCCAGCCCCTCGGTCCAGGGGGCTTAGGTTCTCCTGGTGTGGGTCCTGAGCGGGGTTTGCTTCCTTCCCTCCTAGCCTGTTCCCTCCACAACCTTCCTGGGATTGGTTATTGTTGTGCTCTTATTGGGGGGAGGGGTTCTTCTTTTTCTTTTGATGTTACTCTGGGGTGTAACATCATGAGCCGAGAGCTGGAGATTTCTGCCAGGCTCGGTCTCATGGCCTTTTCATTATATTTACTTATTTGTTGTATTTTATGCCTTTTGGGTTTCTGTATTCATGTACTGTTTGCCTTCTTTCCATTTGTGTTCTAGTTTTGCTACACTTTTATTTTGTATTAATTTATATATTATTTTTCTGCTTGGGTTGATATTTTATTCTTTTTTTTCTCCACTGTTGTGCTTTTTCTGGTTGACAGCTGTCAGTGGCGTGATGCTCCATGTGGGCATTGCCCTGTCAGCTGTCAGCTTTGGTTTGTTCCTCTCTCACGGCCCCAGCTGGTCCTAATTATCTTTCATTTACTTTCTCCTGCCTGCTCAGATGCCCACACATGTCATTGGTTGTGTAAATGGTTTTTGTTCCCTCTTAAAGGCTGTAATTTTATCTTTTCTTCGCCGCAGTGTTGTTTGGACTCTCCTCATCTCCACCAGAGCCCTGCCCTGCTCTAGGAGCGCTATCTGTAAGTTTTCTCCCTCCTTTGTATTTTGTGTTTAGTGCACCTTATTGAACCTGATATTTGTTGCCTTTTCATTTAATAAACTGCCCAAACTCACAGTTCAGCGTGTGGGTCTCATCTTCCTGCCCCGAAGGGCATTCATGACACTTTTTTCTTATAAATTTGCAACTTTTTCTGATAAATTTATGACTTTTCTGTCATAAATTTGCAGCTTTTTTTTGGTATAAATTGGCAACTTTTTTCTGACAAATTTACAATTTTTTTCATGTAAGTTGCATAAATTTTCACCGTTTTAGCATAAATTTGCAACTCAATTCTTGTAATGTTGCATCATTCATGGTTAAATTTGTATTCTATGGAATGTTTCATTTTTTTCTGTTCATCTAGACAGTGTCTGTAGTTTGTGTGTTTTTTTAAGGATTGTGTTTGGAGGCTTAAAACACTCTTGCACAAACACAGCCCCCCCGCCCCCCCCCCCCATCTTGCACAGGGCCCTAAAAATCTGGCTGCGGCCCTGTCGGATCATCTGCAGAGCTCTTCTCCTCCTGATGCCCACCAACAGCCACTCGCCCCCCCATCAGAAGCACCCGGGTGTATAGGACGGTTGTGCTTTCTTTTCTTTTTTTTTTGCCCGCTTCAGTGTGACAGGTCGCTGTGTGCTACGCGCACGGACACACGCACACAAATACCGCATTCATCCGGTTTTATTTGGCGGTGGTGGCCCCGCAGCGGCCGACGGGCGCAACTTTCCTCCTGATTCTGGAGGGAGAGAGACCTCCATTCAGCACACGCACACGCACACGCACACCACCCTGACCCCCAGCCATCATCAGCCCTGAGATGAGCGCCGCCGCTTTACTGCTTCATTTTTAATTATCTTTGACTGAAGATTTGCGGCCAGAGGCGCATTTTGGTCTCCGCAACACACCGCTGCACGTGCCCACATGTTCCACATTTATCATCATATGGAACCAACGTGAAGCGCCATTACGCATCATCAGGACGGCAACCAGGCGCGCCAGAGCACTCATAAATGCAGCCCGTTGCATTAAAGAGCAGGTGGTCTGGGTGCTGGACCTCTCTGCAGCCCGCTCACATCTCTCAGCAGCCCTCGCTCATTTTTTTTTTGCAGCCAGACTCCAGATTTTGGCGCAGCCTTCCTCGGACAGGAGTGCGCACATCTCTGCGCGTCCGCGGATGCGCTCGGAGCCCGAGTCAAAGTGGCAGAAAAGGGGCCAGAGGAGGAGGAATTTGGGCAGAAAACCCCCCGTTTTAGGAGGCAGATTTGGAGATTAGATGCAGCCCAAACTTCCCCGCTGCGTCCCGGCGCGGCAGGTCGCGTTTAATTCTGCTTCCCTGTGAGTTAAAGTGCAAATTTACCGTGAGCGAAGGATCCCATCCGCCGCCGCTTCTCCCCCCAAAATCTCCTCAGACAATATTCCTGCGCGCCTTCCGTCCCGGTGGGATCAGCTCCGTCCGTTATCCATGAAGAAAAAGGTGAAGAATCCGGTAAATCCCGCACGCAGCGCTGCGAAAGCTGACGAGCAGCCTGGCAAATAAAGCCCGGTCCACTTTTCACTCCACGGGCTCCACGCGCCTCGTTTCTCACATAATCCACAATGTTTCTCCTTCTTCTTCTCCTCTTTAATTTCTGTCATTCACAACTATGATGACTCCCATCTGCTCACATCTCCACAGTCATCATGATGGAGGAGAAAAGAGCAACTCGGAGGGGATTTTTCCTTTTTTTCATCCCATCGTCCGCTCCTCACGATCCGGGCTGCACTTGGCTGATAAAACGCCGCCGCTGCTGCTGCTGCCGTCCTCCTCCTCCTCCTCCTCCGGTGCTCCGCTGCTCCCTCTCTCCTCCTCCTCCTCCTCCTGAAGTCCACAGGATGGATTCGTGGAGCAGAGACGCACCTAGCGGCCAGACAGGGAACTGCAGCACCATCAGCATCCTCCTCGTCGTCCAGCACGTCTGAAATCAGGCATTTTCACACTTCATCCCTCAGAAAAACCAAAACAAAAACTCCCTTCAAACACAGGACTCCATTATGTCACAATTCAGCTGTTTTCCATTTTTATTTTGCAGATGTTGTCACCTAAAAAGAAATAAAATTGTTTTCATTTGTAAAAGTGAGGCGACTATAAATCAGCTACGCAAACACTACAACCCCCCCCCCACCACCACTAGGGGGCATTATGTCAGGAAAACAGGACAGCAGAGGCAGGAGCCATACTGACCCACACTTTATTACAGGGACACAGTGATAGCACACGTGTTACAGTGGCTAACATGTTAGCTAACACTAAGCTAGGTGGGCGGTTGTTCATACGCAGGTGGACCACCAAAAAGAGGACGGCTCCCACCAACAGTCCCCTTAAATAGGCACGGCGTGCTGACGTCACCTGTGCATCCGACATCACGTTCGTGCTGCCCATTGCCGACACGTTCATATCCAACATCTACCTCCTCCTTGGAAAAGCCCAAAACATTATGGGGGCGGCTGTGGCGCAGGTGTAGTGTGGCCGACTACTGATCGGAGGGTCAGGGGTTCAATTCCTGCTCTGTCTGCATGTCGAAGTGTCCCTGAGCAAGACACTGAACCCCCAGTTGCTCCTGGTGGGTCAGGCCAGCA
Organism: Pholidichthys leucotaenia; assembly: GCA_020510985.1. Classification (NCBI taxonomy): domain Eukaryota; kingdom Metazoa; phylum Chordata; class Actinopteri; order Cichliformes; family Pholidichthyidae; genus Pholidichthys; species Pholidichthys leucotaenia. The sequence goes on along the minus strand of CM035839.1, from coordinate 7,057,680 downwards.
CCGGTGTATGGCGGCTATGCCACCATCAGTGTGTGACTGGGTGGACAGCAGGATCTGTAAAGCGCTTTGGTCATCTAGAGGTGAGAATAAAAGCACTTTATAAATAAATATCATTTACCATTAACATACAGCAGCTTTTTTTCTATTTTTTACAACAAGCAGAGAAGACAGAACCTGGGCACCAGGTGGGGCACCGGTTGACCCTGCACAAATGCGTGGGTTATTCTGCCACTAATGAAGCAGTCGTGCTCTGTTAAACATCAAAAGGAGAGTCACTTGTAACAGATCACCTTCCGGAGCCTCAGTTGAGTCTGCGGTGGGCGTGACTGTTAAGTCCACAAACCTGGAACAAAGACGGACAAGGATACTGTGCCCGAACTGAACTTTATTACACACCTTTCAATAGTACACTGCACACATGAACACTCAGTTGCAACTCCTGCACTGACTCACTAACACTCATGTCAACTCTCCTATACATAGTGGAGGGATGACGTCACCCACAGGCTGCGTCATCACACTGCACGCTACAGTAAATCCCAACACAACATTCTGCCCCCCCCTTGCAAAACACACAACATATACTAATTAGCCCTCCCCAATTTGGTACACTTATGTAATTACCACTTTAACATTCAGAACCACAAACTGCAGTTAGCGGGTAGACCACCGCTGGACCCGATGCGGCTAGGTGGATTATTCTGCCACCTGCTCCTAGCCGCGCTCCTACCTAAACAGTCATTTTCCATTTTTTTTTTTTTTTTTTAGTCTTTCATGGGGAAGACAGTTTTGCCGGAGGGGCTGCCAGAGGGGCCCTACAGCAGTCCCACGGTAGACGCGCACCTTGAGATGCCGGACCCCCAGGGTCAAGACTGATCTTCATAACGCTGGGGCCCGGATCCCACACTGCATCAGCTGACTCCTGCAAAGCCTCGCTGTCTGGAGCAGCCACCTGGACACGCTGGAGTTGGTTTGCGTGCCAAATCAAACAGTCTGTCAGGCAAAAGCTCGCCGATCCCAGTTTTGCCATGATCCTCAGTGCCATCCGCTGTCCTACTGGCTGTGACTTGGTCAGCCGCAGTCCCAGTCTCTCGTCGGTGCGGATTCAAACCCAGTCCATGACTTTGAGAGGCGCCTTGCTCAGTCTCACGTGCCACTGTGATCGCTGTGGTGCTGCATGCTCATCCAGTTTGGGACCTCCGTTGTTCCGCAACAGTTCTGTCATTACCGTGTTCATCGCGGACCCTTCACCCAACTTCACAGTCGCTGTTTCCGTAGTCTGAAGCTAGTCGTGGGTATGGAAGGTGTCTGGTGTCTCTCCTGTGTCATTTGTTGTTGCGGACTCTTCACCCGTCGCCTCAGCTGTAACCCCCATAGACTGACCCTGAGCATGGGTACTGAAGCAGTCTGGTTCCTCCTCTCTCCCATCTGATGTGCTTCGTTGTGTCGCTTCGTAAACAATGTCTGTGCCTGGTTGTTGTGCCTCGAGGTTCTCTGCGTGCACGGGCTCCCTCTCCTGTGAATTCCCAGTGGCCTCTGGCTGAGTGAGGATCTGAGGTGAGTCTGGCCGCTGCCCTCTTCCCGGGCAGCTCTCCTCCTGTGTGCATGGGGTAGTCGGTTTGGTGTCAGTGTCGCCCTGAATTTTCTCATCCCACACCACGTCGTCGTCACAGATGTCCAGCGTGTCCCAGTTGCCACAGCCGGACCATTTGAACCTGGTGCTGTCGCGGATAGTGAAGCCCAGCCTGTAGAAGAGGTCACATCCCATAATATTGTCACCGTGCGTCACCACTTGGAATGTGAAGTCATACACAATCTTTTGACTTGTAGTAGACCATTAGCTCAACTGTTCCTACATTACTGAGTCTGTGACCACCGTATCCATACATCTCCCTGGGTTCTTCTTTATTTTGGGTTGGGGAAAAATTTCTTCACCGCGGCTCAGTGTAACATCGACCTAACTGCCACCGTGTCAAGCAGTAGCGGTACAGCCATGCCATCTAATTCGACCATGCTGTATGCATAAGCATTGATATCAGGGCTTACCGCGTGGATGGTGGTTGTTGGCGGGCGGCTTTGCTTGCTTGGCGGGCTCCATGGCACCAACGACCAGCACACTTCAGCGAAATGGTTATAACGTCCACACTTGTTACAGCGTTGTCCTCTTGCCGGGCAAAAACGTGGTCTCTCATGGTGCGTCAGGGAACCACAGCTACCACAGCCGGGACCTCTCGGAGTGGTCCTTCAGTTAATGGCTTTTGTCTCGTACTCGTGTGCCGTGTCTTCATATTCCTCCGTGTCCACCGCGTTGGCTAACTTCATCTGTCCTGGTAGCCTCTGTAGTTGGCGCCCACCTAGCTCCGATACTAGCTTCTATGATGACTCATCTCAACTTTATTTATTTATATAGCGCCATTTCACAACAACAGTCATCTCATAGCACTTTCGACTGTAGGGGAAACCCCCACAATTGCAAAAAGACTCCAGCAGCACTTGGCAACGGTGGAGAGGAAAAACTCCTTTTCAGCAGGAAGAAACCTCCAGCAGAACCAGGGTCAGGGAGGGGCAGTCATCTGCTGCGACTGGCTGGGGGGTGACGGCATAGAGAAGAAGAAAAGAACAGACATGTAGAGAAAAGAACAAACATGTAGAGCTCAGCTCAAGTTGGAACGCTAGCTCTATCGTGCTAGCTAGCGTCATGTCATTTGGTGCCGTTAGCATCTTAGCCCTTAGCCTTGGGTTACTCATGTGCTCAGCTAACTGGTCCTGCAACATGTCGTCCTCTAACAGTCTAAAACAGCACATGCTAGCCAGATATCTTAAGTCGGCATTGAATTGTTGGGTGGACTCACCAATTCCCTGTTGCCTCTGGCGGAATCAAATTGCTTTTTCTATCACGTTGTCCAGTGTAGCAAAGTAGCTAGCAAGTAGCTCAACACCATCCACATACAAGTCCGTCGGACCAAGCATGTGAAAAATCCTTTGACCTTCTATGCCCAGGTTGTGGACAAGTAGTGCCCACTTCCTTACTTTATCCAGCTTTCCCAGGTCCAATGCTGCAACATAAGTCTCAAATGCATCCAGCCATCATGGCCACACGACATCTGGTTCACCTGGAGACTCGAGGAAAGGCCTCAGCAATCTTAAGCAAGCTTCCATGGTTCGAAAGTCTCGTCGCCAAATGTTATGTCTACAAACCTGGTATGAAGACGGATGAGGGTGCTGTGCTCAAACTGAACTTTATGCCTGACACGCACCGCTCTTCAGGAAAAGCATCGAGTTTTTCTTCGGAAGGCCAATTTTTTTTTCTTGTCACCATTTGTTATGTCTGAAAAACAGGACAGTGGTGGCAGGAGCTGTACTGAACCCAAACTTTATTATGGATACACAGTAATAGTACATGTGTTACAGTGGCTAACATGTAAGCTAACAATAAGCTATACAGGCTGTTGGTGATACGGAGGCGGACCACCAAAAAAGAGGACGGATCCCGCCAACAGTACCCTTAAATAGGCACGGCGTGCTGACGTCGCCCGCGCATCCAATGTCACGTCCGTGCTGCACATTGCTGGCATGTTCATGTCCAACTGGGGGCCCCCAGGTTCACCAAAACATTTTTGAGGGGGGAGAATAAAAATTACCCCAAATTACCGTATTTTTCATAAGTTTGCAAATTTTTTGTCATAAATTTGCACAAATGCCACGCCTGTTGCTGTCTATTACACTGCTGATCATGCACATTCCAAACTGTCACTGCTTGCACCTCCATTACACCAGTGAACTTGCACTACAGGTATTACGATATTACTGGACATAGGACCTGTTGTGCTTGTTCTTTACCTTTATTTGCTCGACGGTAGCATTATTGTACAGTGGTGTGAAAAAGTGTTTGCCCCCTTCCTGATTTCTCATATTTTTGTACGTTTGTCACACTTAAATGTTTCAGATCATCAAAAAAAATTAAATATTTGACAAAGATGACATACTGTAAGTAAACACAAAATGCAGTTTTTAAATGAAGTGTTTATTATTAATAGGAAAAACATTCAAACCTACATGGCCCTGTGTGAAAAAGTGATTGCCCCCTCCTGTACAAACATAAATTAACTGTGGTTTATCACATCTTTGGAAAGCTGAGTTCAGTTTCTCTAGCCACACCCAGGCCTGATTACTGCCACACCTGTTCTCAGTCAAGAAATCACTTAAATAGGACCTGCCTGATAAAGTGAAGCAGGCCAATAGATCCTCAAAAGCTAGACATCATGCTGTGATCCAAAGAAATTCAGGAACAAATGAACAACAAAGTAATTGAGGCCTATCAGTCTGGAAAAGGTTATAATGTGGGGGATCCACTCAGTATGTTTCCACTCAGAAGGAAGGACAAGGGAAATCATTGGGGGGTTTGTGTGTTGATGCGGGGGTTGGTGTGTTGATGAGAGCAGTGACAAAGAGAATGGGGAATTGCAAAGACTTTCATGTTAATGCAGCACCACAGGTGACTGAGCGAGTTGTATGATATAAAAGGAGAGGTGCCTGCGACCTGTTAGTCTTTTTGATGCTTGTGATTCTGAGGAATGTGTGAGAGAGAAATTAATAAAGCCCACTCTACCCTGGACCGCTCTGGCTGATTTTTCCTGTCTCCACACTGGTGACCCTTGACGCACAATGGAACTCAAGGCGAACACCCCAGAGACGACCCAGACTGGAGGTGCCGGCAACGCTTGTGCCGTTTCTGTCAAACTCCCAGACTTTTGGCTACATGACCCGAAGTCTTTGTTCCTCCACACCGAGGCCCAGTTTGCGTTCGCGGAATAATGGCAGATGACACCAGAACTACTACGTGGTTGCAGCACTGGACGCACGCACAACTCAGCAGGTGGCGAGCCTGCTCCAAAGGCCCCCAGCCCACGACAAATACGAGGCTCTCAAAACTGCGCTGACCTGGCGCTATATGCTCTCAGACTGCGAGAGAGCGGAAAAGCTCCTGATGTGCTCCAAGCTTGGAGACGGGCCGGCAGTTGAGCTAATGGAGAAGATGTTGGCGTTGATGGGCACAGATGACGGGCATTTCCTCTTTGCCCACCTTTTCCTCCGGAACCTCCCAACGGCAGTCAGGGCGGTCCTTGCAGATTTGCCGTTGCTGGCCGCATGCAACTACCGGGCGCTAGCGCAAGAGGCAGATCAGATTATCCTCACCACCAGAGCCCTTGCAGTGAACACAGCGGTGTCGGAACCCAGCAAGACGGCCAGCGGGGGCGAGGAGCCAACGACGGTGGCTACAGCAGAAGCCAAGAAGCACCGGAGAGACACACTGTGCTTCTATCACTGCCGTTTTGGAGAGGACACACGCCGATGCATGCCACCGTGCCAATTCAAGCACTTGGGAAAGGCTAGGGCCGGCAGTCGGTAGCAGCTACGACTGCCCGTAAAGTGAGCAAGCTGCTCTATGTGACAGACTCATGCTCGGGGAGACGGTTCCTTGTGGACTCCGGCTCCCAAAAGAGCCTCATCCTGCCGTCCTACGCAGACCGGCTGGCGGGAGCTAGCGGCCCCGAGCTGACGGCCGCAAATGGCTCAGACATTAAGACTTTTGGTGAGAGGACGCTGACTGCATCCTTGCACGGCCGTACATACCAATGGACATTCATCATAGCAGCGTGCAGCTTCCCCATTTTGGGCGCTGATTTTTAGTGTGCACACGGTCTACTAGTCGATGTGGCTAACAGACGCCTGATTAACGCAATGTCTTGATTCTCTCCCCTGTACAGCTAGAGGAGCCAGGCCCACAATGCTAGCCAACGTCACAGCTCCAGGGGGTAAGTTCCACACACTACTCATCCAGTTCCCAGCACTCATGGTCCTGACTTTTTCGGCGACCGTCACTAAACACGGGTGGAACACTTCATTACCATCACAGGGCCGCCAGTTTTCGCATGACCTCGGCACCTGGACGCAGCTTAACTGGCCAGTGCACGCGAGGAGTTCGCCAACTTTGAAAAGTTGGGCATCATCAGGTGCCCAAACAGTCCATGGGCATCCCCGCTGCATATGGTTCCTAAAGCCAAGGGATTGTGCCGACCGTGCAGAGATTTCAGCAGATTGAACAATGCCACAGCGCACGACCGCTACCCGATCCCCCATATTCAGGATTTTTCCGTTCACCTCACCGGGGCAAGCATTTTTTCCAAGATAGACCTGGTCCGCGGTTACCACCAGGTCCCGGTGTGCGCTGAGGACATACCTAAGATGGCGGTAATAACCCCGTTTGGTCTTTTTGAGTTTTTACGCATGCCTTTCGGGTTAAAAGGCGCGGCGCAGACATTCCAACGCATGATGGATGTGGTGTTGCGCGATCTGCCGTTTGTGTTCGTCTACCTGGACGACATCCTGGTGGCCAGCGCGTCTGAGGACAAACACGTAGCCCACCACAGGACAGTTTTCCAGAGGTTGGAGGAGCACGAATTAATAATCAACCCGGCGAAGTGCCAGTTTTGGGTGACGGGAATCGATTTTTTGGGCCACCGCATCTCACCGGAGGGCACGATACCCTTACCGGACAAAATGCGCTCAGTGGCGGATTTTTCATGGCCTCAGATGGTCAGGACGCTGCAGGAGTTTTTGGGGATGGCTAACTTTTACAACCGTTTCCTCCCCCACGCATCCAAGCTCATGCAGCCGTTGTACGCCGCACTTAAGAAACGGAAACCGGCGGACAGAGTCGACTGGACTCCTGAGCGAGAGTAGGCGTTTTCCGAGGTTAAAACAGCCCTGGCAAACGCTACACTGCTGGCACACCCGGACCCGGCGGCTCGGGTAGCGCTCACTACCAATGCCTTGGACGTGGCCATAGGGGCCGTTGTGGAGCAGCACGTCACCGGTTCTTGGCAGCCGCTTGCCTTTTTTAGCAGGTCTTTGTGCGACAGTGAGCGTAAATACAGTGCGTTCGACAGAGAGTTACTGGCTCTCCACCTGGCCATACGCCACTTCCAGTTCTGGCTGGAAGGGTGCACCTTCACTGCGTTCATGAACCACAAGCCGCTAATGTACGCGATGGCCAAGGTTTCGAAACCATGGTCGGGCTGGCAGCAGAGACATCTGGCCACGATCTCAGAGTTTATGACCGACATTCAGCATGTGGCCGGTAAACTCAACGTGGTGGCGGACTGCCTCTCGCGCGCATTAGTGGCCCCAGTCTACGTGGGGATAGATTACACCGCCATGGCCGCTGAGCAGATCGGTGATGCGGACGTTTGCGCGCTCCAGTCTGGACCAACAGGGCTAAGGCTGCACGGTGGCGCAGTGGTTTAGCACTGTGGCAGCACAGTTTTACCCTCGGCCGGGGGATCGCGGGGATCATGAGATCGTGGGTTCGATTCCAGCCCCCGACCAACAGTGAGCTGTGTGGAGTTTGCATGTTCTCCCCGTGTTGCGTGGGTTTACTCCGGGATTTCTCCGGTTTCCTCCCGCATACCAAAAACATGTAGGTTTAGGGCGGTTGCGCACGCAGCGACCAGCAGCCGGTGGCTTGTCACCAGACTGCAAACCAAGTCTACCTACGGGTACAAATAAGTAAAAAAAAAAAAAAAAAAAAAAAAAAAAAGGCTGGAGAGCAGAGTACTGCAGGACGGGGGCCCCCCCTAATCTGTGACGCCTCCATGGGCCGCCCGCGCCCGGTGGTCTAACACGCTTGGCGACGCTGCGTTTTTGAGTCGGTTCACTCCCTGGCGCACCCAGGAGTGCGCACGTCAGTCAAAATGGTGGGAGCAAAGTTCATCTGGCCGAGCCTGCACAAACAGGTGAAAGAGTGGGCTGCAGCCTGCGTAGCGTGCCAACGAGCCAAGGTGCACAGGCACACAAAGGCCCCCTTGGAGCCGTTCCATATCCCGGCTAAGCAGTTCGACCACGTTCACGTGGACCTCGTGGGCCCCCTCCCGCCATCGCAGGGGTTCACGCACCTCCTGACAGTGGTGGACTGCTCCATGCGCTGGCCCGAAGCAGTCCCACTAGCTTCCACCACGTCCGCAGAAGTTGCACACGCTTTTTTGACGACATGGGTGGCACGTTTCAGCGCCTATTCGGATATCACGTCCGATCGGGGCCCGCAGTTTGTTTCCGACCTCTGGTCCACCATGGCCCGGAGCCTGAGCGTCACACTTCATTGCACGACCGCGTACAACCCCCAGGCCAATGGGTTATGCCAGCATTTCCATTGGTCGCTTAAAGCAGCGCTCAGGGCTTTGCATACGGATGCAAATTGGGTAGACAGGTTGCCGTGGGTTCTGTTTGGGTTGCATTCAGCACCGAAGGAGAATTTGGCAGCCTCCCCAGCAGAGCTGGATTTTTCCCAGCCACTGCGGCTCCCAGGGGAATTTTTAATGGACAGCCCTGTGCCGAACACCGATCCATTCCCACTTTCACCGCATAGCGCAGCGGCAGGGGCAGTACCCAGTCTGGTTCACAACTGTTTTCCACGCGCTTTTGTGTCAAAGGCCTTGAAGGACACGGCGTTCGTATTTGTCAGGCACGATGCCCACCGGATCCCCTTGCGCCCGCCCTATGATGGCCTGTTTAGAGTGCTGGAACCCGAGGAGAAACATTTTGTGCTTGACTTGGGTGACGCAGGGAAACATTCTCTATAGACAGGCTTAAGCCCGCTTTTGCTTTAGCAGACGAGCAGGTGGTGTTGGCCTGAGCTCCTCGGCGCGGATGACCCCCACTGAGAACTCCCCAGGTACATGACTCGTCAGGTCAGTCACAATGGCATACTAAAGATGCCCACCCCTCCCAATGTCCCCCCACAGATGGACGCACCCCCAGGAGCTGCAGCCCCCCATTACAGCCACTACGGACATAGGCTGAAGACCAAAAGACATGAGTTTCTGGGGGGGGGGGGGGGATCCACTCAGTATGTTTCCACTCAGACGGAAGGACAAGGGGAATCGTCGGGGGCGGGGGGGTTGTGTATTGATGCGGGGGATGGTGTGTTGATGAGAGCAGTGACAAAGCGAATGGGGAACTGCAAAGGCTTTCATGTTAATGCAGCACCACAGGTGACTGAGCGAGTTGTATGATATAAAAGGAGAGGTGCCTGCGACCTGTTAGTCTTTTTGATGCTTATGATTCTGAGGAATGTGTGAGAGAGAAATTAATAAAGCCTACTCTGCCCTGGACCGCTCTGCCTGATTATTCCTCTCTCCACAATAAAGCCATTTCTAAAGCTTTGGGACTCAAGCGAACCACAGTGAGAGCCATTATCCACAAATGGCGAAAACATGGAACAGTGGTGAACCTTCCCAAGAGTGGCCGGCCAAACAAAATTACCCCAAGAGTGCAGCGATGACTCATCCAAGAGGTCACAAAAGACCCCACAACAACATCCAAAGAACTGCAGGCCTCACTTGCCTCAGTTAAGGTCAGTGTTCATGACTTCACCATAAGAAAGAGACTGGGCTAAAATGGCCTGCATGGCAGAGTTCCAAGACGAAAACCACTGTTGAGCAAAAAGAACATAAAGGCTTGTCTCAGTTTTGCCAGAAAACATCTTGATGATCCCCAAGACTTTGGGGAAAATACTCTGTGGACTGACAAAACAAAAGTTAAACTTTTTGGAAGGTGTGTGTCCCATTACATCCAGTGAAAAAGTAACACAGCATTTCAGAAAAGGAACATCATACCAGCAGTAAAATATGGTTTTGGTAGTGTGATGGTCTGGGGCTGTTTTGCTGCTTCAGAACCTGGAAGACTTGCTGTGGTAAATGGAACCATGAATTCTGCTGCCTACCAAAAAAATCCTGAAGGACAATGTCTGGCCATCTGTTGGTGACCTCAAGCTGAAGCGCACTTGGGTTCTGCAGCACGACAATGATCCAAAACACACCAGCAAGTCCACCTCTGAATGGCTTAAGAAAAACAAAATGAAGACCTTGGAGTGGCCTAGTCAAAGTTCTGACCTGAATCCTATTGAGATGCTGTGGCATGACCTTAAAAAGGCGGTTCGTGCTGGAAAACCCTCCAGTGTGGCTGAATTACAACAATTCTGCAAAGATGAGTGGGCCAAAATTCCTCCACAGTGCTGTAAAAGACTCATTGCCAGTTATTGCAAATGCTTGATTGGAGTTGTTGCTGCTAAGGGTGGCCCAACCAGTTATTAGGTTTAGGGGGCAATCACTTTTTAACACAGGGACATGTGTGACTGAGATCATCCTGCGCAGTTCGCCCCACTCGGGACACGAACCCGCGATCTACCAGTCAACGACACAGTTCGAGCATGGGAGACACAGCACGATCGCGCTGAGCTAAAGGTCCGACCGATAGCTCAGCGCTACCGATACTGTATGAGGCTTTTCGGGAGGGAGGTTTACTAACGTTCTACGCCGAACAGTGCTAGTTGGCATCCGTTACACATGCACGTTTGGATTTTTTGTTACCCTTAATAATAAACAGCTTGATTGAAAAACTGAATTTTGTGTTTACTTGTGTTATCTTTGTCTAATATTTAAATTTGTTTGATGATCTGAAACGTTTAAGTGTGACAAACATCCAAAAAAATGAGAAATCAGGAAGGGGGCAAACACTTTTTCACACCACTGTACATAGACAGCTGTTGTCGATTTCATCCTTATTCCTTCTTCTAATATATTACACACACTACCATGAGAGAGAGAAACGGCATTTCGATTCTCCTGTATATCCTTTACATATAGAAATATTGACAAATAAAAATCTTTGAATCTTAAACAACTTTTTTATTACAAATTAGTAACATTTTTGTAAATTAACCAGTTTTTTCCAACATAAATTTGTACCTTTTTTTCTTCTAAATTTATGACTATATTTTTCTCAAAAGGCAGATTTTTTGTTTTTTGTGCAATTTTGCAACTTTTTCTCATAAATTTGCATGGTTTTTTTAAATTTATAACTATTTTTCTCAGTTAGGCAGATTTTTACTCATACATTTGCAACTTTTTGTAAATTTGCAAAGTTTTGTGCATTTTGTAACTTTTTTGTCATAAATGTACAACTTTTTGGTCAAAATTTGCAACTTTTGTCTAATTTTGCAACTTTTTACCCATAAATTTGCAGCTTTTTTCCTCTAAATTTATGACTATTTTTCTCAAATAAACAGATTGGCAAATTGGTAAATCCCCCCCACCATACAAATTTGCAACATTTTTGGTGAATTTACAACTTGTTTGTGAAAATGTACAACTTTTTGTGTAAATTTGCAAATTTTTTTCCTCATAAGGATACAAATTTTTCTCATTTCTTCGATTTCTTCTGTTTTATTTTATTTCATTTATTTATTTTTTGGGCCCACTTAACATGCGCCTGTGCACTCTAGGAAGCCGGTTTAGGTAGGCAGGGTGTGTAATGTTTTCTTTTTCTGTACAATATAATCTTTATCAATACCACCCTATCTTGACTCTTGTGTCTGGTTTCTCTGCGAACACTACTCTTACAGGCTCCATAGTCACTCCTGGATCTTCTTGATACTGGCCTATTACTAAATTATAACTAGCCCACTACCTATTAGTTATACCAATCAGTGGAACAGCCGTAACACACACCTGTCTATATAAGGTCCCACAGTTGACAGTGCATGTCAGAGCACAAACCAAGCATGAAGTCAAAGGAATTATCTGTAGACCTCCGAGACAGGATTGTCTCGAGGAACAAATCTGGGGAAGGGTACAGAAAAATTTCTGCTGTTTTGAAGGTCCCAGTGAGCACAGTGGCCTCTATCATCCATAAATGGAAGAAGTTCGGAACCACCAGGACTCTTCCTACAGCTGGTCGGCTGTCTAAACTGACTGATCGGGGGAGAAGGGCCTTAGTCAGGGAGGTGACCAAGAACCTGATGGTCATTCCATCCAGCTACAGTGTTCCTCTGTGAAGAGAGGAGGACCTTCCAGAAGGACAACCATCTCTGCAGCAATCCACCAATCAGGCCTGCATGGTAGAGTGGCCAGATGGAAGTCACTCCTTAGTAAAAGGCACATGGCAGCCCACCTGGAGTTTGCCAAAAGGCACCTGAAGGACTCTCAGACCATGAGAAACAAAATTCTCTGGTCTGATGAGGCAAAGGTTGAACTCTTTGGCGTGAATGCCAGGCGTCATGTTTGGAGGAAACCAGGCACCGCTCATCACCAGGCCAAGCCCAGCAGAGGATGTTCTTCCTGCGGCAGCTGAGGAAGCTCAAGCTACCCACCAAGATGTTAGTGCAGTTCTACACAACCATCATCGAGTCCATCCTCACCACCTCCATAACCGTGTGGTACGCAGGAGCCACTGCCAGGGACAGACTAAGGCTGCAGCGCGTCGTGCGCACTGCTGAGAAGGTGATCGGCTGCAAGCTCCCATCTCTCCAGGATCTGTACATCTCCAGGACCCGGAGGCGTGCTGGCCGGATCATAGCCGATCCCTCACACCCTGGTCACGTACTGTTTGCCCCCCTCCCCTCTGGTAGAAGACTTCGGTCCATCCAGACTAAAACCTCCCGTCACATGAACAGCTTCTTCCCCTCTGCCATTAGACTGCTGAACACTAAGTGACTCTCGTGCACCATGTACAGCAGCTCAACCAGACTCATGTCAATCATCACTGTTTTCTTCCTGCATTACCGACTGCACTATATGGTTCTCCACAGTATCTGCTGCTGGCTAATATATATTTTAACTGTTGACCAGTATCACTTAATCTTATCCTACACTTTATTACATGTATAGTTTATTTCTCTTATCTTATCATGTTTAATGTTGCAGCATTGTACCGAGACAAATTCCTAGTTTGTGTACTACATGAACAATGGCAATAAACCTGATTCTGAATTCTGATTCTGATACCATCCCTACAGTGAAGCGTGGTGGTGGCAGCATCATGCTGTGGGGATGTTTTTCAGCGGCAGGAACTGGGAGACTAGTCAGGATAGAGGGAAAGATGAATACAGCAATGAACAGAAACATCCAGGATGAAAACCTGCTCCAGAGTGCTCTTGACCTCAGACTAGGGGCGACGGTTCATCTTTCAGCAGGACAACGACCCTAAGCACACAGCCAAGATATCAAAGGAGTGGCTTCAGGACAACTCTGTGAATGTCCTTGAGTGGCCCAGCCAGAGCCCAGACTTGAATCCAATTGAACATCTCTGGAGAGATCTGAAAATAGCTGTACACCGACGCTTCCCATCCAACCTGATGGAGCTTGAGAGGTGCTGCAAAGAGGAATGGGCCAAACTGCCCAAAGATAGGTGTGCCAAGCTTGTGGCATCATATTCAAGAAGACTTGAGGCTGTAATTGCTGCCAAAGGTGCATCAACAAAGTGTTGAGCAAAGGCTGTGAATACTTATGTACATGTGGTTTTTTTATTTTTAATAAATTTTCAAAAATCTAAAAAAAACAAAACAAAAAAAAAAAAACTTTTTTCATGTTGTCATTATAGGGTATTGTGTATAGAATTTTGAGGGGGAAAAATGAATTTAATCCATTTTGGAATAAGGCTGTAACATAACAAAATGTAGATGAAGTGAAGCACTGAAGACTTTTCCCGATGCACTGTAAATGGGCTATTTTTCTTTTGTAGAAGTGTGAGGTCTTTCTCTTAAATTTGTAACATTTTTTCTCAAAAATTAGAATTTTTTTCCACATAAATTTGTACACTTTTACTCATAAATCTTTTTTTTTTTTTTTCTTAACCAGATCGTCAGTGATGGAGCATCTCATTCCAGCTTGACTGTGATGATCAGGTGAGCATGCTCCCCCTCCCCTCTTGCGTTCTTTTCCCTCTGCCCGTTTCCCGGCTCCGGAGCTGATCACGCTCACGTGCGTGATTGTGTGCACCTGCTGCTTCCTCATCTGCCAGCCATAAAGGAACCAGTCTGCGAGTGCTTCTTCGCTGGACCGTTGGGTATTGCTGTCTTAATCTAGGTCAAGTGAGTAAACATCTTATTTAACCTGTGGTTAATCCCCTTCTCCTCTCCTCCTCAGGTTGCTGCCATCGCAATGGTGTGTCTCTAGGGCTGCGCACACCCACCTGCCCTTCCACCATCCTGCCCAGATTTCACCTACTCCACTTGGTCAGTCTTCTGCCCTGCGCCTTCCTATCGTCAGTCCCCGCACCTGTCCATCCCACTTGTCCAACACCTCAGAACTCAGAACTCAAAAAGGATTTATTGCCAAGTACATTAACAGTAAACAACTGATAACATACGAGGGATTTGACTTGACACAGAAAACGACCTGCATTTCCGGTGACTCGGCAGCGTCTGAAAAACGCGCCTGTCATCAGATGGGTACAGGATGCGTAGGGAAGAAAAGGATAACACAATAGGAAAGAGCAAAAAACCATTGATTGTCAGAATACCAGTCATATATGATCAATATTATGATTACAAGAAAAAAAGCCCTCAATGCACAATTAGCAGACAAGAATGTACACAAAGACACAAAGGGAGCAGTGAGTGAATGATCTTTTTCATCAGTTTATTTGAGTCAGTGTGGGTGTAGTGTTGAGTGTAGGTGTTTGTATCAGTTAAGAACAACAAAGTCTCTTTGGCAGGGGATGTTTTGTCTTAGCGGCTGGCATTTGTCCTTGAGCCATGCAGCTGGCTGTCCGTAGAGTCAATACAGCTCAAATGTTTTGGAAACAAAAAACTGCAGATAATCTGGAGGACTTGTGTGAGGGGGTCAGATTAGTCGAATAGTACTGATCCCAGAGAAAGAGACTTTATATTCTCTTACAGATTCAGTACTTTAATCCTTCAGTGCTGGACGTTGAATCCTTCATGGACAGCTCTCAGCGTGATCATGATGTAATCCATTTTCCTAGACAGTTCCCCATTTGCCGCTGTCAGAGTCCTCTCCATTTTTTCAATTTGATGGTTAAGCCTCACCTGGCCAGCATTTTGATAGGCTATGTCCATCTTCATCAATTTACGGTACACCAGGACAATCCCAGATCCAATCAGAACGATCCCGATGATCATTGCTACGAAGACGTACAAATCTTCGACATCTTCGATAGAAAGATCAGACAGGCACAAGAGTTTCCAATTACTTGTGTCCCTCAAATAGCCCGCAGCCGCAGTTCCTGCGGGGCAAACTACCTCCCCTGGGGCATTTTTCCTCGTTGAAAAAATAGTGTCAATTGCGTTCAAAGCCCAGCTTATTAAATCCATAATTTCGTTCGATAATCAGCAGTAGAGACACGCAGACAGACGATAGCAAGCTGGGATCCAGTCAGTTAGGGGAGGAAGGAGATAAGTCAGAGCTGGAGAGAAGGAAAAAGCGTCTGCTCTCTTTGGGAGGCGGAAGTGAACACCTGCCAGCTTCAACGCCGCCACACGCTGGGTTTTCTCTGCCGGGCCCTCTGCTCATTGTAATAAGACACTCTTCTCCTCTCTTAGTCTATTCTCCTCTTCTATTATCATTCACTGTCTCTATTTGTCTGTCTTAATTACAGGCTGTGTGCTGCCTCCAGCATGCATCACCTTGTTTACGCACCAATAAACTATATTAAACGTTGTCACCCGAGTCTGTGTGTTCTCCTGGTGATTGTTGTCTTGCATTTGAGCCTCCGGCTAGTTAATCATAACATTGATGAAACTGCCCTGACAACACTCAGATCTCCTGACCTTTAAGATAAGATAAGATAAGATAAGATAAGCCTTTATTAGTCCCACAACGGGGAAATTCCAGGATTGCAACAGCACAGGGATAGCAACACTCAGAGCAACAATCAGAAGGCAAGAAAAAAAACAAGCAAGCAAGAGCAGCTAATATACATATGTACATATTACTATAAAATATATATATATACACACACACACACAGACACACAGTGCAGAGCATTGTAGCTGGATGGAATAAATATATGAATATATGAACACACAGTGCAGAGCATTGTAGCTAGATGGAATAAATATGTAAATATATAAACACCCACAGTACGGAGCATAGCAGCTAGGTGGAATAAATATGCAAGTATATAAACACACACAGTGTGGAGCAATGTAGCTAGATGGAATAATATGTAGATATATAAAAACACAGTGCGGAGCATTGTAGCTAGATGGAATAAATATATGACCATGACCATGACCACCTTTGACCATGATCTTTAGCACAGCACAGACCTACTTAGACCTCCCAAGAGTACCTACCTACTCTTGGGAGGGCGGAAGTTTTCACTTCCGCCCTCCCAAGAGAGCAGACGCTTTTTCATTCTCTCTTGCTCTGACTTTTTTTCCTCCCCCCCCCCAACTACTGGATCCCAGCTTGCTGTTGTCTGTCTGCATCTAACTGCGACCGTCGAAAGAAAGAAATTATGGAGTTAATAAGCTGGGCTTTGAACACAATTGACACTATTTTTTCAACAAGGAAAAGTGCTCCGGGGGAAGCTGTCTGTCCTGCAGGAACGGCTCCAGCGGGCTATTTACGTGACACAAGTAATTGGAAGATCTTGTGTCTCACTAATCTCTCTATCGAAGATATTGAAGATTTGTATGTCTTCGTGATAATGGTGATCGGGATCTTTCTGATTGGAACTGGGATTGTCCTGGTGTACCGCAAATTGCTGAAGATGGATACAACCTATCAAAATGCTGGCCAGGCGAGGTGCATCTGTCAAATTGAAAAATTGGAGAAGACCCTGATAGCGACAAATGGAGAACTGTCTCGGAAGGTGGATTACATCATGGTCTCGCTTAGGTCTTTCCACGATGAACTTAAAGCCCCGCAATGAAGGATTAAGTACTGAATCTACAGAAGAAATAAAAAGCCTTCTCTGTGATCAGTCCGATTTGGCTCAATTTCCCCATGAAAATTCCTCCTGGCTGTCTGCAGTCTGTGTTTTCAAAATCATCGAGCACAAGGCCTTGAACAGCCATCTGGACAGCCTGCCCAGATAATCGCAAGGACGATCGGCGGTAGCCAGACAAAACATCTCCTGCCAAGTGCCCTTGTTGTTCTCTTATTATCATCAACATTGCTCAACAGCGCACACACATTGATCCATGAACTGAATAAAGATACACACACTGCTCTCTTGTGTCTTGTGTCCTGTGAATCCTGTCTTGCGTATGTGCATCGAGAGCTTTTTTTTTCCTTGTAATCATAATATTGATTGATTATGCAACCAGTATTCTGAATCAATGATTTTTTTGCTCCTTCCTATTGTTTCTCGTATTATTCTTATTCTTATGCTACCTGTACCCTCTATCCTGTTGGCAGGCGCGTCCCCGATGCAGCCGTGTCACTGGAAATGCAGGTTCATTTTCTGTGTCAAGTCAAATTCTCTCGTATGTTATCAGTGATCTGTTAATGTACTTGGCAATAAATCTTTTCTGATTCTGATTCTGATTCTGATCTGATTCTTAAGGATCATTGTGTGTGAGGTTGGTGACCATGGGGGCAATTCCTTAGGAAGAGTAGTGATTCTTATGAAATGTGGAAGGGCTGACGGACAGATGTCATTTCACTGGATTACCTCCTTTCAGTTTTGTTGGAAAGAGTTAGAAATGACGATGGCCTCCAGTGGTGATGGCAGCCATTAAACTGAAGGAGGCGTCCTATCGAGCTTGGTTGGCTTGTGGGACTCCCGAAGCAGCTAAGGTGTACCGATAGGCCAAGCTCAGGTGGTGCAACCACCTGAGCTGGGGGGAGTTTGGTGAGGCCATGGAACAAGACTTTCGGTCGGCCTTGAAGAGATTCTGGCAGTTGGCGGCTCAGCAGGGGGAAGCAGCTCCCTGTCCACAATGTGCATGGTGCAGATGGGACGCTGTTGACTTTGACTGGCGATATCATTGGGCGGAGGAAGGAACACTTCGAGGATCTCCTCAATCCCACTGACACGCCTTCCACAGAGGAAGCAGGGCTTGAGGACGAGGGAGATGATTCTTCCATCACAGGGGCTGAAGTTGCTGAAGTGGTTAAAAAAACTTTTTGGTGGTCGGGCCCAAGGGGTGGACAAGATTCACCCTGAGTACCTCAAGGCTCTGGATGTTGTAGGGCAGTCATGGTTGACACGCCTTTGCATCATTGCTTGGAGGTCGGGGACAGTACCTATGGCATGGCAAACTGGGGTGGTGGTTCCTCTCTTTAAGAAGGGAACCAGAGGGTGTGTTACAACTTTAGGGGGATCACACTTCTCAGCCTCCCTGGGAAGGTCTATACCAGGGTACTGGAGAGGAGAGTCTGACCATTGGTCATATGTATGACATATGGACATATGTTTTGTGGACTTGTAGAAAGCATTCAACTGCGTCCCTCATGGTCTCTTGCGAGGGCTGCTGTGGGAGTATGAAATATCGGGCTTGTTGATATGATCTATCCGGTCCCTATATGACCATTGCAAGAGTTTGGTTCATATTGCCAACACCCAGTCAAACTCATTTCCAGTGAGAGCTGGACTCCACCAGGGCTGCCCTTTGTCACCGATCCTGTTCATAATTTTTATGGACAGGATATCTAGGCGCAACCAAGGAATGGGGTGTGTCATGTTCGGTGACCACAGGATCTCACCTCCACTGTTTGCAGATGATGTTGTTCTGTTGGCTCTGTGGTTCTGTTGACCATGTCCGAGTCCATGGATTGGAACAGCATCTGCAGCGATGCGGACATTGTACCAGTCTGTTGTGGTGAAGAGGGAGCTGAGTTCTAAGGCAAAGCTGTCGATTTACCAGTCAATCTACGTTCCTACTCTCACCTATGGTCACGAGCTTTGGGTAATGACCGAAAGAACGAGATCGCGGATACAAGCGGCTGAAATGAGCTTTCTCTGTAGGATTGCTGGACTCACCCTCAGAGATAGGGTGAGGAGCTCAGTCATCTGGGAGAGGCTCAGAGTAGAACCACTGCTTCTCCACATTGAAAGGAGTCAGTTGAGGTGGTATGGGCATCTGATTAGGATGCCTCTTGGACGCCTCCCACTTGAGGTGTTTCGGGCACGTCCCACTGGGAGGAGACCCCGGGGCAGACCCAGGACTCGGTGGAGAGACTAGGTCTCCCAGCTGGTCTGGGAATGCCTTGGTATCCTCTCTGAAGAGCTGGAGCAGGTGGCTGGGGAGAGGGAAGTCTGGGCTTCTCTGCTTGAACTGCTGCCTCTGCGACCCGGACCTCCGGAAAAGCGGTAGAAGATGGATGGATGTTGTTCTGTTGGCTTCATCCAGCAATGAACTACAGGTCTTACTGGGACGGTTTGCTAGTGAGTGTGAAACAGCTGGGATGAGAATCAGTACCTCCAAATCTGAGTCCATGGCCCTAAGCTGGAAAAGAGTGGATTGTCCTCTTCAGGTTGGGGACAGGCTCCTGCACCAAGTGGAGGAGTTTATGTATCTCGGGGTCTTATTCATGAGTGAGAGGAGAATGGAGCAAGAGATTGACAGACAGATTGGAGCAGCATCTGCAGTGATGCCAATGTTGTACCGGTCTGTTGTGGTGAATAGGGAACTGAGCTCTAAGGCAAAGCTGTCGATTTAGTGTTCAATCTACGTTCCAAACTTCACCTATGGTCCTGAGCTTTGGGTAATGACCGAAAGAATGAGATCGTGGTAGATACTAAAATGAGCTTTTCCGTAGGATTGCTGAACTCCCCCTCAGAGATAAGGTGAGGAGCTCAGTCATCTGGGAGAGGCTCAGAGTAGAACTGCTGCTCCTCCATATCAAAAGGAGCTAGTTGAGGCAGTTTGGGCATCTGGTCAGGATGCCTCCTGGACACCTCCCACTTGAGGTGTTTCGGGCATGTCCCACTGGGAGGAGACCCCGGGGCAGACCCAGGACTTGCTGGAGAGACTATGTCTCCCAGCTGTCCTGGGAACATCTTGGTATCCTCTGTGAAGAGCTGGAGTGGTGGCCGGGGAGAGGGAAGTCTGGGCTCCTCTGCTTGAGCTGCTGCCTCTGCAACCCACGTTTTTCTCAGAAATTGGGGGGGGGGGGGTAACTCATAAATTTGCGATTTTTGTAAACTCATAAATCAGCACTTTTTTTCAAAAATGTCACTGGTTTTCTAGATAATAGATTTACTTTTAAATTTGTGACTTTTTTCTCATAACTTTTTGACTTCATTTCCTCATACATTTTTGAAATTTTTCTTTTAAGTTCGTATTTTTATTCATTGCATTTTTTTTTTTCAAATCTCCCTCATGGATCGCCACCTTGTCGTGGTGGGGGGTTTGCGTGCCCTAGTGATCCCAGGAGCTACAGTGGTGTGAAAAAGTGCTTGCCCCCTTCTTGACTTTTCATTTTTTTTTGTGTTTGTCACACTTAAATGTTTCAGATCATCAAACTAATTTAAATATTAGACAAAGATAACACAAGTAAACACAAAATCCAGCTTTTAAATGAAGGTGTTTATTATTAAGGGTAAAAAAAAATCCAAACCTACATGGCCCTGTGTGGAAAAAGTCATTGCACCCCCCTGTTAAAGCATCAATTAACTGTGGTTTATCACATCTTTGGAAAGCTGAGTTCAATTTCTCTAGCCACACCCAGGCCTGATTACTGCCACACCTGTTCTCAATCAAGAAATCACTTAAATAGGACCTGCCTGACAAAGTGAAGTAGACCAAAAGATCCTCAAAAGCTAGACATCATGCTGCGATCCAGAGAAATTCAGGAGCAAATGAGAAACAAAGTAATTGAGATCTATCAGTCTGGAAAAGGTTATAAAGCCATTTCTAAAGCTTTGGGACTCCATTGAACCACAGTGAGAGCCATTATCCACAAATGACGAAAACATGGAACAGTGGTGAACCTTCCCAGGAGTGGCCGGCCTATCAAAATTATCCCAAGAGCGCAGCAATGACCCATCCAAGAGGTCACAAAAGATCCCACAACATCCTCAGCCTCACTTGCCTCAGCTAAGGTCAGTGTTCATGACTCCACCATAAGAAAGAGACTGGGCAACAATGGCCTGCATGGCAGAGTTCCACGACAAAAACACCTGCTGAGCAAAAAGAACGTAAAGGCTCATCTCACTTTTGCTAGAAAGCATCTTGATGATCCCCAAGACTTCTGGGAAAATACTCTGTGGACTGACGAGAAAAAAGTTTTGGAAGGTGTGTATCCCATTACATCTGGACCAACAAGTCCACCTTTGAATGGCTTAAGAAAAACAAAATGAAGACTTTGCAGTGACCTAGTCAAAGTCCTGACCTGAATCCAATTAAGATGCTGTGGCATAACCATAAAAATTCATGCTCGAAGACCCTCCAATGTGGCTGAATTACAATAATTCTGCAAAGATGAGTGGGCCGAAATTCCTCCACAGTGCTGCAAAAGACTAATTACCAGTTATTGCAAATGCTTGATTGCAGTTGTTGCTGCTAAGGGTGGCCCAACCAGTTACTAGGTTTAGGGGGCAATCACTTTTTCACACAGGGCCATGTAGGTTTGGATTTTTTCCCTTTAATAATAAACATCTTCATTTAAAAACTGCATTTTGTGTTTACTTGTGTTATCTTTGTCTAATATTTAAATTTGTTTGATGATCTGAAACATTTAAGTGTGACAAACATACAAGAAAATGAGAAATCAGGAAGGGGGCAAACACTTTTTCACACCACCCTATGTTGTCTGGGGCATTTAGCCTCTTTTTGAGTCTCCCAAGACAAACTAGTCCTGGGTGAAGGGCCAGACTAAAAACAATCGAACAGACTCTCATGATGAATGTTCAATCAAAGATTCAGTGTACCCCGCCCAGTATGGGGTTATCAAAGCCCTGGAGCAAGGCCTGGGGGAGGAGCTTGATGGCTATTATTTGGTGGCTGGGTTTCTGCCTATGGGACCCAGCCAGGCTCAGCCCGAACGAGCCACATGAGTCTACTCTCCAGTGGGCTCACCATCTGCGCCGTGTAATGGCGCACAGGGGTTCATGAAAGAATGTCCTGACTGTAAAAAAAAAACCCAGTGGAGTAGAGTTGTGTTTTTTTTCTCCCCTCCCCTTTCCTCCTCATATGTGGACATAATGACTTGGACAGACGAGGAGTAGGAAGCCCAGGATTTACTAGAGGAGGCAGGCTTCGCCTTTCAGTGGTCTCGGTCTCCCAAGGAGCGGGAGTGGGCACGACTCTTCGCAGACGACTTCGAGCAGCGCTACCCTCACCTTCGGGAGATCCATAGGGTAGACGCCATCCTCTCTGTCATCCTTCCCACTCCTGACGCAAAACTGGAGGATGTCTCTTCGCGATTGGAGCCTGCCCCTCGCCAGAAGAAATGCTCCCGTTAGAGGAAGACTTCCCCACTCCTCGGACCTCCTTCGTCTCCCGGTCCAGCGTCCACCCAGCCTGCGGACGAGAGGACGGAGATGGAGTTAGACAGGGAGCAGTGCTCATTATGTTAATTGGAGGAGGTTCTCTCTTGGACGCAGATGCCCCGTCCCTCTCCGGCAGTCCGTCAGGCTCGGGACACCGCGAGGAGGGTGATGGAGCGAGACTCCCTGACTAACCCCTGACTAACCCCTGACTCTGGAATCATCCGGAGGCGATGGAGATCCTCCGGGACATCTTCGCCGCGCCATGTGAGGAATCGGCTGAGGATCGCCTGATGCTCGAGCTCCTCGCAGCCACCTCGCTCTCCTTTCCCGAGGACATGAGGTCTCTCTGAGAAGGTGACCCGCTTCCCGACATGGTGTTCCACGTTTCGGATGACCTCATCCCTGCGTCACCCAAGAGGAGGAGAGGGAGGAAGCCCCGCAGCAAGAAGCATCCAGTCCTGCGTACCGCAGCTTCGCCCTCCTGCTCCAAGCAATGCTCCGCCCCGTCACAGGAGGAGATGGAAGAACGTAGGCAGGCTCTCCTGGCTGAAACGGACCTCATCTTGGAGGTGAAACCGTGGCTCCTCCCGTAGATGGCTGAGAGACTGAAAGAGCTTTCCCCGAGGGAGGAGGAGCTTCAATCCGACGAGGAATGCCAGGAGAGTGGAGAGGACGCCTCGGAGGCTGCTGGGGTCCTCCAGTGCCAGGAAAACAGGCACGTATCTTTTCATTTGAGTTACACAATCAATGATCAATGTTGCCTGCCTCATGGTGAGGAGACTTGGGGTGTGCAGTCCCCTGAGCTCTCTGCCCCTGTGGCAAACAGGACTCTCGTGCCGGGTCTCAATGACTCTTCTCTATGTGCCCCCACGAGCCCATCTGTCCCAGATCCAGGTCGCTCGGGGGAGGAGGAGCCAGAGGACCAGGAGGGTCCAGCCCATGGGCCAGCTAAGAAGTCGTCCAAGGCCACCACGCCAGAGGAACCAGAGGCATGGAGGATGGCACACAAGAGTTCCACTCCTGCAACCGTCATCACGCCTGCTGCGGGGGCCACCGCAGTGGAGTCATTCCCTGGACCAGACCTCCAGCCGATGAGACCCAGGGCATTGTCGTCGAAGTCCTGGATGGTGGTAGAGCTTAATCGCTCTCCCTCTCCTATCCCCTTCGAGCTCCATCCTAGGGTCGCCAGAGAGGAGCAGCCACCCCCTGGGCCACTCATTGATGACGAGGCGGGTCCAGCTTCCCTGGAGGGGGACGACGGGGATGAGGCACCTGAAGGACCGGAGGAACCCATGCACCCAAGGTCACAGGAGTCCTGGACGGCGGTGGAGCCAGAGTTCATGCAAGTCTCTGAACCTCCGGCCAGGATCGTCGGAGAGCTGTTGGAAGCAACCGAGGATTGGGGCCCAGTGCCGGAGGACATGAGGAACATCACCCCCCTCACTGGGGAGGCCACTGCGGGAGCAATGAGGCCCCCGATGGGGGTCACCGCAGGTGCAACGGTGCTCCAACCGGAGTCCACCGTGAGTGCAGCAGGGCCTGAGTCAGGGTCCACCACGGGTGCAGCAGGGCCTGAGCCGGGGTCCTTCGCCGGTGCAGCAGGGCCTGAGCTAGGGTCCGTCACGGGTGCAGCCACATCCCAGACCGGGACCGTCGCGGGTGCAGACACATCCCAGACTGGGACCGTTGTGGGTGCAGCCACGTCCCAAACCGGGACCATCGCAGGTGCTATGGTTCCCCTGCCCCAAGCCTCGAATGGCAGGGGGGGCTCTCATTTCTGGGCTTCCCCGCCGAGGTCCCCGAGGTTGGAAGCTGCCTCTCCGCCCTCCTCTCAGGGCCTGGTGGCTCCACCACACTAGTTGGCTACCCAAAGGACTTGGCTTATGGGTTGGTGGCCCATCAGCCCGGGCAGGCCACCGGACACTATTCCTTGGGTCGCCTGCTGGACTTGGAACTTGGGCAGGCCACCTGATCTGCCACTCCTCACCACACTGGGGGTCTGGGACTCTGGTCGACCCCCTGAACTTTGGACTTCTGGAGAGGGGGGTTAGTGCTCCAGGTTGGGGGTTTATTATGAGGGATTGTTATTCATTCTGTTTTTGTACAATTGTGTTTTCATGGGTTCCTTTCCTCCTAACCAGTTTTCTCCACCTCACATCCTGGGTTAGTTTTGTTGCAGGTGGGGAGGAGTTCCCTTGAGGGGTGTTGTCTCCTTGCTTTGTTGGCTGATGGTGCTGGGGTGTCTGGTGTCCACCCCTAGAGGGGGGGCCCTGTCATGAATCCGGGTTTGGAGGCCAAACCCGATTCTGACTCATGGTTATGCTTTGACCTAGTTTCTTCCTGACAGCTCGGGCATGCCCCCTCCTCCTGTCAAACTCCATCAGCTGCACTCACCGGCACACACACACACACACACACACACACGCGCACGCGCGCATGCACACACTCCATTCACTCTCATTCACATGCACTGTCACACACCTGTTCCCAATCAGTTCTGCCCACGCATTCACACTGGCAATCTCTTTCATCGTTAGTCTTTGGAGTATTTGGTTGCCACCGCTGAGGAAGGAGATTGTCGGGACATTCCCCTTCATACGTGGTAGCGTTTTCCTCCACGTATGTTATTCACTCCCTGCGCTCTACTCAGCAGGACATCTTAAGACGATCTATACCTTGGTGTTTCGGCTGGTCGGTGTCTCTGCCTCTGCCTCCAGTCTGCACGGCTTGGCCCAGATTAGCTCTAGTACTGTAAGTGTGCCTTAGCCTTCTCTCCTGTGCTAGCAGGCCTGCAGCATCAGGCTGCTCGCCTTTCCTGTTTCATGTGTTACGCAGCCCTGCAGCACCTGGCTTTATATTCACCAGACTGTTGAACATTTCAGCAGGCGACCTGTATGTTGGTGGCCAATACTGTCATTATCATCTTACCATCATACCATCATCATCTGGGCGCATGCGCACGCAGCGACCGGCAGCTGGTGAAAAAGTCCGTCGTCTGTGTGTCTTGTTTTTATGTACGTTAATGTGTTTTTACGAAATCCTCTGTGTCGTTTCTGTCCTGGAATGTTTGTGGACTGTATGGTGAAGAGCTCCCTGGTTCCATCAACATGGACTTCCTTCCCTTTTTTGCACTGCTGCTACTTTTTTTCCTCCGGCTCTTTGTCTATGAGGTAAACGTGACCGGCATCATGGCGGGCAGGATACATTATTCCAGGGACATGCTGCTGCATTTAAACACGGTTGATGCAGCGGCTGTGATTGAGCCTAAGTCGCAACTGCCGGACTTTATTTTGAGAGACGGACACAGCGGTGAAAAGAGAGACGGGAGAGACGGGAGAAGGAAACGCGGAAAGCATGGAGGTGTGAAATTGCGCCTGAGAAGACGTCAGTTTGGTAACATTCCTCTTCCTTCTATGATTTTTGGGAATGTACAGTCTCTGAGAAACAAGGCGGATGAAATTCAAGGGAATGTACGCTACCAGAAGGACTTTAAGAACTGCTGTGTCATGGCCTTCACTGAATCTTGGCTTAATGCCCATGACCAAGATGCAGACCTGGGGATTGACGGCTTTGGAGCCCCACTGTGCTCGGATCTGCAGGAAGAGGTAACGGGGAAACGTCAGGGGGGCAGCGTATGTTTATACATTAATAAGCAGTACTGCACATCTGTCACGGTCAGAGACCGCATCTGTACACCCGATGTGGAGCTGCTGTCTGTGTCACTACGCCCCTTTTATTTGCCTCGCGAGTTCCCCCAGCTTTTCATCACAACTGTGTACATTCACCCGAGGGCAGACGCTGACTCTGCCTCCAGCACCATCTTTGATGTGGTCCAGCGGCTGCAATCAATTTCTCCAGAGGCGCCAAACTTCATTCTTGGGGATTTTAACCATGTTTATTTAAAGAAGACACTTAAAAACTTTTATCAGTATGTCTCCTGCCCAACCAGGCGAAAAAAGACATTGGACCTGTGCTATGGATCCATAGAGAGGGCCTATAAATCACTTCCCCTTCCTCCTGTAGGATCCTCAGATCACAACTGTGTACATTTGCTGCCCACATATAAAACTGCTCTCAGAAGAGGCAAGGTGGAGACGAGAGACATTGATGTGTGGACAGAAGATTCAGTGCACAGCCTCCAGGAATGCTTTGACTGTACAGACTGGGAGATGTTCACACTGTCCTGCGGGGATGATTTGGACTCTTTGGTGGACGTCACATGCTCATACATGGCTTTCTGTAAAAATAAGATCGTTCCACCTAAACGTGTCAAAATATATCCCAACAACAAGCCATGGGTTACAAAATCAGTTAAATCCTGCTTACAGAGGAAAGCACTTGCCTTTAAACAGGGGTCTGTTTCTGAGCTACAGGTTGCCACAAAAGAGCTGAAGTCCGAAATTTTAAGAGCAAAACAGAATTATAAATCAGAATTGGAAAGAAGATGGCAACAAAGAAACTTGGTTCGGCCTGGGCCAGTATGAAAACTATTGCAGGCCTTCAGAGCACAGAGCGCAGTAATTGTGTGTTTTTAGATGGTTTTAATTCAGACACAGAGCTGGCTAATGCTCTTAATTGTTTTTATGGTCGTTTTGACTCCTTTGATTTTAGCACAGAAACCCAAGATTTGAAACAGAAACTCAAAGACAATCAGCACTTTAATATTGAGGTGCAGGATGTTAAAAGGGAGTTCTGCGCTGTAAAAGTGAACAAAAGTCAGGGCCCTGATAATATATGTGGGCGCTTGGTAAAGTCCTGTGCACATGAACTGAGTCCTATATTTCATTACATTTTCAATAAGTCCTTACAGACACAACATGTGCCCAAGATCTGGAAAGAAGCCGTGGTTGTTCCCGTTCCAAAATCCAGCTGTCCTAAAACGGTAAACAACTTTAGACCAGTTGCTTTGACTTCAATTTTAATGAAAATTTTTGAAAAACTGGTCAGATTGGTCAGATGGTCAGAAAAACTGGACAGATGGCTGCACGGTGGCGCAGTGGTTTAGCACTGTGGCAGCACAGTTTACCCTCGGCCGGGGGATCATGGGGATCATGAGATCGTGGGTTCGATCCCAGCCCCCGACCAACAGTGAGCTGTGTGGAGTTTGCATGTTCTCCCCGTGTTGCGTGGGTTTACTCCGGGATTTCTCCGGTTTCCTCCTGCATACCAAAAACATGTAGGTTTAGGGCACTCGCGCACGCAGCGACCGGCAGCCGGTGGCTTGTCACCAGACTGCAAACCAAATCTACCTACGGGTACAAATAAGTAACAAAAAAAAAAAAAGAAAAAAAAAGAAAAAAAAAAGATGTGAGGTCCTAAGGCAGACTGAGCATGCATTGGATCCTCTGCAGTTTGCCTACAGGCCTCACAGAGGAGTGGAGGATGCCACTGTCACTCTGCTTAACATGCTTTTTAAACATCTGGATTTTAATGGGACACACGCCAGACTTTTATTTGTGGACTTTTCCTCCGCCTTTAATACAATCCAACCTCATATCTTAGTTGAAAGGCTCCTGCAACAATTTGATTTGAGCAATAATCTGGTGGGTTGGATTCTGGATTTCTTAACCAACAGGACACAGAGAGTAAGGGTCAATGGTACATTGTCTGACCAAAAGTGCTCTTCTACTGGCTCTCCTCAGGGGTGTGTGTTGTCACCACTACTCTTCATCCTGTACACAAACATGTGTCGGAGCAGACATGACAACAGACACATTATAAAGTATGCTGATGATTCAGTTATTGTCAGTCTCCTCCAGGATGGTGAGAGTGGCCACGGCCCAGTAGTTGATGATTTTGTTCACTGGTGTGAGGATTCCTACCTGCAGCTGAATACGACAAAAACTAAAGACATGATTATTGACTTTAGGAGGAAAACTCCCAGGCACAAAGTCACCCTACTAAAAGGCCAGACCACCGAATGTGTACAATCCTACAAATATCTTGGGACGATTATTGATAGTAATTTAAACTTTGAAGAGAACTGTGAAAGGGTGTGCAAAAAGGGTCAGCAACATTTGCATTGCTTGAGAAAACTTGCATGCTTCCAAATTGACCGAACCATAATGACAATGTTTTATTGGGTTTTTATTGAATCTGTTTTATCCTTTTCTTTAGTGTCATGGTTTGGTCAGATAAAACTGAAACAGAGGAAATCCTTGGATCAGGTAGTTAGATGGTCCAGTTGTTTGCTTGGTGAGCCACAGCTGAGCCTGACATCCCTGTACACCAGACAAGTACAGAGGATGGCTACCTCCATTTTAAATTTTGACTCCCACCCTTTGCACTGCCGCTTTCAGCTTCTTCCCTCAAGACAGAGGTTTGCTGTCCCAAAAAGTAGAACCCAGCGCTACAAAAACAGCTTTGTCCCTGCTGCTGTCAAAGAGTTGAACAAGCTGTAACAATATATTGCACATAATTTAGGTATCTATTTATTAACTCCATTTTATATTTACTTATTTTTGTAGGATGTTACTTGGGTTCTAAATATTTTATTGGGTTTTAGACCTTTGAGTTTTTATCTTCTTTGACTAGTTTTTAACTTTTAATATGACCCTTCTCTCTTACCTCTGGTTTTTCTCCCATCTCTGTCTTTTTATATCCTGATTGATGGAGCCTTGAGTATTTTTATCATGTTTATAGTCAGCTTCATGTGTGCCTGTGTTTGTGTCTATGTTGAATGTAATTGTGGCTTGTAAATATGGATGCCACCAGACTGCAAAACAAATCTACCTACGGGTACAAATAAAATAACCTGAACCTGAAGCTGATTACACCCTCCCATATATTGTGTGATTGACTGAACTGCATTTGGTGATTATTGAACCGGTTATTTGTGAACTTTAATAAACACAGCACTCTCTACTCCTGCGATTGGGTTTTTCATTCTCTCCCTCGGGCGCCGTGTAATGGCACACAGGGGTTCATGACAGGATGAGATTCTCCATGAGTACTTCAAGGCCCTGGATGTTGTAGGGCTGTCATGGTTGACACGTCTCTGCAACGTTGCGTGGAGGTTGGGGACAGTACCTTTGGCATGGTCCGTCCTAGGTATGACGTTAAAATGTGTCCGGGCAAGGGGGTCTGTTGGATTAGGAGGATGATGGAGTGTCTCTTAACCCTCGCTGATACTCCCAGATGTCCCTGAGCCAAGGACTAGTTCTTTTTAACCTCCCTTACCAGGGTCACGGTAAAACTCTATCAACTTTGTGTGTTATAATCCCCTCAGGGGACCCAGTGTTAAAGTGGTTCCTAGCACCCCCCTTGCTGATCACATGAGGTGAAAAATGGGGCAACTTGTTTGCCGTGCATTGCGAGCAGTCAGTGGAGAAAGAGGTCCTGGTTCTTGAGGAATGTGTTTTACTGCGGTTCTCACAAGTCCAACACAGTGCTTTGGCTCCTACTCCACTTAGACGGGAGGTTGCAAGGGCCCGGTCCAATCAGTCGGCTTGTGAAGGTCTACTCTGGGTTGTCTTTTTTCAGTGTAACATCTCCTAATCCCAGAAGCCTATGGCAGAGTGTCAGTTGAGTAATTTGCACTTTTGTGCTAAATTGCTTGAGTATACCATCCTTGTATCCCTGGTGCATAACCTGCAGGAAGTCCACGGCTCTGTGCATTCCCTTTTAGGGCTCTGAGGAGGGTGGGGAGCAGGGATGATGAATCATACACAATAAAATAAGGCTACTAAACACACCCCTAAAAAACAAATATTGGAAGTTAATGTGGATGACCCAGGAATTAGCAGGATGGCTCTTTCAAATGGTGATAATTGGCTGAGGCTTATTGTTTTAGAGTCACTGTCGTCAGATATGCCTCTTTCTAAGCTTTCCCCTTTTGGTATACAGAAAGGAATTTCAGGTACTGCAGGGTCAGTTAAAGATGTTAAAAAATTGAAGTCTGGCCAGATTTTGGTGGAATGCTTAAAGAAATCCCATGCTGAAAATTTGTTACGGTGTGATGTGCTGGCGGGTGTTCCAATGAGGGCTTTTCCTCACCCTTCTCTAAACAGCTGCAAAGGAGTAATTCGTACTAGACAACGGCACGATACGGAAGAGGATAAAATAGCCTCAGAACTGCAACAACAAGGAGTAACACGTGAAGAGAATAACTATCAAAAAAGATGGGAAAAAAGTAAAAACTGGCACTTACATTAAGACGTTCAACTGGCATCAACTCCCAGAAAGAATCCAAATAGGATACCTGAGTGTAACTTCTGATACCTTTATTCCAAACCCATTGAGATGTTCTAACTGCCAAAAGTTTGGCCATGGCGCTGCAGGATATAAGAATAAACCAGTCTGCTGCAAATGTGGAGAAGAAAAGCATGAGTTGGCCTGCACAATACCTCCCAAATATAGTAACTGTTTAGGCAATCATGCAGTATCATCAAAGGAATGTCCTTGTTGGATGAAGGAAAAAGAAATTCAAACTGTCAAATGTACTAAAAAAATTAGCTGCCCCGAGGCACGTGAACTGGTAGAAGGTTTCCCAAAGTACAAATTCCAGCAGACTTTCTCCTCTGTTGTGAAACCTAAGATGCAGCCTGCTGTGTGCCAGACAGATCTGATCTGGTTAACTAAAGATAAGTCCTCATTATTAAGTAATATTAAAAATTCTGGAGTCCCAGTAAAAAGTAAAATGAGTATTCAAAACCTGAATACAATAAGCCAACCCTTAAGTCAAAGTCTAAGTAAGTCCGCATAACAAATCCAATCATCAAATGAAAAGAAAAAAAACATCCAGCTCCTCTACTCAGGCAAAATCAAGTCAAGAAAATAAATTACAAAAGAATAGGAATCCAGAAGATGCAGAAACATCTGAAGTCATGATTTGCTGTAGTCACAGCCCCTCCCCCAAAAGCAAGCATAAGGAGCGTGCTTTTGTTTTACCTACCTGATGGTGGGTAGCCACATTATCCAGTGGAACTGTTGTGGCTTTAAGGCCAAATTCTCTGAAGTGCAGTGTTTAGCTGCTAATTTTAACCCCCTTGCTTTTTGCCTTCAAGAAACTCAACCAACCCTATGTCTCTGAAACATTACACTATGTATCAGAATCAGAATCAGAATGCACTTTATTGCCAAGTGTGGTAGACTGCAAGTCTAAATGAAAACATTACTGGCACATGCCTCTAGGGGGAACTACCTGTATTGTTCAGCACTACTACTAAGGGGACACATTAGAATAAGAGTGTAAAAACCCCGCGCAGAATGCATGTTCAGTCATTGTCGTGTGTGTTGCAGAATAAATGGCAAGAGTTAGCCAAAGAAATAACTCAAGTGTGATCATTGCTACACGGTAGGATATCACACAATTGGCGACGAGGATTAAAAAAAAAAATTAGCGGCGAGAAACAGAGAACATTGCAAGTGTGGTGAACTCAAGTGACTCCAGTAGTTCGAGTGCAAGTTCAGAGGAGGAAAACGAGGTTTCCCCACCACGACGAGCAATGGCGGCTGTAATCGGAACGGTAACCCCTTTTGATAACTCGACTCAGTCATGGGAAGAATATAGTGAAATGTTGGACTTTTTCTTCGAAGCTAATGATATTGAGGAGCCGGACAAACGGAAGGCTGTACTGTTGAGTGGAGTTGGTGCAACTACTTACAGCTTGTTGAGAAATTTAGTAAGCCCTGCATTACCGAAAGATAAAACGTACGACCAGCTTACTGCTGAGCTTCAGAAGCACTTCAGCCCCAAACCGAGTGAAATCGTGCAACGATTCAAATTTAATTCACGCATAAGGAGGAACACTGAGTCCATAGCAGAGTATGTGGCAGAATTGAGGAAATTAGCACTGCACTGTGATTACAAAGACTCATTGGAAGAAATGTTAAGAGACAGACTTGTGTGTGGAGTGAATGATGACCGAATGCAACGGCGACTTTTATCTGAAACAAAACTCACTTTTGCAAAGGCTTTGGAATTATGCCAAGCGATGGAAACAGCATCTAAAGATGTGAGAGAAATGCAAGGGAAGCTAACAGAGGACACAGCAACGCATGCTCGTGTGCCTAAGACCCAAGTAGGTGTCCACAAAGTGTCGACTGACAAAACTCAGCACAAATTCCCCAGTTGTTATCGCTGCAAAGGCCAGCACAATGCCGCCGAGTGCAAATTTGCCACTGAGCTGTGTCATAATTGTGGCAAGCGAGGGCACATTAAGAAAGCATGTAGAACAAAGGTGGGCAATGCACAGGTGCAGAAGGCAACAGTAAAAGGGCAAAAGAATGAAAACAAGGGCCCAGGAAAGGAACAGCGAGCGAATCAACTTAGAGGGGAGGGAGAAAGTGATACAGAAGACATGGGTTTTCACACAATTTACAACATGTCAGAGGAGCTGACCAAGGTAGCGCCCATCACGCGTACCATGAATGTTAATGGAATGAAAGTAACATTTGAAGTGGATACAGGCTGTGGAGTAACCATATTAAGTAAACAGCAATATACACAACTGTGGAAGAAAACAGACACAGCAGAATTAAATCCCTGTTCATTAAAATTAAAAACATACACAGGAGAGAAGCTAGACGTGCTAGGCATGGCACAAGTGAAGGTGCAACACAAAAACAAAGAAAAGGACTTACCTGTAGTAGTAGTTGGGAGCGAAGGACCAAATCTACTAGGGCGAAGTTGGCTACAAGAACTGGCCATGATTGATCAGTTGGTGAATAAGGCGGAATCTCAGCCCAAATTGCAGCTGGAGGAGATCCTCGAAAGACACGCTGAGGTGTTCAAAGAAGGCTTAGGCTTTGTCACTGCAAAGATTAATGTGGACAAGGAGGCCCAACCACGATTCTGCAAACCCCGACCGGTGCCCTATGCAGTCAAGCCACTGGTCGAAAGCGAGCTACAGAGGCTGCTGGATGACAAGATCATTGAGCCAGTGCAGGTTGCAGAATGGGCGGCGCCCATAGTCCCAGTGCGAAAGCTGGATGGCTCCATTAGAATATGTGGAGATTACAAACTCACTGTCAATCGAGCATCACGGGTGGATCAGTATCCAATTCCTAAAGTGGAGGACCTCTTCGCACAGCTGAATGGCGGCCGACACTTCACGAAATTAGACATGAGTCACGCTTACCAACAAGTAGTCCTGGAAGAAGAATCAAGAAAGTATGTAACCATCAATACACACAAAGGCTTATATACCTACACACGCTTACCATTTGGAGTAGCTTCCAGTCCTGCTATATTCCAGAGAACTATGGAGGGCATCCTAGGTGGAATTCCGAATGTTGCCAATTATTTGGATGACATCCTTTGTACAGGACCAAATGAACAAGAACATCTGAAAACGCTGGAGGAAGTGCTTCAACGGTTGGAGAAAAGCGGTCTGAGGTTGAAAAGAAGCAAGTGTGAGTTCATGGGAAAAGAGGTGGTGTTCCTAGGCCACAAGATTAACGCCAGTGGTCTACACCCTCTAACAGACAAAATGGAAGCCATTGCGGAGGCGCCTGAGCCACAAAATGTTACTGAGTTAAAAGCCTACCTGGGCTTGTTGAACTATTACCATAGGTTCCTCCCAAAGCTCTCCACGCTGGTGGCACCACTATATACCTTACTTAAGAAGGAAGAAAAATGGTCATGGGGGGTCAAGCAGCAGAAGGCGTTTGAAGAGTCCAAAGCGCTACTTCAGTCCTGTAGTGTGTTAGTGCACTATGATTCAAACAAACCACTCATCCTGGTGTGTGACGCATCACCCTACGGTGTGGGAGCTGTACTCTCTCATCGTATGGAGGATGGCTCAGAGAGACCCATAGGGTTCGTCTCAAGAACTCTTAGTGCAGCTGAGAAAAACTACTCCCAGGTAGACAAGGAGGGCCTTGCAGTAGTATTTGGTGTAAAAAAGTTCCACAAATACCTGTACGGGAGACAGTTCGCTATAGTGACTGACCACAAGCCACTAATTTCATTGTTCAGTGAAATGAGAGCCATACCCCAGATGACATCTCAGAGAATTCAGAGATGGGCCGTTACATTAGCAGCGTATGAGTACACCATCAGTTACAAAGCCGGACGGGACCATACGAATGCTGACGCGATGAGTAGGCTACCCTTGGATGGAGGAAGAGACAGCACGCCTGAGGAGGAGGAGAGAGTGCTATTGTTTGAAGATATCGGCGTGCCCCTGGTGAACGCACAACAAATAAAGAAGTGGACAGACAAAGACCCTGTTCTAGCAAGAGTGCGAGAATACATCTTGCGAGGATGGCCGAAGATGAACAGTCCTGAGTTCATTCCCTATGCCCGACGACAGGATGAGCTCAGCACCCAGGAAGGTTGTATCCTGTGGGGAGGACGCGTGGTTGTTCCACCACCTGGTCGGAATGCCTTACTGCAACAACTACACCAAGCACACCCTGGCATCACTCGCATGAAAGCGTTGGCGAGGAGTTACATGTGGTGGCCCAACATGGATGCAGAGGTGGAGGTGCTTGTGAAGTCATGTGCGGCATGCCAGGAGAACAGGAACAGTCCTCCAGCAGCCCCACTACATCCCTGGGAAGTTCCAGATAAACCATGGAGAAGAATTCACATTGACTACGCAGGTCCATGGATGGGAAGAATGTTCCTGATCATAGTTGACGCATACTCAAAGTGGATCGATGCATATTCTGTGAGTAGCTCTACTTCTACTGTTACCATTGAATGTCTTAGAAAGAGTTTCAGCCAACATGGCATACCTGAAATCATAGTATCAGATAACGGTACATGTTTTACGAGTGAACAGTTCCAAGAGTTTTCTGAAAAGAATGGCATACGTCACATCACGACTGCGCCATACCATCCTTCTTCTAATGGCTTAGCCGAGAGGGCCGTGCAGACGTTCAAGTCACTCATGAAAAAGATGGCAGGAGACTCTATTGAAACCCGAATGTCGCGAGCTCTGTTCAGCTATCGAATAACACCCCAATCTACAACTGGCAAGTCACCAGCTGAGCTGTTGTGTGGAAGGAAGTTGAGGTCAACATTTGACTTAATACATCCAGACTTCAGAAACAAAGTGCATGATAAACAAGAGAGACAAAAAGGTCTCAAAAGGTGCATGACATGCATGCTAGAGAGAGAATACTGAGAGAAGGAGACGTGGTCTACACCCGCAACTTTGGCTCAGGACCAGCCTGGGTACCAGGAGAAATAACAGAAAAGACAGGCCCTGTGTCATTCAAGGTGACATTAGGCCATGGACAAGTGGTGAGGCGACACATCGACCAAGTTCGTGGTAGGAGCTCCATTCCCCTGCCGATGGCACCAGAGGTGTTGTCTGACAACCATTCTGAGGAGAGCATCGACGAACCACCACTTCAGGTGAAACCTGAGGTACCCGTCTCTGCAGATTCTACGGGCAGCACTGCAGCAGCCGAAACAGTGGAGCAGTCTGAGTCTTCACCTGCAGTTGGCTCACCCGCCGTGAGAAGATCTCAGCGAGCTAGGAAAGCTCCAGACTACTTGAAGGACTATACTTAGTCAGTAGTGAGTTCCCCAGCCACAGGACAAGAATGCGTCCTGGAACCTCACTGGGATGCGGTAGTCAAACCAATTCCCCAGTTAGACTGTTATGTGTGTTATACATGTGAAAAAAAAAGAGAAAGAAATTATGTGTATGGCACATGTGTTTAAGAAGTTAAAAAGTAACTGTGATAGTTTAGGGTTAAATGGGAGTTCCAGGATGTCTAGTAATTGGCTAGTGTAATTAAGAGTAGTTTAATCTAGAGGGGAGGGATGTGGTAGACTGCAAGTCTAAATGAAAACATTACTGGCACATGCCTCTAGGGGGAACTACCTGTATTGTTCAGCACTACTACTAAGGGGACACATTAGAATAAGAGTGTAAAAACCCCGCGCAGAATGCATGTTCAGTCATTGTCATGTGTGTTGCAGAATAAATGGCAAGAGTTAGCCAAAGAAATAACTCAAGTGTGATCATTGCTACACGGTAGGATATCACACCAAGCATGTAAAAAACACACGAGGAACTTGACTTGACATTGGTGTGCATGCACGCGACACAACAACACGGCAGCCATAATAGGCACCTCATCAAACAGAGATAGATAAGAAAGGGAGGGGAGGGGAGGGAACGACACAAGGGGGGAGGAGAGAAAAAAAAACTTCGTTATCAGAATACAGCTTATAAATATTTAAGCAGATTATGATTACAATGAAAAAAAATCTCTCAATAGCACAGAGCAACAATCAACCACAAAAAACCAAAAGACCAAAAGGGGCTGCACGGTGGCGCAGTGGTTTAGCACTGTGGCAGCACAGTTTTACCCTCGGCCGGGGGACCGCGGGGATCATGAGATCGTGGGTTTGATCCCAGCCCCCGACCAACAGTGAGCTGTGTAGAGTTTGCATGTTCTCCCCGTGTTGCGTGGGTTTACTCCGGGATTTCTCCGGTTTCCTCCCGCACACCAAAAACATGTAGGTTTAGGGCGCTCGCGCACGCAGCGACCAGCAGCCAGTGGCTTGTCACCAGACTGCAAACCAAGTCTACCTACGGGTACAAATAAGTAACAAAAAAAAAAAAAAAAAAGTCAGAGAGAATCAGTGAATGGATGGGTGTAATTCAGTATTATGAATCAGTGTGTTCGTGTATGTTGAATGCAGGTGGGTGTTTATCAGTTACTGGAGGCAGCAAAATCTCTCCCAGCCGAGATGTTATGTCTTAGTGTCTGAAACTCGGAAGCATGTCCTTGAGGCATGGCAGATGGAAATTTCCTGAGCCAGTCACATGTCAATGAGAGTTCAGATGCAGTCCCAGTATGTTTATGAAAGAGAAGCACAATCTTCTGTTTTGTCTTAATCCAGGAGGAAAATAGACAACAGGGCATCGAATTCAAGGTCTGATAGACACAGATCACACAGAGCATAGAATTTTTCATCTCCAGCAATCCTGTGTTCATAATTTCCATACATAGGCTTTAAATCCATTCCTTGGAGGCACCAAAGACGACTCCAGATGTTTCCCTTCTAGAACATGGGTAAACATGTCCGGTAGAGTCCATCCCTCTACAGTGCATGCAGATGGTAATTTCCATGTTATCATTGCCGATAGTTAGTGCACTCCCCCGTCTAGTCGAATTGTTGAGAAGCAGCTATGCCGGGACCGCTTTTAATTAGCTCTTCCAGTTAATTTTACGATACACCAGGAAAAACTCCAGAGCCAATCAGCAGAAAATCCTGTGATCCTAGCCAAACCAGGTAGATGTTTCCACATCCTCAGTCGAATCGTGCAGACACATGCGTTCCAATCCATGGGTCTCTCCATAGGGGCTCCCCCTGGCCCGAATTTATATAAAATGTTGTTAATTTTATTAAAGCCACTCACCAAATCCATTTTTTTCGTTTGGTTCAAGATTCAGCCAGAAGACAGCGACGCAGACAAGACAGCAAGCTGGGATTCTCAGTTAGGGAGGGAAGGAGGGTAAAAGAGGGAGCAAAGAAAAAGGCGTCTGTTCTCTCTGAAGGGCAGAAGCAGGATGTATGATACATATGGTCCAAATGTGCATCGTTCATCTGGTGGTTCAACAATTTTAGTAAGGAATGACCTAATTCATAGCCACTTGGCTTTAGCCTCCAACTTACAAGCAGGGGCAGTTTATCTAACTTCACATAAAACAATAACCTTATGCTCTGTCTATATACCACCAGATAGGATTGTGACACCGGACAGTCTTGATGACCTTCATAATCAGTTGCCATCCCCATACATCCTTATGGGTGATTTTAATGGTCATAATCCTCTGTGGGGAGGAATTTGCTCAAACGCAAAAGGCAAGATACTGGGGGATTTTATTGCTAAAAATGATCTGTGTCTTTGGAATGGTGGGTCTCACACATACCTTCACCCAGGACATGGAACCTATACTGCAATTGACCTATCTATATGTGATCCTGAGCTAGTGCTGGAATTCTCGTGGCGGGTCTTGGATGATCTTTGTGGAAGTGACCACTTTTCACTAATACTGAAAGTGGAAAGAGCTGGAGGGAATTTAAATCAAGCCTCACATCCAACACATCTACCAAAAAGATCTGGGATTTAATTATAAAGATGAAGGGTAAGGAGAATGGACTTCAAATACAGCATATTAATCATCAGGGCAATCTGCTGATGACAAAATATGAAATAGCTAATCGACTAGCAAAATCGTTTGAGAAGAAATCGTCTATTGGAAACTATCGTCTTGAGTTCCAAATCATACAAGCACAAGAAGAACAAAGAGAAATAAACTTTTCTTCAGATAACTCAGAACCGTAAAACCAAATTTTCACAATGGAAGAACTTTTGTTCTCAACAAGGAACTCTCATGACACTGCTGTGGGGCCAAATAAAATTCATTATCAGTTTTTAAAACACTTACCCCCCAGTACATTATCCATTCTCTTGATGGTTTTCAACAACATCTGGAAGCCAGGCAGTATTTCTGAAAGCTGGAACGAAGCAGTAGTTATACCTGTTCCAAAACCCAGGAAAGATCATACTGATACCAATAACTACCGTCCAATAGCTGTGACAAGTTGCCTCTGTAAAACCATGGAAAGAATGGTAAACAATTGCCTTGTGTGGGTGCTTGAGTCTGAAGGCCTTTTAACTGATTACCAGTTTGGCTTCAGATGTGGTAAAAGCACTTTAGACCACCTTATCAGATTTGAAGCCTATATACGTGATGGTTTTATTAGAAAAGAACATGTAGTTGCTGTGTTTTTTTTATTTAGAAAAAGCATATGACAACATGGAAATATAGTATATTTAGAGACCTACATGACATGGGTTTCAAAGGACATTTGCCCTTTTTCATTTCAAACTTTTTGCCCAATAGACACTTCAAACTCCGAGTCAGAGATACAGTACCTTGTCAGAGCCCCATGTGCAAGAACAAGGAGTCCCCCATGGAAGCATCCTCTCGGTTACTCTTTTTAGCATTAAGATTAATAGTGTAGTTGGTGCTCTTAGACCAAATACATTTTGTAGTCTTTACATAGATGACCTTTGTATTTGCTACAGGGGGAAAGACATGAGCACAATCGAAAAGCAACTACAGCTGTGCATAAACAAGATTAATATGTAGTCAGTCAGTAATGGTTTTAAATTTTCAAAAACAAAAACTGTCTGCATTCACTTTTGCCTGCTGCGGTCTCTTCACCTTGACCCTGAGCTTTTCATAGATGGAGAAGCTATCAAGGTGGTAAAAGAAACCAAATTCCTTGGACTTATTTTTGATAATAAGCTGTCTTTTAAAGCCCTTGATATTATTAAAGTTTTGGCAAAGACTAAATGGGGTGCGGACTCAACTGTGCTGCTGAGTCTCTATAGAGCACTTGTAAGATCTCAGTTAGAGTAAGGGAGCATAGTTTATGGATCTGCAAGGAAAACATACATCAGGACGCTGGAAACTGTCCATC
Organism: Pholidichthys leucotaenia; assembly: GCA_020510985.1. Classification (NCBI taxonomy): domain Eukaryota; kingdom Metazoa; phylum Chordata; class Actinopteri; order Cichliformes; family Pholidichthyidae; genus Pholidichthys; species Pholidichthys leucotaenia. Next base: position 7,018,028 of record CM035839.1, on the reverse strand, counting down.
ACCATTGTCTAAGGCTTGCCTTGGGGGCTTTCAGAACCTCTCCTATTAAAAGTTTGCATGTTGAAGCAAACAAGCCTTCACTTCACAACAGGTGCCTGAAATTGGCTCTCCAGTATATGGTTAAACTTAAAGCAGACCATAGAAATCCAGCATACTCTGCAGTTTTTCACCCTCAATTTTTGCAGATGTATAAGGTCAGACCTAAGAGCATCACTCTGGACTCCGTATAGAACCTCACCTGGTTAAATTAAACCCTGATATGAGCAACGTAACACAGACACAGTTTTGTCCCATTCCTCCACGGAATTTGAGGAAACCTAATATCATTCTGGATTTGAGCCAAAGCAAGAAGAAAAGACTCTCACCCAAATGTGTATCAGATCGTAGACATAAAATGCCGTTTTCCTCACCATATTTCCATATACTCGGATGGATCTAAAGTAGATGGCTTAGTCTCTGCTGCAATTGTCATCAGGTACAATCAGCATAGTTTGCGGATTCCCAAACAATGTTCAGTTTTTACAGCAGAGGCTTGTGCTTTGCTTCTAGCATTGGAACACATTGAAAGAACCAAACAACAGAGCTCCTTAATTTTTACTGACTCCAGATCCTGTCTTCAGGCGCTTGAATTTTTAAAGACTGATCTCCCCATTATTATCCGGATTTTAGAGAAATTAGGTTTTTTTACAGAAACATAATTTTAATATCATCCCCAGCCATGTTGGCCTGTCAGGTAACGAGCAGACAATGCTGCCAAGAGAGCCCTTACCCAAGAAGTCACTCAATGCCAGATCCCAGCCTCAGACCTCACACCTCTAATAACCTCCCATATTTTAAAGAAGTGGCAGACTGTATGGGACACATGTACTGCAAATAAACTGCATGATATTAAACCTGCCATAAGCCATAGACACTTGCATCACTTTCAAAACCAACAAGATGAGGTAGTGAACACTAGATGACGTATTGGCCACTCAAGGCTTATGCACAGCTTTTTATTAAAAGGTGAAGCCCCACCATCTTGTCAGTTTTGCAGAGGTTTTTTCAGTAAAGCAAATTTTACTTGACTGTCCTGCTCTCATGACAGCAAGACAATGTTTTTATACTCAAAAGTCACTGAAGGATATTTTTAATAAGGGACCACCAAAGAAAATTTTAGGGGTTTTAGCAAATGTGCATCTGAAGCATCTTATTTAATTTTTCTATTTTATTGTATCTACATATCTATCTCGCTCTATTTATTGATTGTTTCATTTATCATCCTGTCTCTATATAATTTTTAACTCAGTTTTCTTATTAGTTCTATTTTTGGCATGAAATAGCCATAGATGCTGACATGGCACTAAACAAGAACACTCACTTTTGGAATGGCAAACGGGGGTGGTGGTTGTTTGGCAAAAAGAAATACTGTAAATATAGAAATATGGATAAAAAAATGAAGAAAACTGGCAATGTGGAAGATTAGAAGTCCCAGAGAGGGGCCATTTGGCCTTTTTGGCTAGAAAACCCATAAGGGGACCATCAAGAGGCCACAAGAGGGCCAACGTCTGGGACTTCTAGTGTTAAAGAGTGAGGGAGAGCTGAGGAAAACTGCAGATCCCAGTCTAACCTCCACAGAAAAGAAAAAAAGAGTCATTATCGGCTGACACCCTCTGTATGTCCACCGCGGGTATAAGGGCTCCTATATCCTGTTTTATGGATACAAATTCATGAAAGAGGCTATATACAGTATAAACAAATGAAATTTAAAGAAAAAACTGCTGGCTGATGTCCAGTTCAGCATAACGCCAATCTCTGTGAGACCACTGATATTCATATAATCTGTTCTTTCATGCCAAATAAAGTCATGGCAGAGAAAAGCTTCGGCCACACTGTTATGGTGGCACTTATTGGGAAGTGTAGTCTGATGACGCCAACTTCCTGTCACGTCATCGCACTGCCCTGTATACACACATGGACAAAATTGTTGGTACCCCTCTGTTAATGAAAGAAAAACCCACAATGGTCACAGAAATAACTTGAATCTGACAAAAGTGATAATAAATAAAAATTCTATGAAAATTAACCAATGAAAATCAGACAATGCTTTTGAATTGTGGTTCAACAGAATTATTTTAAAAAACAAACTCATGAAACAGGCCTGGACAAAAATGATGGTACCCTTAACTTAATATTTTGCTGCAGAACCTTTTGAGGCAATCACTGCAATCAAACGATTTCTGTAACTGTCAATGAGACTTCTGCACCTCTCAGCAGGTATTTTGGCCCACTCCTCATGAGCAAACTGCTCCATTTGTCTCAGGTTTGAAGGGTGCCTTCTGCAGACGGCATGTTTCAGCTCCTTCCACAGATGTTCAATAGGATTTAGATCAGGGCTCATAGAAGGCCACTTCAGAATAGTCCAATGTTTCGCTCTTAGACATTCTTGGGTGTTTTTAGCTGTGTGTTTTGGGTCATTATTCTGTTGCAAGACCCATGACCTGCGACTGAGACCAAGCTGTCTGACACTGGGCAGCACATTTCTCTCTAGAATACCTTGATAGTCTTGAGATTTCATTGTACCCTGCACAGATTCAAGACACCCTGTGCCAGATGCAGCAAAGCAGCCCCAGAACATAACAGAACCTCCTCCATGTTTCACAGAAGGGACAGTGTTGTTTTCTTGGTATGCTTCGTTTTTGCATCTGTGAGCATAGAGCTGATGTGCCTTGCCAAAAGGTTCCAGTTTTGTCTCGTCTGTCCATAGGACATTCTCCCAGAAGCTTTGTGGCTTGTCAACATGCAGTTTGGCAAATTCCAGTCTGGCTTTTTTAACATTTGTTTTCAACAGTGGTGTCCTCCCATGAAGTCCACTTTGGCTCAAACAACGACAGATGGTGCGATCTGACACTGATGTACCTTGACCATGGAGTTCACCATGAATGTGTTTAGAGGTTGTTCTGGGCTCTTTTGTTACCATTCGTATTATCTGTCTCCTCCTGCGGCCACGTCCAGGGAGGTTGGCTACAGTCATGTGGATCTTAAATGTCTGAATAATATGTGCAACTGTAGTCACAGGAACATCAAGCTGCTTGGAGATGGTCTTAAAGCCTTTACCTTTAACATGCTTGTCTATAATTTTCTTTCTAATCTCCTGAGAAGGTTGTCATAGCCAGGAGCGACACTGGGGTTAAGCTCCCAGTGCTCATAAAATGCTCCTTACGGCGTGCGTCTCGAAAAGCCTCTGACAACTAAGTCCAACTCCTAGCCTGCCCGTGTGGTTTAGTCTCTAAGCCCGGCGGAACTGCTTTTACTAATAGGAGAAGGGGCGAGGGCGAATCTCTGGCGCCTTAAAACCAGATGCTTCGGGTAGATGGTGGCTCGTCAACCTGGGAAGGTAGCCCATCTAGGGGAAGGTAAACCTTGATTTCAAACCTCCGCTGCCTTGCGGCACACCCGGTCACGGGAAAGGCTTCGGGAGTCAACCCTGAGGAAAAATCCGGAGTCGGAGCCCCTAAGGCAGTTCTCTGTTGTGCTTAACATTGTTCTGGCAGCTCCTGCGACGGCACTGGTGCCAAACTATAGCAGCCCTGCTGTTCCTTTGGATTCATCAGTGACGTGGAGAGGGGGGACATGCTGCATGGGTAACATCTTGTCCTCCATATCTTCCTGCTCAGGCTTGAATCCTACCAACGCCCAACGCTGGAAGGTAGAACACTGGTGCGCATTGGCCTGTTCAGCCACAGGCGGTGCTGTTCCAGCAGAGTAGACGTTAAGGATTCTCTTCCATGGTCATCATAGACCGACGGAGGCCGACGACGACTTTGTGAGGAGGAATTCTTAGTACAACTGGGGAGTTTTTGGCCACGTCACATGACATCACATGACAGGCACAGCACTGCGCCATAGGCAGTGGGGACACTATCTGTTTATGTGATCAAGGATGTCAAAGGGTTAATTCAGTGGCAGAATAATCCACTGTGCCATGCGGGCCATGTGGTAGTCCACCCACAGGCCCTATTTTAGGTTGTTTTGTGTGAATATGTTAGGCCTTTGAGTATTTTACTTTACGTTATTTAGAGTGTGTTTTGGGTTCCAAATTGGGGTGGGTTCGAATTGCGTGACTGGTTTTGGACTTTGTAAAGGTGGGGGGGGGGTGTTATGGCAGCACTTCTTGTGATTTGTAGTGTGATGATGCCGACTTCTTGTCACGTCATCACACTACCTTACATTGTGGGGCAGCCACCATAGGCACTTCCTCTTGTGCCGGATGACTCCACTGGGTGCATGCCGTCTACTGTGTTCCACTTCTTTAATAAACCAGTGTTCAACACTGCATCTCTGTCGACCTCATTCATCGCCGGGTTTGTGGACATAACACACGCGCTCTTGGTTCTCGCCGGTGTCTTGGCACCAACAATGGCTATCATGTCAGGCGCAGATGAATTAAGACAAGCTTTTTTTTTAGGCCTTAAATCCTGCCGGGGTGACGACCTCAGGATGAACTGTGGGAAAGTTTGCCGGTGTAGCTGGTACTGCAGCTGGAAGGAGCCTTAGAGCAGGTACTGTAGCTGAAAAGCAACTAGGAGCCGGCACTGGGCCCAGGAGGCGCCTTGGATCAGGTACTGGAGCTGATGGACCAGCGGGCATGAGTACCAGTGCAGCAGAAGTGACAGCCAGCATTGCTGACACAATGCTGACACACGCCGCGGTGTGGAGCTGGTGACACGGTAGAGCGGCGACTCCTGGAGCCTCCCTTCCAATCCAGACCATCACGTACCCAGAAAGTCCCTTTATATTCAACTGGAACAGAAGAACAGGCAGCTGGTGGTCATGGAAAACTGGCTGTGAGGAGGAGAAGATGGGTGCTGGAGTGAAAAGTGGCAGAGCCAGGGGATGCTTATTCATCGGCACAGGCTTCAGCATAGATGGTGCCCTCGTCTTCAGCCCTTGGAGTGGCTGTGGGGCTGGCATCGGAGCTGGAGAGGACACCAGAGGGTGAGAAAGGGAGGCGAAAGGGAGGCGCCGGAGCCCGGGGAGGTTTCTTCGTCGGCACACACCTCGACGACCCAGGGAGGTTCCTCACCTTTTCACAATACATGTTCTGGAGGTTAGAGACTGAAATTATGAGCCCCACCAGCTTGGGGTATCTCCACAGGCTAGGGTATGCCTCTATTACCTCGGGAGGCAGCCCTGAGGTCCAAGAACCTCAGGGCTGCCTTCGGCGTATGGGAAATTTGAGCATCTAAGATAAGGTCCTTAATTAGCTGCTCAGACCAACACTCGTCCTCGTCCAGGCTGTATGCACTGTAGTCTGTACCCGCAGAGTTTGGTGGTGGCATTATTCTGTCAGATACGACCTCCAGCAGAACAGGAAAAATGACTCTTTTAGGAGGAACGGACTTCAATGCAAGATGTTTCAATAAATAAAGTACAAAATAAATTACAGCACAGAGCTGTCAGACACAAGATGAGCCTTTAGAGCTAAACACAAAAGATGATGAAGGACTGGAGTGAAAACTCTGATAATAATGCTACAGAGGGTATAGAGGTATAAATAGGGATACAGAAATGAACTAACACAGGACAGCTGGGTAACTAATTATGGCCAAATGAAAACACACATGAGTGGCTGGGGGAATGGGAGGGTGATGGGAGAGACTAGACAACAATAACTGAGCTAAGAAGCTGAGGATAACCCAACAAACTAAAGATAACAGAGTTGTGTAAACATTTCAAAAATAATAGAAGGCGTGGACAATATGTCCAGCACATAACAGATGGATGGATGGATCGATTTTGTTAATATTTTGTTGGGATCTGAGATTTTTTCTATTTTAAATTGTTTGAACTCTTCCCCATTATCCCCATTGCCCCCTACCCCCAACACAACTTTTCAGGAACCCCAGAAACCTCCAAACCAACACTATGTGTGTTAACCGTTTATGTTGTTCAGCTGTGCTTGAATCTTTAATATTTCTCATCGTGTTTCCTCCAGCCTCTCCACCGTCCTTCCATTGTGGTGAAGCGTTTTAACTCCGATGACATCAGGTCAGCAGAGACACTCGAGTAATTGTTTTTCCTTCCATTTAGCCCTCCCCCCCCAATCAGCCCTCTGTGTTCACTATTCTTGTTCTGGAGGAAAATAATTAGATTCCATAATTTGTGGACTGCCCTGTTGATTTAACCTACAGCCCACATGGTGACTAAATCCCAAATCTGCTCAGGCTCGTCGCCGGCCTCCACAACCTTGTTATTGTCCACATGGCAGCTGATAATCATGGGCTCCAGGGGCGCTGCCAACCCCCACACCATGGATTTATTTAGTAGAAGCAGGGCCCACCCCCTTTCCCCAGCACAAGCCGTAATTTCAGTGTTGTATTGTGGGCTAAATCAAGTCCGTAGGGCCAGGCCTTAATTTAGCCCACAGACGTTTAAAATTGGGCTTTTAGTCCATCTAATACCACTACAACTACTAACCGTGCCCTGTAAAATGACTCCTAATGAAGAACCTTCATTTTCTGTCTACATCAGACCGGTCAGTAAGCCTCTTGCTCAATGTAGAGTGACGTACTTCCACTGCACGTCCAGTTCTGGTTCCACTATATTTGCCCACATCGTAGTGCTTTCTCGTCAATGAATCAATTTTCATCACTTTCACTTATCATTGTACATATCGGAAATAGTGGTGTATTGGCAGATTGTTTTTTCCTTTATAAATTCTGTATTTCACATTTTGGTCATTTTTGTAACCATACTGTGCCTTTTCACTGTTAGCCTAGTTAGCTTAGCATAGCACAGCTATTGTATTGTCTATATTTATGTCATGATGCTGATGTCTCTACCATTCCAAATACCACTGCATGGGCAGTAATAGACGTGTGAAATTCACCCAAACATCTGTCTGACTCCCAGCTGTTACCTGACTTGTTTTAATTCTGCTGTGGTGGAACATCGGGATGTCCTACTCTCACCCAGTGACTTGGGGACAGGGGAAAGGGCCAAGAAATGTAAATGCGTGCGCCTCAGGCAGGAGAGGTAAATGTAGGTGCTGTGGCACTCAGGATGGAGAGATGAAATGAGGAGATGCAAATGTAGGGGCCTGAGCATCAAGGGGAAGAAATGGTGTTAAGATATATGCCTTGACACCTGGGGTACCAGGTGTGAATGTATTGTGAATGTATGTGCTCTTGGCGCCAAGGAAGAGGAATGTAGATGGTATAAAGGTATTCACCTTGGCGCCCAGAAGATAGTCTTGTTTTGTTGTTGGAGGAATAAAGTCTGAATCGGCAACGCTTGTGTCTTGTCTCATCATCCCTCCACACTGGTGACCTACGACATGAGAATGGAAGACAAAGCGAGCTCCTCTTCGGGAACACCCATGAACCATGCATCCCCCCTGGGACCCTGGCCGCATTCACCGTGGCGATCAAGCTCCCAGATTTTTGGCTTCATGACCCGGCTGCCTGGTTCATCCACGTGGAAGCTCAGTTTGCTCTCCCCGGAATTTCTGCTAATGACACGAAGTACCATTACGTGGTGGCTTCACTAGACCCCCGCTCCACTCAGTGAGCCATGATCCTGCTCCGAGCCCCCCTAGCCCAGGGGACGTACAATGCTCTCAAACAACTGCTGTTAGGGTGTTACACTCTCTCCGCTGGAGAGAGAGCAGAGAAGCTCTTCTCACACTCGGAGTTAGGGTACGGATCGGCTGTGGAACTATTGGAGAGTATGCTGGCTTTGTTGGGCTCTTTTCTCTTCACTCAGCTCTTCCTGAGGAAACTGCCAGTCTCGGCATGGGCAATTTTGGTCAACCCACCGCTGCTGGCTGCTAGGGACTACCGCTTGCTGGCAGAGGAAGCGGACTGCATTATCCTGGCAAGTAGGAGTTTCGGAGTCCAGGTGGTGATCCCGGGATCTTCGGTGGAGCCCACCAAGGTTGAGGAGCTGAAGGCTGTGGTCGGGACAGCCACTCGGAGATGCCAGAACAGGACAGTGTGTTTCTACCATCAGCATTTTGGCGCTAACGCGCAGCATTGTCTCCCACCATGCCACTTCAAGATGCCGGAGAAACGGGCCAGCCAGTGGTCAGTAGCAGCTACAACCACTAGCAACAGGGAGAAGCTGCTTTTCATTGAGGACACATGTTCCGGTAGACAGTTTTTGGTGGACTCTGGTTCCCAGAAGAGTCTTATTTGCCGGCTGGCACTGAGAGTGGCGGAAGGCTGTGGCCCGTCATTAACAGCCGCCAACGGATCCCCTATTAAGACTTTTGGAGAAAGGTCACTGACTGTGTGTTTGCATAAACGCAACTTCAAGTGGGACTTTGTGGTAGCTACCTGCTTGGTTCCTATCTTAGGTGCTGATTTTCTGTGTGCTTATGGTCTCCTTGTCAATGTTGCTAACAGACGTTTAGTGGATGCTGTGTCTTTTTCTTCACTGCCTTGTATGACTCGTGGAGCTGGGCCACTAACACATGCTAATTTTTTAGCCTTGGGGGATGTGTATCAATGTTTGCTTTCCGAGTTTCCCGCACTCAGGGTACCCACCTTTTCTGCTACTGTGAGCAAGCATGGGGTCGAGCATTTTATCACTACAAAGGGCCAACCGGTTTTTGCTCATCTGCGCCGCCTGGACGTGGCTAAGCTAGCCATCGCGTGGGAAGAGTTTTGCTAACTTGGAACATCTGGGGATTGTTAGGCACTCCCATAGCCCTTGGGTGTCCCCGCTGCACATGGTGCCCAAGTCTGATGGTTCGTGACGGCTATGCGGTGATTTCTGTCACCTGAACAACGTCACTGAACGACATCATTGAACACGACCTCTACCCCATCCCACACATCCAAGATTTTTTGGTGCACCTTGCTGGAATGCGCATTTTTTCTAAAGTAGATCTGGTCCACGGCTACCACCAGGTCCCGGTTTGTGCTGAAGACGTTCCAAAAACCTTGGTGATAAAACCTTTCGGCCTCTTCGAGTTTTTATGCATGCTGTTCGGGCTGAAGGGCACAGCCCAGACGTTTCAGAGGATGATGGACACGGTGTTCCACAACTTGCCGTTTGTGTTCATCTATCTACAGATAACATTCTGATGGCTAGCACATCAGAGGAGGAGCACCTCTCCCATCTGAAACAATTTTTCTGTTGGTTGGAAGCACACGGGCTGATAGATAATCCAGCAAAGTGCCAGTTCGGGCTGCTGGTGATCAATTTCTTGGGCCACCGCATCTTGACGGAGGGCGCGATTTTGCTGCTGGATAAAGTACGGGCGGTGTCAGAGTTCCCGCGTCCGCAGACTGAGGGCGCTGCAGGAATTTTGGGGGATGGTCAGTTTTTACAACCGTTTCCTTCCCTGGGAAGCCCAGCTGCTTCAACCACTGTACGGCACGCTCAAAAAGAAGAAACCCGCATATAGTGTTGACTGTACCCCTGATCGGGCCCAGGCTTTTGCAGGTGCCAAGGTTGCACTCGCCAATGCGGCTTTGCTGGCCCACCCATCCCTGTTGGTGGGGATTGCGCTCACTACAGATGCGTCTGACGTAGTGGTAGGAGCAGTGGTGGAACAGTACATCTGCGGTTTGTGACAATCTCCCGCCTTTTTCAGCTGTACTCTGCGTGACAACAAGCATAAGTATAGCACTTTGGACAGCGAGCTGTTGGCTTTCTACCTAGCCACACGGCATTTCCAGTTCTGGCTCCAGGGTCGCGATTTTACCACATTTGCTGACCACAAGCCTCTAACCTACGTGATGTCCAAAGTTTGAAACTGTGGTTGACTCAGCAAGAACGGCACCTAGCCGCAATATTGGACTTCACTACTGACATTCATCATGTGGCCAGTAAACTCAATGTTGTGGCTGACTACCTGTCGCACACACTGGTTTTCCCGGTCTACGTGGGTATTGATTTTTCCGCCATGGCCGCCGACCAATCGGGGGACGCGGACATTAATGCACTCCGATCCCAATGTACCGGACTAAAGCTAGAGAGCAGAGTGGTTGGGTTGACCGCCTGCCTTGGGTCATACTGGGGTTTGTCATCCGCGCCCAAAGAGGATTTGGCAGCTTCCCAATCTGAGCTTGTTTCTTTGTCAGCCGTTACGGATTCCAGGTGAATTTTTGCCGGAAAGTCCCACGCCTGGTACCGACTTGTCCATGCACCTTTTTCCCAGGGCAGAGGCTAGCAGCATTCCGGGGCCGGTGCACCATTGTTTTCCCTGCACTTTGTTCCAACACGTTTGGAGAATGCCGAGTTTGTTTTCATTAGACATGACGCCCACAGAACCCCGCTGCGTCCACCTTACGATGGCCCTTTCAGAGTTTTGGAAACAGAGGGGAAACATTTTGTGTTGGATTTTTTGTAGTGAAACCATCTGTATAGACAGACTTAAGCCTGCTTATGTGTTGGCAGATGAGCAGGTGGTGCTGGCCCAGGTTCCCCGGCATGGATGCCCCCTGGCGGTGGGTTCACAGGTTGGTCTTCCCCCTTCAGAGAATTGTGCTCAGAAGACCAAAGCTTTCCCCTCCCCACCTTTTTCCCCTTCAGAGGACTGCTCGCTGCAGACCAAGTCTTTTTCCTCCCCACCTCGACAGGAAGGTCCTTCTGTCGGTTCGGCAGCTCCACGTTACAGCCATTAGGGTCGATTGCTCAAGCCCAAGGTACTGGTCGGTTAAGACCCCTTCTGGGTGTTTGGGGGGGGAGGGGCATGGTGGAGCACTGGGAGGTCCTACTCTCCCCCAATGACTTGGGGATAGGGGGAGGCACAAGAAATGTAAATGCGTGCGCCTCAGGCAGGAGAAGCGAATGTAGGTGCTGTGGCACCCAGGGGTAAGAGATGAAATGAGGAGATGTAAATTCCCCCTGCATCCATTTCTCAAATGGTGTTAAGATATGTGCTTTGACATCCGGGATACCAGGTGTGAATGTACTGTGAATGTATGTGCTCTTGGTGCCAAGGAAGAGGAGTGTAGATGTTATAAAGGTATTCACCATAGCGCCCGGAGGATAGTCTTGTTTTGTTGTTGGAGGAATAAAGTCTGAATCGCCAGCACTTGTGTCTCGTCTCATCATTCGTCCACACTGCTGCAGAATCAGTCAGTTGCTTCTGTTAGCATTGCTGCTTTTGTTATTGCTTAGTTAGCTTCCATTTGCTAGTGTTATTTATTCTCATTAAAGCCTTTACTCACTCCTAATAACATTGCATAGACTCAAATGAATATGGGAAATAAAGCCACTAATAGTTGGTATGATAAAGACTCTGATTATACATAATAAGAAACCTGTTAGGTATGCTAGCTCATTTTAAAACATCAATAATCCCACAGTTTAGATTAAAGGTATAGTCTAATTTTTTTTTTTAAATAATCTGAATTCTGGAATTCAATGCAATATAAAACCTTAACTTTGCTTTCATTGTTATTCGACCATTCAAGCAAATATTGCTGCATTTTCTGTACCTTCAGATCCATTTTTATGCACAGAAAGAGGGTCCCTGTCTATGTAGGCGGCCATCTTGGGCCACTGTAGTGTCTTGCAAAGTTTTTATTTCAAACCTGAATTATACAAATGGCCCTCCAGTGGGCTCACCACCTGCAGAAGGGATCATGGTGCTATGTGAACCGGGTGGAAGTTCACCTACTCTGCCGGGACTGATGCCCCCGCGACCCGGAATCCCAGATAAGCGGTAGAAGATGGATGGATGGATGGATGAATTTTACAAATGGCTTCTGTGGGTTTGTCAATATGGATCTTCTCTTTGGAAGAGAGTGATAACTGACTAGATATGAAGTGGTTGCATTTTGAAATCTGACTGCTAGATTGCGCTGAATTTTACATACTGCACCTTTAAAAAAATCACAGTTTCTGCTGAAGCCTCACAACACCATGCAGGCTGCTGACTATTGATGTGCCTACAAGATGGCAGAGAATGTAACCAAAAGGTGCTCGCTAACTAGCTACCTAGTATGCTACTTGCTACACAGAATGGGCCTGCGACAACGTAAGGTTGCCTTTTATTCTGCTGTGAAGTTGATGAAGACCTGAGACTTTCTCTGTTATCAGATGTTTTAAACACTGTTCAGTTTAGAAAGTCTCTGTATGAAAGGAAGTCCAGCAGTAGATAAATGCCTCATCAATAATTTTCTTCTCACCGTGAAGTTTTTCCCCCTAGTTTTATGTTTGTGGTTGTTTTTGTCGGCCGTGTCCTGCTGAATCCCTGCTCACAGATATGGGGCATGAGGCAGGGCGGCCTGTTGTGATAATAACCCTTAAAAACATAAAATGTCTCTTTACCAGCACCCCTCACTGCCCATTATCCTCCCTATGAAATACAAAAAGCTGCTCATTTTTAGATTTAACAGGCAGTATCAGCGTTTATCAGAGGAAGAACAAGAGTTGCAAATTAGCTAATAGCTATACACTCTATGTGCAACACATCAGAAGAACAGAATTACAACGGGACTGATGCAGAAAACGTCCAGATATCTGAAAACCTTTTCTCACAAAGGTCGTTTGATGACATTTACAACAGGATAGCTCTCCTTAATGAAGCCCTGTAATATTTTACCTCAAAATGACCAATATTTGGACATATGGGACGGTGAGATGGAAATGAATTCACCAGGACCCTAAATCCAGCAAGTGCAGCTTTACCTTTCTACAGTGGATGTGAGCAGTCACATGTCGTCCATATTTAAACAGTCTGTGGTTTTAATCCACAAATTCCAGCCAATCAGAGGTAAGTATTCAACGAGGCCATGCCATAAAGGTGCTGAGCACCCAGTGAGCTGCACACGCTTGCATGCACACACACATACGCGCACACGCACGCACACACATTATTTTGTTAGAGTTATCATTCATGCATCTCCTCCCTGGCTTCTAGTCAGTGAACATGATACGTGATGATACATAAAAGCAGTGACAGCTTGGATTTAATATTCTGCTACTACCAAAACGACAACAGCTTCTTTCCCTTGAATTCAAACAGTGCACAGTGGTTGATTGACAATGCAACCATTAAAGAAAAATGTCTGCTACTAGCTGTCTTAGCCAGGGCTGGACTGGGACAAAAAAAAAAAAAAAAAAATCAGCCCTGGCATTTTCGGTCCAATTTAAGTAGCAACATTCAACCATCACACTTAATGGTCTAACGGGGGTCCAAATTATCCCACTTTTGCCCTTAACAAGTGAATCCCTGTGGTGTTGAGAAAAAAGAATGAAAGAAAGAAAGAAAGTTACTTTATTATCTATTTTGAATAAATATTTTGTCATAATTTTAAAGTGTCAACATTTTCAAAAGGTGCAAAACTTTGAGAAAAAGCCACACAATTACATAAAAAAAAAAATCAAACGTGTACAATAAAAGCTTCAAATTTACTAGGATAACAAATTTATAGGGATGACTGCCCATTTATTTAAAATATGTAATTAAACAAAATAAATAAAAAAAAAATAAAAGCAACCTTGAATTTAAAAGAAAAAAGTTACAAATTCATGGCAAAATTTGCACATTTATGAGGAAAAAATTGACATCTGTACCATTACAGTCATTGAGAATGTAAAGACAGGAAGTTATTTACAAGATTTAATAAATTCATTAAGATAAGCCTTTGTTAGTCCCGCAGTGGGGAAATTCCAGGATTACAGCAGCAAAGTGTCACACATGTATGTGTATCAGCCCGAGTACACAAACTTTTTAACTGTACTTGGCCAGCCGTATCCCACCGGGAGATTTGAACTCATGCCTCCTGCTCTGGAGTCCCGCACTCTACCTGTTTCGCCAATAGGGTCAACCCCCTTGCCAAGCCAAGTGGGCGTTTATATTGATTCCGCTACAAAAGGGATAGCAGCACTCCGAGATAATAGGAGAATAAGAACTGGTTAGCCAAAGCAGTAAATGAATATACATATGTAGTTGTGTAATGGAGGGGATAATTTTTATTGTGCAAAGTTGTCACGTTTAGTACATTCAATACGACCTCTACGAGCAGCCCTGGTTAGGTTATAAAGTCTGACAGCAGTAGGTAGGAAGGGCCTGCGGAACTTCTCAGTCATGCACCTAGCATGACACAGCCTACCGCTAAATGAGCTCCTCAGTGTGTTCAGCATGTGCTGCATGGGGTGGGACTCAGAGTCCAGCAGAGATGACAGCTTAGCCACCATCCTCCTCTCTCCTGTCTCCTCCACTGGGTCGAGGCATCGCCCCAGAACAGAGCTAGCTTTTTTGATCAGCCTGTTCAGTCTCTTCCTGTCGGCTGCTGTCCCAGCTGTACCAGCAGACCACTCTAAATGTCATGGCTGATGCCACCACCGAATCATAGAAGGTCATCAGGAGTGGCCCTTGCATTCCAAAAGACCTCAGTCTCCTCGCCCCTTCTTGTAGATCACGTTGGTGTTGTGTGATCAGTCCAGTTTATTGTTCAGGTGAACACCCAGGTACTTGTAGGATGCCACCATCTCAATATCTGTTCCCTGGATGTTTACTGGTGCTGTGGGGGGTTGTCCTCGCCTGTGGCAGTCCACCACCAGTTCCTTAGTTTTCCTTACATTGATCTGGAGGCAGTTCTGTTGGCACCAGTCCACGAAGTCCTGGTTCAGTCCTCTGTACTCCACATCATCCCCATCAGAGATGAGGCCGACGATCACAGAGTTGTCAGAGAACTTCTGTAGATGGCAGCGTGGTGTGTTGTGTGAAAAGTCAGCAGTGTAGAGGGTGAACAGGAAGGGAGCCAGAACTGTTCCCTGGGGGGCCCCTGTACTGCAGATGATAGTATCAGACACACAGTCCTGGGTTCTCACAAACTGTGGTCAATTTGTGAGGTAGTTGAGGATCCACGATGACAGAAAAGAAATTAATAAATTGTTGAGACAAAGGTCAGAAAATCACAAGAAAAATGGAGCTCATTTGCAATAATTAAAAAAAAATTAAGGAAAAAAAAATCAATGGAAAGATGATGATGATGGAAAACTACTGAGACAAAAATGCAAAGACAGAAGAAAAAAGAAGCCAGTTTATGATGCAAAAGTCACAAATTCAAGAAAAATATCATTCCATGAGCAAAAATTTTTCACAAAGTTTCAAATTTCATGAACTTTCTTAAAAACTCTAAAATTTAAAAAAAAAAAATCATCAGAAAAAGTTGGTAATTTATGACAACTCTCCAAATTCACATAAAAAATTTCCACATTTTCAATTTTAAAAAATCTCTAATTTAGGTGGTAGAGTAGCCTGGAACTGTACACAAGTTAACGTAGGTTATCTTTATACATTATCACTCAAATATACATAAGAGTAGTTACCTCAAAATCGATAAGAAGTTACCAAGATGTGACTTTAGTCTGGACAGTTTGAGGTTTTTCTCCTGAATTTATGGCAGTTTTATTCTAAATTTACTACCTTTTCCATATAAATTTGAAAAATTGTTTTCCCCCACTTAAATCAGCTTTGTCCTCATAATTTGTATTTAGTGTTAACTTAGGGCTTTTTTCTTGTGCATTTGAGACTTTACTCTCATAAATTTGTGAGGTTTTTCTCATAAATTAGAAATCAAAAATAAGATGAGCAAAGATGCAGTATTTTCTGTTATAGTATAGATTATTAATAGCCTGTTTTCTAACCCCCACCCCAGGTAAAAACCTCATGTACTTTGAAACCTAAATGTTTCCAGGTATGCATCATAATCTTACAGTAATAAATTCAGACAGACTCAAAAACTATTCATAACATTGCACAATATTCCAGCTGAGGTTGGGGTCATACATCATTATGTATGTGTTACCTGTAGAACAGCTGCAGCAGCCTCCTGTCCCCTTTTCCCGCTGCCGAGATAGGTGTTATGTATGAAAATGGACTTACAATAATGAAGCCAGGTGCACGACTGAACTTCTTTTTATTGAACTCCACACACACTACACTACAACCACCAGGCAGGGGCGATGGCCAAGATACCCGCCCCTCCTGCTCTTTATAGGCACAGGCGGTGCCAGAAACGGAATTTAGTGCCACCACACCATGCCTCACAAATAAGAGCATAGGAACTATATAAAGAGCTATATAACATCCCCCCCCCCCAGAAAAGTCCAAACACACATACAATTGAGATCCTCCCTGTCATGAACCTGGGTTTGCCTTCCAAACCCGGTTCTGACTTATTGCTATGTTTTGCCCTAGTTTCCACCTGGCGCTTCAGGGAAGCTATTTGGTCTCTGTTCCCTGAGAGCTTGGGCACGCTCCCTCCTCCTGTCAAGTGCCATCAGCTGTACAGTAATGGCTGTTCCCACACACATACACATGCACACACACACACACTCCATTCATTCTCATTCACATGCCTAGACACTCACTCATGTAGAGCTGAGGTTCATTAGTCCAGCCCACGCTTTCCCACAACGGTGATCGCTTTCCTCGTTTAGTTTATTATTATTTAAACGAGGAGTTAGTAGGAAGAGATCGCTGCAGCATTCGCCCTCATTCGTGGCAGTTAGTTCTCCACAGATGTTGAACAACTTCCTTCACGCATTCAGCCTGACATTTTCAGACGTTCCTTCCTGGATTTTAGCAGCTGACCCAGCTTGTTTTCTCCCATCCTCCAGACTACACGGGAGGCCCTGGATTGCTCCAGTTCGGTGAGTCATTGCCTTTCTCCCCGTGCTGACAGCTATTTAGCGGCACTAGGCTTTCCCATTGCCAGGCTGTAGAGCATCCGGGCGGCGCCCTGTATGTCTGGTGGCCATTTTACTCATCATTGCAATTCTTTGCATTTGTGGACATTTGTGGACTGGTTACTTTCATGAGTATTGTTAAGAAAAGTGCACATTCTACTCCTGCTATTGGGTTTCTCATTTCCTCCCTCATGCGCCGCATAATGGCACACAGGGATTTATGACAGAATACTGCGGCCACACAGAAGAAACCCAGCAGAATAGAAGTGTTTTTTCTTTTTCCCTTTGCATAGCATTTCCTTCCTCCCTGACTTTAAACATGGTGGTTCAGATGTTGATGGAGTTGGAGTTGGAGCAGGAGCTGCGCTCGTTGTGCTTCTTGGAGGAGATTATTTCATGGATGTAGAAGCCCAGTTCCTCCCTGGCCATTTGTCAGGCTCAGGACACCGCGAGGAGGGTGATGGAACAAGACAGCCTCTGGGATCATCTGGAGGCAATGGAGATCGTCTGGGACATCTTCGCCGTGCCATGCATGGAATCAGATGAGGATGTCCCAGTGCTCGAGCAACTTGCGGCAACTTCGCTCATCTTTCCTGAGGATGTGGGGCCTCTCTGCGTGGTTGACCCGCTGCCCGGTGCAGTGCTCTGTGTTCTGGACTACCTCATTCCCGAGTTACCCAGGAGGAGGAGAGGGAGGAATCCCTGCCGCAAGAAGCGTCCAGCTCCACTTACTACAACTCCGCCTCCCCTCTCTGAGCCATGCTCCGCTCCGTCACGGGAGGAAATGGAGGAACGCAGGCGGGCTCTTCTGGCAGAGACGGACCTCATCTTGGAGGTGAAGCCGTGGCTCCTCCTGGAGATGGCCGACAGGCTAAAGGAACTTTCCCCAAGGGAGGAGGAACCGCAACCAGATGAGGGATGCCAGGAGAGGAGAGAGGACACCTCAGAGACTGCTGGGGACCTCGAGTGCCAGGAGAACAGGCAAGTTTCTTCTCATTTAAATTTCACGATCAATGATCAATGTTGCCTGCCTCCTGGCAAGGAGACTTGGGGTGTGCAGTCCCCTGAGTGCTCCGCCCCAGTGGCATATAGTGCTCTCATGCCTGGTCTCAATGACTCCTTTCTACGTGCCCCTACGAGTCCATCGGTCCTGGATCCAGGTTGCTTGGGGGAGGAGGAGCCGGAGGGCTGGATGGGTCCAGCCCATGGGCCAGCGGAAGGGTTGTCCACGGCCGCCATGCCAGAGGAACCGGAGGCATGGAGGACGGCGCCCGAGAGCACCACAACTGCAACCACCATCACGCCAGCTGCGGGGGCCACCGCAGTGGAGTCATCCCCCGGACCAGACCTCCAGCCAAGGGGACCCGGGGCGTCGTCGTCAGAGTCCTGGATGGCGGTAGAGCTTAATCACTGGCAAGTAATCTCTCCTGTAGTTCATTTGTTGATGGTGGAGGGATCTTGTTTGGTTTTTGGGGAGGGGAGTTAGGTACGGCTCTTAGCCGCATCTGGACCTCCCTCGCTGGGCTCTGCTGTTGCCAGTGACCCTAACCGTTCTTCCTCTCCTATCCCCTTCGAGCTCCACCTTAGGGTCGCCGGAGAGGAACTTTCACCACCTGGGCCACCCACAGATGACGAGGCGAGTCCAGGGTTCTTGGAGGAGGCTGACGGGGATGAAGCACCCGACGGACCGGGGGAACCCACGCACCCTATATCGCTGGAGTCCTGGATGGCAGTGGAGCCAGAGTTCAGGCAAGTGTGCTCCATTTTGTCAGTAATGTCAATGTTAATGTCACACTGCCCGACTTATGGTGAGGTGGACCCGGGGCAGCTCACAGTAGCCCTCGGGGCTGCCACACTGGGCTCTGCCGCTGCAGGCAACCCTGACCTGGTTTCTCTTTTCCTCCCTTCAGGCTCAGAGCCCCTGGCCAGGGTTGCCGGAGAGCTGTTGGTGTTGTTGGAGGCCGCCGAGGATCGGGGTCCAGCATTAGGTGACGTGAGGAGCATCACCTCCCTCGCTGGGGAGCCCACTGCGGGTGCAGCAGAGCTCCAGCCGGGGTCCACCGTGGGTGCAGCAAAGCTCCAGCTGGGGTCCACCGCGGGTGAGGCAGGGCTCCAGCCGGGGTCCACCGCGGGTGAGGCAGGGCTCCAGCCGGAGTCCATCGCTGGTGCAGCAGAGCTCCAGCTGGAGTCCGCTGCTGGTGCAGCCACGTCCCAGACCGGGACCATCACAGGTGCAGCCACATCCCAGACCGGGACCATCACGGGTGCAGCCACGTCCCAGACCGAGACCATCACGGGTGCAGCCACGTCCCAGACCGGGACCATCGCGAGTGCTACGGTCCCCCTGCCCCTTGCCTCGAACGGCAGGAGGGGCTCCTGTTCACTGGTTGGGCCCCCGATGTTCCAGAGTATGGAGGCTGCCTGTCTGCCTTCCCCTCTGGTCCTGGTGGCTTCATCACGGGGACCGGCTACCCAAAGGACTTGGCTTATGGGTTAGGTGGTCCATCGGCCCGGACAGGCTTCCAGACATTATCATGCAGGCCGCCTGCTGGACTTGGGACTTGGGCAGGCCAACTGATCTGCCACTCCTCATCTTGCTGAGGGCCTGGGATTCTGGTCGACCCCCTGAACTTTGGACTTCTGGAGAGGGGGGTTAGTGTTCCAGGATGGGGGCCGTTAGGAGGGGTTTGCTTGTTATTTTTTTTTTTTTTCTGGTTGTGTTTTCACCGGTTGCTTCCCTCCTAACCTCCCACCCTGGGTTATTGTTTGTTGCCGAAAGGGTGGGGTGGGGGGGGTGTTCCCTCGTTGGGGTTGTCTTTTTTTTTTTGGCTGATGATTCTGGGGTGTCTGGTAACCACCCCTTGGTGGGGGAGGGGGGCTGTCATGAACCTGGGTTTGGCTTCCAAACCCGGTTCTGACTTATTGTTATGTTGTGCCCTAGTTTCCACCTGGCGCTTCAGGGAAGCTATTTGGCCTCTGCTCCCTGACAGCTTGGGCACGCTCCCTCCTCCTGTCAAGTGCCATCAGCTGTACAGTAATGGCTGTTCCCACACACATACACTCCATTCATTCTCATTCACACGCGCAGACACTCACTCATGTAGAGCTGAGGTTCATTAGTCCAGCCCACACTTTCCCACACTGGCATCTCTTTCCCTGTTTAGTTTATTATTATTTAAAGAGGAGTTAGTAGGAAGAGATCGCCGTAGCATTCACCCTCATTCGTGGCAGTTAGTTCTCCATGGATGTTGAACAACTTCCTTCACGCATTCAGCCTGACATTTACAGACGTTCCTTCCTGGATTTTAGCAGCTGACCCAGCTTGTTTTCTCCCATCCTCCAGACTACACGGGAGGCCCCGGAACGCTCCAGTTCGGTGAGTCATTGCCTTTCTCCACGTGCTGACAGCTATTTAGTGGCACTAGGCTTTCCTGTCGCCGGGCTGTAGAGCATCTGGGCGGTGCCCAGTATGTCTGGTGGCCATTTTACTCATCATTGCAATTCTCTGTATTTGTGGACATTTCTGGACTGGTTACTTTCATGAATATTGTTAAGAAAAGTGCACATTCTACTTATGGTATTGGGTTTCTCATTTTCTTCCCTGTGCGCTGCACAATGGTGCACGGAGGTTTATGACACTCTCCAATTTAAGACCCGAATCATGCACTAAAATAATGGAAAACAATGTACTATAACTGGCCTAACACATTCACACCAAAGCAATTAAAAACTAGGGGGGGGGGCAGGTTAACTACCGTCCAACCCCCAAACGGCAACGTAGATTTATTCTGCCACCTGGAAAATAAATAAAGTCCATTGCCAAACTAAAATAACTGTTGTGTTTCTAAACTAAACAAAACATAAAACAATCCCCAGAACTACACACATATATATATACTGTATATATATATATATATATATATATACACACACACACACACACTACCATTCAAAAGTTTGGGGTCACTTAGAAATTTCCTTATTTTTGAAAGAAAAGATAAGATAAGATAAGATAAGATAAGCCTTTATTAGTCCCACAACGGGGAAATTCCAGGATTGCAACAGCACAGGGATAGCAACACTCAGAGCAACAATCAGAAGGCAAGAAAAAAAACAAAAAAAAAACAAAAAAAAAACAAGCAAGCAAGAGCAGCTAATATACATATGTACGTATTACTATAAAATATATATATATATACACACACACAGACACACAGTGCAGAGCATTGTAGCTGGATGGAATAAATATATGAATATATGAACACACAGTGCAGAGCATTGTAGCTAGATGGAATAAATATGTAAATATATAAACACCCACAGTACGGAGCATTGCAGCTAGGTGGAATAAATATGCAAGTATATAAACACACACAGTGCGGAGCAATGTAGCTAGATGGAATAATATGTAGATATATAAATATATAAACACACCCAGTGCAGAGCATTGTAGCTAGATGGAATAAATATGTAAATATATAAACACCCACAGTACGGAGCATTGTAGCTGGGTGGAATAAATATGCAAGTATATAAACACACACAGTGCGGAGCAATGTAGCTAGATGGAATAATATGTAGATATATAAATATATAAACACACCCAGTGCTGAGCATTGTAGCTAGATGGAATAAATATGTAAATATATAAACACACACAGTGCAGAGCATTGTTGCTAGATGGAATGAAACAGCATAACCGTCTACTTAGTTATCCTACATGGTATGATTATGTGCCCATACATATTCTCACCCTCCATAGCGACCGGTAAGTTCCTAGTTGTATGCCGGAGGGGACCATTGTGTAAGTCTATTGCATCTTTTGCATTCAAAAAAACTATTAGTTTGTTACGTCTTTTTGCTATCTCTGCGAGCAGCCCTGCTTAGGTTGTACAGTCTGACAGCCGTTGGTAGGAAGGACCTACGAAACCTCTCGGTTGTGCACCTGGGATGATGTAGTCTGCTGCTAAATGAGCTCCTCAGTGCATTCAGTATGTCCTGCATAGGGTGGAACTCGGACTCCAGCAGAGATGACAGTTTAGCCACCGTCCTTCTCTCTCCTATCTCCTCCATCGGATCAAGGCGCTGCCCCAGGACAGAGCTAGCTTTCTTAATCAGTTTGTTCAGTCTCTTCCTATCGGCTGCAGTAATGCCACTGCCCCAGCAGACCACTCCAAAAGTGATGGCTGATGCCACCACCGTGTCATAGAATGACTTCAGCAGCGCCCCTTGTACACCAAAAGACCTGAGTCTCCTCAGCAGGAACAGCCTGCGCTGTCCCTTCTTGTAGAGTGCATCAGTATTGTGTGACCAGTCTAGTTTATTGTTCAGATGAATACCCAGGTACTTATAGGATGTCACCATCTCGATGTCTGTTCCCTGTATATTTACTGGTACTGTGAGGGGCTGCCCATGCCTGCGGCAGTCCACCACCAGCTCCTTAGTTTTCCTCGCGTTGATCTGGAGGCAGTTCCGATGGCACCAGTCCACGAAGTCCTGGATAAGCCCTCTGTACTCAGCTTCATCTCCATTGGAGATGAGGCCAACGATCGCAGAGTCATCAGAGAACTTCTGTAGATGGCAGTGTGTTGTGTTGTGTGAGAAGTCCGCAGTATAAAGAGTGAACAGGAAGGGAGCCAGCACCGTTCCCTGGGGGGCCCCCGTGCTACTGATGATCGTGTCGGACACACAGTCCCGGGTTCTCACAAACTGAGGCCGGTTCGTGAGGTAGTCCAGGATCCATGATGACAGGTGCTGGTCCACCCCTGCGCGCAGCAGCTTGTCCTTCAGGATCATCGGTTGGATGGTGTTGAAAGCACTGGAGAAGTCAAAGAACATGATCCTCACCATATTCCCGGGCTTCTCCAGGTGGGACAGAGAACGGTGAAGGAGGAAGATCACCACATCCTCCACCCCAATGCCATGCTGGTAGGCGAACTGGAGTGGATCCATCGCTGGTTCCACCAGGGGGCGGAGGTGAGCAAGGAGCAGTCTCTCCAGGGTCTTCATCAAGTGGGACGTCAAGGCCACCGGTCTGTAGCTGTTCAGGTCTTTGGGGTGGGAAGTTTTTGGTACAGGTACCACACAAGATGTTTTCCACAGCTGTGGTACCCTCCCCAGTTTCAGGCTCATGTTGAAGATATACGTCACAATCCCACACAGCTGGTCTGCACAGGACTTGAGGAGCTTTGCGCTGATGCCGTCCGGTCCCGGCGCCTTCCTCGCCTTGATCGTCCTCAGCTCCGTCCTCACCTGGGTCCTGGTCAGGGTCAGGATGGGGGGCTGTGTGTTGGGAGTGGGGGGGTGTTGGTGGAGTGGGGAGTGGGCAGCAGGACTTGATTTCTTTAGAGGCAGCAGTGGTTGTTGTGCAGTCAGGGGGGAGGGCGGTTGGTCAAATCTATTGAAAAACAGATTCAGGTTGTTCGCCCACTCCCTGCCCCCTGTGGCCTGGGGGGAGGTATTCTGGAGCCCCGAGATGGTTTTGAGGTTTCTCCAGACCCCGCTGATGTCGCTCTGTTGCAGCTTGTCCTCCATCTTCTTCCTGAAGCTGTCCTTGCCTTCTCTGATCTTTCTCCTCAGCTCCCTCTGTACGGACTTCAGCATCTCCCTGTTCCCTGACCTGAAGATCCTCTTCTTCTTTCTCAGAAGTGTTTTTATCTCAGGGTTGATCCAGGGTTTGTTGTTTGAGTGACGCCGTATGGTCTTGGTGGGAACGGATTTGTCCACACAGAAGCTGAGGTAGCCCGTGAAGGTGTGAATGAGGCCATCGATGTCCTCACCATGTGGATCGCAGAGCTGCTTCCAGGCGGTGGCTTCAAAACAGCCCTTTAGGGTGTCCATTGTCTCCTCAGACCATAACTCCACAGTGTGCATGGCCGGAGGTTGTCTGTGCACTAGGGGTTTGTACACCGGCCGGAGATGAACCAAGTTGTGATCCGATCTCCCGAGTGGGGGGAGTTGTGATGAGGTGTACGCCTCCTTAGTGTTTGCGTAGAATAAATCCAGTGTTTTATTGTCTCTAGTGTGGCATGTGACATACTGGGTGAACGTGGGTAGAATGGGAGACAGTGAAACATGGTTGAAATCGCCTGAGATGAGGAGAAGAGCATCTGGGTGTTCTGTCTGCAGCCTGCTGGTTACTGAATGGATGACGTCACGTGCTGTCCCAGCGTTCGCCGTCGGATTTGCATAAACAACAATGCAGATCACGTGTGAGTGTTCTCTCGGGAGATATGTAGGCCTCATGCTAACAGCTAGCAACTCAATGTCTTTGCTGCAGTGTCGTTGTTTAACAGTGATATGTCCCGGTCTGCACCAGTTGTTGTTAACATACATGATCACTCCACCGCCCCTAGTTTTGCCACTGTCTGGTGTTCGGTCAGCTCGTATCATGTGAAAACCCTCCAGCTCAATGTTAGCATCTGCTGCTAGTTCAGTTAGCCACGTCTCAGTAAACAAAAGGAGAGAGCACTCCCGGTATGTGCTATCATAACGGGAGATAGCCGCTAGCTCATCTAACTTTCCCAGTATCGACCGTACATTTCCCATGACAACAGATGGAAGGGAGGGTCTGTACCTTATATTTTTTGTCCTCCGCCTTACTCCAGCCCGGCAGCCGCGGCGTTTTCGCCTCAGTTCTCTCGGTATGTCGAGTTTTTCCAATGGGACCGGGTGGCGGTTGAATGCTAGCAGCTGTTCTCTGCTGTATCGTATCCTGCTATAAACAGTGGCTCCGTCCACCGGCTCAGGAGACATTTAGGACGATCTGTGTGTCCGTGATATAAGTGGGGTGAAAAAAAAAGACGGATCAAAAGAGAGAGGAAGGGAAAAAGACTCGGAATCGAGCCGCTGTTGCAAAAGGCAGCCGACTCGTGTGGCGCCGAGAGAAAAAAAAAAAAAAAAAAAAAGCACTTTTTTTCAATGAAGATAACTTTAAACTAATCAGAAATACACTCTATACATTGCTAATGTGGTAAATGACTATTCTAGCTGCAAATGTCTGGTTTTAGACATCAATTATCCCCAGTTGGAGGAAGTCATTTGACACAGAGTGAGGAAATTCAAACTCTGAAAATATGCCATTATGCTGAACATAAACTACAAGAGATGGAGAATGATATTGATCCTGATAACCACTTTTTCAATAATATTCATAACCATTGTGAATATTACACTGAAAAGCAATTCAAAAGTCAAGTACAACTAGATGGTAAACTATCAATAATACACTTCAGCAGCAGAAGTCTTAAAAACTTTCCACAGATTCAGGACTATTTAAAACAGCTAGACAGAAAATTTATAGCCATTGCAGTCTCTGAAACTTGGCTTAATGAAGAGCAGGCTCCCCTGATGGCAATAGAGGGATATCAGATGTTTCATATTAACAGATCTCAAAAAAAGGGTGGTGGTGTTGCACTGTATATTGATGACCTGTATAGGTGTAAGCTTGTAAATGGAATGTCCTTTGCACTACCAGGGATCTTGGAATGTGTTACTGTTGAGATTGACCAAGATAAAACAAAAAATCTAATTATAAGTTGTATATATAGAACGCCGGGAACTTGCATTGAGACATTCAGAGATAAATTAGTCGAGCTGTACAATAATATTACTAGTAAGAAAATGGTAGCAATTTGTGGAGATTTCAATATTGATTTACTAAATCCATATCAACAAAATGTAATTACAGAGTTCATGAATTCTATGTACAGCATGAGTCTATATCCCACAATAACACATCCCAGTAGAATCACAGTTCACACTGCTACACTTATTGACAACCTGTTTGTTAATATTATTGATAAGAAAATAGAAAGTGGATTATTGATAAATGATATAAGTGACCATTTGCCAACCTTTGCACTTATCCATGGCCACACGGGGGCCAATACAGAAAAAATTTTAAAATCGTTCAGATACAAATCACAAAATGCAATCAGTTCTTTTAAATTCAATTCAATTCAATTCAACTTTATTTATATAGCGCCATTTCACAACAACAGTCATCTCATAGCACTATCAACTGTAGGGAGGACCCCCACAGTTGCAGAAAGACCCCAGCAATCAGGCGATCCCCTGTGAGCAAGCACTTGGCGACGGTGGAGAGGAAAAACTCCCTTTTAACAGGAAGAAACCTCCAGCAGAACCAGGCTCAGGGAGGGGCAGTCATCTGCTGCGACTGGCTGGGGGGTGAGGGGACAGAGAAGAAGAAAAGAACAGACATGTAGAGAGCAAACAGCACGATGGGGACTCAATCTATGGGAGAGAACAAACAAATGTTAATGACCAGCAAAAAAAAAATATTTCATAGAGAGTGAGGAAAGGAGTGAGGCCCAGTGCATTACTGGAGGTCCCCTGGCTGACTAAACCTATTAGCAGCATAACTAAGGGAGGGTTCAGAAACACATGATCCCTCCCTAATTGTAGGCTATATCAAAAAGGTAGGTTTTAGCCCTATTCTTAAAAACAGAGATCGAGTCTGACTCCCGAATCCAGATTGGCAGCTGATTCCACAGGAGAGGAGCTTGATAACTGAAGGCTCTGCCTCCCATTGTACTTTTGGAGATTCTAGGTATTACAAGTAAACCTGCATTTTGGGAGCGTAGTGCTCTGTTAGGATGATACAGTAGTATCAGATCTTTTAAATAAAAAGGAGCCTGATTGTTTAGAGCTTTGTAAGTAAGAAGAAGGATTTTAAACTTAATTCTAAACTCTATGGGAAGCCAATGAAGGGAGGCCAGAACCGGAGAGATATGATCTCTCTTTCTAGTACCTGTTAAAACTCTTGCTGCAGCATTTTGGATCAGCTGAAGACTTTTTAAAGATGTTTTAGGACAGCCTGATAATAAAGAATTACAATAATCTAATCTCGAGCTAACAAAAGTGTGGATCAGCTTCTCAGCATCACTCTGAGACAAGATTAAAGAGGACTTGCTGAAGCAAGACTGGACAGAAGTCTATGTATCAGATGTAAATGAAGCCTATGACACATTTATAAACATTGTAACCACTCTTTATGAAAAAAACTGTCCATTAGTAAAAAAAAAAAAAAGCTTAAACATAAATTTGCCGATAAGCCATGGTTAACCAAAGGATTACAAGAAGCGTGTAAAAAGAAAAAATTATTATATAAAGCTTTCCTAAAGAAAAGGACAAAAGAACCAGAGCAGCGGTATAAAACATACAAAAATAAGTTAACATATATAATAAGATGTAGTAAGAGAGACTGTTACAGTAAAGAACTGGAGAAAAACAGAGACAATATTAAAAATACATGGACAATACTTAACAGTATTCTTGGAAATAAAAGCAGAAATACAAGCTACCCAACCGATTTTTCAAAAAATAATAAAACGACTCAGAGTGTGAATGTAGCTTCACCTGCAGATGAATTTAATAACTTTTTTGTTAACATTGGTCCTAATTTGGCTTGAGAAATACCCATTATGGTGCCTACAGGTGATACAATAAGCAAAAACACTGCTATAAAAGACTCCATTTTCATAAAGAACACAGACGAGAGAGAGGTCATTGAAATTGTTAAATCGTTTAAAAGTAAAACATCTGCGGACTGTGATGGTATTGACATGCTCTTGGTCAAAACTATTTTTGAATGCTTAGTGAAACCATTGACGTATATCTGTAACCTGTCTCTCCAAACAGGTATATTTCCCAATGCAATGAAAATAGCTAAAGTAATTCTGATATACGAGACGGGTGACAGAGGGGAATTCTCAAACTATAGACCAATTTCACTATTGCCGCAATTTTCCAAGATACTTGAAAAAATATTCTATGAGAGAATTGACAACTTCATACTGAAGAATAATTTATTGTGTGAGCAGCAATATGGGTTCAGACACAAGAGGACAACTGCATTTGCTCTAATGGAATTTATAGAAAAAATATCAACTGCCATTGAAAATAAGAGTATTCAGTTGGGGTATTCCTGGATCTTAAAAAAGCATTTGATACAGTGGATCATAATTTATTATTAAAGAAACTACAAAATTGTGGTATTAGGGGGTAGCACTGTCCTGGTTATGTAGTTACTTAAAGAATAGATATCAGTATGTATGTGTTGGTAACAAAAACTCACAGTTACTGAAGGTTACTTGTGGAGTCCCACAGGGTTCAGTTTTGGGGCCATTATTATTCAATATGTATATAAATGATATATGTAAAGTTTCAGAAAAAATGGACTTAATATTGTTTGCCGATGACACTAATCTATTATGCAGTGGAAGCAATTTGGAACAACTTCTGGATACACTTGGAAAGGAATTAGGAAAGCTTAAACTGTGGTTTGAGTCAAACAAATTAACGCTCAATTTAAGTAAGACAAAATTTATAGTCTTTAACAACCATCACAATAACTCAGTATCTAAACTCAGTGTAAATGGTGTAGAGATTGAAAGTGTATCTGAAACTAAATTTCTTGGAGTAATAATTGATAATAAACTGTGTTGGAAGTCACATATTAATTATATTAAAGGTAAAATATCCAAATCAATTGCAATATTACACAGAGTGAAATATTTGCTGAATCAACCCACACTATATACCTTGTATCATTCATTAATACTCCCATACATGAAATATTGTAATGAAGTATGGGGAAATACATATAAAACAAACATATATCCACTCTTTATGCTTCAGAAGAGAGCTATTAGAATAATAAACAAAGCAGCTTACAGGGAACCAACAAACCCACTTTTTCTTAAGTTAAAAGCTCTCAAGTTGAAAGATCTGGTTGACTTTAAAACTGCAATAATAATGTTTAAAGTGAAGAATCTATCACTGCCCGCAAATATCCAAAAGTTTTTCCAAATAAGGGAGAAACAATATCATTTCAGAGGAACATGTATATTTCAAAAACCTTCAGTGAGAACTACCACCAAGCAACACTGTTTCAGTGCAAGGAGTCAGATTATGGAACGATTTTGGACCTGAATTAAAATCATGTACAACGCTTGGACAATTTAAACTAAAACTAAAGGAAGAAATACTCCAAACATATATACAAGATGACATGTAAAATCACATAAGGATTGTCATATCCAGTCTGTGTTGTGTTGTTGCTTAGTTTTTTTCTATCACACTTTGTCTTAGCTTCGTTTTTTGAATTGTAATCGCTCTTGTCTTGTTTTTGTTTTTTTTTCTTTTGAATTCTTGGATGGAATATGGGTGGGCAATATAAACTGCGGCTTCAGCCATCACCCATTTCGGATAACTTATGTTGAATTGTATAATTAGAGGAGTTATTGTCTAATTTGACCTTGTTGGATTCTCTTTCCCCCTTTGTTATATTATTCAATTCCTTTTAACCTGTACTATCCGAAATAAATAAAGATTCATTCATTCAAAGATTCAAAGATTCATTCATTCATTCATATCTACATAGGTGTATAGAGGCCCATTTCCAGCAACTATCACTCCAGTGTTCTAATGGTACAATGTGTTTGCTCATTGCGTCAGAAGGCTAATGGATGATTAGAAAACCCTTGTGCAATCATGTTAGGTCTGCAATGCAGTAATTGCTGCAAATGGAGGATTCTTTGACGAAAGCAAAGTTTGAAGGAAAAAATTATTATTTCAAATACAAATCATTATTTCTAACCTGGTCAGTGTCTTGACTATATTTTCTATTCATTTTACAACTCATGGTGGTAAATAAGTGTGACTTTTCATGGAAAACACAAAATAATTGTCTGGGTGACCCCAAACTTTTGAACGGTAGTGTATATACATACATACATACATACAACAGAATACTGTTCCATTTCCTCTGTATATGTCCTTCACACATGCACACAAATAAACAGAACCATTTCAAACCCATTATCAAAACAGAAAAACTGTCATAACTACCTTTACTTGAACATATAACTCAAAACACAGTAAACACAGCTAGAAAAGGAGGAACTAGCCTGCAGGCCCCCCTGGACGTCTCTTCTTAAATCTGCCCCTGGAAGTGACCTGCCTCCCGGACCGCAGCTGATCACATAGACCCAGATGTGTCTCCTCTTCCTTACTTTCAGATGTCCCTCTTGTCCAGATCTGCCACCTGTAGTCTACTCCTGGGCACTCGGCAGCTCATTTGTGTGCCTCCACGAACCATCTGACAGCTGAAAATAGGCACCTTCTTGTTTGGCCACGATGCACAGCCGCCCTTGTTGATCCTCAGACTGACGTCTGGCACATACTCACCGTGGTCGCCCCTCCTACCGAGCCCAAACCAGGTCCGCGATTCTCAGAGGGGTTTTGCTCGGCTTGCAGTGTTTCTGCCTGCCACGTGGTCCCTCCATGCCTAACGGTCTGGCCCCGACCTCTTAACTTCGCTGCAGCCATCGCCATTATAGCCTCGTGTTCACCGGCCCACTTTAGCCGAGCTCCAGGAACAACTGGAGCCAGCATTCCGACTGGGAAGCTCGTCGTTGCAGGTGCCTCACCATGATGCCCAGTACCCTCGTCTAGGGCGACTTGGGCCCAGGTACTGAGACCCTCCTGCAATGACCCTGAGCGAGGCTGGTCCTGCTCACCCTCAGGGGTGCTTGATAGCTCTTTGTCCCACACTGCATCGTCCTCCACTCTCGGAACCGGCCTGCCTCACAGTCCACAGCCCGACCACTCCTCCCCCGCACTGCTCTTGATAGCGAAACCCAGACCATAAAAGAGGTCACAGCCCATGATGTTTTTGTCTCAGGCCGTCATGGTGAACTCGAGGTTGCCTATCTCCGCCAACTTGTACCGGGACGTCAGCATCAGCATTCCCACTGTGCACAACTGTCCACCTCCAAAGCCATAAAGCAACGCTGAGTCTCCTTCAAGCCTATAGCGGGGGAAGAATTTTCTCACCGTAGCCCAGTTCAGCAGGGAGCCCTCCGCCCCATGTCGGTTAGCAATGGCACCTCTACACAATCCAGCTACACCGTGCAGAACGTGTATCCGTTGGTGTTCGGGGACACTGTGTGGACAACCGTCAGGGCGGGGGGAGTCAATTTCCTCTGTGGGCTCCCCTGCTCAGACATATGGCACACCCTGGCATAGAGGTTCAGGTGGCCACACTTGCCACAGCATTTCCCTCTCGCCGGACAGTCCCTGGCCTTGAAGCGGTGCATCATGGACCCACAACCCAAACACATGGGTTTCCCTGGGGCAGACCTCAATCTCGCAGCGTTGGCCTCCTCAGCGTCATCTTCCACGCTCCCATCACTGTCTGGGTCCGTTTCTTGTGTGGCAATGGGAAACCAGCTGTCGACGTGACAAACGCTCACTCAGCTCCAGTGCCAGCCTATCCGCTGCCTACAGCTGGAGAGCTAACTTGATGGCCCTGGTCAGCATTAAGTCACCCGGAAAAGTGAGCAGCTTTGTCCTTATTGCAGCGCTGTTAGCATGCTCCACCACCTGGTCGCGAACAAGCTCCTCCTCCAACGGCCAGAACCGATACTCACTAGCCAGTAGTTTCAAGCCCACCACGGACTGCTGAATAGCCTCATCCACCTGTTGGCGGCACTGCTGAAACTTTATCCTCCAGACGATGATGCTGTCCGGGACGTGAAAACGGTGTGCCATCAACTCGACCACGTCCTCAAAATTGTCCGAATCACCAAGTGTACTCAATATCCGCTGGCCTTCAATTCCCAAATTGTGCTCCAACAGCAGGCATGCCCTCAGCTTGTCCATCTTTCCCAGATTTAGCGCCACCACGTATGTTTGAAAGGAAGCATACCATCTCGGCCAGGGGACAGGTGGCTCACCCGGGAGTTCCAGAAAAGGCTGAATTGGAGACCCACACATTTTTATAATTTTTATCCTCATTGCCAAATGTTATGTATGAAAATGGACTTACAATAATGAAGCCAGGTGCATGACTGAACTTCTCTTTATTGAACTCCACACACACCACACTACAACCAACAGGCAGGGGTGATGGCCAAGAGACCCGCCCCTCCTGCCCGCTGCTCTTTATAGGCACGGGTGGCGGCAGAAACGGAAGTGAGTGCCATCACACCGTGCCTCACAAATAACAGCATACGAACTATGTAAAGAACTATATAACAATGGGGAGGGTCGTGTGTGTGTGTGTGTGTGTGTGTGTGTGTCAGGACTCCAGCATGTGCAGGTACAGGGGAGAGAACGTGTGTGAGAGGAGGGATCATACCATTTGTGTGGTGTGTGTGTGTTTGTGGGGGGGTGTTTTCATTTTCATTTTTAAAAAGTTTAAACAACAAACTACTGAATGTTATTTATAATTATAACCCTAAAACCTGCTCTTATTGTATCTTAGGACCATCTCTGGTCCTCACCTGGAAACCCAAAGTAAGACTCCTACTTAACTTCTCATTACTCAAACCAGCCATTTCAGGATCCTCTCTGGCCCGCACATCACCTGCTGAATACCTGCAAACCCTCACCGGACTTACAAGGGTCAAACCTCCAGTTCAGTGTTCCAAGCTCAACACAGCCGGGAGCAGCTGTGGCGCAGGCGTAGTGTGGCCAACTACTGATTGGAAGATCATGGGTTTGATTCCCGTTCTGTCTGCAGTCTGTATGTCGAAGTGTCCCTGAGCAAGACACTGAACCTCCAGTTGCTGCTGGTGGGTCAGGCCAGCGCCTGTGTATGGCAGCAACGCCGCCATCAGTGTGTGAATGGGTGGATAGCAGGATCTGTAAAGTGCTTCGGTCATCTAGAGATGAGAAAAAGCACTATATAAGTGAATGCCATTTACCATTTACTTGCAAATTGTTCAATAAATACATTCACTTGCATCTTATGCTTGGTCTCTGTGTTGTTTCTCCTCCTCTATAAAACATGACAGAAATACTAAACTAAAACTGGTAGTTCCAAGCTGCTACTCTTGGTTGCAAACTGTTAGGAGAAGACTTTTGCAGATATTGAGCAAATACGCTGACAAGTTGATCTTTGATTGAAACAGTTTACGAAGCACTCGTAGATACAGGAAAATCTTAGTATTGTTACATTTCACTCCTCCATATATATTATATATATATTATATATTCTTATTTATCTGATAGGTTCCAGTTTGTTCATGTAAATAATGAGTTTTCTTTCAACTCAAAGCTTAGTCATGGAGTTCCACAGGGATCTGTGCTAGGCCCTACTCTTTTTAGTTTATATATGCTTCCGTTAGGCAACATTATTAGAAAGCACTGTATACATTTTCATTGTTATGCAGATGACACACAATTATACCTGTCAATGAAGCCAGATGATAGTAATCAATTAGCCAAGTTAGAAGCCTGTCTTAAGGAAATCAAAGCTTGGATGACTTGTAATTTCCTGCTATTAAATTCAGATAAGACTGAAGTCATTCTTGTTGGTCCAAAAAACCTTAGAAATTCCTTTCCAAATCAAACTTTCAGTTTGGATGCAGCTACTCTTTCTCTTAATAGCTCTGTGAGGAACCTTGGAGTTATTTTTGATCAGGATTTGTCCTTCAATTCCCATATTAAATTTGTTTCCAAGACTGCCTTCTATCATTTGCATAATATTGCCAAGATTAGGAGCATCTTGTCTCAGAGTGATGCTGAGAAGCTGATCCACGCTTTTGTTAGCTCGAGATTAGATTATTGTAATTCTTTATTATCAGGCTGTCCTAAAACATCTTTAAAAAGTCTTCAGCTGATCCAAAATGCTGCAGCAAGAGTTTTAACAGGTACTAGAAAGAGAGATCATATCTCTCCGGTTCTGGCCTCCCTTCATTGGCTTCCCATAGAGTTAAGAATTAAGTTTAAAATCCTTCTTCTTACTTACAAAGCTCTAAACAATCAGGCTCCTTTTTATTTAAAAGATCTGATACTACCGTATTATCCTAACAGAGCACTACGCTCCCAAAATGCAGGATTACTTGTAATACCTAGAATCTCCAAAAGTACAATGGGAGGCAGAGCCTTCAGTTATCAAGCTCCTCTCCTGTGGAATCAGCTGCCAATCTGGATTCGGGAGTCAGACTCGATCTCTGTTTTTAAGAATAGGGCTAAAACCTACCTTTTTGATATAGCCTACAATTAGGGAGGGATCATGTGTTTCTGAGCCCTCCCTTAGTTATGCTGCTAATAGGTTTAGTCAGCCGGGGGACCTCCAGTAATGCACTGGGCCTCACTCCTTTCCTCACTCTCTATGAATTTTTTTTTTGCTGGTCATTAACATTTGTTTGTTCTCTCCCATAGATTGAGTCCCCATCGTGCTGTTTGCTCTCTACATGTCTGTTCTTTTCTTCTTCTCTATCCCCTCACCCCCCAGCCAGTCGCAGCAGATGACTGCCCCTCCCTGAGCCTGGTTCTGCTGGAGGTTTCTTCCTGTTAAAAGGGAGTTTTTCCTCTCCACCGTCGCCAAGTGTTTGCTCACAGGGGATCGCCTGATTGCTGGGGTCTTTCTGCAACTGTGGGGGTCCCCCCTACAGTTGATAGTGCTATGAGATGACTGTTGTTGTGAAATGGCGCTATATAAATAAAGTTGAATTGAATTGAATTAATGAATCTATATAATATATGGGTTTCGCTTTCTGAAATAAGTAACAAAAATACTGAACTTTTTCCATGATATTCTAATTTTTTGAGATGTACCTGTATGTGTATCTCATGGCAAAATTTGATCGGGATCAAAAGATAATTTCACTCTCGCCATTCATTTCAGGGGAGATTTTTTTTCGATTTAAGGTCCCATATGCGGAAGTAGACGGGGCGTGACTTAGGCTCTCTATAGGCCAAAGTTCAACCTGAAACTAACTAATTAGTACAGTGGATAAAAAAAGTCTACACCCCCCCTGTTCAAATCCAGGTTTTTGTGATGTAAAAAATGAGACCAAGATAAATCATTTCACAGCTTTTTCCACCATTAATGTGACCTATAACCTGTACAACCCAATTGAAAAACAAATCTTTTAAGGGGAATAATAATAATAAAACAAATTACAGTAACCTGTTTGCAAAAATATACACACCCTTAAACTAACACTTTGTTGCAGCACCTTTGGCTTTTACTACAGCACTCAGTCTTTTTGGGTAGGAGTCTATCAGCGTGGCACATCTTTTTTTCCTCCCTTGTCCTGTCAAGCAGCTAGGTGAGCAGAACAGAAATCTGCTACCCTCATTGTGCCAAAACAAATTTACTTTGCCAAAAGGAGCCTTATACAATACCTATCTATGTACTGTATATTGTTGTAAACTCCTCCTGAAATAACTTAATACTTTATTTAAATTATTTTACCCATGAAGGGCCCAACAGAATGGGGAATGGGGAAAGGAAGTGTGGGGAGGGGGAAAGAAAAGGTAAAGGAACAGACAAGGAAGACAAACAAACCAACAACTAAAACAAACAGAAGACAGACTGTTTCTTCCACCAAAGAGGTCTCAACACGAATCTGGTATCCGCACCTGTTAAAGCGGAGATATTTGTGCGTATGTGTTCTTGTGCATGTATATAAAAGCGCGTGCAAAATAAGTGTGTGAATGTGAGTGGTTTGTCAAGCGTGATACAGCTTGATGTGGCAATATTGCCCACTCTTCTTTACAAAAACGCTCCAAATCTGTCAGATTACGAAGGCATCTCCTGTGCACAGCCCTCTTCAGATCACCCCACAGATGTTTGATCAGATTCAGGTCGGGACTCTGGCTGGGCCATTCCAAAACCTTAATCTTCTTCTGGTGAAACCCTTCTTTTGTCGATTTCGATGTGTGCTTTGGGTCACTGTGGTGCTGAAAGATGAAGTTCATCTTCATCTTCAGCTTTCCAGCAGAAGCCTGAAGGTTTTGTGCCAACACTGACTGGCACTTGGAACTGTTCATAATTCCCTCCACCTTGACTAAGGCCCCAGTTCCAACTGAAGAAAAACAACCCCAAAGCATGATGCTGCCACCACCATGCTTCACTGTAGGTATGGTGTTCTTTTGGTGATGAGCAGTGTTGAATTTGCCCCAAATACATGGGTTGGGTGCATGCGCATGCAGCGACCGTCAGTGGGTGAAAAAAGTTTGACGTCTGTGTCTTTGTTTTTATGCATTTTAATGTGTTTCAACGTATTTCTCTGTGTCGTTTTTGTCCTTGAATGTTTGTGGACTATATAACAAAGAGCTCCCTGGTTCCATCAGTATGGATTTCCTCCTTGTTTTTGCACTGTCGTTTCTTTCTTACCGGCTCTTTGTCTTGGACGTAAGCGCGATTGCGATCATGCCGGGAAGAATACAGTATTCCAGAGAAATGTTACTGCATTTAAACATGGATAATGCAGCATCTGTCTTTGAGTCCGTGCCACAACTGCTGGATTTTATTTTAAGAGACTTTCATGGACACAGCGATGAAAAGAGAGACAAGAGGAGGAAACGCGGAAAGCGTGGAAGCGTAAGATTAAGCCTGAGGAGGCGTCAGCTTAACCGCATTCCTCTTCCTTCCATTATTATGGGGAACGTACAATCCCTGAGAAATAAAGTGGATGAAATTCAAGGGAATGTTCGATATCAGAAGGATTTCAAGAACTGCTGTGTCATGGCTTACACGGAGACGTGGCTTACGGCGCATGACAGGGATGCGGACCTGTGGATTGACGGCTTTGGAGACCCACTTCGCTCGGATTGGCAGGAAGAGGTAATGGGGAAACGTCAGGGGGGCGGCGTATGTTAATACATTAATAAACAGTACTGTACATCTGTCACGGTCAGAGAATGCATCTGTACACCAGAAGTGGAGCTTCTGTCCATGTCACTATGCCCCTTTTATCTGCCCCGCGAGTTCCCCCAACTTTTCATAATGACTGTGTACATTCACCCAAGAGCAGATGCTGACTCCGCCTCCAGCACCGTCTTTGATGTGGTACAGCGGTTGCAGTCGATTTCCCCTGAGGCTCCAAATTTTATCCTTGGGGATTTTAACCATGTTTCTTTAAAGAAGACACTTAAAAACTTTTATCAGTATGTCTCCTGCCCAACTAGGTGAATAAAGACATTGGACCTGTGCTATGGATCTATTGAGAGGGCCTATAAATCTATTCCCCTTCCTCCTTTAGGATCCTCAGATCACAACTGTGTACATTTGCTGCCCACATATAAAACTGCTCTCAGAAGAGACAAGGCGAAGACCAGAGACATAAACGTGTGGACAGAGGATTCAGTGCACTGCCTCCAGGAATGCTTTAACTGTACGGACTGGGAGGTGTTCACACTGTTCTGCGGAGAAGATTTGGACTCTTTAGTGGACGTGACTGTCACAGCCTGCTCACACCTGTCATCCGCCCCAGCTGAACGCACACCTGCACCTCATCATGCCGCTCCTATTTAGCCAGCTCTGCCCAGGGCTTCGGCCTGGAGTCGTCAGCTCTCCTCCTTGTGATGTTCTACATTCGCCTACTACTACGGACAGCACTCCTCTCATCCTTCGCACGTAAGGTCATCCACGCACCTGCTCTCTCAGTTCATCCCCTGTGCACAGGTGGACCTTCCTGGTGGTGGCACTCCTTCCTCACCGTCGTACCTCTCCTACCCTCGACTCGTAGAGCTGATCAGAGTGCTGTCTCCCAGGTGTGAGCCAGTCTTGCCAATGTCAGTCACCAAATCCCTGCAAGTAAGCCACACTCATTACTCATATCCCTGTGTGTGTTCATCTCACCCTTGTACTCTGCTTGTCCTTAGGGTTGCCTGGCTGTATGGTGGTCTGGTCCGTCCTCGACGCTCCTGTCCCCAACAAGACATTCGCATCCCACACTCACGCATTCATTCACACCTGTTTGTTAATAAAGACTCTGAAATCTCACTCGAGTCTGCGTGTGCGTTCCCTGGGCTAGCAAAACATGTCAGTACGACTCCAGCACAGTAGCCCAGCGAACGGCGGGTTCGAGGCTCGGGTGGATTTGATTGTCCATCAGTAACAGGTGATTCTGAATCAATTAACTTCTATGACTCACCGTTTGGATCGCCTTGACCCCCCGCAGGGATCTCAGCTCGGTGGGTCAGCTCCTCCCGTACCTCAAGCCGGTCAGACTGCCTCGGGTCCGCCGACCCGTCTCACCCCTATTCCAACCCCCGCGCGCTTCCACGGGAAGCTCGGGGAAGCGTGCAGATTTATTTTACAATGTGAGACGGTGTTTCAGCACGTTCCCGGGGATTTCCCAACTGACCATAGCCGAATTGGGTACATCGGCGAGCGTTAGCCTGGGCTTACGCCATTATGGCGAAGCCCAGCTAAGCAAACCTAACCTGTACCCAATTCGTGCAACTATTCTTCGAAGTCTTTGATCATTCCAGTCGAGATAGCGTGTTGGCCGAGCGGCTACCCAGCCTTCACCAGGGCAGCCGCTTAGCGGCCGACTACGCTGTCGACTTCCGGGTGGCTGCAGAGGAGGTTGGTTGGGGCAATGCCTCTCTTTGTAGTTTATTCCTCCGCAGCCTGAGTTCCAATTTATGGGATGAGCTGGCCTCCCGGTACCTGCCGGATCAGTTACCTGACCTAATTTCCCTAGTTATATCCCTAGACAACAGGCTGTGGGAGCGGGCCGCCGAGCGGAAGTCCCATAGCTGCTCGCGCAGAACCTTCTCCCGTACTCCTCAGTCTCGCCCCCTGGCGTTGCCTCCTCTGGAGGCCGCCGCCGACCCTGACTCTATGGTAATCAGGCGGGCCAAACTTCCTTTAGCAGAGAAACAGCGCCGCCGAGGGTTGGGTCTCTGCATGTATTGCGGAGACGACCAACATCTTGTGGAGGTCTGCCCAGTGAAGCCAAAAGGGGAGGTCCGCGAGTTGCTATAGGGGGTCTCGCGGACGTTTCCCAGTCAGATCCCCTATCCAAGTGTCAAATTCCCCTTAGATTATGCCATAACTCCATTGGACACTTCACTCACGCACTGGTGGACTCGTGGACGGAGCAGAATTTTATGTCTAAGAGTCTGGCAACCCGCCTGGGCATCCAGTGCCAAGCGTTAAATTAATTAAATTAATTAAAATTAATTAATTAAATCACCCTTATTGTCATTCAACTGTACAACCAATCATGTACAGTAGAATGAGATTGTGTTTTACCTATCTACTGTGTTAATCACACACACCCCAAGTGCAGAATCAGCGGGCTGCTGCCATGCAAGGCGCCGCCACAAATTTCCCTCCTCCATTCCATTATTGCTGAGCATCAAGCTGGACGGCAGGAAGTTCCACTTTTTTATATGGTCTTCGGCATGACCCGGCCGGGATTTGAACCCCTGCCTCCCGGGTGTGGGGCGGATGCTCTACCAACTGAGCCACCACTCCGGTCTCTCAACTGAGTTACCCTCCCCTCTCCATCTGGTTGCCCTCACCCATTTTCCCCTGGAAAAAGTCACCCATAAGACCCAACCCCTTCCCGTCATCATCTCCGGTAACCATCGAGAAGACCTTAGTTTTTATGTCCTCTCCTCTTCTACGTCACCTGTCATCCTGGGCTACCCGTGGCTTCGCCTCCACAACCCCGTGTTTGATTGGCAGACCGGCCGCGTCCGCTCCTGGAGCACTTTTTGTCTTGGAACCTGTCTCCAATCTGCTGCCTTTGCCCCGTCAGTGCGCCCCCCCCCCCCATTGTGGACCCCACCCCACCGGACCGCTCCTCAGTTCCGCTGGAGCTCCACGACCTGGACACCGTATTTAGTAAGTCAAAGGCACTTTCCCTCCCACCCCACCGCCCCTATGATTGTGCCATCGACCTCCGGGCAGGGGCGCCTCTGCCTTCTGGCAGCCTATACAGCCTCTCAGCCCCTGAACGAGAGGCTACCTACCTCCGGGACTCCCTCAGTGCTGGTATCATTCGCCCATCCTCGTCTCCCCTGGGTGCTGGATTTTTTTTTTTGTTGCGAAGAAGGACGGGTCCCTACGGCCGTGCATTGATTTTAGGGCCCTTAATGACATCACCATCAAGGACCGCTACACTCTGCCCCTCATGGACTCGGCCTTCAGCTCCCTCCAGGGGGCGTCCTGGTTCACCAAATTAGACCTTCGCAGCGCTTACCACCTTGTCCGGATCCGGGAGGGTGATGAGTGGAAGACTGCTTTTCACATGCCCAGCGGCCACTTTGAGTACCTTGTGATGCCGTTTGGGCTCACCAACGCCCCTGCCGTCTTCCAACGTTTAATCAACGACGTTCTTCATGACTTCTTGGGGGTCTTTGCTTTTGTCTATCTCGACGACATTTTAATCTTCTCTCGCTCTTGGGAAGAGCATCTACTCCACGTGAGGCGGGTCCTGCGACGCCTTTTGGAAAATCAACTCTACGTCAAGGCTAAAAAATGCGAGTTTTTTACTGATAAGACCTCTTTCCTAGGCTTCATTGTCTCGCATAATCAGCTCATTCCTGATTAAAGCGGTGGTTGAATGGCCCACTCCCTCCTCCAGGAAGGAGGTCCAGCAATTCCTGGGGT
This sequence comes from Pholidichthys leucotaenia, assembly GCA_020510985.1. Classification (NCBI taxonomy): domain Eukaryota; kingdom Metazoa; phylum Chordata; class Actinopteri; order Cichliformes; family Pholidichthyidae; genus Pholidichthys; species Pholidichthys leucotaenia. The sequence continues at coordinate 6,977,992 of CM035839.1, read as the reverse complement.
TCGCTACCTTTTACTGCCGCTTCATCCCGGGTTACAGTTCCATCATCCCTCCCCTGACCTGCCTCACCTCCCCGAAAGTACGTTTTGAGTGGACGACGGAAGCGGTGGCTGCCTTCGAGACCCTCAAGAAGGAATTCTCATCCTCCCGCGTCCTCACTCAGGTGAACCCAGCGTGGCAATGCCTGGTGGAGGTGGATGCATCTGACACCAGGGTGTGGGCTGTTTTGTCAGCGCAATCCGGTGGACGGGAAACTGCGCCCCTGTGCCTTCTTCTCCAAGCGCCTCTTCAGCCGAACGTAACTATGACATCGGTGACAGGGAGCTCCTCGCTATCAAGTTTGCCTTGCAGGAGTGGCGCCATTGGCTGGAGGGGGCAGCTGAGCCTTTCGTGGTCTGGACTGACCATAAGAACCTGCGAATACATCAGGACGGCCAAGCACCTGGACGCCCGCCAGGCGCGCTGATCGTTGTTCTTCAGTAGGTTCAGGTTCACCATCTCCTATCGCCCAGCTTCTAAGAACACAAAACCAGACGCGCTGTCCAGGCAGTTTTCCCCAGAAGCCCCTGAGGAGGAGGTCCACACCATCCTGCCTGCATTGTGCGTTGTTGGGTCCGTCTCCTGGGCGATTACGGGCAAGGTCCGGAGGGCGCTAGAGATCGAACCCGATCCCGGCGGTGGCCCAGCAGGGAGATTATTTGTGCCCTCGTCGGTCCGGGGCAATGTTATTCATAGGGTACACATGGCCAAGTTTGCCTGCCACCCAGGGGTCGTCCGAACGGTTAAACTCATCCAGAGGTTCTTCTGGTGGCCTGGGCTTTGGAGCGACGTCGCTGACTATGTACGTGCCTGCCCTCAGTGTGCTATGAACAAGTCGTCCAACTCACCCCCTGAGGGGCTCCTCCATCCTCTGCCGGTTCTGGGTAGGCCCTGGTCTCACATCGCCCTAGACTTTGTTACTGGTCTTCCCCCCTCCATTGGAAATACGGTCATTCTGACCATTGTAGACCAGTTTTCGAAGGCTGCCCACTTTCTGCCACTCCCTAAGCTCCCCTTGGCGCGCGAGACCTCTGATCTGCTAGTGCAGCATGTCGTCAGACTTCACGGCATCCCCGCTGACATCGTCTCCGACTGGGGGTCTCAATTTACGTCCAGCATCTGGAGGAGTTTTTGCAGTGCCCTTGGAGCCACGGTCAGCCTGTCCTCAGGACACCACCCTCAGTCTAACGGACAATGCGAGCATACCAACCAGGAGCTGGAGGCCACCCTGCGCTGCGTGATCTCCTCCATTCCCTCCTCTTGGAGCACCCATCTCCCCTGGGTGGAGTACACCCACAACGCCACCTTCTCCTCGGCCATCGGGATGTCCCGCTTCCAGGCATCCTTGGGGTACGAACCCCCGCTGTTCCCTGAGGAGGAAGGAGAGGTGGCTGTCCCATCCATCCAGGCTCACTTGAGACGGTGTCGGCGGCTATGGACCAGGACCCGGCAGACCCTATTACGCACTACTGCTCGCAACTCTTTCTCTGCAAACCGCCGCAGGAGGCCCGCTCCACAATATCAGACGGGACAACAGGTGTGACTCTCTACCCAGGATATCAACCTGAAAGCTGAGAAGAAGAAGCTGTCTCAGCGCTACGTCGGCCCCTACCCTGTTGAGAAAGTGGTCAATCCAGTGGCTGTGCGCTTGGATACCCCCCCCCCCCCCCTTCGTGTCCATTGCATGTTTCATGTCTCCCAGGTTAAACCTGTAGCGTCTAGCCCTCTCTGTTCCTCCCCCAGGGCACCACCCCCTCCCAGGATTATTGACGGCCACCCGGCGTGGCCCATTACAGCCATCCTGGACTCTCGACGTTGGGGCTGGGGGATACAGTACCTGGTGGACTGGGAGGGTTATGGTCCAGAATATAGAAGCTGGGTGCCTCCTGCCTTCGTGTTGGATCAACAGCTCGTTGGGGAGTTCCACCGTGCGCACCCAGACAAGCCAGCGCCAGGAGGCGCTGCTCGGGGGGGGGGGGGGAGTACTGTCACAGCCCGCTCACGCCTGTCATCCGCCCCAGCTGAGCGCACACCTGCACCTCATCAGGCCGCGCCTATTTAGCCAGCTCTGCCCAGGGCTTCAGCCTGGAGTCGTCAGCTCTCCTCCTTGTGATGTTCTACATTCGCCTACTACTACGGCCAGCACTCCTCTCATCCTTCGCACGTAAGGTCATCCACTCACCTGCTCTCTCAGTTCATCCCCTGTGCACAGGTGGACCTTCCTGGCGGCGGCACTCCTTCCTCATCGTTGTACCTCTCCTACCCTCGACTCGTGGAGCTGATCAGAGCGCTGTCTCCCAGGCATGAGCCGGTCTTGCCAACGTCAGTCACCAAATCCCTGCAAGTAAGCCACACTCATTACTCATCATATCCCTGTGTGTGTTCATCTCACCCTTGTCCTCTGCTTGTCCTTAGGGTTGCCTGGCTGTACGGTGTTCTGGTCCATCCTCGACGCTCCTGTCCCCAACAAGACATTCACATCTCACACTCACGCATTCATTCACACCTGTTTGTTAATAAAGACTCTGAAATCTCACTCGAGCCTGCGTGTGTGTTCCCTGGGCTAGCCAAACATGTCAGTGACATGCTCATACATGGCTTTCTGTAGAGACATGATCGTTCCATGTAAACGTGTCAAAATATATCCCAACAACAAGCCATGGGTTACAAAATCAGTTAAAGCCTGCTTAAAGAGGAAAGCACTTGCCTTTAAACAGGGGTCTGTTTGAGCTACAGGTTGCCACAAAAGAGCTGAAGGCTGAAATTATAAGAGCAAAACAGAATTATAAATCAGAGTTGGAAAGCAAGATGGCAACAAAGAAACTTGGTTCAGCCTGGGCCAGTATGAAAACTATTGCAGGCCTTCAGCGCACAGAGCGCAGTAATCATGTGTTTTTAGATGGTTTTAGTTCAGACACAGAGCTGGCTAATGCTCTTAATTGCTTTTATGGTCATTTTGACTCCTTTGATTTTAGCACAGAAACCCAAGATTTGAAACAGAAACTCAAAGACAATCAGCACTTTAATATTGAGGTGCAGGATATTAAAAGGGTGTTCTGTGCTGTAAAAGTGAACAAAAGTCAGGGCCCTGATAATATATGTGGGCACTTGGTAAAGTCCTGTGCACATGAGCTTAGTCCCGTGTTTCACTACATTTTCAATAAGTCCTTACAGACACAACATGTGCCTAAGATCTGGAAAGATGCTGTGGTTGTCCCCGTTCCAAAATCCAGCTGTCCTAAAACGGTAAATGATTTTAGACTAGTTGCTTTGACTTCAATTTTAATGAAAATTTTTGAAAAACTGGTCAGATGTGAGGTCCTAAAGCAGACTGAACATGCATTGGATCCTCTGCAGTTTGTCTATAGGCCTCACAGAGAAGTGGAGGATGCCACTGTCACTATGTTTAACATGCTTTTTAAACATTTGGATTTTAATGGGACACACGCCAGGCTTTTATTTGTGGACTTTTCTTCCGCCTTTAATTCCCAGGCACAAAGTCACTGTACTAAAAGGCCAGACCATTGAATGTGTGCAGTCTTACAAATATCTTGGGACGATTATTGATCGTAATTTAAACTTTGAAGAGAACTGTGGAAGGGTGTACAAAAAGGGTCAGCAACATTTGCATTGCTTAAGGAAACTTGCACGCTTCCAAATTGACTGAACCATAATGACAATGTTTTATCGGGCTTTTATTGAATCTGTTTTATCCTTTTCTTTAGTGTCATGGTTTGGCTAGACAAAACTGAAACAGAGGAAATCATTAGACCAGGTGGTTAGATGGTCCAGTCGTTTGCTTGGTGAGTCACAACTGAGCCTGACATCCCTGTACACCAGACAAGTACAGAGGATGGCTACCTCCATTTTAAATGATGACTCCCATCCTTTGCACTGCCACTTTCAGCTTCTTCCCTCAAGACGGAGGTTTGCTGTCCCAAAAAGTAAAACCCAGCACTACAAAAACAGCTTTGTTCCTGCTGCTGTCAAAGAGTTGTGAACAAGATGTAACAATATATTGCACATAATTTAGTTACCCATTTATTAATTTTATTTTATATTTACTTATTTTTGTAGGTTTTTTTATTTGAGTTCTAAATCTTTTATTGGGTTTTAGACTTTTGAGTTTTTAACCTCTTTGACTAGTCTAACTTTTTAATATGACCCTTCTCTCTTAGCTCTGTTTTTTTCTCTTATCTCTTTGTCTTTATACCCTGATTGATGGAGCCTTGAGTATTATAGTCAGCTTCATGTGTGCCTGTGTTTGTGCTCATGTTGAATGTAACTGTGGTTTGTAAATGTGGATGTCACCTGACTGCAAAACAAATCTACCTAGGGGTACAAATAAAGGAACCTGAACCTGAACTATACATTTTGGAATGATGGCCAAAAAGTTCGATGTTGATTTCATCGGACCATAACACATTTTCCCACGTGTTTGGGATATTTCAAATGTGTTTTTGCAAACTGTAGCCAGGCTTGGATGTTTTTCTTCATAAGATAAGGCTTCCATGTTGTCACCCTACCCCATAGCCCAGACCATATGAAGAACACGGGAGATTGTTGTCATATGTACTAAACAGTCAGTACTTGCCAGAAATTCCTGCAGCTCCTTCAGTGTTGCTGTCGGCCTCCTGGCAGCCTTCCTGACCAGTTTTCTTCTCGTCTTTTCATCAATTTTGGAGGGATGCCCAGTTCTTGGTGATGTGATGATGACTGTCTTCACTGTGTTCCATGGTATATTTAATGCCTTGGAAATTCTTTTGTACCCTTCTCCTGACTGATACCTTTGAACAATGAGATCCTTCTGATGCTTTGGAAGCTGTCTGCAGACTATGGCTTGTGCTGTAAGATATGACCACAAAAATGTCAGGAAAAGCCTACTAGAACAGCTGAACTTTATTTGGGGTTAATCAGAGGCACTTAAATGGTGGCAGGTGTGTGCTGACTCCCATGAACATGAGTTTGAATGTAATACTGAGTTGAATGAGTTTAATGTGATTCTGAACACAGCCACATCTCCAATTAAAACAGTGTGCATATTTATGCAACCAGGTTATTGTACATTTTTTATTTTAGCCCTTAAAAGAGTTCAGTTTGTTTTTCAGTTGGGTTGTACAGGTTACAGGTCACGTTAATGGTGGAAAAGGTTTTGAAATGATTTATCTTGGTCTCGTTTTTTACAACACAAAAACCTGACATTTGAACAGGGGAGTGTTGACTTTTTATATCCACTGTACTAATTACCCACCACTCTGAGGTACAGTCATGTGAAAAAAATTAGGACACCCTGTATAAGCCTGTGTTTTTTAATGTATTTGGACATATGGATATTTAATATCAACATTAAAAGCACTGGAAGATTCATGTAATACAACTAAACAATTAAAAATGAATTAAAGACTTTTTCCATATTTTCTGTAAAATGTAATTCTAAACAAATACTGAGGAATAAATTAGGACACCCCCCATCTTTTTTAGGACACCCCCACAGTCATTCCCACTTACAATGGATAAAATAAATATTAAAAAATGCAAATAAAACAAAAACAAGGTTAGACATAGATATGTGAACATTTCTTAATAAAGAACTGAATATTTAATGGGGTTTCTGTTATGTATGGAATACCTGGTGATGAATGAGGTAAGATGACGTAGCGTCGAGCACAGATTTATTGAAGGTTGGAACACAGCGGTAACATGGCAGGCACCTGGCGTGGGCACCGGAGTAAGAGGCCAGAACATGGCGGCTCGCCCCACTATATAGGGCAGCCCGGTGATGTGACAGGAAGTCCATGTCACCACACTGCACTTCACAATAAAGTGCCCCAAATCCGTATACCACAGTGTCCTATTTTTTTCACATGACTGTATCAGAGCAGTGGGTGGAGGTATCAGATCAGTGGGTGGAGGTATCGGGGTGGAGGTATTGGAGTGGTGTGTGGCAGTATCGGAGTAGTGGTTGGAGGTATCAGAACGGTAGGTGGAGGTATCGGAATGGTGGGTGGAGGTACTGGAATGGTGGATGGAGGTATCAGACCCGTGGGTGGAGGTGTCACAGCGGTGGGTGGAGGTATTGGAACGGTGAGTGGAAGTATCGGAGTGGTGGGTGGAGGTATCGGAACAGTGGGTTGAGTTGTTGGAGCTGTGAGTCAAGATGTTGGAGTGGTGGGCGGTGGTATCAGAGTGGTGTGTGGCAGTATCAGAGCGGTGGGTGGAGGTATCAGAACAGTGGGTGGAGGTATTGGATTCGTGAGTGGAGGTATTGGAGCGGTGGATGGAGGTATCAGAATGGTGGGTGGCGGTATCAGACCTGTGGGTGGAGGTATCAGAATGGTGGGTGGAAGTATTAGTCCCATAGGTGGAGGTATCAGAATGGTGGGTGGAGATATCGGAGCAGTGGGTGGAGGTATTGGAGCAGTGGGTGGAGGTATCACAGTCGTGGGTGGAGCTATCGGGACAGTGGGTGGAGGTATCAGAATGGTGGGTGAAGGTATCAGACCCGTGGGTGGAGGTATCAGATAAGTGGGTGGAAGTATCAGAATGGTCGGTGAAGGTATCACAGCAGTAGGTGGAAGTATCACAGTGGTGGGTAAAGATATCAGATCTGCGTGTGGAGGTATCAGAGCGGTGGGTTGAGGTGTCTGAGTGGTGGGTTGAGGTGTCAAAGTGGTGGGTGCAGGTATTGGAGCAGTGTGTGGAGGTATCAGAGCGGTGGGTAGAAGTATTAGAATGGTGGATGGAGGTATCGGAGAAGTGGGTAAAGATATCAGATCTGTGTGTGGAGGTATCAGAGTGGTGGGAGGAGGTGTTAGAGCGGTGGGTTGAGGTATCGGAGTGATGGGTGGAGGTATTAGACCCGTGGTTGGAGGTATCGGAGCGGTGGGTGGAAGTGTCAGAGTGGTGGGTGGAGGTATCGGACCAGTGGGTAGAGGTATCAGAGTGGTAGGTGGAGGTGTAAGAGCCGTGGGTGGAGGTATCATAGTGGTGGGTTGAGGTGTCAGAGTGGTGGGTGCAGGTATCGGAGCAGTGGGTGGAGGTATCAGACCTGTGGGTGAAGGTATCGGAGTGGTTGGTGGCAGTATGGTGTTGAAGAATCAGGAGTATTGTGAGTATGTTGGTCCAATACTTCTATATGCACAGGACATACAGGAGAATTGAAATGAGGTTTCTCTTTCCTCAGTGGTGTTGCCAATATAAGAAAAAGGAATAAGGCTGGAAAAACAACAGCAGTCTATGTACAGTGATGCTAACTGTAGTGCAAATAAAGATAAATGATAAAACCCAGCAATCCTGTATACAAAGAAGGTAGAGCAGTAATACTCTTAGCTGCAAGTTCAGTGCAGTAGTGTAGGTGCAGTCAGTGACAGATAGGACTGCACATGATCAGTATTGCAACAACAGACAGCAGCAGATATGACATTTGTGCCAATGGTTGCAGTAAGATACAGAGACATACAGCAGCAGATGTATTACTGTTGCTGTGCAAGTCTTTCTGTGTAAACAGCTGAGGTAGTTATTGTGTGGGTGAGTGTGTTACGGTCCAGGAGTGGGGGCAGGTGGGGGGTTAAACAGAGGTCAGGGTCCTGATGGCCTGGTGAACAAAGCTGTTTAGCAGTCTTGTGGAGTGGGCCCAGAGGATTGAGCACCTTTTCCCCGAGGGCAGGGGGCTGAAGAGGGAGTGTGAGGGGTGGGAGGTGTCGCCTGCAATGCTGATGGCTCTGTGGGTGAGGCAGGTGAGGTAGATGTCTGAGAGGGGGGACAGAGGGACACCAATGATCTTGCTGGCTGCTTTCATTGTGCATTGTAGTGTCTTCTGGCAGGAGGCAGTGCAGCTTCCATACCACACTGTGATGCAGCTGGTGGGGATGCTCTTAATGGTGCCCCGGTAGAATGAGCACATGATGGGGGGTGGGACTCATGCTCTCCTCAGTTTGCGGAGGAAATGGTGGCGAGTTTGAGCCTTCTTGGCCAGTGATGTGGTGTTGTTGGACAAGGAGTGGTCTTCAGAGATGTGCACCCCCAGAAACTTGGTGCTGCTCACCCTGTCCACATCTGCTCCATCGATGATCAGAGGGGAATGCTGTGTGTGTCCTCTCCTGAATTTTCCACTACCTCTTTAGTTTTTACCACATTCAGGAAGAGATTATTGTCTTTACATCACTGGACCAGCTGGCTCACCTCATTTCTGTAGTTGGCCTCGTCCTTGTTTATGATGAGGCCCACCACCATCATGCTGTCAGCAAACTTGATGATGTGGTTGGTGCTGTAGGCTGGTACACAGTCATGGGTTAGCAGGGTGAAGAGCAGCAGGCTGAGCACGCACCCTTGTTGGGCCCCTGTGCTCAGTGTGATGGTCTTGGAGGTGTTGCTGCCAACCCGCACATTTTGTGGCCTCCCTTTGAGAAAGTCCAGCACCCAGTTACAGAGAGAGATTTTGAGTCCTAAGTGTCTGAGTTTTTGTATTAGGTGCTGAGGGATGATTGTGTTGAATGCTGAATTGAAGTCCAAGAACAGCATTTGCACAAAGGAGTTTTTTGAGTCCCGGTGGATGAGGGTTGGATGGAGAGCAGCAGAGATGGCATCTTCTGTGGACCTGTTTGACCTGTACGCAAACTGAGATGGGTCGTGGGAGGGAGGGAGGATGGACTTGCTGTTCTCCATGACCAGCCGCTTGAAGCACTTCATTATGATGGAGGTCAGTGCTATGGGCTGGTAATCGGCAGCTGTGATGTCATAGAAATGCCTTAGAGACAGTCAGACTCAACTGTGTGATTTTTAGTTTCCACATATTTTCCTCCTCAGAGAAACAGGTGAAGGACTTTCAAGCGTTCTGAGATAACAATGAAACACCAACAGGCATGACTGCTCACCTCCTCTCACCTAACTCCTCCACTGGGTCAAGGCGTTGCCCCAGTACAGGGCTAGCTTTTTTGATCAGACTGTTCAGTCTCTTCCTGTCGGCTGCAGTGATACCACTGTCCCAGCAGACCACTCCAAATGTGATGGCTGATGCCACCACCAAATCGTAGAAGGTCTTCAGGAGTGTCCCTTGCACTCCAAAAGAGCTGAGTCTCCTCAGGAGGAACAGCCTGTGCTGCCCCTTCCTGGAGAGTGTGTTGGTGTTGTGTGACCAGTCCAGTTTATTGTTCAGGTGAACACCCAGGGACTTGTAAGATGTCACCATCTCAATGTCTGTTCCCTGGATGTTTACCGGTGCTGAGGGGGGTTGTCCTCACCTGCGGCAGTCCACCACCAGTTCCTTAGTTTTCCTCACATTGATCTGGAGGCAGTTCCGTTGGCACCAGTCTACAAAGTCCTGGATAAGTCCTCTGTACTCCGCATCATCCCCATCAGAGATGAGGCCGAGGAGCGCAGAGTCGTCAGAAAACTTCTGTAGATGGTGGTGTGGTGCGTTGTGTGAAAAGTCAGCAGTGTAGAGGGTGAAAAGGAAGGGAGCCAGAAGTGTTCCCTTGGGGCCTCCATACTGCAGATGATGGTGTCTTGGGTTCTCACAAACTGTGGTCGGTTTGTGAGATAGTCCAGGATCCACGATAACAGGTGCTGGCCAACCCCTGTGCTCAGCAGCTTGTCCCTCAGGATCACTGGTTGGATGGTGTTGAAAGCACTGGAGAAATCAAAGAACATGATCCTCACAGTGCTCCCAGGCTTCTCCAGGTGGGACAGGGAACGGTGTAGGCGGAAGATCACTGAATCCTCCACCCCGATGCCATGCTGGTAGGCAAACTGAAGTGGATCCATCGGTGGTCCACCAGGGGGCGGAGGCAGGTGAGGAGCAGCCTCTCCAGGGTCTTCATTAGGTGTGATGTCAGGGCCAGTGGCCTGTAGCTGTTCAGGTCCTTGGGGTGAGGGGTCTTTGGTATGGGTACCACAAACTTCAGGCTCAAACTTTGGTATGGCTACCACAAGCTTCAGGCTCAGGCTGAAGATGTGCTCCATGATCCCACACAGCTGGTCTGCGCAAGACTTGAGGAGCCTCGAGCTGATGCCGTCCGGACCTGCAGCCTTCCTCACCTTGATCTTCCTGAGCTCAGCTCTCCCTTGGGTCTTAGTGATGGTCAGGTTGGGGCAGGGGGCTGTGTACTGGGAAAGGGGGGTGTGTGTCTGTGGGGGGAAAAACAGCGGGCGATGTATGGGGGTGGAGGGCCGTGGACAGTGGGACTAGATGAAGGTGGGGGCCACAGTGGTTGACGGGAAGGCAGAGAGGAGGGTGGTTGGTCAAACCTGTTAACAAAGAAGTTCGGGTTGCTCACTCACTCCCTGCCCCACGTGGCATGGGAGGAGGTATTCTGGTGCCCAGAGAGGCTTCTCCAGACACCCCTGATGTCACTCTGTTGCAGCTTCTCCTCCATCTTCTTCCTATAGTTCTCCTTCCCCTTTCTGATCTTCCTCCTTAGCTCCCTCTGTACCGACTTCAGCTCCTCCTTGTTTCCCGGCCTGAAGATCTTTTTCTTCTCCTTCAGCAGTGACTTTATCTCAGGGTTGATCAAGGGTTTGTTGTTTGGGAAACACTGTCTGGTCTTGGTGGGTATGGTGTTCTCTTCACAGAAGTTGATGTAGTCTGTGATGATGTGTGTGAGGCCATCGATGTCCTCACCATGTGGATCACAGAGCTGCTCCCATACAGTGGATTCAAAACAGTCCTTCAGAGCAGCAAGGCTGAGAGGCTTTGGACATGTGCAGAGGAGGGATAGTGGGGAGAAAGGATGTTGAAGATGGAGCTGCCAGGCAGGAAGAAAAGAGGAAGACCACACGGGAGATTGATGGATATAGTGAAGGAGGACATGGAGAGGGTTGGTGTTACAGAGGAAGCTGAAGGGATAGGGTGAGATGGAGACAGATGATCCACTGTGGAGACCCCTGAAGGGAGCAGCAGGAAGAAGAAGAAGAAGAAGAAGAAGAAGAAGAAGAAGAAGAAGAAGAAGAAGAAGAAGAAGAAGAAGAAGAAGAAGAAGAAGAAGAAGAAGAAGAAGAAGAAGAAGAAGAAGAAGAAGAAGAAGAAGAAGAAGAAGAAGAAGAAGAAGAAGAAATAATTTTTTTGACTTTTACTAAAACACTGTAGTGACAAATTTACAAGGACATCAAGACAATAGTAAAGTAAAACTGCTACTTAGTGCATAAGTGATTTTTAAAACATGCTGAACACATAAAATAAATCAGCCAAACAAAAAATGTGCAACACACAGCTGACCCTGACATACACTACAAAGGACATCTCTGTAACACCATATTTGCCCAAAACCATCCATGCTCCCAGTTATCTTAAAAAAGCTGAACTCCAGTCTCATTCTGGATCGGATGTTGCAGCGCCACACTGAGGCCGGTTCTTGAACTGGTTTACCCTCTACTTTATTTCTTCTGCTTACATACAGTATATTTCCAGCTTGGCTTCACCAGTGATAAAATTCAGCAGTTGCCACTTTTCCTGACTTGTTTTTCTGTATCCTGCACCATAAATAAAATGACCCACAGAAAAATTTTCATCAAAGAAATTAAAAACTTTTGTTAAAAGAGTGAAGAGCACTGTAAGCCTCTTCCACTCACTAAAAGCATGAAACACAGTCTCTCGGAGACTGCAGGAAGGGCTCTGATTTGAAACAGCAGGATTAAGAACAGAAATAAAAGCATTTGAGGCAGTTGCTCCATGTAAAATTCTCCACTGGAAGTCTGCTGTCCTTTCTTTAATTGGGGGTTTGTGCAAAACTCTCCACTGTGGACTCAATCCTTCCCCGATCAGCTTCTCAGTCCACACAGTGGGAGGTCTGCTGTGCAGTCCTGTTCTGTTGAAGACCTTTACACAATTGATGTACAGCGTTTTTTGTTTTTTTGTCAGCATTGTGTAAGATCAGCTGTCTGGAGTTGTGTGTTTTTAACAAATGACCAGTTAGATCACCAAGATCAGGGCTCATGAAGACCTCTGGGAACAGGTCACTGTGGTTGGGTTCATTTACTCCTCTGCTGTGGTCCACCAGAAGCCGTCTTTCCCTCCCTTTGCGCCTCTGGTTCCAAAGTTCCAGGACCCTCTGAGCCACTCTGGCAGACTGGATACCCAGTAAGGTAGCTACAGCCAGGGAGTCCGTTAGCGGTGGTCCTGCTGCATTCACCAGTTATTGCAGAGTCACAGTCTTTGTTCTCAGGAATGCTGCCATCAATCCAGGAGTGGTCTCAGTGCAGATGTCCAACCTTGCTCCATGAATCAACGGCTCCATGAAGAGCCAAAAAAGAGAGTCAGAGTTTTTACATTGTTTACCATTAAAAAGGTTCCAGGACTTAAAAACAATTTGATAAAATGGAGGCAACCCAATTTAAACATTTTGAATTAATTTAAAACAAAATCCAGTCCCAGATTACTCACACGCCTAAAGATGCAGCTGGCCACTTTTTTCCACATAAGATCTGCCAGCCCTGTCAGAAACCTCTGCACAAACTGTAACCTAAAGGTGGTGGTTGTGCTGGCCAGGTGTACGAGGCCCTGTCCCCCCTCCTCTCTGGGTAAAAACAGCACCCCCTGTGGAACCCAGTGCAAATTGTCCCAGAAAAAGTTTACAATTTTTGGCTGGATCTGGGACAGTAAACCTGATGGGGGATCTAGGCAGGTTAATCGGTGCCAAAGCAGGGAGGCAACAAGGTTATTAAGCACAAGAATCCTCTCTCTGTAGGACATCTGAGGGAGCAGCCATCTCCACTTGTTCATTTTGCCTTCAATTTTCTCATCCACGTTCTCCCAGTTCCTCCAGACCATGATGTTGTTACCAAGAAAAAACCCCAGGTATTTTACGCCATCTTTTTTCCATGCCATGTCTTGTGGCAGAACTGGGAGGCCACCAGGCCAATCACCAACAGCAAGGGCTTCACTTTTTCTCCATTTCACCCTTGCTGCTGATAAAAGGGTAAAAGCACCAGTTAAATCAATTAAAACATTAACGTCTGATTTTTTTTATAAAAACAATTACATCATCCGCATAGGCGGATAAAACAATCTTTCTATTAAAACCACGTAAGGCGAGGCCATCAATGCTTGTGCATATTTTATGGAGGAAGGGTTCTAGGGAGAGTGCATAGAGCATACCAGACAAAGCACAGCCCTGCTGGATGCCTCAATGCACTCTGAAAGGAGCACACAAACTGCTATTCATTTTCAGTATACTCTCAACACCAGCATATAACACCTGGATCTTGGCTATGAAACCAGCGCTGAACCCACATCTCTCCATGAACTTCAAGAGGAAGTCATGCTCAACACGGTCAAAAGCCTTTTCCTGATCTAGAGAAATCAGACCAGTGTTTATACCCAATGAGCTGGAGACTTCCAAAACATCTGGAATTAGGTAGACATTGTCTGCCATGGACCTGTCCGGTACACAGAATGCCTCGTCCTGATGGATAACCTGCTCCATAGCTTCTCTCAGCCTGTTAGTCAAAGTCTTGGACAAAATCTTGTAATCCATGCAGAGGAGAGACATGGGCCACCAGTTTTGTTATGTCCTGCAAATCTCCTTTTTAGCAGGAGGGTAACAAAAGCCCTGCGGCAGGACATCGGCAGAGAGCCTGAACACAAACTTTCATTAAAAACCTCTAGAATGTGAGGTGCTAAAATGTCCCAGAAAGCTTTAAAAAACTCCACAGTGAGGCCATCTATTCCCAGAGCCTTCCTTCCCTTCATGCTCTGAAGGGCAGCGTCCCATCGTCGTCGGCCTCCGTCGGTCTATGATGACCATGGAAGAGAATCCTAAACGTCTACTCTGCTGGAACAGCACCGCCAGTGGCTGAACAGGCCGATGCGCGAATGACAGTCCCTGTCACACAGGTCGCACTTGTGGGTGGTCTCCGTGCTGCTGGGTCTGTGGCGGTTCTTCCTGCGGGTCCTTTTTTCATCTGCTGCAGCAGTCAGTCTCTCTTCACCCGCCTTGAGCTGTCTGGTCAGGGTGCCTCTCCATTTGGAGCGGTCCGTTGCAAGGTCCTCCCAGCGCTCTGTGTTGATATCCAGGGCCTTCATGTCTCTCTTGCAGACGTCTCTAAAGCGCAGCTGTGGGCGGCCAACGTCTCTCCTGCCAGTTGCCAGTTCTCCATAGAGGACGTCTTTGGGGATTCTGCCATCCTCCATACGGTGAACGTGGCCTAGCCAGCGGAGCCTGCGCTGCCTGAGTAGAGTGAACATGGAGGGAAGGCCGGCGCGGGACAGAACTTCTGTGTTGGGCACTTTGTCCTGCCAGGATATGTCCAGGATGTGGCGAATGCAGCGCAAGTGGAAGGAGTTCAGTCTCTTTTCCTGCCGGGCGTATGTTGTCCACGTCTCACTCCCATAGAGCAGTGTGCTGATGACGCAGGCGTTGTACACTGCCATCTTCGTCTTGACAGAGAGTTTGGGATTCTCCCACACTCGTGTGGTGAGGCGAGCGAGTGTGAAGGCTGATTTTCCAATTCTCTTGTTGATCTCTGTATCAAGGGAGAGGTTGTTGCTGATCGTGGACCCCAGGTACGTGAACTGATTCACGACCTCCAGCTTGTAGTCATCAATGGTGATGGTTGGTGGTGCTTCCATGCCTTGCGCCAAGACGTTAGTCTTCTTCAGGCTGATGGTAAGCCCAAAGTCCTTGCATGCCTGGGAGAAGCGGTCCATCAGGGTCTGAAGCTCCTGCTGTGTGTGGGTTGCGACTGCAGCGTCGTCTGCGAACAGCATGTCTCTGATTAGAGCCTCGCGTACTTTGGTTCTGGCTTTCAGGCGGGCGAGGTTGAAAAGCCTGCCGTCAGATCTTGTGTGCAGGTAGATTCCCTCTGTTGCTGTGCTGAAGGCATGCCTCAGGAGCATAGCAAAGAAAATCCCAAAGAGGGTTGGCGCAAGTACACAGCCCTGTTTCACTCCGCTGCGTATGTTGAATGGCTCTGAGACGTTGCCATCGTGCTGCACTATCCCCTGCATGTTGGTGTGAAACGATTCGATGAGGCTTTGCAACTTTGGTGGGCATCCTATCTTTGGCAGGATCTTGAAAAGGCCCTCTCTGCTGACCAGATCGAACGCTTTGGTGAGGTCGATGAAGGTGACGTACAGAGGCATGTTCTGTTCTCTGCATTTCTCCTGGAGTTGGCGGATGGAGAATATCATGTCTACCGTCGATCGCTCAGCGCGGAAGCCACACTGAGACTCGGGGTAGACACGTTCGGCAAGCTTCTGTAGACGAACGAGAACAACTCGTGCGTAGACTTTGCCAACAACGCTGAGGAGGGAAATGCCCCTGTAGTTGTTGCAGTCGCTTCTCTCCCCTTTGTTTTTGTAGAGGGTGATGATCTTGGCGTCCCTCATGTCCTGTGGTACGGCACCTTCCTTCCAGCACTGGCAGAGGACGTCATGCAATGGCAGCAGTAGGGCGGTCTTGCAGTGCTTGATCAGGTCAGGGGGTATGCCGTCGTTGCCGGGTGCCTTGCCAGCGGCCAAGCTATCAATGGCCTTACTGAGTTCGTCGATGGTTGGCTCGGCGTCAAGTTCGTCCATGGATGGCAGGCAGTCGATGGCATCAAGGGCTGACGGTGTCACGGTGTTCTGTCTAGAGTAGAGGTCGGAGTAGTGTTCCACCCATCTCTCCATCTGCTTGTTCTTCTCTGTGATCATCTCCCCAGTGGAAGATTTGAGGGGGGCCGTCTTGCTCTGAGCCGGACCAAGTGCTTTCTTGATGCCATCGTACATACCACGGATGTTCCCTGTTATGGCAGCGGTTTGAATGTCTTGGCTGAGCTGAGTCCAGTACTCGTTGGCACAGCGCCGAGCAGTCTGCTGAACTTTGCTTCTCGCAGCCCTGAGAATCTGGAGATTCTTCTCGTTTGGGTACTTCTTGTACTCAGCAAGTGCTGAGCGCTTGGCTTCAATGACGGGGATCATCTCGGTCAACTTGGCATCAAACCAGTCCTGTGACTTCGAGGTCTTCCTCCCAAAGGTAGCCAAGGCTGTGCGGTAGATGGTGTTTCGCAGCTCTTCCCACTTCTGCTTTGCAGATTCTCCTCCTTGTGGTACACCAAGTTCCTTCTCAAAGGTGGAGGCAAACTGCTCAACAAGTTCTGGTTGGGACATCTTGCTGGTGTCAATCCGTGCCTTTCCAGGTTGTCTAGCACGATGGAATTTCTTCAGCTGCAGCTTGACCTTGCAACACACCAATGAATGGTCTGTGTCGCAATCTGCACTCTGGAACGAACGGGTGATTAGCACGTTCTTCAGTGAGGTGCGCCTGGTCAGGATCAAGTCTAGCTGGTGCCAGTGCTTTGAGCGCGGATGTTGCCAGGAAACCTTGTGTTGGGGCTTGGTCTTGAAGAACGAGTTTGTGATGCACAGATCGTGATATGTGCAGAACTCGAGCAGCCGCTGTCCGTTGTCGTTCATTCTGCCCACGCCAAAAGGTCCAAGACAGGAGGGCCAGGAGTCGTGGTCAGCACCCACTCTGGCATTGAAGTCTCCAAGGAGAATGAGTTGTTCAGAGTTGGGGATGATCCTGACAGTTGTTGCGAGATTCTCGTAGAACTCGTCTTTTGCCTCTGGTGTGGCTGTCTGTGTTGGGGCATACACACTGACGAGGGTGACTGGGCCTTCAGTGGTGTTCAGGCGGAGGGTGAGGAGTCGTGCAGAGCCAGTGCTGCCCGGTTCCACCATCTTCAGCAAAGTGTTCTTCACTGCGAAGCCCACTCCGTGTTCCCTGTGTTCGTCACTGCCCTTTCCCTGCCAGTAGAATGTGTAGTCCTTCTCTCTCAGTGTGCCTGCATCAGCTAACCGTGTTTCCTGGAGAGTGGCGATATCCACTCCCAGTCTCTTCAGCTCATTATTGATGATGGCAGTCTTCCTGGTGTCGTTGATGTCCTTGAGGTTAGCAGCGAGTCCTGTCATCATAGTGCGGACGTTCCAAGTTCCCAGTTTTAGAGTTGGTCTCTTTTGTTTTATTGTCTTGCCTGGTGCGAAGGTTCTCAGCCTGCTGTTTGGATTTCTCCTTATCCCCATGCACCCAATGAGGAAAGCAAGCTGTGGCGGGACAACACCTTATTGGCTGGGGACTGCCCAGCTTGAGGCGGGCGGTAGCTGTCCAGTGAGATCTGATGATCCCTCCCACCGTCGGGAACAACCCCTGGCGCCACGCTCTACGCCAATTGAGCAGTGGCTCATAACCGGTAACTGTCATTCCCCGTGTTTTGTCTACGCCAAAGGCGAAGCTGGAGTGTCCTCTCCAGTGATCCGGTGTTCTACCTTCCAGCGTTGGGCGTTGGTAGGATTCAAGCCTGGGCAGGAAGATATGGAGGACAAGATGTTGCCCATGCAGCATGTCCCCCCTCTCCACGTCACTGATGAATCCAAAGGAACAGCAGGGCTGCTACAGTTTGGCACCAGCGCCGTTGCAGGAGCTGCCAGAACGATGTTGAGCACAACATAGAACTGCCTTAGGGCCTCCGACTCCGGATTTTTCCTCAGGGTTGACTCCCGAAGCCTTTCCCGTGACCGGGTATGCCGCAAGGCAGCAGAGGTTTGAAATCAGGGTTTACCTTCCCCTAGATGGGCTACCTTCCCAGGTTGACGAGCCACCATCTACCCGAAGGGCAGCGTACAATTCAGGTAACTGAAGAGGCAGTCTAACTGTGAGTTGGTCTTCTCAGAGACCTGAGGTAGTCCACTGCAGAACCCCTCAACCAGGCCATTGTCCTACCTGTAGTCAATGGGTACAGACGGCGTCCTTATGGCGATCCGCAGCGCCTTTGGTGGCCCCCAACCGGGCCGGCTCTGCTGCACCCACGAGGGACTCCAGTGGGAGGCTAGCTACACCCACGGAGGCCCCCAGCTGGGCCGGCTCTGCTGTACCCACGGCGACCTCCGGCTGAGGCTCAGCTGTGCCCACGGCGACCTCCAGCTGAGGCTGAGGCTCAGTTGCACCCGCGGTGGACCCCGACCGGGCCAAGACTGCACCCTCGGTGGAACCCGTGCTGGAGTGTGGCCTCCAACACGGGTCTGAACAGGAGCACAGCACCCACGTCAGGCTGATCCTGGAGCGCAGCCCCCACGACGGTTCCAGGCCAGCCTGCCGCGCCCATGGAGATGCAGTCTGCGGAGGAACCCACACGACAGCCTCGAGCAGCGGGGATCCTGGACCCACTTTGTTGCTGAGTGGCGGACCCGGTTCCAAGATGACCTCTGCAGGAGGAGCAGAAGAAATGGCCTCCTCCACTGGATGGACCAGACCCACGACGACCTCCGGCAAAGGCACACCCTCTCCGGCGACCCTAGATGAAGGCCCAGGGGAAGCAGGAAGAGAAAGATGGTTAGGGTCACTGGCGGCGGCGGAGCCCAGTAAGGTGACTTCAGATGCAGCTGATGGCAGCACTTGACTCTCCACCCCAAGAGCCAGACAAGATCTCTCTAAAACTGACATGAGAAAAACAAGAGAGAAAACTTGCCTGAGCTTAAGCTCCACCGCTGTCCAGGACTCCGTCGATCCTGGCGATGAACACCCAGACCCAGCTTCCAAGAGATCCAGCTCTGGCTCCCAATCCGCTGCTGAACCCTTCACAGCGGGCGAGGTGGTTGTTGCAGTCTTAGTGTCCTCCTGCAGCAGCTCCAATGCTGGGGATTCCTCCAGCGTGGCTGCAGAGGAACCTCTCCATGCTGGCTCCGGGAAGGATTCCTCCGAAGCCACTAGCAACTCCACCGTCAGATGGCCCTGACCTTGGGCCGGCAGGTCCTTGGGTAGAATTGGAGGAGACACAGAGAGGGGGGAAAATGAGTTAATTAGGGCAGCTGGAGGAGAGGACCCAGCAGACTGCTTATGCTGGGCCCCGCCCTTGGGAGAAGGGCAAGATTCAGTGTCATTAGATGGAGTGTAATGAAGAAATACTTGCCTGTCATCCTGGTCCTTACTGTTCCCAGCTGCAGGCAGGAGACAGCCCTCCCTCTCCCTGTCAGTGGTGACGTGGACCCCTTCAAAAGCTTGTGGAGGAGCTGTCTTCATGACGACGGAGGAGGGCGTTATGGGGGTGAGCTCAGCGGACCTCACTGCAGCTGGAGGGCAGAGGGCTGCTGGAGGTGATGGGGAGTTCTCCCGGTGTCCCCTAGCTGGCAGGATGGTGTTGACAGTCCTGGTCCCTTGACACTCCTCCTCGACCTGGCGGTTGACAAAGGCGAGCAGGTTCGCCCATTCCTCATTAGATGGTGACTCCGTGGGCTGAGCAGGCATAGGAGGTGGGACCCTCACAGCCGGGGAAGTGCGTCCTCGGACCTCCCTCACACAGCGCTCCTCCTCGACCCGGCGGTTGACAAAGGCGAGCAGGTTTGTCCAATCCTCGTCCACCGGCGTAGCTGCAGAGGGACCTCTCCGTGCTGGCTCTGGGAAGGGATCGTCTGAAACCACCGGCTCCTGCATCATCTGGCAGCTCGGCTCTTGGGCTGGCAGATGCTCAGGAAATAAAGGAGGAGGCACAGAGAGGGTAGGAAAAGAGTTATTAGATACAGCTGGTAGGGGGAGCCCAGCGGGCTGCTGTAACTGGGCCCCTCTCCCGGGAGACAGACAAGGTTTATTATTCGAGGAGAATAATAAACCTCATATTATATGAGGAGAAGAGAGAAAAACACTTACCTGTCATAACGGCCCTTGATGTTTGCTGCTGTAGCTGGCAAGCTGTCGTCCCTCTCTGTGTCCACAGTGAAACGGCCCTCTTCTACAGGCGGAGGAGGAGCCGGCTCCATGGCAGCGGAGGTGGAGGTGTCCGGGATGACCTCAGCGGACCTCACAGCCGCCGGAGGGAAGATGGCGGCTGACGGAGTAGAGGGCTGTTCCTGGTGCTCTGACGTGGGATGACGCTGTCCTTTACGTGCCCAGACCGACTGTGCTGGAATCAGAATCAGAATCAGAATCAGAATCAGGTTTATTGCCATTGTTCATGTAGTACACAAACTAGGAATTTGTCTCGGTACAATGCTGCAACATTAAACATGATAAGATAAGAGAAATAAACTATACATGTAATAAAGTGTAGGATAAGATTAAGTGATACTGGTCAACAGTTAAAATATATATTAGCCAGCAGCAGATACTGTGGAGAACTATATAGTGCAGTCGGTAATGCAGGAAGAAAACAGTGATGATTGACATGAGTCTGGTTGAGCTGCTGTACTTGGTGCACGAGAGTCAATAAGTCACTTAGTGTTCAGCAGTCTAATGGCAGAGGGGAAGAAGCTGTTCATGTGACGGGAGGTTTTAGTCTGGATGGACCGAAGTCTTCTACCAGAGGGGAGGGGGGCAAACAGTACGTGACCAGGGTGTGAGGGATCGCTATGATCCGGCCAGCACGCCTCCGGGTCCTGGAGATGTACAGATCCTGGAGAGATGGGAGCTTGCAGCCGATCACCTTCTCAGCAGTGCGCACGACGCGCTGCAGCCTTAGTCTGTCCCTGGCAGTGGCTCCTGCGTACCACACGGTTATGGAGGTGGAGGTGGAGGTGGAGCAAGTGGAGGGTCAAGCAACGTGCCACGGAGGCGGGCAGTCTGCGGGAAAGCGGGCCTCGGTCCCGGCATTGTGGGAAATGCCAGGCCCGGGAAGGAACGCTGGAGCAAGCAGACTGTGGAGAGCAGGTCGGCGTACTGTGGATAGGTCCATAGCCCGGGGTGTGCCTCTAGAATCCCCACCGCTCCATAAACGCACCACCAATCTCTCTCGGGTCTGCTGGCAGCGAAAAACTCATCCACATAGCTTCGGATGTAGACAGCTGCCACCTCCTAGGAGACCCCGCGACCAATCCTCCTCTCTTTGGACGAGGTCGATGAGCCCGGGGCATCACGCGCTCTAACACAGGTTAGTCCGAAACAAAGAAACAGTTTTAATGATAAAGGGGAAAATGATGTGTGGGTGAACCCGCTAAATCCTTTTTCCTGGCTGGATCATTCTGTCATAAACCCTCTGTGCACTCTACTATTACTCATATGGCATAAGGATATAGAAGTTATAGTACTAATACACAAAATGCACATAACCAGAAGACCAAAACCCCCAAAGAGATTGAGACCGAGCTGGGGAAAGCCAAGCTGGCTTGGCTCATGACAACAAACAGTTAATATGTACACTCTCAACTTGTTGCCAGCCCCCACCCCAACACAACCACCCCACGACTTGGGCACTTCACACAAACAACATACTGAACATAACACAAACAGTGTTAAGGGTTTTTTTGTTTTGTTTTGTTTTGTTTTCTTACAACAACACAGGGCAAAAATGCAACTGGTACATATTCACTACATGACAGGGTAAAATGGCATACTAGCAACACTACCACATCATGCTAGAAGCCCCCCCCCCCCCACACACACAGTCACCTTACAGTCCCAGTGGGAGACCCACCCCATGGATTTCTGTCTGGCGGATCCCTCCCAGAGCGTCTTCGCCTCTTCATCTCCAGGGAAGAGCCACGTCGGTGTTTCTCCTCATCTACCCACTGCAGCTCGTTGGGGTGCCTCCCGGGCCCTGTCCTCCTGGGCAGCCATCACCTGTAGCCGCCCCGGTCATCTCATCGCTCTCTTTTTCTGTGGACGCCCCTCAGCTGAGCTTTACCCTAGGCTGGACCTCATCACCGATGTGCAGGGGAGCTTGATTTGGCTTTGGATGGTCACCATATCGTGACTGGGCTTCCGTCTTGGGTCGAACCTGGTCACCGACCTGGACCGGAGTCTTCCTTGATCTCCGGTGTCGTTTGCTGGCGCATTGTAGAATTGCGCCTGCTGGTCCTGGCCCGCTCTCCTTCCTCCCAAATACTGGCACAGCCCCTGCAGCTTCTCGCTTCTTGGTATTGCTCGGACAAACTCCGGAAGTTGAGGGAGCTGGCATCTTGGCTCCATCAGCTGTCCCGAGTGTTCTGCTGTGCCGTCCAGTTCCCACATCCAGGGCAACTTGGACACTAGCATTGGAACCCTCCCAAGATGGTGCTCCATGTTGTTGGCCTTGCTCTCCTCCCATAATACCAGGCCAGTCACTGTCCCAAACCGTGTCGTCCTCCACGTACGGAGCAGGTCAGTCCCACAAACCGCAGCCTGACCACTCCTCTCCAATGCTGCAGGTGATCGCAAATCCCATGCGTTAGAACATATCACGTCCCAAGATGTTTGACCCACCAGTGGTCACCATGAACCGAACGTTAGACATCATCGCAGACAGGTACCTAGCCATCCATTCCAATGAACCCACGATGTTTAACTTGCTTCCTCTATAGCCATAGCACGGCATCGATAGTCCACTCACGCGATAATGTGGAAATAGACTCCTCACAGTGGGCCAGTTCAACAGGGAAATCGCTGATCCCGTGTCTACTAACAACGGCACTCCCATGCCGTCCAGCGAAACATCGCAGTAAATCCGCCCATCTGTGCTCGGGGAGACAGTATGAACAACTAATAACACACACCCCAACACACAGTTAGGCAGTTAGGACTCCTTAAGCACACCTTGATACTAAATACTAAAACTATTGAGTACTAATAACACTATTTACAGTGTGCAAATGAGCATTGTGCAACCTGATGTGAACCTGAGATGGCATAGACCTATGTGTGGTGTAGTGAGTGTGGCATGTGTGTGTGCTGACGGACCCGCTCCTGGCATGATGTCAGGCGGCACTGCCCACTGTGTGTATACTTTGGAGTTCTGTTAATAAAGGTTGTTGGTGGTTGTTGGTTCCCTGCATGAGACTCCTGACTCCTTTCTTCATACATAACATTTGGCGATGAGAAGTAAAATCGTTGCAGCGTATGGGCTACCTCAACCCTTGATGCCGTTTCTAGAGTACACGGGAGAGCCGGTGATCCTGTGGCCGAAGTGGCGGGCCACGTTTGAGGATTACATCAGGGTGCTCGGCCTAAGTAGACTCGACGGGAGACGACGACGAGTGCTTCTGGCCCACTATCTCGGCGCGGAGGGCCGAAGAATTCTCAGTACGTTGGGTGAGATGGAGTGGTATGAGGATGCTGTCGAGCGGCTGGCTGAATTCTTCGCAATGCAGATGAGGACCACGAAGCTGTGGGTGGCAGGAGTATTGGCACCAAATGAGGCTACGCTAGCTAGCTCGGAGAAGCTAAAGACCCACTCATCATCTATGGGAAAGTTAGCCACAATGCTAACTGCGCGCCCAAAGTGGGCTCCAGGCTACCAGCTAGGCATCGAGGCCAGACCGGGACTGCGAGAGGGGGAGTCCCTGGTCACTAAAGACTGCGAGCCAGCCATGAAGCGCAGAAAGGTGCAGGACTGTAGTGCTGGTGAGATTGATGGCGCGGTGTGTGACGACAGCGGAGAGGGAGAGCAGCAGCGACAGGTGTCATCCCCGCAGCTGGAGGCTGGGCAGTGGGAGAGCGGGAACATTCAGGCTGAGGTCCCCAGGGAAGAGCAGCTGCAGTCGGGCGCAGAGACAACGCAGCGGAGTGCCTGGGATGAGGGTGCTGGGAGCAGTGATGAAGCGCCTGGGTCGGAGAGTGACGTTGATGAGAGCAAAGCTGAGAGCCCCAGGAGAGATCAGCTACAGCCGGGCATGGAAGCAGCGCAGCGACGCACCCTGGACGAGGGTGCCGGGCAGTATGGCGAGGCGCCTGAGGCAGCGAGCAAAGCCAACGAGCAGGCTTTGGGTCTCCTTGGAGTGAGGCCACAGGGGGCTGGAGTGTTTGAAGCCACAACAGCGGTGCTGAAGGCGGTCAGGAGCAGAGCAACGAGCACGGAGGGACGGTGTGCCAGACAGCAGCACTGTGGGTCCCGAGGAGTGAGGCAGTCGGGGGTGAAGATAAGATAAGATAAGATAAGATAAGATAAGCCTTTATTAGTCCCACAACGGGGAAATTCCAGGATTGCAACAGCACAGGGATAGCAACACTCAGAGCAACAATCAGAAGGCAAGAAAAAAAACAAGCAAGCAAGAGCAGCTAATATACATATGTACATATTACTATAAAATATATATATACACACACACAGACACACAGTGCAGAGCATTGTAGCTGGATGGAATAATATGTAGATACAGTGGGGAAAAAAAGTATTTAGTCAGCCACCAATTGTGCAAGTTCTCCCACTTAAAAGATGAGAGAGGTCTCCAATTTTCATCATAGGTATACCTCAACTATGAGAGACAAAATGAGAAAAAAAAAATCCAGAAAAAAATCACATTGAAGGATTTTTAATTAATTAATTGGTAAATTCCTCGGTAAAATAAGTATTCGGTCAATAACAAAAGTTCATCTCAATACTTTGTTATATACCCTTTGTTGGCAATGACAGAGGTCAAACGTTTTCTGTAAGTCTTCACAAGGTTTTCACATACTGTTGCTGGTATTTTGGCCCATTCCTCCATGCAGATCTCCTCTAGAGCAGTGATGTTTTGGGGCTGTCGCTGGGCAACACGGACTTTCAACTCCCTCCAAAGATTTTCTATGGGGTTGAGATCTGGAGACTGGCTAGGCCACTCCAGGACCTTGAAATGCTTCTTACGAAGCAACTCCAGACAGGGGGGAGGGCGGTTGGTCAAACCTATTGAAAAACAGATTCAGGTTGTTTGCCCACTCCCTGCCCCTCGTGGCCTGGGGGGAGGTATTCTGGGCCCAGAGATGGTTTTGAGGTTTCTCCAGACCCCGCTGATGTCGCTCTGTTGCAGCTTGTCCTCCATCTTCTTCCTGAAGCTGTCCTTGCCTTCTCTGATCTTTCTCCTCAGCTCCCTCTGTACGGACTTCAGCATCTCCCTATTCCCCGACCTGAAGATCCTCTTCTTCTCTCTCAGAAGTGTTTTTATCTCAGGGTTGATCCAGGGTTTGTTGTTTGAGTGACGCCGTATGGTCTTGGTGGGAACGGATTTGTCCACACAGAAGCTGAGGTAGTCCGTGAAGGTGTGAGTGAGGCCATCGATGTCCTCACCATGTGGATCGCAGAGCTCGAAGAGAGACATCATCACAAGAGAGATTGTTTTTGATCTCGGAGGCAGATGGCGGCCAGGAGCGCACATTCCGTGGGGCTGCCCGGGGCCTCCAAGCCGGTCGTATCTTTGGCGGCCTGGTGTGTGTATGATTTAGGGTTTCCCTGGTCCCCCGGGCCGGTTTCACCTCTGGCTGCCAACGGACGTTGGTGTAACTTAAACGTTAAAATGTAAATATGTACAGTATATATCTTGCTGGTGTGCATGAGAGTATGTATGGTATGGGATTAGTTTATATGTTTTCAGAGATTAGGTCCGATTGTTTTAGTTGTTTCGTGTGAATGTGAATGGTTATTTTACTACAGTACATGATTCCCTGTTCCTTAGTGTGTGATTCGGGTCCTAAATTAGGGAGGGTCTCAATTGTGTGTGTGGTTTTGCATTTTTGTAAGGGGGAGGGGAATTGTGGTGTAGTGAGTGTGGTATGTGTATGCGCTGCCGTACCCACCCCTGGCGTGATGTCAGGCGGGCACGGCCCGCTGTGTATATAGTTTGGAGTTCTGTTAATAAAGGTTGGTGATGGTTGTTGGTCCCCTGCATGAGAGAGACTCCAACTCCTTTCTTCATGCATGACACCATGTACAGTGTGCAAATGAGCATTATGCAACGAGCAGTGTATAATTACAAATTACAAATTAGTACCTGGTGCTAATTACTGTAATGATAGTACCAGTAGACTGTGCATGATAAGTAGCAGCAGAGATGATATGGACATCAGACAGTGATACCATATCTACTGTACAGGTGAGCAGTGTGCAAATTTAGCAGCCGGTGTGTGAGTTCCTATATGCAAAGCTGTGTTACGGAGTTTTGGGAGCTGTTATCTGTTCAGGAGTCTGATGGCAGTGGGGAAGAAGGAATTCTTCAGTCTGGCTGTCTTGCATTTCACATTTCTGTACCTCCAGCCTGAGGGTAGAAGTGTGAACAGTCTCTGCTGGTGGGTGGAGTCCCGGAGGATGGCGTCAGCTCTCCTTTGGACTGTAGGTGCTCTGTGGCGGTAGGTGCTCTGCAGAGAGGGGACTGGAGTCCTGATGATCTTCTCTGCTGTCTTCACCACTCTCTGGTGTTTGCGGTCCAGGGCAGTGGTGCTGCCGTACCAATGGAGAATTTTTCTGATTTAAGGTCCCATGTGTGGAAGTAGAGGGGGTGAGGCTTATGCTCTCTATTGTATCTCTGTGACATCCCATTTATAATTACATTATTCTTGCCAGGTCATCTACCAACACTTGAGCATAAATCTTATAAGTCATTTTAAGGTTATTTTATTAATAGTTTATCAGAACAACTGTCGGAACAGCTTTTCACCAGCAGTGGTTAGCTACTGTAAGCAGAGCTAGCCATTCAGTCATTCAGACTCATCACCCTCATGGATCATCACCTTATCGTGGTGGGGGGGTTTGCGTGTCCCAGTGATCCCAGGAGCTATGTTGTCCGGGGCAATTTGCCTCTGATAGGGTCACCCAAGACAAACTGGTCCTGGGTGAAGGGCCAGACTAAGAACGATCCAACAGACTCTCATGATAAATTCTATATCAAGGATTCAGTATACCCCACCCGGTATGGGGTTACCGGGGCTCCACCCTGGAGCCAGGCCTGGGGGAGGGGCTTGATGGCTAGCGTCTGGTGGCCGGGTTTCCACCCATGGGACCCGGCCGGGCTCAGCCCGAAGGAGTTACATGGGTCCGACCTCCAGTGGGCTCACCACCTGCAGGAGGGATCATGGGGGTTCAATGCTATGTGGATTAGGTGGCGGTCAAAGGCGGAGACCTTGGCGGACTGATCCCAAGCTTTTTAAACTGGCTTTTGGTACGTGGAATGTCTCCTCTCTGGTGGGGAAGGAGTCTGAGCTGGTGTACGAGGTTGAGAGATACCGGCTAGATATAGTTGGCCTCACCTCAACACACAGCTCCGGTTCCGGAACCAGTCTCCTGGAGAGGGGCTGGAGCTTGGCCTTTTCTGGAGTTGCCCCGGGCGAGAGGCGACGAGCAGGGGTGGGTATTCTTGTATCCTCCCACCTTGCTGCCTCTATATTGGAGTTTTCCCCGGTGGACGAAAGGGTTGCTTCCCGGCGCCTTTGGGTTGGGAAATGGGTCCTGACCATCATTTGTGCCTATGAACCAAATGATGTTTCAGAGTACCCACCCTTTTTGGAGTCTCTGACTGGGGTGCTGGAGGGTGCTCCTCTTGGAGACTCCATTGTCCTACTGGGGGACTTCAATGCGCATGTGGGCAACGACAGTGAAACCTGGAGGGGGGGTGATTGAGAGGAACGGCCTGCCCGATCTGAACCCGAGTGGTGTTCAGTTATTGGACTTCTGTGCTAACCACAGTCTGTCCATAACGAACACCATGTTCAAGCATAAGGGTGTCCATATGTGCACCTGGCACCAGGACACCCTAGGTCACCGGTTGATGATCGATTTTGTTATTGTGTCATCAGATCTGCGACCGTATGTCTTGGACACTCGGGTAAAGAGAGGTGCAGATCTGTCAACTGATCACCCCTTGGTGGTGAGTTGGATCCGATGGCAGGGGAGGACGCCATTCAGACCTGGTAGACCCAAACGTATAGTGAGGGTGTGCTGGGGACGTCTGGCTGAGGCCCCTGTCCGGGAGGTCTTCAACTCCCACCTCCGGAAGAACTTCAACCACATTCCGAGGGAGTCTGGAGACATGGAGTCTGAATGGGCCATGATCTCCACCTCTGTTGTTGAAGCGGCAGCCCAGAGCTGCGGCCGCAAGGTGGTCGGTGCATCTCGTGGTGGCAACCCCCGAACCAAGTGGTGGACACCAGTGGTAAGGGGGGCCATTAAGCTGAAGAAGGAGTCCTATCAAGCTTGGTTGGCTTGTGGGACTCCCGAAGCAGCTGAGGTGCACCGGCAGGCCAAGTGGAGTGCAGCTCGGGTGGTTGCTGAAGCAAAAACCCGGGTATGGGAGGAGTTCGGTGAGGCCATGGAACAAGACTTTCGGTCAGCCTTGAAGAGATTCTGGCAAACTGTCCGGCGGCTCAGGAGGGGAAAGCAGCTCCCTGGCCACACTTTGTATGGTGCGGATGGGGTGCTGTTGACTTCAACTGGGGATATCGTTGGGCGGTGGAAGGAATACTTCGAGGATCTCCTCAATCCCAGTGATACGCCTTCAACAGAGGAAGCAGGGTTTGTGGACGAGGGGGACGACTCGCCTATCACAGGGGCCGAGGTCGCCAAGGTGGTTAAAAATCTCCTTGGTGGCCGGGCCCCGGGGGTGGACGAGAGCCGCCCTGAGTACCTCAAGGCCCTGGATGTTGTTGGGCTGTCATGGTTGACACGCCTCTGCAACATTGCGTGGAGGTTGGGGGCAGTGCCTTTGGCATGGCAAACTGGGGTGGTGGTTTCTCTTTTCAAAAAAGGTGACCGGAGGGTGTGCTCCAACTTTAGAGGGATCACACTCCTCAGCCTCCCTGGGAAGGTCTATGCCAAGGTACTGGAGAGGAGAGTCCAGCCGTTGGTCGAACCTCGGATTCAGGAGGAGCAATGTGGTTTTCGTCCTGGCCGTAGCACATCGGACCAGCTCTTTACCCTCTCAAGAATTCTCGAGGGTTCGTGGGAGTTTGCCCAACCAGTTTACATGTGTTTTGTGGACTTGGAGAAGGCATTTGACTGAATCCCTCGTGGTTTTTTGTGGGGGGTGCTTCGGGAGTATGGGATATCGGGCTTGTTGTTACGAGCTATTCGGTCTCTGTACGACCATTGTGAGAGTTTGGTTCGTATTGCCAACACTCGGTCGGACTCATTCCCAGTGAGAGTTGGACTCTGCCAGGGCTGCCCTTTGTCATCGATCCTGTTCATAATTTTTATGGACAGGATTTCTAGGCGCAGCCAGGGAATGGAGGGTGTCATGCTTGGTGACCACAGGATCTCATCTCTGTTGTCTGCAGATGATGTTGTCCTGTTGGCTTCATCCAGCAATGGCCTACAGTTCTTGCTGGGATGGTTTGCCGCTGAGTGTGAAGCGGCTGGGATGAGAATCAGCACCTCCAAGTCCGAGTCCATGGTCCTCAGCCGGAAAAAGGTGGATTGTCCTCTCCGGGTTGGGGACAGGCTCCTGCCTCAAGTGGAGGAGTTTAAGTACCTTGGGGTCTTGTTCACGAGTGAGGGGAGAATGGAGCGAGAGATTGACAGATGGATTGGCGCAGCATCTGCAGTGATGCAGACGTTGTACCGGTCTGTTGTGGTGAAGAGGGAGCTTAGTTCTAAGGCAAAGCTGTCGATTTACCAGTCAATCTACGTTCCTACTCTCACCTATGGTCACGAGCTTTGGGTAATGACCGAAAGAATGAGATCGCGGATACAAGCAGCTGAAATGAGCTTTCTCCGTAGGATTGCTGGACTCACCCTCAGAGATAGGGTGAAGAGCTCAGTTATCCGGGAGAGGTTCAGAGTAGAACCGCTGCTCCTCCACATTGAAAGGAGTCAGTTGAGGTGGTATGGGCATCTGATTAGGATGCCTCCTGGACGCCTCCCACTTGAGGTGTTTCGGGCATGTCCCACTGGGAGGAGACCCCGGGTCAGACCCAGGACTCACTGGAGAGACTATGTCTCCCAGCTGGTCTGGGAACGGCTTGGTATCCTCTCTGAAGAGCTGGAGCAGGTGGCTGGGGAGAGGGAAGTCTGGGCTTCTCTGCTTGAACTGCTGCCTCCATGACCTGGACCTCCGGAAAAGCAGTAGAAGATGGATGGATGGATGGAGACTCATTGATGTGCTTATTACACCCCAGGGACTGATCCTGGCCTACTGCCAATCCAAAAATACACCCCTGTCCCTGTTGAAGCTTTATATGAGCTTTTATATTTTCATGTTCAGCCAATTTTACCTAAGTTAGCTAGCCAGTTAATGTTAGCCTTAGCCACAGATCTGAGAAAGAGGGAGAACTGGAGCTCATTATGAGAAAAACAAATAAAATTAAAATTAAAAACAAAACAACAGCTCTGACTTGTTGTTGTACCACAAACAACATGATAGCAGTTCTTCTGTTGCTCCAAGTTCACCACCGTGGAATTCAAAAACAGAAGACAGGAAATGAAAATGATATATTACTCGGCCCAGGAAACACACACGCAGGCTCAGGTAGATTTGAAAGCTTTATTCAACCAGTGAAACGTGTTTGGATGCGTGTATGCGATATGTGAATGTGTTGTGGGTGGAAGATGAAGGCTGGGACAGAGCGGCCCGCCGTGCAGCCAGGCAACCCTATGGAAGAGACGAGAGGAGGGAGTTAGCTGGGCAAACCACACAGGAGAGTAATAAAGCAATGTGCTTACTTGCAGTAACAGAGGTGGCTGGCGTTGGCAAAGATCCCAAGCCTGGGAGACAGCGTCCTGCTGTGCGTCCAACGAGGAGAGGCGTTGCAGGGGAACGATGATGACGAAGGAGAGGATGTCCGCCGCCAGGGAATCCACCTGTGCACAGGGGAAGGCTGAGAGGACAGGTGAGAAAATAGACAGCTTACGTGTCGTTGCGATGGTCAGCAGGCCTGGAGGAAGGAATCTGCTGAGGGTTAGAGCATGAAGGAAGACAGACGGCTCCAGGCCGATGCTCAGGGCGAGGTGGAATAAATAGTTGCGCGCTAACGAGGTGCAGGTGTGTGTGCAGCTGAGGTGGATGCCCGAGGGTGGTGAGTGGTGACAGAAAAAACAAATCAGAAAAATCTGATTATTATTACACATGTGAAAGTTTTACTTTAGCAAGTAAATACAAAAATAAACAACATAAACTTACCAAGATCTCTACAGGACTTTAAAAGTTATTTTAAAGTAAGTTGATCAGCCACATCACACCGTAGTGTTTTTATATTACAGAGATTAGTGTTAAGAATTAATGAATCTGCTGTGTAGTGTGTGTGTGTGTTGCCGTACCCGCCCCTAACATGACGTCAGGCGGACACGGTCGTTCTGTATATATAGTTCTGTGTTCTCAATAAAGTTGGTTGGAAGAGACAGAAGAGACTGCGGTCCCTCATTCCTCATACATAACATTTTGGCAACAAGAGAGTAATTATGGGAGTGTATGGGCTACCTCCATCCTTGCTACTGTTTCTGGAGTACACGGGACAGCCAGTGATCCTGTGGCCTAAATGGGTGGCCATGATTGAGGATTGCATCGGGGCGCTGGGCCTAAGTAGACTCGAGGGGAGACGAAGACGAGTACTTCTGGCCCACCATCTCAGCGTGGAAGGCCGAAGAATTGTCGGTACGTTGGGCGAAACAAAGTGCTATGTCGTAAATGCCCTTTGGGGCAGAGAAATGAGACCCATGCGCCAACTGTGAGTTTGGGCAATTCCCTGAAAAAACAAACAACAATGTAAAGTTCAACAAAGTGCTCAAAATACCAAAATAACAACGAGAGAAAAAACTTCCAGGAATAGCGCGCCAGAGCAGGAATAGGCTCTGGCGGAGACGAAGAGAGACTGAAGATACCCTTGAAGAGTCAAGGCAGTGGCAAATGAGAACAAAGTAACTCCCCTTAAATAGGGTCAAAACCAAATACATAAGGGATGACAGGTGTGGGTTCACCTGAGCGGGCAAAGAGGTAGTAATGAATAAAGATTGGGATCAGCTAGAAGAGATGAGGGAGGAGAGGCTGGGCTTGACAGCTGACAGGGCGACGCCCACACAGAGCACCTAACCGGAAATGCCACCTGACAGCTGTCAACCCAGAGAACGAACACCAAGGACAAATATAAGGAATAAACAACATCAAAAACAGACTAATAAATAATTACAAATTGAAATGAAATATGAGCATAGCAAAAAACTGAAGCCTAAACAGAAAAATAGAAGGCAGTAATGAAACTCAAAAGGCACAAAATACAACAAATATAAATAATATAAGGAAAAAGCCACGAGACTGAGTCTGGCAGAACTTCCAGAGCTCAGCTCGAGACATTCTATGCGGATGTTGTTGAGTGGCTGGCCGAGTACTTCGCCGAACAGACGAGGACCACAAAGCTGTGGGTGGCAGGAGTGTTGGCACCAAATGGAGCTAGGCTAGTTAGCTCGGAGAAGCTAATGGCCCACTCAGTGTCTATGGGAAAGTTAGCCACAAAGCTAACTGTGCACCAAAAGCAAGCTCCAGGCTACCAGCTAGGCATTGAGGTGGAACCGGGCCGCGAATGGAGGAGTCCCTGGTCACTGAAGGCAGTGGGCCAGGCAAGGAGCGCAACATGGTACAGGACCGTAGCGCTGGTGAGTTTGGCGGTGCGGAGAGCGACGACAGCGAAGGGGAGAGCAGTGACAGGAGTCATCCCCGCAGCTGGAGGCTGGGGAGTGGGAGAGTGGGAACATGCAGGCTGAGAACCCCGAGAGGCAGCAGCAGCAGTCGGACGCAGAGACAATGCAGTGGAGCACCTTGAACAAGGGTGTTGGGAGCAGCAATGGAGCGCCTGAGTCAGAGAGTGATGCCGAAGACAGCGAGGCTCAGAGCCTTGGGAGGGAGCAGCAACAGCTGGGCATGGACATGACGCAGCAGAGTGCCTGGAATGATGGTGCTGAGAGCAGCAACGAAGCGCCTGGGTCGGAGAGTGATGGCGACGGCAGTGATGCTGAGAGCCCCGGGGAAGAGCAGCTACAGCCGGGCATGGAGATGGCACAGCGGAGCACCTTGGACGAGGGTGCCGGGAGCAGCGACAAAGTGCTGGGGTTGGAGAGTGATGCCGACAAGAGTGACGCTGAGAGCCCTGGGAGAGAGCAGCGACAGCCGGCCATGGAAACAGCGCAGCGGCACACCTGGGACGAGGGTGCTGGGAGTGGCAGCGAGGTGCCTGGGTTGGTGAGTGACACCGGCGGGAGTGACGCTGGGAGCCCCGGGAGAGAGCAGTGACAGCCGGGCGCTACAGAGGTCAGGCAGGGCCTCAGTGCCGGAGCTAAATGTGCTCTGGATGAGGGTGCTGGGCGTTACGGCAAGGCACCCGAGGCAGTGAGCGGGATTGACAAGCGAACTTCGGTTTTCCCTGGAATGCGGCTACAGGGGGCCGGAGTGTTCGAGGCAACGATGGCAGCTGCAGTGGTGTGGAAAGCGGTTGGGAGTGGACTGACAAGCACGGAGGGACGACGTGCCGGACAGCAACACTGCGGGTCCCGAAGAGTGAGGCAGTCGATGGTGAAGAGACATTTTTGCAGGAGAGGTCAGTTTTGATCCTGGAGTCTGACAGCGGCCAGGGGTGCACATATCGTGGGGCTGCCCTGGACCTCCGGGCTGGTTTTACCTCTGGCTGCCGGTGGACGTAGGTGTTACTTAAATACTGTTGATGTAAATATGTATATACTCTGCTGGTGTGCATGTGAATATGTATGATATAGGATTATTTTTTTATATTTTCAGAGACATGGTCCAGTTTCAGCTGTTTTTTTTGTTTTTGGACGTGTATTAGGTTATTCTAGTTCACTGTTCCCCGTTATTTCCTTAGTGTATGATTCGGGTCCTAAATTGTGGAGGGTCTCGACTGTGTATGTGGTCTTACATTCCCCTCCTCTTACAGTGTAAGAGGAGGGGAATGCTGTGTGACAGAAGAGAGTCCAGTCCCTCATTCCTCATACGTAACAGAATCCACTCAACTTAAACAATTATTTAACATGTTTAATTAATTAATGTGACTGGGTAAACTGAAGCATCGGAAAAAAAATGTCATGTCATAAGTTTTAAAAATCAAATGTAATTTTATGAGTCATCAGTGTTTTAACATTCAAACCGCTGCATAATTTAAGCACAAAATTTACTTTTAATGTTTTTTTCCTGCTTCCCTCCATTTTGGAAGTCCGCTATAGGAGTTAATGAGGGGGTGTAGCGTAATCCTCTGGAGTCTGTGAGCCACAGACGGATACTCTTGGAGGGCGGCTTTAGAGGGCACCCATTTGCCACAAATGAGCTGAGCACAAATAAATATTTTTTTTCCTCATTCTCACGGCACCCCCTAAAGAATGCCACCCTGGGCAACTGCCTGTGTGGCCCACATCAAAACCTGTCAAAAATTGCAAATTTATGACAAAAAAAGATTAAATTTTATAGGAAAAGAGCCAAAAGTTTATAAGAAAAAATTCACCATTTTTCAAGAAAAAAGTTGCAAATCTATAAGAAAAAGCTGAAAATTTACAGTAAAAAGTTGCAAATTTATGAGAAATAGATGAAAATTTGCAGGACAAAAGTCATAAATTTATGAGAAAAATGAAAATTTATCAGACAAAAGATGAAAATTTACAGGAAAAAAGACATACATTTATGAGAAAAAAGTCACAAATTTTTGAGAAAAAAAGTTGCAAATCTATCAGAAAAAAGGTTAACATTTACTGGAAAACTGCAGATTTATCAGAAAAAGTTGCAAATTTATGAGACAAAGATGAAAATTTACAGGGAAAAAAATCAAATTTATGAAAAAAGACAAATTTAAAAAAAAAAAGTTGCAAATCTATGACGAAACAAGTTGCAAAGTTTCACTTTTTTTTTTTATTTTGTATACTTTATTAACCCCCAGAGGGAAATTCAGGGCGTCCACCTGGATGGACAAGGCAGCCACGGTGCGGCGCCATCCCTTCACCACTCACACACACATTCACACCTGGGGCCACTTCAGAGTCTCCAGTGAACCTAACCTGCATGTTTTTGGGGCTGTGGGAGGAAACCGGAGTAAACACACGCAGACACGGGGAGAACATGAAAACTCCACACTGAAGGGTCACTTATGGTCAGGGGGTGGGATTGAGCCTGTGACCTTCTTACTGTGCTTCCACAGTGCTAACCACTGCAGCACCGAAATATGATTTTTTTTCCTCATTCTCGTGGCGGCCCCTAGAGAATACTGTCCTGGGCAACTGCCCATGTGGCCCATATCACAACCTGGCAAAAACTGCAAATTTATGTAACGAAAACGAAAATTTATTGTAAAAAAAAAAAGCCATAAATTTGTGAGAAAAAAATAGAAAATTTATACAAAAAAGATGAACATTTACACGAACAAAAAGTTATAGATTTACGAGAAAAAAGTCAGAAATTTTTGAGAATAAAGTTGGAAATCTATGAGAAAAAAGATTAACATTTACAGGAAAAAAGTTACATATTTATGAGAAAAAAAGTCACACATTTTTGAGAAAAAAATCACAAATTTATTGGAAAAAAGTTGCCAATCTGAAAAAAAGTTGAAAATTTATAGGAAAAACTTGCAAATTTACCAGAAAAAATTGCAAATTTATGCAAAAAGGATGAAAATGTACAGGAAAAAAGTCATAAATTTATGAGGAAAAAGATGAAGTCACAAAAAAACCATTGCAAGAGCTTGGTTTGTATTGCCAACACAAGGTGAAACACGTTTCCAGTGAGAGTTGGACTCCACCAGGGCTGCCCTTTTATCACGTTCATAATTTTTATGGACAGGATTTCTACGCGCAGCCAGGGAACGGAGGGTGTCATGCTCAGTGACCACAGGATCTCATCTCTGCTGTATGCGGATGATGTTGTCCTGCTGCCTTCTTCCAGCAATGACCTACAGGTCTTACTGGGACAGTTTGCCACTGAGTGTGAAGTGGCTGGGATGAGAATCAGTTCCTCCAAGTCCGAGTCCATGGTCTTCAGTCGGAAAAAAGGTGGATTGTCCTCTCCGGGTTGGAGACAAGCTGCTGCCCCAAGGGGAGGAGTTTAAGTATCTCGGGGTTTCATTCACAAGTGAGGGGAGAATGGAGTGAGAGCTTGACAGACGGATCAAAGCAGCATCTGCAGTGATGCGGATGTTGTACCGGTCTGTTGCGGTGAAGAGGAAGCTGAGCTCTAAAGCAAAGCTGTCAAATTACTGGTCAATATACGATCCTACCCTCACCTATGGTCACGAGCTTTGGGTAATGACCAAAAGAATGCGATTGCGGATACAAGTGGCTGAAATGAGCTTTCTCCGTAGGATTGCTGGACTCACCCTTAGAGATAGGGTGAGGAGCTCAGTCATCCGGGAGAGGCTTAGGGTAGAACCACTGCTCCTTCACATTGAAAGGAGCCAGTTGAGGTGGTTTGGGCATCTGATCAAGATGCCTCCCAGACACCTCCCACTTGCAGTGTTTTGGGCACGTCCAATGAGGAGGAGACCCCAGGACAGACCCAGGACACGCTGGAGAGACTATGTCTCCCAGCTGGTCTGAGAATGTCTTGGTATCCTCTCTGAAGAGCTGGAGCAGGTGGCTGGGGAGAGGGAAGTCTGGGCTTCTCTGCTTGAGCTGCTGCCTCTGTGACCTGGACTTCCGGAAAACCAGTAGAAAATGGATGGATGAATAATTCCACATTTTTGACAAAAAAGTTGCAAATCTACAATGAAAAAATTGCAAATTTATGAGGAAAAAGTTGCAAATTTTCCACAAATATTTTTTTTCCCCTTGTTCTTGTGGCACCACCTAGATAATGCCACCCTGGGCGACTGCCCATGTGGCCCATATCTGAAACAGTCACTACTTGACAGAATGATGATAGGGTAGAGAAAACCCAGTGGAACGATTAGAAACAAAGGAAGAAAAAATCTTTTTCAATTATCAGTAACGTACAAACAGAAAGCAGCAGCAGCACTCCAAACCATCAAAGCGCACAAATCAAAGTTAAGTCACTGTGGGACTTCAAAACTCGTCACTCCTCAGCTCCTGACCACATCAGGCCCAAAAGCAGCCTGTCTGTAATGGTTCCACTGCAGCAGTCATCAGTCACAAATCTGCACCAACGGAGCTCATTGTGTGGTTTCCTCTCTGCCAGGAATTACCTTCTTTGTTGTTTTTTGTCCTCCACCCAGAAGGCAGATGTTTTCTTCAGGGAATGCTCGCTGACAGCTTGTACCTCCAATTTAGTATTTGTTTAGCCAATTTAATTTCTCTGAGTCCCAATTTAGCACACCTGAAAAAGTTTGTCTCGTTTAAATTGACGTGCTGTCAGAAACAGGCCGTTCGCTATTAAACAACCACCACCTGGAATTGGCAATTGTCTCCCTGATATCTGTTTTTATTCCGTGTTGTGGAACGCCTTCAAACATCTTAATTAATTGGGACGGCGTATCGACGGCCTTTGGAACCCTCTGTTTGACCTTCGGCGGCTCGTCTTCCCGCGGCGATAACGACGCGTCCTTGCGTGCTCTCCGCCTCTTTCATCATCATCATCTCGCTGCAGCTTTCTCTCCGCTGCTGCTGCTGTTCCGGTGGAGAGAAGTCGGGGAGGCCTCACTGCTCTTCCTCATTTTTGGACACACGGGCCTTTTGTGACCACAGTTACCCTGACATCTTTGGGTCCACAGAGGGAACAGATTGGGATTGTTTGCTAACGTCTGTGGATGGAGAGTCAGATTCAAAAAAAAAAAAAGATCTGAAGAAATACAGATAGACTGGTGATCACTCTGACCTTGGCGGTGAATTGCCGTCTGCTTTTATTAAACTAAGATCCAATATGCTGCTACTCCCCCATGGAGCGCAGAAGAGAAGTCAGGTCTCAGTCTTTTTCTACTTCTCTGTCAGTAAATCTTTCTGTTTGCAGAAATGTTATATTTGAGGATGAGCAATGGGTGATATTTTATTTTTTAACAAGGGGAATGGGGGGGTCACCAATTTAGCATGAGGTTCAAATATATAAAATTAGATTAGGTACAAATTTGCAAGGATAAAAGTGCAAATATATGATAAATGATGCCAATATAAAAAATGCAAAATTAAAAGTCACAATTTACAATTTAATTACACAGAATAAAACTGTATCCAGCATCCAAATGAGCTTTGCAAATTCATGAGAAAAAAGTTGAAAATTTACAGGAACAGTAGAAAATTTATGAGGAAAAAATATGAAAACTTTCAAGAAAAAAGTTACAAATTTATGAGAAAAAAAATGAAAAGTTACAGAATAAAGTCATAAATTTATGAGAAAAAGTCGCAAATTTATTGGAAAAAGTTGCCAATCTTACAAAAAAAAAAAAGATACGTCAGAATAGCATCTGCAGTGATGCGGACGTTGTACCGGTCTGCTGTGGTGAACAGGGAGCTGAGCTCTCAGGCAAAGCTGTGGATTTACCGGTAAATCTACGTTCCTGCTCTCACCTATGGTCACGAGCTTTGGGTAATGACCGAAAGAACAAGATCACGGATACAAGCGGCTGAAATGAGCTTTCACCGTAGGATTGCTGGACTCACCTTCTTGAGGTGGTTTAGGCATCTGATCAGGATGCCTCCTGGACACCTCCCACTTGAGGTGTTTCGGGCACATCCCTCTGGAAGGAGACCCCGGAGCAGACCCAGGACTCGCTGGAGAGACTATGTCTCCCAGCTGGTCAACCTGAACCTGTTTTTTAACAGGTTTGACCAACTGCCCTCTTCTCTGCCTGCCCACCAACCACTCCTGCCTCCACTTTCATCTAGTCCCGCTGTCCATGGCCCTCCCCCAACACCCCCCTCCCAGCACACAGCCCCGCTGCCCCAACCTGACCCCTCACTAAGACCCAGGTGAGAGCTGAACTGAGGAAGATCAAGGCGAGGAAGGCCTCGGGTCCAGACGGCATCAGCTCGAAGCTCCTCAAGTCTTGCGCAGACCAGCTGTGTGTGATTGTGGAGCACATCTTCAACCTGAGCCTGAAGCTGGGGAGGGTACCACAGCTGTGGAAAACACCCTGTGTGGCACCCGTACCACAGACCATTCACCCCAAGGACCTGAACAGCTACAGACCAGTGGCCCTCACATCACACCAAATGAAGACCCTGGAGAGACTGCTCCTTGCCCACCTCCGCTCCCTGGTGGGATCAGCGATGGATCCACTCCAGTTCACCTACCAGTATGGCATTGGGGTGGAGGATGCAGTGATCTTCCTCCTTCACCATTCCCTGTCCCACCTGGAGTAGCCTGGGAGCACTGTGAGGATCATGTTCTTTGATTTCTCCAGTGCTTTCAACACCATCCTGACGGTGATCCTGAGGGACAAGCTACTGTGCACAGGGGCAGATCAGCACCTGTCATCATGAATCCTGGACTACCTGACAAACCGACCACAGTTTGTGAGAACCCAGGACTGTGTGTCTGACACCACCATCTGCAGTACCAGGGGCCCCCAGGGAACAGTTCTGACTCCCTTCCTGTTTACCCTTTATACTGAGGACTTTTCACACAACACATCACACTGCCATCTACAGAAGTTCTCTGACGACTCTGCGATCATCGGCCTCATCTCTAATGGAGATGATGCGGAGTACAGAGGACTTATTCAATTCAATTCAATTCAACTTTTTTTATGTAGCGCCATTTCACAATAACAGTCATCTCATGGCACTACAGTCATCTCATAGCACTTATCCAGGACTTCGTGGACTGGTGCCAACAGAACTGCCTCCAGATCAATGCAAGGAAAACTAAGGAACTGGTGGTGGACTGCTGCAGGTGAGGACAACCCCCAACAGCACCAGTAAACATCCAGGGAACAGACATTGAGATGGTGACATCCTACAAGTACCTGGGTGTTCATCTGAGCAATAAACTGGACTGGTCACACAACACCAACGCACTCTACAAGAAGGGGCAGGAGTGCAAGGGGCACTCCTGAAGACCTTCTATGAGTTGGTGGTGGCATCAGCCATCACATTTGGAGTGGTCTGCTGGGGCAGTGGCATCACAGCAGCCGACAGGAAGAGACTGATCAAAAAAAGCTAGCTCTGTTCTTCGGCGGTGCCTCGACCCGGTAGAGGGAATAGGAGACTGGAGGATGGTGGCTAAGCTGTCATCTCTGCTGGAGTCCGAGTCCCACCCCATGCAGGACATACTGAACGCACTGAGGAGCTCATTTAGCAGTAGGCTGTACCATCCTAGGTGCGCGACAGAGAGGTTCCGCAGCTCCTTCCTACATACGGCTGTCAGAATTTATAACCTAACCAGGGCTGCTCGTAGAGGTTGAATTGAATGTACAAAACGTAACAACCTTGCACAATAAATGGTCTCTTCCATTATATAACTAGGACAATATCAATCATTACTGAGGGTGACAACACGGCTGATTCAAATACGAAATATACTGTCTGGGTACATATTTATATTCTGCGGGGTAACTTAAAAGACCGTAATGCTGTCTATACCACCTAGCCGCACTGTGTATATATCTGTGTACATACTGTATGTATATTCATTTGTTCTTATTATCTTATCTCATTAATTATTGCTCTAAGTGCTGCTATCCCTGTGCTGCTGCAATTCTGGAATTTCCCCATTGTGGAACTAATAAAGGCTTATCTTATCTTAATTACTTTGTTTCTCATTTGTTCCTGAATTTCTTTGGATTGCAGCATGATGTCTAGCTTTTGAGGATCTATTGGTCTGCTTCACTTTGTCAGGCAGGTCCTATTTTAGTGATTTCTTGATTGAGAACAGGTGTGGCACTAATCAGAGCTGGGTGTGGCTAGAGAAACTGAACTCAGCTTCACAGTTAATTTATGTTTTAAATTTATGTCTTGGGGCGGGGGGGGGGGTTACTTTTTCATACAGAGCCATATAGGTCTGGATTTTTTTTTTTTACCCATAATAATAAACACCATCATTTAAAAACTGCATTTTGTGTTTACTTGTGTTATCTTTGTCTAATATTTAAATTTGTTTGATGATCTGAAATATTTAAGTGGAACAAACATACAAAAACATGAGAAATCAGGAAGGGGGCAAACACTTTTTCACACTACTGTACATCAGATTTATATCGAGATTCAAGATTCAAAGATTCAAAGGCTTTATTATCATGTGCACAGTTAAGAAATGCAACATTTCATGAGCAATGAAATTCTTACTCTGCTCTCTGAACGAATGCCAAGGTAATAAATACACATCAATACTAATAAAGGTAATAAACACACCTTAATACTAAATACTAATACTTATACAGTATATGCTAATAAATACACATTAAAAACAATTACGACAGTTAGAGCAGTTAAAACTAGAGGAAACAAGAAGAATGAAAATTGAAAATTCACTGGATGACTAACATGACCCTGGGTAAGTAAAATTCACTGAAGATGACTCACCTCTGATAATACCCAATAGACTGTACAATGATCATTTTAAAATCAGAGATGATATGAACCTGAGATGGCATGAGACTATGTGCAATGTGCAAATGAGTAATGTGCAAATTAGTACCCAGTGTGAGAATTTCTCTGTGTAAAGCCGTGTGCCCTGATAATACCCAGTAGACTGTACAATGATAATTTAGCAGCAGAGATGATATGGACGTGAGACGGGGTGAGACTATGTACAATGTGCAAATGAGCAATGTGCAAATTTAGTATCCAGTGTGTGAATTCCTATTTGCAAAACTGTGTCCAGAGCTTTGTTATTTATTCAGGAGTCTGACGGCAGTGGGAAAGAAGGAGTTTTTTAGTCTGGATGTCCTGCATTTAACACTCCTGTACCTCCGGCTTGAGGGTAGAAGTGTGAACATTCCATGCTGGGGGTAGCACTTTTCATAGACACTACAAGACAATGGAAACATTATTCATTCACTCCACAGACAATGGTGGTGGTAAGCTACTACTGTAGCCACAGCTGCCCTGGGGCAGACTGACAGAAATGCGGCTGCCAATCTGCACCAACGGCCTCTCCAACCACTACCGAACATTTATACACATTCATACCCAGTGTCATGGACACTGGAGACAAAATGGGTAAAGTGTCTTGCCCAAGGACACAAAGGCAGGATGTCTGGGGAGAGCGGGATTCAAACCACCAAACCTCTGGTTATTAGACGACCTGCTCTACCTCCTGAGCCACTACTGCCCACATTTCCCTCCTCTGTTCCATTTTTGCTGAGCACCAAGCTGGGTGGCAGAAAGTTCCATTTTTATATGGTCTTTGGCATGACCCGGCTGGGACGTGAACCCTGACCTCCCGGCTGAGGGATGGCTGCTCTACCTCTAGGCCACCACTAGGCCACAAAAAAAAATTGCAAATTTACAAAAAGAATTTGCAAATTTAGGAGTAAAAAGTTGCACATTTCTTGAGAAATAATTTATTGGAAAAAAGTTGCCAATCTGGCAAGGAAAAATATTTCAACTACTTTAATTTCTGCTCAACATCAGCACTGTTATTGTGTTTTTATGCACTTTTGATGTGCCTTTGTCATGTGCCAAGTGCACATTTAAAACCAAGACAATGAATAAAAAAGTGCATGTTTTCGTCATACTGATCTGTATTGGTCTACCAGACCTGGTAGACCCAAATGTAAAGTGAGGGTGTGCTGGGAACGTCTGGCTGAGGCTCCTGTCCGGGAGGTCTTCAACTCCCACCTCCGGAAGAACTTCAACCACATTCCGAGGGAGTCTGGAGACATGGAGTCTGAATGGGCCATATTCTGCACCTCTATTGTTGAAGCAGCTGCCCAGAGCTGTGGCCGCAAGGTCGTCGGGGCATCTCGTGGTGGCAGCTCCTGAACCAAGTGGTGGACACCAGTGGTGAGGGGGGCCATTAAGCTGAAGAAGGAGTCCTATCAGGCTTGGTTGGCTTGTGCGACTCCCGAAGCAGCTGAGGTGTACCGGCAGGCCAAGCGGAGTGCAGCTTGGGTGGTTGCTGA
Organism: Pholidichthys leucotaenia; assembly: GCA_020510985.1. NCBI lineage: Eukaryota > Metazoa > Chordata > Actinopteri > Cichliformes > Pholidichthyidae > Pholidichthys > Pholidichthys leucotaenia. The sequence goes on along the minus strand of CM035839.1, from coordinate 6,935,407 downwards.
AGCAAAAACCCGGGTATGGGAGAGTTTGGTGAGGCTATGGAACAAGGCTTTTGGTTGGCCTCGAAGAGATTCTGGCAAACTGTCCGGCGGCTCAGGGGGAGCAAACAGCTCCCTGTCCACACTGTGTATGGTGCGGATGGGACGCTGTTGACTTCAACTGGGTATATTGTCGGGAGGTGGAAGGAATACTTTGAGGATCTCCTCAATCCCACTGATACGCCTTCCACAGAGGAAGCAGAGCTTGTGGACGAGGGGGATGACTCGCCTATCACAGGGGCTGAGATTGCCAATGTGGTTGAAAATCTCCTTGGTGGCCGGACCCCAGGGGTGGACGAGGTTCACCCTGAGCACCTCAAGGCCCTGGATGTTGTTGGGCTGTCATGGTTGGCACGCCTCTGCAACATTACGTGGAGGTCGGGGGCAGTGCCTTTGGCATGGCAAACCGGGGTGGTGGTTACTCTTTTCAAAAAAGGGGACCAGAGGGTGTGCTCCAACTTTAGAGGGATCACACTCCTCAGCTTCCCTGGGAAGGTCTATGCCAAGGTACTGGAGAGGAGGGTCTGGCCGTTGGTCGAACCTCGGATTCAGGAGGAGCAATGTGGTTTTTGTCCTGGCCGTGGCACATCGGACCAGCTCTTTACCCTCTTGAGAATTCTCGAGGGTTCGTGGGAGTTTGCCCAACCAGTTTACATGTGTTTTGTGGACTTGGAGAAGGCATTCGACCGCCTCCCTTGTGGTTTTTTGTGGGGGGTGCTTCGGGGGTATGGGGTATTGGGCTTCTTGTTACGAGCTATTTGGTCTCTGTACGACCGTTGTGAGCGTTTGGTTCATATTGCCAACACTCGGTCGGAGTCATTCCCAGTGAGAGCTGGACTCTGCCAGGGCTGCCCTTTGTCACCGATCCTGTTCATAATTTTTATGGACAGGATTTCTAGGCGCAGCCAGGAAACGAAGGGTGTCATGCTTGGTGACCACAGGATCTCATCTCTGTTTTTTGCAGATGATGTTGTCCTGTTGGCTTCATCCAGCAATGACCTACAGTTCTTGCTGGGACAGTTTGCCGCTGAGTGTGAAGCGGCTGGGATGAGAATCAGCACCTCCAAGTCCGAGTCCATGGTCCTCAGCCGGAAAAAGGTGGATTGTCCTCTCCGGGTTGGGGCAGGCTCCTGCCCCGAGTGGAGGAGTTTAAGTATCGTGGGTATGGCTGTGTTGTGAGACATGTATATGTTGGACACTGCATATGTGATTTAACCACGATGAAGGAGAGCCAGCCCCCTGCGGTGCGGAGCCACAGAGCCTGGACCCCCTGCGGAGGACAGGGGACAGAAGACTTCCTGACCACTGAGGCTCGGGAAGAGAGAAGGGGGAGTTATGTAAATAAAAGGCTAATGAATGTGAATAAAGAGATTTTGAGAGAGATGTGTGATTTCCCCCGCGAGGGAAATGGTTTGATGTCAGAATGTTTAAATGAGAGAACTTTGGTGTGTTCACTCTCTTTGTTCGCTGCTCAAGAATGAGAGCAGACAGTGGAATGATTTCTTGAATAAACTGGAATGAAAGTCAATTCGGTTTCGTTATTCAAGTCTCCCCACATTGGTGACTGACGACGTTGAGAATGAACGAAGAAATTCTCAGGGTCCCGGACTCACAGCGCTCAGAGCTGGCGAGCGCAGTGGCCGTTAAGCTGCCTGATTTCTGGCAGGATAACCCACGGTCGTGGTTTCTGCAAGCAGAGTCGCAGTTCGCGCTCGCAGGAGTAACGGTGGATGACACTAAGTTCCACCATGTCATCGCTAAACTGGACAACAGCACAGCTCGGTGCGTGCAAAGCTTGGTGGAGCAGCCACCCGCGACCGACAGGTACGGCAAGCTGAAATCCACCCTCATCAAGTTTTTCACCCCCTCGGCTGAAGTGAGGGCGAGGAGGATCCTGTCTTTGCTAGACCAAGGTGGACACAGGCCGAGCGCCCTGATGGAGGAGATGATACAGCTGAGAGGGTTGGACAACGATGATTTCATTTTTCAGTTCATCTTCCTCTCCAACCTCCCGGCGCATGCGAGAAGCACGCTGGCCGGCAAAAAGTGTCACACCCTGGAGGAGTTCCGGGAGCTGGCCCAGGAGGCAGATGGGATCCTGGACGCCTGCGGCGGGCAAGCAACCACAGCAGCGACCCGAGACAGCAGGGAGCCAGAGGCGGCAGAACCAGACTGGCCGACGACGGCGGCAACACGGCCGCGACGAGGGGGAGCCAATAGCCCGGCGGCAGAGGCGCGGGCACGACACAGCGGAGGAGAAGATCTCTGCTTTTACCATCGGAGGTTCGCAGAGAAGGCACGCAGGTGTGTGCCGCCCTGCATCTTCAGGAGTTCGGGAAACGGCAAGACCGGGGGTCGCTAGCAGCTTCGACCCTCGGAGAACGCAACAAGCTGCTCTACATCACGGACGCGCGCTCCGGACGAGAGTTCCTCATCGACACCGGAGCACAAGTGAGCTTCATCACCCCACCATACGCGGACCGGGTGGCTGGACCCCACGGTAGCGGAGCTACAGCGGCAAATGGCTCGAACATCAACACCTACGGGAGAAGGACCTTGCCTTTATGCTTACATGGCCGCACATATGAATGGACTTTTGTGATAGCGGCGGTGAGTTTCAACATGTTGGGCGCGGATTTTTTGTGTTCACACAATCTGTTAGTTGATCTTGCTAATAGACGGCTGGTAAATGCACTCTCTTTTTACTCTCTCCCCTGTTCAGCTCGAGTGTCCCCGCCACCAGTACAGACCCACGTCGCTACAGCAGGTGGTAAGTTTCACACACTCCTCACCCAATTTCCAGCGCTCACTGTGCCCACTTTTTCAGCGACGGTCGCGAAGCACGGGGTGAAACACTTTATCCCCACTTCTGGTCCTCCCGTGTTTGCAAAAGCTCGGCGCTTGGATGCAGTTAAGCTCGCCATTGCGCGCGAGGAGTTCGCCAGCCTGGAGAGGCTGGGCATCGTTCGTAGGCCGAAGAGCCCGTGGGCTTCGCCGCTGCACATGGTACCGAAAGCCGATGGCTCCTGGAGACCGTGCGGGGATTACCGCAGGCTAAACAACGCTACGGCGCACGATCGTTATCCCATCCCGCACATTCAGGATTTTTCGGTGCACCTGGTGGGGGCGCGCATTTTTTCAAAGATTGATCTAGTTCGCGGCTATCACCAAGTCCCGGTCCAACCGGAGGACATTCCTAAAACAGCGGTAATAACCCCGTTCGGACTTTTCGAATTTTTACGCATGCCGTTTGGTCTCAAAGGGGCGGCGCAAACATTTCAGCGGATGATGGATGCCGTGTTACGCGATCTCCCTTTCGTGTTTGTGTACCTCGACGACATTTTGGTCGCGAGTACTTCAGAGGACGAACACGAAACGCACCTCACAGCAGTTTTTAGGAGGCTGGGAGAGCACGGCTTAATAGTTAACCCAGCCAAGTGCCAGTTCGGCGTCGAGCGGATCGATTTTTTGGGTCACCGCGTCTCCCCGGAGGGAGCGGTTCCGTTACCAGAGAAAGTACGCGCGGTAGCGGATTTTCCCCATCCACAAACGGTCAAATCACTACAGGAATTCTTGGGGATGGTGAATTTTTATAACCGATTCCTGCCCCACGCAGCTCAAATCATGCAACCGTTATATGCCGCGCTCAAAAAACAAAAACCGACCCAGGCGGTCGAATGGTCCCCGGAGCGGGAGCGCGCGTTCACAGAGGTTAAAAAAGCCTTGGCTGACGCTGCGCTCCTGGCCCACCCAGACCCTGCAGCACGTATCGCGCTGACGACAGACGCTTCAGATTTAGCCATAGGGGCCGTTATTGAGCAACAGGTAGCCGGAGTTTGGCAGCCTTTGGCTTTCTTTAGCAAATCTTTAAGCGCGGCTGAACGAAAATACAGCGCGTTTGACAGAGAACTGTTGGCGCTGCATTTGGCTATTCGTCATTTCCAGTTCTGGCTGGAAGGACGGTGCTTCACCGCTTATGTGGACCACAAGCCGCTCACATACGCCATGGCCAAAATTTCAGACCCGTGGTCCGGCAGGCAGCAGAGGCAGCTGGCCGCAATCTCGGAATTTACCACTGACATTAGGCACGTCGCGGGCAAATTCAATGTAGTAGCGGATTGTCTCTCACGCGCGTTCACGACCCCAACACGCGCAGAGGCAGAACGGGCCACCGTGACCGCGCCGCAGGAGAGCGGCACGGTGGCGCGCGCAGCCCCGGTGCACGTGGGTATAGATTACGCAGCCATGGCAGCGGACCAGGGGGCGGACGCAGACGTGCGCGCGCTCCAGTCTGGACCAACAGGGTTGAGGCTGGAGAGCAAGTGTTTACAAACCGGTATGCCCCCCCTGATCTGCGACATGTCGACGGGGCGCCCGCGTCCGGTGGTTCTGGCCACGTGGCGCCGCCGTGTTTTTGACTCGGTCCACTCACTGGCGCACCCGGGGGTGCGCGCGTCGGTGAAACTAGTGGCGGAAAAGTTTGTTTGGCCGTGCCTGCGCAAGCACGTGAAGGAATGGGCAAAAACCTGCATTTCCTGTCAACGGGCCATAATTCACAGGCACACAAGAGCCCCGTTAGAACCGTTCCGCATTCCGGCCAGAAGGTTCGACCATGTGCACGTCGACCTTGTGGGCCCCCTACCGGCATCACAGGGGTTCACGTATCTTTTGACAATGGTGGACCGCACCACACGTTGGCCGGAAGTGGTCCCACTTGCGACGACCACGGCCGCGGAGGTGGCTCGCGTTTTTTTAACGGCTTGGGTGGCGCGTTTCGGGGTTCCGTCAGACATTACGTCCGATAGAGGACCGCAATTCATCTCTGAGCTGTGGTCAGCGATGGCCAACGGCTTAGGAGCCAAAATTCACCGCACTACGGCTTACCACCCTCAGGCCAATGGTTTATGCGAGCGTTTTCATAGGTCTTTGAAGGCAGCACTCAGAGCGTCGCTCACAGATGCAGATTGGGTGAATAAACTTCCATGGATTTTATTAGGGTTGCGTTCTACGCCTAAAGAGGACTTAGACGCCTCCCCAGCGGAGCTGGTATTCGCACAAACTCTGAGGCTGCCGGGCGAGTTTTTACCAGAGCACCCAGAGCCCCCACCTCTCTCGGCTCTGGGACCGTTAGTCGGCACGGGGGCAGACACGCTCCCGGGTCCGGTTCATCACGCTTTTCCACGAGTTTTCGTCCCCAAGGCTTTGAAAAATGCCGATTTCGTTTTTGTCAGGCGCGAAGCCCTAAAAGCAACGCTCAAACCACCTTACGAAGGGCCATTTCGAGTACTGGAGGCAGGTGATAAGCAATTTGTGCTAGATTTTGGAGACAGAAAAGAGACAGTCAGTATTGACAGACTAAAACCTGCTTTTGTCATGAAGGACGTGTCTGTACCGGTCGCAGTGGCGCCTCGACGAGGCAGGCCCCCGCAGAGGGCAATTAACCACTCTCTCCCTCAGTCAACAGAGCCGAAGCAGAAACGCACCGCAGGCAAGGCGGGGCCAACGCACAGCAGATTCGGCAGACGGCTGAAGCCCAAGCGGCGCACAGACTGAATGTTGGTGTTGATTATTCAGTAGTGAGTAAGGTGCTATTTAATTTTAGGAATTAGTCTGTTCTTCATCGTTTGGGGGGGGTTATATGGCTGTGTTGTGAGACATGTATATGTTGGACACTGCATATGTGATTTAACCACGATGAAGGAGAGCCAGCCCCCTGCGGTGCGGAGCCACAGAGCCTGGACCCCCTGCGGAGGACAGGGGACAGAAGACTTCCTGACCACTGAGGCTCGGGAAGAGAGAAGGGGGAGTTATGTAAATAAAAGGCTAATGAATGTGAATAAAGAGATTTTGAGAGAGATGTGTGATTTCCCCCGCGAGGGAAATGGTTTGATGTCAGAATGTTTAAATGAGAGAACTTTGGTGTGTTCACTCTCTTTGTTCGCTGCTCAAGAATGAGAGCAGACAGTGGAATGATTTCTTGAATAAACTGGAATGAAAGTCAATTTGGTTTCGTTATTCAAGTCTCCCCACAGTGGGGTCTTATTCACGAGTGAGGGGAGAATGGAGCGAGAGATTGACAGATGGATCGGAGTAGCATCTGCAGTGATGCGGACGTTGTACCGGTTTGTTGTGGTAAAGAGGGAGCTGAGTTCTAAGGCAAAGCTGTCGATTTACCATTCAATCTACGTTCCTACTCTCACCTATGGTCACGAGCTTTGGGTAATGACCGAAAGAACGAGATTGCGGGTACAAGTGGCTGAAATGAGCTTTCTCCGTAGAAAGAGATAGGGTGAGGAGCTCAGTCATCCGGGAGAGGCTCAGAGTAGAACCGCTGTTCCTCCACATTGAAAGAAGTCAGTTGAGATGGTTTGGGCATCTGATTAGGATACCTCCTGGACGCCTCCCACTTGAGGTGTTTCGGGCACGTCCCACTGGGAGGAGACCCCGGGGCAGACCCAGGACTCACTGAAGAGACAATGTCTCCCAGCTGGTCTGGGAACGCCTTGGTATCCTCTCTGAAGAGCTGGAGAAGGTGACTGAGGAAAGGGAAGTCTGGGCTTCTCTGCTTGAACTGCTGCCTCCGCAACCCGGACCTCCGGAAAAGCGGTAGAAGATGGATGGATGGATGATCTGTATTGGTTTGAAATTTGTCATATTTAACAGATCGCTGAACATGTGGCCCAGTTACATGTCCATCCATCCATCCATCCATCCATCCATCTTCTTCCGCTTAATCCTTTTCGGGTCGCGGGGGGGCTGGAGCCTATCCCAGCATCTTTGGGCAAGAGGCAGGGTCCACCCTGGACAGATTGCCAGTCCATCGCAGGGCAACACAGAGAGACAGACAACCATTCACTCTCACATCCATACCTAAGGACAATTTAGAATCCCGAGTTTGATGCCAGTTAACCTAACTTGCATGTTTTTGGCATGTGGGAGGAAACCGGAGAACTCCCGGAGTAAACCCACGCAGACACGGGGAGAACATGCAAACTCCACACAGATCACTGTTGGTCGGGGGCTGGGATGGAACCCAGGATCCCCCGGCCAAGGGTGAGTTGCTGTGCTGCCGCAGTGCTAACCACTCCGCCACCACGCCTGCCCAGTTACATGTCTTGATTTCAAATTGTGGCCCAACTGATTTTGTAATTGAATAGCCCTGATCTATGGTTTCTATTAGGTGTCAGAAACCTTCTGCATATGTTCTCATGAGGAAGCGTGGTACTTTAGTTTGGAGTGACAGAAGAGTATGTGAGGGTGGTGCAGGACATGTATGAGGACAGTGAGATGGAGACACCTAAAGAAAAAAACAAGACTGAAGAAAGAAGGGCATTATTCCTCCGGATTGACATGAGAATGAATTTATTGTCTAGTTAAATAACACATTGTGAGCGGTGCAGCTGGGGAGGGAGCAGCTGAAAGAAGAAGAAGAAGAAGAAGAAGAAGAAGAAGAAGAAGAAGAAGATGATAAAGGATGAGCTCAACTGCAGAAAAACTTCATCAACAAACCAAGAAAGAAGTGTGAGCAGTCGGGCTTCAACTTCCAGTGCTGACACACTGAATTATTCCTCTCTTCTCTGCTTTGTCAAATTGTGAAATTAAATTCCGTTTTGTTTTCCTCACTAATGGAGCGACTGCCTCCTCTTCAGCCTCATCTCCCCTCCACTAGGCTCTTACCTCGTCATGCTGCCGCGCCGCTTCCATCTCCCTCTCCGAGTCGATAGCCACGAGGCAAATCGCTGCCTCTCTCCCGTTGGCATGAAAATGAAAACGTCTGTTGGAACCATCTCTGCAACTCACACAGTCAAGTGAGAAGAGAAAATGAATGCACGGCGGAGACGGTGGCGAGCAGCTGTCGGAGGCATAATAACAGGGTAATAGATGCTTAATTAAAATACTTCCTACACAAAGTTTCCTCCTCACTCCCTTAGGCTCATAAATTTCTGAAAATTTTCCCATCTCACAAATTTTTGACCTTTTCCCCTGTTTTATCAGTTTTTCCACCATTTATATCTGCAACTCCTCTTTGTTAATTTGTGATTTTTTTTTAAAACTCACAGCCCCCCCCCCCCCACACACACACACAAACTTGACTCTTGCAAATTGAGGGAATTTTTTCAAAGAAAATATGTCTTTAAAAAAACTTCAAAGATATTAAATTTTGGGAGAAAACCTCCCGAAGATTCTGAGAGAATCTGTACACACAGGTAACTTCTTAGGACACACATTTTCTCTCTGAGAGATGTTTCAGTTAGTTAAGCAATATTACACAAGCACAAGCGTGGGATCAATGAATATTTTAAATGGCGCTGATCCGTCATTCGCCCGACACGGAGTAATTAATCTTTTCAAAGGATTAATCACAATTGGACATTTAATCGCCTCTACCACTACTTTTAAAACATTTTGTTATCGGACCTTTTGTAAATTTTGTAAAGGAAAAAAGGCAAGCTCTTAATCAATTTCTAAGACATTAATCATGATTAATCTTTCCAAAAAATAAATTGCAATTAATCTTTTTGAGGGGTTAATCCCAATTAGAAATTTAATCACCTCCACCACTTCTTTTTAAACACTTCGTGATAGTGTGGAGGATGGAATCAGATGAGACACGAGCTGACGACACAGAACTTTATTCACCTCCAACAAACAGAACAGACTAAATCTGAGTACCAAAGCAAACTCCTTTATACTCCTTTCGTCCCACCTTTGGCCCCCAGGGTGAACACACTGACACATGCATCAGAGAGCATGTACACATCCATATACACGTCACAGAGCATGGCTTAACACAATACTTTCGCACCCTAGAGTCCTCAGGTGTGAAAAGTGTCTTACCTCTTCACAAAACATCCCACACCTGCCACAGTGGGGGCGAAGGCGCATCTTTATTCAGTTTAATACCCCCTAGCGCTCTCGCGCCGGTCTCACTTCTTCCCCCCATTACCATCACTCCTTTTCCTTCCCCCTATGCCCCAAAGTCCTGGGTGGAGTGGCATCTCCTATTGTGTCACTACACAGCACCCCCCCCCCCAAACACCCAGAAGGGGCTCTAACTCTCTGGTCCTTTGGGCTTGAGCAAGTGCCCGTAACGGCTGTAGCGTGGAGCCGTTGGGCCAGATGAAATGCCTTGCTGTCGAGGTGGGTTGGAGAAAAACTCGGTCTCTGGCGAGCCGTCCTCTGGAGGGGGAAAGGGTGGGGAGGGGAAAGATCTAGTCTCCTGAAAACAGTTCTCTGTAGGGGAACACCAACCTGCGGAGCCACCGTAGGTGGGCGTCCGCACCGGGGAGCCTGGGCCAGCACCACCTGCTCATCTGCCAAGACGTAAGCGGGCTTCAGCCTGTCAGTGCAGATGGTTTCCTTACGCCCCCCTCTAGTCTAAAGCAAAATGTTTTCCCCCGTTTCCAACACTCTGAACGGGCCTTCGTATGGTGGACGTAGCGGTGTTCTGTGGGTGTCGTGCCTCACAAAAATGAATTTGGCTTTTTCCAAACGTTTTGGAACGAAAATGCAGGGAAAACAATGGTGCGCCGGCCCGGGACACTGTCAGCCTCTGCCCCAGAAAAAAAGTGCGTAGGTGGGTCGAAACCGGGCACGAGGTTCGCTTGCAAAAATTCCCTGGGATCTGCAATGGCTGAGAAAAAATGAGTTCTGCCGGGGAAACTGCCAAATCTTCCTTAGGCATGGAGAGCAACCCCAACAGGACCCAAGGCAGGTGGTTGACCCATTTTAAGATAAGATAAGATAAGATAAGATAAGATAAGCCTTTATTAGTCCCACAACGGGGAAATTCCAGGATTGCAACAGCACAGGGATAGCAACACTCAGAGCAACAATCAGAAGGCAAGAAAAAAAAAAAAAAAAAAAAAAAAACAAACAAAAAAAAAACAAGCAAGAGCAGCTAATATACATATGTACATATTACTATAAAATATATATATACACACACACACACACAGACACACAGTGCAGAGCATTGTAGCTGGATGGAATAAATATGTAAATATATAAACACCCACAGTACGGAGCATTGCAGCTAGGTGGAATAAATATGCAAGTATATAAACACACACAGTGCGGAGCAATTTTGCATCCGTTAGCGAGGCTCTGAGTGCTGCTTTAAGCGACCTGTGAAAAAGCTCACACAAACCTGCAGGTTGTACGAAGTTGTGAGGTGGATTTTGACCCCCAGGCTGTCGGCCATCGTGGACCAGAGTTCCAAAACAAACTGCAGTCCAACAGAGATCCGAACCGTTCGACCCAAGCCGACAAAAGCACAAAAGCGCACGGGCTACCTCAGCAGACGTGGTGGAACTCAGTAGAACCGCCTACGGCTAACACATAGTATAGTCCGCGATTGTTAAAAGATGTGTGAACCCCTGCGATGGCGGAAGGGGACCCACTAAATCCACATTTACATGGTTGAACCTCCTGGCCGGAATTGGAAAAGGCTTGAGTGGGCTTTGGTGTGCTTGTGCACCTTAGCCCGTTGGCACGCGACACACGCTGCAGACCATTCTTTCACATCCCTGCGTAAGCAAGGCCAGAAAAAATTTGGACCCCACCAGTTTAACTGAAGCTCGCATGCTGGGACATGAAAGGGAGTGGACAGACTCGAAAACGAGGTGGCACCAAGAGCTCAGAACCACTGGGCGGGGGCGGGTGGTGGAGACGTTGCAGAGCAAGGGGGGCACCCTTCTTGCACCACCTTGCTCTCCAGTTTTAATCCGGTAGCTGCGGACTGGAGCGTGCGAATGTCTCCATCCCTGGTTTGGTCTGCAGCCATTGTGGAAAAATCGATACCCATGTAGACTGGAGAGACCAGCGCCCGTGACAGGCAGTCCGCCACAGCGTTAAATTTACTGGCTACGTGTTGTATGTCGGTCTTGAACTCAGAAATTGCGGCAAGTGCCATTGTTGCTGAGCCGACCATGGTTCTGAGACTTTGGACATCGCGTAGGTCAGTGGTTAGTGATTGACAAACACAGTGAACTCGTGACCATCGAGCCACAACTGAAAATGACGTGTAGCCAGGTGGAGCGCCAACAACTCCCTGTCAAGGCAGTTGCCACGGCCAAGATATATAGAGTAATGATACAGAGTGAAGTAGGTGGCGGTAATGCACCTGTATGCTGGTTGCCAACCGCCAATCAAATCTAAAAGAAGAAGAAGAAGAGCTACCTGTCGAAAGTGCTATACTTATGTTCGTTGTTGTGCAAAGTACGGCTGAAAAAGGTGAGGGGCTGCAACAAGCTGGAGACCACCACAGCTCCACAGCTCCTATCGCGACATCCGATGCATCTGTGGTGAGCACTATTCATGCTGACAGGGCTGGGTGGGCCAGCAAAGCCGCGTTGGCGAGCGCCTTTTTGGCGCCTGTGAAAGCCTGGACCCGACTGGGGGTCCAGTCAATGCTATCCATGGGTTTCTTCTTTTTGAGCATACTGTACAGCAGTTGAAGCAGCTGGGCTGCACGTGGGGGGAAGTGGTTGTAAAAATTGACCATCCATCCATCTTCTACCGCTTTTCCGGAGGTCCGGGTCGCAAAGGCAGCAGTTCAAGCAGAGAAGCTCAGACTTCCCTCTCCCCAGCCACCTGCTCCAGCTCTTCAGAGAGGACACCAAGGCGTTCCCAGACCAGCTGGGAGACATAGTCTCTCCACCGAGTCCTGGGTGAAAATTGACCATCCCCAAAAATTCCTGAAGCACCCTCACAATCTATGGACGTGGAAAATCTGACACTGTGCGTTCCTTATCCAGCAGCGGGATTGCGCCCTCCGGTGAGATGCGATAGCCCAAGAAGTTGATTGCCGGCAGCCCGAACTGACAGTTCGCCAGATTAACAATAAACCCGTGCGCTTCCAACTGTTGGAAAACTTGTTTGAGATGGGCGAGGTGCTCCTCCTCTGATGCGCTAGCCACCAAAACGTCATCTAAGTAGACGAAAACGAATGGCAAGTCATGGAGCAGGGCATCCATAATCCTTTGGAAAGCTTGTGCTGCACCCTTTAACCCGAACGGCATGCGTAAAAATTTGAAAAGACCGAAGAGAGTTATTAACACCATTTTGGGAATGTCCTCTGCGTGAACCGGGACCTGGTGGTAACCGTGGCCCAGATCCACTTTTGAGGAAAATGCGAGTCCCAGCCAGGTGCACGGAAAAATCCTGGATGTGGGGGATGGAGAAATGGTTGTGTTCCGTGGCATTGTTCAAGCATCAGAAATTGCCACACGGCCACCACGACCCATCGGACTTGGGCACCATGTGCAACGGGGATGCCCAAGGACTGTTGGAGCGCCTAATGATGCCTAAGCATTGTAAGTTAGCAAACTCCTTGCGTGCGATGGCTAGTTTAGCTGCATCCAGGCGGCAAGGGCGTGCAATAACAGCTGGACCTTTCGTGGTGATAAAATGCTCGACCCCGTGCCTGGTTACCGGGTAACCAGGCACAGGGGGGGAGTAAAAAGTGGGCATCATGAGTGCTGGGAACTTGGACAGCAAACGCTGGTACTTAGCCCCTGGAGCTAGAACATTTGCATGTGTTGGTGGCCCAACTCCTCGAGCTATACAGGGCAAGGAGGAAAAAGATACAGCATCCACTAAACGTCTCTTGGCAACATCAACAAGGAGACCGTAAGCACACAGAAAATCAGCACTTAAGATGGGGACCAAACATGCAGCTACCACAAAGTCCCACTGGTAATTGCATCCATGAACATACAGTCACCGTCCTTTCTCCGAACGTCCTGATGCGGGATCCGTTGGCGGACATTAAAGCCGGGCCACAGCCTTTGGCCAGCCTGTCCACGCTGACCGGCAAAATGAGGCTCTTCTGGGAACCAGAGTCTACCAGAAAATGTCTCCCAGAACTTGTATCCTCGATGAAGAGCAGCTTCTCCCTGTCACCAGCAGTCGCAGCTGCTACTGACTGATGGCTGTCCTGTTTCCCGGCTTCTTGAAGCGGCATGGTGGCAGACAACATTGCCCTTCTGCGCCAAAATGGCGGTGATAAAAACACAGCGTCCCATTCCTGGGTCTCCTGGTGGCCGTCCCGGCCACTTCCATTGGCTCGTTGACCTCGCTGGGTTCCACCGGAGATCCCGGTCTCACTAGCTGAATGCTGAGAGCATTGTTTGCCAGGATGATGCGGTCTGCCTCCTCTGCCAGTGTGTGGTAGTCCCTGGCTGCCAGCAGCGGTGTGTTAGCGAGGATTGCTTGCAACACAGCTGGTAGGTTCATGAGGAAGAGGTAGGCAAACAGGAAAGATCCGTCATCCGTGCCCATAAGTGCAAGCATCAGTTCCACAGCCGATCTGTCTCCTAACTCTGAGTGGGTGAGGATCTTTTCCGCCTTCTCTCCGTCAGAAAGGGTATAATGCCGCAGCAGCAGCTACTTGAGAGCATCATATTTTCCTTGGGCTGGCGGAGCTCGGAGTAGACTCATTGCTCGCTGCGTGGAGCGCGCGTCCAGCACAACCACCACATGATGGTGCTTTGTGTCATCTGTTGAGACTTTGTGGAGGGCAAAGCGGGATTCCGCATGTATAAACCAAGCGACCGGGTCGTGGAGCCAAAAGTCCAGGAGTCTGACTGCAACGGCGCATGCAGCGGTGGGAGACTCCAGCGGGAGTGTCTCCCCGGAGGAGCTCAGTCCATTTTCCATTTCATGTCTTTAGGTCACCAGTGTGGAGGATGGAATCAGACGAGACACGAGCTGACAACACAGAACTTTATTCACCTCCACCAAACAGAACAGAGTAAATCTGGGTGCCAAAGCGAATGCCTTTATACCCCTTTATTCCCACCTTTGGCCCCCAGGGTGAACACATTGACACGTGTCAGAGAACATGTACGCACATCCATATACACGTCACAGAGCATGGCTTAACGCAATACTTTTGCGCCCCGGAGTCCTCAGGTGCGAAAAGCGTCTTACCTCTCCACAATACACCCCACACCTGGCACAGTGGGGGCGAAGGCGCATCTTTATTCAGTTTAATACCCCCTAGCGCTCTGGCGCCCATCTCACTTCTTCCCCTCATTACTACCTCTCCTTTTCCTTCCCCCAGCACCCCAAAGTCCTGGGCGGAGTGCCATCTCCTTTTGTGTCACCACAATAGGACCTTTGGTAAATTCTGCTAATATCATGAATAATACTGAGGTAATCAACCTGAAAATAAGCATGAGGCTCCATCAACTGACATTTTAAATCACATGTCAACTGGTGGACATTCAGCCTTGGTGGAGGTATGCACTTTTCAAGTGTTTCTGGGGTGTTGGAGTCTTGCACTCTAATTCTGAGGAACAAACAGCCTCGTCCCATAACATCACGCTAACAGGTCACGGATAAGCAAGCAGCACACACCCCAGGTCTGGTTTTTCTAGCATGTACCACGTCATTACTCTGCAGCGGTGTTGCTGACATTGGTGGATTGACAGGTTTTTCCAAGCAGACCTAAACTTTATTGGACAGAAACATTAACAGCAATGCTCAGCACCTCTGACCCTGAGCAGGAAGCTCCTACGGGATGTTGACAACTCGCGGCCGAAGCAATAACTTGATGTGCCTGCCTGATAAGAACCAATTAGTTGCTGGGCCACGCAAGATATATTTTACCAATGAGATAATAGTGCTTGTTTGTCAGTCTCAGCCGGTACCCAACGATCCCTCGCTGCAATTGATTGATCAATCACCGGAGGAGCCGGGAACACAAAAGGCTGGAGAAATTTATCAGGCCGCAGCGGGCAGGAGTAAATGAGTGGCGAGGCACGTGTGTGAGTGGGTATTTGAGAGATGGAGAGGGTGAGTCAGTCTGTGTGTGTATGTGTGGTGAGGAGGCCAGATGTTATCGGAGAGAGAGGGAGCCTGGGGAACGGCCACCGCCGCCAAGTAAACAAACGCTCCACCGCCACACATCCTCCGTACACAACTGTTTGGCCAGCCTGGCATCCAGCGTACATTTCCTCTAGATGCCTGATGGTCATTCTAACCTGTGTGTGAAGGAAGACATTTTAGATAACGGCCTCACACTGAAGAAGTCATTTTAGTGTCTGAAGACCAGTTTGAGGGGGGATGGGGAGGGGTGCTATCCCCCCTTGTTAGCAAAATGACCCCAAATCCCCCCAAATGACCCCTGGTTAACCTGCCATCCCCCCATCCCCATTCATAGGTGGAAATACAGGGAGGGAGGGGGACCCAACCAGGAAGAAAGAGAGAATTGTCTCTCCCAATATCATCAAAAACTTTCTACATCTTATTATAGAAATGAATAGCATCAATGCACCAATTCTAATGAATGAATGAATGAATTCATTCATTCATTAGAATGCACCAATTCTACACAGAAATGCTAAAAAAATTTATAAATTTGCATTGTTTTTTGGGATAAATTTGCAACATTTTTTCTCATAAAATTGCCACTGTTTTCTCGTAAAATTGCAACTTCTTTTCTTGTACATTCACAACTTTTTTCTCATAAAATTACAACTTATTTCTCATACATTTGCCTCTTTTTTTCTCAAAAATTGCAACTTTTTCCCTTAAGTGCAAATTTCTTCCTGTAAATTTGAATCTTTTTTCTCCTCATAAAATTGTACCTTTTTCTCATGAATTTGCAACTTTTTTCACATAAAATTAGAACTTTTTTCTTGTAAGTTTGCAACTTTTTTCATAAAATTGGAATTTTTTTCTCATACAATTGCAACTTTTTCTCGTGCATTTGCAAATTATTTCTCATAAATTTTCAGGGTTTTTTTCCTCATAAGTCTGCAACTTTTTTCCTGTAAATATACATCTTTTTTCTCAAAAATTACAACTTTTTCTCATAAATTTTCAACTTTCTTGTATATTGGCATCTAAAGTCTCGTGAATTTGCAACTTTTTTGTCATAAATCTGACTTTTGCAAAAATTTATTATTTTCTCAAAACTTTGTAACTTTTTTCTTGTAAATTTTCTACTTTTTTCTTGTAAATATTCATGTTCATATGGATGCTGGTTAAATCTTTATTCAGTGTAATTAAATTATAAGTTGCTTCTTTTTCTAATTTTTAAATTGGCATCTTTTATCATATCTTTCCGGCTTTATTCTTTCAAATTTGTAGCTAATTTATATTTATACATTTGTGCCTCATGCTAAGTGAATACCCCCACCCCCCTTATTAAAAAATAACAAATCACCTCCTGCTGAACCCCACAACCGATTGAAAGTAAGACCAAAAGCTGAATCCTCAAGAGAAGCAACAACAACCTGCTGATTTCCTCCAACACCTCTTCAGACATTCTCACATGGACTTTGAACAGAATCCATCCCATTCAGCTTCACGTCTTGACACTGTGAGTTTGTGTTGGAGAAAATGGGACAAACCAAAGAGTCTGTGTTTCTACCCTCCACGTAGCTTTGTGCTCAAGTGGAAACATTTCGTCTTTGACAAAGGACACAATTTATGTTCATGTATAGAGACGTAAAATAATGAACTGCAACTCCTGAGGTTTTCTTTGGTCCGTTATTCTCTGCAAAGATGACCAAAGTGATACAGAGAACCTTGCGGTCTGCCTCAGTCTGACACTGAAGGTCAGCATATGGTGATTATGTAGGCTGGAGAGAGGAAGCAGGGTGGAATCACGACGGGGTTAGCTGGATGGGGTCACTTCTGACAAAAGTGGGTTATTCAGCAGTTCAGGTGGAGTTAGCAACCGTCTCCTGCATTGATGACTGCAGGGGAGTGGGCCTCACTTGTGTCGTGGCTGAGATGTATGGTTGGATGGTGCTGTGCCAGGTCCGGGGACCTCTGGACTCCCGCCTCCGATTTGGTCAAAATGGGTTCCGCCGGGGTGGATCCACCGCTGGTCACGTTCTTGCCTTACAACGGGTTCTGGAGGAGGTACAGAGGGGTGACCTCCCTGCGGTTCTGGCGTTCCTTGACTTTGGGAAGGTCTGTGATGGCCAGCACTAGCAAGCTTACTGCCTGTGTGTTGGGTTGGACCATGAAGGCTGGACCGACTGAGGCCGCTTTGACTGACTGACTGACTAACAGCTGTCCTATTTTATTAGGGGAGTATGCAGTAGGTGTCATTGGCTTGCTTGTTACCAGATAACCATGGAAACCGGTACTACCTATCTCATGGGTCTGGCTGTCGGCGACTCAACCTTCATCCCTGCCCTTCTGAGGGCATGGAGGGTGAAACAGGACATCCTGGCAGAACTAAAAACAATATCTGCCACAGGTCTGTGGTGGACCACTCCCAGTTACACGGGGTGAGACTGGACAGCCTGGCAGATAAAGACATCTGTCGCAAGGTCTGTGGTGGACTGTGCCAGTCGGTGCATCGTGACATGCACTACACAAAGAGCAGAGATAAACAAACCTATCACCTGGTCAGTCACTGCAACAGATGCTGGAATCAGTTTGTCTTGGCTTGTCCTTGCCACTGATAATACCTTTATCTGCCAAGAATGTGATGCTAGTCCAGCAAAAGCTAGCGGTACTCAAATACATTGGAAGCAGTTTCATGAAATGGTCGATCAGAAAGCAACTCATACTGGCTTGGACGTCGCCCGGGCTTACAAGGTCCGCGCTGATCTGTTCACACTCCGATAGGCAGCAAAAAGTAAGCTAGGAGCAGGAAGACAAAAGAAGAGGAAAACAGCAGCCTTGTGTGTAGCAGAATGGAATGTACGCACTCTGTTGGACAGAACAACATCACAGCGCCCAGAAAGACACAGCGCTTGTGGCCCTGGAAATGAACAGGTACAATGTAGATGTAGCTGCACTTAGTGAAATAAGATTGCCTTGATATGACAGCTTGGAAGACCATGGGTACATCTTCTTTTGGAGTGGGAGATCAACTCAAGAAAGGAGAGAAGCAGGAGTGGGCTTTGCAGTTAGAAAGGAGATAGCGGCAATGCTTGATGAGGAACCGGTGCCAATCAACGACAGGATAATGACTATGAGACTCCCACTACAGCGGAAGATGTATGCCACACTCATCAGTGTATATATGCCCCAACAATGACCAACACAGAGGAGGTGAAGGAAGAGTTCTACAGTGATTTACGTGAGACTGTCAGGCGTGTACCGACTGATGACAGGCTGATACTCGCTGGAGATTTTAATGCCAGAGTTGGTTTGGAGGAAACATCAAGATTGGTTTGATGAGCATGATGAACACCTGAAGAAACTACTAGAAGTGAGGAATACAGCTAGGCAGGAAAACCTACAGTGTAACACAAGGTCGAAGAAGAGGAAATACTCAAAGGCTCAGAGTGAGCTACAGAAGTACACCAGAGAGATGAAGTCCAACTGGTGGGATGAAAAAGCGGAGGAACTTCAAACTGCAGCAGACAGGAAAGACATGAAAACATTCTTCACAGGTTTGAGAGAAATCTACGGCCCTAAAACAAGAGGACTGATCCAACTAAAGGCTATGGATGGTGAAACGGTTTTGCAGGAGAAAGACAAGATCCTGGACAGATTTGCAGACCTACTTTGACCAACTACTAAACAACCCTGGAGATCTCACTGAAGAGGCTAAAGAAGCTCTAGTGCAGTGACCAGCTGTATCAAGTCTGGATGAACCACCAAATTTTGATGAACTAATGGCAGCTATCAGGACAACACAGGATGGTAAAGCTCCAGGAAGGGATGGAATTCCAGCAGAAGTGTGGAAATTTGGTGGTGTTCAGCTGACCAGCTGCCTGCACAAGCTCATCCAAGAGATATGGGATGCCCAGAAAGTACCTCAAGACTGGAAGGATGCAAGTATTGTGCCTTTGTTCAAGAAAGGTGACAGGAAAGATTGTGGAAATTACCGAGGAATATCACTGCTAGCCACTGTTGGTAAGATTCTCTCACGTGTACTACTGAGCAGACTCAATGAACACATTTCGCAGAATGTACTACCAGAAACCCAGTGCGGCTTTAGAAGTGGAAGAAGCACAATGGACATGATTTTCTGCTTGAAACAGGTTCAAGAAAAGTGCATCGAACAGAACATGCCACTTTATGTAGTCTTCATAGACTTCAGTAAAGCCTTCGATACTGTTTCACGACAAGGACTTTGGCAGGTACTCAAGAAATATGGCTGTACAGAGAAGTTTGTCAGCCCGATCGAGGCACTCCATACAGGTATGCAAGCAAACGTGGCAATGAGTGGTACAGTATCTAAAGACTTTTCAGTAAGCAGCGGGGTGAAACAAGGGTGTATGCTGGCACCTACACTCTTCTCACTATATCTGGCAGCCATGCTTGAGGTGGCCTTCAAAGACACTTCAGAAGGAGTATACATTCAAACAAGGAAAGAAGCAGACTTGTTCAATGTGGCACAGTTTAAAGCCAAGAGTAAGACATTGATAAAGGTAGTAAGAGAAATGCTCTTTGCCGACGACAGTGCTCTAGTTGCACACAGTGTGGAAGATATGCAATCTTTAGTGGAGAAATTTGCAAGATCAGCTAGCTAATTCAGCCTCAAAATCAACATCAAGAAGACAGAGTGTCTTTATCAACCACCAAAGTTCCAATTATCAGCATCACTACCAGAAGAGATCAGCATTGGTACAGAGCCACTAGTCAAGTGCAAGACTTTCAAGTATCTAGGGAGTACTTTTTCAAAGAATGCTAGGCTGGAGGATGAACTCTCTCAGAATGGGAAGAGCGAGCGCTGTGTTTGGAAACTTGAGGGAGAGACTGTGGAACAATCGACATGTGTCTATCTGTGTGAAATGCAAAGTGTACAGAGCGACAGTACTGGCTACTCTATTGTACGGTGCTGAAACTTGAACTGTCTACAGAGTGCAGGTAAAGAAACTCCACGCGTACGTGATGAGACACGTTCGAGCCATAATGAACATCTCATGGAAAGACAAGATAACCAACATAGAAGTGTTGAAACAAGCTGGTCTACCATCAATGGAGGACATGTTAATACAGATGAACCTGAGATGGCTCGGACATGTTGAGAGGATGGACCACCAGCGTCTCCCTCGGCAGTTACTCTATTCACAGTTATGTGAGGGCAAATGTAATCAGGGTAGACCAAGGCTCAGATTTAAAGACACTGTAAAAAGAAACTTGAAGAAGTTGGATATAGACAGGAGTTCCTGGCAGCGGAAGGCTAAAGACAGAGCTGTGTGGAGGAATCTGATCAGACCTAAATGAAACAGTCATTGTCGCCCACGACAGACTGCTATGATGATGATGATGCAGTCGGTGATTAGACAGCAAAGATGTTCATGTTATCTCATTCAATAAAGTTTGTTGAAAAAAACTGACTTTGTTATAATGACCCTGATAAAGCTTCATTGTCACTGCAGTTAGTAATGTTTCTATTTACTTCACTTAACACATGAGGAGCTTCACTGGTACAAGTGAAGACAGCTACTTCTAATTCTCTCAATGTTGCAAACTAGAAAAAAAAGTTGAAAATTAACTGGAAAAAAGTTGCAGATTTGAGAAAAATTGTCATGTTCTGCCCTCCGGGCAGATAAGAATTCATAAGCAGGACCCATGAGTGCAGGCAGGATTATGGTGCGAACAATAATTTATTAACAAAAACACTGTGGATAAAGTAAAGGCAGCGCGGGGGCTGAACTCAAAACACGCGAGGCAAACTTACATGGCATGAAATACTGGGAGAACATCGGGGTACAGCGACAAGGATGCCAGACAGAGGACATGCAAAAATAGGCATACAGGAAATAGGGGAATAACTAATTGCAAACATGAGACAGCTTGGATGGACAATCAACGGCAGCAGATGAAAACAGGACAGGCGGGATCACACTGGCATTCAGACAGAGAATGCACAGGAGACCTGACAGTGAACATGCGGGACAACAATACTAAAAAGTAAAAACAAACCGAGATCATAAAATATAACCAAATACAAAAGACAACCAAAAGACACAGACAGCAGGGGATGACATGACATGATATGACAGACGATGATCAGGGAACACAGGGCACTTAATAATAATAATGATAATCACAACCATAATAATAATGATACTGTGGACAAAAGCAAAGATGAACATGAACATAAAGCGTGGGCACGGTCCCTGGCTGTGCCTCGATTATGACAAAAATAGTGAATTTATAGGGGTGTTATGGTACATTTTTCGGTATGGCACATTCGGTATAGTACAGAGGCATACCAAGGTTTCACACGGACCATATAAAGTGATGAACAGCAAGTGTAACTGCCTCACTCATTTGTACTCTGATAATAAATACAGTGCAGCCAAAGTCTATCTAGTGAACGTCATTTTGATAGCAGTAATGCTAAGGAGAAGCCAGAGTTTGAAAACCCTCTTCCGTCGTTTTAGCCTCCTGTCTGGTAACACTTTGACTTTCTGGTGAAATATGTAAATGGACAAAGGCAAGTGGATAAGAGGAAACCAGCACCAGCATTGTTTAGTAGATGTCAGATATGCTTTTGGCAGTATGTCAAACTTGTTAACTCATTTGAAACGGAACCACGCAAACATGAATATCAGTGCAGCATGAAAAAAAAGGTAGGGCGGGACAAATGCATCTTCCAGTGGCATTTAGACAGTCTCTCCAGGGCTCTTCAGATCGAGCCAAAGCAATAACAAATTCCATTGGTGTTTTTATAGAAGCAGATCTCAGGCCATATGCAGTTGTTGAGAACACCGTGTTTAAACACCTGCTGAAGGTCATGGACCTCTTGTATGTATGTAGAGTGACGTACTTCTGCATTCAACTCCGGTTCCACTTACATTATATTTTACCATTCCCTGGTGCTTTCTCGTCAATACATCAGTTTTATCACTTTCACTTACCATTGTACATACTGGAAATAGTTTACAGGCAGATTGTTTTTTCTTTATAAGGTTTGTGTTTCACATTTTGATCATTTTTGTAACCATATTGAGTTGTTTAATAGTCCCCCCAGTAATCTTAGCATAGCTCAGCCACTGTATTGTTTCTGTGTAATGGACATATATTGTGCAAAGTCTTTACATGAACACATTCATGTTCATTTGAGTTCATACAGTGTTACTGGGAGTGAGTCAAAGTTTATTACAAGAATAAATGACACACTAGCAACTGGAAGCTAACAAAGCTAATTTCAGTAACAGTAAAGGTAACATCAATAACTGAGGGATTCTGCATACACAAAGTAATACTGAAAGAAGTCAGGTAACAACTGAGAGTCAGACATGTTTCTCTGAGTTTCACAGGTCTGTTACAGCCCAGGCAGTGGTATTTGGAATGGCAGAGACATAAACAACACGATAGCTGCAAGCCACGAAGCTAACTGGGCAAACTATTAACCGGCTCAGTATGGTTACAAAAACAACCAAAATGTGAAACACAAACTTTATAAGGAAAAAACAATCTGCCCGCACTCTATTTCCAGTATGTACAATGATAAGTGGAAGTGATAAAATTGAATTATTGACAAGAAAGCACCAGGGAATGGGAAAATAAAATGGAAGTGGAACCGGGGCTGCGGGAGGACCGGATTGCGGAGGTACGTCACTCTACATTGTGCAAGAGGTTCATTGTCCAAAAAAATGCAGCTAATTTGCTGCTGTTGTGCATGAGTGCCTTCAGAACCTATGCAGAACAATGACAAATTATTTGCATTTTTTTTGACCAATTAACAAGTGAAATTAGGTAATTAATTTCCCACAGAAACCTGAACATGTCAAGGCATCCTGGTTGAAAACACGACTTCAGGCAATGAGGAACTTCAATTTCCTAAAATAAAAGAATAATTCACTGTTCAAACTTCTATTGTTGCACTTGTCTGCATCATTCATTTCCTAAAAAGAAAATGTATTTATTTTATTGTATACTGTACATTTTTGGTTTGTTTGAGAATAGTTTATTTAATGGAGAATTTACTGCTGTCAGTTTGCCGTTTTTTGTCAGTAAAGCTGTTCCCGCTTATACAGAAGATAAGCAGTTTTATGTTTTGCATTTTGTTTCCTTACTGTACCGAAAATGAACCGAACCGTGACCTTAAAGCCAAGGTACATAATGAACCATGATTTTAGGCGTGCTGTACCACCCCTACAAAACATATGAGAAAAGTTGAAAATTTACAGGGAAAAAAAATCATTAATCTCTGAGAAAAAGTTTACATTTATAAGATTTTTTTTTGTTTTAGTTTTTTTTTCTTTCTTTCTTTCTTTTTTGCAATCCTGCTTAGAATTTGTGGTTCAGAGTCATTTTATTCATATGATGATATTGATGGAGGGATTTTTATCTGATGAATAAAGAAGCTGTAATCCCAGAGGTGCATTTTAGTGGTTTATTTTATATAAAATAGGACAGACACATAAGACACATTTCTGCAGAGAGACAGAAGCACTTCTTCTTGAGTGTCTGAGGGAGTCTGTTTTTGTACACTAGCCAGCTGTGAGTAACTTTGGGTCCAGGAAGCAACAGAAATGAGCCTCTTCTGTGAGTGTGTGTGTGTGTGGGGGGGGGGGGCAGTGGATAGATAAGGGCAGAACACCATGCCTGTGAATCAGCCTTTGTCTTGGGATATCTGAGACAAAGTGTAATTTTAAAATATGCAATAAAAACAATTATTTTACAAGGGCAACATCCCCCCTGCCCCCTGATTTACACCTATAAATGAGGATGGGGGGGGCAGGTAAACAACGGAGTATAATGCCATGCTTCCATTTTATTTCAGACTCCAGTGAAGACGACTTAACTAGTTCTGCTGCGGTGTCCTGAAGCTGTGCTGCTGCCGCCCTCTCACCCTTCAGTGTTCATCATCAGACCACAGGATTCAGTTGCTTACAAACATACGGTATCTGTATGTTCTCATGTGTCATGTAGGACCGAAAAATGTTTCAAAGCTGAGCGAGGCGATGGTGGCAGCAGCCCTGTAGGTACCCCAGTCCTTTCATGTAGGCGTATAATAACCATTAATCTGGTTTGTCCTCATTGCTCCATCTCTCCTGTCCAAAGCCAGGCTCCATTAGGGAAAATGGGTCAGCTTTAATCCACAGCCAAATTAATGGAAATGAAAATGCTTCCATTTGTGATTGATGCGGCCGTGTGAGAGCGAGCGTATGTAAGTGTTTCTTTGGGGAGAGACTGAGCTGTCAGCACTAATTAGTTATGCAGGTGTCCTATAATGACTATATAAGTGTGTGTGTGGAAACATCTCATCCAGGAGACACGGCTCATCCTGCCAATATGACTACAAAGCGAAATGTTGTACAGTAGCGTCGGCAAAACTATGTTGTTAAAAAAAGTCACACTTCAAAGGAAAGTGCTAAAACAGAAAAAGCACAACGGTCTTTTAGACTCTTTGTGAATCTGTAGCTGTATGGCTCTCCCTGAAGGCAGCTCCTGAAAGGCCTCAGAGGAGCCGTCTACCTGAGGAACAACGCAGCCATGTCAGGGCCGACAGACAAACGGAGGAGGACACCGGTTATAAAACTTTACACCTGAAAAAGTGGACTTCTTTCAATTTCTCACAAAGCAAATGTGTTTCACAGTGGGATAAAAACTGCATGTACAGACAAGTGGAAACAGCTGGTTTGATTTTCTCTGTAGACCAAGGATTGAAAAGTATCAGATGGAGTCGGATTATTTTAACGGTTTCAGAGCATAATGAGTTCTGACCCAAAAGATTTTCTGTAAAAAGGTTGATCCAGAAGCTGAGTGCATCTATTTCTATCCCAGGGTCTCAGTAGGAATGGAAGATGAAACCATATGTCCACTGCCATCTCTCCTAAACATCTCCATACCTCCAAAGACACAGCGGGGAAAATAAGTACTGAACATGTCAACATTTTTCTCATCAAACATATTCCTGATGGAGCCATTGACCTGAGATTTTCACCAGATATCAGTAACAACCCAAGTAATCCATACATATAAAGAAATCAAGGCAACTGTGTTCACAAAACAAGTTATATTTAATGATGTGGAAAGACACAGAGAATAAGTATTGAACACATGAAGAAAAAGAGGTGCAAAAAGGCATAGAAAGCCAAGAAACCAGCTGAAATCAATCAGAATTTAGGAAGCCATCCCATCCCCCATCAGTTTAAATTAATTTCAGCTGGTTAAGTCATGACTGATAGCCTTTAAAAAGGTCTCTGAATATCAGATTGTCACACCACAAAGAACTCAAGATGGGTAGAAGCAAGGAGCTCTCTCCAGACCTTTGCAACCTTATTGTTGCAAAACAGAATGATGGCATTGGTTACAGGCGCATTTCTAAACTGCTGAATGTTCCAGTGAGCATTGCTGGAGCCAAAATTTAGAAGTGGAAAGAACATCACTTTACCATAAACCGGCCATGACCAGGAGCTCCTCGTAAGATTTCTGACAGAGGAGTCAAAAGAATTATCAGAAGAGTTATCCAAGAGCCAAAGACCACTTGTGGAGAGCTCCAGAAAGACCTGGAGTTAGCAGGTACTGCTGTTTCAAAGAAAACAATAAGTAATGCACTCAACCGACATGGGCTCTATGCCCACTCACTTTGCAAGACTCCATTGCTGAAGAAAAAGCATGCTGAAGCTCATTTAAAGTTTGCTGCACAACATTTGGGAAAGCCAGTAAAATACTGGAAGAATATAGTCTGGTCAGATGAGACCAAGATTGAACTTTTTGGATGCCACAACACACAACACGTTTGGAGGACACTGCACATCCCATCATGGTGGGGGTGTTTTTCAGCACATGGTGCAGGCAGACTTCATAAAACTGAAGGAAAAATTAATGAACAAATGTACAGAGACATCCTTGATAAGAACCTGTTGCCATCTGCCAAGTTGGTGAAGATGAAATGAGGGTGGACATTTCAGCAAGACAATGATCCCAAACACAGCCAAGGAAACTCTCAACTGGCTCCAGGGAAGGAAAATGAAGCTGCTAGAATGGCCCAGTCAACTTATCTAAATCCAATTGAAAATCTATGGCACGAACTGAAGATCAGAGTTCACAGAAGACACCCACAGAACCTTAAAGATTTGAAGACAGTCTGTGTGGAAGAATGAGCTAAAATCACTCCTGAGCAATGCCCACACCTAGTTTCTCCTTACAGGAGGCGTCTGGAAGCTATTATTACCAACAAAGGCTTTTCTACTAAATATTAAATGAAGTTCACCAAATAAGTTCAATACTTATTCCCTGTGTCATTTCACTTTATTAAATATAACTTGTTTTGTGAACATAGTTGCCTTGATTTCTTTGTATGTATGGATTATTTGAGTTGTCACTGACATCTGGTGAAAATCTCAGGTCAGTGGCACCATCAGAAAAATGTTTAATGAGAAAAATGTTGACATGTTCAATACTTATTTTCCTTTCTATATGTCATTTGGACCAACCGTATTTCCATTCTTCTTCCTCTTCAAAGCTGCCCTCACTTCCACCTTGCTAATCCTTGGGACTTCCTTGTTCTCTATCTTTCCTTCATCCATCCTCCTCGCTCTCATTTTTTTATTCATCAGCTCTTCAAAGTACTCCTTCCATATTCTCAACACACTCTCATCATTTGTTAGTACATCACCATTTCTGTCCTTATTCAGATGAACCTGCTGCACATCCTTTCCAGCTCCATCTCTCTGTCTAGCTAATCGATACAAGTCCCCTCCTCCTTCCTTAGAGTCCAACCTCTCATACACCTCACTATACGCCTTTCCCTTTCCCTTTGCCACCTCTCTCTTTGCCATGCACCTAGATTCCAAATACTCCTGTCTACTATTGTCATCTCCTTGACTATCCCACTTTTTCTTTGCCTAACCTCTTCTTTTGAATACTTTCCTGTACCTCCTCATTCCACCATCAAGTCTCCTTGTCTTTCTTCCTCTGTCCACTGGATATTTCAGGGTAGAGCATTTTAGGGTTGTGTGTGTATATTGTTTTTTTTTTGGTTTGTTACAGCTTTAAGGCTGTTCAAAGTGAATGATATTATTAATGTAATGTATATTGGATTAGTGTGTTTTCTTTTGTATATATTATTTGTGTGAGTGTATTTTTGTTGATTTTTGTTGACCGTGACACCGTCAGCCCTTGATGCCATCGACTGCCTGCCATCCATGGACGAACTTGACGCCGAGCCAACCATCGACGAACTCAGCAAGGCCATTGATAGCTTGGCCGCTGGCAAGGCACCCGGCAACGACGGCATACCCCCCGACCTGATCAAGCACTACAAGACCGCCCTACTGCTGCCTTTGCATGACGTCCTCTGCCAGTGTTGGAAGGAAGGTGCTGTACCACAGGACATGAGGGACGCCAAGATCATCACCCTCTACAAAAACAAAGGGGAGAGAAGCGACTACAACAACTACAGGGGCATCTCCCTCCTCAGCGTTGTTGGCAAAGTCTACGCACGAGTTGTTCTTGTTCGTCTACAGAAGCTTGCCGAACGTGTCTACTCCGAGTCTCAGTGTGGCTTCCGCGCTGAGCGATCGACGGTAGACATGATATTCTCCATCGGCCAACTCCAGGAGAAATGCAGAGAACAGAATATGCCCCTATACGTCGCCTTCATCGACCTCACCAAAGCGTTCGATCTGGTCAGCAGAGAGGGCCTTTTCAAGATCCTGCCAAAGATAGGATGCCCACCAAAGTTGCAAAGCCTCATCGAATCGTTTCACTCCAACATGCAGGGGATAGTGCAGCACAACGGCAATGTCTCAGAGCCATTCAACATACGCAGCGGAGTGAAACAGGGCTGTGTACTTGCACCAACCCTCTTTGGGATTTTCTTTGCTATGCTCCTGAGGCATGCCTTCAGCACAGCAACAGAGGGAATCTACCTGCACACAAGATCGGACGGCAGGCTTTTCAACCTCGCCCGCCTGAAAGCCAGAACCAAAGTATGCGAGGCTCTAATCAGAGACATGCTGTTCGCAGACGACGCTGCAGTCGCAACACACACACAGCAGGAGCTTCAGACCCTGATGGACCGCTTCTCCCAGGCATGCAAGGACTTCGGGCTTACCATCAGCCTGAAGAAGACTAACGTCTTGGCGCAAGGCACAGAAGCACCACCAACCATCACCATCGACGACTACGAGCTGGAGGTCATGAATCAGTTCACGTACCTGGGGTCCACGATCAACAACAACCTCTCCTTTGATACAGAGCTCAACAAGAGGATTGGAAAATCAGCCTTCACACTCACTCGCCTCACCACACGAGTGTGGGAGAATCCCAAACTCTCTGTCAAGACGAAGATGGCAGTGTACAACGCCTGCGTCATCAGCACACTGCTCTATGGGAGTGAGACGTGGACAACATACGCCCGGCAGGAAAAGAGACTGAACTCCTTCCACTTGCGCTGCATTCGCCACATCCTGGACATATCCTGGCAGGACAAAGTGCCCAACACAGAAGTTCTGTCCCGCGCCGGCCTTCCCTCCATGTTCACTCTACTCAGGCAGCGCAGGCTCCGCTGGCTAGGCCACGTTCACCGTATGGAGGATGACAGAATCCCAAAAGACGTCCTCTACGGAGAACTGGTGACTGGCAGGAGAGACGTTGGCCGCCCACAGCTGCGCTTTAGAGACGTCTGCAAGAGAGACATGAAGGCCCTGGAGATCAACACAGAGCACTGGGTGGACCTTGCAACGGACCGCTCCAAATGGAGAGGCACCCTGACCAGACAGCTCAAGGCGGGTGAAGAGAGACTGACTGCTGCAGCAGATGAAAAAAGGACCCGCAGGAAGAACCGCCACAGACCCAGCAGCACGGAGACCACCCACAAGTGTGACCTGTGTGACAGGGACTGTCATTCGCGCATCGGCCTGTTCAGCTACAGGCGGTGCTGTTCCAGCACAGTAGACGTTTAGGATTCTCTTCCATGGTCATCATAGACCGACGGAGGCCGACGAAGAAGATTTTTGTTGATTTGAGTTGATTATGAGTTACACCTGCGCTAACTGATTAAATCAGCAGGAGCCAATTAGCGAGCTCCATCGTGAACTCTCTGTCCAGAAGGACATATTTAAAGATGGTGCGTGACTGTGTTAAAGAAGAAGTCTAGGGAAGTCTGGAGAGAAGTCTTGGAGAAGGCTTCAAGGAGCCTTCAAGGGAGAAGTCTTCCAGGAGCCTTCAAGTGCAGAGGACCGGAAGATTTGTCAAAGCGTATTATCGAGGAGTACGGAGGAAACGAGGGCAGGAGTGCAGGAGCGGAGAAAGGACAGAGGAAGCACAGGTGTGTGATATAATGTCCGGCTCAGGAAACACACACGCAGGCTCAGGGTAGATTTAACAGCTTTATTCAACAAGCAGGCGTGTATGGATGGATGTGTGAGATATGAATATGTAATGAGGGTGAACGCCGATGTACAGGAAGCAGAGCAGAGCGCCGTACAGCCGGGCAACCCTATGGAGAGAACAGAGGACAGGGGTAAAGGGCACCACACCTAGACAGGTATAATGAGCAGAGTGCTGCTTACTTGTAGGCGACCGGTGGCTGGCGTTGGCCAAGGGAGAAGCCCGGGAGACAGTGTCCTGCAGAGCCTGTGACGACGGTGAGGGTTGGATGGCGATGACGGGGTATCCACCGCCAAGGAATCCACCTGTGCACAGGGGAGAAGACTTGCAAAAGGTAAGGGATAAGATGCTTACGTAGAAGCGTGGCTTAGCTGTCGTTGAGTGACGATCCAGCTGCAAAGATGTGCCGATGCCAACAGACGGCTCCAGACCGCTGCACTGGGCTGAGTGGGCTAAATAGCCCGTGGCTGACGAGGCGCAGGTGTGCGCACAGCTGAGGCAGATGATGAGCGGCGAGTCGTGACAGTACTCCCCCCCCTAGCAGCGCCTCCTGGCGCTGGTTTGTCCGGGTGCTCCCGGTGGAACTCCGTGATGAGACTCCTGTCCAACACCAAGGAAGAGCGCACCCAAGACCTCCACTCAGGGCCGACTCCCTCCCAGTCCACCAAGTACTGCAGCCTGCGACCTCGGTGCCGGGAGTCCATGATGGAGGCGACTCTCCAGGCCGGATGGCCGTCGATCATCAGAGGCGCGGGCGGCGCCGCGGGCGGAGGACAGAGAGGATCGGAGACCACGGGCTTGATCTTTGACACGTGGAAGGTGGGTCATATGCGGAGGGAGGGGGGGAGGGCCAGACGCACAGCCACCGGGTTGATGATTTTTGAGATAGTAAAAGGGTCAATGAAGCGTGGGGCCAGCTTCCTCCTCTCAGCCTTGAGGTTGATGTCTTGAGAAGATAACCAGACTCGTTGGCCCACCTGGTAGGCAGGGGCCGGTCTCCTGTGGTGGTTCGCCGTGGAGCTGTTGCGCGCCACCGTGCGTAATAGCGTATCGCGCGCTCTGGTCCACAGACTCCGACAGCGTCTCAGGTGCGCCTGGATGGAGGGAACGGCCAGCTTGCCCTCCTGCTCCGGGAATAAAGGTGGGTCGTACCCCAAGGACGCCTTAAAGGGGGACATCCCCGTGGCAGAAGACCGTGCCGTGTTGTGGGCATACTCCACCCAGGCCAAGTGCACGCTCCAGGACGACAGGTTGGAGGCGGTGACGCAGCGTAAGGCAGCTTCCAGTTCCTGGTTGGCACGTTCACACTGCCCACTGGACTGCGGGTGGTGGCCCGAGGAAAGGCTTACCGTGGCCACCAGAGCGTTGCAGAAACACCTCCATACCTCAGAGACAAATTGGGGCCCTCGATCAGAGACGACGTCCACCGGTATCCCATGCAGTATGACCACGTGCTGGACCAGAAGGTCCACTGTCTCCTGCGCCGTAGGGAAGCCCCGGAGTGGCACGAAATGGGCAGCCTTGGAGAATCGATCCACGATGGTCAGCACAGCGTCGTAGGTGTTGGAGACCGGAAGACCGGTGATGAAGTCGAGGGCTATATGAGACCAGGGCCTGCCAGGGACCGGCAGGGGCTGGAGCAGACCTGCGGGGGGAGAATTACCTGACTTGCCGGTGGCACACACAGGCTCACTTCCTTGCTTTGTCGAGTTTACCCAGGCCCAACACTGCAATGCACATCTTGAACGTGGCCAACCAACAAGGCCACATGAGTGCTGGTTCTCCCGGGTACTCAAGAAACGGCTGTAAAGGTGCCACGCACGCCTCCAAGAGTTAATCCTCAGTTGCCAAATGTTATGTCCACAAACCTAGCATTCAATGAGCTGGACGAGGAGGTTGCACTGGAACTGAGCTTTATTAAGAACTATGTACAATACATGGTATACGGCTTTGTGTGGAGTCACCCGGGCAAGACACGCACAGCGAACGCTCCCGCATATATGCCGGTGTGATGACGCAACTGGAAGGCGGTGTCATCAAACCGCATTTCACAGTAAAATCCCTATCTCACACCAAGATGCACAGAACAATCCAGAAGGGGGATCACTGCCAGATCTGCAGAGATGCAGCACCTGCTGCAATAACTTTCACTGCCTCTTCCGCAGCTCAGCTTTGTTTAATCCGGCAAAGTTGAGCAAGGTGAAAAATAACCTAGAGTCCCATTTCAGCCGAGCACTTCTCTATGATATAGAGACCCCGAGATACTTAAACGCCTCCATTTGGGGCAGGAGCTTGAAAAAGTTTCAAATTAAGAGAAAAAAAAATAATTTAAAGAAAAAAACTTGGACAAACATCAAATTTTTGAGGGAGAAGGTGCAAATTTATAGGAAAAAAATTACAAATAACAAGAAAAAAAAATCACAATTTTTTAAGAAAAAATAGAAAATTTACGTTTTTGGTTTTTTTTGCATTTCTGCTTAGAATTGGTGGTTCAAAGTCCTTTTATTCAGTTTTGTTACACAATTTAAAAATGCTTTCTGATAATTTTTGTGGGACAATTTGCTCTTTTTTCCAGGTAGGAGGGCAATGCACCCCCCCCCCCTCACACACTTGATTTACACCTATAAATGGGGATGGGGGTGGTAGGTTAGCCAGGGGGGTGATTTGGGGTCATTTTGCTAATAAAAGGGATACCATGCCGCCTGAAATCACCTACTGGTGACGTGTCTTCAGCCACAGTCCAAATGTAGCAGTGCTTTTGTGTTTGTTGAATTCAGCGATATGTCTGGAAGAGGAAGAATGAAGCATACCCTGAAAAGAACACCCTGCCTACAGTGAAGCATGGCAGTGGCTCAGTGATGCTCTGGGGCTGCTTCTCTTCCTCTGGCACTAGAAACCTAGAGCGTGTGGAGGGCAAATTCTGGGAGAAAACGTCATGCTGTGAGGAAGCTGAAGCTTGGGCGTCATTGGACCTTCAGGACACTGATCCCAAGCATACCTCAAAGTCCACCAAGGCTTCGTTTGAGAAGAAGTCCTGGAAGATACTACAGTGGCCATCACAGTCACCTGACTTGAACCTCATTGAAAATCCCCAGAGGGATTTGTAAAAGGCGGCTGCAGCACACAAACCCAAAAATATCAGTGAACTGGAGGTCTTTGTCCATGAGGAATGGGCTAAGATTCCTCAGAACGCTGTGTTGATGCATATCCAGGGTGCTGTACTAAAGACGCTTGTCATGAAGGGGTTGAATGACTTTGGAACTGCAGTAGTCACTAAAAGTGTCATTTTGTGCTGAATCTGGAGAAACCACTTGTAATATTAGTTGTGTTGAGCTATTCAAATTGTTTGTGCTTGGTTTGTTCACAGCAAACAGCTGCTAGCTTGGACGTTTTGCCAATAAACCTTATTTGCAGTGGGGGTTGAATAATTTTGATTTCAACTGTAGATAAATTCAAACCATGCAATAGGTAAATTATTGCCCTAAAAAATAAATAATAGGGCCTCAGACAGTCTCCATTTATAAGTAGGTAAATGTGGAAAAATTACAGTCAGTCTGAGAATGAGTCAAATTTAGACACTCAGGCCATTATTTCTGCCCCGAAATGCCCGGTGTTCAGAGAATCCCAGCACAGATACCAAGTCAGGTGCGCTAGGTAGCCTTAAAATACACTGCCTTCATTTCCATAATTATGTTCTAATTACGGTCAGCAGCACACACTGCACCGTTCTCATCCCGCTCTTTCAAATGGTAATGGATTATTTATCTCAGGGTCTGGCCAGATCCACCGGCCGTAGTCTGAGGGCAGAACCTCAGCGGGGACCCCGGAACACCGACGCTGTTTCTAATTCATAGGATTCTGATTTCATTATGTCACTCGTTTCAGAGCACCGCACTGTTTCCTTGTTAATTTGAGCCTTTTGTGATTAAAAATGAGTCAAGTGAATTTGTCTGAAATCAAAACAAGCTTTTCCTGGATCTGTCAGGAAGTGACAGTGGGGACCACAGTTGGCTGAGAACGTGTGAGATGAATGGTAATTAACCAAAAAAACCCACCCAGCCTCATCACATCCTCCTTTTATCACCCACTGATGATTCTGCATGCTGACTGAAGGCAGTTTCCTAGATGAAACCAAACAAACGGCAGAAAGACCAAACAAAGGTCTAAATATGAGCCAAATCTCAGCTGTTAGGAGACGTTTCCCCACCACATCATATATAGACAGAAGGACCATGTCCGGAGACATCTTTGTTCCTCCCTCAGCTGTTTTTACATGAATCAACATGGCGGCCAGTTTAGAAACACGAAACCAGACCAAAAACTCTAGTTTTGATGTTGTGCGTGCTTGTGGGTCCAAGTACGTGCCAGCGCGTACGAATCATGTGAAACTTTAGAACGACATAGCAAGAAGACACATGCTGTGGTCGGAATGCTCCCTCCCTCCCTGCTCACTATGTAGGGAATTCAGATATAGTGGACTATACAGTAAATGCAATAGAATAAAATTATCAGCTGTCAGACACTACTGGGCTTGTTTTCATGGCATGGTAATGACATCATCATGGTGAGACAGTAAAACCTAACAGACGAACGGTGGTAAAAATGAATATCTACATGTAATTTGTAATAAATATGTATTAAATCAAATCATTTTGCTGAATTAATAAATGTAAATACCTGTATAAGACAGGTATTATTCTATAAGACAGAATAATAAAGAGCGATGGCAAGAGCCAAGCAGACCGCCCGTAAATCTACTGGAGGAAAAGCCCCCAGGAAGCAGCTAGCCACCAAGGCTGCTCGAAAAGGTGCTCCGGCCACCGGCGGAGTGAGGAGGCCTCACCGTTGCAGGCCTGGTGCCGTGCCTCTGAGAGAGATCCGTCGCTGCCGGAGGTCCACCGAGCTGCTCATCCGTAAGCTGCCCTTCCAGCGCCTGGTGAGGGAGATCACTCAGGACTTCAGGACCAACCTGCGCTTCCAGAGCTCCGCCGTCATGGCTCTGCAGGAGGCCAGCGAGGCCTACCTGGTGGGTCTCTTGGAGGACACCAACCTGTGCGCCATCCACGCCAAGAGGGTCATCATCATGCCCAAAGACATCCAGCTGTCCCGCCGCATCCGCGGAGAGAGAGCTTAGACTTTCTGCTGCACATCCACCAACCACAATGCTCCGCACTGTGTGTCTATATATATATATATATATATTTATAGTAATATGTACATATGTATACTAGCTGCTCTTGTTTTTTCTTGCCTTCTGATTGTTGCTCTGAGTGTTGCTATCCCTGTGCTCTTGCAATCCTGGAATTTCCCCATTGTGGGACTAATAAAGGCTTATCTTATTAATTTCCTCTCCTAAATCTTTCTGTCAAAGCCTTTTCATATTTATACATCCATTACTTATAAAGTTATTAGTGATTTTATAGAACTGTGAAGCTGTACGACGTTTCAGTGGCAGGTCAAAAAAGGAGACAAAGCTGTTATCAACCTTTTTGAAAACAGACATCACACAATTTCTTATCTGTAAGTACTTCCAAAATTGACCCTTACCCTCTAAACCATATCGGTGAATTAAATTTTCATAAGATAAAAATATTCCGTCACTACATAGATCTCCTATAATACATATGCCACTGGAACGCCACCTCTCCCAGTATATAGTCGTTTTCCCAGTACGGACTGCAGGATTATTCCACAATGATGAATACTTCTGAACATACATTGACAACTTATACATTCTATGACATTTATCCCAGACATCTCTTGGATGACTAAGGATGGGATTTTTTATATTTCCTGGAATTTGAGAGAACATATCAAAGACACTGAATGGGGAACACAGTTCTAACTCTGTCTTTACCCAACCTGTTCTGTCCACAGACTTCCAGTGTTTTGCTACTTTAGCTAATTCAAATGATAAAGAATACAGTCTAGGGTTGGGCAGGCCTAACCCTCCTTTCTCCTTAGGAGCAGACAATTTACTTGACCTAATTCTTGGTCTTTTCTCCTCCCACAAAAAATGTTTAACCATATTTTCATACTTTTGAAAAATTATATCTGGTATTTTAATTGATAACATTGTGACAATATAGTTAAACTGAGGGGCGATCACCATCTTTATAATATTTATTTTGCCCCATAGGCTAAGTTTAATCTTTTCCCACTTAAGTTTATTTTCATTGTCTAGCCTTTGTAGATCTTTTGGTCTACTTTACTTTGTCAGGCAGGTCGTATTTAAGTGATTTCTTGACTGAGAACAGGTGTGGCAGTAATCAGCCTGGGTATGGCTGGAGAAATTGAACTCAGCTTTCCAAAGATGTGATAAACCACAGTTTATGTTTTAATTGGGGGGGTGGGGTAGCAATCACTTTTTCACACAAGGCCATGTAGGTTTGGATTTTTTTTACTCATAATAATAAACATCTTCATTTAAAAACTGCATTTCCTGTTTACTTGTGTTATCTTTGTCTAATATTTAAATTTGTTTTGATGATCTGAAACATTTAAGTGTGACAGACACAAAAAAATGAAAAATCAGGAAGGGGGCAAACACTTTTTCACACGACTGTATACGGGGCGGGAGGGTGGCTGCAAAGTTCATAGGCTGACTAAGGAGTCATGTCTTTGAGGATCAAGACGAGAGCTTCTATACCGCAGGGATCAATGCACTGCAACACTGATGTTGGAAAAATAAAGCCCATTTTGCCAAATTTGACCACTACATCATGGTCAGCCTATGAACACTTCAGCCCCCCCCCCCCCCCCGGTACTCCACTCAAAATATCCCAAAATGCATTTTGAAAAGTAGTCTACAACAGATGGTCACTACATTAGCCAATATATCCCATAAGTAATGATGACAGATGGTGTAGAATTGTGGAAGAATGTGGAAAATTTGTGAAAAAAGCTAAAGGGAAGTTTACTCAGTATAAAATATTGTATAGGTATTACCATACCCCATTGAGATTGTACAGAATGAAACTGGAAAAACATAATTTATGTTGGAAATGTCAGAAGACAGTGGAACATTTTTGCACTGTCTTTGGGATTGTTCTCAGATAAGGCCATTATGGGTTAGAATACTATCAATTATGTCTGGATGGTTTGGTTCTAGAATTCCTATGACTTCTGCTCTCTGTTTGCTGGAGGACAGATCACAAATGTTAAATATTTCAAAATTGGACTTCTCAGTTATCATGGTTGGTTTAATCACAGCATCAAGGATTATACTGAGACACTGGAGAACAATGGAAGCTCCAACAGTGAGAGAATGGATAGATGCGATGGTGGAGGCAGCATCATATGAACGGATGCTCAGTAGACTGAAGGGAGAGACGGGGGATGAGACCTCAGCGTGGGATCGTCTTTGGATATATATGAAAACAACCTTTGACTCGTGGTTTAGGATAAATTTTAATGATTTGCTAAGAGATAACCATGTCCTAGTTTATATATTAGTACTTTGTATATTCACCATATGTATGACAAGCTGTCTAGTATTATCCTTTTCTTATGCATCATGTACAAGGCCTTCCAAAGAAAACTTAATAAAATCTTAAATTTCAAAAAGCTAGACATCTTCTTCTTCTTCCGGTTCCGGCGCCACACGAGTTGGCTGCCTTTTGCAACTGCTTTTTTTTTTTTTTTTTTTTATCTTCCTTCTTCTTTCTACACCTTTCACTCTATATATATCACGGACACACAGATCGCCCCAAAGGTCTCCCGAGTCGGCGGACGGAGCCTCTGTTTACAGCAGGAGATGATACAGCAGGGAAGAGCTAGCTAGCACTCAACCGCCACCCGGTGCTAACAGAGAAACTCGACATACCGGGAGAACTGAAGCGAAAACGACGCGGGTGCCGGGCTGGAGTTTAGGTGGCGTGCAAGAAATATAAGACAGAATAATAAAGAGCGATGGCAAGAACCAAGCAGACCGCCCGTAAATCTACTGGAAGAAAAGCCCCCAGGAAGCAGCTGGCCACCAAGGCTGCTCGGAAAAGCGCTCCGGCCACCGGCGAAGTGAAGAAGCCTCACCGTTGCAGGCCTGGTACCGTGGCTCTGAGAGAGATCCGTTGCTACCAGAAATCCACAGAGCTGCTCATCCGTAAGCTGCCCTTCCAGCGCCTGGTGAGGGAGATCGCTCAGGACTTCAAGACCGACCTGCGCTTCCAGAGCTCCGCCGTCATGGCTCTGCAGGAGACCAGCGAGGCCTACCTGGTGGGTCTCTTCGAGGACACCAACCTGTGCGCCATCCACACCAAGAGGGTCACCATCATGCCCAAAGACATCCAGCTGGCCCGCTGCATCCGCGGAGAGAGAGCTTAGACTTTCTGCTGCACATCCACCAACCACAATGCTCCGCACTGAGTGTCTATATATATATATATATATATATATATTTATAGTAATATGTACATATATATACTAGCTGTTCTTGCTTTTTCTTGCCTTCTGATTGTTGCTCTGAGTGTTGCTATCCCTGTGCTGTTGCAATCCTGGAATTTCCCCATTGTGGGACTAATAAAGGCTTATCTTATCTTATCTTATCTTATCATGCTGTGATCCAAATAAATTCAGGAACAAATGGGAAACGAATTGAGATCTATCAGTCTGGAAAAGGTTTTAAAGCCATTTCTTAAGCTTTGCGACTCCAGCAAACCACAGTGAGAGCCATTATCCATAAATGGCGAAAACATGGAACAGTGGTGAACCTTCCCAGGTGTGGCTTACTGACCAAAATTACCCCAACAGCGCAACGATGACTCATCCAAGAGGTCACAAAATACCCCACAACAACATCCAAAGAACTGCAGGCCTCACTTGCCTCAGTTAAGGTCAGTGTTCATGACTCCAACATAAGAAAGAGACTGGGCAAAAATGGCCTGCATGGCAGAGTTCCAAGACGAAAATGACTGCTGAGCAAAAAGAACATAAAGGCTCATTTCAGTTTTGCCAGAAAACATCTTGATGATCCCCAAGACTTTTGGGAAAATACTCTGTGGACTGATGAGACAAAAGTTGAACCTTTTGGGAGGTGTGTGTCCCATTACATCCAGCATAAAAGTAACACAGCATTTCAGAAAAGGAACATCATACCAGCAGTAAAATATGGTGGTGGTAGTGTGATGGTCTGGGGCTGTTTTGCTGCTTCAGGATCTGGAAGACTTGCTGTGGTAAATGGAACCATGAATTCTGCTGTCTACCAAAAAATCCTGAAGGAGAATGTGCGGCCATCTGTTCATGACCTCAAGCTGAAGCACACTTGGGTTCTGCAGCAGGACAATGATCCAAAACACACCAGCAAATCCACCTCTGAATGGCTTAAGAAAAACAAAACGAAGACTTTGGAGTGGCCTAGTCAAAGTCCTGACCTGAATCCGATTGAGATGCTGTGGCATGACCTTAAAAGACGGTTCATGCTAGAAATCCCTCCAGTGTGGCTGAATTACAACAATTGTGCAAAGATGAGTGGGCCAGAATTCCTCCACAGCGCTGTAAAAGACTCATTGCCAGTTATCACAAATGCTTGATTGCAGTTGTTGCTGCTAACGGTGGCCCAACCAGTTATTAGGTTTAGGGGGCAATCATTTTTTCACACAGGGCCATGTAGGTTTGGATTTTTTTTCCCTTTCATAATAAACACCTTCATTTAAAAACTGCATTTTGTGTTTACTTGTGTTATCTTTGTCTAATATTTAAATTTGTTTGATGACCTGAAACATTTAAGTGTGACATACATACTGTAACATCTGTGGTTTCTCTCAAGCACCAGATGATCAGCTCTACATCAGAGTGGCTTAATTCTATTATAACAACATAACACCAAAGCCCTAAACAGGTTACTGTTCTTGGCCGTCACCCACACCAGCTCTCCTTATTCCAGCTCACTCACTTGTAGCCACCGCAACCATCACAACTAAACTAATACGTAGGTCTGTATTCACGTACAACATTCACTACATCTTAAAGGCACATCAATAACAGCAGAACTCATAACAAGAATAGTGAACACGTTCCCAATCAACACAAAATCAAGGATCGTTACAACACAAGAAAATGAGAATTCAGGAAGGGGGCAAACACTTTTTTACACCACTGTATAGTGAATGAAATTTTCAGTTATGATTTCAAACCACACTACAAAATGGCTGATTCACTATTTAGAACACTATACAGGGAACGAGTGAACATTTCAAACACAGCAACAGCCTAGCAGCACCACCGTTCCAACGTCTGTCAAAAGTGCAGGTTTGAAACTCTCTCCCAGTTTTTAATCTGTGTTGACGAGGCAAGGAAAATCAGACTTATGAGAAAATCATTTCTGTCATGATTTCTGAACATTTTTGTCATGTTTGATGCGCATTTGTAGTAGCAAAAAACGGTAGAAACAGAAAGTGAAACAAAGAAAAAGTGGAGATTCAAACCTTTTGTTTTATGTTGACAGACCATTTATATACAGAGATATGGTTTTAATTTTATAGTAGAAAAATATTTACCTGTCTGTAAAGGTGGGATGGGCAGGTGCAGCCCATGCACCCGTTTCTGATGTGCACACAAGGTGATGTGCCCTCTGTACTGTTGTGGACAGGAACTGCTTTTTTGAGTGGCACAAATAATTTGAGTGTCATCTTTTTGTGACATGATTGTTTTGTAAATAGTTGTCCAAAAAAATGCCTGAGCACTGCCTGCATTTTCATGGAAATAGTTGTATATAATGTTGTTGTTTGCTAAATTTTTACATACGTTTTTGAAATTTAGAATAATATTTGTATTATGTATTTGTTCACTGTTCTTATACTGTTGATATTGGAGCTCTTGTTTGTTGGTGCAGGGTGGTGGCTCCGGCTTCCGGTTCCGCCAGCCCCGGTTGTATAAAAGGGGCTGTAGGTAGGGGGGCCTCTTCTGCCTTACCTCTGCCAGCAGCTGCATGCACGGTCGGGTGTACAGAGTCCAGCTTACTAATAAACAAGTGTTCAGCTCCACTCCTGGTGTAATCCTTGTCTTCAAGTTACGACATACAGTTAGGCCCAGAAATATTTGGACAGTGACACAGTCTTCATGATTTGGGCTCTGCATGCCACCACATTGGATTTGAAATGAAACAACTACAACGGAATTGAAGTGCAGACTTTAAGGTTTAATTCAAGGGGTTGAACAAAAATATATGATTAAACTTGTAGGAATTGTAGCTATTTTTGTACAAACGCTCCTCATTTCAGGGGCTCAAAAGTAAATTAAATCACCCTTTACTGTCATTCAACTGTACAACCAATCATGTACAGTAGAATGAGATTGTGTTTTACCTATCTACTGTGTCAATCACACACACCCCAAGTGTAGAATCAGAGGGCCGCTGCCATGCAAGACGCCACCACAAATTTCCCTCCTCCATTCCATTATTGCTGAGCACCAAGCTGGACGGCAGGAAGTTCCACTTTTATATGGTCTTCGGCATGACCCGGCCGGGATTTGAACCCCTGCCTCCCGGGTGTGGGGCGGATGCTCTACCAACTGAGCCACCACTCCGGTACTGAGCCACCACTCCGGTAAAGTAATTGGACAAATAAACATAACCCTAAGTAAAATGTTACTTTTCAATATTTTGTTGAGAATCCTTTGCAGGCAATGACTGCCTGAAGTCTGGAACCCATGGACATCACCAAACGCTGGGTTTCCTCCTTTGGTGATGCTTTGCCAGGCCTTTACTGCAGCTGTCTTCAGTTGTTGCTTGTTTGTGGGTCTTTCTGCCTTAAGTTTTGTCTTGAGAAAGTGAAATGCATGCTCGATTGGGTTGAGATCTGGTGATTGACTCGGCCATTGCAGAATATTCCACTTTGTTGCTTTAAAAAACTCCTGGGTTGCTTTTGCAGTATGTTTTGGATCATTGGTGAAGCTCCGTCCAATTAACTTTGCTGCATTTGGCTGAATCTGAGCAGAAAGTATATCCCTATACACTTCAGAATTCATCCGGCTGCTTCTGTCTTTTGTCACATCATCAATAAACACAAGTGACCCAGTGCCATTGGAAGCCATGCATGCCCATGCCATCACACTGCCTCCACCATGTTTTACAGAAGATACTGTAGTGCTTTGGATCATGAGCTGTTCCAATTCTTCTCCAAACTTTCTTCTTCCCATCATTCTGGTACAGGTTGATCTTAGTCTCATCTGTCCAAAGAATGCTGTTCCAGAACTGGGCTGGCTTCTTCAGGTGTTTTTTGGCAAAGGCAATTCTGGCCTTTCTATTTTTGAGGCTGATTCATGGTTTGCACCTTGTGGTGAATCCTTTGTATTTACTCTCATGAAGTCTTCTCTTTATGGTAGACTTAGATACTGATACACCTACTTCCTGGAGAGTGTTCTTCACTTGAGTGGATGTTGTGAAGGGGTTGTTCTTCACCATGGAAAGGATTCTGTGATCATCCACCACTGATGTCTTCCGTGGACATCCAGACCTTTTTGAGTTCCCAAGCGCACCAGTGCACTCTTTTTTTCTCAGAATGTACCAAACTGTTGATTTGGCCACTCCTAACATTTCTGCTATCTCTCTGATGGATTTCTTCTTTTTTTTCAGCCTCAAGATGGTCTGTTTCACCTCCATTGAGAGCTCCTTTGACCGCATGTTGTGTGTTCACAGCAACAGCTTCCAAATGCAAACGCCACACCTGGAATCAACTCCAGACCTTTTAACTGCTTAATTGATGACAGGTTAACAAGGGAAGAGCCCATACAGCCTCGTTATTTTTTTTTTGGGCAGCCTTCTGAGTCAATTGTCCAATTACTTTTGGTCCCTTGAAAAAGAGGTGGCTACGTATTAAAGAGCTGTAATTCCTAAACCCTTGCTCCAATTTGGATGTGAATACTCTCAAATTACAGCTGAGAGTCTGCACTTTAAGCCCATATTGATTATATAATTGTATCCTGAATATGTTTTCATAAACAGCTAAAATAACCAAACTTGTGTCACTGTCCAAATATTTTTGGGCCTAACTGTAACATTTGGTGATGAGAGGTAAACTCATGAAGGCAAGTAGAACACCTACTGTATTTATCCATTCCTGGAGCTCCCGGGGGAGCCGCCTGTGCCATGGCCTCGTTGGTACAAGGCTTTCCAAACGTACATGGTGGCGTTGGACCTAGGAAGAATGGAGAAGCTGAAAGCTCGTGCGTTGTAAGTGCACAACCTGGGAAAGGAGGGACAGAGAATTTTGGGCACGCTTGGAGACGCAGACAATTACAAAGAAGTGGTCGAGTTAATGGCCTGCCATTTCAGGGCGCCGGACAATGTCATCGTCAGATGGATTAAGTTCAGACAGCGCTGCGAACAGGTAGGCGAACTGATCAGCGGTTCGTGTTGGACTTAAGGCAGTTGGCTGCTGAGTGCCGGCTCAGGCCGTTGGAGGAAGAAATGGTTCACGACCAGTTGGCAGAACACACCAACTGTACTGTGGTCCACTCCAAGCTGCTCACATTCCCGGGTGAGTTGACGCTGACTAGGGCTGTCGAGTTGGCGCTACAGCTGGAAGCAGTGGACAAGCTAACTCGGGAGCTACGCGAGCGCCTTTCACCGGGTAATTCAAGATTCCCCATGGAATGCGCAGGTAGTGGACCCAGACAGTGATGGGAGCGTTGAGGACAATGGGGAGGAGGCCAACGTTGCACGGATGAGGTCTGCCCCAAGGTAGCCTAGGTGTATGGGTTGTGAGTCCACGAAGCACTGCTATAAAGTCAGAGAGTGTGCGGCAAGCGGGAAGCGGTGTGGAAAATGTGGCCGTCTACACCACTTCATGAGAGTATGCCAGTCAGCAGGACAGGAGAGCCCGTGCAGGAATTCAACTCCCCCCACTCCGACGGTGATACTGTAATGGCTGCCAATTATCTGCACCTGTGCGCACACCTGCTCTTCATCCTGGCCTGGCTATTTATACCGTGAGGTCCTGAGATCGGCGCAGAGTCGTCTGTCTCCTTCCCATGAGACCTGCTTTTTCCTTCTCCACGTCGAGCTTCCTAGCCTCGTCTGGTTTTCTCTACTTCAAGCTTCCTAGCCTCGTCAAGCGTCCTGTCCAGACTGACGCCTTCTGGACTCATTGTCTCCCTGCTTCAAGTAAGCAATCATCAATTCCTCTTACCTTTCTGTGATCCCCTGTGCACAGGCGGAGATCTATGGCGGCAGATTCCTTCTACCTGGCGGCGGACTCCTCCTCTCCATTCATCTGCCTACATCATCTCCTGTGGGCCTGCTGGCACTGTCCTCCTGGCCGGAGCAACTGAGCTTAACCTGCGGTCCACTTCACCACCGCAAACAGTAAGCGATGAACTTTCTGGTGCATACCCTGCTTAGATTGCATCTAACTCTCCCTCTGTTTCTCCATAGGGTTGCCAGGTTGCACGGTGCTCTGCTCACCCCAGCTGATTCACCTTCTGATTATATACACATACAGATACGCATACACGCATACACGCACTCACACACTCTCACTTTGCTCAATAAATGATTAATTGTGTCATTCTTGAGTCGTGTCTGCTCTTTGGGTCTGAAACCATGTTAGATACACATGGTGTCCTCGAGTACCTGTGGGTGCACACACTGCATGGTGGTTCTGGATGGAGTTTTGGTACCGTACTGATGCTGGTCGACATGGGAGCGGAGAGTTCGGTGCTGAATTAAGATAAGATAAGATAAGATAAGATAAGATAAGCCTTTATTAGTCCCACAATGGGGAAATTCCAGGATTGCAACAGCACAGGGATAGCAACACTCAGAGCAACAATCAAAAAGACAAGAAAAACAAGAGCAGCGACTATACATATGTACACATAAATATATAAATATATATACACACAGTGCAGAGCATTGTAGCTAGATGGAATAAACAGCATAACCGTCTACTTAGTTATCCTACATAGTATGAATATGTACCCATACATATTGTCACCCTCTGTAGCAACTGATATTGTCCTAGTTGTATACTGGAGGGGACCACTGTGTAAGTCTGTTGCGTCTTTTGCATTCAATACTATTAGGTCGTCACGTTTTTTTGCTATCTTGGGCTACAGTTAGAGATTGTTTTCCCCACTACAGGATTGGAGGTGTCTCAGCGCCACTTTGCAGTTATGGAGGACGATAGCTGGCCATGGTGGGTACCGTCACACTGACGGATCAGTACAAATCGGCAGAGATGACCAATGTGGAGTTCGTCATGATGGCCTACGGTTCTAACATCATGGGCTGCAACCTGTTTTATGGCTTTAGATTTTCCATCAAGAGTGGTGCTGGGGAAGAGTGGTCAGGCTGCAGACTGTGGGACCAACCAGTTCCGAGAGTCTGGGACAATGCTGTGTGGGATGAACAGTTGCTAGGCACTCCGGAAATTGGACAGGCAGTATCGTGCACAGGGTTGCTGCAGGAGGGCACTGGTGCCAGTGTCCGAGCTGCCCTGGATGTGGGTGCCGGGCAGCATGGGGGAGGATCTGTGGCAGCGAGCAATGCCCAAACAATGGTCTCAGGCATTCCCGGAGCACGGCCGTGGAGGACTGGTGAACACGGGACCACAGGGGCGGGGTCAGCAGCGGATCTACAAGCGGTCGGGGCAGGACCAAGTGGCACTGGAGGAGCGAGTGCCAGGCGGAAACACCACAGCCTGTGCAAGACCCCACTTGGAGTCGCGGACTGGGTTTGGCCTCGTGCGGAGGCGAGATCCAGGCGGGTGTGGGAAAAGCGGAA
Organism: Pholidichthys leucotaenia; assembly: GCA_020510985.1. NCBI lineage: Eukaryota > Metazoa > Chordata > Actinopteri > Cichliformes > Pholidichthyidae > Pholidichthys > Pholidichthys leucotaenia. Next base: position 6,890,424 of record CM035839.1, on the reverse strand, counting down.
GATGGAGCGGTACCAGGGTCGGCTGCAGGTGATGGGTGAGCGACACGATGGCTACTTTCTACTGTTGGATGGCTCGTGGCAACATCCCAAAGAATTACGGCGTGCCCCAAAGAAGACGGTTGGGCACGACCCCAGACGGTTGGAGCGCTCTGAGGTGTGGAGGAGAAGACGCTTTGAGACTGAGGCGACCAGCTGTGGTCCGGGAAGCAGACTGACTCCGGGGCGGACTGATGATGAAGGGTCTGGGGGGGCCACGAGTCATCCTCACTGAGTCATGGGTGTGTTCCAGCTGTTAAATTTTATTCTGTGTTAATAGTTTTGGGGATTGTTTTAATATTTTATATTATGTAGGAGACATGGCAGTCATTTTTTTTTTTTTTTTTTACTGGACTTCTATAGCATAGGCGGCAGAAAAACCTGCCTCGCCATGTGGGGGGTAGGATTGCAGTCTCTCCCACCCCCCAATTTTAGTTGTTTTGTGTGAATGTCATAGGCCCCTTTTGGTGATTTTGGTTTGATTATGTTTAGCAGATGATTGGGTTTCCAAATTGCTGTGGGTTGATTGTGTGTGTGTTTTGGATTTTTTCTGTTGGGGGGGGGGGGTATTATGTATTTGTTCACTGTGTGGGTGACCCCCACAACAGACTGGGACAAGCAGAGCACTCAGCTGGATCAATTGGCAGAACAATGAGATGTGTGTATTGATATCAATAGGCAGCCTCCCTTTGTCTAGCTTTTTCCTGCCAGTAATCTTCCTATTGTTATGGGTGACTCTCAAATGCAAATGTCTTCCTGTCAGTAATCCTCCTATTGATGTGGGTGACTCTCAAATGCAAATGTCCATGCCTACTGCTGTGAATGCATTGTCTGTAGTGGGGTATTTAAACTGCATCGCTCTGTAACTCTCTCTCTCTCTCTGACCACTGCTCCTGACGAGAGCCTCCGGGCCCGTTCCGGCGCGCCTGCACGGCACTGGAGTGGGTGTTGTGATGGCGGTATGATTAATAAACTCCCTCAAACACTCCCAGTTCGCTGCTTATTATCTCATGCCGCCACACTGGTGACCCCGAGAAAGCACACGCTTTGTGCAACGCAACCTTCTGGTCTGGACAGCCACACTGGTGACCCGACCCAAGAAAAGAACACGCTGGCAGCCCCCGGCAGTGACTCTCTAACGACAAGCGAACACAGCAGCCTGACACAAATGATCTGCCCTCCCTTCTGCTACAGGGAGACCTCGACGCAGAGCCACCACCAGGCGAAACTCTCCGGAGATCACCCACGACTGGGAAAGTGGCAGAAAGCTTCATGGTGAGATCTGCACGCCTGAGATCTACACATCCACGCTGGGACCGGCCGTTCTCACAGCTCCTCCACACGAGAGCGCACGCACCTCGTCCTCTCTCCACGACGGCGACCTCCAGGGCCAATGGAGAACGCAGCGCATGGACCTGAACGCACCATGACCGAACTACAGCAACAACCTCAGCAGGGATGACCATCGGCGCCGACTACGCTGATCTCCAGCAAGCTCCCTGACCCTGACTCGCCTCTACAGCGGACCTGCCAAGCACCGAACCCCGCATGCATACCGGGGGGTTACGAGGACAGCGCATCACGCACGGGACAATAACGGCTCCACAGACCGCCATCGTCCTCCGCCGCCGCACACAGAACCTTCAGGGCTGCTCACACTCCTGAAGCACGGACGCAGCTCGCTCACAGGATTTTGTACGGGTCTCAGCCACGGCGCACAAGGGAATTCAGCCGTCAGCTGTTCCCGAGGGCTTTAGGGCTGCGCGCGCACCTAAAGTCAACACGCCAAGTCCCTCACTGCTGCAGCTCCTTTTTTTCTTCATAGCCGCGAGAGGAGTCAGAGACAAATTTTTCTTCTCACAGCCGCTGTGGACCACCGCACGTTCAACGGGACAGCCCCTCAACACCGTGGATCCACATGCAATTTTTGCGCGGCCCAGACAACTTCGCACTTGCTACCCCCACCCCCCTCCCTCCACCTCCTCGGCACAGAGCCTTCCCCGCAGCTCGCTTCCAAAGCCGGACTATCGAGGCCTCAGCTTCCCGCTGAGCCCTCTGGGGGGGGAGTACTGTGGGTGACCCCCACAACAGACTGGGACAAGCAGAGCGCTCAGCTGGAGCAATTGGCAGAACAATGAGATGTGTGTATTGATATCAATAGGCAGCCTCCCTTTGTCTAGCTTTTTCCTGCCAGTAATCTTCCTATTGTTATGGGTGACTCTCAAATGCAAATGTCCATGCCTACTGCTGTGAATGCATTTTCTGTAGTGGGGTATATCGCTCTGTAACTCTCTCTCTCTCTCTGACCACTGCTCCTGATGAGAGCCTCCGGGCCCGCTCCGGCGTGCCTGCACGGCGCTGGAGTGGGTGTTGTGATGGCGGTATGATTAATAAACTCCCTCAAAAACTCTCAGTTCGCTGCTTATTATTTTATGCCGCCACAACTGTTCTTATACTGTTGATATAGGAGCTCTTATTTGTGTGGTGCGGGGTGGTGGCTCCGGCTTCTGGCTCCGCCAGCCCCGGTTGTATAAGAGGTGCTGCAGGTAGGGAGTGGCCGCCTCCGCCTTACCTCTGCCAGCGGCTGCATGCACGGCTGGGTGTCCAGAGTCCAGCTTATTAATAAACAAGTGTTCAGCTCCACTCCTGGTGTCATCCTTGTCTTCAAGTTACGACATAACAATTTGCAATTTTATAAACATGGTTTGTTAGACATGTTTTGGACTTTATGTTTTTTGTATGACTTTACGTCCAGTGTGTTAATGCAGTATGACAAAATTTTAAAAATAACTGTGATGTTGGGCTGAAGAAATGACACCAAACAAGGTAAACAGTTTTTAATGTGAAAAATAAAAGTAAAGTCAGAAGTGATCAAAAATGCCCAATTACACCGTGGACCCCAGGGGTTATTAACAATGTTGGGCAAGTTACTAAAAAATAGTAACTAGTTACAGTTACTAGTTACTTCTCTTCAAAAACAACTGAGTTACTTACCAGTTACTGCATGATTAAAGTAACTAGTTACTTGGAAAAGTAACTTTCACGTTACTTTTAAATGCACACTTAAATCATCTTGCACACATAGCAAGATAATTTAATTAACGGATTCCATTAGGGGCTCATTAATGTCAGGCTGAAAACAGACTGTTTCAGACAGAGCTTTAGAACACGTTCAGTCTGCTTTATCCTGCCTGGAGAGCTCTTAATGTGGGAAAAATCTGAAGAAAATCAACACAGAACTGCCAGTAATTTCCTCATTTTGGAGTGAGAAATTGGGTTTGTGGAGTGAGAGAGAGGGAAAAAGAGTGAGTTGGCAACACTGCATAAAGCTGTCAGTTCCTTACCTTGAATATTATGGATTTAATCTGATGTGCAGTGATCCAAAGAAAAAGTCCATTATCCACAGTCCAGATGTCTGCTGTGACAGAGACATGATCCAGTCCTTTTGGAGATCAAATCCATTTTTGAATAATCTTTATCCAGGTAGCAAGTAAATGTGTTTTAACTTCAGTGGATAACAGCTGTCTGATGGGAAATGGCTGTTATCAGATCTTCATTCTGTAACGACGTATCTGGCAATCAGTCGGTTTAATTCTTGCTGGGTCACAAACAGTCCAGATCCAACTTGTGCTCGAAATCCAGCTGCTGTTCAGATAGTGTAAATCCGCTAACACGGTGCTAGCTTAGCATAGCATAGCACTAGCTTTGCAGGGCCTTGTTGCTGTTCTTAGGAGCTTCTGAATATTGCAGTCGGTCTCAAGCGCATTTAGCTTGCAACCCACCAGTATGTCTTTATCTTTAACCGCGACAAAGAAAAAATCATCCATTTCCACAAAAACAAAGCAGCTTCATCTTTTCCCAGCAGCAGCAAGCTCCATTTGTGGCTGCAGCAGTGAAATGGCTCTTTGATTGACGGCTCGTTAGCTCGGTAGGGTCATCTTGTATTTATTTGCGCTAAAAATATCTATCCATATTAATAAAAACGAGTAACGCAAGTAATGTATCTGATCAAATTTCAATAACTGTAATGCATTACTAAATTTTTAAACAGTAATTTCGTTACACAGCACGTTCCTGCAAAAGTAGTGACGATACAGTAATGCGTTACTTTGTAAGGCGCTACTCCCAACACTGGTGATTAATAACCTCTTAAAGTTCCAGTTTCAAATCTTCTGCTGTCACTCAGTGAAGAAAGAATTTGATTTTCTTTCTGTAAGGAAAATGGCTGAAATGCTGAGGGGTTAAAGGAAAAGTTTCAACTCTACAAGAAAAAAGTTGAAAATTTACAGGAAAAAGATGCAAATATTTTAAAAACAGTTTAAAATTTACAAGAAAAATGGTGCAGATTTTTGAGAAACAAGCAGTGTGGTGTATGTGAAACGGTGCGACGCACTATGCTGCAGTAGCGCACACATATAATGCCAGGGCACCTCAGGGTATATTAGGCGACTCCCAGGGCCGGTCGCCCTCTTCCTGCTTCCAGCCACACCCTGCACTGTGTGCTGTTTGCTGTTAACCTTCAATAAAGCTAACCTCAACACGTTGTCATGTCCGCCCAGATTTCCAGACATAACATTGGCGACGAGGATAATGGAGACTTTGCTAACACCACAACCACTGTTCCTTGCTCTGCCTGGTGAGCCACCTATTCCTTGGTCCAACTGGTACGAGTCATTTGAGACATTTGTGTCTGCCATCGACATAGCTAAAGCTAGCAAAGCTAGGCTATGAGCTAAGCTAGTTCATAGCATTGGGAGCGAGGGGCGTGTTTTTCGGACGCTTGGGCCTGCGGACACTTAGGACAAGTGTGTCACTTTATTGGCTGGACATTTCACCACCCCAGAGAGCATTTTGGTTCAACGAAGTAAGATTCACCAGTGCCGACAGTGTACGGGTGAATCGGTCCAGCAATACATCGCCACCCTCCGCTGTTTGGCTGGTTCGATTCAATTCAATTCAACTTTATTGATATAGCGTCATTTCACAACAGTCATCTCATAGCACTTTCAACTGTAGGGGAAACCCCCACAATTGCAGAAAAACCCCAGCAATCAGGCGATCCCCTGTGAGCAAGCACTTGGCAACGATGGAGAGGAAAAACTCCCTTTTAATAGGAAGAAACCTCCAGCAGAACCAGGCTCAGGGAGGGGCAGTCATCTTTGCCCCTGCCCCTGCCCCGCACTGCGGTGCAGTGGCGCAGTGGTTAGCACTGCACCAGCACAGCAACTCACCCTTGGCCATGGGATCCCTGGTTCGATCCCAGCCCCTGACCAACAGTGATCTGTGTGGAGTTTGCATGTTCTCCCCGTATCTGCGTGGGTTTACTCTGGGATTTCTCCGGTTTCCTCCCACAGGCCAAAAACATGCAGGTTAGGTTAATTGGAGACTCTAAAGTGGCCCTAGGTGTGAATGGTAAAGGGATAGCGCCGTACCGTGGCTGCTTCATCCATCTAGGTGGATGCCCTCAATTTCCCCTCTGGGGATCAATAAAGTACACAAAATCAAAAATCAAAAATCAAATCTCCTGTGATTGGCTGAGGGGTGAGGGGATAGAGAAGAAGAAAATAACAGACATATAGAGAGCAAACAGCACGATGGGGACTCAATCTATGGGAGAGAACAAACAGATGTTTGATCAGCAGAAATATTTCATTGAGAGTGAAGAAAGGAGTGAAGCCCAGTGCATTGTTGGAAGTCCCCGGGCTGTCTAAACCTATTAGCAGCATAACTAAGGGAGGGTTTAGAGACACATGATCCCTCCCTAATTGTAGGCTATATCAAAAAGGAAGGTTTTAATCCTATTCTTAAAAACAGAGGCCAGACGTGCTGTATTACTGAAGTGGAAAGACTCTTCGCCCCCTTCACATTTACAGTGGATAAAAGATATAATGTCCTGTTTGGATTTAGAAAAAATCAGATATACAGTCTGTGGCTCTGAAAACAAATTCTATAAATTATGGCGCCCGTTTCTTGATTTCTTTGAAAGACCCACGATTATAGTTTCTGAGTAGCTCATATCCCCTTTACCCCACCCCCACTTCACACACACAATTTTTCTTTGTATTTTTTTTTTTTTTTTTATTGTTTATTTAAAGGTTTTTGTGCTTTGAAGCATTTACATTTGTTGGCTTTAAGTTCTAGTTTTTTACTGTTTGGTTGAAACAAAAATGAAAATTTCTAATACTTTGTACTGTATTGATACTTTAATTAATAATAATAAAAAGACCTTTGAAAGAAAGAAAAACAGAGATCGAGTCTGAATCCCGAATCCAGATTAGCAGCTGGTTCCACAGGAGAGGAGCTTGATAACTGAAGGCTCTGTCTCCCATTGTATTTTTGGAGATTCTACGTATTACAAGTAATCCAGCATTTTGGGAGCGTAGTGCTTTGTAAGGATGATAGGGTAGTATCAGATCTTTTAAATAAAAAGGGGCCTGACTGTTTAGAGTTTAAAAGTGAGAAGAAGGATTTTAAACTTAATTCTAAACTCTATGGAAAGCCAATGAAGGGAGGCCAGAACTGGAAAGATATGATCTCTCTTTCTAGTACTTGTTAAAACTCTTGCTGCAGCATTTTGGATCACCTGAAGACTTTTTAAAGATGTTTTAGGACAAACTGATAATAAAGAGTTACAATAATCTAATCTAGAGCTAACAAAAGCCTGGACTAATTTCTCAGCATCACTCTGAGACAAGATGCTCCTAATCTTGTCAGTATTATGCAAATTAAAGAAGGCAGTCTTAGAAACAAGTTTATGTGAATTAAAAAACAGATCTTGATCGAAAATAACTCCAAGGTTCCTCACATAACTGTTAAGTGAAAGAGTAACCGCATCCAAACTAAGAGTTTGATTTGGAAAGGTATTTCTAAGGTTTTTTGGACCAACAAGAATGACTTCAGTCTTATCTGAATTTAATAGCAGGAAATTACAAATTATCCACGCTCTGATTTCCTTAAGAAAAGCCTCTAATTTGGCTAATTGATTACTGTCATCTGGCTTCATTGACAGGTATAATTGTGTTCCATCTGCATAACAATGAAAACGTATACAGTGCTTTCTAATAATGTTGCCTAGCGGAAGCATATATAAACTAAAAAGAATAGGGCCTAGCACAGATCCCTGTGGAACTCCGTGACTGAGCTTTGAGTTGGAAGAAAACTCATTATTGACATGAACAAACTGGACCCTATCAGATAAATAACATCTAAACCACTGCAATGAAGTTCCATTAAGTCCAACATGGTGTTCTAATCTATCAAGTAAACTATTACGATCGATAGTATTAAAAGCTGCGCTAAGGTCCAAAAGGACAAGTATAGAAACAAGTCCATTATCAGATGCAATAAGGAGGTCATTAGTGACCTTCATTAAAGCTGTTTCAGTACTATGATGTATTCTAAACCCAGATTGAAAGTATGTGCTAGTACGTGCAGGTTTGGACACCTGGAAGACAAGATTGTGCAAGACCAGTTAGCGGAGCACACCACAAATCTGAAGCTGTGGAAGAAGCTGCTAATGGCGCCGGATGACTTACCGCTGGCCAGGGCAGTGGAAATGGCATCATAGCTAGAAGGGCTGCCCAATTAGCAACACAGCTAGAGGCCTCCAGCTAGCGCCCCCCCCACATTCAGCTCCACTAGCACAGGCCATTACCCCAGCTGCTCACTGACCCCACGTGTCTTCACAAAGACCCCCAGGTGAACGTCGCGGGACCACAAGGTACTACAGCACATCAACCATGTGGAAACTGTAGTTCATCCTCGCACCATACACGCGTGCCTGTATGCACAGCCACAGGACACAGGTGCCAACGCTGCGGTAAGCAAAAGCATTTTGCCAGAGCGTGTCGTTCGGTTCCTGAAATCCTGCCATCTCGCTCGCCCAGTTAGCCCAGTCTGACCACCGTTCATTCTGTGGACTCCAGTAACACGCCATATAAGTGGTGCACAGTAGAACTGGATGGCGTCAGTCTACTGCTGCTGGACACTGCTGCTACGAGGTCCCCAATGAATGAAGCCATGGTTAGGAGGATTTTTCCCCTGCAACCAATTGAGCCAGACATGGTGGAGCTGTTCATCTATGGAGACACAAAGATTGGCATGGTAGGAACCATTATCTTTTCCGTTTGCTACAGGTCAAGAATCCTCCCAAGGTTCATATTTCAAGTGTCGCACCATGGTGACAACATCCTGGGGTGTCATTTGTTGCAAGAACTGGGCTTTTCCATCACAGACCACATGGCATTTTGTTTGACCAACAACAGCCCGAGTTCACTACATTCAGACGTGGATGCAGCCACTCCCCACTTCGCACCGCGCAACAAACAGAACACTGAAGAACTGGAGACGATCCTCACGTGGCATGAGCTTCCCCAGGCCGCCGCCTCACTGCAGGCTCTCCGGTCCACTTTCATGCAGGACCTGGAAGAAGACAGGGTCTGCCTGTATTTCCTTCCTCGGACCGCTCACATCCACCGCCAGATGACGCCCCAGCAACGGCGCCCTTCTCTAGCAGCAGGACAAAGGAACAGCAGCACACCGTGAAGCGAAAGCAACCTTTGATCACAGTGCTCAAATGGGTCTGGATCCGACAACCCAGTCGCTCATACAAGCTGCAGTTGTTCCGGTCGACCCCGATGCAAATCAGCACTCAGCTTGGGACAGCCACCATCATGCTGGCCGATGGGTCACAATGTCATGTTAACCGTCTCAGAAGAATAACACCACCTCCTGCTCTGGATCAAGAGACTGCAACTGAACCGACCCAGCCAGTGCGGGATCCAGACTGTAACTTTGCTGATGAGCAGACCGCAACTCCAGCAGGGTGCCCTCCAGAGTCACCCGAGCCGGCGCATCCAGGGCCGTGCCCAGGACGGGCTCAACAGAGGCCTTGCTGAGTTCACGAAGAACTGTATTCATGACTCTGAGTTCATAAATAGCTAGTGCGTGGTCTGTTCAGTGGCAGAATAACCAACATGACCATGTGGGCACACCGGCAGTCTACCCGGTTGCCCAGTTAGTAATATTATGCTTGAAATGTGCTTTAAGTGGTTCTTTATACCAGCCTGTTCGGCCCAATCAGGTATATGTTCAATTTTACATTAACCGATACGTTAATAAGTTTGTTCTGATGCCAGCATGTTTCTGCTAAACTAGCAAAGTGAGCTAATTTTCTGAGCTTCTCGGGGGGAGTAGATGTGGTGTATGTGAAACGGTGCAACGCATTATGCTGCGGGAGCATGCACGTGTGACATTAGGGCGCCTCAGGGTATATTGGGCGACTCCCAGGGCTGGTCACCCTCTTCCTGCTTCCAGCCACACCCTGCACTGTGTACCGTTTGCTGGGAACCTTCAGTAAAGCTAACCTCAGCATGTGGTCGTGTCCACCCATATTTCCAGACAACAGTTCATAAATTTTTGTGAAAAAAGTTGCAGATTTACAAGAAAAAGGTGGCAAAATTTTGAGAGAAAATTAGCTTTTTTTTGAGAAAAAAGTAACAAATTTTTGAGAAAAAGTTGCAGATTTACAAGAAAAAAATTGCAGATTTAACATCTTAAAATTGCGGCGTTCCGCCAGTGGAACATTTCAAATTTTCTACTGCCACTCAGTGAAGAAAGAATTTGACTTCCTTTGCATCTGCTAAGTTTCTGCAGAGGGGTTAAGCCATTACCTGAGACAGCGTGGTATAAATGCAGCACCAGGAAGACTGGGTTGTAGGCACCCTGGGCCTGCACCACACCCAGAGTCCACTGTTAAGACGTGGCAGTTTATGAGCTGAATCAGTTTACCTGTGTTAGAAGTCTTTGGTGACCAGACCTCCACCCCAGGCTTTTTAGCTCACTTCCTGTAGAAGATCAAGGACAGGATGAAGCTGCACCGCAATGACGGTATGTCACTTATGGTGGCTTACAGCCAATATCTGTTGGTACAGAAAGGATCTGATGTTAGCCACAACAGCAGAGATAGAGTTACTGGAAGAAAAAAGAAATGTAAATAAGAGGTAGGAAAACAAATCAGTGCTTGTCTGGATCAGTAAAACCCTGGACACCCCTATGTGACATTGGTCTGAGTCACAGGTGTCACAGGTGTCCGATGACGATGATGAAGCTGGACACAAGTTCAGGTGTTAACTCCGTCTCCAAATGTCTATGGCAAGAATGGCTCAGTGAACAACTGGCAACCAGAGAAGAGAGCCGATGCCAGCTCTGAGGTGACTCAGGAGGTCGCAGCGGTACGATTCTGAATGGAGATGAGCTGGATTAACTGGCAACCCGGAGCCAGGACCGGCCCACAGCAGCAGCCAAGGAATAATTGTAGAAACGGGGACCCCTACATGGAAGAGGTTTCTGGAACGGAGACATCAGCCAGGTGTAAAACTGGCAACGAGACGTCTGTAATAGAATGGCTGCTGAATGAGGAGCTGGCAACATTTCATGCTGCCTGAAAGGGCTTCTTCATGTAAAGAGTGAGATCTTAATTCTGCAACACTGCAGTGTTTATTCTGAGGTCTGGAGCTGTTTCTTTCACAGTTATGGATAAAACAGCTGTCTGAGATGAGTTTTTATCTTGCATTTTCAGTAGGTTTGGTGTTGTTTTTTATATCACAATTTAACTGGAACTCAAGAACAAACAGAAGGGGAATGCAAAAACAAAATTAAATTGGCAACTTTTTTCTAAAGATGTAAAATTTTCTCAGAAATCTGCAACTTTTTTCCTCTTAAATTTGTTACTGTTTTGCAGAACTGGAACTTTTCCTCATAATTTTTTCTTGTCAATTTTCAATGATTTTCCTGTAAATTTGAAAATTTTTTCTCATAAATTTATGACTTTTTAGCAAAATTGTAACTTATTTCTGATATTTTTTTGTCAATTTCCAATTTTTTTCCTGGACATTTTCAATGGGGGGGGGGGGGGAATTTTAAACTTTTTTTTCTCAAAAAATGTTTTTCTCAAACTTTGGAACTTTTTTCTCAAAAATTTGTGACTTTTTTCACAAATTGGCAACTTTTTTCTTCTAAATTTTCAACTTTTTTTTGTAAATTTACAATTTTCATCAGGATCCTGCTGAAATGTTTAAAATTAAACTGTAAATTTCTGACTTTTTTAATTGTAAAATAGCACGTTTTATCATATTGTTGTACTTTTATTCTTGCAGATTTGTACCCAATTTCCATTTGGACGTGATGCTAAATTTGTGAATAACTACCCTCATCCCCTTGTTTAAAAAAAAACAACTGGAACATCTGTTTTCCAAATTTAGCAGAAATGTCTAATACATGCAAAACTTTTAGTGTCCTGATCAGCTGACAACAGGTTTTGACTTCCTGTATGTTGAGACCCATGTGGATGCAGCGGCAATATGGCCGCCGAGTCATCTGTGTGCTGGACCTGGGGACCGGAAGTGAGACAAAGTTCCGTGGGAAGGACGCCTTCCTGTGAGCTGGAGACAGGAAGTTACCCCCATAGCAGCCAGGAAAACAAAATCTAACATTATAATCGGCTAAAAAACTTTAAAATACAGCGTTTAAAAATGACTTGAAAAGTTTTTGTAAATCTATTGCTAAGATAGAAAAAAGAAAAGCCTTTAAACGGCAATATGGCCACCGACTCCTCTGTGTACCGGATCTGGGGACCGTATCTGGGGACTGGAAGTGACACAAAGCTCTGTAGAAAGGATGCTGTATTTTAATGTTTTTTAGCCGATTGTAATGTTACATTTTGTTTTCCTGACTGATACGTGAGCAACTTCCTGTCTCCAGCTCACACAAGGGCGTCCTTTTCATGGAACTTTGTGTCACTTCCAGTTCCCAAATACGGTACATAGATGACTCGGCAGCCATATTGATGTTTTAAGGCAGGGGTGTCCAACCATGTGCCATGGAGAGCCAAGACCCTGCAGGTTTTCTCTTCTACCCAGTCTCTTCAGCAGGTGTTTTCACTTATCAGCAATCAGTGGGAAGAAGTTCACTGAAATCTGCTGTTGAAGACACTGGTTGGAGGTAAAACCTGCAGGGTCTTGGCTCTCCATGGCACATGGTTGGACACCCCTGTTTTAAGGCATTTCTTTTTTTCTGTCTTAGCAATAGATTTATAAAAGCCTTTCAAGTCATTTTTAAATTCTGTATTTTAACATTTTTTAGCCGATTATAATGTTAGATTTTGTTTTCCTAGCTGCTGCGTGGGCAACTTCCTGTCTCCAGCTCACACGAAGGCGTCCTTTCAACGGAACTTTGTGTTACTTCCGGTCCCCAGATCCGGTACACAGATGACTCGGCAGCCATATTGCTGCTGCATCCAAGTACTCTTGTGTTTGTTTGCAGAACTGCTGACGTACTTAGACCAGTCAGTGTGTTGTGTTTGGTAAAATAGCTTGGGTGAAGAATGAGGCAAGATGACTGGACAAACACAGCTTTATTGATGTATGCAGAACAGTGGTAACATAGCAGGCACTAGGCAGAGGGCACCAGTCAAAGAGGCCACAATATGGATGGCTTCTGGTATTTATAGGGTAGCGCAGTGACGTGACAGGAAGTGCACGTCACTACACCGCACTTCACAATAAGGTGCCGGAGCCAAACATCACATTTCCTCAGCCCCTTAGAAAAGCCCAAAACCACACTCACAATTAAGACCCTCCCCAATTTGGGACCAAAAACACACACTAACATAACAAAAACCAATGCACTAAATGCCCTAACACATTCACACAACATAACCTAAAATAGGGTTGACGGGTGGACTACCGTTAAGCCCGCATGGCACAGTGGATTATTCTGCCACCAGATAAGCTAAAGAAAGAGTTCTTCATTAAACTGAAATCACTGCCGTGCTCCTAAACTAAAACAATAATATACAAAATAATCCCATTTTACAACATACATACACAAGGACATCAGAACTATCAACACACATACAGTATTTACAGCACTGTTCCAGGAGGAGTGGAACTGGCATGGGGGGGGGGGGGGGCCCAGGGCAGCCCCTCAGCAGGCGCGCCCCTGGAAGCAGCAGGCCCTCGGGACGATGGCTGATCTTCCGGATGAAAACACCTCTCTTCTTCACCACCAACACTGGCTCTCGTTCAGCCCTGTCACCTGAAGCCTTTTCCCGGACACACCGAAGCTGAATGGCGTGCCTTGCCGAGCCATCGGACAGCTTGAAGTATGCTGCGCCTAGCTTAGCCATGATGTGCAGACACTCGTGATGTCTCGCTGGCTGTCGTCTGGCCCATCTTCGTTGTGGACGTTCTTCACCCCGAACCCGAACCAAGACCATAACCCTCAGTGGGGCTCGGCTCAGTTTGAAATGGTACTGCTGAGCACACACTTTCACCGTGCTCGTTGGTCTGGCCCCAACCTCTTCTCAAGCCATTGTAGCGTTCACCATTGTAGCTGTAGGTCCTCCATCCCCCTGCGGTCAAGCTCTGGAGGCATCTGAGGCTAGCACATTAGTGTCACTCGCCAGCCCAGGCGCCTCGCCGCTACGCTCAGTACCCTCCTCTGCCGTTTCCCGAGCACCAGCACTGAGACCCTCCGGCACCGAATCTGAGTGAGGCTGGTCCTGCTTGACCACTGTGGTGTCCGTTAGCTCTTTGTTCCACACAAGGTCCTCATCGACCACTGGAACCGCAGTGTTCCACTGGCGACAACCTGACCATTCCTCCCCAGCGTTGTCTTTAATGGCAAAACCCAGTCCACAGAACAAGTCACAGCCCATGATGTTATCGCCTTGGGCCATCACTTGGAACGTGAAGTCAACCACCTTCTCAGACTTGTACCGAACTGTTTACTCCAAAGTCCCAACTGTGCACAGCCTGCAACCTCCATAACAATAAAGGGGCGCTGGGTTACCTCTAATCCTGTAGTGGGGGAAAAACTTCCTCACCGTGGCCCAATTCAGCAACGACCCCTCCACCCCCGTTTCATGCAACAGCGGCATCTCCATGCCGTCCAACTCCACTGCGCAAAACATGTACCCGTTGGTATTGGGGAACACCAAATGGATGGTTGTCTGTGGCGGGTGGCGTGATTTCTTCCGTGGGTTCTCCAGCTCAGATACACAGCACATTCTATCATAATGGTTCAAGCATGCACATATGCTACACCGCTTCCCTCTAGCCAGGCAGTCCTTAGCCTTATTGCAGTGTGTCGCGGACCTACAACCCTTGCAAAGGGGTTTTCCCAGGGGCAGACCTTTGGCTGGCAACATTGGCTTCCGTAGCGTCGGCGTCCAAACTATCCTTGCTATCTGGGTCTGCAACTTTTGCCATGGCAGGAGGTTCTGGCGGCCGCTGTGACTGACGCCAGCTTAGCTTCAAAGCTAGCTTGTCTGTGGCCTCCAACTGGAGAGCTAGCTCGACAGCTCTGGCTAGTGTTAAATCAGTGGACGTCGTGAGTCGCCTAGCCTGCAATGCTGGGCTACATGTGTGCTCCGCAAGCTAGTCATGTACCATTTCATCTTCCAACAGCCCAAAGCGACACTCGCTAGCTAGCTGCTTTAAATCAGTGACAAACTGATGAAGAGGCTCACCCACTTGATGTCGCTGCCAAAAGCGAATCCTCCGGACAGTCACGTTGTCCAAGGTATAAAAATGGTTTGCTAGCAGCTCCACAACGTCTTCAAAAGAGTCCGAAGCTCAGAGTGTGCGCAGGACTCGCTGGCCCTCAATACTCAGGTTGTGAACAAGTAGCGCATGTGCTCTTAACTTGCCGAGCTTACCCAGGTCCAGCGTGGTGATGTACGTCTGAAAAACTTCAAACCACATTGACCAAGGCACTGCCAGTGCCTTGATCTTGCCTTGAAATGAGGTAAGATGACTGGACGAACACAGCTTTATTGATGTATGCAGAACAGCAGTAACACGGTAGGCAGCAGGCAGAGAGCACCGGTCGAAGAGGCCGCAATGTGGATCCCCTCTGGTATTTATAGGGCGGTGTAGTGACGTGACAGGAAGTGCACGTAACTACACCGCGCTTCACAATAAGGTGCCAGAACCCAACATCACATAGTGTGCATCATGAGACATCATATTTCTCCACAGACATTTCTGCCTATAAATCAGAATATGCAAATATTAACCCTCAACATTTTTGTAATTATGAGTCACACCTGGCCATAAAAGCCTCCTGAATCCTGCAGCTCCCCCCAGAGCACTGAAGCGTTTCTGACATAGATTAGTGGGTGGGAGCATGGCCGTACTCCAGCTAGGCTGGTGGCAACAGTGGATGTAAACCAAGAAGAAGAAGAAGAAGAAGCTCTCCCAGCATGGCACTCTGGACCTGATACTGAAGAGGAAAGATGTTCCTCCTCTGGTTCATTTTGCTGGTCTTCTGTGGGTGGCAGCAGACTCCCATATAGTCTTCTGTTTCTAAAAACCACAACAAAGCTTTATAATCGACTCAGGCATCCATGTAATGGAAGAAGCTGACCATCACACAATGTGATATCCTCAGAAAAAGATGAAGAAGCAGCTGAAAGGTGTCAAAGATCAGCAGCCCGAGTGTCTGACAGAATCAGAGGAAGAAGACAATTAAAGATCCTGCTATGAAGCTGCAAGGCGTAACTTTGTTTCAAACATCGGGAGGTTGAGATCTCTGCCTGTATAAGGATTTAAAAAAAAAAATCTTTTTATTATAGGACTGTCAGCACATCAGTACAGGCAAATGTCTCTCCAATGTCCTCTTTTTATTTTTTTAAAGGAAAAGGATGTTTTAAGCAAAAAAATGACAGTGTACAGTCATGTTAAAAATTAGGACACCCCATTAAATATTCACTTCTTTATTAAGAAATGTTCACATACCTATGTCTAATCTTGTTTTTGTTTTTATTTGCATGTTTTAACATTTATTTTAGTCATTTTAAGTGGGAATGAATTTGGGGGTGTTCTAAAAAAGATGGGGGGGGGGGGGGTCCTAATTTATTCTTCACTATTTGTTTAGAATTATATTTTGCAGAAAATTTGAGAAAAGTCTTTAATTCATTTTTAATTGTTTAGTTTTATTACATGAATCTCCCAGTATTTTAAACACGGATATTAAATATCCATATGAAGAGTTCTTTTGCAAAAACAGAAATGTCCAGTTGTGTTCAAAATGAGAAAAAACACTTTTTCATCTGTTGGTTTATAGGTGTTAGTATTTCCAAATCAGCTTCTAAGACATGGTCACTTCAGATATGAATATCTCAGACAAAGCAAAAAATCAAACATCAACTCATTGTTACTTTTTGGCAATTTATTAGTACATTATTTATTTATTTATTTATTTTTGCAAAAACAGATAAGTCCCGAAAGCCATGCTGTTTTGTCTGGAACATACTTGATTTTTTTTTTTTTTTGTATACTTTATTGATCCCCAGAGGGGAAATTGAGGGCATCCACCTGGATGGATGAAGCAGCCACGGTACGGCACTATCTACATATACAGATACACACTATCAGTGTGTATCTGTGTCGTTTGAGACTGGTTTTGATATATGGACTTCATTGTATGTTAGAATGGACAGGTGTTAATGTTGATCTGTAAAAAATACAGTAAATTGTTTACTTGGGGTATTAATGGTAGTAATTTGTATAAAATTCACATGGGTGTATCGATGGAAAAGAGGAGTTGGAATTAATAAGTGTTCACTTCTTCCTTCTCCCTTTCGAACAGTGTATACTGTAACTTTATTGCATTTGCTATTTGCTTGTTTTTTGTTATATTTTTTTGTGTTCGAAATAAACTATCTATCTATCTATCTATCCCTTAACCATTCACACACACATTCACACCTAGGGCCACTTTAGAGTCTCCAGTTAACCTAACCTGCATGTTTTTGGCCTGTGGGAGGAAACCGGAGAAATCCCGGAGTAAACCCACACAGACACGGGGAGAACATGCAAACTCCACGCAGATCACTGTTGGTCAGGGGCTGGGATCGAACCAGGGATCCCATGGCCAAGGGTGAGTTGCTGTGCTGGCACAGTGCTAACCACTGTGCCACCACACCGCCCAAATGTCTATAATGTCTATAAGCATCAATGTAGTATGACTGACACACTGACTTAGGCATATCCACTCAGTAAAATGGTATAATATAGATAGATAGATTAGTTTATTTGACAGGGACAGTGCAATAAACATAGACAATTAATCAATGACAATCAATCTGATGTGTTGCACATAGAGTGTATAGCTATTAGCTAATTTGCAGCTCTTGTCCCTGGATGGGCTTTAGAAAAGAGAATCAAGTAAAGAAAAGAAAAAAAAAAATACACAATAACCACATACATCAATGCAAAAAGATTATAAATACACAATTATAAATAGATATATAGATATAGATATATAGATATATATATAGATATATATAGATATAGATATATAGCTATAGTAAAGCTATAATTCAAGATTCAAAGATTTTATTGTCAATACTACTATACGTACAGGACATACAGGAGAATTAAAATGGCGTTTCTCTCTTCATTGGTGTGCACAGTATAAGAAGAAAATGAATAAGGCTGGAAAAAAAGAAACTCCTTCCCCATATAGTGCACTATATAGTGAATGCACAGCCAACAGAGCAGTGAGAGAAGAGCTTCACATCACAACATAAACTACCTTAAGGTATTTATATTTAATAATTCAGCAAAAACGATTTGATTTAATATATATTTACTACAAATTATATGCAGATATTGTCATGAGCCGAGCCGGCTTGGTTTTCCTCGACTCGGCCCTGATCTCTCTGTGGGTTTTGGCTTCATTGTTTATGTGCATTTTGTGTTCATTCCATCATCTTAGCCACTGCCCAACCGGCAGCTGTTAGTCAGCCTCTGATTTTTTTCCCACACTGTTGACAGTCTGTCAGTCCTACCACGCCCCCTCGCTCTCCATATTCCACCAGCTGTCCCAGCCCCGGTAATTATCTTTCCCGCGCCTCAGGTGTTCCCAGTTTGTGTGGCCAGCGGCGTTTGGATTTAAGCAGCTCGTCACTAGATAAACGCCACTGGGTCGTTGTACGAGTTCACATGGTCGTATCTTCCCCTGTGTAACCGTCACGTCTAAGAAGGACTGTGGGGAGTATGCTCGCCGCTCCACTGGAGGACCAGGATCGCTAGGCTGTGAGTAATTGTAGCGTTTCGCTGTGCTGTTGTGCCGCCACGCTGGTAGCGTTTCAGTGTGCGGCACAACTCCTACACTTTCCCCTGTACAGCCTAGCATCACTATTGGACTCTTTCGTTAGCCCGAGCTGCTCCACCATTTTGTATGGCTTCTTCTATGAACATTCAATAAATGTGTGATACCCTTGCATTTAAATCCTCATTTCTCCTTCTCTCCTCCGTGCGCAGTTGTAAAGTGCACGGGGAGTTTATGACAGAATGACCCAGCCGGTAAAAAGGATTTAGCGGGTTCACCCACACATCCCTTTTTCTTTAACGAACCGTCTTTTTCACCTACCTGTTGTGGAGCGCATGATGCTCTGGGCTTGTCGACCTCATCGCCGCAAGGGAGGAACGGCAGCTGGCATCCCCACGATGGAAGAGGAGTGAGCAGCAGGTTTTATCCAGGACTTTGTGGAGGAGGCTCTTGCGTCCCGTGTTCCCAAAAAGAAATGGGAGTGTTTGCTCAGGGCTACGGGCATCCTAGAAGCACATCCCGGTCTCTGGAGGTGCCCACAATATGCGGAGCTGCTCTCCACCGTCTGTGCGCTCGAGCGCTTATTCCCTGGATTATCTGCGAGGACACTTCCCGCCGAGCCGAAGCGGAGTTGCTGCCCTCGTCGGTCATCCACTTCCTCTCCAGCTCAGCCCGAAGTGCCAGCATCAGCCTGTGTATCTCCAGCTCCACCACAGTAGCGTCATCTCATGTCAAAGTGCCGGGAAAGGCCCTCTCCCCCGTCAGCTGCCATCATCCCTCCGGAAGCTGTGAGGTCCGCTGAGGTCATCCCGGGAACGCCCACCTCCGTTGCCATGGAGACGGCTCCTCCTCCACCCATTGAAGAGGACCAAATCACCGTGGACACAGAGAGGGATGACGGCCTGCCAGCTGCAGCAGTTAACATCAAAAGCCGGGATGACAGCCAAGTGTTTTTTTCTTTCTATTCATGACACTAACAAACCTTGTCTGTCTCCTGGGAAAGGGGCCCAGTTACAGCAGTCCGCTGGGCTCCCCCTACTGGCTGCAGCTAAAAACTCTTTTCCTACCCTATCTGTGTCTCCTCCTTTAATTTCTGAGGGCCTGCCGGACCAAGAATCGGGCCACCTGACAATGGAGGAGGTTGAGGCCCTGGATGATCCTGCCCAGGAGCCCGCACGGGGGCGTTCCCCCGCAACCACTCTGGCGGATGAGGAGTGTGCGAGTCTACTCGCCTTTGTCAACTGCTGGGTCGAGGAGGAGCGCCATGAGAGGGAGGTCCAAGAACGCACTTCCCCAGCTGTGAGGGCTCCTACACCTGCTCAGCCCACGGATTCACCATCAGACGAGGAGTGGGCTAATCTGCTCGCCACAGTCAACCGCCGGGTGGAAGAGGAGCGTCTGAGGACCAGGACTGCAACTATCATCACGCCTGCTGCAGGGACCACCACAGCAGAGCCACCCCCTGGACCTGACATCCAGCCGACGTGATCCGGACCATCACCGTCGACAGCGTCGAAGTCCTGGACGGCGGTGGAACTCAAGGATAGGCAAGTAATCTCTCCTGTAGTTCATTTATCAATGATTGAGAGATCTTATCTGGCTCTTGGGGAGGAGAGCCGGGTGCGGCTCCCAGCTGCACCTGGACTCCCCTCATTGGGCTCTACCGCTGCCGGCGACCCTAAACTTTTTTCCTTTCCCATGCCTGTCGAGCCCCTCACTAGGGTCGCCCGAGAGGAGCTGCCATCACCAGGGTTGCCAACCGACGATGGCAAGAGGTTGGTGGTTTCCTGAGGAGGTCGGCAGGGGCACAGCACCGGGCACGACAATGGAGGCTTCAAACCCCAAGTCGCCGGAGTCCTGGATGGCGGTGGAGCCCGAGTTCAGACAAGTGTGCTCCATTATGTCAACCCCTCATTTGTCAATGTCACACTGCCCGACTCATGGCAAGAAGGGCCCAGGGCAGCTCGTAGTAGCCCTCAGGGCCGCCTCACCTGGCTCTGCCGCTGCCGGTGACCCTGACCCGGACTCTTTTTCTCTCCCTCCGGGGTCGGAGCCCCCAGCCAGGGTCGCCGGAGAGCAGCTGACTTCACCGGAGGCTGCCGAGGATCGGGATCCAGCACCAGGAGGCACTAGGAGCACTGCTTCCCTCGTTGGGGACGCCACCGCGGGAGCAATGAGGCCCCCGATGGGGGTCACCGCTGGTGCAACGGTGCTCCAGCCAGAGCCCATCATGGGTGTAGCCACCTCCCAGACAGGGACCGTCGTGGGTGCAGCTCTGGCCCAATCAGGGCCCACCACGGGTGCTGCGGAGTCGTCGCCAGAGGGCGCCGAGGGTCTGGCCCTGCCGAGGGATGACGTCGCTGTTTCAGCCCCTCCTGCCAATGTCATCAGGGTTCCTCCCATCGATCGCCTCCTCAGCCTGGTGTCTCTGCGGGTTGGCCCTCTCACCGTGGGTGCAGCTTTGACCCAATCGGGGCCCACCGCGGGTGCAGCTAAGCCTTGGCCAGAGGCCATCGTGGGTGTAGTTGAGCCTCAGCCAGAGGTCACAGTGGGTGCAACAGAGCCAGCCCAGTTGGGGGCCATCGTGGGGGTAGCTGAGCCTCAGCCAGAGGCTACCACAGGTGCAGCTAGGCTCCCACTGGAGTCCATCGTGGGTGCAGCGGAGCTGGCCCGGTCAGGGGCCACCACGGGTGCAGCGGAGCTGGCCTGGTCGGGGCCAACCGCGGGTGCAGTTGTGGACCACCCTGAGGACGCCGTGGTCCCCTTACCCCTGCCCTACACCAAGGATGTCCCCTTTCTCTGGTCCTGTTATCCACCGGTGAGCCTTCCGGTGGGCAGGCCGCCTCCTGCTTCACCCCTTCGGTCCTGGTGGTTAACCAATGCGGGCCAGCCGCCAGGAGAATTGACTTCCCGGGTTAGGTGGCTCACGTTTTCCGGCAGGCTGCCGGACTCTGTCCACCGGACCTTCTGCTGGGCCTGGGACTCGGGGAGGTTAATTGTGGGCCCTGGGCGGGGCATTGTGTTCCCTCCTTCCTGTTCCCCCTTCCGCCCACCTGGGTTCATGTTGTTTGTTGTTGTTGTTGCAACTGTTGGGGGGGGGGGGGGCTTCTTGATGTTACCCTGGGTGTCTGGGAATCCACCCCTTAGATGGGGGACACTGTCATGAGCCGAGCCGGCTTGGTTTTCCCCGACTCAGCCCTGATCTCTCTGTGGGTTCTGGCTTCATTGTTTATGTGCATTTTATGTATTCATTCCATCATCTTAGCCACTGCCCGACCAGCAGCTGTTAGTCAGCCTCTGATCTTTTTCCCACACTGCTGACAGTCTGTCGGCCCTACCACGCCCCCTTGATCTCCAAATTCCACCAGTTGTCCCAGCCCCGGTAACTATCTTTCCCGCGCCTCAGGTGTTCCCAATTTGTGTAGCCAGCAGCGTTTGGATTTAAGCAGCTCGTCGCTAGACAAACACTGCTGGGTCATTGTATGAGTTCACACGGTCGTATCTTCCCCTGTGTAACTGTCACGTCTAAGAAGGGCTGTTGGGAGTATGCTCGCTGCTCCACTGGAGGACCAGGATCGCTAGGCTGTGAGTAATTATAGCATTTCTCTGTTCTGTTGTGCCGCCACGTTGGTAGCGTTTCAGTGTGCGGCACAACTCCTACACTTTCCCCTGTACAGCCTAGCATCACTATTGGACTCTTTTGTTAGCCCGAGCTGCTCCGCCATTTTGTATGGTTTCTTCTATGAACATTCAATAAATGTGTGTGTGATACCTTTGCATTTAAATCCTCATTTCTCCTTCTCTCCTCTTTGCGCAATTGCAAAGCGCACGGGGAGTTTATGACAGTTATTCATTTTTTACCATTGTTAGTCTGATACATTTTACTCTCACGTGAATACGTCATTAACCATGCGGCGAAAACAAGCGCAGTAGTGTCCAAAAGCGGTTAATTTTATTGTTATATTGAGTTTACTGTATAATCCACTATATCTAAATTCACTGTATAGTGAGTAGGGAGAGAGTAAATGAGTGAACATTCTGAACACAGCCAGGGAAATCAGTCAGAGCAAGCAGACCAGGAAGGCAGGCAAGACGAGTCACATGACCCAAATACCAAGCGCTGATTTGCCCTGTGGAGTTACCTGCTTTTGTAAAAAAAAAAAAAAAAAAAAAAAAATGCTCCCGGCGTTTATCGGCTTTTGAAGAAAAAAAACATGAATTTGTAGTGTCTATAACATAGGACATATCGGCTTTTGAGACAAAACGATTTGAACTTCTGTAAGTAGGTAATGTTAACAGTTGTTTCATGGAAGTGGTGCTTATCGGTTTTTGCAAACAAACTCTTCATATGTCCAAATATGTTAAAACACACACACACACACACACATACACACACACAGAGGCTTATACGGGTTTTCTAATTTTTTCACATGACTGTAGGACAAGGCTAATTTACCTCTTTATTTTGGCATTCCCATATTAGTAACAGTTGTAAAAATATTTTCCATGATTTACCAAATCGATATTCAGCCTTGTAATAGTCTATGGCACTATGAAGCAGCAAGCTTACTTAATACCGACTATGTCTTTACCCTTTGAGTGTGAGAATTTGCGTGCCCCTAGTAGCAGAGCGCGGCACTGCACCTGCCTTCTCACTCTGACTTTGCCAAAAGTAAGTGAGAAATTTCTGTTGTTTTTTTTTTTAAATGTACTGATTTCTTGTTCATATACTTTGAACATAAGATGATGAGGTACCTCTGTACAAAAAAGGTGTCAAAATACTGAACCATTCCTTGTGTAAATATGTCCAAAATCCAGTTTTGACTGAGTTATGGAATTTAAAGAGGTGCTGCGACATTATGCAAATTAGATGCATAAATTTATTCTTATCTGAAACTTTGATTCATATTTTACATCTTTCTAATTGACAGTAAGCCATTATCTCTTACCACTTTCAAGTTATAGCCTTGGAAATCTGAACTATTTTATTGACAAAAAATATTTACCTCTCTTGACCACTAGGGGGTATGTCACAGTTTGGCAACATACACACTCATAGGGTTAAGTATTTCACCACTGGCAGAAATCAAGTTTTGACTATTGTTACCTGGTCATGTGTGCCTGCTGTGCCTCCCCTCTCTCTCTAGTCATCAGTACAGTCTCTCTCTCCCTCTGGACACCTGTGCTGACTCTCTGGTTACCTTTACCTCCTCTCTCCTTTCCTTCTTGGTTCACCCTGCTGTTGCCATATAATGACCAGGAATGGGTGGATAGCAGGATCTGTAAAGCACTTTGGTCATCTAGAATTGAGAAAAAGCACTATTTAAGTGAATACCATTTAATAGCATCTTAACAGTGGAATCAGTACTACAGTAACTGAGGTTAATGTAGTCGCTGAATGAGGCCATTATTCTCAACTCATTTTATTTTGTTATTAATCAGTTGTGGTGATTAACACATTTATTCTGAAAGGACTATTTTTTTTTAATTTATGATGTCACAACTTGCCACTATGTGGCTATTTCTTACCAAGCAGATGAACTAAGGGCACTACTGTGATTTAGTCAGCTTGACTATGACAAAAGTAATGGTTATCCTGCCTGCAGAGGCATTAGGAACACAGCACACCACACCTTAGGTGTGCTATTTCATTCATGAAATGATAGTAAATCTGTGAGAAGATTTGTGTCCTAAATCATCCCAGTATTAAAAACTTACTCTGGATTCATTATCTAGAGATTCAATTTTTTTACAGTGACATTCAGTTTGAAAATTTAGGATTCCTGTATTTCCCGCCCCTCCAAAGGTAAATAACAAATTTACCTTTACCAAATTTACTAGAAAAAAATCATGGAAACTTGGGCGAAAATAGTAGAAATTCACAAGAAGAAAGTAGCAACTTGATGATAGCCAAAAAATTATTTTAAAAAATCAGAAATTTAAATGATTTTTGCAAATATGTAAGGAAAAAGGTTTATTTTCCATGACAAAAATTTCAAATTTGAGAAAAATGCTACATTTTTGTGAGAAACTGAGTTTAAGGGGACAAACAACATGGGGGAAATACTGCATATTTATACAAAAAGTAGGCAAATTTATATGAAAAAAAAAGTCTGATTTACAAGAAAAGCTGTAAAACTATGACAAAAAGTTTGACATGAAACAGTGACATTAGAAATGTCACAGTGCTCCATAAAACACTGATGAAGTTTAGTAAGGGAGCAAAAAGATTGGAAGGAGTATTTGGAGCATCAAAAGTTGGTAGTGAGGACAGCTCTAACTTTAAACGAATTTATAATATGCTTTTAGTGGATATATAATATATACAGTTGTGTGAAAAAGTGTTTTCCCCCTTCCTGATTTCTCTCTTTTTTTTTTGTATGTTTATCACACTTAAATGTTTCAGGTCATCAAACAAATTTAAATATTAGACAAAGATAACACAAGTAAACACAAAATGCAGTTTTTAAATCAAGCTGTTTATTATTAAGGGGGGAAAAATCCAAACCTAGATGGCCCTGTGTGAAAAAGTGATTGTCCCCTAAACCTAATAACTGGTTGGGCCACCCTGAGCAGCAACAACTGCAATCAAACGTTTGCGATAACTGGCAATGAGCTGTGGAGGAATTCTGGCCCACTCATCTTTGCAGAATTGTTGTAATTCAGCCACACTGGAGGGTTTTTGAGCATGAACCGCCTTTTTAAGGTCATGCCACAGCATCTCAAATGGATTCAGGTCAGGACTTTGACTAGGCAACGCCAGAGTCTTAATTTTGTTTTTCTTAAGCCATTCAGAGGTGGACTTGCTTGTGTATTTTGGATCATTGTCCTGCTGCAGAACCCAAGTGCGCTTCAGCTTGAGGTCACAAACAGATGGCCGGATATTCTAGTCCAGGATTTTTTGGTAGACAGTAGAATTCATGGCTCCATTTTCCAAAAGCAAGTCCTCAGCCCCTACCACCACCATATTTTACTGTCGGTATGATGCTTTTTTCTGAAATGCTGTGTTACTTTTACACCAGATGTAAAGGGACACACACCTTCCTAAAAGTTAAACTTTTGTCTCATCAGTCCAGAGAGTATTTTCCCAAAAGTCCTGGGGATCATCAAGATGTTTTCTAGCAAAACTGAGACAAGACTTTATGTTCTTTTTGCTCAGCAGTGGATTTCGTCTTGGAACTCTGCCATGCAGGCCATTTTTGCCCAGTCTCTTCTTATGGTGGAGTCATGATCACTGACCTTAACTGAGGCAAGTGAGACCTGTAGTTCTTTGGATGTTGTTGTTGGGTCTTTTGTGACCTCTTGGATGAGTCGTTGCTGCACTATTGGGGTAATTTTGGTCGGCCGGCCACTCCTGGGAAGGTTCACCACTGTTCCATGTTTTCGCCATTTGTGGATGATGGCTCTCACTGTGGTTCGTTGGAATCCCAAAGTTTTAGAAATGGCTTTATTGTAGAGAGAGGAATGAGCAGGCGAGGCGGTAGCTGGAGCAGAGCAGACTTTATTAATCTCTCTCTATCATCAGTCAACAAGGAGAAGAAGAAGCATGAGCCAGGTCGCGGGCATCTCTCTTTTTATACCATACAACTCGCCTGGCGACCTGGGTGCTTGCATTAACATGCATACATTTACAATGACAATTCCCATTGTCACTGTTTGCATTAACCTACAAACATTTACAATGACAATTCCCTTTGTCACCCAGCCTGTCGGTGCATTATTATGCAGACCGGAGGAGAATGCATATTATCATGCGGTCTTAAAGAGAAAACCACAGACTGCCTTGCATATCCCTTTCTCAGCTTTTATGCATCTCCACCTGTCGTGCCATTCAGTCTGAGTAGGGAACGTACTGACTGGGACCCCCCTTCCCCCAGAAACTCAGACTGGGCCTTAACCTTCATGTCCTGTGGGCTTCAGCTGCCATCCGTAGCCGCTGTAATGGGGGGTCGCTGGCTCCAAGGCACTGCTGTGCCGGTGGGGCGCTCCTGGAGGCACGTCTGTCTGTGGGGGGGACACTGGGGGGGGGGCATCTTCAGCATGCCATTGTGACTGAGCTGACGAGTCATTTACCTGGGGCGTTCTCAGTGCCGAGGAGCTCGGGCCAACACCACCTGCTCGTCTGCTAATATGAAGGCAGGCTTAAGCCTGTCTATACACATTGTTCCTCTGTGTCCCCCCAAGTCTAACACAAAATGTTCCTCCCCAGGTTCCAGCACTCTGAACAGGCCATCGTAGGGCGGGCACAACGGGGTCCAGTGGGCATCGTGCCTGACAAACACAAACAATGCGTCCTTCAAGATCCTTGGCACGAAAGCACGGGGAAAACAGTGGTGGGCCGGGCCGGGTACCGTCCCTGCCTCTGCACTTTGTAGTGAAGGTGGGGATGGATCGGTGTTCGGCGCAGGGTTGGCCGGCAAAAATTCTCCGGGGAGCCGGAGTGGCTGGGAAAAAAACAGCTCTGCTGGGGAGACCGCCAAATCCTCCTTCAGTGCTGAACGCAACCCTAATAGAACCCACAGCAACCGGTCCACACAATTTGCATCTGTAAGAGAAGCCCTGAGCGCTGCTTTAAGTGACCTATGGAAACCCTCGCATAACCCATTGGCCTGGGAGTTGTATGCAGTTGTGCGATGAATTGTGATGCCCAGGCTCAGGGCCATCATGGACCAGAGGTTGGAAACGAACTGCGGGCCCCGGTCGGATGTGATACCCGAAGGGGCGCTGAAACATGCCACCCATGTTGTCAAAAAGGTGCTTGCAACTTCTGCGGACGCGGTGGAAGCTAGCGGGACTGCCTCGGGCCAGCGCGTGGTTCTCCGTGAACGTGGTCGAACCTCTTGGCCGGGACATGGAATGGTTCAAGGGGGGCCTTTGTGTGCCTGTGCACCTTGGCTCGTTGGCACGCTACGCAGGCTGCAGCCCACTCTTTCAACTGTTTGCGAAGGCTCGGCCAGACGAACTTTGCTCCCACCATTTTGAATGATGCGCACACTCCTGGGTGCGCCAGGGAGTGAACCGACTCAAAAACGTGGCAGGGCCAAGCACGTGGGTGGGTGGCCTGTGGAGATGTCACAGATTAGGGGGGCCCCCTGTCTTGTAGTACTCTGCTCTCCAGCCTTAACCCTGTTGGTCCAGACTGGAGCGCGCAAACGTCCACATCGCTGATCTGCTCGACGGCCTTGGCTGTGTAATCTATCCCTACGTAGACTGGGGCCACTAATGCACATGAGAGGCAGTCCACCACCACATTGAGTTGGTTGTAAACTCTGAGATCGCGGCCAGCTGTCTCTGCTGCTGGGCCGACCATGGTTCCGAAACCTTGGCCATAGCGTACGTTAGCAGCTTGTGGTCCACAAACGCAGTGGAGGTGCGCCCTTCCAACCAGAACTGGAAGTGGCGTATGGTCAGGTGGAGAGACAGTAACTCCCTATCGAACACGCTGTATTTATGCTCATTGTCACGCAAAGACCTGCTAAAAAAGGCGAGCGGCTGCCAAGAACCGGTGACACACTGCTCCACAACAGCCCCTATGGTCACGTCCGATGCGTTGGTAGTGAGCGCTATCCGAGCCACTGGGTCCGGGTGCGCCAGTAGTGCGGCATTCGCTAGAGCTGTTTTGACCTCGGAAAATGCCTGCTCTCCCTCAGGAGTCCAGTCCACTCTGTCTGCCGGTTTCCGTTTCTTAAGCGCGGCATACAACGGCTGCGTGAGCTGGGCTGCGCGGGGGAAGAAACGGTTGTAGAAGTATACTGTATATATATATAGATGTATATACAGCGAGGAAAATACGTACTGAACACGTTAATATTTTATTCATTAAACATACACTACCATTCAAAAGTTTGGGGTCACTTAGAAATTTCCTTATTTTTGAAAGAAAAGCACTGTTTTTTTCAATGAAGATAACTTTAAACTAATCAGAAATACTCTAATATCTAATATACATTGCTAATGTGGTAAATGACTATTCTAGCTGCAAATGTCTGGTTTTTGGTGCAATATCTACATAGGTGTATAGAGGCCCATTTCCAGCAACTATCACTCCAGTGTTCTAATGGTACAATGTGTTTGCTCATTGCGTCAGAAGGCTAATGGATGATTAGAAAACCCTTGTGCAATCATGTTAGCACAGCTGAAAACAGTTTAGCTGGTTAGAGAAGCTATAAAACTGACCTTCCTTTGAGCAGGTTGAGTATCTGGAAAAAATTATTATTTCAAATACAAATCATTATTTCTAACCTTGTCAATGTCTTGACTATATTTTCTATTCATTTTCTATTCATTTTACAACTCATGGTGGTAAATAAGTGTGACTTTTCATGAAAAACACAAAATAATTGTCTGGGTGACCCCAAACTTTTGAACGGTAGTGTATTTCTGATGGAACCATTGGAACCATTTTCTGATGAAACCTTTGACCTGGGATTTTCACCAGAAATCGCTAACCGACAGGGAATCTGAGACCAAGACCCAAAAGCAACGTGGAGGGAAACAGTAGAGTTTAAACAATAATCTTTATTACAAAAATAATGCAAATAGTGAATAAATGTATACAAAGCTTTGGTAACCCTGCGGGGGGAAGAACACAAGCAGAGGTTCAGTGTCACAAACCGAGCCAGTCTTGTCTTTAGGCTCAGTTCTGACCGTTCTCTGTGGCGCAGGTATCGGGTTATTTATGTATTGTGTTATCTTTTGAGTTCTTGTTGTTTCAATGTCTTTGTCTTTTTTTTCCGTGTCTGTAGCCACTGCTCTGGCCGCCGGCTGTTGGAGGCAGCCTCTTTGACCTACATTCATGTGGGCATTGTCAAACACTCGCTGGTCCAACCACGCCCCCTTTTCTCTTGACTGCCAGCTGATTCCACTCCGGTAATTGTTTTTCCTGCTCCTCGCCCAGGTGTTCCCAATCTGTTGTCCAGCAGTGCTTGTACTTAGGCGGCCTTTGCCAGTCAAGCACTGCTGGACCATTGTGCATTCTCATATGGTTGTCAGTCATCATATGGATGTATTGTCATATGCATGTATTATTAGGCAACGTGTGGACTTACTTGGACTGCTCCGCTTTAGTGAGTAGTAACTGTGTGTTTTTCCCCGGTGGTTCTCACTCTTAGACTGTTGAGCATCCTGGAGGACTCCTTAAGTTACCTGAACACTTATGTTATTTTGTACAGTTGGTTTCGTTTGTTGTTTGTTCAATAAATGTGTGTGTGGAGTAACCTGCGTGTAAATCCATTCATCCTTTCCTTCCTCCATGCGCTGCGTAAAAGCACACGGAGGAGGGTTGTGATAGGTTAGTATAACTGGATGCATATGGATGATGAATTGTATTGTCTTATGCTTACAGGCGCTCTGGGGAGAAGCTGCGATGACAAGGCGAGGGTCCTCCAGAGGTGACGAGCGGACTGCCAGCAGAGGAGGTGAAGAGGTGCAACAGGGGAGCTTTGGAGATTATGCAGGTGCCAGGCTGGCCAGGCCTGGGCACTGGGGAGTGAAGGTAGAAGACACAGCTGACAAGCGTGGGTAAGTCAGCTTACTTTGGGGAAAGCGGTTAAGTGCACTTATCTGCGTGAATCCAATTCCAGTCCATAAGATATACAGAGGCCAGTAACAAGATGGCGTCAGTGTAAAGCAGACAATGGGGTCTAGACCAAACAAACGACAGAAACGGTAGGAAGACAAAGTACATGGGGTTTGGCAGGAGCAAACAGGCAAATACAATGCTATGCAACCAGACAGAGCAGTGGAAGAGCCTCCCTTGTAAAAAGCACCTTTAATTGGCCATAGGTCGTGATCAAGGCTGTAGGAAGGGTGCTAATTAACAGGGGGAGAGAGAGGCAGACACACAGGACAGACAGGGATCCTTACACTAACAACCTAAGTAATCCATACATGCAAAGAAATCAAGGCAACTGTGTTAACAAAACAAGTTATATTTGATAAAGTGGAATGACACAGGGAATAAGTATTGAACACACTTGGTGAAATTCATTTACTATTTAGTAGAAAAGTCCTTGTTGCTAATAACAACTTCCAGATGCCTCCTGTAAGGAGAAACTAGGTGTGGGCATTGCTCAGGAGTGATTTTAGCTCATTCTTCCACACAAACTGTCTTCAAATCTTGAAGGTTCTGTGGGTGTCTTCTGTGAACTCTGATCTTCAGTTTGTTCCATAGATTTTCAATTGGATTCAGGTCAGGTGACTGACTGGGTCATTCTAGCAGCTTTATTTTCCTTCTCTGGAGCTGATTGAGAGTTTCCTAGACTGTGTGTTTTGGATCATTGTCTTGCTGAAATGTCCACCCTCATTTCATCTTCACCATCTTTGCAGATGGCAACAGGTTCTCATCAAGGATGTCTCTGTACATTTGTCCATTCATCTTTCCTTCAAATATATGAAGTCTGCCTGCACCAAGTGCTGAAAAACACTCCCAACACCATGATGGGATGTGAAGTGCCATTTGTCCTCCAAACATGCTGTGTGTTGTGGCATCCGTTTGGTCTCATCTTATCAGACTATATTCTTCCAGTATTTTAATGGCTAGAGCCCATGTCGACTGAGTGCATTACTTATTGTTTTCTTTGAAACAGCAGTACCTGCTAACTCCAGGTCTTTCTGGAGCTCCCACGAGTGATTGTTGGCTCTTGGATAACTCTTCTGATAATTCTTTTGACTCCTCTGTCAGAAATCTTGCGAGAAGCCCCTGGCCATGGTTGGTTTAAGGTAAAATGATGTTCTTTCCACTTCCAAGTGATGGCTCCAACAGTGCTCACTGGAACATTCAGCAGTTTAGAAATGTGCCTGTACCCAATGCCATCATTATGTTTTGCAACAATAAGATTGCAAAGGTCTAGAGAGAGCTATTTGCTTCTACCCATCATGAGTTCTTTGTGGTGTGACAATCTGATATCCATAGACCTTTTTAAAGGCTGTCAGTCAGGACTTACCCAGCTGAAATTAATTTGCACTGATGGGGGATGGGACGGCTTCCTAAATTCTTATGGATTTCAGCTGGTTTCTTGGTTTTCTATGCCTTTTTGCACATCTTTTCTTCATGTGTTCAATACTTATTCTCTGTGTCATTCCACTTTATTAAATATAAATTGTTCTGTGAACATGGTTGCCTTGATTTGTTTGTATGTATAGATTACTTGGGTTGTTACTGATAACAGGTGAAAATCTCAGGTCAATGGCTCCATCAGGAATATGTTTAATGAGAAAAATGATGTGTCCAATACTTATTTTCCCCACTGTACATTATACTGTATATAGACCTATATTATTTTTAAGTCCGTATTATACTCAAAGTTGTCCATCCATCCATCCATCCATCTTCTACCGCTTTTCTGGAGGTCCGGGTCGCGGAGGCAGCAGTTCAAGCAGAGAAGCCCGGAAGAAGCCCAGACTTCCCTCTCCCCAGCCACCTGCTCCAACTCTTCAGAGGGGATACCAAGGCGTTCCCAGACCAGCTGGGAGACATAGTCTCTCCACCGAGTCCTGGGTCTGCCCTGGGGTCTCCTCCCAGTGGGACGTGCCCGAAACACCTCAAGTGGGAGGCGTCCAGGAGGCATCCTAATCAGATGCCCATACCACCTCAACTGACTCCTTTCAATGTGGAGGAGCAGCGGGTCTACTCTGAGCCTCTCCTGGATGACTGAGCTCCTCACCCTATCTCTGAGGGTGAGTCCAGCAATCCTACGGAGAAAGCTCATTTCAGCCGCTTGTATCCGCGATCTCGTTCTTTCGGTCATTACCCAAAGCTCGTGACCATAGGTGAGAGTAGGAACGTAGATTGACTGGTAAATCGACAGCTTTGCCTTAGAACTAAGCTCCCTCTTCACCACAACAGACCGGTACAACGTCCGCATCACTGCAGATGCTGCTCCAATCCGTCTGTCGATCTCTCGCTCCATTTTCCCCTCACTCGTGAACAAGACCCCAAGATACTTAAACTCCTCCACTTGGGGCAGGAGCCTGTCCCCAACCCGGAGAGGACAATCCACCTTTTTCCGACTGAGGACCATGGACTCGGACTTGGAGGTGCTGATTCTCATCCCAGTCACTTCACACTCAGCGACAAACCGTCCCAGCAAGAGCTGTAGGTCATTGCTGGATGAAGCCAACAGGACAACATCATCTGCAAACAACAGAGATGAGATCCTGTGGTCACCAAGCATGACACCCTCCATTCCCTGGCTGCACCTAGAAATCCTGTCCATAAAAATTATGAACAGGATCGGTGACAAAGGGCAGCCCTGGCGGAGTCCAACTCTCACTGGGAATGAGTCCGACCGAGTGTTGGCAATACGAACCAAACTCTCACAATGGTCGTACAGAGACCGAATAGCTCGTAACAACAAGCCCGATAAGATAAGATAAGATAAGATAAGCCTTTATTAGTCCCACAACGGGGAAATTCCAGGATTGCAACAGCACAGGGATAGCAACACTCAGAGCAACAATCAGAAGGCAAGAAAAAAACAAGCAAGCAAGAGCGGCTAATATACATATGTACATATTACTATAAAATAAATATATACACACACACACACACAGACACACAGTGCAGAGCATTGTAGCTAGATGGAATAAATATGTAAATATATAAACACCCACAGTACGGAGCATTGCAGCTAGGTGGAATAAATATGCAAGTATATAAACACACACAGTGCGGAGCAATGTAGCTAGATGGAATAATATGTAGATATATAAAAACACAGTGCGGAGCATTGTAGCTAGATGGAATAAATATGTAAATATATAAACACACACAGTGCAGAGCATTGTTGCTAGATGGGATGAAACAGCATAACCGTCTACTTAGTTATCCTACATGGTATGATTATGTGCCCATACATATTCTCACCCTCCATAGCGACCGGTATGTTCCTAGTTGTATGCCGGAGGGGACCATTGTGTAAGTCTATTGCATCTTTTGCATTCAAAAAACTATTAGTTTGTTACGTCTTTTTGCTATCTCTGCGAGCAGCCCTGCTTAGGTTGTACAGTCTGACAGCCGTTGGTAGGAAGGACCTACGAAACCTCTCGGTTGTGCACCTGGGATGATGTAGTCTGCTGCTAAATGAGCTCCTCAGTGCATTCAGTATGTCCTGCATAGGGTGGAACTCGGACTCCAGCAGAGATGACAGTTTAGCCACCGTCCTTCTCTCTCCTATCTCCTCCATCGGATCAAGGCGCTGCCCCAGGACAGAGCTAGCTTTCTTAATCAGTTTGTTCAGTCTCTTCCTATCGGCTGCAGTAATGCCACTGCCCCAGCAGACCACTCCAAAAGTGATGGCTGATGCCACCACCGTGTCATAGAATGACTTCAGCAGCACCCCTTGTACACCGAAAGACCTGAGTCTCCTCAGCAGGAACAGCCTGCGCTGTCCCTTCTTGTAGAGTGCGTCAGTATTGTGTGACCAGTCTAGTTTATTGTTCAGATGAACACCCAGGTACTTATAGGATGTCACCATCTCAATGTCTGTTCCCTGTATATTTACTGGTGCTGTGAGGGGCTGCCCATGCCTGCGGCAGTCCACCACCAGCTCCTTAGTTTTCCTCGCGTTGATCTGGAGGCAGTTCCGATGGCACCAGTCCACGAAGTCCTGGATAAGCCCTCTGTACTCAGCTTCATCTCCATTGGAGATGAGGCCAACGATCGCAGAGTCATCAGAGAACTTCTGTAGATGGCAGTGTGTTGTGTTGTGTGAGAAGTCTGCAGTATAAAGAGTGAACAGGAAGGGAGCCAGCACCATTCCCTGGGGGGCCCCCGTGCTACTGATGATCGTGTCGGACACACAGTCCCGGGTTCTTACAAACTGAGGCCGGTTCGTGAGGTAGTCCAGGATCCATGATGACAGGTGCTGGTCCACCCCTGCTCGCAGCAGCTTGTCCTTCAGGATCATTGGTTGGATGGTGTTGAAAGCACTGGAGAAGTCAAAGAACATGATCCTCACCATATTCCCGGGCTTCTCCAGGTGGGACAGAGAACGGTGAAGGAGGAAGATCACCGCATCCTCCACCCCAATGCCATGCTGGTAGGCGAACTGGAGTGGATCCATCGCTGGTTCCACCAGGGGGCGGAGGTGAGCAAGGAGCAGTCTCTCCAGGGTCTTCATCAAGTGGGACGTCAAGGCCACCGGTCTGTAGCTGTTCAGGTCTTTGGGGTGGGAAGTTTTTGGTACAGGTACCACACAAGATGTTTTCCACAGCTGTGGTACCCTCCCCAGTTTCAGGCTCATGTTGAAGATATACGTCACAATCCCACACAGCTGGTCTGCACAGGACTTGAGGAGCTTTGCGCTGATGCCGTCCGGTCCCGGCGCCTTCCTCGCTTTGATCTTCCTCAGCTCCGTCCTCACCTGGGTCTCGGTCAGGGTCAGGATGGGGGGCTGTGTGTTGGGAGTGGGGGGGTGTTGGTGGGGTGGGGAGTGGGCAGCAGGACTTGATTTCTTTAGAGGCAGCAGTGGTTGTTGTGCAGACGGGGGGAGGGCGGTTGGTCAAATCTATTGAAAAACAGATTCAGGTTGTTCGCCCACTCCCTGCCCCCCGTGGCCTAGGGGGAGGTATTCTGGAGCCCCGAGATGGTTTTGAGGTTTCTCCAGACCCCGCTGATGTCGCTCTGTTGCAGCTTGTCCTCCATCTTCTTCCTGAAGCTGTCCTTGCCTTCTCTGATCTTTCTCCTCAGCTCCCTCTGTACGGACTTCAGCATCTCCCTGTTCCCCGACCTGAAGATCCTCTTCTTCTCTCTCAGAAGTGTTTTTATCTCAGGGTTGATCCAGGGTTTGTTGTTTGAGTGACGCCGTATGGTCTTGGTGGGAACGGATTTGTCCACACAGAAGCTGAGATAGCCCGTGAAGGTGTGAATGAGGCCATCGATGTCCTCACCATGTGGATCGCAGAGCTGCTTCCAGGCGGTGGCTTCAAAACAGTCCTTTAGAGTGTCCATTGTCTCCTCAGACCATAACTCCACAGTGTGCATGGCCGGAGGTTGTCTGTGCACTAGGGGTTTGTACACCGGCCGGAGATGAACCAAGTTGTGATCCGATCTCCCGAGTGGGGGGAGTTGTGATGAGGTGTACGCCTCCTTAGTGTTTGCGTAGAATAAATCCAGTGTTTTATTGTCTCTAGTGTGGCATGTGACATACTGGGTGAACGTGGGTAGAATGGGAGATAGTGAAACATGGTTGAAATCGCCTGAGATGAGGAGAAGAGCATCTGGGTGTTCTGTCTGCAGCCTGCTGGTTACTGAATGGATGACGTCACGCACTGTCCCAGCGTTCGCCGTCGGATTTGCATAAACAACAATGCAGATCACGTGTGAGTGTTCTCTCGGGAGATATGTAGGCCTCATGCTAACAGCTAGCAACTCAATGTCTTTGCTGCAGTGTCGTTGTTTAACAGTGATATGTCCCGGTCTGCACCAGTTGTTGTTAACATACATTATCACTCCACCGCCCCTAGTTTTGCCACTGTCTGGTGTTCGGTCAGCTCGTATCATGTGAAAACCCTCCAGCTCAATGTTAGCATCTGCTGCTAGTTCAGTTAGCCACGTCTCAGTAAACAAAAGGAGAGAGCACTCCCGGTATGTGCTATCATAACGGGAGATAGCCGCTAGCTCATCTAACTTTCCCAGTATCGACCGTACATTTCCCATGACAACAGATGGAAGGGAGGGTCTGTACCTTATATTTTTTGTCCTCCGCCTTACTCCAGCCCGGCAGCCGCGGTGTTTTCGCCTCAGTTCTCTCGGTATGTCGAGTTTTTCCAATGGGACCGGGTGGCGGTTGAATGCTAGCAGCTCTTCCCTGCTGTATTGTATCCTGCTATAAACAGTGGCTCCGTCCACCGGCTCAGGAGACATTTGGGACGATCTGTGTGTCCGTGATATAAGTGGGGTGAAAAAAAAAAAGACGAATCAAAAGAGAGAGGAAGGGAAAAAGACTCGGAATCCAGCCGCTGTTGCAAAAGGCAATACCCCATACTCCCGAAGCACCCCCCACAAAAATCCATGAGGGACGCAGTCAAATGCCTTCTCCAAGTCCACAAAACACATGTAAACTGGTTGGGCAAACTCCCACGAACCCTCGAGAATTCTCAAGAGGGTAAAGAGCTGGTCCAATGTGCCACGGCCAGGACGAAAACCACATTGCTCCTCCTGAATCCGAGGTTCGACCAACGGCCGGACTCTCCTCTCCAGTACTTTGGCATAGACCTCCCCAGGGAGGCTGAGGAGTGTGATCCCTCTAAAGTTGGAGCACACCCTCCGGTCCCCTTTTTTGAAGAGAGGAACCACCACCCCGGTTTGCCATGCCAAAGGCACTGCCCCCGACCTCCACGCAATGTTGCAGAGGCGTGCCAACCATGACAGCCCAACAACATCCAGGGCCTTGAGGTACTCAGGGTGAATCTTGTCCACCCCCGGGGCCCAGCCACCAAGGAGATTTTTAACCACCTTGGCGACCTCAGCCCCTGTGATAGGCGAGTCATCCCCCTCCTCCCCAAACCCTGCTTCCTCTGTGGAAGGCGTATCAGTGGGATTGAGGAGATCCTCTAAGTATTCCTTCCACCGCCCGACGATATCCCCAGTCGAAGTCAACAGTGTCCCATCCGCACCATACAGTGTGGACGGGGAGCTGCTTTCCCCTCCTGAGCCGCCGGACAGTTTGCCAGAATCTCTTTGAGGCCGACCGAAAGTCTTGTTCCATGGCCTCACCGAACTCCTCCCATACCCGGGTTTTTGCTTCAGCAACCACCCGAGCTGCACTCCGCTTGGCCTGCCGGTACACCTCAGCTGCTTCTGGAGTCCCACAAGCCAACCAAGCTTGATAGGATTCCTTCTTCAGCTTAATGGCCCCCTTCACCACTGGTGTCCACCACTTGGTTCGGGGGTTGCCACCACGAGATGCACCGACCACCTTGCAGCCGCAGCTCTGGGCCGCCGCTTCAACAACAGAGGTGGAGAACATGGCCCATTCAGACTCCCTCGGAATGTGGTTGAAGTTCTTCCGGAGGTGGGAGTTGAAGACCTCCCGGACAGGGGCCTCAGCCAGACGCTCCCAGCACACCCTCACTATACGTTTGGGTCTACCAGGTCTGAATGGCTTCCTCCCCTGCCATCGGATCCAACTCACCACCAGGTGGTGATCAGTTGACAGCTCTGCACCTCTCTTTACTCGGGTGTCCAAGACATACGGTCGCAGGTCTGATGATACGAT
The DNA here is from genome assembly GCA_020510985.1 of Pholidichthys leucotaenia. Taxonomy (NCBI): domain Eukaryota; kingdom Metazoa; phylum Chordata; class Actinopteri; order Cichliformes; family Pholidichthyidae; genus Pholidichthys; species Pholidichthys leucotaenia. The sequence goes on along the minus strand of CM035839.1, from coordinate 6,853,048 downwards.
AACAAAATCGATCATCGACCTGCGACCTAGGGTGTCCTGGTGCCAGGTGCACATATGGACACCCTTATGCTTGAACATGGTGTTCGTTATGGACAGACTGTGGTTAGCACAGAAGTCCAATAACTGAACACCACTCGGGTTCAGATCAAAAGTTGTACTCTAGCAAAATCAACAGAATTGTTGTATTTAAATAATTAATTTTGGTGTATATATTTTTTTTTAAAATATGCCATAAATCACCACAGGAGCAATGTCAGCATTGAATTACAACTGCCTTCAGCTATTTAATTCATAAAATAATAATATCATTTTGTAAAATGATTGATTAAAATGATTAATTTCAGTCACAGAGAAAACAATTCTCAGAGGGGAGAAGAAATTCCATTGGAGGAAAGTTTTATCTGTTTATTGAGGCAATTTTGACCAGATTCATCCTGGTTTGTTCTGGGTCAGAGCAGCTGTAGAGGGCTGAGTGCTCTTGTCTCCAGGGGACGAGGCACAGGGATGGACCAAAACACCTGTTGTCGCATGCATCACAAAATGTGAGAAGTGTAATTTTCTGGAAGCAACAGTATTTCATTGTGGTCTTTTTACTTGTACAAGCATGCATTCCTCTACAATTTTTTAAGAAAAATTTGCTTTCTTTCTCTTGTTCCTACGTTGTTCCTTTGGCATTTGTACGGCCACTCCATGATGAGGGGTTTTTGTGGGGCATTCGTAGAAATATTGGACAAGACTATCGACCTGACCATGAACTTAGAAACGGTCTACGAACACTGCATTTTCCTACAGCTACCTTAAGAAGGCCATACAAAATGGTCCAAAAATCCTTCGTACGGTGTTTGCAGCCATCTGTAATGGTATTTGTGACTGTAGCTTAAAGCTGTGTGTGCCTCGCTGTGCCCACACAACCGGACACGTCAGCGTTGTGTACGCTTCAAGCGACACCATAGCTCATGCACAACGGTAGTCCAAAAAGTGATTGTCGGCCAGAAACCGATTGAGAGCAAGCCTCACTCAGCCGTTTCTTCTTGGTTTGGTTCACACCTGCTTTCCACCGATGCAAACTGTCACCCGAGCATGGCCATCCCGAACAGAACTCCGAGGTGAGGACACGAAAACATCCCGTCACACCCCCATACACCGGTCCAAAACACTGGCTACAAGCAAACAGTGTGGTTTCTCCCACCAACTAAACCACCATACTGTGCCAGCGCTGAATGCATGGAGGTTATTTTCAGTCACAAAGCCAAGGGCATTTTTCTCTGATTTGAGAACACAGGCTCCATAAAAAAGTTCGTTTATTCACTCAGTTTCTCCCAGCTTGGTGACCTGGATCCCTCTCATCATGCCATATGCACAAATAAAGGGGGACAAGGGGGATATGTCCCCAGACCTAAAAAACAGAGAGAATTCTCCCCCTCAAATCATCACAGTCCTCTCCATATACAACTGAACACTACATCTGAAGCACGATTGGTTTTTTTTCTTTAAAATTTGCAACTTTCCACATAAATTTGTAATTCTTTCTCATTAATTTACTACATTTATTTGTAAATGTACAGCTTTGTTCTTGTAAATTAACTACTTTTTGCATCTTGAATTTGAAACATTTTCTAGTAAATTTCATCATTTTTTCATTGGTGGTGTTTAGTCTGGGAATGTTGTAAGAAACCAACAGGGAGCGTCTTGCTGGGAACACGAACTTTATTACAAAGAGTTTAGTGCTGGTACAGAATAATATTGGTTGGGAGGCTGAGTGCTGAAGAAAGGGCGGAAAGAGACTGTAAAGTAGCGTCCCTTACATTTATATGTTCGGCGTGCAGACGTCACTGAGCGGCCGCGTCATCACGCTAACACTGACCAGACCTGTGGTTTCCTAACCCCCCCCCCCCCCCCCCCCCCAGAAAAGCAGAAAAACACTATCAATTTACCCTCCCCAATTTGGTAAATGTAAAACCCCAGAACTAGCTAGAGCCAGCGGGTGGACTACCACATGGCCCAACGCAGCTGAATGGTTTATTATGGCATTTCTGTTAGCAGACGTGCCCTTAGCTAAACACAGTCCTTTTTTATATTGAGGAAAGCAATTCAGTTCAAGGGGCCTTGAGGCAAGATCATGGTGGACACGCCCCTGGCGGCCAGCTGCAGCAGACCTAGGCGCCATCCCGCTGGATCCACGGCTCGCCCATCAGCAATGTCCCAGCCAGGATCCCGCACCAGCTGGGTCGGTCCAATGTCGCGTCTTGATCTTGCTGTGGCAGCTGCTCTTACCTTCCGCAGATGGCTGGCTTGCCATCTTGAACCATCAGGACAGCGGCTGGTCTCAGCTGAGCGGCAATCTTCTTGGGAGTCAGTAGTGGTGGTGATGCTTAGGCCAACTGCAGGTCCGGGTGCTCTGATCTGCGGACCCATACCCAGTCCATCACTGTGAGTGGCATTCTGTTCGGCTGCACTCGGCACTGTGGTTGTGATGGTGTGGCTCTCACATCTGCTGTGGGGCATCTACCAAGTTGTGGTGATTCTACTGCATCCTGTTGGGTCACGGACTCTTCATCCTGCAGCTCAGCGGCGGCTCCTGGAGACTGATGCCAGGTGCGGATTCAAAAGCAGTCCGGTGGCTCTACTGCATTTCGTTGAATCGCAGATCCTTCATCCTGCAGCTCAGGGGCGACTCCTGGAGGCTTGTGCCAGGCGTGGATTTGGAAGTAGTCCAGCCTCTTCTCCCCCCTCTCTTGGGAAGTCTGACTGTGGCGATGTGTTGCTGTCACCATTGGTAGAACCTGTGTCAGGTTGTCATGTCCCGAGGTTCCTGATAGATGCGGGCTCATTCTCCTGCAGCTCTGCAGCAGCCCCCTGAGGCTTATGCCGGGCGAGGATCTGAGGCGAGTCTGGTCGCTGCCCTTTCTCCAGACAGGAACGCGCTCTGGATTAGTGTTGCTCTGCTGGATCTTGCTGGGCTGTGAACTCTCTGTCCTGCAGCAGTGCGGCAGCTCCTGGAGGCTGATGTCAGGCGAGGATGCAAGATGAATCCTGCTTCTGCCCCCTCTCTGCTGGTGCTGACTGTGGTCACGGCAACGCGTTGTTGTCGCCAACGTCAGGACGTGCGCCGGGTTGTCATCATTCACCAGGGTCCCCTTTGGCCACTAACTCCCTCTCCTGCAGCTTTGCAGCAGCTCCCTGAGGCTTATGCCGGGTGAGGATTGGAGGCAAGTCTGGTTTATGCCCTCTGTCCGTGTGTTGGCATCGCTGCCCTCTGGCTGGGCAGGAGCGCGCTCTTTCTTGGTGCATCAGGAAGCCACAGTTGCCACATGGGAAGCGCCTCATAGCGTTCCTCCAATCCATGGTGCTTACCTAGGCCTCTTCTGCTGTATCACCGGGCCCTTCTGTGGTTACCGCATGTGCTAGTGGTGTTTGGCTTGGCTGCTTGGCTAAGTGGTCCCTCACCATCTCAACCTCCAACAGACTGGATTTGCACGTGCTAGCTAGGTGGCGAAGGTCCGCAATGAATTGTTGTGTCGTTAGCATTAGCTTTTCTCTTAGCCACTTGTTGGTCATGCCTTCTGCTAGCTTGTCACGGATTAGCGCATCTTCTAAGGGCCCGAAGGTGCACATGCTCGCTAAGACTCAGAGCTCCGTGGCATAATGTTGAGTTGACTCACCCACATGTTGTTTGCGGTAGAAGAACACAGTTCTTTGGGCCATAACGTTGGTCACGTTGTTGTAATATTTCTCTGTCAGTAAGGGCTTTATCCTCGGTTTTGCGTGGGTCATCCTCGTTGCCATTTGTTACGTCTGGCAATGTAAGGAACCGACAGAACGTCTTGCTGGGAACACGAACTTTATTACAAAGAGCTTAGTGGTGGTACAGAATAACATTGGTTGGAAGGCCGAGTGCCGAAGAAAGGCAGGAAAGAGGCTGCAAAATGGCCGTCCCTTACATTTGTATGTTCGCCGTGATGACATCACCAAGTGGCCATGTCACCACGCTGACATTGACCAGACCTGTGGTTTTAAAACACCCCAGGTGGATCTTGTGATGTTCAAAATTCTAAAAGTAGATCTCAAGTATAAAAAGTTTGGACAGCGCTGTCCTAGAGGAACAAAAACAAAATCAAAACATGACAGAATAAAAGTTTAAGCAGCATCCATATGAATGATGCAAATTTACATCCATCCATCCATCCATCTTCTACCGCTTTTCCGGAGGTCTGGGTCGCAGAGGCAGCAGTTCAAGCAGAGAAGCCCAGACTTCCCTCTCTACAGCCACCTGCTCCAGCTCTTCAGAGGGGATACCAAGGCGTTCCCAGACCAGCTGGGAGACATAGTCTCTCCACCGAGTCCTGGGTCTGCCCCGGGGTCTCCTCCCAGTGGGACGTGCCTGAAACACCTCAAGCGGGAGGCGTCCAGGAGGCATCCTAATCAGATACCCAAACCACCTCAACTGACTCCTTTCAATGTGGAGGAGCAGCGGTTCTACTCTGAGCCTCTCCCGGATGACTGAGCTCCTCACCCTATCTCTGAGGGTGAGTCCAGCAATCCTACGGAGAAAGCTGATTTCAGCCGCTTGTATCCGCGATCTCGGGTTTTTTTTTTGTAAATTTGACACCTTTTTCTCATAAATTTTCCAAGTCTTGTAAATTGCAAATTTACAAGACTTGGAAAATTTATGACAAAAAGGTGTCAAATTTACAAAAAAAAGTTAGATGTAATTTTAATTCTTCCCCAAAAAGTGCTGAATGTGAACTTGAAGTTTGGGACCCCTCTAGTGGCTGAGGTGGGTGCAGCATTTAGGCAGAATATCCTAGTGGAAGTAGTCAAACATTTAGTGGAGGGAGAAATTCCACATGGAGCCTGTGCTGTATTTTTATTTTTACCTACAAATGTCCCTTTGATCTGATGAGCAAATAAAAACACTGTAGTCCAAAGATGCAGAACATCTGGCAGGAAGGGAAGCGCCCCCGCAGCCTGACACACAGGCAGCACTGCAGGAGAATTCAGAGTCTCAGTGCAGAGGGCAGAGCTTAAAACTGAAACAGTCAAGCATGGAATGCTGAGTCAGCAGTAAACAGAGCCCAGTTGTCTCCTGGAATTGACCTTGAAAGGCTGGAGCAACAGGATCACAAATAGAAACATTGTCTTAGGAGCGCACTATCAGGAACAAAGTGTAATAATGAAATATAAAAAAGAAATCTTTCACAAGCCACAAAAAGAGTAATTGTTTTGAAATAAAATAAAGGTTCAAAAAGCTGATAATGGGAAAAACTGTTAATCAGGCTGCCTGTCCACAATATCATAACCTAAATATTCTGTACCGTCTCATATCCACTTCAGTTAATTAGCATCAGCATCAATGTTTTTCTTATACATTTCTTATAAATTTGAAACTTTTTTGTCACAAATTTGCAGCTTTTCTTCCAAACTTCTTCATCACAGTCCAACTCCAAGATGCAGAGAAGGTAAATCAGTTTTTGTTCCAGTCTGTTTTCAGAGAAACGTGTCGTGTAGTGTGTCTTCATAGTCGATGTGGAAACTTTCTGGCTTAAAATCTCAGCAGAATTCCCATTATTGACTCTCCGTATCCCCACAGTCATGCTCCTTCTCTGTGCTTTATTCTGCCATCGGAGCCGTCCTAAATGAACTTGGCAGTGAATCAGGAAAAAGAATTAAAACTCATTTACACATTTTCTGCATCAGCAGCTGAATTATTCCCATTTCCTCAGCCAAAAAGAAAATGAGAAGCAGATTTTGTTTTACTAGAACTGAACTGCAGGTTGTTAACATGGGTTTTGATCTACGTCTTCGAGAAACTTAGATAATGAGTGAAAAATGTGACGACTTTAAGGCAAATAATTTAATTGAAAAGATGTATTCTGTAACAATTACATGCAAACGGAAACATTTCGATTATGTGTGACAGTCTAATTTTTAAACAGGTATATATGAATATATATTTAGGGATCTCACCAGAGCCCTATTGTATTTGTTAGTATTTCTTTCTTTCTTTCTTTTTCTTCTTCTCAATCTAAGATCTCATTTTTGGGGTAGTGAACGTGCATGAAAACTCACCATTTTTTGCAGGGACCTCAATACAGGCAAAAAATTGAATATTTTGGAGGAAATATGAATGACCCCACAAAAAATGGCTCTACAGCACCACCTAACGGGAAATCAATGGGGAGTGACACACGCTTACTTTGGCATAGAAAGATGAAAATCGGGTGGGATATTTATCATGTCAAGACATGGAAAAAACTCCATAGAAGTGATGGTCTACACCCAACAGGAAGTCAGCCATTTTGGCAGGAAGTGGCAGGGACCTGATTTCCACCTCATGCATTTGATCAAACTCGTCCTAGGGTTTTAGTCCATTTGAGCTCATTTGTGGTGACAATCATCTATACCTATTTGCCATTAAAAGCTTTTTAAAACTGTTCACAACACTCAATGGTTTGGCTGTAGGGGCGTGGCAAAGTTTGATGCCTTGCCATGACCATTCTGATGGCAATAACTCTGGTATGCATTGTCGGATTTCAACCAAATTCAATATCATGGATATTAGTCCAATTCAAAACAGTTCTATAGAACAATATTCACAGAAATCTACAGCGCCACCTATAGGATGCAGAAAGTTTTGCATCAGAAAGTTTGCATCATGTTGTTTTTTTAATACCTTGGAAATGGAATGTCGGATTGGCACCAAGATAGGTATGATGTATACGGGTATGCCTCCGAACAATTATAGCTATGAATATTCATGAGTTGTAATAGCACCCTCTCTTGGAGACATGAAGGTTACACCAAAGGTTTTCTTCAATATCTCTGAAATAAATAGTCTGATTGGTACCATTTATAGTGACAATCATCTATACCCATATGCCATCAAAAGTTGTTGAAAACTTTTCCAAATGCCCGACGGTTTGGTGGATGGGGCGTGGCCAAGTTTGCAGTATCCCCATCACCTTTCCAATTGCTTTAACTATGGCATATATTGACTGATTTCAACCAAATTTTGTGTGGTGAATAGGTAGCCAATACTGATCATTTCTATAATAAACAATGACACATAGTGATGAACAGGAAGTTGTCATAACTCACACATAGTCTGAATGCCACGAAACTTCATATACTGTATATGTTACTAGTCAGACCCTGAACAGATTTATATAACTATAACAAACATACCTATAGTGCCCCCAAGGGGAAAAAAAACAAAGTTTTGTAACTCAGCCATGCTTTGTCCATATTCAACCAAATTTTGTGTGGTGGATCGATAGCCCACATTGAACCTTTCTTTAATGAACAAGCAGAAAAAAAAGCCTTATTACTCTGTCATACTTTGTCCAAATTCAACCCAATTTTTTGTGGTGTATGGTGAGCTAACACTGAACATTTCTATATTGAACAATATCATATAGCTGTAGCACCCCCTAGGAAATAAACGAAGGTTAATAACTCTGGCATACTTTGTCCAAAGTCAACAAACTTTGCAGTGGTGAATAGGCAGCCAATAGTGAAAATCTGTATAACATTCAATGACATGCAGCAGTAGCGCCCCCTACCGCCAGTGGATAGGAAATTGTCATAACTCACACGTACAAGGTCCAAATGGACCCAAACTTCATATATACGGTACTGGTACCACCCAGAACAGATTTACATTACTATTGCACACATGGGTATAGCACCCCCTAGTACAACAATAAAGCTTTATAACTCCGGCATACAATGTCAAAATTTAACTAAATTTTGTGTTGTGCATTGGTAGCTGACATTGAAGATAAGATAAGATAAGATAAGATAAGCCTTTATTAGTCCCACAATGGGGAAATTCCAGGATTGCAACAGCACAGGGATAGCAACACTCAGAGCAACAATCAGAAGGCAAGAAAAAACAACATCTAGCAAACATATGTCCATATTACTATAAATGTATATATATAGACACACAGTGCAGAGCATTATGGCTGGTGGATGTGCAGCAGAAAGTCTAAGCTCTCTCTCCGCGGATGCGGCGGGCCAGCTGGAAGTCTTTGGGCATGATGGTGACCCCCTTAGCGAAGAAGAGACCACCAGGTGGGTCTCGCTGGTCTCCTGCAGAGCCATGACGGCGAAACTCAGGAAACGCAGGACGGTCTTGAAGTCCTGAGCGATCTCCCTCACCAGGCGCTGGACGGGCAGCTTACGGATGAGCAGCTCCGTGGATTTCTGGTAGCGACGGATCTCTCTCAGAGCCACGGGCCTGTGACGGCGAGGCCTCTTCACTCTGCCGGTGGCCAGAGCGCCTCTCCGAGCAGCCCTGTGGCTAGCTGTCTCCTGGGGGGCTTCTTCCTCCAGTAGATTTTACGGGCGGTCTGCTTGGTTCTTGCCATCGCTCTTTATTATTCTGTCTTATATTTCTTTCACGCCGCCTAAACTCCAGCCCGGCACCCGCTTCGTTTTCGCTACAGCTCCCGGTATGTCGAGTTTCCCATTAGCACCGGGCGGCGGCCAAGTGCTAGCTAGCACTAGCTCCTCCCCGCTGTAACGTCTCCCGCTGCAAACCGTGGCTCCGTCCGCCGACCCGGGAGACCCCCGGGGCGATCCGTGCGTCCGTGATATATATACAGAGTGAAAGGTGTAGAAAGAAGAAGGAAGATAAAAAAAAGGCTGTTGCAACAGGCAGCCGACTCGTGTGGCGCCACCGGTCCGGCAGAGCCGGAACCGGAAATTTTTTTTTTGAAGACTCCCATAATGCAAAATGACATATAGCCACGGCTCCCTCTAGCAGCAAAATAAAAGGTTTATAATTCTGATAATGGGATGCTACACAATATGTTGTTTTATTCATCAATCAGTGCTCTTTTCACACAACGACACAAACGTCTTGGGTCGCGTGACACACCAGGTAGTGCAGAATGTGCAAGGGCCCTTCAACACTGCTTGCAGTTGTAATTTAGTAGTTATTATTATAATCATGTGATATGGTAAAACTTCACGTCTCTACAAATATAAATATCTATGGAAGCCCTAAAAGGTCATACATTCATGTGATTTATTTTCACTGTTTCCCTAACATCACCAGATAATGTTGTTATAACGAGATCTCAAGAAAATTATCTCATGAACTCAGGAAACCTGAAAATAAATCATGTGAATGTAAGACCTGTTAGAGCTTCTGTAAATATCAATGTATCAATATCTATAGCAATGTTATGCTAGCAGACTTATACATGTGTAAAGACGAGGCGGATGTCGTTCCTTCCTGTGTCTTTCTTAAAATGCTCATCGATGATGTGTCATCTGGATACAGGATGGTTGCGCTGGTCAGTTTCTCAGGAAGTTCATTGCTGGTAAACAGCAATGGGCCAAGGACTGCACCTTGGGTGTTGCCAGTATTTATTGCTTTGATCACAGATGCTTTTGTATGTATAGCAACTTTAAGAACCCATCAATGCAAAAACATCTGCGGCCAACTAGAGCAACTGGGAGCAACTAGAGTCCAAGAAGGAAACAACGGCCTGATGTTAGCGAGACTGTTAGCAAGAATGAACACTTGTGGATGAAGATTGGGGAGCTGCTTTTGCCGTAGATTGTAGGGTTTTTTTTATACTAGGTTGGTCTAAGTTTGTTACACTAACAAAACATCTATCCATCCATCCATCTTCTACCGCTTAATCCTTTTCAGGTCGCAGGAGGGCTGGAGCCTATCCCAGCATCTTTGGGCGAGAGGTAGGGTACACCCTGGACATATTAACAGTCCATCACAGGGCCAACACAGAGAGACAGACAACCATTCACTCTCACATTCATACCTAAGGACAATTTAGAATCCCCAGTTGATGCCAATTAACCTAACCTGCATGTTTGGCCTGTGGGAGGAAACCGGAGTACCTGGGGAAAAATCAAAACAAAAACATGCAGACACGGGACGCACATGCAAACTCCACACAGAAGGGTCACCAATGGTCAAGGCTGGAATCGATCCTGTGACCTTCTTGCCATGCTGCCACAGTGCTAACCACTGCACCGCCCACTAGCAAAACATAATTTATGAAAGTACTTCTGCTCACATAGGATTTCCATAGAGGTGAAGCTCTACAGATCTTAAATAGTTATTAGTGTCATGGTGCAGGCTCAGCAGGAAATAAGTGGAAGCTAATTTCAGAACTCGAAAATGAACATTTCCTAAAGAAAATGCAGTGTGAATGTGCTAAGCTAAAAATATATTCCTGAAATACTACAAAAGAAAGTAAAAGTGGAAAAAACATGAGCCAAAATAGTTCACAGTTGAATATAGCATTAAAATGCTAAATAAAAGCTTGGAAGAAAAGATGCTAGCTTAAAAGCTAAAGTTATCAAAAGTTACCGTGAACTGAAAGTATAAGCCTGAAAATATGCTTTCTTCAAAGCTAAAATAACACAATTTTGCCAAAAATCATCAAGTTAAATGTCAGCTTAAAAAAGCTATAAATAAAAATCTCAAAACTGCTAGCTTAAAAGCTAAAACTGTCAATCTTGAACAATATAGAATAAAAGCGGAAACAGCTTAAAGTTGAAGAAAGTAAAAAATTTTATTTACAAACAGAAATGCTAGCTTTAAGCTTAAAAAAGGAAATACTTAAAAAGGCCAAACTTGTTAAAGTACAATAAAAAAATGTTTTCTTTGCTTGAAGTACAGTTAAGAAATTAGCCTTAAAAGGTAAACTTCTCCACTGAAATCCATTATATTTTAAATGTGGAAAAATTGTAAATATTTGAAAATATATTAATACTAAAAGTAGCTTCTTAATGAGCTGAATATTTTGATATTTTAATGGAGATTCTGGCTGAAATTATGTGGAAGGAGATTGGGCCCAAAAATGTACAAAAGAATAAAAACTGTCGACTTAAACAACAGCACAATGATAGCATGAAAAAACTGCAAATACTTTAGTTCATAGTCTGAGTTATTTTGATTTATGCGGGATGAGAGATGTGATTGTCCTCCCATCTGATCGGACATATTTTTATGCTCTGACTCAGGCACTGCTTGACTTATTGGTTGAAGTTGCAAATTCACAAGAAAATAGTTGAAGATGTGAGAAAAAGTTTCAAATAAAAAAATACAATTGGAAAAAATTGCAAATTAATTATTTAAAAATGATAAATTGGTTGGAAAACCATCATAAATTAATTTCAACATGCTACAAATTTATTTTAAAAATAGTAAACTGATTAGAACAGCAATTTTATGAGAAAAAATGTTGGAAATTGATCATGAAATTGGGTAAATTGGAAGGAAAAAGTGTATGGAAAAAAATAATTAGTGAGAAAATTTGCAACTTAATAAAAAAGCCATCAAATTTACAAAAACAGATTGATGAGAGAAAAATCTGTAAATGTCTGAGAAATTATGCACATGTTGGACAGACGGCAAGCTGGTGCTTCTTTGCTAACATGTTTTGCTAAGATGCTTTATGTTGTTGTGAGGACACATTCACACACAGGAGGCCAGTGAAGAAAGCTCTTGTTTAAAGAAAGAATGAATGAATACAGAAAAACAGGTGAAGAAAGAGCCCGACCAGAGACCTGCCAGCGGAAACAGTGGAAAGGATTATAAAACTCCTACTAGGTTATTCAACATAAATCGCGGCAAAAACTTTTGGTTGTTACTGATCAGCCGAGTCTAAAATTTGGATCAAGTACTGACAAAACGGAAACCATGTAGCATTAAAGGGAAACATACAGGCAGACTAACAAAGACATCAAAACACCAAGACAGGAAACTCAGAGGAATACAGCTGAAAATAGAAAACAAAAGAAATGAATAAGCACACAGAAACTGACAGTCTGACCACTCTGCATCGTTATTCCTCCTGTCACTGCTGCTATTCACAGATCTCTATTGATGTTCCACAGTCTCCTGTTGTTGCATCACTGCTGGTCTCTGGAGATGTTGGACATCCCTGAAGACGGATGTGAACTCACAGTCATAATGCATGATCCCTGTGGTTAAGGATTCATCCAGAATTACTTCCAGATAACACTTTATTGGTGCAAACACTCTTTGTTGCTGTGGTCAAGCTTTGAACCAGATCTGGTCCTTCAGTCTAAGCAAGTTTTCACACTTCAAAGTCCTCACCAGGATCCAAACCAAGGTTCATGTTTTCGTTCCATTATCTGCATTTGGTCCAGGCAGAGAAGTATGTGAGGGTGGTGCAGGACATGTATGAGGACACCAAGACGGTGGTGAGGTGCGCTGTAGGAGTGATGGATGGGTTCAAGGTGGGGGTGGGGTTACATCAGGGATCGGCTCTGAGCCCCTTCTTGTTTCCATGGTGATGGACAGGCTGACAGACGAGGCCAGGCAGGAGTCTCCGTGGACCATGATGTTTGCCGACGACATTGTGATCTGCAGTGAGACTAGGGAGCAGATGGAAGAGAATCTGGAGGGGTGGAGGTATGCTCTGGAGAGAAGAGGAATGAAAGTCAGTAGAAGCAAGAGAGAATACATGAGTGTGAATGAGAGGTGAAGATGGAAGGAGTAGAAGTAGTGAAAGTAGATGAGTTTAAATACCTGGGGTCAACCATCCAAAGCAATGGAAAATGCACAGGAGAGGTGAATAAGAGCGAAGGCAGGGTGGAGTGGGTAGAGGCAAGTGTCAGGGGTGATTTGTGACAGAAAGGAGCAGCAAGAGTGAAAGAGAAGATCTACAAGACAGTAGTGAGACCTGCTATGATGTATGGTTTGGAGACAGTGGCACTGACAAAAACACAGGAGATTGAGCTGGAGGTGGCAGAGTTGAAGATGCTAAGATTTTCAGTGGGAGTGACTAGGAGGGACAAGATTAGAAATGAGTATTTCAGAGGGACAGCTCAGGTTGAGCAGTTTGGAGACAAAGTAAGAGAGTCAAGGCTGAGATGTTTGAACATGTGCAGAGGAGGGATAGTGGAGATATCAGAAGAGGCAAGGTGGAGACGAGAGACATAGATGTGTGGACAGAAGATTCAGAGCACAGCCTCCAGGAATGCTTTAACTGTACAGACTGGGAGATGTTCAAACTGGCCTGCAGGGATGATTTGGACTCTCTGGCTGACCTCACATGCTCATACATGTCTTTCTGTAAAAATAAGATTGTTCCACGTAAACGTGTCAAAATATATCCCAACAACAAACCATGGGTTACAAAATCAGTTAAATCCTGCTTAAAGAAGAAAGCACTTGCCTTTAAACAGGGGTCTGTTTCTGAGCTACAGGTTGCCACAAAGGAGCTGAAGGCCGAAATTTTAAGAGCGAAACAGAATTATAAATCAGAATTGGAAAGCAAGATGGCAACAAAGAAACTTGGTTCAGCCTGGGCCAGTATGAAAACTATTGCAGGCCTTCAGAGCACAGAGCGCAGTAATCGTGTGTTTTTAGATGGTTTTAATTCAGACACAGAGCTGGCTAATGCTCTTAATTGTTTTTATGGTCGTTTTGACTCCTTTGATTTCAGCACAGAAATCCAAGATTTGAAACAGAAACTCAAAGACAATCAGCACTTTAATATTGAGGTGCAGGATGTTAAAAGGGAGTTCTGTGCTGTAAAAGTGAACAAAAGTCAGGGCCCTGATAATATATGTGGGCGCTTGGTAAAGTCCTGTGCACATGAACTGAGTCCTGTATTTCATTACATTTTCAACAAGTCCTTACAGACACAACATGTGCCTAAGATCTGGAAAGATGCCGTGGTTGTTCCCGTTCCAAAATCCAGCTGTCCTAAAACGGTAAACGACTTTAGACCAGTTGCTTTGACTTCAATTTTAATGAAAATTTTTGAAAAACTGGTCAGATGTGAGGTCCTAAGGCAGACTGAACATGCATTGGATCCTCTGCAGTTTGCCTATAGGCCTCACAGAGGAGTGGAGGATGCCACTGTCACTCTGTTTAACATGCTTTTTAAACATCTGGATTTTAATGGGACACACGCCAGGCTTTTATTTGTGGACTTTTCCTCCGCCTTTAATACAATCCAACCTCATATCTTAGTTGAAAGGCTCCTCCAACAATTTGATTTGAGGAATAATCTGGTGGGTTGGATTCTGGATTTCTTAACCAACAGGACGCAGAGAGTAAGGGTCAATGGTACATTGTCTGACCTAAAGTGCTCTTCTACTGGCTCTCCTCAGGGGTGTGTGTTGTCACCACTACTCTTCATCCTGTACACAAACATGTGTCGGAGCAGACATGACAACAGACACATCATAAAGTATGCTGATGACTCAGTTATTGTCAGTCTCCTCCAGGATGGTGAGAGTGGCCACGGCCCAGTAGTTGATGACTTTGTTCACTGGTGTGAGGATTCCTACCTGCAGCTGAATACAACAAAAACTAAAGATATGATTATTGACTTTAGGAGGAAAAATCCCAGGCACAAAGTCACCGTACTAAAAGGCCAGACCACCGAATGTGTACAATCGTACAAATATCTTGGGACGATTATTGATAGTAATTTAAACTTTGAAGTGAACTGTGAAAGGATGTGCAAAAAGGGTCAGCAACATTTGCATTGCTTGAGGAAACTTGCACGCTTCCAAATTGACCGAACCATAATGACAATGTTTTATCGGGCTTTTATTGAATCTGTTTTATCCTTTTCTTTAGTGTCATGGTTTGGTCAGATAAAACTGAAACAGAGGAAATCCTTGGATCAGGTAGTTAGATGGTCCAGTCGTTTGCTTGGTGAGTCACAGCTGAGCCTGACATCCCTGTACACCAGACAGCTACAGAGGATGGCCGACTCGATTTTAAATGATGACTCCACCCTTTGCACTGCAACTTTCAGCTTCTTCCCTCAAGACGGAGGTTTGCTGTCCCAAAAAGTAGAACCCAGCGCTACAAAAACAGTTTTGTCCCTGCTGCTGTCAAAGAGTTGAACAAGCTGTAAAAATATATTGTATATAATTTAGGTAACTATTTACTAACTTCATTTTATATTTACTTATTTTTGTAGGATGTCACTTGGGTTCTAAATATTTTATTGGGTTTTAGACCTTTGAGTTTTTTAACCTCTGACTAGTTTTTAACTTTCAATTTGACCCTTCTCTCTTACCTCTGGTTTCTCCCTCATCTTTTTGTCTTTTTATACCCTGATTGATGGAGCCTTGAGTATTTTTATCATGTTTATAGTCAGCTTCATGTGTGCCTGTGTTTGTATTCATGTTGAATGTAATTAGTGGCTTGTAAATATGGATGTCACCAGACTGCAAAACAAATCTACCTACGGGTACAAATAAAGGAACCTGAACCTGAACCTATTGGACAAAGGATGTTGAAGGTGGAGCTACCAGGCAGGAGGTAAAGAGGAAGACTACAGAGAAGATTCATGGATGTAGTGAAAGAGGGCATGGAGAGGGTTGGTGTTACAGAGAAAGATCAGGGGATAGGGTGAGACGGAAACAGATGATCCACTGTGGAGACCCCTGAAGGGAGCAGCCAAAAGAAGAAGATCTGCATTTGGTCCAGCTAGGTTTGGTTTCACACTGCTGCTATTCCAAGTGAACTAAACAACTTTACTGATGTACCTCTGCCTTGCTGTCATGGCGATGTTTGTGGTGTTAGTTCAGACTGATAGGTAGCAAACATGCTACTCACCCTCCAAGGTGTTTTCTGCAGTTCTAGGCACTTTAAGTGCCTTATCTTTGTGTTTGGTCAAATTTATTAGAAAAAAAGCTGCAAATTTATGAGAAAAAGATTTCAAATCTATGAGAAAATATGGCAACTTTACATGAAAAAAAATGTGTCTGTGTTTCAGTTTGAATGTTTCTGAAAATTGCTTTCACACTAAATAAACCAGACCAAGATTCAGTTTGATCTGGACCAAGGCCACCTCTTTTTGCCGAGCTAAATTTCAGCTCTTTGGTCCAGACCGTGGACTTGTCCGTGCATAAAGACAAGGTGGATGCCCATCAATCAATCAAACTTTATTTGAATAGCACTTTTCAAACATTAGATGCTGCGCAAAGTACTTTACATATATAAAAACAGTAGACACATTTAGTTACATATATTTACACAATGCATCTCCACCCCTTCCAACCCTCCCATAAACATACTCACAAAGCACACACACAGGCACATACAACCACCCCCTACTTCTCTTACACATGTATTAAATAAAAGAGACACTGCTCAGCACCGAGGCACTACGTGAAGAAGCAACCATCCTGTGGAGCCCCCCACGCCGGGAGACCACACAGCCCATAACTACAGAGGGTGCCACAGAGGCCACCCCAACCAGGACAGGCCGGGGCCCGCACCACAGCTGTAGGCAGTGGCGTAAAGCCCCCACCCACCCAAGCTAGAGCGACCCACGAGACCAACACCCCTGTAGATGAGCCAAGCAGCATCCAGCTTGTGGGGCACCACTAAGGAAACACTGTAGCTAAAACACATAAAATACAAGATAAAACGAAGAACACATAGAACAAAGGGAACTAAAAACCTATACTTAGAAACTGAGCTAAGAACACATCAAAATAAGAAAATCTAAAAGTAAATGGAGCGATGAAAAATGTAAAACAATGGATCATAAATGACTACTTCAATAATAGTTAAACAGGTTTGTTAAAAGCCAAATTTAAAAAGGTACAGAAAGAAAGTAAGACCACAAAAACAAGAGGAATTAAAAACCCATACTTAAAAACTGAACTAAAACACATCAATAAGAAAAGATGAGAACATCTAAAAACAAATGGCACCAAGAAGAACATAAAACAATGGAACATAAATGACTATTTCAATAATTGTTAAACAGGTTTGTTAAAAGCCAAATTAAAAAGGTAGGTCTTTAACCTGTTCTTAAAAACATCTATTGACTCAGCAGCCCTGCAACTCTGCAGCCATGTCATCCCATCCTGTGTCTTTCCCTTTCTCCATCCAAAAATTCTGGCAGGAAACGCAAATTTTGACTTAAAAATTTAAAACGGCTATAGCTTGAAAATGGTAAAAGTTACAGTCACAGTGTAAATTGGAAAACATATTGCAGCTGAACCAAAGTTTATGGCTGGAGAAATTTCATCCATGCATTTTGCATAATGTGACCTAATTTGCATATTGTGAAAATCAAAATTTGAAACAGCTATAGCCTGAAAATGGTAAAAGTTACAGTCATTGTGTAAAGTGGAAAAAAATATTGCAAATGACTCAAAAGGTTGTGATTTCAGGAATTTTATTCACCAATGTGCAAAATGTCACGCAATGACGTAATTTGCATATTTTGACCATGACAATCCACAAAGCCAATTTTTTTGTTTTGGTCATTTGGTCAGTAAAAATAGTAAAAAATGGGTAAAAAGTAGAAAACAACAACAACACGATGGCAGCCATATTTACATATTTACATGATTTTTTTTTCAAGTAGCAGTGTACCCCCATCTGCCCTCGTCTATCAAGGTGGCACTGTTTGTAGTTCTTAAGTGTGTGGTATCTCTCAAAGCAAGGCATAGCACACAGACCTATCCCACACTGGGCGCACCTGGAGTGCGTCTGGCGACGACCATGGTGACTGCTGCGATCAGAACACACTACACAATCTGGACGTCCATGAGCTTCAGCAAGAAAGTGCCGTTCAGTGAGTCGCTGTGGCGTCTCTAACACTTGCTGTGAAGGCCTTCCAGCTCTTTTGCCCTCCATCCTTTTGTACCCCTCAAGCAAAGTTATGATTAGTTCCTGAATGAAGACCTTCAGGGGCTTGTGTGGAGCTGCAGTACACCTGGTGTTTATGATGTGGGAGTTGACGATGCAGATGCTCATCATGGTGTTGAAAATGCGGCTGTACCACTTCCTTGCTCTGTGTGGAAAGGGGTAGGTTTTCATCCTCTGGTCAGCTCTGTCTAGTCCTCCCATGTAGCTGTTGTAGCTGTCCACATGCGCAGGCTTGTTGACCTCACAGTAACCAGTCGCACTTCCCTTTGTGCGAATGCGTTTCAGGACACGCGTTGCCATGAATGGATGACAGCATGTTGAGACGCTTCGTGTCATGCCACACACAAGCCAGCAGTTTGCTTTGCCACATGAACACTGGGTCATCTCCCCTTCTCAACGCCAACTGGGCTGGTTGTAGATCCTTTGGCATACAACAGCATAGACGGTTATGCTGTTTCATCCCATCTAGCAACAATGCTCTGCACTGTGTGTGTTTATATTTATATATGAATGAATGAATTTATTTCAGATAATACAGTACAGGTTAAAAGAAACTGTATAATATAACAACAAGGTCAAATTAGACAAAGACTCCTTCTACTAAACAATTCCACGTGAGTTATCCGAAATGGGTGATGGCTGAAGCCGCAGCTTATATTACCATCTATTGCCATTGCTTATCTATATATTTATTCCATCTAGCTTCAATGCTCCGCACTGTGTGTGTTTATATATTTACATATTTATTCCATCCAGCTACAATGCTCTGCACTGTGTGTCTGTGTCTGTGTGTATATATATATATTTTATAGTAATATGTACATATGTATATTAGCTGCTCTTGCTTGCTTGTTTTTTTCTTGCCTTCTGATTGTTGCTCTGAGTGTTGCTATCCCTGTGCTGTTGCAATCCTGGAATTTCCCCGTTGTGGGACTAATAAAGGCTTATCTTATCTTATCTTATCTTATCTTATACCTAAAATAATGGCATAAATAAACTGGTATAAATTAAATAAAAATATCTCTCCTGTTGCTGTTCACGGTGCCACACAGTCCAGTGTCCTCAGCTGTAAACTCCTTAGCGATGTCTGGTGATGTGTAATAGCTGTCCATATACACTTCATGTCCTTTCCCAGTGTATGGCTCTATCAGCTGACGCACAACAAGATGAGTCGGGCCCAAACCGTCACAGTCATCGCCATTTTGTCCTGTGTACACTGACTACGGAGTGCCATGAATGCTTTCATCTCCTCCTTAGTTACAGCAGTCCACTTGTGAAATCTGGACTGGGGTTTCAGTGCATCTGTTGCTTTAGCTTGGGCTATGAACTGCTCAGCATACCTGTTTGGGAAACACAAAGTTTGACCTCAAAATTTGAAACAGCTATAGCCTTAAAATGGTAAAAGTTACAGTCACAGTGTAAACTGGAAAAATACTGCAAATGAAGCAAAGTTTATAACTGGAGAAACTTCATCCATGCATTTTGCATATTGTGTCAATCAAAATTTACAATGGCTATAGCCTGAAAATGGTAAAAGTTACAGCCATTGTGTAAAGTGGAAAAATAATGCGAATGAACCAAAGTTTATGCCACAAAATATACCTGTTTGTTTCATCGGTGAGAATGCTCCAGAACTCTTCAGTCCAAAACAAAGACAGGAAATCACTGGGTCGCGCAGATGACATATCCACCTCTCCACGATATCCAGCTGCCTCTTCAAATGGTTTGAGCCACGGCTGATAAGCTTCTTCATCTGTAAGAAGCTCCCAGGCATCATTGTCCAAACTTACTGTAGGATTTTTACTGTTGAAGCAAGCTGGTCTGCTAGTTTTTGCTCCACTTCGCCCACGTGGTGCGCGCCAGGACGCACCGTGCACCATGCACACCGACCCACCCAAATGTCTCCCATTGAAAGTCCTGGGCCTCTTCACCCCATGGCCACGGTTTGGCAAAGCTGAATAATCTGCAGAAGTTGCTTCTGTACCATTTTGGACTTAACTAAACACAGAAAAAGCAACTCCAGTCTCCCGTAGCACAAGACGGTTGGCCACACTGTCACCTGAAGTGCCCGTTCCATTTTCAGAAGGCTGATAATCTGAGCTGGAGTCTTCCTCAGATGACAAATTTGAGAAATTCTTGTCTTCTGACCCGGGACCGGCCCAAAACAGAGCTTGAAACTCTTCAAAAGTGAATGGTTTCTTTGCCATGTTGTCTGTCCACCGACTCACTAGCGAATGGAAAGGTCCTTATTTCAAACCGGACTTTCAAATACTTCTTCTTCTTCTTTTAGATTTGATTGGCAGTTGGCAACCAGCTTACAGGTGCATCACCGCCACGTACTTCACTCTATATCATCACTATCTGGTAAGGAGCTATATCACTCTGGGATTTCAAATACTCTTTGCATTGGGTCATATCCAGTATTTGTGCTATGCCAAAAGCTATACCTGTCTACCATCTTGTGGTGTTAAAAGGTTCGTACATTTCTGACTCTATTTAGTGGTACTGGCTTTGTTTTGAGTGATGAGCTGACAAGCGCAGCGGCGCGCCATAGACAGGTAAGCGGTTAAGATGTGTCTCTCTGATATGTCATCTGAATTACAGGATGATTGTGTTGGTCAGTTTCTCAGGAAGATCATTGCTGATAAACAGCAGTGGGCCAGGGATTGTGCCTTGGGTGCTGCCAGAATTTATTGCTTTGATCACAGATGTTTAAGAATGTATGGTGAGTTTCAGAACCCCTCAATACAAAAACATCTGGGACCATAGCAACTACAGTCGTGAGTCTGAGATGGACACCACTGTACCTGATCACAGTTAGCAAGATCAAACACTTATGGACGAAGATCAGGGGGCTCCACCACCAGGTGGACAAGCTGCAACTGCAGTGTCATTTAGGGACAGAAGTCATTCCAGGTTTGGATGAGGACTTTTGCTTTTAAAGCAGAAATGTCTTAATTTGTTACGCTAGCAAAACGTGACTGCTAGCACAACAGTCAAGGTATGCGAGCAATCATACAGCAGCAAGAAAGGCCATGTTAAAAGACAAGGCTTTTATAGTCCTCTCCTGTCTGTTTATGATGGTTATTATTGACGTATGTGTCAGTCATACGTCAGTCACAAATCACAGTGATCAGCTGAGGAAACATGTCAAGGTTAAATAAACATCTCCTTCTTATCTCTGCATGAATAAAAGAAAACAGTAAACTAATCTTGTGAAAAGACATGAATTCACCGTCTGAGTGAATTGCAGACAGGCGAAGTTGCCTTTATAACTTCTGCAGCTGTGTCCAACCTGCTGTTGAAATCCCCCAAATAACGTCATGCTTAGGTTTACATTATCCGATGGGGGGCTCACCTGAAAAAGTTGTCTCTGCCTCCAAAACTTCACAAGATGATAGACGTTTATGTTGCTAGCCTTGTTAGCATGTCCGTGGCAAGACTCTGTGGGTAAATAACGATATCCCGATTCCGCTGAAGAGCTCCCAGTCTTTTCTCCAGGTGAGTGTCAGTCTCATTTTCAAACTAGTTTACTCTCCAATGTTGATAATTTTACTCTGATGACGGCAGAATCTTAAAGCTAGCGCTATCTCTAAGATGTGAATGCGTGATTTCGTGTGTGCTCGCCTCTTTCCATTGAATTTGTATGCATTTGTAGCGCCTGTTCACATTTGGTGTAGGCTTAGTATCTTGCCACTAGCACCGTTAGCCACAGTCATAGCCCACACTTCAAATCATATGTGCTGCATTGTGGGTTGACACTTACTAGGCCACGTGGAGTGTTGCATTTACGGTCTGTAGTAATTAATGGATTTCTGCAATTCTGTGAAACGTGTTGGCCTTCGTTTCTCTGGCTGGACCACAGACTGGGCCTGAGCCACTCGGAGGTTGGTTCTGGGCCACTAATTGAATATGCCTGCCATAAACTGTCTGGCTGGAAGCCATTACAATGTTTGAATTCTGTTTTATTTCCATCATAATGAAATATGAGTGTTTTTTTTCTTCAAATCAAAAGGCTTCATGGTAGATAGATAGATAGATTAGTTTATTTGACAGGGACAGTGCAATAAACATAGACAATTAATCAATGACAATCAATCTGATGTGTTGCACATGGAGTGTATAGCTATTAGCTAATTTGCAACTCTTGTCCCTGGATGGGCTTTAGAAAAGAGAATCAAGTAAAAAAAAAAAATAAATAAAAAAAAAAACACAATAACCACATACATCAATGCAAAAAGATTATAAATACACAATTATAAATATTATAAATATTATAAATACACAAATATAACAACCTGATTCACATTTGCCTATTTCAGGCCTCCCTCCCTTCGTCTGGACAGAAGACCCTCTGGGTCCAGATGTCCACCGGGGTCTGCCATTTGAGGAGCCTGGAAGTAGAGTCTGTGTCTGAGATGGAAACAACTGCGTGATGTTAGCAAGAATGTTTGTAAAAATGAACACTTGTGGATGAAGATGAGCGAGCTCCTTTTGGCATACATTGTAGGTTAGGGGCAGTGGTGGTCTAATGGTTAAGGGGTGTGGACTGGTGAGCAGAGGGTCGCGGGTTTAATCCCTGTACCGACAGGATTCGATATGGATGTAACAGAAAACAGCAGTGTTTGCCTCACCCTCCATAACCCCACTGTGGTGCCCTTGAGCAAGGCCCTTAACTCCAACTGCTCCAGTGGAGCTGCTCAGTGGCCAGAGGTCAAGTCTGTGATTGGACTGGGCAGCTTCCTGGTGTGAATGTGGAACTGTGTGAATGTGAACAGGGCGTCCTTGAAAAAGAGAGGTTGCCTTTCAATGGAACTACCCTGTATATTGTAAATAAAGGTTAAATAAAAAATAAATAGATAAAACTTTGCTCTGACAGTAGATTGGTCTCAATTTGTTAGACTAAGGAAAAGGACATGTACTTACAGTGGGGAAAAAGTATTGAACACGTCAATATTTTCCTCATTAAACACATTTCTGATGGATCCATTGACCTGAGATTTTCACCAGATATCAGTGACAACCCAAGTAATCCATACATACAAAGAAATCAAGGCAACTGTGTTCACAAAACAAGTTATATTTAATGAAGTTGAATGACACGGGAAATAAGTATTGAACACACTTAGTGAAATTCATTTACTATTTAGTATAAAAGTCTTCGTTGCTAATAACAACTTCCAGATGCCTCCTCTATGGAGAAAATAGGTGCAGACATTGCTCAGGAGTGATTTTAGCCCATTCTTCCACACAAACTGTCTTCAAATGAACTCTGATCTTCAGTTCATCCATCCATCCATCCATCTTCTACCGCTTTTCCGGAGGTCCGGGTCGCGGAGGCAGCAGTTCAAGCAGAGAAGCCCAGACTTCCCTCTCCCCAGCCACCTGCTCCAGCAATTCAGAGGGGATACCAAGGCGTTCCCAGACCAGCTGGGAGACATAGTCTCTCCACCGAGTCCTGGGTCTGCCCCGGGGTCTCCTCCCAGTGGGACGTGCCTGAAACACCTCAAGTGGGAGGCGTCCAGGAGGCATCCTAATCAGATGCCCATACCACCTCAACTGACTCCTTTCAATGTGGAGGAGCAGTGGTTCTACTCTGAGCCTCTCCCGGATGACTGAGCTCCTCACCCTATCTCTGAGGGTGAGTCCAGCAATCCTACGGAGAAAGCTCATTTCAGCCGCTTGTATCCGCGATCTCGTTCTTTCAGTCATTACCCAAAGCTCGTGACCATAGGTGAGAGTAGGAACGTAGATTGACTGGTAAATCGACAGCTTTGCCTTAGAACTAAGCTCCCTCTTCACCACAACAGACCAGTACAACGTCCGCATCACTGCAGATGCTGCTCCAATCCGTCTGTCGATCTCTCGTTCCATTCTCCCCTCACTCGTGAACAAGACCCCAAGATACTTAAACTCCTCCACTTGATCCCTCATGGATCGTCACCTTATCGTGGTGGTGGGGGGGGTTGTGTGCCCCAGTGATCTCAGGAGCTATGTTGTCTGGGGCAATTTGCCTCTGATAGGGTCTCCCAAGACAAACTGGTCCTGGGTGAAGGGCCAGACTAAGAATGATCCAACAGACTCTCATGAATTGTATATCAAGGATTCAGTGTACCCCGCCCGGTATGGGGTTACCGGGGTCCCACCCTGGAGCCAGGCCTGGGGGAGGGGCTCGAAGGCTAGCGTCTGGTGGCCGGGTTTCCACCCATGGGACCCGGCCGGGCTCAGCCCGAAGGAGTTACATGGGTCCGCCCTTCAGTGGGCTCACCACCTGCAGGAGGGACCATGGGGGTCCGGTGCTATGTGGATCAGGTAGCGGTCAAAGGCGGAGACCTTGGCGGACTGATCCCAAGCTTTCTAAAACTGGCTTTCTAAACTGGCTTCTTTCTTCAGTTCATTCCATAGATTTTCAATTGGATTCAGGTCAGGTAACTAACTGGGCCATTCTAGCAGCTTTATTTTCCTTCTCTGAAGCCAGATGAGAGTTTCCAAGGTTGTGTGATTGGGATCGTTGTCTTGCTGAAATGTCAACCCTCACTTCACCTTCAGCATCTTGGCAGATGGCAACAGGTTCTTATCAAGGATGTCTCTGTACATTTGTCCATTTGTCTTTCCTTCAGTTATATGAATTCTTACTGCACCATGTGCTGAAAAACACCCCCACACCATGATGGGATGTGCAGTGCCATTTCTCCTCCAAACATGCTGTGTGTAGTGGCATCCAAAAAGTTCAATTTTTGTCTTATCTGACCAGATTATTTTCTCCCAGTATTTTACTGGCTTGCCGAAATGTTGTACAGCAAACTTTAAACAAGCTTCAACATGGTTAGCACTGCACCAGCACAGCAACTCACCCTTGGCCATGGGATCCCTGGTTCAATCCCAGCCCCTGACCAACAGTGATCTGTGTGGAGTTTGCATGCTCTCCCCGTATCTGCATGGGTTTACTCTGGGATTTCTCCGGTTTCCTCCCACAGGCCAAAAACATGCAGGTTAGGTTAATTGGAGACTCTAAAGTGGCCCTAGGTGTGAATGTGTGTGAATGGTTAAGGGATAGCGCTGTACAGTGGCTGCTTCATCCATCCAAGTGGATGCCCTCAATTTCCCCTCTGGGGATCAATAAAGTATACAAAATCAAAAAAAAAAAAATCAAAGATACTTTTTCTTCAGCACTGGAGTTTTGCGAGGTGAGTGGACAGTAATGGTTGAGTGCATTACTTATTATTTTTTTGAAACTCCAGTAACTGCTAACTCCAGGTCTTTCTGGACCTGTCCACGAGTAATCTTTGGCTTTTGGATAACTCTTCTGATAATTCTTTTAACTCCTGTGTCAGAAATCTTGTGAGGAGCTCCTGGTCGTGGCCGGTTTATGGTAAAATGATCTTCTTTCCACTTCCGAATGATGGCTCCAACAGATGGCTCCAACAGAGAGCTCTTTGCTTCTACCCATCATGAGTTTTTTGTGGTGTGGCAATCTGATATTCACAGACCTTTTTAAAGGCTATCAGTGTGGACTTAACCAGCTGAAATTAATTTGCATTGATGGGGGATGGGATGACTTCCTAAATTCTGATGGATTTCAGCTGGTTTCTTGGCTTTCTATGCCTTTTTGCACCTCTTTTTCTTCGTGTGTTCAATACTTATTCCCTGTGCCATTCCACTTTATTAAATATAACTTGTGTTGTGAACACAGTTGCCTTCATTTCTTTGTATGCATGGATTAGTTGGGTTGTTACTGATATCTGCTGAAAATCTCAGGTCAATGGCTCCATCAGAAATATGTTTAATGAGAAAAATGTTGATGTCTTCAATACTTATTTTCCCCACTATATATAGCACTTTTTCTAGTCTCGATCTCTAGAGATCTTGATCTCTAGAGGTGGTTATCAACACCACCCAAAATCTCTAACCCTCTGCACAGCCTTCCTGTTTCTGATCCTCTTCTTGAGTGCCTAGCTGGTGCCTGGGGGAGGAGGTCGTCCAAGAACTGCTGTGTCATGGCTTACACCGAGACTTGGCTTACTGTGCATGACCAGGACGCGGACCTGTGGATTGACGGCTTTGGAGCCCCACTCCGCTCGGTTCGGCAGGAAGAGGTAACGGGAAAACGTCAGGGGGGCGGCGTATGTTTATATATTAATAAGCAGTACTGCACATCTGTCACGGTCAGAGAGCGCATCTGCACACCCGATGTGGAGCTTCTGTCCGTATCGCTACGCCCCTTTTATCTGCCCCGCGAGTTCCCCCAACTTTTCATCACAACTGTGTACATTCACCCGAGGGCAGACGCTGACTCCGCCTCCAGTACCGTCTTTGATGTGATACAGTGGCTGCAGTCAATTTCTCCAGAGGCGCCAAACTTTAATCTTGGGGATTTTAACCATGTTTCTTTAAAGAAGACACTTAAAAACTTTTATCAGTATGTCTCCTGCCCAACCAGGCGAAAAAAGACATTGGACCTGTGCTATGGATCCATAGAGAGGGCCTATAAATCACTCCCCCTTCCTCCTTTAGGATCCTCAGATCACAACTGTGTACATTTGCTGCCCACATATAAAACTGCTCTCAGAAGAGGCAAGGTGGAGACCAGAGACATAGATGTGTGGACAGAAGATTCAGTGCACTGCCTCCAGTAATGCTTTAACTGTACGGACTGGGAGGTTTTCACACTGTCCTGCGGGGATGATTTGAACTTTTTGGTGGACGTCACATGCTCATACATGGCTTTCTGTAAAAATATGATCGTTCCACGTAAACGTGTCAAAATATATCCCAACAACAAGCCATGGGTTACAAAATCAGTTAAATCCTGCTTACAAAGGAAAGCACTTGCCTTTAAACAGGGGTCTGTTTCTGAGCTACAGGTTGCCACAAAAGAGCTGAAGTCCGAAATTTTAAGAGCAAAACAGAATTATAAATCAGAATTGGAAAGTAAGATGGCAACAAAGAAACTTGGTTCGGCCTGGGCCAGTATGAAAACTATTGCAGGCCTTCAGAGCACAGAGTGCAGTAATCATGTGTTTTTAGATGGTTTTAATTCAGACACAGAGCTGGCTAATGCTCTTAACTGTTTTTATGGTTATTTTGACTCCTTTGATTTTAGCACAGAAACCCAAGATTTGAAACAGAAACTCAAAGACAATCAGCACTTTAATATTGAGGTGCAGGATATTAAAAGGGAGTTCTGTGCTGTAAAAGTGAACAAAAGTCAGGGCCCTGATAATATATGTGGGCGCTTGGTAAAGTCCTGTGCACATGAACTGAGTCCTGTATTTCAGTACATTTTCAATAAGTCCTTACAGACACAACATGTGCCCAAGATCTGGAAAGATGCTGTGGTTGTCCCCGTTCCAAAATCCAGCTGTCCTAAAACGGTAAACGACTTTAGACCAGTTGCTTTGACTTCAATTTTAATGAAAATTTTTGAAAAACTGGTCAGATGTGAGGTCCTAAAGCAGACTGAACATGCATTGGATCCTCTGCAGTTTGCCTATAGGCCTCACAGAGGAGTGGAGGACGCCATTGTCACTTTGCTTAACATGCTTTTTAAACATCTGGATTTTAATGGGACACACGCCAGGCTTTTATTTGTGGACTTTTCCTCCGCCTTTAATACAATCCAACCTCATATCTTAGTTGAAAGGCTCCTGCAACAATTTGATTTGAGCAATAATCTGGTGGGTTGGATTCTGGATTTCTTAACCAACAGGACGCAGAGAGTAAGGGTCAATGGTACATTGTCTGACCTTTTTCTCCTCTCGGCCCCACACCAGTCGGCTGCCTTTTGCAACAGCGGCTCGATTCCGAGTTTTTTTTTCCCTTCCTCTCTCTTTTGATCACTTTTTTTTTTTTTTTTTTTTTCACCCCACTTATATCACGGACACACAGATCGTCCCAAATGTCTCCTGAGCCGGTGGACGGAGCCACTGTTTATAGCAGGATACGATACAACAGGGAAGAGCTGCTAGCATTTAACCGCCACCCGGTCCCACTGGAAAAACTCGACATACCGAGAGAACTGAGGCGAAAACGCCGCGGCTGCCGGGCTGGAGTAAGGCGGAGGACAAAAAATATAAGGTACAGACCCTCCCTTCCATCTGTTGTCATGGGAAATGTACGGTCGATACTGGGAAAGTTAGATGAGCTAGCGGCTATCTCCCGTTATGATAGCACTTACCGGGAGTGCTCTCTCCTTTTGTTTACTGAGACGTGGCTAACTGAACTAGCAGCAGATGCTAACATTGAGCTGGAGGGTTTTCACATGATACGAGCTGACCGAACACCAGAGAGTGGCAAAACTAGGGGCGGTGGAGTGATCATGTATGTTAACAACAACTGGTGCAGACCGGGACATATCACTGTTAAACAACGACACTGCAGCAAAGACATTGAGTTGCTAGCTGTTAGCATGAGGCCTACATATCTCCCGAGAGAACACTCACACGTGATCTGCATTGTTGTTTATGCAAATCCGACGGCGAACGCTGGGACAGCGCGTGACGTCATCCATTCAGTAACCAGCAGGCTGCAGACAGAACACCCAGATGCTCTTCTCCTCATCTCAGGCGATTTCAACCACGTTTCACTGTCTCCCATTCTGCCCACTTTCACCCAGTATGTCACATGTATGTCACATGCCACACTAGAGACAATAAAACACTGGATTTGTTCTACGCAAACACTAAGGAGGCGTACACCTCATCACAACTCCCCCCACTTGGGAGATCGGATCACAACTTGGTTCATCTCCGACCGGTGTACAAACCCCTAGTGCACAGACAACCTCCGGCCATGCACACTGTGGAGTTATGGTCTGAGGAGACAATGGACACTCTAAAGGACTGTTTTGAAGCCACTGCCTGGAAGCAGCTCTGCGATCCACATGGTGAGGACATCGATGGCCTCATTCACACCTTCACGGGCTACCTCAGCTTCTGTGTGGACAAATCCGTTCCCACCAAGACCATACGGCGTCACTCAAACAACAAACCCTGGATCAACCCTGAGATAAAAACACTTCTGAGAGAGAAGAAGAGGATCTTCAGGTCGGGGAACAGGGAGATGCTGAAGTCCGTACAGAGGGAGCTGAGGAGAAAGATCAGAGAAGGCAAGGACAGCTTCAGGAAGAAGATGGAGGACAAGCTGCAACAGAGCGA
The DNA here is from genome assembly GCA_020510985.1 of Pholidichthys leucotaenia. NCBI lineage: Eukaryota > Metazoa > Chordata > Actinopteri > Cichliformes > Pholidichthyidae > Pholidichthys > Pholidichthys leucotaenia. The sequence continues at coordinate 6,824,245 of CM035839.1, read as the reverse complement.
CATCAGCGGGGTCTGGAGAAACCTCAAAACCATCTCGGGGCTCCAGAATACCTCCCCCCAGGCCACGGGGGGCAGGGAGTGGGCGATCAACCTGAATCTGTTTTTCAATAGATTTGACCAACCGCCCTCCCCCCTGTCTGCACAACAACCACTGCTGCCTCTAAGAAATCAAGTCCTGCTACCCACTCCCCACTCCACCGACACCCCCCCCACTCCCAACACACAGCCCCCCATCCTGACCCTGACCAAGACCCAGGTGAGGACGGAGCTGAGGAAGATCAAGGCGAGGAAGGCATCGGGACCGGACGGCATCAGCGCAAAGCTCCTCAAGTCCTGTGCAGACCAGCTGTGTGGGATTGTGACGTATATCTTCAACATGAGCCTGAAACTGGGGAGGGTACCACAGCTGTGGAAAACATCTTGTGTGGTACCTGTACCAAAAACTTCCCACCCCAAAGACCTGAACAGCTTCAGACCGGTGGCCTTGACGTCCCACTTGATGAAGACCCTGGAGAAACTGCTCCTTGCTCATCTCCGCCCCCTGGTGGAACCAGCGATGGATCCACTCCAGTTCGCCTACCAGCATGGCATTGGGGTGGAGGATGCGGTGATCTTCCTCCTTCACCGTTCTCTGTCCCACCTGGAGAAGCCCGGGAATATGGTGAGGATCATGTTCTTTGACTTCTCCAGTGCTTTCAACACCATCCAACCGATGATCCTGAAGGACAAGCTGCTGCGCGCAGGGGTGGACCAGCACCTGTCATCATGGATCCTGGACTACCTCACGAACCGGCCTCAGTTTGTGAGAACCCGGGACTGTGTTTCCGACACGATCATCAGTAGCACGGGGGCCCCCCAGGGAACGGTGCTGGCTCCCTTCCTGTTCACTCTTTATACTGCGGACTTCTCACACAACACAACACATTGCCATCTACAGAAGTTCTCTGATGACTCTGCGATCGTTGGTCTCATCTCCAGCGGAGATGAAGCTGAGTACAGAGGGCTTATCCAGGACTTTGTGGACTGGTGCCATCGGAACTGCCTCCAGATCAACGCGAGGAAAACTAAGGAGCTGGTGGTGGACTGCCGCAGGCATGGGCAGCCCCTCACAGCACCAGTAAATATACAGGGAACAGACATCGAGATGGTGACATCCTACAAGTACCTGGGTATTCATCTGAACAATAAACTAGACTGGTCACACAATACTGACGCACTCTACAAGAAGGGACAGCGCAGGCTGTTCCTGCTGAGGAGACTCAGGTCTTTTGGTGTACAAGGGGCGCTGCTGAAGTCATTCTATGACATGGTGGTGGCATCAGCCATCACTTTTGGAGTGGTCTGCTGGGGCAGTGGCATTACTGCAGCCGATAGGAAGAGACTGAACAAACTGATTAAGAAAGCTAGCTCTGTCCTGGGGCAACGCCTTGATCCGATGGAGGAGATAGGAGAGAGAAGGACGGTGGCTAAACTGTCATCTCTGCTGGAGTCCGAGTTCCACCCTATGCAGGACATACTGGATGCACTGAGGAGCTCATTTAGCAGCAGACTACATCATCCCAGGTGCACAACCGAGAGGTTTCGTAGGTCCTTCCTACCAACGGCTGTCAGACTGTACAACCTAAGCAGGGCTGCTCGCAGAGATAGAAAAAAGACGTAACAAACTAATAGTTTTTTTTTTTTTTTTTTTGTTTTTTTTTTGAATGCAAAAGATGCAATAGACTTACACAATGGTCCTCTCCGGCATACAACTAGGAACATACCGGTTGCTATGGAGGGTGAGAATATGTATGGGCACATAATCATACCTTGTAGGATAACTAAATAGACGGTTATGCTGTTTCATCCCACCTAGCAACAATGCTCTGCACTGTGTGTGTTTATATATTTACATATTTATTCCATCTAGCTACAATGCTCTGCACTGGGTGTGTTTATATTTATATATCTATATATTTATTCCATCTAGCTACAATGCTCCGCACTGTGTTTTTATATATCTACATATTATTCCATCTAGCTACATTGCTCCGCACTGTGTGTGTTTATATACTTGCATATTTATTCCACCTAGCTGCAATGCTCCATACTGTGGGTGTTTATATATTTACATATTTATTCCATCTAGCTACAATGCTCTGCACTGTGTGTTCATATATTCATATATTTATTCCATCCAGCTACAATGCTCTGCACTGTGTGTCTGTGTGTGTGTGTGTGTGTATATATATATTTTATAGTAATATGTACATATGTATATTAGCTGCTCTTGCTTGCTTGTTTTTTCTTGCCTTCTGATTGTTGCTCTGAGTGTTGCTATCCCTGTGCTGTTGCAATCCTGGAATTTCCCCGTTGTGGGACTAATAAAGGCTTATCTTATCTTATCTTATCTTAAAGTGCTCTTCTAGTGGCTCTCCTCAGGGGTGTGTGTTGTCACCACTACTCTTCATCCTGTACACAAACATGTGTCGGAGCAGACATGACAACAGACACATTATAAAGTATGCTGATGATTCAGTTATTGTCAGTCTCCTCCAGGATGGTGAGAGTGGCCACGGCCCAGTGGTTGATGATTTTGTTCACTGGTGTGAGGATTCCTACCTGCAGCTGAATACAACAAAAACTAAAGATATGATTATTGACTTTAGGAGGAAAACTCCCAGGCACAGAGTCACTGTACTAAAAGGCCAGACCACTGAATGTGTACGATCCTACAAATATCTCGGGACGATTATTGATAGTAATTTAAACTTTGAAGAGAACTGTGAAAGGGTGTGCAAAAAGGGTCAGCAACATTTGCATTGCTTGAGGAAACTTGCACGCTTCCAAATTGACCGAACCATAATGACTATGTTTTATCGGGCTTTTATTGAATCTGTTTTATCCTTTTCTTTAGTGTCATGGTTTGGTCAGACAAAACTGAAACAGAGGAAATCCTTGGATCAGGTAGTTAGATGGTCCAGTCGTTTGCTTGGTGAGTCACAGCTGAGCCTGACATCCTTGTACACAGACAAGTACAGAGGATGGCTACCTCCATTTTAAATGATGACTCCCACCCTTTGCACTACCACTTTCAGCTTCTTCCCTCAAGACGGAGGTTTGCTGTCCCAAAAAGCAAAACCCAGCACTACAAAAACAGCTTTGTTCCTGCTGCTGTCAAAGAGTTGAACAAGTTGTAACAATATATTGCACATAATTTAGGTACCTATTTATTAACTCCATTTTATATTTACTTATTTTTGTAGGATTTTATTTGGGTTCTAAATCGTTTATTGGGTTTTAGACCTTTGAGTTTTTAACCTCTTTGACTAGTCTTTAACTTTTTAATATGACCCTCCTCTCTCCTCTGGACATTCTACGCCAGCATGGAATTCTGGCGGAGTCCCCGCTGGAAGCTACCCGAGAGAGGAGGAGGTGTGAGCAGAGCGAACGCAAGCAAAAGCGTGGAAAAAGGGCCGGGATCCATGCTAGGCTAAAGGCTAACCCCTCCAGACCAGCGGTACCGTCGCTTATTCTCTCTAACGTCCGCTCCCTCGACAACAAGCTGGACGAGCTGAGTCTGCTGAGAGAAACCCGGAGAGAGTGGAGAGACTGCTGTGTGCTTGTGTTCACGGAGACATGGCTCCATGACAACATCCCTGACGAGGCCATTCAACTGGAAGATATGGCGATGTTCCTTGCCGACAGGGAAACGGCGAGCTCCGGTAAGAGCCGGGGGGGTGGGCTATGCATCTATGTTAACAAGAACTGGTGCGTTAATGCCACGTTAGTGTCTAAACACTGCTCTCCGTTGGTGGAGTTCCTTATTGTAAATTGTCGGCCATATTATCTGCCGAGGGAATTCAGCAATGTGTTTGTAGCTGCTGTTTACATAGCGCCGAGCGCTAACGCTAACGCTAATGCTAAGAAGGCACTCGGGGAACTGCACAATGCGATTAGTGAAATCCAAACTTCACACCCGGGCAGTTTTGTGGTGGTTGCGGGGGATTTTAACCACACCAGCTTAAAGACTGCTCCCCAAGTTTAAACAATGTGTAGACTTTAAGACCAGAGGAAAGAATTTGTTGGACTTAATGTACACAAACACAGATGCATATAAGGCTATACCCTGCCCCCATCTCGGCCTTTCTGACCACCTATCCGTGATGCTGCTGCCTGCCTACAAACCTTTATTGAAGCGCAGCAGGCCAGCAGTGAAACAAATCAGAATTTGGCCAGAGAGTGCAACCTCTGCACTGAAAGACTGTTTTCTGCACACAGACTGGGAGGTCTTCAAAACAGCAGCCTCCCAGGAAGACAAGACAGATGTGGAGGAGTATGCTGAAATGGTCACAAGCTACATCGCGAAGTGCACAGAGGATGTCACTACAGTGAAGACCATCACTATGCGGGGTAACCATAAGCCCTGGATGACTGCAGAGGTGCGCTCACTGCTTACAGCCAGGGATGCAGCCTTCAGAGCGAAGGATAGGATCGCCCTCCGCTCAGCCAGGTCTGCGCTCTCAAAGGGAATTAAGGCGGCGAAGCGCGCCTATGCGGAGAAAATCTAGGGACACCTCTGTGACACTAGGAACACCAAGCAGATGTGGCAGGGAGTTCGGACACTGACGGGCTATAAGTCAAGGCAGGGGGTCGATGATGGCGACGCTTCGCTTCCAGACAGGCTCAACGACTTCTTTGCACGTTTTGAAGCATCAAACTCGACAATCAGAGGGAGGGCTGGCCCACCCCCACCATCGGTCGGGCCAGCTTTTACCATCAACACAGCGGACACACGGAGGACCCTAACCAGAGTCAACCCACGTAAAGCTGCAGGTCCGGACAACATCCCGGGACGTGTGCTCCGAGACTGCGCGAGCGAGTTGGCGGATGTCCTGACTGACATTTATAACATCTCCCTGAGTCAGGCCATCGTTCCCAGATGCTTCAAGACCTCTATCATTGTTCCGGTGGCAAAGAAACCAGTTGTGTCCTGTTTGAATGACTATCGTCCTGTTGCACTGACACCAATTGTGATGAAGTGTTTTGAACGGCTTGTCAAACCACACATTACAGCCTGCCTCCCTGCATCACACGACCCGCTCCAGTTTGCATATCGTTCAAACCGCTCCACGGAGGATGCTATAGTCACCACCCTACACTCTGTCATCACCCACCTGGACCAGAAAGACACCTACGCCAGTCTCCTGTACATTGATTTCAGTTCAGCATTCAACACCATTATTCCCCAGAGACTGATGGAGAAATTACTCTTTCTCGGTCTAAACACCGCCACATGTCTCTGGATCCTGGATTTCCTGACTGAAAGACCTCAGTCTGTCCGGGTTGGAAACAACATCTCCAACTCTGTCACGCTGAGCACCGGATCCCCTCAAGGCTGTGTACTCAGTCCACTGTTGTTTACACTTCTAACACATGACTGTGTATCCAGACACGAGGGGAACCAGATTATTAAGTTTGCAGACGACACCACAGTGGTGGGACTTATTCAGAGGGATGAGGAATCAATGTACAGGGAAGAAGTGAGAGACCTGGAGGGCTGGTGCAGGGAGAACAATCTGGTGCTCAACGTGGACAAAATGAAGGAGATGATTATCGACTTCCTGCGGTCACAGCCTGAGCACGTCCCCCTCAGCATCGACGGGCGTTTAGTGGAGAGAGTGGAGAACATCAAGTTCCTCGGAGTGCAGATCTCGCAGGACCTGACCTGGAGCAAGAATTCCTTGGGGATCAGGAAGCGGGCTCAGCAGAGACTGCACTTCTTGAGGAAACTCAAACAGGCCTCTCTCCCCGTCTGCATCCTCAGGACCTTCTACAGAGGTGTGGTGGAGAGTGTTCTGACGTACTGCATTGCTACATGGTACTCCAGCTGCAGTATGTCAGACACAAAAGCCCTGCAGAGGATAGTCAAGGGGGCTGAGAGGGTAATTGGAGTCTCCCTCCCCTCTGTCCAAGAACTTTTTCAGAACCGTTGTAGGAGCAGGGCACTGAACATTGTCAAGGACCACTCTCACCCTCTGCATAAACACTTTGAACTTCTTCCATCTGGTAAATGATTCTGGAGCATCAGAGGCAGAACCACCAGACTGATCAACAGCTTCTTTCCACAAGCTGTCAGGATGCTGAACAGTTGACCCGGAATCTCTCGTACACACTACTGCACCTACGGACATTTTGTATATTATAGTTAGTTAGTTTTTTCCCCCAAGTATGTCTCAGGGATGTGTGAATGGATGGGGGGTGGGGGTGGGGGGGGGGGTGAAGCTATGTGTGAGTGTGTCTTAAATCATGCTGCTTCTATTTATATGGATGCCGAGAGAAACGCAATTTCATCTTGCCTGCACTACAGTTGTATGTACAGCAATATGACAATAAAGTTTGATTTGATTTGATTATCTCTGTTTTTTCTCTCATCTCTTTGTCTTTATATCCTGATTGATGGAGCCTTGAGTATTTTTATCATGTTTATAGTCAGCTTCATGTGTGCCTGTGTTTGTGTTTATGTCGAATGTAATTGTGGTTTGTAAATATGGATGTATGGCTGTGTATTTGTGCATACATATGTTTAAGCATAAAAGGGATGCTGAGATTACTTATGTAGATTGACCTCACGACGAAGAGGGCAATAGGTCTGGACCACCTGCGGGGCACGAACAAAGGACTTCCCGACCTTCGGGAGGCAGGTGGAGGACTGAAGACTGGAGGGGAGAGAAATGTCAATAAGGGGTTGACGGGGATATGTGACCCTTCCTTTGTGTGAATCATGTGTGTGAAGCTTTTGGGTGAACTGGTATAAATGTGAAGCTTAGATGTAGCCCAGTCTCTTTCTTCCTGCTTATTGGAGAGAGCAGGCTGGGGAAATGGATGCTTGAATAAATCTGAATTAAAACACAATTCAGTCTCTTTATTCCATGCTCCCCACATTGGTGACCCATCGACGTAGAGAATGCCTGGAGAGAATCTCTGCGTTCCGGACTCGCTGGAGTCTGCCCTGGCGAGCGCTGTAGCCGTCAAGCTGCTGGAATTCTGGCAGGACAATCCACGGTCGTGGTTCCTACAAGCGGAGTCACAGTTTGCGCTCGCAGGGGTATCGGCGGATGACACTAAGTTCCACCATGTCATCGCTAAGCTGGACAACCGCACAGCTCGGTGCGTGCAGAGCTTGGTACAGCAGCCACCCGCCACCGACAGATACGGCAGGTTGAAAGCTACCCTCATCAAGTTTTTCACGCCCTCAGCCGAAGTGAGGGCTAGGAGGCTCCTGGCTTTGCTCAACCAGGGAGGACACAGGCCAAGCGCCCTGATGGAAGACATGCTACAGCTGAGGGGGTCAGACAACGATGGCTTCCTTTTCCAGTATATCTTCCTGACTAACCTCCCGGCGCACATGAGAGGGACGCTGGCCAGCGTACGTTATGAGACCCAGGAGGATTTCCGGGAGCTGGCCCAGGAGGCAGAGAGGATCCTGGATGCCTGCGGCGAGCAGACGACCGCAGCGGCAACCCAAAGCAGCGGGGAGCCAGGGGCAGAGGACCCAACCCTACCGACAACGGCAGCGGCGCGGCCTCGACACGGTGATCGTGAGGGTTCAGTGGCAGAGGCGCGGCCCCGACGCAGAGGTGGAGATGACCTCTGTTTTTATCATCGGAGGTTCGCCGAGAGGGCACGCAGGTGTGTGCCGCCCTGCAGCTTCAGGAGTTCGGGAAACGGCAAGACCGAGGGTCGTTAGCAGCTTCGACTCTCGGTGAAAACAGCAAGCTGCTCTACATCACAGATGCGAGCTCCGGACGAGATTTCCTCATAACACCGGAGCCCAAGTGAGTTTCATCACCCCAACATATGCTGACCGGTTGGCTGGACCCCGTGGTAGTGGAGCGACTGTGGCAAACGGCTCGAGCATCAACACTTACATATACAAAACAAATCTACCTACGGGTACAAATAAAGTAACCTGAACCTGAACTTACGGGAAAAGAACCTTGTCTTTATGCTTACATGGCCGCACATATGAATGGACTTTTGTCATAGCGGCGGTGAGTTTCAACATGTTAGGCGCTGATTTTCTGTGCTCACATGGTCTGTTAGTTGATCTTGCCAATAGGCGGCTGGTAAATGCACTCTCTTTTTACTCTCTTCCCTGTTCAGCTCGAGTGTCCCCGCCACCAGTACAGACCAACGTCGCCACAGCAGGTGGTAAGTTCCACACACTCCTCACCCAGTTTCCAGCACTCACGGTACCCACCTTTTCAGCGACGGTCGCAAAACACGGGGTGGAGCATTTTATAACTACATCTGGCCCCCCTGTCTTTGCGAAGGCTCGGCGCTTGGATGCTTCAAAGCTCTCCATAGCGCGCGAAGAGTTCGCCAGCCTAGAGAGGCTGGGCATCATTCGCCGTTCGAAAGGCCCATGGGCTTCGCCGCTGCATATGGTCCCGAAAGCTGACGGCTCCTGGAGACCGTGCGGCGATTACCGCAGGCTGAACAACACCACAGCACACGATCGTTACCCCATCCCTCACATCCAAGATTTTTCAGTACATCTAGCGGGGGCGCGCATTTTTTCCAAAATAGACCTGGTTCGCGGCTACCATCAGGTTCCGGTCCGGCCGGAGGACATTCCTAAAACAGCGGTAATAACCCTGTTTGGACTTTTTGAGTTTCTACGCATGCCGTTTGGTCTTAAAGGGGCGGCGCAAACGTTCTAACGGATGATGGACGCCGTGTTACGCGATCTCCCTTTTGTGTTTGTGTACCTAGATGACATTTTGGTCGCCAGTATTTCAGAGGAAGAACATGAAAAGCACCTCACTGTGGTCTTTAGGAGGTTGGGAGAGCACGGCTTAATAATTAATCCAGCCAAGTGCCAGTTGGGCGTCACGCAGATCGATTTTTTGGGCCACCGCGTTTCCCCAGAAGGTGCAGTTCTGTTACCGGATAAAGTGCGCGCGGTGGCAGATTTTCCCCGACCACAAACGGTCAAGTCATTGCAGGAATTTTTAGGGATGGTGAATTTTTACAACCGTTTCCTGCCCCACGCAGCGCAACTTATGCAGCCGTTATATGCCGCGCTCAAGAAACAAAAACCAGCCAATGCTGTTGTATGGTCCCCAGAGCGGGAGCGCGCATTCACAGAGGTGAAAAGAGCCTTTGCTGATGCTGCGCTCCTAGCTCACCCTGACCCAGCGGCACGCATCGCGCTAACGACAGACGCATCAGATGTGGCCATAGGGGCTGTGATAGAGCAGCAGGTTGACGGGGTTTGGCAGCCGCTGGCTTTTTTCAGCAAATCCTTGAGCGAGGCCGAGCGAAAATACAGTGCGTTTGACAGGGAGCTGTTGGCACTGCATTTGGCTATTCATCATTTCCAGTTCTGGCTGGAAGGACGGCGTTTCACCGCTTTCGTGGACCACAAGCCGCTCACGTACGCCATGTCCAAAATTTCAGACCCGTGGTCAGGCAGGCAGCAGCAGCAGCTGGCCGCAATTTCGAAATTTACCACTGACATTCGGCACGTAGCGGGTAAACTCAACGTGGTGGCAGACTGCCTCTCGCGCGCGGTCACGGCACAGGCGTGTGCAGAGGTGGACCATGCCACCGCGACCGCGCAGCAGAGTAGCAGCGCGGGAGCACGCGTGGCCCCAGTTCACGTGGGTATAGATTACGCAGCCATGGCGGCAGAGCAGGGTGCAGATGCAGACGTACGCGCGCTCCAGTCTGGACCAACAGGGTTAAGGCTGGAGAGCAAGTGTTTACAAACCGGTACGCCCCCCCAATCTGCGATGTGTTGACCGGGCGCCCATGCCCGGTAGTTCCGGCCGCGTGGCACCGCCGCGTTTTTGACTTGGTCCACTCGCTGGCGCACCCGGGAGTGCGTGCTTCGGTGAAAATGGTTGCGGAAAAGTTTGTTTGGCCGAGCCTGAGCAAGCATGTGAAGGAGTGGGCAAAGGCCTGCATGTCCTGTCAACGGGCCAAAATCCACAAGCACACAAGAGCCCCTTTAGAACCGTTTCGCATTCCGGCCAGAAGGTTCGACCACGTGCATGTCGACCTCGTGGGCCCCCTACCGGCGTCACAGGGGTTCACACATCTTTTGACAATGGTGGACTGAACCACATGTTGGCCGGAAGTGGTCCCACTGGCGACAACAACGGCCGCGGAGGTGGCTTGCGTTTTTTTAATAGCTTGGGTAGCGCGTTTTGGCGTTCCGTCGGATATTACGTCCGATAGAGGGCCTCAATTCGTCTCTGAGCTTTGGTCAGCGATGGCCAACGGCTTAGGAGCAAAAATTCACCTTACTACTGCTTATCACCCTCAGGCTAATGGTTTATGCGAGCGCTTTCATAGGTCTTTGAAGGCAGCACTCAGAGCGTCACTCACGGATGCAGATTGGGTAAACAAACTACCATGGGTATTATTAGGGTTGCGTTCTGCACCCAAGGAGGACTTAGGTGCCTCCCCAGCGGAACTAGTGTTCGCACAACCTCTCAGGCTGACAGGCGAGTTTTTACCAGAGCACCCGGAGCCGCCCCCCCTCCCTGCTCTGGGGCCGCTGGTCGGCACGGGAGCAGACGTGCTCCCGGGCCCCGTTCATCATGCTTTTCCGCGCGTTTTTGTCCCCAAAGCTTTAAAAAATGCTGAGTTCGTTTTTGTCAGGCATGAGGCGCTAAGATCAACCCTCAGACCCCCATACGATGGGCCATATAGAGTGCTGGAGACAGGGGATAAGCATTTTGTGCTGGATTTGGGAGACAGAAAAGAGACAGTTAGTATTGACAGACTAAAATCTGCTTTTGTGATGAATGACGAAGCTGTACCGGTAGTGAGGGTGCCTCGACGCGGCAGACCCCCCAAGGGGAATGTCTCGGAGCCCCCGCAGGGGTCAAATAACCACTCTCTTCCTCAGTCAACAGAGCCTGGGCAGAAGGGCGCCGCAGGCAAGGCGGGGCTGGCTTACAGCAGATTCAGGAGACGGTTGAAGCCCAGGCGGTGCACAGACTGAGTGTTTGATGTTGGATGTACTGTTGATAGTAACATGTTCGCAGAATTTTAATGTATTGACCATTCTTCATCGTTTGGGGGGGGTTGTATGGCTGTGTATTTGTGCATACATATGTCTAAGCATAAAAGGGATGCTGAGATTACTTATGTGGATTGACCTCACGACGAAGAGGGCAATAGGTCTGGACCACCTGCGGGGCACGAACAAAGGACTTCCCGACCTTCAGGAGGCAGGTGGAGGACTGAAGACTGGAGGGGAGAGAAATGTCAATAAGGGGTTGACGGGGATATGTGACCCTTCCTTTGTGTGAATCATGTGTGTGAAGCTTTTGGGTGAACTGGTATAAATGTGAAGCTTAGATGTAGCCCAGTCTCTTTCTTCCTGCTTATTGGAGAGAGCAGGCTGGGGAAATGGATGCTTGATTAAATCTGAATTAAAACACAATTCAGTCTCTTTATTCCATGCTCCCCACAGATGTCACCAGACTGCAAAACAAATCTACCTATGGGTACAAATAAAGTAACCTGAACCTGAACTTTCAAATGGTAGGCTGCTGTGAGTGCAGATCTGGTTGGAAGGCTACCATGTACAAATTCAGGTATAGACAGATTTACGACAACGGGCTACACATTCTGTCATTTGGTGCTGCCAATGATTTGCTAACAGTCACTCCCAACGTCATTTGAAGCATCAGCTGACATGGTGGAATTGTCATGGATTTTCTTTACGTATATTAATAAATGTCCCTAGTCGATCTGGTTAATAAATAAAAGTGCAGAGTCAAAGATTCCTTTTCTGCATATTTATTCTTGATCAAGAGGAAGATTTCATGCAACAGTTCAGCAGAAATGTTCAGTCAAAATGGTGTGGGCAGATTTTATACATAGAACCAACAAAGATAATATGTTATGAGAACATTCTGCGGGAGTACAGAGACTAGCTGTCTCCAAGGACTGGCCTTGATACGCCAGAATCTCAGTGTCTAAGGAAGAAACATGATATACTGTGTCTAGGAGCATAATAACAGGGACACAGAGGAATATTAATTGATAAAATAAGGAAAACTTTCACAGAATCCAACAGGAAATCCACCGGCTGCATGGTGGCGCAGTGGTTAGCACTGCGGCAGCACAGTTTACCCTCGGCCGGGGGATCGCGGGGATCATGAGATCGTGGGTTCGATCCCTGCCCCCGGCCAACAGTGATCTGTGTGGAGTTTGCATGTTCTCCCCGTGTTGCGTGGGTTTACTCCGGGATTTCTCCGGTTTCCTCCCACATGCCAAAAACATGCAGGTTAGGGATATGGGGCGCTTGCGCACGCAGCGACCGGCAGCTGGTGGCTTGTCACCGGACTGCAGAACAAATCTACCTACGGGTACAAAATAAGTACAAAAAAAAAAAAGAAAAAAGGAAAGGAATCAGCAGTCCTGGACTGCGCCCAGTTTGGATCATCGCCGCCATGTCCATGCCAGGAGAGGCCCTGACTTTGATCATTTACCTTACCCCTGCCCGTTTTTGTCTTAAGCTCCAGCATAGAAAACAGATGATGCTGAAAGCAGCTAGATTAGAACGTCACCTGTGTCTGATAATGTGGACGATAAAGATCTGATGATCTTGGAGGCCATCCTTGAATGCATCAAACCCTGATGCCTGAAAACTCAACGCACATCGCAAACATGGATCTCAGACGAGTGCCTCATCTTGGCAAATTAGTGCAAGAAAGCAAAGCTGGTCAACTTTGACCGATAATGGCAGTTGAACGAGAAGTCTGCCTGAAGATGAAAGTGTGAAGAGAAGAGTAGCGGCAGCTGGCCTTGAATGGTCCTCGGGTGGGGCTTCATATTTTAATATCACACTTTGTTTCTGATATTATGCTCCTAAGACACAGCATATCATGTTTTTTTCCTGTGATTCTGTGGCTCTAGCCTATCAAGGTCAGTTCCAGGAGACAGCTAGGCTCTGAATACTGCTGACTCGGTATTCTCAAAAACAACACTTATCTGTTTGGTCTACAGTATTAAAGCTCTCTGCACTACGCTGTAACTGAATCTTTTTGTGGTTCTGCCTGTGTATAGTGCTGTGTGACTTTTCCCTTCTGGGCCCAGATGTAATAATAAATACACAGAAAAGGCATCATTGACTCAGACTTCATTTATTCACCCGATTCTGAGGGAACATCTATTAGTGAAGTGAAAATTCACGACAGGCCACATCGAGGTTGTGCTCAAGGACAGGATCAGGAGGTCAGGGGGTTCTCCATCGGCTTTCTCTTCCAACTGATCCCAGGTTTCAGGAAATATGACGTCCTCTCCAGCTTTTACGAACTCTATATACATCCCCATCACATCCAAGAAGGAGAACGCAGAGATGCTTTGTTATTGAGTCTGAGCGTGAAGCAGTTTTACAGGAGGAACCCGTGTGTCGGTGCTACAGCTGTTTTGTCAGGGGAGAGACCCTTTACAAGAGTGCTGGCTGTGACAGAGGCATCGCTACAGCAGGAAACATATGCTGCCACCACTGCTGCTTTTTTCTCCTTATCATGGCAACAACACGCCGATGGAGCGGAGTGGCGACCTTCGCACATGTACACACACACGGAGGAGAAGCGGCAGAGCTTCATTTATCAGCGGTGCATTATTTATAAGTGGCAGCGTTGCTGCTCCTCGAGGTATTTACAGCAGGGAATACATTAGCAGTGAGGAACGCAGTGCAGGAAAAAATGAATATTCCTCCAGATTAATATGCACGCCGCACGTCCCGCCGGAGCAGTCAGCCTAGCCGTACCAGTCTCCGCTAACGAAGCAGATACGAGCTGCTTTCAACCATACATTTATGGAAAAGATGGATGTGGTTACTGCGCCGTTACCCACTGATTTACAATGACATCCTGAGCTGAGGATTTCTGCTGTTTTTGTTAAGATGCTGTGATGGGCCAGAGGTGAAGAACAGCATGAACACAATCAACATCAGCCGCATTTAGCATCAGGTCAACTGGAGAAAAGAGAGACCCCCCCCCCCCCCCACGTATCATCATAAACAAATTACTTTGAACCATCAATTCTTAGCAAAAATGAAAAAAATCTTATAAATTTTCATTTTATTTTCATGCAGATTTGCAGCTTATTTTTTCCCTCAAAAATCTGGATTTTTTTCTCATAAATTTGCAACTTTTGTCTTAAAAATTTATAACTTTTCTCATGAATTTGCAATTTTTTTAAAATAAATATTCAACTTTTTTGCATAAATCTGTCTCATCTCATAAATGTGTGACTTTTTCTCAAAAATGAGCAACGTTTTTCCTCTGGAATTTGCACTCTTTTTCTCATAAATTTGCATTTTTTTCTTGTAAATTTGTAAACTCTTCCCTGTAAATTGTAGACTTTTTTTTCATAAATTTTCTGTTTTCTCAAAAAGTTGTGATGTTTTTGTCATAAATTTGCAACTTTCTTTAAAAAAAAAAACAAAAAAAAACTTTTAATCATGAATTTGCAGTTTTGTTCATCTAAATTTGCGTTTTTATATAAATTTTAGACTGTTTTTTGGTCATAAAACTTTTTCTCACATTTTTGACTTTTTTCCCTCAAAAAATTGTGATGTTCTTCACATAAATCTGCAACTGTTTTTTTTTTTATTTTTTAAAAACTTTTTTCTCATGAATTTGCATATTTTTTCTTGTCAATTTGCAACTGTTTTCCAATAAATTTTAAGCCGTTTTTCCTCATAAATTTACGATTATTTTTCTCATAAATTTGCATTTTTTGTCATTTTTTTAACTTTATTTCTGTAATTTTTCAACTGTTTATCGTAATTTTTCAATTTTTTCCTGTAAATTTTTAACTGTTTTCTCATAAATTTGCATATTTTTTGTCAATTTGCAACTTTATTCCTTTAAATTTGCAACTGTTTTTCCTCATAATTTTTCAACTCTTTTTGTTGTGCATCTTCAACTTTTTTTTGTCTCACAAATTTTCCAGTTTTTTCATAAATTTGCAAATTTTTTCCTATAAATTTTCTAACTTTTTTCTCATAATTTTTTCAACTTTTTTCCTGTAAATTTTCATCTGTTTTTCTCATAATTTTTAACCTTTTTTTCCTGCAAATTTTCAGTGTTTTTTCTCATTATTTTTCTACTTTTTTTTCCTATAAATTTTCAGGTGTTTTTCCAATAAATTTCAAACTTTTTTTTTTTTTTTTTCTTTCTTAAACTATGGATGCTGGTTGCATTTTTATTCTGTGTCGTTAAATTGTAATTTGTGAGCTTTTTAATTTTAAACTGGCATCTTTTATCATATTGTTACACCTTTATTTATACTGTATGTGATTCACATTTATGCGTTCGTAGCTCGTGCTAAGTTGGTGAACACCCCTTCTTCCTCGCTAAGAAACCAAACGAATCACCTTCTGGTCAAATCAAATCCATCATCAGTCAGGACTAATCAGATCTAATGTAGTCACGGGGGTTTTATGTGGAAATATGAATCTAAAACATCAGTATTCCCAAAACAACAAGCAGGACTGCAGCGACTGGATCAACGTCTTCAGCAGCAGCAGGACAGCAGGACTGTCTCTGCGTCTGAATGTCCCACAACAGCAGTGGCCGGTTGTGTCCGCTGGTCCATTTTTCTGTCTGTAAGTGAGAACAGTGGAGGTGTGATGTAAACGAACGCTTCAGACGGTGATGGGTGACAAACAAACATGCTTATGAGTGACAAGTGTGTCTGTGGTTCCACCGTCTGCAAGTCAGGACTCTCAAAGGCCACACATCCACATTTAGAAAGATAATTTTAGTAAACATATGCAGGGAGGCGACCTTATTAAAGCACATTTACAAGGAGGCTGGAGGAGAAAAAAGGGACTGAACACAGACGTGGACTTTAAAGAGACAGCCCGACTGTCTTCAGGACAGAATGGACATAATAATTATTCAGTGAGACAAACGAGTGTGGACGTGGTTCCGCATCACATGATTTAGACAACAGCTAACACAATTTCTTTGTATTTTTATGGTTATTAAAACTAACCTGAACTAAATGTCTTAGCATAAGCATGAATGGGGGAAGGGGAGGCATGTCCCCTCCCAACCTGGAAAAACAGAGAATTGTCCCCTGCCAGTATCATCAAAAACCTTTCTACTATGTGATGTTACAGAACAGAACAAAATGTATCTGAGCCATGTCACATTTGAGGAGGAACTGGACCCATTCGCTGGATGTAAGTTCAGACTATTTTATTAAGGAGCTGGTCATCCAGACACAGCTCGAGGGCTTGAGCAGAAATTAACAAAATGCAGCTCGGAAGCACAACAAAAGACTAAAGGTGTGGTCACACCAAACGCGAACAGGTGGCGTGAATCCATACAGAGTGAATGGGAAGATGCGAGTATGCTGGAATTTGCTCACTCACACACTTGCCTCCACCCGTCAGCTAGCTAACAGCTAGCTAACTAGCTGCTAGCTTTGAGATTCTGCTGTCATGGAGTAAAAATATTACCACTGCAGAGGAAACTAGTTTGAAAATGAAACTCACTCACCAGGAGACAGGAGGACCGGGAACTCTTCAGCTGAACTGGGATTTTGGAGTTACCGTATTTACCCACGGTTTCCAGCAACGGACATCCTAGCAAGCTAGTAACGTAAACACCCATCATCTGTGAAGTTTTGGAGGCTTGAGATGACATTTTCAGGTTAGCCCAAGGTCGGATAATATAAACCTAAGCATGACGTTATTTTGGGAATGTCCACAGCAGGTTAAACAGACAACTTTGCCTGTCTGCATCTCACTAGTCATGTCTGACCGTGTGTTTACATTGAGCTATAATGTAATTGTGCCGTGCGAAAAATTCGCCCGTTCGCGTTTGGTGTGAACGCATCTTAAGGCAAAAACAGGCAGGACCGACTGAAGTGTGTTGATCACACAGTCACAGACAATCACTGACGAAAGAACCTGAGCAGAACCAAAGCTAAACAGACCTTAAATAAGTACAGGGCATTATCAAAGCAGCACAGCACAGGTGGAGAAATCAGTAATCACAGACAGCTGACACATGAGGCCAGAGGGAATGACAGGCGGGGTTGGGGCTCACACACACACACACACACACAGACAGAGGGAGACAAAACATACGCAGGCGATCAGGGGAGACACGACCATGACAAATAATGACAGAACTGAATCCAGATCATAAAGAATCGTAAAAATGATAAGCTAACAAATACTAATAAATGCAGAAACTACAAAATATAACTCAAAGCGAGAATGTGGACTGAGTCCATGCTCAAAAGAAACACCAACCATGAATCAGATGAGGATGTGAGACCCAGCCCACGCTCTGACAAGCCATCAATCCAAAATAGAAAAAAACCTGTATTTCTTGTAAATTTGCAACATTTTTTCTGGCAAATTTTCATTTTTTTTACTCATAAATTTGAAGCATTTTTCTTGTAAATTTGCAATGATTTTTCTTGCAGATTTGCTACCTTTTTCCTACTAAATTCACTACATTTTTCTTGTAAATCTGCAACTTTTTTCCTCATAAATTTGCAGCCTTTTTCTTGTGAATTTCCAGCTGTCATAAAACAACCTCCGGCAGGCAGGAAAAGACAGACTCAGTTGCAGGCAAGAATTTGGTGTAGATGATAATTTATTAACAAATAATGGAGCAAAGGTGCAGCATGAGAGCTGAAACACAAGAGGAGCCGTGAAAGGAAAAACTCACTCAGAAAGGTTACTCAGACCACAAGGAGACTTAAAGGAAACACGACGATGACGCCACACCAGAACACAAACTCAGACTGACATAAATAGGGTAACTGATAATTACAAGCGTGAGACAGCTGGGGAACAATCAGGGGTTAAACAGCAGCATGGTGGCGCCGTGGTTTGCACTGTGGCAGCACAGTAAGAAGGATCGGTTCCACCCCTGACCATCCTGGGTTCGATCCCACCCCCTGACCATCAGTGACCCTTCTGTGTGGAGTTTGCATGTTCTCCCCGTGTCTGTGTGGGTTTACCCGGGTACTCCGGTTTCCTCCCACACGCCAAAAGCATGCAGGTTAGGTTAATTGGAGACTCTAAAGTGGCCCTAGGTGTGAATGTGTGTGTGAGTGGTGAAGGGATGGCGCCACACCGTGGCTGCCTCATCCATCCAGGTGGACGCCCTGAATTTCCCTCTGGGGTTAATAAAAGCATACAAAAAATGAGGGAAAGTGGCTACAGGTACAGAAAACATGAGGAACTGGGAACAATAGGTAAACCAATATACACACAAGACGCAGAACCTCACAAAGGACAAAAACAAGAACAGGGACACACAAAGATCACAACAACGACAACAAAGACAAACAGGGGATAGATGGCTGCACGGTGGCGCAGTGGTTTAGCACTGTGGCAGCACAGTTTTACCCTCGGCCGGGGGATCGCGGGGATCATGAGATCGTGGGTTCGATCCCAGCCCCCGACCAACGGTGAGCTGTGTGGAGTTTGCATGTTCTCCCCGTGTTGCGCGGGTTTCCTCCGGGATTTCTCCGGTTTCCTCCCGCATACCAAAAAACATGTAGGTTTAGGGCGCTCGCGCACGCAGCGACCAGCAGCCGGTGGCTTGTCACCAGACTGCAAACCAAGTCTACCTACGGGTACAAATAAGTAAAAAAACAAAAAAAAACCAAAAAAAAAAAGACAAACGGGGGATGACAACAGACCGGGGGACACAGAAGACAAATAATGCAACTAATTATAATAACCCAAAACAGGGGAAAACACAGAGAACATAAAGTAAAAGTATCAGCATTGGAGAGTAAATGAGTTTGAAAATGAGACTGACACTCACCTGGAGACAGAAGGACTGAGAGCTCTTCATCTGAATCGGGATGTCGCAGTTATTTACCCACAGATTCCTGCCACGGACGTGCTAACAAGGCTAGCAAGCTAGCAACGTAAACGCCCATCAAGTTTCCAAGACAGGGACAACTTTTTCAGGTGAGTCCTCGTCAGATAATGTAAACCTAAGTATGACGTTATTTTGGGGATTTCAGCAGCAGGTTGAACACAGCTGCAGGAGTTATAAAGGCAACTTCACCTGACTGCATCTGAATTCATGTCTGTTCATGTGTTTACATCGAGTGATAATGTAGTCGTTCGTCCGTTCACGTCCGGTGTGAAGGCACGTTAAGACCATGCCCAGATTATGACAGCAACATTTTTTCTGGCAAATTTGCAAATTTATAAAATTAGGGGTAAAGCTGCAAATTTATAAAATGAGAGAGAATGTTTCAAATTTGGAAGATGAGGCTTGTCAAAAGTTGCAAATTTGCAAGACTTGACTTTGGGGGAAAAGTTGCAAATTGGTAAGAATGGGTGAAAAAAGCAGAAAATGTATCAGTGTGACTGATCATAATATTGTGGGGGGCTGTGTCTCTGATTTAGACTGGAAAGATCAGTCTGGGGGGGTCAGTGATACTTCCCATCCTGAACAATAAAAAGTGTTAACAACACCGTCAACAGCTGGCACTTCCATCAGTCTGTGGATGCAGAGGTAGCTTACCTGTAAGTGTCTGTCTGGACTGAATAAATACAAGACTCACAGTCAGTGCTTTGGGATGTCACTTCTGTTATTATTATTATTATTATTGTTGTTGTTGTGCGAAGAGTGAAGAGCTAAGACAGGCCCTCGCTGGCTGGGTGGCTGAGCAGCTGCCCGTTGTGGCTCACTTCAGTCCTTATATAATCCAGTCGACGGCTTCTCATTTCTCTGTCCACGTCCAGCACCAGAACATCAGGCGTGGAGCAGGTACTCACCGTAATTACACAAAACACTCTAGCAACCGTGGCTAATCCTGGAACGTCGGCCACATCAGTCAGGGACTGCCTCTCTGCATGAGGGCCCATTGGCTGCTATTAGAGCCACAGTTTCCACCACAGAAACAGCAACTTGAACTCCTTAATTGGCCTAACGAGGACCGATCCCAGTGAAAGTTTTCAGTTCCATTTATCACCATATAAAAGTGGAAAAATGTCCTTTATGTTGGGAAACAGACAGAAACTCGGCTCTGATGACTGCAGGCATGTGATCGGTAACGCAGGAAATGATCCAGAATCATCCCCCACAGGTATAAATCAAGGCAGGATGTGGGGCACATGTCCCCCCCCAACCTGGGAAACAGAGAGTGTCACCCCCAATATCATCATCAACCTTTATGTCATCTTATAGAACCAAATAAAAGCACTGAACCACCAATTCTAAGCAGAAAAGAACAAAAGTTCCAAGAGATTTGCAGGTTTTTTTTAAAAAATTGTAACTTTCTTATAAATTTTCAACCTTTTTTCTCATAAATTTGTGAGCTTTTTCTTTTAAATTTTCAATTTTCTCATTTAAAATTTCAACTTTTTTCTCATTAATTTGTGTATTTTTTTCTTGTAAATTTGCAGTTTTGTCCTGTAAGATTTCAACTTTTTTCTCATAAATTTGTCTTTTTTTCTTGTAGTTTATTTTTACTTTTTCCTCATAAATTTGCTACTTCCTTCCTGTAAATTCACATTTTTTTTTGCATAAATTGGTGACTTTTGTCCCATAAATTTGAAAGTTTTTTCTCATAAATTTACTACTTTCTTCCTGTAAATTTTCATCTTTTTTTGCATAAGTTTTATCATAAATTTGTGTCTTTTTTCCTGCAGATTTCACTTCTTTTTCTCATAAATTTGCAATGTTCATCCGGATGTTGATTAAACTTTTATTCTGTGGAATTAAATGTGACATCTTTTATCATATCTTTGCACTATTATTCTTGTAAATTTGTCCCCAACTTACATGTATATATGTTGGGCCTGTGTGACCCCCCCACATGATGCTAACGTTGCTTTCTGGTCATTTTGTGAACACCCCCCGTCCCCCCGCCTCAGTTCTGGTTATGTTTGAGGAAGGAGAACCTCACATTCAGCAGGTCAGTTTTCCGTGACACGCCTGCACGCTGCGGCGGCTGGAGAAAGAAGAACGCCTGGACAGCACGCAGGAAATGTGAAGGTGTAACTTCCTGCCTCGTCTCGTGGCTCGTTTGCCAATTTCCTCGTGATCATGTCTGTGTCTGGATGAAAAGCTTAACTTTGGGGGGGACAATGCTGCCTGTTTGCATCTTCCCCGTATGACAGGGACAGTTGGCAGGGTGTGTGTTTGTTTGCGATGAGAGCATTGTTCTCCACCGCCGCTGGCAGTTCTCTCTCTCTTTGTTAGGAAGCCTTCAGCTTATCTTCCAAACACTGGATAAAAGAACGCGGCCCAAATGTTGGTGGAGATGCACGGCGAGTCTTGGAAATAAATCCGTGATGAATGAGGGTGTACTGACCCGGTTAGCCATCGTTAAAGGTATAATGTGAGCGTGGCGCCGTGGCTTCAGTGAAGCTTGGCCTGTTGAGGACGAGGAGCTGCGGTGTCCTGATACGGCTCAGCCTGGAGAGGGACTTAGCTTTATTTAACACGCCGCGTTTAAAGAACACGAGAACCGAGACGCCCCCACCTCCTGAGTCCCATCTGAACCGCTTCCTTTAATTTTAGCAAATGGCTGACAAACACTCATCGGCTTCTAACCACCGGTTATGTCCCAGCATGTCATGAGTTTGTTCTTTTTCCAAACATAAACTCTTGGTGCATGAGCCAGAGCGGAACCCAAAATCCTCATCTGGTAATCCACTGACGAGACATCAGGTTCATCCTGGTTCGCTTTTCCATGTTAAAAACAAGATTTGAACAGAAGCTTTTGAAGAAATAAATCATACTGCCGTCACGACGCACACCCACACCTTCATCCACTTTGTTTGGCCCACAGCTCTCTCTGTGGGTACTAACATACATGCAACGTGGGAAGTGGGGGGGCTAGCCAATTTACAACAAAAGCAAACAAACCTCAAATTTAACACAAAATCTAGCAGAAAAATCTCATTAAAAATGCAACAAATCTGTAAGAAAAAAATATGATATGAGATGTACATGGAAGTATTTTCCAATATCTTAAATATGCCACAACTGCCTGGGCTGGGGTCAAGGAGACGGGTCCAGCTACTAACTACCTTCATCCAGGTGGCGGCCCTGCTTCATCTGATATACAAGCCCATAACTGATTATCTTATCAGCTACACCAGTTAACGACAGTTCATATAATTGGCAAAAAGAGGCAAAAATCCTTCCTGCCATTCCTTTGCCCGTCCAGCCAGTACCAGTCTGCTGCCCCACAGCAGAGACAACCTCTTTCCTCAGAAGGTCCCATTCCAGTTCCCCGTTATGGATTTTTTTATTATTGTTCCGTCATTCTGTTTCCTGTAATCATAAATGACATCACACTCAGTACTTTTCACTTGAGACAGTGAGGATCCAGCCCAGCCTTGTACACTGCTGACTCAGCTTTGTCAAAACAACACTCATCTGTTTGGTCTATGGTATTAAAACTCTCCGCTCTGTTCTGAGACTCTGAATCCTCTCCTGGCACTCACCTGCGTGTGGGACACAACATTTTCCCTTCTTGGCCAAGATGTAAATAAATACCCAGAAAAGGCATCTTTGACTCTACACTTTATTTGTTCACCAGATCAACAAGGGACGTTTATTAATATGAGGAAAATCCAGGACAGCCCCATGTTCTAGATAGCAAGTAAACATGTTGGACAACCTCCATAACATGCATTTATATGGAGAAGACATTGGCAGGGCCAGACTGAGTTCTCATTATAATGACTTACTTCATTATCACAAGAAACATTTCTACGGAGACGCTAGCCCAACAGTTTGGACCATTATGAAATCACTGCGTGTTAGTTGTTCAGAACTCCTTATACAAAGATATAGAGTGATGATAATCAAGTCAGTGGCGGTAATGCACCTGCAAGCTGGTTGCCAACCACCAATCAAATCTAAAAGAAGAAGAAGAAGAATTGGGACGAGTGAGTCTGGTGTGATATTTTTGTTATTACTGGAACTGGGTAGCAGGGATGACTCCATCCAGCTGACTGAACAGTCTGGTGGGTCAACACCAGTTTTACGCTTGTCAGTGACGGCAACGAAGATGTGCCTCAGAAATGTCCTCATATCTGACATAAATCAGTTAATAATCATCCTCCCAAAAACCACAAGACCAGACATATATCACCAAGTTCAGACTAGAAAAGACAGATGAGAAGTGTGGAAAATTTAAGTAAAATGATGCAAAATTTCATAGAAAACTGAGCAAAATTAAAGGCAAATAGTGCAAATTTATGTGAAAAAAGTTGCAAATTTATGAGAAAAAAATTGTAATTTTATGAGAAAAAACTTACAAATTTACATCAAATGTTTTTTTTAATTCACAAGAAAAAAGTAGCAATTTTTAGAGAAAAAGTCACAAATTTATGAGGAAAAAAGTTTCAAATTTAGGAGAAAAAAGTTTCAATTTTAGGACAAAAAAGTTTCAATTTTATGAGGAAAAAGCTGCAAATTTATGAAAAAAGTTACAATTTTAGGAGAAAAAAGTTACAATTTTAGGAGAAAAAAGTTGCAAATTTAGAAGAAAAAGTCACAAATTTATGAGGAAAAAAGTTTCAAATTTATGAGAAAAAAGCTGCAAATTTATGAGGAAAAAAACTGCAAATTTATGAAAAAAGTTACAATTTTATGAGAAAAAAGTTGCAAATTTAGGAGAATAAGTTGCAAATTTACATCAGTTTTTTTTTTAATTCCCAGGAAAAAAGTAGCAATTTTTAGACAAAAAGTCAAAAATTTATGAGGAAAAAAGTTTCAAATTTAGGAGAAAAAAGTTTCAATTTTATGAGAAGATAGGCTCCAGCCCCCCCGTGACCCGAAAAGGATTAAGCGGAAGAAGATGAATGAATGAATGAAAAGCTGCAAATTTATGAGAAAAAAATTTAGGAGAAAAAGTTGCAAATTTACATCAACTTTTTATAAAATTCACATGAAAAAAGTCACAAATTTATGAGGAAAAAAGTTACATCAGTTTTTTTTTTTTAATTCCCAGGAAAAAAGTAGCAATTTTTAGAGAAAAAGTCAAAAATTTTGAGAAAAAAAATTGCAAATTTAGGAGAAAAAGATGCAATATTTACATAAAAAAAATTTTTTAAATTCACAAGAAAAGAGTTGCAATTTTTAGAGAAAAAGTCACAAATTTATGAGGAAAAAAGCTGCAAATTTAGGAGAAAAAGTTGCAAATTTACATCAACTTTTTATAAAATTCACATGAAAAAAGTCACAAATTTATGAGGAAAAAAGTTGCAAATTTAGGAGAAAAAAGTTGAAATTTAATGAGAAAAAGTTGAAATTTTGTATGATAAACATTGCAAATGTATAATTTCTTTGCACTTCTACTTCAGATTGGTTGCAGTTAGTTGTCTAATATGATCTAGAAATGCTGTGATGATACTGGGAGGCACAGTTGTGTCTTTTTCCCAGTTTGTCGGTGAAATGTTCCTCTGTCGCCCCTTGACCGTTTTCGTTGTGAACAAGCCGAGGAAACCGTTTCTCCGAACAGCTCAACCGTTTGACGGAACGCTCCTCAGTGCCCGCTGCCGCCTCACTTCCTCCCCCAGTGGCCTGTGAGGGAACTGCAGCTGTGTGTATTTGCTCATTCCTGATCCACGGCGACAGCCGCAATCATCCTCTATAAAGTCTCATCACTTCCGCCGCTCCCACACTTTATCTGAAACACATAAGGTGCGCGGCATCTGAGTGACGGCGTGTCACTTCCTGTCAGCAGGTGTCAACCAAAGGCTGATGGCTGCCGCGCCACTTAGGAAATTTAGCCGCTACCCTCAGATGAGGCGACACACATTCGTCAACCGTCTCTACCGAACGGATGATGGAGGAGGCAGTCAGCTGCACAGCACAGCCCCCGAGGGCACAGACCCCCCACTACCAACACACACACACACACACACACACACACACACACACACACACACACACACACACACACCACTCTTCCTCCTCACTTCTGCTATGAAACCCTCCCACCTCTCCTCTCACCAAAGTGTGTCAGCTGGAGCTGCAGGAGTGCGTGAAGCTCTGAGGATTATGGACATGACAAGACAAAGGTGAGAGTCTGGGGAACGGCGGCCGAATGCCAAGATGGCCTCTGAGCGAGCGTGTGTGTCTGAGTTGATTTGGGAGGCTCTGATTGGAGGTCCTCTCAGGAGTCTGCTGTCACGGCAACAACATGCAGGGTAAAGACTCTGGACTTGTCTGGGGTCTCACCGCAACACTTTAGAGTAAATATTCAGCTGCAGGCCAAGCTTTAGATCAAGTAAAAATCAGTTTATACTAACCGCTAGCATCTGTGGTTATTAACATTTTTATGGTGAATCGCGGCTGTGCCCTGAAAAATTCCCACGGATACACTCAGCAATGTGGTAGGAAGCCTACCCAGAACAATGGACGCTACTAGGGTGGTATCTCACGACGGAACGTTCGCTAATGTTACGATTGTTGGGCTTCCATCAGGGCTGCACGACACTAAAATTCATCATGCTCAAAATTTTATGAGAGAAATCTTACAAATTTGCAAGAAAAAGTTGCAAATTTATAAGAAAAAGTTGCAAAGTTTTGAAAAAGTAACAAATTTGAAAATGTGCAAATTTATGAGAATTTTTTAAAAAATTTACAGGAAAAAAGTTGCAAATTTAAGAAAAAGTCACAAATTTTTGAGAAAAAGTTTCAAATCTACAAGAAAAAAGTAAAAAAAATCTACAGCAAAAAATGGCAAATTTGCTTGAAAAAAGTAAATTTATGAAAAAACAGAGCATTTACAGGGGAAAAAAACGTTACAAAGTTTTGAAAGAAAATGTGCAAATCTAAATGAAAAAGTTTTTAAAAATCTGCAGGAAAAAAAACTATGAGGACAAAATGGCAAAATTAGGAGAAAAAAGTTACACATTTATGAGGAAAAAAATGTTGAACACGTAAAGAAAAAAGTTGAACATTTTTGAAAAAAGTCACAAAGTTTTGAGAAAAAAGTTCCAAATTTATGAACTACTGTAGAAAGTTGCAAGTTTTTGAGTTAAAAAAGGTGCAAATCTACTACAAAAAATTATAGAAAATCTACAGGAAAAGAATTCAAATTTATGAGAAAAAAGTTGAAAATTTATTGGAAAAAAGCTGCAAATTTTTGAGAAAAAGTTGCAAAACTACAAGAAAAACTTTAAAAATCTAACGGAAGAAAACCGCAAATTTACAAGAAAAAAGTCTCATGGGAGGACATGTTTGCAAACACGCTCCACTCTTTAAGTTCTGCCTCTGTCCAGTTGTCAGCACGGTTACCCTGCCCTCACCTTCAGTTTTCGGTTCATTCTGTGTATCATGATCACCTTTATTATGTCAGCTTGTGTTTGCTCTTTGCAACAGCGCGCTCTGTTTATTCTGCCATCCTTACTGGTTCTTTAATTCCTCCCGGCTGCACCTGATTGTGTCTCTCTCCCTCTCCTCCTCGCTTAATTAATCCCAGCTGTGTGTCATTAGTGTCGGTGGATACTACGTATATGTTCCACTCACTTTTCAGTTCGCCGTTGCTTCGTAAACCCAACATGTGTTCCTCTCCTGCGTTTTGTCCGGTTGTGTTTATTATGTAAGTCTGTCAGTGATTATCCAGCCAAGAGCTGGGCCTTTTGGTATTAAACCCTTCTGAACGTCATCTCTGCGTTTGAGGCCGTCCTTGCTGCCTTCCTGGCAGCGCAACGTGACAAAAAGCTGCAAATTTATGAAAAAAGTCACAACTTTTTGAGAAAAAAATAGCAAATCTACAAGAAAAAAGTTTGAAAATCTATAGGGGAAAAAATGCCAATTTGCGTGAAAAAAGTCACAAATTTATGAGAGAAAAAGTCGCAGCTGACCTGCTGCCTCCACCAAAGCAGGTGTGAGCTCTGAAGAAGGAACACTCAGGTCACGTCTGTAAACGCAGCGTCACACTTCTCCTCTTATTGAGTAGCTTCACAATCAGCCACGTGGTCTCATGTCGATGACCTCAGCACAAAGCCCCGGTCGGCTCCATCAGCTGGAACCGGCGCCGAGGCCCAGTAGAGCTCAGATGACAGACAAGACGACGAGAGTTTGGACGCGAGGAAGAAAAACAACGACGTGACGCTGCCGGGCCGTCGTCAAAGTCACATGTGGGGATTCAACATCAGTGCGTCTGTTCCACGTTTAACAAAGGAAAAGTCTCAGCGTTTGTGTCGCCATGACGATGACGATGTTTGGAAACTACTCGGGCAGCAGCAGCTGATTGGTGGGCGGGGCAACCCCCACGTCATCATAAACCTCATAAATCACATTACAGAACTGAAAAAATGACTTTAACCATCAATCCTGAGCAGAAATGGAAAAAAATTCTAGTATATCTGCCAGATTTTTCTCTTGAATTTTCAACTTTTTTACTTCATGTTTTTTACTTTTTTGTTAAAAATTTGGAACTTGTTTCTCATAAAGTTTTTAACACTTTTTCTTGTAAATTTTCAGCTTTTTTATTTTGTTTTTTTTTAACTTTGTTATAAATTTGGAACTTTTTTCTTTTTCTTTTAAATTTTAAACTTTTTTTCATAAATTTTCAAGTTTTTTCATTTAAATTTTCAACTTTCTCTCATGAATTTTTAACTTTATTCCTTTGGAGTTTTTACTTTTTTCTCATAGATTTTAAACTTTTGTTGTAATTTTTTTTAGGATTTTTCCTGTAATTTTTCCAACTTTTTTCTCTCAAATTTGAAACTTTTTCCTCATAAATTTTTAACTTTTTCTTGTAAATTTTCTTTTTTTTTTCTCTCAAATTTAGAACTTTTTTCATTTAAATGTTAGACTTTTTTCTCATAAATTTTCAACTTTTTCTTTTAAATTTTCAACTTTCTCTCGTGAATTTTCTTTTTTTCTCATGAATTTTCAACTTTTTTCCTTTTTTTTTCCTTTTTTGTCATAAATTTGTGATTTGTTTCTCTTAATATTTTTTTTAACTTTTTCTTGTAATATTTCAGGTTTTTCTCTTAAATTTTCAACTTTTTCATTTAAATTTTTGGCTTTTTCCTGAAAATGTTCAACTTTTTCTTGTAATTTTTTTTCTCACAAATTTGTAACTTTTTCCTTTAAATTTTCAACTTCTTTCTCCTAAATTTGCACGTTCATTTGGATGCTGGTTAAATTCCATGTAATTAAATTGTAATTTTGAACTTTTTAATGTTTAAATTAGCATCTTTTGTCACATCTTTGCACTAATTCCCATTTCTGTGTTTGTAGCTGAAGCTGAAGTGGAGAACACTGACGTTCATCCTGGTTTATCATCCGATGCCACGTTAAGGCTGTCGGTGTTCCTCATAACTGAAGATTGACCATAATAATAACTGGAGATTCTCCAGAATTTGCAGCCAATCACCACTTGTATTAGCCCAGTAAAATGAAATGACTTAACAAACTGGTGAAACATTCACTCACATTTCCAACACACTGAGACTGGAAATTGTGATTTGGAAATGAAAGTGAAATTTGTAACGATGGCAGTCAGACAATCTCAGGGTTTCAGGGTTGCCCTAATGTTTCGCTAAATGAGTATTTAATATCAAAAATTGGAAAATGGCAGTGAGCCACATGGGTAATTGGCAGGCAGGGCTGCTAACTGGAACAGTAGGAGGCGACCACGTCTAGGTGAGATCAGCCTAATTGGATCCTGGACGTGTGCTGGAGATGGCTACAAGTTCCTGAGGACTGGAAAGGCACCGTTAGCCTGAAGAGGAGCTGGCAACGGCGGGAAGGTTCTGGACGGAAAACAACCAAATGATTACACTTCTGAGTGAGACGAGTCAGACCAGGATAATAAACAATCATAATCATGTTAATTGGTGGCATGAAGGCAGATTTTTTTCATTTGTTGATAATTCAGCATAAACTGGAAACAGCCTGGATAATTATGGACAAAAGAGAAGTGATTTGCGTAAACAAGGGGAGACAGCTAAACCCAGACGCCATCTTTGTTTAGAAGTATCATCTGCATGTGTTAGCACTGCATGCATCATTATTTGTAGCGTGTAACATGTTCAGTATTTATATGAAGGGGGCTGAACGTTCATAGTGGGTCAAATCTGACCAAATGTGGTTTATATTTCAACTGCAGGGATCCAAGCACTGCAACACTGATGGGAGAAGTGTGTGGACCGAAGGGGAAAAAATAAACCACATGTGGTCAAATTTGACCACTAGGAACTTTTCAGCCCACCTTGCATGTTTGAGGAATGAGTGTTGGAAGGAAACAGCCGATACCCAAAGATCTGCAGAGAAGTTTTCAGAGATGATCCACAAAACCAAAACGACAGACGCTGACCTCCACCAAGGCTCCTTCCCTCCCTCATGGATCACCTCCAAAAGGTAGCAGGTCCATGTGTTGGCCAAGAGCCACTTCTGCTAAAAATTTCATCCAAATCCATCCAGTAGTGTTTGCATAACCCTGCTGACAAACAAGGAAGTCAACATGGATGAAAACAGCTCCTTGGTGGAGGTAAATATGGTCTGTGTTCTGTGACATCATCTGGTCTGTAACGTCAAACAGAGCAAAATGTGAAATAGGAAGGTAGCTTTTCAGCCAGTTGTCCATTGAGCTCCTGACAGGAGGAGGTTTGGTATAAAAATGGTTGCAATTCCTAAACTGTAACTCCAGTCTGGGTGGAAATGCCCTCAAATTAAAGTGGAGAGTCTGAACTTTAAGATCATGTTGATTATGTAACTGTGTCTTGAAGATCTTTTGGCAAACACCTGAACAAACCTTGAGTCAGTGTTAAGGACCTAACTGTATCTTTCCCCATTCTGGCATGTTTACTTACAGTATATTATGGCCACAATAGGTAGATTTTTCTGCTAACATTAGCTGGTCTGATAAGATAAGATAAGATAAGCCTTTATTAGTCCCACAACGGGGAAATTCCAGGATTGCAACAGCACAGGGATAGCAACACTCAGAGCAACAATCAGAAGGCAAGAAAAAAAACAAGCAAGCAAGAGCAGCTAATATACATACATATGTACATATTACTATAAAATATATATATATACACACACACACACACACAGACACACAGTGCAGAGCATTGTAGCTAGATGGAATAAATATGTAAATATATAAACACACAGTACGGAGCATTGCAGCTAGGTGGAATAAATATGTAAATATATTGTCACCATGGGTTGAGATGCCGTCTCGGCACTCAGCCCATGTTTCCCCTCATCCCTGCTTCCCATTGAGCAGCGTCTCAGCTGGCCCCCAGCTGGCAGCATTATGGACAGCTGGGGCCAATTAGTCTTCATCAGCTGGGGCGCTGCCAATGAGGATAAATAGGAGCAGCCTCGATGACTCGGGGCTGCGACATAAACACATTGCTAAGCTGAAGCCCCTTCGTCTGGTGTCAGCTTCTACTCTTCTTGCAGCATTCCTGTGTTTGTATCCCGCTGTGAGTATGTACGTCTTGCTACCCCCACGTCCGGTACGAGCTGCTTACCTCTGCGCTGTGCAACCTGTGAGTGTACGTCTGCATGAGTATCTGTGCTCTCCTCATCCCTTCCCCTTTTCCCTGAATAAAATATCACGACTCACTGGCTTGTCCCTGGCTCTGATTGCCCGGCTCCCTAGAGCCGGATATGACAGTATGTCGCAGCCAGAAGAGTTGCCGGCGGCCGTGAGTCGCCGTGGAAATGTACCTTTCTGTCCGGGTGTCTGCGCTGCTAGCATGCCGTTTCCCAGGAGTCACTTCCGGCGCCAGGGCGACGAGCTGAGGTCCATCTCGGAGGCTGTCGACGGGACGTTCTTCACCCTGCACGACGCCTCCAACGCGAGACGCTGGCATCCGGGCCGTGCTGAGGAACTCCTGGACTGTCACCCTCACTCTCTGTACCATCTGGAGGACAGTGCCAGGATAGACGCTGCAGGTACACAGCGAGAGAAGCTCCACGGGGTGGATGGAAATCCCGGCAGGGAGTCGAAGTGGGCGACGTCTTTCCCCGCTTCGGAGTCCCGTTCCTGCCGCTATTCCAGTCCGGGAGTTCGCGCCAACCAGAGGACTTCCCCCGACCTGCGCCACGTCACTCGGGATTCCCTTCAAGGAGCCGCAGCTGACAGCAGTTATGTCCGGGGTCGAGTGGCTGTCGCGAGCTCTACTGTGTTTCCTGTCACCACCTTCAGGCATGTGGCGGCGGCAGTGAGATTGATGGAGAGGACTTCAGGGCTACGAAGCTTTCCCGTGCTCGACGCCTTCCTCGTCTCGATCTCCGATCTGGAGCGGCGAATCCTGGGTTTCCCCCTCGCTTCGTCCCCTGGGAGTAGTCGTCATCACATCGCCGAGTCACCTCTACACGAACCTCGTCCGGATCCAGTTCTGGGTCATCGTCAGGACCGTTCCTCCCACGCAGCTGTCATCCCTTCGCCTCGTCAGTGTGGAGATTCTACAGCCTCGTCCCCTGAGCCTCGTTCCCCCGCTGTCATTCCTGGACATTCGGGCTGGCTCACCCCGGCTGTTTCCCCCTCCTCCTCGACGCGCTTCCTGACCGCTGTGTGTGCCTGGAATCCCGGCCTGGTGAGCTCTCTGCTGGAGACAACGCGAGCGACCCTCAGACGAATTCCCGGGGGGTCCTCCGTTATCGCCGGGCGGGGAGAGGAAGAAGCAGATTCCACTACAGCAGGCGATACTCAACCTCCAGGGGGCAGGCAAGTCATTGTTTTTTCACACCTGCTTAATGATTTGCTCTGTCACATCCCTGGAGGAGAAGTTCAGGGTTCGCAGCTCCCTGAACTCTCCCCACCTGCTGTAACCTGTATGCCTAATCCCGCATCCTCTGTGTCTCTCTCCGCCGAGCGGTCCCCGGCTCCGGGTCAACGTGGTGGGATATGGAGAGGGCCTGTGGTTCCGCAGCTACATTGCGGACGGAGGAGGGGGACTGACTGCTGCGTGGAGTCTACGCCGACGACTGAGCGTCCCCGGGTCTCCACGGAGGAGCGGTTCGGTCCGGCGGGACGAGATTCTTCTGGCTTCACGCCGAGTGGATCGTCGGCGGGGTTACCTGAGCTGGAGGGATCTCAAGCTGCGCTGACCATCGTGCTGGCTGCGGGGCCCGACGCGGCTAGATGGGAGCCTGACAACGACCTCCTGACGACGGATCCTGGATCTTCGCAGTCCTGGACGGCGTCAGAACCCGAGATCAGGCGAGTGCTCTCCTTTCTTTTCTCTCTTTTTATCCCCGAGCACTTCAGCCTATCTCCAGGGGAGACGAGCCGGGTGCAGCCGTCCGCTGCGTCTGAACTCGTCTCGCCGGGTTCTGGCGCTGCCGGTGATCCTGATCCCGGTTCTGTTTTCTCTTCTGAGCCTTCTTCCAGGGTCACCGGCAAGGAGTTGCTGTTCCTCGTGGTGCTGGAGGGTCCGGGTTCAACGTTGGAGGTCGGTTCTGGTGCAGTATTCAACGTGGGTTCGCCTGAGGCCCAGTCGGGGTCCAACGTGGGTTCGCCTGAGGCCCGATCGGGGTCCGACGTGGGTGCTGCCCCAGTATTGTCCAGGTCCGGTGAGGAGGTGGCCGTTTTCCTGCGGCCTGACGCCCGCCGCCCTCGTCATCGGCTCTCCCCTGAGCCTCTTCCACCGGGATCCGCTCTGATCCTTCGTCCGTCTCAACGGTCCTGGTGGTTGAGTGATGCGGGTCGACGACCCGACCCACAGAACTTTCGGTTCGGTGATCTGGTTCCCCCACTGGTCTGTTTCCCTCTGGGCAGCCTGGTTCGGCTGCCGGTGGACTGGATTCCTGGGATCTGGGTCCAGAGTTCGCCGTCCGAACACTTCTCTTTCCCTGATTCGCCAGCTGGACGATGGGCGGGGAGATCTCCGGAGCCATCTCGGCCATTTTTGGACTCTGCCTGCCATTCACCTCGGGTGTCACTTTTTCTTTTGTTATTAAGGTCACTCGGGTGTAATGTTTTGTCCTGTTGGTGGATTCGTTTTTATAGTGCTGTGTTTTCCATCGCTCATGCTCAGCATTTTACTTTTTGTGCCATGTTTTTAGCCTCGTTTTTTGTATTGTAGAGTTATGTTTTGTTTTCCGTAACACCATGCTCTGCAGTTATCCATTTATTCCAGTCACTTTCATTTCTTTAGGTGACTGGGTATTTATATATTCGTGTGTGTGGGTTTTTCTTTGCCTGCACTCAGTATTTCTTTTTTGTCCTGTTGGTTCATTATAGTCATGTGCCTTGTTTTCCGTAACACCATGCTCTATAATTGTCCTTTGTTCCAGTCACCCTCACTTTTCTTGGTGACTGTGTGTATGTACTTAAATTAGCGCTGTGTATAGGTTCCCCTTTATTTAACCGTACTCAGCATTTTTTGCCCTGTACCTTTTTGGTGGTTCTTTTTTCCTTGCTCTGGGTCACGCATGGTTGGTACTCTCTGGGTAGTATGTAACCGGCGTGCTGACCCAGTTCTTCTCCCCATCTGTACCTGGGTTAATTATTCTGTTTTGTCAGTATTGTATTTGGGTTTTTCTTTCCCGCTACCCTACATTGCCCCATTGGTGTTGTCCTTCCCTTGGCTTCTTCCCCTCCGGTCCGCCTCCCTTCCTCCCACCCTAGGTGGGGGGGGGGGGGGGGCTGGGATGTTCCTGGTCGTTCAGGAGCCCGACCTTAAGGGAGGGGCTCTGTCACCATGGGTTGAGATGCCGTCTCGGCACTCAGCCCATGTTTTCCCTCATCCCTGCTTCCCATTGAGCAGCGTCTCAGCTGGCCCCCAGCTGGCAGCATTATGGACGGCTGGGGCCAATTAGTCTTCATCAGCTGGGGCGCTGCCAATGAGGATAAATAGGAGCAGCCTCGATGACTCGGGGCTGCGACATAAACACATTGCTAAGCTGAAGCCCCTTCGTCTGGTGTCAGCTTCTACTCCTCTTGCAGCATTCCTGTGTTTGTATCCCGCTGTGAGGATGTACGTCTTGTTACCCCCACGTCCGGTACGAGCTGCTTACCTCTGCGCTGTGCAACCTGTGAGTGTACGTCTGCATGAGTATCTGTGCTCTCCTCATCCCTTCCCCTTTTCCCTGAATAAAATATCACGACTCACTGGCTTGCCCCTGGCTCTGATTGCCCGGCTCCCTAGAGCCGGATATGACATATATAAACACACAGTGCGGAGCAATGTAGCTAGATGGAATAAATATATAAATATAAACACACCCAGTGCAGAGCATTGTAGCTAGATGGAATAAATATGTAAATATATAAACACACACAGTGCAGAGCATTGTTGCTAGGTGGGATGAAACAGCATAACCGTCTATTTAGTTATCCTACATGGTATGATTATGTGCCCATACATATTCTCACCCTCCATAGCGACCGGTATGTTCCTAGTTGTATGCCGGAGAGGACCATTGTGTAAGTCTATTGCATCTTTTGCATTCAAAAAAAACTATTAGTTTGTTACGTCTTTTTGCTATCTCTGCGAGCAGCCCTGCTTAGGTTGTACAGTCTGACAGCCGTTGGTAGGAAGGACCTACGAAACCTCTCGGTTGTGCACCTGGGATGAGGTAGTCTGCTGCTAAATGAGCTCCTCAGTGCATCCAGTATGTCCTGCATAGGGTGGAATTCGGACTCCAGCAGAGATGACAGTTTAGCCACCGTCCTTCTCTCTCCTATATCCTCCATTGGATCAAGGCGCTGCCCCAGGACAGAGCTAGCTTTCTTAATCAGTTTGTTCAGTCTCTTCCTATCGGCTGCAGTAATGCCACTGCCCCAGCAGACCACTCCAAAAGTGATGGCTGATGCCACCACCGTGTCATAGAATGACTTCAGCAGCGCCCCTTGTACACCAAAAGACCTGAGTCTCCTCAGCAGGAACAGCCTGCGCTGTCCCTTCTTGTAGAGTGCGTCAGTATTGTGTGACCAGTCTAGTTTATTGTTCAGATGAACACCCAGGTACTTATAGGATGTCACCATCTCAATGTCTGTTCCCTGTATATTTACTGGTGCTGTGAGGGGCTGCCCATGCCTGCGGCAGTCCACCACCAGCTCCTTAGTTTTCCTCGCGTTGATCTGGAGGCAGTTCCGATGGCACCAGTCCACAAAGTCCTGGATAAGCCCTCTGTACTCAGCTTCATCTCCGCTGGAGATGAGACCAACGATCGCAGAGTCATCAGAGAACTTCTGTAGATGGCAATGTGTTGTGTTGTGTGAGAAGTCCGCAGTATAAAGAGTGAACAGGAAGGGAGCCAGCACCGTTCCCTGGGGGGCCCCCGTGCTACTGATGATCGTGTCGGAAACACAGTCCCGGGTTCTCACAAACTGAGGCCGGTTCGTGAGGTAGTCCAGGATCCATGATGACAGGTGCTGGTCCACCCCTGCGCGCAGCAGCTTGTCCTTCAGGATCATCGGTTGGATGGTGTTGAAAGCACTGGAGAAGTCAAAGAACATGATCCTCACCATATTCCCGGGCTTCTCCAGGTGGGACAGAGAACGGTGAAGGAGGAAGATCACCGCATCCTCCACCCCAATGCCATGCTGGTAGGCGAACTGGAGTGGATCCATCGCTGGTTCCACCAGGGGGCGGAGATGAGCAAGGAGCAGTCTCTCCAGGGTCTTCATCAAGTGGGACGTCAAGGCCACCGGTCTGAAGCTGTTCAGGTCTTTGGGGTGGGAAGTTTTTGGTACAGGTACCACACAAGATGTTTTCCACAGCTGTGGTACCACGGCCGGGATTTTGGACTGATTTCGAGGTCAGACTGCTGGGTACAAACTGGGGAGGAGTCCACTAGCCTTCCGCTAGCTTGGCTGCAACTTGGCGTCCCATTATGACTATTTTCTATATATTCTGTTCATGCCTGCTAGATGCCCGTTTTCCCAGCCAGATTGTCTACAAACCTTTTCACCACTTATTCAACTCTTAGACGTTAACTTATTTTATTGTAGCTCATTACACTCGGGAATGGACGCCTCCTCAATTAGCAACGGCTGTTGCAGAGTTATCCTTCAGTCATTCAGGGTTCCAGACGATTACAACTCAGCAGTAGATGTTATTTTTTAACAAGGCTGATGGAGGGAGGGGGTATTCACAAACGAAGCTTGCAGTGCATATATATATACAGTAACTGTAAATTAGACACAAATGCACAAGAATAAAGGTGTAAAATCCTCATAAAAGTTGGCAAATTATAAATTCAGAAAGTTGCAAATCACAATGTATTTACATAGAGTAAACATTTAACAGGCATCCAGATGAGCGATGCAAATTTATAAGAAGAAAGTTGAAAATTTACAGGAAAAGAGTTGCACATTTTTTAGAAAAAAAGTGGCAAAAAAATTGCAATTAAGGCGGTTGGCAACCAGCCTACAGGTGGATTCCCGCCACAGACTTCGCTCAGTAAACATCACTCTATGTATCAGAAGTCAGAATTCTTCTCAGTTGGCAGCCTCTTCTTTGTCTTCTTCACTTAAAAAAGTCACTAATTTATGAGGAAAAAAGGTCATACGTTTTTGAGAAAAAACTTGCAGATTTATGAGAAAAATATAAATTTCTGAGGAAAAAGTTGCAGGTTTATGAGAAAACAATTAGAAATTTTCAAAAAAGTCACAAATTTTTGAAAAAAAGGTAAATGTATGAGAAGAAGTTGTAGATTCATGAGAAAAGTGTCACTAATTTATGAGAAAAAGTTCTAGATTTATTGAGAAGAAGAAGAAGCTTTATTGTCATTGTAGACTAAGATACAATGAAATTCTGTTTAGCAGCAATCACTTTGAAGCAGCTACAGTATTAATGTGTACTAAAATAAATATGTATGAAAGTGAATATGTAATAAGCTAAAATCAAAAGGCAATATACTGTATATATATACAGTATATATATATATATATATATATATATATATATATATATATATTTGTACTTATTTTGTACCCGTAGGTAGATTTGTTTTGCAGTCTGGTGACACGCCACCAGCTGCCGGTCGCTGCGTGCGCAAGCGCCCCTTAACTCCCTAACCTGCATGTTTTTAGCATGTGGGAGGAAACCTGAGAAATCCCGGAGTAAACCCACGCAACACGGGGAGAACATGCAAACTCCACACAGATCACTGTTGGCCGGGGGCAGGGATCGAACCCACGATCTCATGATCCCCACGATCCCCCGGCCGAAGGTAAAACTGTGCTGCCGCAGTGCTAACCACTGCGCCACCGTGCAGCCAACACGGTTGACTGCATATATAAACAGATATGTATTAAAGCCATGAAAAAAATCACTAAGTCATGGGAAAAAGTTGGACGTTTATGAGAAAAAGGTTACAAATTTGAAAAAAGTCACAAATTTTTGAGGAAAAAAGTTGCAAATTTACAAGAGATTAAACATAAATAAGAAAAACAAAATTGTGAATTTACCAGAAAAATGTTCTAGATTAATGAGAAAAAAGTTGCAGATTTATGTGGAAAAGGTTACAAATTTGAAAAAAGTCACAAATTTTTCATAAAAAACTGTTCTAGATTTAGGGAAAAAAAGTTGCAAATTTACAAGAGAAAAAACACAAATTTATAAGAAAAGTCACGAATTTTTCAGAAAACCAAAATTGTGAATTTACCAGAAAAATGTTCTAGATGTCAAAAACGCCCCTCTGGGGCAGAAAGACAGACCCACACGCTGAACTGTAGTTGTGACATTTATTGACAAAGGAGAACAAAAATTTCAAAACTGTGCAGATGGTACAAAAATACAAATTACTAACTAACTAACTAACCCGCACTTATATAGCGCTTTTCTAGTCACAAAGACCACTCAAAGCGCTTTCATTAATACTAACCCTCTATTCTAAGGGCCTATAGGAAACAGATATCTAGGGACAATTTAGAACAGCCAATTAACCTAACATGCATGTTTTTGGCATGTGGGAGGAAACCGGAGAAATCCCGGAGTAAACCCACGCAACACGGGGAGAACATGCAAACTCCACACAGATCACTGTTGGTCGGGGGCTGAGATCGAACCCACGATCCCACGATCCCCACAATCCCCCGGCCAAGGGTAAACTGTGCTGCCGCAGTGCTAACCACTGCGCCACCGTGCAGCCCAAATAAGGGTAACTTACAGAGAATGGCACGCCAGAGCAGGAATGGCTCTGGAGGAGGAGAGGAGAATATACGGAGGAATAAAGTTCATTCAACTCCAAAAAATGCAAACAAAGCATCAATACTTACGATGCAACAAAACAGTGAACAGACAGGCCAACAAATGAGCGGCAGGTGCGAGCAGCTGAACTGGCAGGTGACCTAATTACCTAACTGCTCACCGCTGAGATGACAGGAGACTGTGAGCAGCGAATGGGAGTGTCTGGAGAAAGGAGGGCACAAAAGACTAAAAACCCAAAAGATATATACATGAACTGATAAATAATAATAACAGACATACAATACGCAAAAATAAGTTAAGAGTCCGGGCTCTGTGGAAACACTGTGCCAGACTCATGACACTAGATTTATGAGGAAAAAAATATGCATTTATGAGAAAAAAGTTGCAGATTTATGTGGAAAAGGTTACAAATTTGAAAAAAAGTCACACATTTTTCAGAAAGAAAAACTGTTTTATATTTATGAGAAAAAAGTTGCAAATCTGAAAAAAAAAAAAGTCTTATGGGGAAAAGTTGCAAAATTTGCGAAAAAAGTCAAAAATTTATGAGCTTTTTTTGCATTTCTAAATAGTGCTTCAAAGTCGTTGTGTAACATGATATAAAAAGGTCGATGAGGACATTGGTGGGGGGGGGTGCAGCTTAACCTCCTGACCCCTGGCCGGGTCATATGCAATGCAAAACAATTAATGCAAAATATCCCCAAAACAGGTCTGAGTAATGAAGAGGGTTAAGACAACCTTTGTGAACTGTGAACTGGTGCAAAACTGGACTTGGATCCACTCATAAATGATATCTGCTTTTCTGACGATGTCATAATTCGGCCCTTAGTTCTAAACCTGGGACTGAATCCGACACTCGCCTTCGCCGTCATCCTCCCTCCAGAGTCAGACCGTCACTGTTTCTGCAGCAGAATAATAAAGCTCCCATCTTTTTAAAGACCTTTTAATCATTCCTGCCTCTCCCTCCGTGTCTGTCACACGTCCCTCCGGCAGAATATGGATCTGTTTTCAGCCGCCGTCAAATGCCGGATGGAGAATTCACATTCACAGATAATCTAATATTCTCCTTCTGTGGCATCTGCACTCATCTGTTTGTCCTTGGCTCCGACTTATCTCCGCTGCCTTTTTGTCGCATCTCGCTTCAATATTCTTTACCCGCGGCTAAACCACTTTTAGGCATATTAATGGCCGACCCTGAAACTTCCTTGGGACTCAAAGTAAACAGGCGCTGACCGGGCGGGCTCCCAGCTGATCCACACTCACCGCTGACGGGGCAGCGGATGAAGGGAAGGCTGGGTGGACGTCCCGCAGCTCGTTTCCTGTCTTCGTCCTGAAACATTTACTGCAGATGCGCTCAAGGATGTGTCGTATAAAGACACAGGGCCTCACACTGGAACACGTTCAGAGAGGACTTAAAGAGGACTTATACGTTTTTCCTCACATTTCTACACAGTTTCTATTTTTTATTGAAAAGTCTGTGACATGCTTTGGTCTAAATATGTCAGGGAGTAAAGACTGCAGCATCATTTCCCACCCACACTGAACTCTGTTTATCTCTTTAAATGCTAATGAGCTACAGTTTACGCCATAAGATCGGTGGTTGAGGCTAATGTTAGCAGGCTAGCTCCCTCTGTCGGAGAACCAGAGCTGGAGTTGCACTTATCATCCTGATTAGCCAAACGTGGCACCTATGTGGAGACAGACTTTATTTCATAGAAATACACACAGAAACAGAAACTCATGACACTAAACTGCTGTTAGCCACTAGAAGCTAGCTGCTTCAACAAATGCACAAGCTGAAGTTGGATTTTATCATTTCCATAAGAGACTAAAGGTGCGTTCACACCAAACGCGAACGGGCAAATTTTTCACACGGCACGATTACATTATAACTCAATGTAAACATGCAAACAGACATGAATCCTTCGGAGTGAGATGCAGACAGGCGAAGTCGCCTTTAAAACGTCTGCAGCTGTGTTCGACCTGCTGTGGAAATTCCCAGAATAACGTCATGCTTATGTTCATATTATCCAACCGGGGGCTAGTCTGAAAATGTTGTCTCAAGCCTCCAAAAGTTCACAAGATGAGGGGTATTTACATTGCTAGTTTTCTAGCTTGCTAGCTGGTCCGTGACAGGAAACCGTGGGTAAATAACGACATCCCGATTCAGCTGAAGGGCTCCTGGTCCTCCTGAGTCTCCAGGTGAGTGAGTCAAATTTTCAAACTAGTTTAGTCTGCAATAGTGATGCCTTTACTCCGGTGATGACAGAATCTCAAAGCTAGCAGCTAGCTAGCTAGCTAGCCTGGGGCACAAACGTGCAACTGCGCAAATTCGTG
This sequence comes from Pholidichthys leucotaenia, assembly GCA_020510985.1. Classification (NCBI taxonomy): domain Eukaryota; kingdom Metazoa; phylum Chordata; class Actinopteri; order Cichliformes; family Pholidichthyidae; genus Pholidichthys; species Pholidichthys leucotaenia. The sequence continues at coordinate 6,783,789 of CM035839.1, read as the reverse complement.
TGTACTCGGGTCTTCCCATTCACTTTATATAGATTTGCGTCACCCGCTCACGTTTGGTGTGAGCGCAGCTTAATGATACCTATGAGGTGATAACATTGTTGTGGCTTCACTTAGGACTCTCTTGATGCAGTTAACAAGCTAACTAGCAGCTGGTAAAGTGGCACATGTCACATGACCCACCAAACCAGCTCAAGAGGTCACTGACTTCTGCACTACACAGTATTGAATTTGATTGTACATGTGTGTGAAATGACAATCAGCCTCCTCTATTCTGTATTACGCTCTTTGTGGTGCTTAGCAACAACTAAGCTACTTCCGCCCTCCCAAGAGAGCAGACGCTTTTTTCTTCTCTCCTGCTGATTTTTTCCTCCCCTCCTGCTACTGGATCCCAGCTTGCTGTTGTCTGTCTGCGTCTAACTGCGACCGCCGAAAAGAAATTATGGAGTTAATAAGCTGGGCTTTGAACACAATTGACACTATTTTTTCAACAAGGAAAAGTGCTCCGGGGGAAGCTGTCTGCCCCGCTGGAACGGCTCCAGTGGGCTATCTATGTGACACGGGTAATTGGAATGCTGTGTCTCTCTAGGGCAGCACGGTGGTGCAGTGGTTAGCACTGTTGCCTTACAGCTAGAAGGTTCCTGGTTCGAATCCCCAGGCTGGCAGGGGTTGGAACCTTTCTGTGTGGAGTTTGCATGTTCTCCCTGTGCTGCGTGGGTTTACTCCGGGGGCTCCGGTTTCCTCCCACAATCCAAAGACATGCATGTTAGGTTGATTGGTTGTTCTAAATTGTCCCTAGATATCTGTTTCCTATAGGCCCTTAGAATAGAGGGTTAGTACTAGTGAAAGCGCTTTGAGTGGTCTTTGTGACTAGAAAAGCGCTATATAAGTGCAGGTTAGTTAGTTAGTTAGTTAATCTTTCTATCGAAGATATTGAAGATTTGTTTATCTTCGTAATCTTGGTGATTGGGATAATTCTGATTGGGACGGGAATTGTCTTGGTTTACCGCAAATTGCTGAAGATGGATTCAACCTATCAAAATGCTGGCCAGGCGAGGTGCATCCAACAAATTGAGAAACTGGAGAAGACCCTGATAGCGACTACTGGAGAACTGTCTCGTAAGGTGGATTACATCATGGGTTCGCTCAGGTCTTTCCACGACGAATTCAAAGCTGCGCAATGAAGGATTAATGTACTGAATCTACAGAAGAAATACAAGTCTTCTCTGTGATCAGTCCTATTTGGCATTATTATTCCCCATGAAAATTCCTCCTGGCTGTCTGCAGACTGTGTTTTTTTCAAAATCATGAGCACAAGGCCTTGGACAGCCAGCTGCAGCGCCAGATAAGCCTGGGCGCCAGACAGACAAAACATCTTCTGCCAAGGGTCCTTGGGTCTCTCTTATTATCATCAACACTGCTCAACACCGCACACACATTGATTCATGAACTGATTAAAGATATACTGTACACTGCTCTCTTGTGTCTTGTGAATTCTGAGTTGTTGCTCTGTGCTATTGAGAGATTTTTTTTTCATTGTAATCATAATCTGCTTAAAAATATGCTGTATTTTGATAACAAAGTTTTTTTTTCTCCTCCCCCCTTGTGTCGTTCCCTCCCTTCCCCTCCCTTTCTTATCTATCTCTGTTTGATGAGGCGCCTATTATGGCTGCCGTGTCGTTGTGTCGCGCGCATGCGCACCAATGTCAAGTCAAGTTCCTCGTGTGTTTTTTTACATGCTTGGCAATACAGTTTATTCTGATTCTGATTCTGATTCTGATTATAGTCAGGAGGGACTAGTTTAACTGGCAGAGGAGAATATCTGGTTAAATTGCGGGGACCATGACACTGGGGTCGTTCTCAGTCAGTTCTGGGAAATTTGACAGAACGGGGTAAAACTGAGAGGGAACCGAATGGACGTTGCAGACACTCAGTACCATTTGAGTTAAGAACCCCATGGACAGGAAGTGTGCTCCAGAACAATAAGCCTTTTCAAAAGTTTCTCCTAACCATCCCATCTGAAAGAACGACTGAGTGAAGGTGTACTGCAAACAGAACTGCTGTACTTCAAATGTAACAGAAATGCATGGAGGGCAAGTAAAATATGGCAAAAAATTAGAGGTGCGTTTGAACCACAGGTTGCACTAGAATTTATTGCCGTCCATCAACATGACGGACACCGTTGTAAATATTCGGTCATGACTCAGGGGGACTTTTAATTATAAAACTACGACTATAAACGTCAGATTGCCCCTTCAAAAATTATAGATATACAGTGATCCCTCACTTATCGCGGTTAATGGGTTCCAGAAACGACCGCGAAAAGTGAAAAACCGCGAAGTAGTGTCACCCCTAATGATGTCATCCATAAATAATACGTACGTTCATTCTCTCACTCTCTCTCTCTCATATGATACGTGTGTGTGTGTGTGTACGTGTACATACATACGTAGATGTAAATAAAGTGTACATAAATATGTTTTTAGAACTCTTTTATTCTTATAACAAGATACGTAACTCAAGATGAAGATGATTTACTTCACAGGTTAATGAGAGCTTTACTGCTCCTCAGGTGACGCCTCATCGTCAGGTGCTAGAAGCGCAGGATCATCGAGGGCAGCTTCCGATAGAGCTGGAGAAGCTGCAGGAGGCGGCGTAGTGGCTCGACGGGAAGACTATTTCGCACAAAATGGCACAAGAGAACAGCGAAAAGTTCCACGCGGCGAGACTACGTAACACGAGCGATAAAGAGCAATGAATGCGGTCTTCCTTCCCTTCATGGGCGCTCGGCAGGGAGAGGAGGTGGGTGAAACGTCTCGGCCAATCAGCTCGCGAGATTTCCGAGCTGAGCCAACACGAGAACAGCGAACAGAGAGGTGGGGCTCTCAGTGTTGATACCTGATGGTCTAATGTAGTCTCCCTGCCTTCTGCTAGCGCCCGCCCATTATTTCTCAATTTTGAATTTTTGATGAATATTTTTGAAAAATCCGCGATGCACTGAAGGCGCGAAAGGTGAAGCGTGAAGTAGCGAGGGATCACTGTATTTACTTTTTTAGTGGTTAGTATATTTGAAAAGGAGTCTTCAGTCAAAGCGTTTAGAAAAGGATGAGCCTCCAGCTGAGAAACAAAGGTGATGAGGAGCGACACAAAACTGGATTTAAAACGTTTTTATTTCAGCTGCTCCACAGTGATCTTTTTTTCATCATTCAGCAAAGGGAAGTATCATTTAGGGCTGTATTTCAGTCTGTAAAAACCTCCTTGGTTATAAATTTGATGATTATTTTTATCTACGTATACGGCTTACTGGTCACATTGATAACCAAAGCCCCTGCAGCAGCACTCCGACAGCAGACCACCACTGAGGGTCCTCATCAGTCAGTGGGGAGAAAAACAGGGCAGCAGTTATGTCAATCAGTCAGATTTCATTTATAAAGCACTTTTCATGCAATGTAGCAGCTCAAAGTGCTGATAAAAATGATAGCACCAAGGTGCTGATGCCTCGGCGCCACAGCCTTGGTGGGGGTATGCGTTCTGGGGTCATCACCAAAATGTTATGGGTTCCTCTCTAGCCCAAGGACCACCTCTGGTGAAAATTTCATCCAAATCCATCCAGTAGTTTTGAAGTACACGCATACAGAGTGAAAATAATCTGCAGTTCACATGCCCGTACTGTTGGCAGCAGCCAAGAGTCACCAAACTGATTTAAACAGCTGTAATCCAAACAAAAGAAGAGCATGTGGCAGACGTTTTAAATGGTGGAAGTGATGGAGGTACGTGAATACGATGACAATCAAGACGAACAGGAGCTTTGGCTGTTTAGTGGCAGAGGAAGAAAACTGATGGGCAAAAAGACATTTGCTCACCCAGTATTGGTGGATTGCTCAGTACTTCCCTCTGGCGGGAGTTTCCGGGCGCATGTGCAGTTCACTGCGACCATTTGGGGGTGAGGAATGTTGGGACTTGTAGTTTTTAGCAAGTTTTTAACGAGTTTTACATCGTTCTTCCTCTGCAAAACTTAACAGCAAAACCAGTGTGAAAACAATCGATGTGATGAATAAATGGTGCATTTGCTGAATACATGGGTTTTTTTTTTCAGTAACCGCTACAGTTCAGCTTCATGTGCTGTAAAAAAAAATGTCACAAAAAAAAGTACTGTATTGTGCTGTAAAAAAAAGGTCGCACTGCTGCCTCTAGTGGCCCGGCATAGTTATTACAATGCCTTTTTCCCAGCTCCATTGACGTTAAAGGTGAGTTAAATTTGTGTTTATTTCAAAAACAAAGCCTTATCTTGGAATTCTGGCAAATTAAAAGTCGAGAAAATATGGCGATACAATGATACAAGCCTTTAGTTGCTCTTAATTTTGATCGGGTGAGCTGAAACAGACAGGTGGACAGACAGATACACAGACACATTGAGCGATTATTGTATGCCTCCATTTTCACTGAATAATAACCAACATACAGTGAAAGCCATAACATAGTCTCAACCACTCACCCACACACACACCATGAAAAACCACCAGGTAAAACATTTAAAACTGAGCTGAGGAAGAGTTATACTATGATAATATCTGATACAAACCAATTTATTTTCAATTGACTGACTTTTAATATACTTTTTCTAATGAGAAATATTTTTTCTAATGAAAATACTTGTAAATAATGCAATAATTCCCACCACAGAACGGTAGGCCTGACTGTTTAAGCCACCCAGCTGCCACAGAGGCAGGCAGTGTATGTGTCCCCATCCCTTCATCCCCACCACTACCCTGCACCGCTTCTCCAGATGTTGACTGCTGATGTGTTTGACACCCCTTATGCACAGAGTAGCCACAAAAACAGCGGTCACAAAGCAAAGCTAATTGCAGCAACGGTTTGACTTACTGGGTCATCCTACTAAACTTAAGAAAATGAGGCAGAATGACACAAGATACAGTAGACTACTGTGGATTAGTGAAGCAGACGGGACCAGGGATGTGGCGGGACGACTGACATATGTACAGAAGTGAAAACCACAGTCACTAAGCTAACTCTGTTAGCACTGCCAATGTGAGGATTTTGACGCTCCCGGGGATGATCCCACCATCGACAAGATGGGTGGAGCTAAAGATGGAGGGGTGGATGTCACAACGTGGAAGAATTTTTTTTTTTTTTTTTTTAATTTTATATAGTTTTTACATTTATGTTGCATGTTTGTTGTTTTATAATTTGCATGTTTTGTAGTTTTTATATTTTAATCAGTGTGTTTTTTAAATTGGAAACGTTGTCTACTTCCACCATGCGCTTCCCCTAATTGCTGATCAGCAGCACCTGTGTTGATTGGGGATGTGCAGCACCTGTGGCTGCACATGATATAAAAGGGGCTCTGGCAGTCCAGAGGAGAGCCCTGCCTGAGGGGAAGCCCCGGCCGGAGGAGAGCCCTGCCAGGACAGCCGGCCAGATGAAAGCTCTGCTGGACAAGAGGAGGCTGCTGGTCCCAGGAAAATGGCTGAAGGAGGACATGTCTGAAGAGGAGGAGCAGTAATGTCCCAGGACCACCATGATGCCGGCATTTGGGGGAGGACACTTCTGTGTGGAGTAGTTGGGGTGCTGCAAGCAAACGACAGCAAGGGGCGTCGTGAGTTGCTCTGCCTGGGCTGCAAGTATCCTGGTTTCCAGATAGCATCACCCCATGACGATGATGATGATGATGCCATAGAGAAATGGGGACATACTGCTGGCAAGTGTCTTCCCCTCTACAGCTTCCCTGAGGGCATCAGTGTCGTGGTGGCAGAAGGAGTATGGCGCTGTAGAGCAAATCCCCCTCCTCAGCGTTTCAGGGACTTTTGTTTGGTTTTTAGCCCACTTTTAATTTTTTAGTTTAGTTTTTATGTAGTATTTCATCCTATTTTACTTTCTTAGATAGTTTTAATTCTTAGCTTTTAGTTTAGGCTTTTTATCCTAGTGGGCAGTTATTTGTACATATTTTAATGTAAATAAAATTCCTTTGAACATCCTCATTTTAAACGTTTTCCCTTTATTGCTACCTGTGACTCTTCACCTGCTTTTAAAGAACCTGAAGGTATGTTTTTAATTACCCCTCGGTCACATGTCACATGTGTCACTGAAACGACAGGGTCGCTCGCTGACAAATCCTGTCATGAGTCACCTGTAAAACATGAGGATGAGGGGGTGTTATCCCCCACCCCCATCCCCATTCAGAGGCTGAAATCAAGGGCAGGACAAAGGGGGACCTTTCCCCCCAACTTGGTAAAAAATAGAGAATTATCCCTCCCAGTATGATCATAAAACTTTCGGTATTATGCTACAGGACTGATTAGATCCAGTGCACCAATTCTAAGCAGAAATACAAAAAAAGTATAAATTTGCAACTTTTGTCTCATAAATTTTGCATCCTTTTTCTCATAAAAATTTCAACTCTCTCCCATCTCTCCGTCTCAGTTGTCCTCTTGTCTGAAAGATGCAGCAGAATTCACCCCCCCCCCCCCGGCGTGTTACTTCCTCTGAAAACAAATCAGTCCGTCCACTTCCTTCTTCTTCTTCGTGCTCCTGCTTTTTTCTGTCCTGTTTCCAGCCTTCCTGACAGCGAGGCTTTGACCTCCACAACTTCTCCAAATCACAAGTGTGTCACGTCAGGAGCGAGCCGGACTCACAGCTCGGCCTCCTGGGTAAAGAGCTGACAACGGACACGTTGAGCCCCACCGTCACCTGAATGCTAAATATGTGCTACCTGAGCCACACTTTTCTACTTCATTCCCAAGTTTTGTGGCTCCATGCAGTTTTTTCTCCATTTTTTGCCCAAATGTTGCTGAAAATCTCTCCTCCTACAGCCGAGGCCGCTGACTCGTGACCCCCCCACCCCCCAGTGGAGCAGCGGCATATCTTCGTCATAAATAAATCATCTCAACATGACCCTCATGTCAAATAATCTGTTTATGGGTCATTGGAATGTCACAGAGAAACAGGATGTCCTTATTTGGTCATCTCACAGTAGCCCCACCAAGGTTCAAGCGCTGGGTTTGTGAGGAGCAGCCAATCAGAGAAAGGTGGTTTGAAGAGGGGCAGGGCTTAAAGGCTAATGAGCTAAAATAGCTGCAAATTGATGAGTAAGAAGCAGAGCCAGCGCCTGTAAGCTAACCCAGTTCACGGGTGGATACCAACTCTGTCTCTGCTGCACTGAGTGGCGGTTTCACCTTCAAGCTAGCTTACTCTCCGTTGTTGAAATGTTCACGCCAGTGATGGTGGAAAATCTTAAGACTGGGCGGCGATCACAACCAGCTTGCTCAGATGCGAACTGACGTGTGTTTGCCTCTCTAGACTGACTTTATAAGTAATCACACTGTGTGAAAAATTTGCTCCACATTTGGTCTGAACGGACCTTAACACAGAAATGCGCAGAAGCTAAATCACTAGCAAGCTAACTAGCTGTCGGCACAAGTCACATGACCCACGGACCTACTCAACAGGTGAACGTATGGATTTAAACACTGACTTCTGCACTGGACAATATTTAATTTTTTTTCTATGCTGTGTTCATTTGTGGAGAAAAATAACTGGTTAAACAAACAGAGATGATATGTTGTCCTGTATTGCTGTTATTTAATAAACTGTGCTGTATGAAAATAATATCACACGCCAAGTGGTGCGGTGCGGTATCATGAATATATCACCATGGTGACGTCTTCAGCCCTCCTACAAAACAGCAGCTCAGACTTTGTCTAAATCACATTTTTTTTAAAATATTTATATTTTGGTTCGTCTTTGCCTTTGTTGGACAGATACGGTGAAGAGGGCGACAGGAAAGGAGGTGAAGAGCAGGGTAGAGACAGACAGAAAGGATGACTCTGACGCCCCGTCTAAATCACATGTGACCGAGGTACCAGTCACATGAAGCATCCACCATCATCCTCCTCAGAAGTGGGGATCTCCTCAGCAGGACAGCACTGATCAGGAGGAGACATCAGCCCCTGAGCTCAGATCTTTAGTCGCCACACTCGTCATCTGAAGCTGTTTCTGTGCAATGCCGAATCACATTGGTGAGTTACAGAGTACCAGTTAGCCCTCATACTGTGACCCCAGATGCTTCTGTGCTGATATTTCCATTTGTTATTCATGGCTGTCCAATGAAATGAGGGCAGGCTCGTCTCTGATTGGCTTCTGGTCATCATACAGAGCAAGGTCATTCTGAGACTGATGTTTTCCCCAGGAGACAGCACTCCTTTTAGCCACCATGACCTAAAACCTGAACTGTCTAACTGTGAGAGCCGATGGTGCTGGGGCTGGCTGACCAGACACCAAAAGCAAGAGCCACAGAGAACTGCTGAAGCTCCAAAGGACAATGTGCCTTAATGCTGTATCCATATCTGTTGTCTAATTTGTGTTTGAGAGCCAGCAATCAACTACAGAGAGTTGGACTCCACCAGGGCTGAACTCTGCCATCGATCCTGTTCACGATATTTAGGAACAGCAGTTCTAGGAGAAACCAAGGAACGGAGGGCATCATGTTTGGTGACCACAAGATCTCATCTCTGCTGTCTACAGATGATGTTGTTCTGTTGGCTTTATCCAGCAATGACCTACAGGTCTTACTGGGACGGTTTGACAATCAGCACCTCCAAGTCCGAGTCCGTGGTCCTCAGCTGGAAAAGGGTGGATTGTCCTGTCCAGGTTGGGGATGGGCTCCTGCCCCAAGTCGAGGAGTTCAAGTATGTTGAGGTTTTATTCAGGAGAGAATGGAGCGGGAGATGGACCGATGGACTGGAGCAGCATCTGCAACCATGCCCAGCCAGCATGTCCACGTGGCTCCCACCACAGCTTAAACATGGGCTGTCTTCTGGGTCCATGTGGGCTTTTCCAGGGGCTTCATGTTGGCCCCATTTGTGTTTGCCCACATGGACTTTACCTGTTTCCCTATTTCCAACTTATTTTCTCATGAATTTGCTGTTTTCTTGTAAATTTGTGACTTTTTCTTGTAATTTTAGAACTTTTTCATAAATTTGTCACTTTTTTCTGATACATTTTCACTTTTTCTTCTCATAAATGTGGGACTTTAATCTCATAACTTTGCCTACGGTGCCAGCGTCACCCACATTAAGCCCATGTGGGGCCCAGGTGGGTTTAAAGCAGGTCAATAGATCAGCTGCTCACCTGTACCACAGCTAAAGTCTGTGTGGGCAGACACAGATGGAGCCAACATGGAACCTGCAGACAAACCCACATGGACCCAGAAGACAGCCCAGCTTTAACTCTGGTGGGCCCACATGGACATGCTGGCTGGGAGAGTTTACAATAAAGCAGCAAATTGAAGTAAAATGCACAAATCTGTGAGGAAAAACTGTGACAAATTGAAGTAAAAAGTTGCAAGGTTGTCAGAAAATTGCACGTAATCGTTCAAGTAGGTTCATTTTGTCTTCTTTTAATTGTTTACATTTTGTTCTTATTAAAGACAAAAATAGAAAGGAGATGTTTTTACCTTCAGCCTTCGTCACGAAGGCTGCAGTGCACAGTCGAAACATGTTAAGAAGGTAAAGACATCTCCTTTCTATTTTTGTCTTTCATAAGAACAAAAGGTAAATGGCTGCACGGTGGCGCAGTGGTTTAGCACTGCGGCAGCACTGTTTATCCTCGGCCGGGGGATCGCGGGGCTCATGAGATCGTGGGTTCGATCCCAGCCCCCGGCCAACAGTGATCTGTGTGGAGTTTGCATGTTCTCCCCGTGTTGCGTGGGTTTACTCCGGGATTTCTCCGGTTTCCTCCCGCACACCAAAAACATGTAGGTTTAGGGCGCTCGCGCACGCAGCGACCGGCAGCCGGTGGCTTGTCACCAGACTGCAAACCAAGTCTACCTACGGGTACAAATAAGTAACAAAAAAATAAATAAATAAATAATAATAATAATTGTCAGAAAATTGTCCCGTATCATTTCAGAAAATGTCCCATAAAATGAAAGGCAAATCAGTGGTCAAATTCTTGATTCATCGGAGCGGGCAGAAGTCCATCACAGCAGCTTGACAGGAGGACACAGAAACAAGGGAAAAGTAGGAAAGTTGTGATAGTTTGATCAAATGTGACGAAAACGTGGCAAATTACCTAAATACAGAAAATTCCAAGAAATGTAACATTTAAAGACAAAAGTTACAAAAAAATCTTTTACAATGACTGGAAATTTACAGATGAAAATGCAAACATCACAAAAGAAAATAGTTGTAACTTTATTAGTAAATCGTGACAAATTGCATGTAAATTTGTGACATTTTAGAGGCAAAAAGTTTCAGAGTTATGAGAAAAAGTCAGAGGTTGTTTTCCAGTTATCATGGAGGTTTTAGACCTCGGCTGTAGAAAGCATCACTGTGTCCTGACATGAGAGAAGACATTTAGAGGGTTTCAATGAGCCACAGCCAGGATCAGCACAACTGACTTCCCTCGAGAACTCTGACATCACCATCAAACGCTGATGTCAAGTCAGAGTCAACGAGGGACGACAAGCTGAAGAACAATCACCGGGACGTCACTTTAATTAAAGTCTGAGGACTTCGAACAAATGTTCCACTTCAGTCTGTGGTGGATTGGTACAAGTGTGGATGATTCATTATAGGAAAACAATTCCACTCACCAGATGGATGACCCCAGAAGACCTTCTGCCCCATCTCAGTTCAGAGTTGGTATCTCTTCTTCTTCTTCTTCTTCTTCTTCTTCTTCTTCTTCTTCTTCTTCTTCTTCTTCTTCTTCTTCTCTGTAATGTTTGGGAATGCTGAGGTCCTCCAGAAGAGCTGCTGTTTGTGCATCTGCTCAGACTGATGTTCCTGAAATCTTTGGACCTTTATAAAGCAGCAGAAACCTGTTGGACAGACAGATGTGAGTGTTCCATCTTTGGAAATTGGATAAATGGTATGGGAGGTAATGACTGTAATTATGGGAAGAAAAAACAATTCAAGAACAAAGGTGGCTTGACAAAGTATGTCTAAAAGCTAATTCAACCAATGGTCATTCTTAGAAATCTCTAGAGAAAGACTTGCCCAAGAATAAACCAAGTGGAGGGTGGGAGGTGGGGGAGCTGTAATTAGACTGGACCACAGAGGGCGCTAAAGCACCGCCTTCCCTGAGTCCCACACGGCCGCACCACACCAGAGCTTTGATGATGTTCACGTTTCTATTGTCAGATATACTTCTGTTCTGGTTCTTCTGCACTTTTTTCATAGTTCTGATGTTTCATTTGAAAAATGCTGCAAATTAATTACAAAAAATTGTAAATTAACAAGACAAAAGTTGCAAATTTACATGAAAAATTGGAGATTAACAAGAAAAAAGTTGCAGATTAATGAGAAATAAACTGCAGATTAATAAGAAAAGATAAGCCTTTATTAGTCCCACAAAAGGGAAATTCTAGGATTTCAGCAGCACTCAGAGCAATAGTAGAAAAGATAATAAGATAAGAACTGGTTAGCCAAAGCAGTAAATGAATACACATATGCACACAGTTATATACACAGTGCAGGAGCATTGCAGCTAGATCATATTAACAGTATTACAGTTTGTTAAATTACCAGCAAAATATAAATATGGACCCAGACAGTAGGGATGTTTGAATAAATCGATTCACCTAAGAATCTAGATTCTCATTTTACACAATCCAGAACTGATTCACAAAAATTAAGAATCAATTTTTTATTATTGTTATTATTATTATTTTTTTTGTGGTGGCGTCGGGGTCCCATCACATGACACGTATTGCCACTTTGTGATACGCAATTACACACTGATGCTGCCGACACAGGAGAACCACGCAGAGTAGCTTACGAGCTAGCAGCTGGATGAAACAGTCAGAACAAAGAAAAAATGGAGCAGCAAGAAATTCTAGACAGGTCCGTCTGCAGCTCACAGACTCCGTAAAGTTAATAATAATAATGGTTTGCATTTATATAGCACCTTTCAAAAAACCCAAAGTGTTTTGCAATGAAAATCCATTATTCATTCACTCCACAGACAGACATTGATAATGGTAAGCTACTTCTGTAGCCACAGCCGCCCTGGGGCAGACTGACGGAAATGCGGCTGCCAATCTGCACCAACGGCCTCTCCAACCACTACCGAACATTTATACACATTCATACCCAGTGTCATGGACGCTGAAGACAAGGTGGGTAAAGTGTCTTGCCCAGGGACACAATGGCAGGATGGCTGGGGAGAGCGGGATTTGAACCACCAACCCTCTGGTTATTGGACAACCTGCTATACCTCCTGAGACATTGCCGCCCACATTTTCCTCCTCCATTCCATTTTTGCTGAGCCCCAAGCTGGACGGCAGATAGTTCCATTTTTATATGGTCTTTGGCATGACCCAGCTGGCACTTGAACCCTGACCTCCCAGATGTGGGGCAGATGCTCTACCCCTAGGCCACCACTCTGGCCACCACCCTAGAACACCACTCTGTCAACACCCCTTCAACTAGTTACGCTCCCTCAGCAAGCTACGCCCCCATGTTATGTCGCTCCACAAAATGGCTGACTGTAGCTGACCGTGCAAATATGGCTGAGCAGCACTGGGCTGATCATACACAAATTCAGGTGTTGTAGCCTTGTAGACGGGCCCATGGTGGCCACACATTTCAAGATTCAAAGGCTTTATTATAAGATAAGATAAGATAAGATAAGCCTTTATTAGTCCCACAATGGGGAAATTCCAGGATTGCAACAGCACAGGGATAGCAACACTCAGAGCAACAATCAGAAGGCAAGAAAAAAACAACATCTAGTAAACATATGTCCATATTACTATAAATGTATATATATATATATAGACACACAGTGCAGAGCATTATGGCTGGTGAATGTGCAGCAGAAAGTCTAAGCTCTCTCTCCGCGGATGCAGCGGGCCAGCTGGAAGTCTTTGGGCATGATGGTGACCCCCTTAGCGAAGAAGAGACCCACCAGGTGGGCCTCGCAGGTCTCCTGCAGAGCCATGACGGCGAAGCTCAGGAAACGCAGGACGGTCTTGAAGTCCTGAGCGATCTCCCTCACCAGGCGCTGGACGGGCAGCTTACGGATGAGCAGCTCCGTGGATTTCTGGCAGCGACGGATCTCTCTCAGAGCCACGGGCCTGTGACGGCGAGGCCTCTTCACTCTGCCGGTGGCCAGAGCGCCTCTCCGAGCAGCCCTGGTGGCTAGCTGTCTCCTGGGGAGGGGGGGGGGCTTCTTCCTCCAGTAGATTTTACGGGTGGTCTGCTTGATTCTTGCCATCGCTCTTTATTATTCTGTCTTATATTTCTTTCACGCCGCCTAAACTCCAGCCCGGCACCCGCATCGTTTTCGCTACAGCTCCCGGTATGTCGAGTTTCCCATTAGCACCGGGCGGCGGCCAAGTGCTAGCTAGCACTAGCTCCTCCCCGCTGTAACGTCTCCCGCTGCAAACCGTGGCTCCGTCCGCCGACCCGGGAGACCCCCGGGGCGATCCGTGCGTCCGTGATATATATACAGAGTGAAAGGTGTAGAAAGAAGAAGGAAGATAAAAAGAAAAGGCTGTTGCAACAGGCAGCCGACTCGTGTGGCGCCGCCGGTCCGGCGGAACCGGAACCATCATGTGCACAGTTCAGAAATGCAACATTTCCTGAGCAATGAAATTCTTACTCTGCTCTCCGAATGAATGCCAAGGTCATAGATACACATCAATACTAATAAAAGTAATAAACACACCTTAATACAGTGCACAGTGGTGCAGTGGTTAGCACTGTTGCCCAACAGCTAGAAGGTTCCAGGTTCGAATCCCCAGGCTGGCAGGGGTTGGAATCTTTCTGTGTGGAGTTTGCATGTTCTCCCTGTGCTGCGTGGGTTTACTCCGGGGGCTCCGGTTTCCTCCCACAACCCAAAGACATGCATGCTAGGTTAATTGGTTGTTCTAAATTGTCCCTAGATATCTGTCTCCTATAGGCCCTTAGAGTAGAGGGTTAGTACTAGTGAAGCGCTTTGAGTGGTCTTTGAGACTAGAAAAGCGCTATATAAGTACAGGTCCTATCCCCTTATCCCCTAATACTAATAAATACTAATACATGCACATTAGGCCAGTTAAAGCAGTTAAACTAGAGGAAAAAAGAAGACTGAAAATTGAAAATTCACTGGATGACTATAATGGACAATGGTATTTTAATATCAGAGATGATATGAACGTGAGATGACATGAGACTATGTGCAATGTGTAAATGAGCCATGTACAAATTAGCACCCAGTGTGAGAATTTGTGTAAAGCCGTGTGCCCTGATAATACCCAGTAGACTGTACAGTTTAGCACCAGAGATGATATGGATATGAGACGGGGTGGGACAATGTACAATGTGCAAATTTAGTATCCAGTGTGTGAATTCCTGTTTGCAAAGCTGTGTCCGGAGTTCATTATTTATTCAGGAGTCTGATGGCAGTGGGAAAGAAGGAGTTTTTTAGTCTGGCTGTCCTGCATTTCACACTTCTGTACCTCCGGCCTGAGGGTAGAAGTGTGAACATTCTGTGCTCGGGGGGGGGGGGGGGTCCTGGAGGATGGTGTCAGCTCTCCTTTGGACTCTGCGGTGGTAGATGCTCTGCAGAGAGGGGAGTGGAATCCTGATGATCTTCTCCGCTGTCTTCACCACTCTCTGCAGGTGTTTGCGCTCCAGGGCAATGGTGCTGCCGTACCACGCAGTGATGCAGTTGGTCAAGATGCTCTAGATGATGCAGCTATAGAAGTTGTTGAGGATCTTGGGGGACATGCCAAACTTTCTCAGCCTCCTCAGAAAGTACAGCCACTGTTGAGCTCTCTTAACCAGCTCCATGGTGTTAAGTGCCCATGTAAGGTCCTCGCTGATGTGGATGCCCAGGTATTTAAAGCTGCTCACCCTCTCCACCTCAAGCTCCCAGATGAACAGCGGCCAATGGGGTCTCCTCCTCCCCTTCCTCATGTCCACTATCATCTCCTTCGACTTGTCTGTGTTGAGGGTGGGGTTGTTGTCCTCACACCATGACACCAGGTTTGTCACCTCCCTCCTGTAGAATGCTTCATCGCCACCAGTGATGCATCCTGTCACTGCTGCGTCATCCGCAAACTTTAAGATGATATTGTCCTTGTGGGAGGCGACACAGTCATGGGTGAAGACGCTGTAGAGGATGGGGCTGAGAACACAACCCTGGGGGACACCTGTGTTTGTGATGTTGCTGGCTGAGGTCCTGTTACTCATCCTGACAGACTGAGGCCTGCCAGTCAGAAAGTCCAGTAGCCAGTCACAGAGGGTGGGGTGCAGGCCAAGTGAAGACAGTTTGTGGGGGATGACCATGTTGAAGGCAGCACTGCAGTTGACAAAGAGCATCCTGATGTAGGATTCTTTATCTTCCAGGTGGGAGAGGGAATAATGGAGTGCAGCAGCAATGGCATCAGAGGTGGACCTGTAGGGCCAGTAGGCGTACTGCAGGGGGTCTAGGGTATCCGGAATGTTGTCATGAATGGGGGCCAGCACCACTCTGTCGAAGCACTTCATGATGATTGGAGTGAGTGCTACCGGTCTGTAATCATTCAGGCAGGTCGGCGGGCTCTCTTTGGGGAGGGGGACGATGGTTGTGGTTTTGAAGCAGGAGGAGACTATGTTCTGGTTGAGGGAGAGGTTGAACTTGGATGTGAGAATGTCAGTCAGCTCGGCAGCGCATGCTCTGAGAGCCCGCCCAGGGATGTTGTCTGGTCCTGCTGCCTTGTGGGGGCTGATATTCCTCAGTGCTTTGTTTACCTGGCCTGGTGAGACTCTTATGCCACATTTCCACTATATAGTTCTGCTCTACTCTTTTCTTTTCTTTTTTACTTGTTTCTCCCGCGGCTGCGCCTCCATCAAAACCGCGGAAAGCCGAGTATTGCTGGGGGTGGGCGGGATCGAGGTGGCGCTACACTGCTGACGTAGTAAAGGACGCGACCGACTCCTCCACAACAAAGAAAAAAATAGCAGATTAAGAGCGGAGGATTTCCACGGTGGTCACTATTCTTCTGTGGGTTTTTAACACAATGAATATCTTTAACGAGACAAGAGAATTTTACAGGAGAAGACGACGTGGATTGAGACAACACACGTTGGAGCAGGAGAGGAGAATAGCGGTTGCCCAGGAGGAATCTGAAGCAGCTGCATATGAAGCAGAGATCATTCAGAGATTATTTCATTTGTTCAGTGTTCATGTGCATACATATGTCAAACGTGTTTTTAAATAAAATGTTGTGCACTTTTAAACTACGTCGCCTCTGTTGTTCAAAACGGTTAAATGTTAACAGATGGTTAATTAAATGCTGAAACACCGGGGTAATTTAAAATAATGCAGAAGCTTAATCCTAAACCCCTTTAACTTACCAAATAATTTATAATATTATAAAAAAGCCAATCCAAATCTAGACCCATTTTGTGTATTGTGTAATAATGATACACTGATGATAAACTGACTTCCCAAAAAAAGCAGCAGCTATACAACGCACTTTTGGTTTGATGGAATTGCCAATTGACCTTGGAATTATATGTGGAAACTTGTTATACTTCCAGTTAACTTTAACTTACAAAATAATTAAAAATATTATAAAAAGGCCAATCCAAATCTAGGCCCATTGTGTATCATTTGAGTATCATTTTTCCCATCTATTGTTATTTATAAGGGTTATCTGTTCAGTGGTGGCTAATTACACACTAAAACAACGTAGAAATGACTCAAAAAAAAATGCTGCAGCTAGACAACTCACTTTTGGTTTGATGGAATTGCCAATGAACCTAGAAATTTTATGATGAAACTTTTTTTAATCCTACTAAATACTGTGACATTGTCACACTGCCCAACACCAAATTATAATTTTCTTTTTCAAACCAAAGATCACTATGGATCTATTGAATCACAATAGCATAGGTTTATCATATTCATGTCAACGTTTACAACATCGAAAATGTTATATTTGGGTTTACATGTATGGGTATTTTCGCTTTATATTATACTAGACTGCTTATAATTTATTGGAATTCTCAGAATTTGGAATGCCGATAGAACATTCAATTTACATGTACTTACCTTTTACCCAATTCGACTTTTACCTTTATCAGTGTCTACTGCTGAATGTAAATTACACCTGTGCAACTGCTTACAAT
Organism: Pholidichthys leucotaenia; assembly: GCA_020510985.1. Lineage (NCBI taxonomy): Eukaryota > Metazoa > Chordata > Actinopteri > Cichliformes > Pholidichthyidae > Pholidichthys > Pholidichthys leucotaenia. The sequence goes on along the minus strand of CM035839.1, from coordinate 6,766,672 downwards.
TTTACTTAAAAACTGTACCCAATGTAGAGCAATGGATACAGCAGTGGTAATATTTATTAAATTTAACAATAACAATTACATTACCATTAAAAATCTTGACACCGTTATGGCTGAACAGCAGGATTAGGGTCATATGAGGCAATGGAATGTGTATGTAATTATTCGCCTTTATCATCCAGTGTTATAATATAGAAACCACACTTTTATCCAAAAGACTAACATTTTATTACATTACAAATATTCCCAAAACATGTTAACAAATGGGGAGCTTTCAGTACTTCGACCAGACTGCCAAAATGGTTTAGGAAGGCTCCGTGGAAGGAAGCCGTCTCTGTCAGCTCATCCCTTCTTAATGTGGCTTCCTGCTGCTGGGCTAACTGCAGGTGTCTTTCGCGCTGTTCATGCTGCCGTTGATGTTGTTCGAGCATCCTTTCATGGATCCGCATCTCCTCAGCATGATTCTGGGCCATCAGTGATGCAAGGTCTGCAATGTTGCTGCTTTTCAGCTTGCCTATATGAAAGACAGAAGTCATTGTATTTAGATAACACCGGATCAAAACATGTCAGAAAAAATATTATGGAATTAAACTGTTGAAAGCCTGTGGTAGGATGCTTCGTTGCTGTATTTAAGCTCAACTGTCATGTTGTTGCCCCTCAGTAGAGTGGACTATATGCAACTTCTGTGGTGCTGTGGTTAGGCCCCCCTTCATTTCAAAAAGGATTAATTGTAAAAAGTATTTTGATTTAATGGGTTATTTTTAGCCACCGTGGGCAGCACGGTGGCACAGTAGTTAGCACAGTGGCAGCACAGCAAGAAGGTCATGGGATCGATTCCACCCTTGACCATCGTGGGTTCGATCCCACCCCCAGACCATCGGTGACCCTTCTGTGTGGAGTTTGCATGTTCTCCCCGTGTCTGCGTGGGTTTACTCCGGGCACGCCGGTTTCCTCCCACATGCCAAAAACATGCAAGTTAGGTTAATTGGCATCAAAACTGGGGATTCTAAATTGTCCTTAGGTATGGATGTGAGAGTGAATGGTTGTCTGTCTCTCTGTGTTGGCCCTGTGATGGACTGGCGATCTGTCCAGGGTGTACCCTGCCTCTCGCCCAAAGATGCTGGGATAGGCTCCAGCCCCCCCACGACCCGAAAGGATTAAGCGGTAGAAGATGGATGGATGGATGGATGGATGGATGGGTTATTTTTAAAAGAATTTCTTTGTACTGTGGCCTCATAAATCAGAATGGGTTAATAGTGTTAGCTGACTTGAAGAATTTCAATCAAGCATTTTGATTTGAAGTCGGTACAAGTGCTCCTTTTTTTTTGCGAAAATACAACAGTATTTCCACCATCAACACACCTATAACACTGGGCCACTGTGGCTATGAACACCCCTGAATCTAGTATTTTTATAAACGTAGAAAGACATTTTAAATTCCTTATTATGCATCTATAGAAAATAACAATCACATATAAAAACAACCGGGTGGTAATTTTCAGTTTGTTGTGCCTTACCAGCACTTGACCGGGAGATGCCGGATAGTGATGGAGCTGGCAGTCCAGTGAGGCGGACCCCAAGGGATTTGAAAACTGTGTATAGAAAGAAAAAACACACAATAAAGCTCACAAACAAAGTGCAACATGTACCGCAAACACAAAACTTTTTAACCAGAATACAATAAGCTTACGTCAGCGTTTTGTTCACGTGAATACTGAAATAAAAGCGCGATTCAGCAGCTTGATGCGAGGTAACAACAAGGTACAGAGGTAGCTAGCTATTAGCGGGCTAGCCATCACCACAATTGCCCACAATCAAACAACTTTCTTTATTGCTTAAATAAAGTGCGCTTTTGACCTAAAGGCAAGAAGACGGACAATAACAAAACAACACTCACCGTCACCGTTTTCCAATTGCGTGGCCGTGTCGAGTCCAAATTCTCTGCCATTGATAGCAGGCTGGACACTTCCTAGTATATTTTTTCATTGTGAGTTGCCCCACCAACTCGCTCTGGATGTAGTCATCGGCTACGAGGGACAGAAAAGTCCGCACCTCCTCGTTTGTTCATGGAATAAACTTGCGCGTGGACATCGTTATATGAGAACACAATTGTGAATCCAGTCACCGCGGTTACTCGCTGAAATTACAAATGGCGGTCGTGTAGCTTCAACAGAAAACAAAACGGACGCGTTTTGTGACGTTACGCCCTGACCAATCAGCATTTAGCAGTCGATTGACGTCAAATCACACCTCGCTTTTCGCTCGGCTGTACCCTGCCTCTGAACAGGCACGAAAATCGTAACGGTTAAACCGTGAGGACTTGGGTGGAAATGGCGAAAAACCGAACCAAGTAAAAAAAAGTAAAGCCCAGGTGATACTGGTGGAAATGGGGCTTTAGTGGAGGGGGAGGGTACGTAAGTGTGTCTCCTCTCTGCACTGTAGCTGGAGGTCTCAAAGCGGCTGTAAAAGATGTTGAGATCATCTGGCAGACTGTTTGTGGAGCTAATGGTGTTGCTGATGGTTCTCTTGTAGTCTGTGATGTGTTGCAGGCCTTGCCTCATGCGCCCAGGGTCAGGAGTGGTGTAGAGGCAGTCCAGCTTTTCCCTGTACTGCCTCTTGGCTGTTGTTATAGCTAAGAGGACGTTATTTCCAAGGATGAATGTAAAAGAATCTAAAAATGATAGTTTAGTCCATAAATGGTGAAAAAAGGTCCATGGTCTAGTCTTTGGATGGCGTTTGTTTGTGTGACCACACATTACCTCGTTGCCCAACAACCCTGACAGCTGCAGCTGAGGGTTTTTTGTAGCATTTTTTGACAGTGATGGATGCAGTGTTCTTTTCATTAAATAAAAAAACAAATCTTGTTATTGACTAAATGTAGACAAAAAAACTACATGTGTGTGCGTGCATGCGTGTGTGTGCATGTGTGAGTGTGTGTATATGGATGCAAAAGTGCAGGTTTGCGTAAGTATGGTGTGTGTGGGTTTGTGTGTGTGTGTGAGGATGTGGATATGGGTGCGTGTATGTGTGTGTGAATGTGTGGGTATGTGGGTGCAGGTGAACATACAGTATGTGATGGTGAGTATGTGTGTCTACACATGAGGTGGGCGTGTGTGTGTCTATGCGTGGGTGCAAGTAACTGCGGGTGCACATGTAGGAGTGGAGGGTGTGTATGTGGATGGGAAGACCTCATTGAGCAATCTGGTGGCCTGGGGGTTGGTGGTTCAGGTCCTGCTCTTCCCGGCCATCCTACCATTCTGTCCTGGGTCGGGGCACTTGCTGTTTGCCTCCAGTGTCTGTGGTGCCAGGTACGGGCATGTGTGGGTGCGCAACCACGGTTTGCGTGGCTGTGGCTGCAGGGTGGCCTGCTCCTGTTGATGTGTGTCTGGGGGGTGGTGGTTGATGGGCTCGCGGTGGGTGCTCTGGGGTGTTGCGTGGCAGGTGGGGTGCCATATGGGTTCGGCCCATTATTCATGATTATTATTATTATTATTATTATTATTATTATTATTATTATTATTATTATTAGGTTTGTATGTACAAGATACGTGAGGGTAAGTGAGAGTGTGGCTGCCCCATCATGCCTGTGGCGCTGGTGAGCACCGGGGTGCGATGCTGGCATGTCCTGGGTTGCTCAGCCTGGTGGCCCTCACCCTGGGATAGGATATGGGGTCAGTGGGTGGCCTCCAGAGCCAGTTTGGGAGCTGGCTTCTGGGGGGGGGGGCAGGATCTCTTTTGGACCACCTCCAAACAAGTCTTACCCCCCAATTCTGGGGTTAACATACATCTATATTGGATACACTTAGGGTTTTCGGGAGGGGTTGGGCTGAACTGTGTCAATGAAGAGGATCCCTCTGTCTACTGTGCAGTGGGGCCACACTCTCCTCAATTTTAATTGCACTGTAGACACTGAGGGCTTGGGGGGATGGGAGCCCCGCTGTCTATAGCAGTGGGTAGTGGTGCCCCACTACACTATCCCCCCCCCCAATTTTAACTGCACTTTGGTAGTTCACACACCTGCACACAGTAACACCACACAACTAACACTCACCCATCATGACCCACCCCCGCTGCCCTCCTTCTGTCGGGGGCCTGGGGGCCTAGCTGGTGACCTGGGGCCTGTCATGCTGTCGTCATCCCTGGGCGCTGCAGAATGAATGGGCGCGAGCAAGGGAGTGAGTGAGTGAGGGAGTGAAAGAACAACTGAGTAAGTGAGCGCAAGAGAGTGATGAGTGGAGATGGTGATGGTGGTGTTGGGTTTGATTTGTGTGGTGTTTTGTGTGTCAGGTGGTATCTCGGAGCGCTTACGGTGAGCCATTGTTCGGTCACTGTAGATGGGCGTTGGTGGTGGTGGTCTGCTTCTGTGGCCGCAGCTGCCCTGGAGCAGGTTGGTGGGGATGTGGCTGCTGGTTTGCACCAGCGGTGTCTCCAGCTGCTGCTGGGTGTTGGTGCACATTCATGCCCGCTGTATCTGTGCCGCGACCACCCCAAGAGATAAGGATGAATGAGTGTGAGGGAGTGTGTGGGGGAGAGCACGAGTAGATGTGAGTGAGTTGGAGCGCGAGTGAGAGTGTGTGTATTGGTGAGTCTGGGTGGGTGCAGGTGAGTGGGAGTGGGTGCAAGATTGAGCAGGTACAGGAGTGAGACAGAGTGGTGGGGTCTGGGTGTAGGAGCGCGAGTGCAAGTGTGGAATTGTATGGGGGAGAGGGAGAATGAGAGTGAGTCAGTGTATGACAGTGTGTGTGGGTGCGAGTGGGTGTGTATGAGAGCATGAGGGCGTGAGTGTGTGGGAACAAGTGAGTGTGCTGGTTGGGGGTGCTGGTCTGAGGGGGTGGCGCCTCATGGCACCTCCTGGTCTTGTGGGCTCCCTCGGACTGGGGGGTGGGGCTCGCCCACCGTGGGACTCCTGTGTCTTGCTGCCATCTTCCTTTGGTGAGGGGAAGTGGGGGTTCCCAGGGTATGTCTCGGTGGTGCTGGGGTGGGTCGGGTGTGCTGTGGGGGTTGGCCATCCTTTCTGGGGTGGATGCCTGGTTGTCCTGGTGCTTATTGGTCTCCGGACATTTGTGTTCTGTGGGGATTGGTGGCGCTGTCTTGCTTGCTCGAGGTTTCGGCGGGGAGGGGGGTGTTGCTGCGGCCTGCTGCCCTGTTTGTATGTTTTCTGGCAAACCACTCACATGCACACATTTACTTTGCACGCATTCTCATACACATGCACACACGTGTCTCCTTTAACAGGTACAGATCCAAGACTTGTTATGAGACCTTTTCAGTGGAAGAAACAGTCTGTCTTTTGTTTGTTTCAGTTGTGTTCGTCTGTTTGTCTTCTCTGTTTGTTCCTCACCCTTTTCTTTCCCCCTTCCCACCCCTCCTTTCCTCATTCTGCCCAATCGGGTCTTTCATGGGTAAAACAATTTAAATAAAGTATTAAAAGCTATTACAAGAGGAGTTTATAAATAATATACAGTACGTTTACAGTATCTCACAAAAGTGAGTACACCCCTCACATTTTTGTAAATATTTTATTATATCTTTTCATGGGACAACACTGAAGATATGACACTTTGATACAATGTAAAGTAGTCAGTGTGCAGCTTGTATAACAGTGTAAATTTGCTGTCCCCTCAAAATAACTCAACACACAGCCATTAATGTCTAAACCGCTGGCAACACAAGTGAGTACACCCCTAAGTGAAAATGTCTAAATTGTGCCCAATTAGCCATTTTCCCTCCCCAGTGTCATGTGACTTGGTAGTGTTGCAAGGTCTCAGGTGTGAATGGGGAGCAGGTGTGTTAAATTTGGTGTTATCGCTCTCACACTCTCTCATACTGGTGTAGTGATATGTGATTTATAATTATGATCAGGTATAAAGATTATTTAATTTGTATTAATGTATCGGGACCTGAGATTTACTCCGGGTCCACACACAGAAAAAGTTTATAGTAAACACTCGTCGGTGCACCACCTCACCTCTTTGGTGAACACTTTAGTCATTAATTTCACATTAATCCCATTTAATCACTCAATAAATTAATTAATAATCAGTCTCAAAATATTAGTGAATTTGATACTGGGCCTTCAAAACCAGACTCAGAATGAAATAAATTCCCAACAACTTCTCTCATTTTCACGTATTTATTAAATGAAATGATGATTAAAGGATACTGAAATGATTTGCATTAACCATTAAATTAAACTGGTAAATGATAGAGTAACAATGTGAACATTTGCAGAAACAGGGTGAAAATGTAAGCTGAATTTAGATCAGTTTGAAGTTAACTTGAAGTTAACGGATGATGGAAAACTGAACGCAAATTTATGGGGAAAATTAAACTAATTATATGGAAAATTCTGGATTACTCTTAAGAAAATGAAAACGGAATTTTAATGAAAAGAAGAGTTATATTAATTGCTCTTTAATTTTGTATCTGATCAGATGCTGAACTATTCTCAAATCTCAGACGTTTTTATTCACTTTCAGGAGATGGAACAGAATACAGCTCACGTGAATCCTTGCGTGGTGGTCCTTTCTGCGGCTTCTCCTGAAGCTTTAGTTGTAGATGACACCAAAAACCAGAATATCTCACCAGCAGATATTCGGACAAGGTACGGCAGCTTCCAAAGTCCACAGTCACAAGATGAAATTTTGACTGCGATAGTAGTTGGAGCTTAGGTCAAGCATAATGGTGAGGTTGGTTTCTTCAGTGGCGTGTAATGGCGAGCTGCGTCGAGGCTTTCAAGGATCAGCGGCTTCTCCCAAGGGAATTCGAGAATAATTACAAAATCTGATCCCAATACAAAATTAAACGACAACTTTCTGACTTAGTGGAGGGAAAATAGCTTCTAGTATGGAGATGGTCAGTCCTTGAAAAACACACGATGGATTTAAAGAAAGTTTAACAATATAAAAAGTTAGAAAAACAGAAACGTCTGTGAAGCATGGAGTTTCACTCCATATCAAAATTTGAGCTCAGGAAAGAAAGAATTAATTCCCAGACTTTTAAAGAAAAACATTAAAATACACAGAAGTTTACACACACACACACACACACACACACACACACACACACACACACACACACACACACACACAATATTCCATGTTCTCTGCTCTGAAGTGCTCTGGTCTGCAGTCTTCTGAAACTTTTCAGTGAGAAATGAAATAGCCCTGAAGGAGGGTGTCTCCCCTCTTTTTATCTGCGGAAAACTTTCACGGGCTTCTGGGGAGTGACAGGAGCCCAAGCCAATAGTCATCCTTCGTGGGCAAGCTTTTTGACCTTTAGTCCAATGAACAAACAGACTTTTGTCTGTAACAACTAATAATATTGAGACAGCTGTTGCTGTCCACAGTATCTGCTGCTCGCTAATATATTTTAACTGCTGACCAGTATCACTTACTCTTATTCTACACTTTATTGCATGCATAGTTTATTTCTTTTATCTTATCATGTTTAATGTTGCAGCATTGCACCGAGACAAATTCCTAGTTTGTGTACTACATGAACAATGGCAATAAACCTGATTCTGATTCTGATTCTGATTCTAAGCAGAGACTGGCGGTAACCAGTCACATGACTTGAGGGACGTTTTGGCAACCTAATACACACATTTTAACACTGGAAATTCATCTATGCAGTTATGTATAAAATCTAACCTACTTCAGTTATTCATGCAACTTTATAACTAGTGCTTTTAAATTAACATGCAAGAATAAACATTCATTTAAACATTTTAACATGCACATATTTAAAATCAAGGATTAATATATTTCAAACCCATTATTGATCGTCAACACCAAACATCAGAGTCCATTTGCTTTTCCATGGTGTCCTGAAGAAGAGGATAATCTGAGAATTGAGTGCACGAATGCAGTCATTTCAAAAAGTTCACTGGTTAAATCCAGCATGTCCTGGAGTTGCCAGTAGAGGGCAATGTTGAGCTGTGGATATTTTGTAGTGACCATATGAGGCACTCTACAAAGGTCTGTTCTTTGTCCACGTTTTATTGGCCAATAAAATGTTCAGGAGAAAGTGCATTAGGAGGAATTCAGGAGACTGGTTTAACAAAGTAATGTTAGTTGAGCTGTGGTGCTGGGATGAAAGAGCAGTTCTTGACTGTCCTTTTCCTTGGTGAAACAATGTCTTTAAGATGAAGAATAATTTTATTCATGAGCCAAAGCAAGATGATGCTATACTGGTCACTGGAAGTTGAACATGGCACCTCATGGCAAAGAATTCTCTGAGGATCTGAAAAAAAGAATTGTTGCTCTACATAAAGATGGCCTAGGCTATAAGAAGATTGCCAACACCTTGAAACTGAGCTGCAGCATGCTGGCCGAGACCATACAGTGGTTTAACAGGACAGGTTCCATTCAGAACAGGCCTCGCCATGGTTGACCAAAGAAGTTGAGTGCACTTGCTCAGCATCATATCCAGAGGTTGTCTTTTGAAAATAGATGTATGAGTGCTGCCAGCATTGCTGCAGAGGTTGAAGGGGTGAGGGGGCAGCCTGTCAGTGCCCAGACCATATGCTGCACACTGCATCAAATTGGACTGCATGGCTGTCGTCCCAGAAGGAAGCCCCTTTTAAAGATGATGCACAACAAAGCCCACAAACAGTTTGCTGAAGACAAGCAGACTAAGAACATGGATTACTGGAACCATGTCCTGTGGTCTGATGAGACCAAGATGAACTTATTTGATTCAGATGGTGCCAAGCATGTGTGGCAGCAACCAGGTGAGGAGTACAAAGACAAGTGTTTCTTGCCTACAGTCAAGCATGGTGGTGGGAGTGTCATGGTTTAGGGCTGCATGAGTGCTGCCGGCACTGGGGAGCTACAGTTTATTGAGGAAACCATGAATGCCAACATGTACTGTGGCATACTGATGCAGAGCATGATCGGAAACTGGACCGCAGGGCCGCAGGTCAGTATTCCAACATGATAACGACCCCAAGCACACCTCCAAGACAACCACTGCCTCACTACAGAAACTGAGGGTAAAGGTGATGGACTGGCTAAGCATGTCTCCAGACCTAAACCCTATTGAGCATCTGTGGGGCATCCTCAAATGGAAGGTGGACGAGCGCAAGGTCTCTAACATCCACCAACTTCGCGATGTCGTCATGGAGAAGTGGAAGAGGATTCCAGTGGCAACCTGTGAAGCTCTACTGAACTTCATGCCCATGAGAGTTAAAGCAGTGCTGGTAAATAATGGTGGCCACACAAAATATTAACACTTTGGACACAATTTGGACATTTTCTCTTAGGGGTGTACTTACTTTTGTTGCCAGTGGTTTAGAAATTAATGGCTGTGTGTTGAGTTATTTTGAGGGGGCAGCAAATTTACACTGTTATACAAGCTGTACACTGACTACTTTGCATCAAAGTGTCATATCTTCAGTGTTGTCCCATGAAAAGATATAATAAAATATTTACAAAAATGTGAGGGGTGTACTCACTTTTGTGAGATACTGTAGATGTACTGTTCAAAGCTCGTTTTGGCAAAGTAAATCTGTTTGGTACAATAAGGGAAGCAGATTTCTGTTCTGCTCATGTAGCTGCTTGACAGGACAAGAGGAAAAAAAAAGTAGTCAAAAACTATTGATAATGAACAGACTAAAATAAAACTATAACAATAAAATCATCACAATAAATCTGAACTCAAATTAGGTGTCAAAAGTAAAATGTATAAATTGTCATTTTAGTTTAATTTCTAGCTTTAATGGATTAAAAATAGATATAGTTTTAGTTGAGAAAATTAACCCTGGATGGAAGTTTATTTTTGTCTGTTTTCAATGATTGCATTTCCTTTAGCTTTTACTGGGGAATCTTCACCAGACAAACGCCCACGACCAGATCATCAGCCAGAGTTAAAGAAGTGGACGACGTTCTAAATCCTGCTGAGCAACCACACTGCACCACTGTAAGAAGCTCCCAGAAAATTCTGAACGGACAAAAAAATCCTGAACACTTGTAACAGCACTTTATTTTGTTTCATCACTTTAATTTGGTTTTTTAAGTCTCTGAAGAATTTAGATACTTAAAGTTTATATTTGTGCAGGTTTAAAATTAATGCTGCTTATCTTATGCATCAATTGATTCAGTTCTTACTGAATGTGTTCATTGCATTAAGTTACTGTATAGGTACTGTACATTAACTGTATATAGTCAGGTAGTACTACTATTTAAATGGATGTTGACAGTATTTGTGATAGAACTGACTTTTGTTTTTAATGAATAGCCTATATTTCTAGAATGCTGGAGGCCGACCAAACCTACACACTGTGGAAAAGCTGTCAGACTTTATAATGTGACCAGGGCTGCTCGTTGAGGTCGTATTAAATGTACTAAATGGAACAACTTTGCACAATAGAGATCGCCCCCTCCAATACACAACTAAGACAATAACAGTAATTACTGAGGGTGGCAAAACACTGTTGATTCAGTGCAAAATCTATTGTCTGGGTACATATTCATATTCTGCAGGGTAATTTAATAAACTCTAATGCTGTTTATTCCATCTAGCTGCAATGCTCTTGCAGTGTGTATATAACTGTGTGCATATGTATGTCCATTTACTGCTTGGCTAACAGTTATTATCCTATTAACTATTGCTCTGAGTGCTGCTATCCCTTTGTTGCTGTAATCCTGGAATTTTCCCACTCTGAGGCTAATAAAACATTATCTTATCTTATCTTATCTCTTTAAAGCTATTAGGAATTGTGATGCTGAAAAGGGAAATGTTCAACCTTTATTTCACTTGTGTACAATTTCATTTTTGAAACACAAGTTTTCAAGAAATAAAAAGAAGTCTCTAACCTTAGCCTACTTTTTACATTTTAACAGTATTTTACTGCAAATCAGTTGATGTATTTTTTTTAAAATATAATCCCCAAAACATCAACACACTGTACTCTGCTTTCAAGCTGACCTCAGCAATTCCTGCAGTGCAGTGGACTTTTTTCCAGATTAGCGGGTTTTTGTCCTGAACTGAGAGCCAAATGTGAATCGAAAATCAATTCTGAATCGAATTGTGTGACTTCCCGAACTCAGAAACTCAGAACTCAGAAAAGATTTATTGCCAAGTACATTAACAGATTCTGATAACATACGAGGGATTTGACTTGACACAGAAAATGAACCTGCATTTCCAGTGACGCGGCGGCATCTGAAACACGCCTGCCAACAGGAGGGTACAGGTGGCATAAGAATAATACAATAGGAAGGAGCAAAAAAATCATTGATTTCAGAATAGTGGTCACATATGATCAATATTATGATTACAAAGAAAAAAAAAAGCCCTCAATGCACAATCAGCAGACCAAAAGTTCACAAGACACAGAGAGAGCAGTGTGTGAGTCATCTTTATCGTCAGTTGTGTGGATCAGTATGAGTGTAATGTTGAAGTGTGAGTGTTGTATCAGTTAAGAACAACAAGGACTCTTTGGCAGGAGATGTTGTGTCTAACTGCTGGCAGTTTTTGTCCTTGGCCATGCAGCTGCCTGTCCGAAGGCCATGAGCTCAATGTTTTGAAAAACAAAGACTGCAGATGATCAGGAAGATTTTTGTGAGGGAGCCGGATTAAAGCCGAATGGTACTGAACACAGAGAAAAACTTTATATTCTCTTACAGATTCAGTACATAATCCTTCATTGCTGGGTGTTGAATCTATCTTGGATGTCCTTAATCGTAATCATGATGTAATCCACCTTCCGAGACAGTTCTCCATTTGTCGCTATCAGGGTCCTCTCCATTTTTTCAATTTGATGGATGCACCTCGCCTGGCCAGCATTTTGACAGGTTGTATCCATCTTCAGCAATTTGCGGTACACCAGGACGATTCCAGATCCAATCAGAACGGTCCCAGTTACCATTACAATGAAGACGTAAAGATCTTCTACATCTTTGATAAAAAGATCAGTCAGGCACAAGAGCTTCCAATTACTTGTCTCCCGTAAATAGCCCGCTGGAGCCGTTCCTGCTGGGCAAACAACCTCCCCCGGGGCACTTTTCCTCGTTGAAAAGATAGTGTCAATTGCGTTCAAAGCCCAGCTTATTAATTCCATAATTTCTTTCGATAATCAGCAGTAAAGACGCAGACAGACGACAGCAAGCTGGGATCCAGTTAGTTGGGGGGAAGGAAATAAGTCAGAAGCAAGAGAGAAGCAAAAAAGCGTCTGCTCTCTTTGGAGGCGGAAGTGAGAGTTCTGAATTCTGAATCGAATTGTGTGACTTCCAAAAGATTCACACCCTTACCAGACAGTACATTTCACCTTTGAATCAACAGTGTTGTTGCCACCCTCAGTAATAATTGTAATTGTCTTAGTTGTGTATTGGAGGGGACGATCTCTATTGTGCAAAGTTGTGACGTTTAATATGACCTCTATGAGCAGCACCGGTTAGATTATAAAGTCTGACAGGTGTAGGTAGGAAGGACCTGTGGAAAAAATAATAAGAAGAAAAAAGTTGCTAATTTAGACAAAAAAAATGCAGATTAACATGAAAAAAGTTGTGAAATTATAAAAAAAAACCCATTGTATATTAACAAGAAAAAGTGGCAGATTATGAGAAAAAATTTGCAAATGTACATGAAAAAAGTTGCAAATTAATGAGAAAAAAGTTGCAAGTTTATGAGAAAAAAAAATCAGAAATCTGTAAGAAAAGTCACAAATTTCCCTCAAAAATATTTGTTTTGCATGTACCCTTAACATTTGTGCTTAAAATGCATTTTATTCAGTTTTGTAACATGAAAGGTTTATGATGACTTTTTTTTGGGGGGGTCCTCTCTTTTTCCAGGTCGGGGGGGGGGGCATGGTAAATGGTAAATGGCTTTCACTTATATAGCGCTTTTCTTCTCATCTAGGATGACCAAAGCGCTTTACAGATCCTGCTATCCACCCATTCACACACACATTCACAAACTGATGGCGACATGTCCCTGTTGTGTCCATAATTAGTAGAATGAGGAGCAGGGCGGAAGGCAGTTTATATCTTTATTAATAACTTACAAATAACACACCCGTCAAACAGCAGTGGGTCACGACTCTCTAGGTCCAGGCGTCTACGACAAAAAAGAGCTGCCTCTTCCGCCCCTGGCCTTTTATACCCCGGCCAACATCACCACCAGGAGTGTGGTTCGCCAGCCCCCCCAATCCTCAGTAAATCCCAGACCGCCATATTACTGCTGATTTACCGATGTAACAGTCCCCTCTGCCCCCCACCCCCTTGATTTACACCTCTGAACTTGACTACAGAATTAACTGACTAAAGAAAAAATAATCCTTTGATTAATCTGAAAAATAATCGTTAGCTGCAGCCCTACATGACGGTGCTGCTGAAATGAAGCCAGCACATCTCCATCACCCCCTGGTGGCTGGTTGCAGAAAGACAAAAAAAAAGTCCCTCCTGGTCCAATCATTCTGTGCAACATTTTGCCCTTTAAGACTAAAAATCCTCTAGTGTGCACACGGCTAAGAAAACAAAAAGCGGCGCCTCTGAACGCCTACAAACAGTCATCATGTAGGAACAAAAGTTACTGTGTGACACATCCTCGTTTGTTGGTTCCCGCTACAGCTGCACACCAAACACATGTAACAATATATGAATTAATAATTATGATCAGGTATAAAAATTATTTAATTTATATTCATGTATTGGAACCTGAGATGAATTCTCGGTTCATATACATTGGAAAAGTTAATAACACTCGTGGGGCACCAGCTTCTATCTCTAAGAAGCAATTTAATCTTTAATTTCACTTTATACCTGTTTAATCACTCAATAAATTAATTAATAATCAGTCTCAAAATTTTAGTGAATTCGATACTGGGGACTTAAACCAGACTCAGAAGGAAATAAATTCTCAGCAACTTCTCTCATTTTCACATATTTATTAAATGAAATGATAATTAAAGGACATTGCAGTGATTTCATTAACCATCAAATTAAACTCGTAAATGATAGATTACCACTGAACGTTTGCACAACCAGGGTTAACTGTGAAATGAATTTTGATCAGTTTGAGTTAACGGATTATGGAAAACAACACAAATTTATTGGGAAAGTTTTACTAATTATATGAAAAGTTCTGGATTACTCTTAAGAAAATAAAAAATGGAATTTTAATGAAACAAGGAGTTATGTTAATGTCTCCTTAATTTTGCATTTGATCAAATATTGAATTATCCTCAAGTCTCAGACGTTTGATTCAGCAGATGGATAAAGAAAGTGCAGCTCATGTGCTTCCTTGTTGAAGATTTGAACTCACCATTTGAAGTATTGTTCAACCAAGGCTTGAACAATTATTGAACAATTATTTGAAGTATTGTTCAACCAAGCCTGCAACTGGACCAGCGGCGGTGGGGCTTTGCCAACCAGCCTGGCAGGTGTGGGGTCGTCTGCTCTTCACCTGTTGTGGGAGACCAAACGGCACCTCCGTTGGTGGTGTGTGGTGGCGCACTCGCGCGCCCCCCTTCTTCTACATCGGCCGGCGGATCGTCTGGGCTGCGGGACACCTTCATCGTGCGGTGGTGGGTGGCGGAGCTGACGGTGGAGAGGCTGACCGGGATTCCGGCCGGATCGGACGGCAGCGGCGGAGCTCGGTGGAGGAGCTGGCTGAGGCTTCGGCTGAATCCGAGGTCGGCTGGACCAGATACTGGTAGCACCGGAGATTGTCCTGCTGTCATCGGCTGCGGGATACACCGGGAGAGCTTTGGTTTTGCTGGCGGATACCTGCTGCCGAGCTGCGACCCAGACTAGCGGTCTCTGTTGGCCACCGGGAGAGCTTCGGATTCGCCGCCTGGTGGAACAGCGCTAGCTGGAGGCCTCCACTAGCAACCGAGGGAGCATTGGCCTCCTCGGCTTCACCGGTGGATCCAGTTATTCAATTGCTAGTCAACAGGTGAGCCTCTCCCTTGATTCTAATCAAATCAAATCAAAATCAACTAGTCATTATGCCTCCAAAAAAGAGTCAGACACATGGAGAGGAGCTGGAGGAGATTAAACTCTCCCTAAACTTTATGTCTGAGGAAATATCAAAAATAGCTAAACAACAAACGCTGCTTGTTAACCTTATGGAACAAGTGCGCGAGCTAAAGGCTGAAATTGTGGACAAGGACAAGAAAATTAAATCCTTAGAAAAATGTGTGGATGAACTTGAACAATATACAAGAATGGATGACGTCATTGTGAGCGGTCTGAACAGCAGACACCGCTCCTATGCACGTGTGGCAGCTGGAGTTGGTGATCAGGATGGGCAGGATGAGACACTGGCTGAGTTGCACACTCTTGAGCAGCAGGTATTGACCTTTTTCAATTCTAATAACATTGTTGTGGTCAATGAGACTATTTCGGCTTGCCACACATTACCCAATAAAAACAGTAAATTAAAACCAGCGATTATCATCCGATTCGTCAGTAGGAAAGCAAAAATTGATCTTCTGTGACAAGCAAAAAAACTGAGAGGAACGGCTGTCTACATAAATGAACATTTAACAAAAAAGAACTCCGAAATAGCTAGACAAGCCAGGACCCTCAGAAAACAAGGAAAAATACAGTCGACATGGACAAGAAACTGTAAGGTGTGGATAAAACTGCTTGGCACTCCAGAAGACGCTAAAGTAATGATGATTAGAGAAATGGAGGAATTGGACAGATTTAAACCTTAGCCCTGATTCAGGAATAGCGGTGCAGTAATCATGAGTGGAAATTTTGTGTTCTTTTCCTTTTTTCTTCTTGGTGTACATGGTTGTCGTAAATTATGTTTAATACTTCAGTCAATCATTCTTCCTCATTTGATGATGGAGGTGTAGTGGGGCAAATTGAAGCTGGAAATTTTGTTAGTGCTGAACAGCAACCACAGGACGTTTTGGGAGGTGTTGACCCAGACAACAATTATTTTGGTCATATTAATAATAACTGTGTTTATTATGAAGAACAACAATTAAATGGAATTATGAATTTGGATCAAACATTAACAATAATACATATTAATAGTAGGAGTCTCTATGCAAACTTTGATAGTATTAAGGAGTTTTTGAATCAATTTAATACACCATTTAGGATTATTGCAATAAGTGAAACATGGATTAATGAAGAAAAAGATGTAAATTTTGAACTAGATGGATATGAGATGTACACACAAAATAGGAAATGTAAAAGTGGTGGTGGGGTAGCACTGTATGTTGATAGAAAATTAAAAAGTAAAAAAGTAGACAGTATGACATCAGCAGTGAATGAAAGTATGGAATGTTTAACAATTGAGATTACGATGGAAAAAGAAAAAAATATAATAGTAAGTTGTATATATAGAGCACCGGGATCTGATATGGAAAAATTTTAAAATGGGATGGAAAAGATGTATGCAAAAATAAGATAAAAGGATATCTTTATTTGTGGTGACTTTAATATAGATTTGATGAAAACAAAACAACACAAACCAACTGAAGATTTCTTAGAGACAATGTTTTGCTTAACCTTATTTCCAAAGATTACAAAACCTACAAGAATAACGACACACTGTGCTACCCTGATAGACAACATTTTTACCAATGTTATTGAATATAATATGGTGAGTGGTATAATAATAATATGATATTAGTGACCACTTGCCTGTATTTGTTTCTTTAGATGTTAATTATGGGGCTAATGAGAGTAAGAATAATAATAAACTATGTAAAAAGATTATCTATAAAAGAATACGAACAGAAGATAGAATCAGTGATTTAAAAGAAGACTTAATGTTACAGAATTGGGATGTTGTCTATAGAGAGAAAAATGTGGACTTGGCATATGATAAATTTATTGATATATTTAAATTATTATATGATAAAAACTGTCCAATTAAAGAAATTAATAAAAAACACATATACAAAAATTGCCCATGGTTAACCAAAGGGTTACAAAATGCTTGTAAAAAGAAAAATTATCTCTATAAAAATTTTATTAAATTAAGAACTAAAGAATCTGAAAAAGATATAAAACATATAAAAATAAATTAACTGATATAATATGAGCTAGTAAAAAATTATATTATAGGAAAATGTTAAATGAAAATAAAAATAATATAAAAGGAGTCTGGGATATATTAAACAAATTAAGGAAAAATGGAACTAAGAAAATGATATATCCAGAGTATTTTACTGATAATTGTGGTGATATTTATGATAAGAATATGGTAGTAAATAAAATGAATAAATTTTTCGTAAGTGTTGGGCCAGAGTTGGCAGCAAAGATTCCAAATCAAGGAAAAGACACTGAGTGAGACTTTAATTGGAAGTAACCCTCGGTCAATTTTTCTTACAGCGGTGGATGAACTAGAGGTATAATCTGTTGTTGAAAAGTGTAAAAATAAATTATCTACTGACTGTGATGGTATTGATATGGCACTAATAAAAAGAACTGTTGATGGTACATTAAAACCATTCACATATATTTGTAATTTATCATTTCAAACTGGTTCATTCCCGCAGAAAATGAAAATAGCAAAAGTAATTCCATTATTTAAGCAAGGAAATAAACACCAATACACAAACTACAGACCAGTATCACTTCTCCCACAATTTTCAAAAATTCTGGAAAAACTTTTCAACAACAGATTAGAAAACTTTTTAAATAAATAGGATGTGCTGAATCAGAATCAATTTGGGTTTAGAGCCAAGAGTACAACATCGTTGGCGATAATGGATGCAACAGAGGAAAAAATAAATGCATTAGATCAAGGAAAATATGCAATTGGTGTGTTTATAGATTTTAGAAAAGCATTTGATACAATAAATCATTCAATACTTCTTAATAAATTGCAAATGTATGGTATTAGGGGAATTGCTCTGAAATGGGTTACAAGTTATCTATCTGGGAGACAACAATTTTTGAAAATGGGAGAATATCTGTCTGGGTGTATGGGAATTGCCTGTGGGGTCCCCCAAGGGTCAGTATTGGGCCCCAAATTATTTAACATATATATAAATGATATATTCCAAGTTTCTAAATTATTAAAAATAATATTATTTGCTGATGACACTAATTTATTTTATTCTGGAAATAATTATAATCAACTAATCCATACTATAAATAATGAATTAAATAAGCTAAAAAATGGATGGATTGTAATAAACTCACTAAATATAGATAAAACTAAGGTAATGATATTTGGTAATTGTAAAAATAAAGAAGATATACACATTCATATAGATAATGTAGTTATTGAAAAAGTTAAGGAGATCAAGTTTTTGGGTGTAGTACTGGATGATAAAATTAGTTGGAAACCACATGTCAGATACATATAAAATAAAGTTGCAAAAATATTGCAATTATAAATAAAATTAAGCAGGTCCTAGATTATAAATCACTTCATATTTTGTATTGTTCATTAGTACTTCCATACTTGACTTATTGTATAGAAGTTTGGGGTGACAGTTATAAAAGTAAACTTAATTCATTGTTAATATTACAAAAAAGGGCAGTCCGTGTTATACACAAAGTCGGGTACCTCGAACATACTAATTTATTGTTTTTACATTCGAAGTTATTAAAATTATGGGATCTGGTTCATTATTACACAGCACAATTAATGTTTAAAGTTAGTAAAAACCTCTTGCCACTCAATATACAGAATCTATTCAGGGAGAGAGAAGGGAAATATAATTTACTGGGGAATACAAAATTTAAAATTCACTTAGTAAGATCTACATGGAAGAGTTTTTGTGTGTCTGTGTGTGGGGTAAAACTGTGGAATGGGTTGGGGGAGAAACACAGGCAATGTCCCAACATCCATATATTTAAATCAACATATAAAGAAATGATTTTTGAGCAGTATGAGAATGAAGGGCAGTGATGTTACATTGTGTCTTCAGTGAGGGAAGGTTGTTGTGTGTTATGGTGGTTGTGAAGATGATGGTGTTGTTTGTGTTTGCATTGAACATGCCAGAATTGTATGTTTATTGTTGTTGTAATATTGTTGGATATGGACTGTCATTGTTGTGTCATTTTTGTTGTATAATTTGACTATGGGTGTATTACAGTGAATGTGGTTGTGGGATAATGATGATTATGAGTAATACTGTAATTTGTTTGGTGTGGAGAAGGGGTGGGACTGTATAAGCGTTGGCTTCTTCCCACTCCTTTTGAACATTTTATTTTTGGTTTGTTTTTTTGTTGTGTTTTAAACTCTCTTTTTTCTTTCTTTAACAATGTTCAAATAAAAAAAAATCAATCAATCAAGATTTGAAGTTGCGTTCTTTTGTCGTCTGCATGAAGCTTTCGATGTAAATAAGTATCACCTGAATTTTTGGCCCGCAAATACTCGGTGATCCAACTTTCCCAGTCTATTGTCCTACTATGAGGTCCAGCGTGATGGCGTCTTTCTCGTGGCTCGTTGAGTTCTTCAGCTGCGTGATGGCGCTGTGTCGGCTCCTTCTGCGTTGACAAATGGCTTTCCAGGGAATTCGAGAATAATTGCAAAAATCTGATCTAAATAGCAAAATTAACAGATCTTAGAACTTTGTGGAGATGAAAATAGTTTCTAGTGTGTACGTTGGTCAATAAAATTAAAACAAAAAAAACAAGATTAAAACTTAAATTAAAATTAAAAACGGTGGTTTTACAGAAAGTTTAACAGGAAAAAGTGATAGAAATAAACGTCAGGGATTAGAGTTTTAAACTCTTAATTAGGATTTGAGCTCAAAGAAAAAAAGAATCAATTCCCAGACGTTTAAGAGAAAAAAAAACATTAAAATTACAAAGAGGTTACAAACAAAACATGATACTTCAGGCTCTGTGATCGTAGAAAAGAAACACGTGGGATAAATCCTTTGTTCTCCAGTGGTTCTCTGCTGTAGACATGAAGACAATAGAAGTGAAAAGTCGAAAAAGAGACTGAAGTGATGACGCAGTTCCCTTTAATCTGTGGAGAATTTTCACGGGCCTCCGTGATTGACAGGAGCCCCTAGCCAATAGGCTTCCTTCGTGGGCGGGCTTTATGAACTTTAGTCCAATGAGCAAACAGTCTTTTGTCTGGAACAAACAACACTGAGAGCTGTTGTCAAGCAGAGATTGGCTGCAGGCAGTCACATGATTTGAGATACGCTTTGGGCAAATTCTAATACACAAGTTTCAATACTGCAATATTCCTCTATACATTTATGTATAACTCTCTAACCTAGTCTTAGTGATCATGCAGCTTATAATTAGTGCTTACAAATTAACATGCAGGAATAAACAAACATTCAAACATTTTTAGCATGCACATATCTAACATCGTCGTCGGCCTCCGTCGGTCTAAGATGACCATGGAAGGGAATCCTAAACGTCTACTCTGCTGGAACAGCACCGCCTGTGGCTGAACAGGCCGATGCGCGAATGGCAGTCCCTGTCACACAGGTCGAACTTGTGGGTGGTCTCCGTGCTGCTGGGTCTGTGGCGGTTCTTCCTGCGGGTCCTTTTTTCATCTGCTGCAGCAGTCAGTCTCTCTTCACCCGCCTTGAGCTGTCTGGTCAGGGTGCCTCTCCATTTGGAGCGGTCCGTTGCAAGGTCCTCCCAGCGCTCTGTGTTGATCTCCAGGGCCTTCATGTCTCTCTTGCAGACGTCTCTAAAGTGCAGCTGTGGGCGGCCAACGTCTCTCCTGCCAGTCGCCAGTTCTCCGTAGAGGACGTCTTTGGGGATTCTGCCATCCTCCATACGGTGAACGTGGCCTAGCCAGCGGAGCCTGCGCTGCCTGAGTAGAGTGAACATGGAGGGAAGGCCGGCGCGGGACAGAACTTCTGTGTTGGGCACTTTGTCCTGCCAGGATATGTCCAGGATGTGGCGAATGCAGCGCAAGTGGAACGAGTTCAGTCTCTTTTCCTGCCGGGCGTATGTTGTCCACGTCTCACTCCCATAGAACAGTGTGCTGATGATGCAGGCGTTGTACACTGCCATCTTCGTCTTGACAGAGAGTTTGGGATTCTCCCACACTCGTGTGGTGAGGCGAGCGAGTGTGAAGGCTGATTTTCCAATCCTCTTGTTGATCTCTGTATCAAGGGAGAGGTTGTTGCTGATCGTGGACCCCAGGTACGTGAACTGATTCATGACCTCCAGCTCGTAGTCGTCAATGGTGATGGTTGGTGGTGCTTCCGTGCCTTGCGCCAAGACGTTAGTCTTCTTCAGGCTGATGGTAAGCCCGAAGTCCTTGCATGCCTGGGAGAAGCGGTCCATCAGGGTCTGAAGCTCCTGCTGTGTTTGGGTTGCGACTGCAGCATCGTCTGCAAACAGCATGTCTCTGATTAGAGCCTCACGTACTTTGGTTCTGGCTTTCAGGCGGGCGAGGTTGAAAAGCCTGCCGTCAGATCTTGTGTGCAGGTAGATTCCCTCTGTTGCTGTGCTGAAGGCATGCCTCAGGAGCATAGCAAAGAAAATCCCAAAGAGGGTTGGCGCAAGTACACAGTCCTGTTTCACTCCGCTGCGTATGTTGAATGGCTCTGAGACGTTGCCATCGTGCTGCACTATCCCCTGCATGTTGGTGTGAAACGATTCGATGAGGCTTTGCAACTTTGGTGGGCATCCTATCTTTGGCAGGATCTTGAAAAGGCCCTCTCTGCTGACCAGATCGAACGCTTTGGTGAGGTCGATGAAGGCGATGTACAGGGGCATGTTCTGTTCTCTGCATTTCTCCTGGAGTTGGCGGATGGAGAATATCATGTCTACTGTCGATCGCTCAGCGCGGAAGCCACACTGAGACTCGGGGTAGACACGTTCGGCAAGCTTCTGTAGACGAATGAGAACAACTCGTGCGTAGACTTTGCCAACAACGCTGAGGAGAGAGATGCCCCTGTAGTTGTTGCAGTCGCTTCTCTCCCCTTTGTTTTTGTAGAAGGTGATGATCTTGGCGTCCCTCATGTCCTGTGGTACGGCACCTTCCTTCCAACACTGGCAGAGGACATCATGCAATGGCAGCAGTAGGGTGGTCTTGCAGTGCTTGATCAGGTCAGGGGGTATTTCGTCGTTGCCAGGTGCCTTGCCAGCGGCCTTGCCAGCAGCCAAGCTATCAATGGCCTTGCTGAATTCGTCGATGGTTGGCTTGGCGTCAAGTTCGTCCATGGATGGCAGGCAGTCGATGGTATCGATGGCTGACGGTGTCACGGTGTTCTGTCTGGAGTAGAGGTCGGAGTAGTGTTCCACCCATCTCTCCATCTGCCTGTTCTTTTCTGTGATCATCTCCCCAGTGGAGGATTTGAGGGGGGCCATCTTGCTCTGAGCCGGACCAAGTGCTTTCTTGATGCCATCGTACATACCACGGATGTTCCCTGTTATGGCAGCGGTTTGAATGTCTTGGCTGAGCTGAGTCCAGTACTCGTTGGCACAGTGCCGAGCAGTCTGCTGAACTTTACTTCTCACAGCCCTGAGAATCTGGAGATTCTTTTCGTTTGGGTACTTCTTGTACTCAGCAAGTGCTGAGCGCTTGGCTTCAATGACGGGGGTCATCTCGGTCAACTTGGCATCAAACCAGTCCTGTGACTTCAAGGTCTTCCTCCCAAAGGTAGCCAAGGCTGTGCGGTGGATGGTGTTTCGCAGCTCTTCCCACTTCTGCTTTGCAGATTCTCCTTCTTGTGGTACACCAAGTTCCTTCTCAAAGGTGGAGGCAAACTGCTCAACAAGTTCTGGTTGAGCCATCTTGCTGGTGTCAATCCGTGCCTTTCCAGGCTGTCTAGCACGATGGAATTTCTTCAGGTGCAGCTTGACCTTGCAACACACCAATGAATGGTCTGTGTCGCAATCTGCACTCTGGAACGAACGGGTGATTAGCACATTCTTCAGTGAGGTGCGCCTGGTCAGGATCAAGTCCAGCTGGTGCCAGTGCTTTGAGCGCGGATGTTGCCAGGAAACCTTGTGTTGGTGCTTGGTCTTGAAGAACGAGTTTGTGATGCACAAATCGTGATATGTGGAGAACTCGAGCAGCCGCTGTCCGTTGTCGTTCATTCTGCCCACGCCAAAAGGTCCAAGACAGGAGGGCCAGGAGTCGTGGTCAGCACCCACTCTGGCATTGAAGTCTCCAAGGAGAATGAGTTGTTCAGAGTTGGGGATGATCCTGACAGTTGTTGCGAGATTCTCGTAGAACTTGTCTTTTGCCTCTGGTGTGGCTGTCAGTGTTGGGGCATACACACTGATGAGGGTGACTGGGCCTTGAGTGGTGTTCAGGCGGAGGGTGAGGAGTCGTGCAGAGCCAGTGCTGCCCGGTTCCACCATCTTCAGCAAGGTGTTCTTCACTGCAAAGCCCACTCCGTGTTCCCTGTGTTCATCACTGCCCTTTCCCTGCCAATAGAACGTGTAGTCCTTCTCTCTCAGTGTGCCTGCGTCAGCCAACCGTGTTTCCTGGAGAGTGGCGATATCCACTCCCAGTCTCTTCAGCTCATTATTGATGATGGCAGTCTTCCTGGTGTCGTTGATGTCCTTGAGGTTAGCAGCGAGTCCTGTCATCATAGTGCGGACGTTCCAAGTTCCCAGTTTTAGAGTTGGTCTCTTTTGTTTTATTGTCTTGCCTGGTGCGAAGGTTCTCAGCCTGCTGTGCTGACTTCTCCTCATCCCCATGCACCCAATGAGGAAAGCAAGCTGTGGCGGGACAACACCTTATTGGCTGGGGGCTGCCCAGCTTGAGGCGGGCGATAGCTGTCCAGTGAGATCCGATGATCCTTCCCACCGTCGGGAACAACCCCTGGCGCTGCGCTCTACGCCAATTGAGCGGTGGCTTATAACCGGTAACTGTCATTCCCCGTGTTTTGTCTACGCCAAAGGCGAAGCTGGAGTGTCCTCTCCAGTGATCCGGTATTCTACCTTCCAGCGTTGGGCGTTGGTAGGATTCAAGCCTGGGCAGGAAGATATGGAGGACAAGATGTTGCCCATGCAGCATGTCCCCCCTCTCCACGTCACTGATGAATCCAAAGGAACAGCAGGGCTGCTACAGTTTGGCACCAGCGCCGTTGCAGAAGCTGCCAGAACGATGTTGAGCACAACATAGAACTGCCTTAGGGGCTCCGACTCCGGATTTTTCCTCAGGGTTGACTCCCGAAGCCTTTCCCGTGACCGGGTATGCCGCAAGGCAGCGGAGGTTTGAAATCAGGGTTTACCTTCCCCTAGATGGGCTACCTTCCCAGGTTGACGAGCCACTATCTACCCGAAGCATCTGGTTTTAAGGTGCCAGAGATCCGCCCTCGCCCCTTCTCCTATTTGTAAAAGCAGTTCTTTTCGAGACGCACGCCATAAGGAGCATTTTATGAGCACTGGGAGCTTAACCCCAGTGCTGCTCCTGGCTATGACAACCTTGGAACCAATCTATCTAACATCACAGATTAATATATTTCAAACTCATTGTTGATTTTCAGCATTAAAACATCAGAGTCCATTTACTTTTCCTGGCATCTCCAGGGTTCTGTTCTATGTCCAACGTTTATGGGCCACAAAGCCAAAACAGGAAGTGCGCTAGGGTGAAGTCCTTAGACTGGTTTTAACAAAGGAATGTGAGTTGAAGGAGACACTTGTGGGAATCAGCACATCAGATTTAATTGAAACGTCCTGATCAGCGTCCATATCAGAATCAGATTCATGTAAAATCTTATCATTTCATCCCTGTGAGCACCTGCTGTCTGTTTACCCCCCATCCCAGAACAGTTTTTCTCCATTATTTCTGTTGTTCTTCAGGCTTCCTACACCTTCTTTTTTCCTGACTTTACTGCTAAAAAAATCTGCATGAAGCCACAAAACACACCTGAGCCCTAAAGTGAAGAAAAACATCCAAGTTATAATAAACTGCACTGGTCTGTCATTACTAATAAGCAGTAGGAGGTGTGTGTGTGTGGGGGGGGGGGTTATCCAGCATGAGGTATAAATGTAAATTAGGTACAAATTTGGATGAATAAAGGTGCAAACATATGATAAAATATAACAATTTAAAAATTTAAAAAGTCACAAATTACAATTTAATTACACATAAAATTTCAACCAAAATCCAGATGAGTGTTGCAACTTTATGAGAAAGAGTTGAAAATTTACAAGAAATAAGTTGCAAATTTATGAGAAAATAAAGATGAACATTTACATGAAAAAGCAATTGTATAAGAAAAAAGTCCCAAATTTAGATGAAAACATGAAAAAAAAGTCAAATTGATGAGAAAATAGCTTAAAATTTACAGGAAAAAATGTAAATTTGCAAAAATATTGGCAATTTCATAAGAAAAAACTTGCAGATTTTTGAGGAAAAAATTGGAAATCTACAAGAAAACATTTGCAAATTACTGAAAAAAGTCAGAAAAAAGTTGCAAATCTATGAAAAAAGGTGCTAATTTACAAGAAAAAAGATAGATAGATAGATAGAGAGATAGATAGATAGATACTTTATTTCGAACAAAAAAGTAAAACAGTCAACAAGATGGAAATTTACAGGAAAAAATGTGTATTTATGAGGAGAATTTCAGATTTATGTGAAAAAAATAGAAAATTTACAACAAAAAGTTGCCAATCTACAACAAAAATTTTCAAATTTATTAGAAAGAAGTTACAAATTTTTAAGAAAAAGTAAATTCCCTGTATGAGAAAAAAGTTGGAAATAAACAGGAAAAGATGGAAAACTGAGAAAAAAAATTGCAGATGAGGAAAAAAGCTGCAAATCTACAAAAGAAGATGAAAATCAATGAAAAAAGTCAAATTTTTGATTAAAAAAAAAAAAGCTACACCTCTACTAAAAATTTAGCTGAAAATTTACAGGAAAAAACTGCATATTTATTTTGTAATAGTTGACACATGAATTATTTCCTGTTTGTGTAGAATCAAAGAAAAAGCCTTGGATGATGCACATGTTCTCTGTCCTGCTAAGCGTTGTCTTCTGATCATGCTCTAATGCTCTAAATATTGAGAATATGAGTGTCGGCTCTGGAAGAATTTATGTATTTATGACTGTAAATGTAGCTAGGGACAGTGGGAATCTCGTTCATCCGTTCATGCACGTCACTAATTAGATGACGAGGCATTTGGCTACCTTAAGAGAGTCATAATTACTCCCGCCGTTTACCCGCGCTCCATTGAATTTCTTCACTTTGACATTCAGAGCACTGGGCAGAAATCACATCGAGTCAGCACCCGACGTGGGCCTTCGCGATGCTTTGTTTTAATTAAACAGTCAGATTCCCCTGGTCCGCACCAGTTCTAAGTCAGCTGCTAGGCGCCATACGAGGCCTCCTGCGGTGGGGCACCCTCCCCGGGGGGAGGGGACCGCTGCGGGCACCACAGCCGTGGTGATCTGCGAGAAGGTCCCGGCGCACGTCCAGAGTCGCCGCCACCCCCGCCGACCACGTCCCACCGCCACATCTGCCTTCCGCCCGGCGGCAGGCACCGCCGCGCAGAGACGCCCCGCCAGCTGCACTTAGTATTAAGCGCTGTGGCGATGGGGGCCCCAGGCGGCGGGCCGCACGCCGGGCCTCTGGCGGCAGGGGAGGGAAGGGCGATGGGGGGGACTGCTCCCCCAGCCGCGGCGCGAGCCCAGCCCCGCTTTGCACCACAGCCCGACTGACCCAGCCCTTAGAGCCAATCCTTATCCTGAAGTTATGGATCTGACTTGCCAACTTCCCTTAGCTGCCTTGGTCTAACATGCCAGAGGCTGTTCACCTTGGACACCTGCTGTGGACATGGGTACGGTCTGGTGTGAGATTTACACCTTCTCCCCTGGATTTTCAAGGGCCAGCGAGAGCTCGCCGGACGCCGCTGGAACCGTGACGCTTTCCAAATAGCAGCATGGTGGCACAGTGGCAGCACAGTGGCAGCACAGCAAGAAGGACATGGGATCGATTCCACCTTTGACCATCGAGGGTTTGATCCCACCTCCAGACCATCGGTGACCCTTCTGTGTGGAATCTGCATGTTCTCCCCGTGTCTGCGTGGGTTTACTCTGGGTACTCTGGTTTCCTCCCACTTGCCAAAAACATACAAGTTAGGTTGATTGGAATCAAACTGGGGATTCTAAATTGTCCTTAGGTCTGACTGTGAGAGTGAATGGTTGTCTTTCTCTCTGTGTTGGCCCAATGATGGACTGGCGATCTGCCCAGGGTGGACCCTGCCTCCCGCCCCAAAAGATGCTGGGATAGGCTCCAGCCCCCCCACCCCACCGCAACCCGAAAAGGATTAAGCGGAAGAAGATGGATGGATGGATGGATGGATGGATGGATGGATGGATGGATGGATGACTGTAAATGATAAAACAGCAACAGTTCATGACTTTCCAGCAAACTTTCTCCACAGCAGAAATTGCTGACTCGTGCTTTCATTCAGCAGAACAGTTCAGAGGGATTCAGTCTCAGTCCACCACTGTCAGTTCAGAAGAGGGAACTGGAGCTTTTTAAGGGTTCTACAGATGAGTGCATGTTGGCCTGCTGCCAGAGGGATGGAGACGGGGGGGGAGATCTGTGTGGTGTTCCGACTTCACGTCATCATTAGTCCACTGACAGGTCATGGAAATCCAGCCGCTGTGTGTGTGTGTCTGACTGAGGAGCGTGCACGCTGCTGTAAAAACAGCCAACACATACAACTAATCCCACTTACAAGCATGACATGGGTGCCAGTAATAAACATGTAAACTTGGCTGATTTTAAAATACTTCATTTGTTTGAATCAATATTTCAGCAGAAACACCAATGGGGCTGCACGGTGGCGCAGTGGTTAGCACTGTGGCAGCACAGTTTACCCTCGGCCGGGGGATTGCGGGGATCGTGAGATTGTGGGTTCGATCCCTGCCCCGGACCAACAGTGATCTGTGTGGAGTTTGCATGTTCTCCCCGTGTTGCGTGGGTTTACTCTGGGATTTCTCCGGTTTCCTCCCACATGCCAAAAACATGTAGGTTAGGGATACGGGGCGCTTGCGCACGCAGCGACCGGCAGCTGGTGGCTTGTCACCAGACTGCAAAACAAATCTACCTATGGGTACAAAACAAGTAACCAAAAAAAAAAAAAAATTAAGCAAAAATACAAAACAAATAGCAACTTTTTCTCATAAATCGCAGTTTTTTCCCCCTGTAAGTTTCCTACTTTTGCCCCATAAATTTGCAAAGTTTTTCCTGTAAATTTACAAGTTTTTTCTTGGAGACTTGCAGCTGTTTTCAAAAATATTGCATTTTTTCCCTGTAAATATGCAACTTTTTCCTGTATATTTCCCACTTCTGCCTCTATCTCTCCCTCTCCCTTCATCTTCCTCTGTAACATCAACCGTCTCCATGTCCTCCTTCACTACATCCACCAATCTTCTCTGTGGTCTTTCTCTTTTCCTCCTGCCTGGCAGCTCCATCTTCAACATCCTTTGTCCAATATCTACACTATCCCTCCTCTGCACATGTCCAAACCAACTCAGCCTTGACTCTCCTACTTTGTCTCCAAACCGCTCAACCTGAGCTGTCCCTCTGATAGATTCATTTCTAATCTTGTCCCTCCTAGTCACTCCGAAAGAAAATCTTTGCATCTTCGACTCTGTCACCTCCAGCTTCACCTCCTGTCTTTTTGTCAGCGCCACCACCTCCAAACCATAGATCATGGTACATCTCACTACCATCTTGTAAATCTTCCCTTTCACTCTTGCTGCTACCCTTCTGTCACAAATCACCCCTGACATTCATCTTCATCCACTCCACCCTACCTACACTCTCTTCTTCACCTCTCTTGTGCATTTTCTATTGCTTTGAATGGTTGACCCCCAGGTATTTAAACTCATCAACTTTCACTACCTCTACTCCTTCCATCTTCACCGTTACACCTGCCTCCCTTTCATTAACACTCATGTATTCTGTCTTGCTTCTACTGACTTTCATTCCTCTTCCCTCCAGAGCATACCTCCACCTCTCCAGGTTCTCTTCCACCTGCTCCCTACTCTCACTGCAGATCATAATGTCATCTGCAAACATCATGGTCAATGGAGACTCCTGCCTGACCTCATCTGTCAGCCTTTCCATCACCATGGCAAACAAGAAGGGGCTCAGAACTGATCCCTGATGTAACCCCAAACCCACCTCAAATCCACCCATCACTCCTACAGCACACCTCATCATGGTCTTGCTGTCTTCATACATGTCCTGCACAACCCTCACATACTTCTCTGCCACTCCTGACTTCCTCATACAGTACCATACTTCCTCTCTTGGCACCTTATCATCTGCTTTCTCTAGATCCACAAAGACACAGTTCAACTCCTTCTGACCTTCTCTATACTTCTCCATCAACACTCTTAGGGCAAACATCGCATCTGTAGTACTCTTTCTTGGCATGAAACCGTACTGCTGCTCACTGATTGTCACCTCTCCTCTTAACCTGCTTCAACAACTCTTTCCCATATCTTCAAAGTGTGGCTGATCAACTTTATGCCTCGGTAGTTACTACAGCTCTGAGCATCACCTTTGTTCTTGAAAACTGGTACCAAAGCACTTCTTCTCCACTCCTCAGACATCCTCTCACTCTTCAAGATCATGTTAAGCAATCTGGTTAAAAAGTCCACTGCCATCTCTCCTAAACATCTCCATACCTCCACAGGTATGTCATCTGGACCAACCACCTTTCCATGCTTCATCCTCTTCAAAGGAAGAGGATGAAGAATGGAATTATCTCCACCATACGCTGGACCTTGTTCTGACATATGGCATAGAAATAGAAAATCTGGTAGTGTCTCCTCATAACCCTGTACTGTCAGACCATTGTCTGTTAACCTTTGATTTTACTATTTCTGACTATTTGGCTCCTAAAGAAAAAGATTACTACAGCAGATGCCTCTCAGATGATGTTGTTACCAAATTTATGCAGATTGTTTCCTCTATGCCATGTGTCAACACAACGGAAATAAGCTATAGACAGCTTGCTCCTTCTGTAATTGATAGCATGGTAGATAGTGTTACAGCTTCTCTGCATAAGACTCTAGACATGGTGGTCCCTTTAAAAAAGAAAAAGTCTAATCAGAGATTTCTAACTCCTTGGTTCAACACAAAAACTCGTAGCTTAAATCAGAAGACTTGTCAATTAGAAAGAAAATGGCGCTCCACTAATTTAGATGAGATCTATTTAGCTTGGAGAAATAATCATTTAATTTATAAAACATCTCTGAGAAAAGCTAGAACAAGTTATTATTCTGCATTAATAGAAGAGAACAAGAATAATCCCAGATTTATTTCAGCACTGTAGCCAGGCTGACAAAGAGTCAGGACTCTGTCAATCCTAGCATTCCCTTAGAGCCTACTAGTCAGGACTTTATGAACTTTTTTAATCAAAAAATTTCATCCATCAGAGATAAAATCAATCAGATTCTTCCCACCGTTAACTTAAATACATTAACTACTACAACTCTTTCAATTGATATCTGTTTGGATGAGTTTACTCCAATTAACTTTTTAGAGTTATATAAAATAATTTCCTCATCCAAGCCTTCAACTTGTCTTTTAGACCCTATTCCTACCAGGTTATTTAAAGAAGTCTTCCCATTTATTGGTAGCTTTATTCTTCAAATAATCAATTCTTCATTAACTTTAGGCCATGTACCGCAGGCTTTTAAAACTGCTGTAATTAAACCCTTACTCAAAAAGCCAACGCTGGATCCAAGAGTTTTAGCTAACTATAGACCAATCTCTAATCTCCCTTTCATTTCAAAAATCTTAGAAAGAGTTGTTGCTACGCAATTATTTGACCACTTGCAGGGAAATGGTTTATTTGAAGAGTTTCAATCTAGGTTTAGAATCCATCATAGTACTGAAACAGCCTTAGCGAAGGTCACTAATGACCTCCTTATCTGATAATGGACTTGTTTCTGTACTTGTCCTTTTAGACCTTAGTGCAGCTTTTCATTGACAGGTTGTGATGCTGTGTTATCCAATCAGCATGGCCATGATGCGGCGTAATCTCCAGTGAGCACGGAGTCAATCTGAAACCCCCTCCACACTTCTTGAAGCCAGGGGATGAAGACAGAGCGGTCACACAGTGGTGGCTAAACTTTTATTGATAAAAATTGCATATTTTGACTGAGTGACACAACCTGTCAGTCACCACAACGCTTCGCAAACAAAGATCTTAGAAGTGCTTTGCTGCTTAAGTGTGCATCCACAAGTATGGAGCCGCTCAGTCAAAATATAGACCATAAAGTTGTTGTGATTGCGTACATCTAATGGATATATTCAGCATAGAGAACACGAGGTGCGGGGAGGCGGCTGCTGGGGACCCATGGTGCCACAAATGACATCACTGGCACATGGGTAAAGCAGCAGCCGACACTCCTGTCCCGTCGGGTGCTCCACGAAAGTTCAGGGGGAGACACGCGCAGCCTGTCTGGTCAGTGGTAGACGAAAGTCCTGACTGCTGCTTCATTGTGGAGAGGAATGACCAGATCAACTGCACATTACATGCGGACACATACTTTCACTAAACGACAACAAGATACAAAAATGTCCAAATAACGAAATAAAGCATTTTTATTTAAATATTTACAGACAAATGGGCAACACTGATGCAAAACAAGTGGTTCGTAATCAGTGGCTAATATTGGATGTCCCATTCATTTTCAATTATTCTGTAATTAATATTCACACAATCAATCTCAGTTCAGTCCCATTCATATTTGTCAAAGTGTAACGTGTGATTGCCTATATATAGGCTACACCTCTGTATTCCACTTTCAAACAGCCTACGTTTGGGCCTGCAAAGCCTGATTGGGCTACCTTTTTCAGACAGGAATACTTGCTTTCTACGGGCATGCACTAGTAATAATAATAACAAAACTGTCATAATTGTATTGACCATACACTGGGGCTGGGCAATTCCACCTTAAATCAACATCACGTTTTATTGAATCTTTCAGGTCGGTTTTCTTTTTTTTCGATCCTCTCTTCTCCATTACAGTTTACTGACAAGGTTCATAATTATTAAGCAATATTACACAACAGTGCGGTATTATACCATTTTTTTGCAGTTATCAACTACAAATTCACAATGCTTGATGCAGCAAAGTTCAACCTCCACC
Organism: Pholidichthys leucotaenia; assembly: GCA_020510985.1. Classification (NCBI taxonomy): domain Eukaryota; kingdom Metazoa; phylum Chordata; class Actinopteri; order Cichliformes; family Pholidichthyidae; genus Pholidichthys; species Pholidichthys leucotaenia. Next base: position 6,734,683 of record CM035839.1, on the reverse strand, counting down.
GTCACCTCCCGTTCTCGTCTTCCTGTACCGGCGTCCTATGTCCCGCCCTTCCTTAATTCAGATTGGCTGCTTAGAAAGGTGTGACATTGATGAGTGCAGCTGTACAGTAGTCTGACAAGTTGAACTTTTTTCAGCCCTGAGTGGTGCGACAAAAAGTAGCTACCGCTCAAAGCGTTTCAGTGCTGTAAATGCTGGACTACAAAGAGAATGAATAGAAAATAGTCACCCACAGCAGGGAAAATGAGTTTGGTGGACACGCCCCCTAATACTTTTTCTGCAGTGTTTGGCTTCTGGGTTGCCGAGGCGTGTGGCCCTATGGCGTGACCACGCATGTAACTGAATGGACACGTCTTAAAGGGGCAGTACATGAAAAAGTGCCAGATAAAATAATTTTCAAAAGAATTCCTGTATCCACATCGTAATCCGAATCACCACCAAAATCTAATCATCGGTTCCCCGTGCCATTACACACCTTTCCTGAAAATGTAATCAAAATCTGTTCATAACTTTTTGAGCAATGATGCTAACAGACTAACCAACCAACACCACCAAAAACATTACCTCCACCCTTCCCTTGGCGGAGGTAATAATAGCGAAAAGATTGTCGCAGTGTAGCCTATTAATAAGTGGATATGTAGAATTGGAAGCACACTAAATATGAGTAGTATAATTATGAAGCATCATTCTTCCGTGAAGCATAGGCTACTAAATAGGCCTCTTTAAATTGGTGGTATATACGTATATGTTATGTCAGGTCAGGCATTGGTTTGCTTGCTACCGGATAACCTTGAAAACCGGTACCACCTGTCTCATGGGTCGGGCTATCGGTGACTCAACCGGCAACCCCGCCCTTCTGAGGGCATGGAGAGTGAAGCTGTGCATCCTGGCAGAACTAAAAACAATATCTGTCACAGGTCTGTGGTGGACTACTCCCAGTTACATGGGGTGAGACTGGACATCCTGGCAGATAAGCACATCTGCCACAAGGTCTGTGGTGGACTTTTGCCAGTCGGTGTATCGTGACATGCATTACACAAAGAGCAGAGATAAACAAAAAACCTATCATCTGGTCAGTCACTGCAACAGATACTGGAGTCAGTTTGTCTTGGCCTGTCTTTGCCACCGATAATACCTCTATCTGCCAAGAATGTGCCGCTAGTCCAGCAAAAGCTAGCGGTACTCAAATACTTTGCAAGCAGTTTCATGAAATGGTCAGTCAGAAAGCAACTCATACCGGCTCAGACGTCACCCGGGTTAACAAGGTCAGGAGTTCCTGGCAGTGGAAGGCAAACGACAGCTGCATGGAGGAATCTGATCAGACCTAAATGAAACGGTCACTGTTGCCCCCGACAGACTGCTATGATGATGATGATGCAGCTTTTGATGCTATCAATCATAATATTCTACTTGATAGATTAGAACACTATGTTGGACTTAATGGAACTTCATTGCAGTGGTTTAGATCTTATTTATCTGATAGGTTCCAGTTTGTTCATGTCAGTAATGAGTTTTCTTTCAACTCAAAGCTCAGTCATGGAGTTCCACAGGGATCTGTGCTAGGCCCTACTCTTTTTAGTTTATATATGCTTCCGTTAGGCAACATTATTAGAAAGCACTGTATACATTTTCATTGTTATGCAGATGACACACAATTATACCTGTCAATGAAGCCAGATGATAGTAATCAATTAGCCAAGTTAGAAGCCTGTCTTAAGGAAATCAAAGCTTGGATGACTTGTAATTTCCTGCTATTAAATTCAGATAAGACTGAAGTCATTCTTGTTGGTCCAAAAAACCTTAGAAATACCTTTTCAAATCAAACTTTTAGTTTGGATGCAGTTACTCTTTCTCTTAATAGTTCTGTGAGGAATCTTGGAGTTATTTTTGATCAAGATCTGTTTTTCAATTCACATATTAAACTTGTTTCTAAGACTGCCTTCTATCATTTGCGTAATATTGCCAAGATTAGGAGCATCTTGTCTCAGAGTGATGCTGAGAAACTGATCCACACTTTTGTTAGCTCTAGATTAGATTATTGTAATTCTTTATTATCAGGTTGTCCTAAAACATCTTTAAAAAAGTCTTCAGTTGATCCAAAATGCTGCAGCAAGAGTTTTAACAGGTACTAGAAAGAGAGCTCATATCTCTCCGGTTCTGGCCTCCCTTCATTGGCTTCCCATAGAGTTTAGAATTAAGTTTAAAATCCTTCTTCTCACTTTCAAAGCTCCAAACAATCAGGCCCCTTTTTATTTAAAAGATCTGATACTACCCTAGTATCCTAACAGAGCACTACGCTCCCAAAATGCTGGATTACTTGTAATACCTAGTATCTCCAATGTACAATGGGGGGGCAGAGCCTTCAGTTATCAAGCTCCTCTCTTGTGGAACCAGCTGCCAATCTGGATTCGGGAGTCAGACTCGATCTCTGTTTTTAAGAATAGCGTCAAAACCTTCCTTTTTGATATAACCTACAATTAGGGAGGGATCATGTGACCCTGAACCCTCCCTTAGTTATGCTGCTATTAGGTTTAGACACCTGGGGGACCTCCAATAATTGCACTGGGCTTCACTCCTTTCTTCACCTTCAATGAAATATTTTTTTTTTTTGCTGGTCATTAACATCTGTTTGTTCTCTCCCATAGATTGAGTCCCCATCGTGCTGTTTGCTCTCTACATGTCTGTTCTTTTCATCTTCTCTAGGGGTGAGGGGAAACCACGGGAGACAACAATGAGGAGTGAACGACGAGGACGTCAGACAGAGCACATGAAAAAACTCACATAAATAGGGTAACTGATAATGAACTTAATTTGAGACAGCTGGGACTAATCAAGAGCAGCAGGTGAGGGAAACAGGATGGGCTGTGCTACACAGACACAGATGAGGACTGCACAAGAGACAAAACAATGGACATGCAGGACAATACTAAACAGTAAAAATAAACAGAGATCATAGACTATAACGAAATACAAAAGACAACCATAAGACACAGCCAACAGGCGATGAGATGACAATGATCAGGGAACACAGGGGCACTAAATAATAATAATAATAATAATACTGTGAAAAGCCAAGACTAAAATGAACATAAAGCATGGGCACGGTCCCTGGCTGTGCCCCAATTGAGACACTGACTATCATGACTTTATTAAATACAGGCTGAATTATCGTTTAAAAATCTTTGTATCTCCGTGTCCACATCATAAATCAAAGAGAATAAAAGTGGCTTCACGTCTCATTAATCATCTCACCACTACCTGCTCTAAGATGAGCTGCAGGCAGAAATAATCAGATTCATTATAAAAGGTTTCATTGTGAACATGGTGATAACACAATGAGGTCTAAGGTTCAGTTTTCATTATTAAAGGAGCTTTATGCAACAATCAGAACATCACTTCTGCCTTAAAAATTGGTTTGGGAGCATAAATAAGAAGCAGAAACCTGCAAAACTCTTTTTCTGGGCTGGGCCCCAAAAATAGGTTCTGGAACAGAGTTTAGTTTTAGGGCGTTCACACCAAAGTTCATCGTCTTCATTCAGTATAGATGTTAGGTAGTGAGGATTTGTTCATGTTTAATAAGTAGGATGATGGCGATTCACAAATTTAACGTGAGGTACAAATGTGTACATGTATACTATGCAAAAATTTTCAAGAATAAAGGTGTGAAAATAGAAAAAAATGCCGCAGCATGCAGAGCAGGACGAGTCTGGCAACCCTATGAAGAGAGGAGAGACAGGAATATGAGCTCACGTAGTTCAATGGGAGAATAAACTCAGTAGCAAAGTCTTACGGTGAATAGAGAGCAATATGGCGCCGAAGAGCCGTTGTCCTTCACCAGTCTCCCAGGGTCCTGCTAACATGTTGTAGTGCTCTTGCAGGTATTTACAGTGCTGGAGTCTGAGTCGAGGAGAGGATACAGAGTGGCAACTAGGCACTTCTGCAGAAAAGGTGAGTGAAACCCACAGCTCGTGGAAAGAGTCTGGTCCACCCCCTGGGACAGGGAGAGGTCCGACAAGGAGTGGGTCTACCTGTGCACAGGGTTAAGAGAGAGAGAGAGGCAGGAGCAGGAGATGATTAAATCCAGGAAAAGGCTTTCAGTTGTGTTGGGGAGGCGAAACTCCCATAGACAGGCACACTGAAGCGTGGAGAGAGGGAGGCGAAACTCCCTGCAGTTGAGGAGGGAAGACTGTAGCCTAGACATCTTCATCCAAGAGGAGCGTTGGCGTCTCCGTGCAGACTGCAGGGCAGCACTCCTGATAAAGGCTGCTTCATTGTGAGGAGCAGGTGCAGGTGCAGCTGTGGAGATAATTAGAGGCAGAGAACACACAGCGCAGATCACCACAGGAAACCGTTACAAATTTACTGGAAAAAATGTGCAAATTTATGAGAAAAAAAGTAGACATTTTAAGAGAAGTTGGAAATTAATTAGAAAAAAAAATTGCAAATATATGAGGAAAAAAATTGCAAATTTTTGAGAAAAAGTTGCAATGTTATGAGAAAAAATGCAAATTTACCCCCCTTACTTCTAGCCCCCATGATGTCTTGCCTGAATTATGGGCACAGCTTCCGGTACTAGTTTAGAACGTGTGGTTGTCACAGAAACGGAACATTTTTCCTTGTTAAAAAACAATGATTTTGGCATAAAAAATGCGGGAACACGGCCTTTTGGGCCTCAAAAACAGTAATGTAATCATACCACTTCTCACGACTATGGAGGGATGAGAAGATGAGCTTAAAAAGTGGCCTGACAGATAGTAGCTCCGTTAGCTAGCTCCACTGCTAAGATGCTAATGCTGTAAACAAATAAAAGCTCTGAGATACATCAATGTCTCCACCACAATAAAGTCAGCTGCATTTTGTTAAAAGCTGTTGGGCATAATCAAATTTACCTCAGAGCAGACGTAAAATTTAGTCAGAGCCACAAAGAACCACAACACCGTGCTTGGGTGTTTTAATGTCGGGGTAAAACAGACAGCTGCAGCTGTTCATTTTACCCCAAAATTAAAATGCTCATGCTGCTGTCATGCCCTGAATGCTTGTTATTTAACTTAACACATACAGACCTTTTCTGTCAGTTGTTCAAAATGTTATTGATCTATATTTTGTGATAATTTGAAAATTAATGCATGCTGAAGCTGCTAATTTTTGTATATGGAAATAAGGGTATTAGTAAGATGGTGGCCGGGTTGGACGGCGAATGAGCAGGGGTGGCCAACTACAGGTTTCCGGCGGTGACGCCACTCCAGGTATAAAGGACGTGAGCAGAAGAAGCTAGTCCTCTTTCATCATGGTACACCTGGCTTGCTGGAGGGTGCTGAACATCTGAGGGTATTGTCAATAGTTACTTTAATAAAGCTCCAATAACAGTAACTATACTCTGCTCGTTATTGCCCTATTATCGATCCAACATTTGGTGACAAGGTAAAAGCGGTTATGGAGAGGCCCGTTGCCAGTTTTCGGCCATTTTTGGAAACCCCGGGCGAGCCGCCTGTGCCTTGGCCTCGGTGGTTTGCCGCATTTACAAATTATCTGGTAGTTTTGAACCTCGGTGAACTCGAGAAGCTTTGCGCAAGGACTGTCCTGGTTCATAATTTGGGCATAGAGGGGCAGAGGATTTTGGAAACTCTAGGAGGAGCCGATAGTTTTGATGAAGTGGTGGAGCTAATGGTGCGTTACTTTTGCGCCCCTGAAAATGTCACTGTCTGGTGCATTCAATTCCGACAGTGCCACCAGAGGACGGGGGAATCTGTGAAGAAATTCATTGCAGACCTCCGGGAGCTGGCGAGGGAATACAACTTTGGAAACCTGGAAGATGAGATGATATGGGACAAGTTGGCAGAACACATTTGCTGCCCCACAGCCCGGTCCAAACTACTGACCCACCCAGGTGAGCTGACATTGACTGCCGCTATCAAGCTCGCTCAGCAATTTGAGGCAACTGAGACAATAGCAAGAGGCCTAAATGAGGGAGCCACTCCGACCCAAGGCGAGCCTCGTTTTAAGGCACTGTCATTGGACCCTGATGATGAAGACAGCGGAGAGGATGAATATGCCTCCATGGTGAAGATTAGGTCCGCCCCAGGAACGCCATGTTGTTATGGATGTGGGTCCCCAAAACACCACTGTAAGTCCAGGGAATGTGCGGCGAAGGGCAAGCATTGTGGGAAGTGTGGACTGCTTAACTACTTTGCCAGAGCGTGCATTAACTTTGAGCGCAGGGGCCGACAGCGTGAGGCGGATTCCTCACAGAAGGCTCCCACGATCGTCCATGCGGTTTTCCCGGTGACTACAGGACGGATCATCTGTGAGGTAACACTAGATGGCGTCGAGGTTCCTCTTTTGGTGGATACAGGACCTGTAATCTTGGTGTTGAACCTGGCGACCACGAAGAGTCTATTTCCACACCGACAGATCAAGAAACAGCGGAACCCTTATTACCGTATGGCACGAATAAATTGGCCATTTTGAGATTTGCAGTGATGGAAGCACAGTGCAAGTCTTTGGTGGTGCTTAATGCCCGCATTTATGCCACCGCTGCGGGGACAAACGTAATGGGGTGTAACCTATTTTACGGTCTGGGGTTATCCATCTCAAATATCACGGGTTGGGCTGTGGACTGTGGGGCCGACCCGCTCTGGTGGTGGAGAGCGAGGAGGTGTGGGACTTAGACTAGCTGGCTACCACAGGTGGAGTGCATGCTCAGCGCCACGTGATGCCGCCCCAGGACGGACTCAATGCCGGTAACCAAGTTACCCTTGGTGTGGGAACTGAACAGCATGCCAGGACCCCCGGAGTGGCCCATAAGGACAAGGTGCCCGCACTGAGGACTGAGGGGGAGAGACCAGAAAGCACCGTTTTGAAGCGCTCGCAACGACGGCCTGCCAAGACGACTTCGGACTGGACCCGCAAGCCAACCGGTTCTGTGAGGGAGGCCAGTCAACAGCGGAATGACCCCCAGAAAAAAGACAGGGCTTCCCTGCGGGCTGGAGATGAAGTTCGACCCAGGGTTGAGAACCAGATGAGAGGGGATTACGGGTCACGCGAGCAGCATGATGACCAGAGGCGGTTCCAGGTGGAGGCTGCCTGGAGCAATAGGTATTTGGGCTTGTCGGACAAGACCTGGAGGCATCCGAATGAGCTGTGCCGCGTGGTGGAGAAGAGGAGACGGCGCAGCCCGAGCCCAGCGGACAAGAGATAGAGGCACTCTGAGAGAGATCATTCGAAGGACTGAGGGTGTATTTTACTTGCGGGTTTTAATTTCGACCCAGTTCCTGTTGTATATAGTTAAACACTGCTGTGTCTGTGCCCCGAATATTACTGCTGTTTAGTATAAAGGTGAAATTTAATGGGCAAAAATTTTATAATGTATGTATATATAAAAAAAGAAGAAGAGGAAATTTTTTCATGGTTTAATTTGGTCATATGATGTGGAGTGAAATTGTTTTTTGAAGTGATTTGAAAATGCAATATGATGTTCACGTTGTAAAAGGAGTCTGATGAATGTTGAGTATTTTGATGGTATTATATAGATACTTAGAAAAGAAGAAGAAGGGAGTATTTTGGCTGGTGTAACAATGATCACTGAGTTGATCATCTAAAAGGAAACAATATGTGATGGAATAATAATGATTGTGTTGATTGTACCCAACAATTTGGAATAGTTATGTGATGCCCGGATGTGGGGTGGGTGTGTTGGGTGGGGGGCCCCCAATAGTGTTGTTACTGTATGTTGTATGTATACTAATTGTTGTTCATTATAATGTGTGGAGCTGTTTGAGGGGATTACTTTGATTAGCAACACGGCTTTCTTTATTTTGGACTGTTTTAGATATGACGGCCAAATAACCTGCCCAGCCGTGTAGGGGGCACTGGCAGTCTACCCAGCCCCAGCCTTAGTTGTATGAGTGGATAGGCAGTTTGTTTCTTTTTGTACATGTTTTTATGCTTAGAGTGTGAATCGGGTGACAAATTTGAGTGGGTTATCTGTGCGCATGGTTTTTTTTGAAGGGGGGGAAATAAGGGTATGGAAATAAGGGTATTAGTAAGATGGCGGCCGGGTTGGACAGGGAATGAGCAGGGGTGGCCAACTACCGGTTTCCAGTGATGACAACCACTCCGGGTATAAAGGACGTGGGAGGAAGAGGCTAGTCCTCGTTTGTTGTGGAACACCTGGCTTGCTGGAGGGTGCTGAATGTCTGAGGGTATTGTCAATAGTTACTTTAATAAAGCTCCATTAACAGTAACTGTACTCTGCTCGTTATTGCCCTATTATGGATCCAACATTAATAACAATTCAACTTTATTTATATAGCGCCATTTCACAACAACAGTCATCTCATAGCACTTTCAACTGTAGGGGGGACCCCCACAGTTGCAGAAAGACCCCAGCAATCAGGCGATCCCCTGTGAGCAGTGCTTGGCGACGGTGGAGAGGAAAAACTCCCTTTTAACAGGAAGAAACCTCCAGCAGAACCAGGCTCAGGGAGGGGCAGTCATCTGCTGCGACTGGCTGGGGGGTGAGGGTATAGAGAAGTTGAAAAGAACAGACTTGTAGAGAGCAAACAGCACAATGGGGACTCAGTCTATGTGAGAGAACAAACAGATGTTAATGACCAGCAAAAAAATAAAAATAAAATAAAATAAAAAATTCATTGATAGTGAAGAAAGGAGTAAAGCCCAGTGCATTATTGGAGGTCCCTCGGCTGTCTAAACCTAATAGCAGCATAACTAAGGGAGGGTTCAGAGACACATGATCCCTCCCTAATTGTAGGCTATATCAAAAAGGAAGGTTTTAACCTTATTCTTAAAAACAGAGATCGAGTCTGACTCCCAAATCCAGATTGGCAGCTGGTTCCACAAGAGAGGAGCTTGATAACTGAAGGCTCTGCCCCCCATTGTACTTTTGGAGATTCTAGGTATTACAAGTAATCCAGCATTTTGGGAGCGTAGTGCTCTGTTAGGATAATAGGGTAATATCAGATCTTTTAAATAAAAAGGGGCCTGATTGTTTAGAGCTTTGTAAGTGAGAAGAAGGATTTTAAACTTAATTCTAAATTCTATGGGAAGCCAATGAAGGGAGGCCAGAACTGGAGAGATATGATCTCTCTTTCTAGTACCTGTTAAAACTCTTGCTGCATCATTTTGGATCAACTGAAGACTTTTTAAAGATGTTTTAGGACAACCTGATAATAAAGAGTTACAATAATCTAATCTCGAGCTAACAAAAGCGTGGATCAGTTTCTCAGCATCACTCTGAGACAAGATGCTCCTAATCTTGGCAATATTACGCAAATGATAGAAGGCAGTCTTAGAAGCGAATTTAATATGTGAATTGAAAAACAGATCTTGATCAAAAATAACTCCAAGGTTCCTCACAGAGCTATTAAGAGGAAGAGTATCTGCATCCAAACTAAGAGTTTGATTTGGAAAGGTATTTCTAAGGTTTTTTGGACCAACAAAAATGACTTCAGTCTTATCTGAATTTAATAGCAGGAAATTACAGGGAACCAACAAACCCACTTTTTCTTAAATTAAAAGCTCTCAAGTTGAAAGATCTGGTTGACTTTAAAACTGCAGTAATAATGTTTAAAGTGAAGAATCTATCACTGCCCGCAAATATCCAAAAGTTGTTCCAAATAAGGGAGAAACAATATCATTTTAGAGGAACATGTATATTTCAAAAACCTTCAGTGAGAACTACCACCAAGCAACACTGTGTTTCAGTGCAAGGAGTCAGATTATGGAACGATTTTGGACCTGAATTAAAATCGTGTACAACGCTTGGACAATTTAAACAAAAACTAACGGAAGAAATACTCCAAACATATATACAAGATGACATAAAATCACATAAGGATTGTCATATCCAGTCTGCGTTGTGTTGTTGCTTAGTTTTGTTGTTTTTTTGTCACATTTTGTCTTAGCTTTGTTCTGAATTGTAATCGCTCTTGTTTGTTTTTCTTTTGAATTCTTGGATGGAATATGGGTGGGCAATATAAGCTGCGACTTCAGCCATCACCCATTTCAGATAACTTATGTTGAACTGTATAATCAGATTAGTTATTGTCTAATTTGACCTTGTTGGATTTTCTTTCCCCCTTTGTTATATTATTCTGTTTCTTTTATTCTGTACTTTTAATCTATCCGAAATAAAGATTGATTAATTGATTGATTGAATAGCAGGAAATTACAAGTCATCCAAAAAAAAAAAAAAAAAAATCCAAGATGGCGCCGCGGATGGCAGCCACTGGCTTCTGCTCTCTGATGTTTTTGATAATTTTGTGTGTTTTTTTGGACTTCTGCTCTTCTGTCCGAGTCACCTATTCAAGGGAGGAACTACTTTCACTCAGACTACCTCCCAGTGCAACTTCTCCGCCAGTTTCTGCTGCTGATCTGAAGTTTTTTCAGTCGATCTTAGCTGTGGGAGCAGCGGCTATTGGCGCTGGCCGGAAACGAAGGCGGTGTGGTAAACGTGCCGGTGCGCTAGTCAGGTTGAAGAAACGAGGATATCGCACGCCGCTCCCATCGATCCATCTGGCAAATATCCGCTCTTTGGCGAACAAAATGGATGAACTGCTGCTCCTGACTCACAAAAACCTGGATTTTAGCAGATCTGGCGCCCTTTGTTTCACGGAGTCCTGGCTGAGTGAACACATCCCGGACAGCGCGGTGCGTCTGGACGGATTCCAACTGTTTCGCGTTGATCGCAGCCGAGAATTCTCTGGAAAGACTAAGGGTGGTGGAATCTGCTTCTACATAAACGAAGGTTGGTGTACTGATGTCACAGTGTTGAAGAAGTTTTGTAGCCCTAACCTAGAGTCACTGTTCATAAACTGTAAACCCTTTTATTCACCGCGAGAGTTCTCCTCATTTATTCTGGTCGGAATTTATATCCTGCCTGCTGCTTGTACAACGGAGACACTGCAGCACCTCGCTGATCAGATAGTAGACGTGGAGGAAAAACATCCAGACTCTCTGCTTATCATTCTGGGTGATTTCAATAGAGCTAATCTCACAAATGAGCTTCCTAAATACAGACAGCATATTAAATGTCCCACCAGGGACACAAATACACTCGACCACTGTTACACAGTTTTAAGAAACGCCTATCATGCCGTCCCCCGTGCAGCTCTGGGTTTTTCTGACCACTGTCTGCTCCATCTTATTCCAACATACAGACAGAAACTAAAAACTTCCAAGTCTGTTGTAAGGACTGTGAAGAAATGGACTGAGGAATCAAAGCTGGAGTTACAAGCCTGCTTTGACTGCACAGATTGGAGTGTTTTTGAAGCTGCAGCCATTAACCTAAATGGACTCACTGACACTGTGATATCATACATCTGTTTCTGCGAGGACATGTGTGTGCAGACCAAGACCTTCTGCATATACAACAACAATAGCAGGGCTGCTCGCAGAGATAGCAAAAAGACGTAACAAACTAATAGTTTTTTTTTGAATGCAAAAGATGCAATAGACTTACACAATGGTCCTCTCCGGCATACAACTAGGAACATACCGGTCGCTATGGAGGGTGAGAATATGTATGGGCACATAATCATACCATGTAGGATAACTAAATAGACGGTTATGCTGTTTCATCCCACCTAGCAACAATGCTCTGCACTGTGTGTGTTTATATATTTACATATTTATTCCATCTAGCGACAATGCTCAGCACTGGGTGTGTTTATATTTATATATCTATATATTTATTCCATCTAGCTACAATGCTCCGCACTGTGTTTTTATATATCTACATATTATTCCATCTAGCTACATTGCTCCGCACTGTGTGTGTTTATATACTTGCATATTTATTCCACCTAGCTGCAATGCTCCGTACTGTGGGTGTTTATATATTTACATATTTATTCCATCTAGCTACAATGCTCTGCACTGTGTGTTCATATATTCATATATTTATTCCATCCAGCTACAATGCTCTGCACTGTGTGTCTGTGTGTGTGTGTGTGTATATATATATTTTATAGTAATATGTACATATGTATATTAGCTGCTCTTGCTTGCTTGTTTTTTTTTTTTTTTCTTGCCTTCTGATTGTTGCTCTGAGTGTTGCTATCCCTGTGCTGTTGCAATCCTGGAATTTCCCCGTTGTGGGACTAATAAAGGCTTATCTTATCTTATCTTATCTTAATAAACCCTGGTTCATTCCTAAACTGAAGCAGCTACGTCAGACCAAGGAGGAGGCCTACAGGACTGGTGACTGGACTCTGTACAAACGGGCCAGAAACATGCTGGCGAAGGAGATCAGGCTTGCTAAGAGGAGCTACAGTGTGAAGTTACAAAAAAACTTCTCAGCCAACAACTCTGCTTCTGTCTGGAGAGGCCTGCAGAATATCACCAACTACAGGAGACAATCCCCTCACCCTGTGGAAAACCTTCAGCTGGCTAACGACCTAAACAGCTTTTACTGCAGGTTTGAAAAGAACCTACAGTTCTCACCTCCCACCCACACAAAAGGATTATCTGCAGCCCCAGGAACTCCATCCCTCCTCCACTCTGACCTCCCACCAGCACTAACGATCTGTGAAGAGGAGGTGCGCCGGGTCTTTCAGAGACAAAAGATCAAGAAGGCTGCAGGACCTGATGGTGTGTCTCCGTCCTGCCTGAGAGTCTGCTCCAACGAGTTGGCCCCCATCTTCACCCGGATCTTTAACATATCACTGGAGCTGCGTGAAGTGCCTTCCTGCTTCAAACGCTCCATCATCATTCCAGTTCCCAAGAAACCCTCTGTTACAGGATTAAACGACTACAGACCTGTTGCCCTGACCTCTGTGGTCATGAAATCCTTAGAGAGATTGGTGCTGAACCACCTGAAGGTCATCACAGGCCCCCTGATGGACCCACTTCAGTTTGCCTACCGGTCAAACAGGTCAGTGGATGATGCAGTGAATATGGGACTACACTACATCCTGCAACACCTCGACTCCCCAGGGACGTACGCCAGGATCCTGTTTGTCAACTTCAGCTCAGCGTTCAACACCATCATCCCAGGCATTCTTCATCAGAAACTCCTCCAGCTCAAGGTGCCCCCCTCCACCTGCCAGTGGATCTCCAGCTTTCTGACTGACAGGTGGCAACAGGTGAAGCTAGGGAGATTTACATCCAGCTCCCGAAAAATTAGTACTGGCGCCCCCCAAGGATGTGTCCTTTCCCCACTGCTCTTCTCCCTCTACTCCAATGACTGCACCTCAGAGGACCCTTCGGTGAAGCTCCTGAAGTTTGCGGACGACACCACAGTCATCGGTTTGATCCGGGATGATGATGAGTCTGCATACAGGCGGGAGGTGGAGCAGCTGATCCTCTGGTGCAGCCAGAACCATCTTGAACTTAACCCAGCCAAAACGGTGGGTTAAGTAACAAAGGCGACACCCCCCTTCATTCCCCCCACTCACCATCCTCAACAGCACAGTGTCCACTGTGGACTCCTTCAAGTTTCTGGGTACCACAATCTCCCGGAACCTGAAGTGGTCCTCCCATATAGACACTGTCCGGAAAAAGGCCCAGCAGAGGTTGTTTTTTCTGCGTCAGCTCAAGAAGTTTGATTTGCCTCAGGAGCTGCTGGTTGTCTTCTACACCGCCATCATCCAATCTGTCCTCTGCTTTTCCATCACTGTCTGGTTTGGATCTGCCACTAAACAGGACAAGACCAGACTGCAGCGGATCGTTAAGTCTGCGGAGAGGATCATTGGTACCAACCTACCCTCCATTGAGAACTTATATCGGTCCATAACCAGGAAACGGGCGGGAAACATCTGTGCTGACCCATCACACCCCGGCCACAAACTGTTTGAACTTCTATCTTCTGGTCGTCGTTACAGATCACTGAAGGTCAAAACCACCCGTCACAGGAAAAGTTTCTTTCCTCAAGCCATCACTCTGATGAACTCCTAACATTCACCTAGTCCTACCTGTTGCTGTACTCATGACTTTTCATCCATTATTACATTGCACATAACGCTCACACTGCTTTTTACTTCATTCACATTATATCACTGAATCTGAGTTCACATTGAAATACTGTGTGACTGTATATTTTTTCATATATTTCTGCAAAGTGTGGTTAGTCTGAGTAAATAACTGCATATATTCCTATATTTGCATCCTTTTATAGAAACGTGGACATACTGTAATTTACTGTACATACTCTGTTGTCATTGAATCCTTATTTAAATCCTCCACCTGAACAATGAGAGCAAGTTTTTAGCCAAAGTCAAATTCCTTGTATGTGTTGTGCATACTTGGCCAATAAAGCTGATTCTGATTCTGATTCTGATTCTTTGATTTCCTTAAGACAGATTTCTAACTTGGCTAATTGATTACTATTATCTGGCTTCATTGACAGGTATAATTGTGTGTCATCTGCATAACAATGAAAATGAATACAGTGCTTTCTAATAATGTTGCCTAACGGAAGCATATATAAACTAAAAAGAGTAGGGCCTAGCACAGATCCCTGTGGAACTCCATGACTGAGCTTTGAGTTGAAAGAAAACTCATTATTGACATGAACAAACTGGAACCCATCAGATAAATAAGATCTAAACCACTGCAATGAAGTTCCATTAAGTCCAACACAGTGTTCAAATCGATCAAGTAGAATATTATGATCAATAGTATCAAAAACTGGACTAAGGTCTAAAGGACAAGTACAGAAACAAGTCCATTATCAGATGCGATGAGGAGGTCATTAATGACCTTCACTATGGCTGTTTCAGTACTATGATGGATTCTAAACCCAGATTGAAACTCTTCAAATAAACCATTTACCTGCAAGTGGTCAAATAACTGCGTAGCAACAACTGTAAGATTTTTGAAATGAAAGGCAGATTAGAGATTGGTCTATAGTTAGCTAAAACCATTGGATCCAGCGTTGGCATTTTGAGTAAGGGTTTAATTACAATGGACAGGCGATCTGTCCAGGGTGTACCCTGCCTCTCCCCCAAAGATGCTGGGATAGGCTCCACCCCCCCACACACACACGACCCAAAAAGGATTAAGCGGAAGAAGATGGACGGATGGATGCAGTTTTAAAGGCCTGCGGTACATGGCCTAATGTTAATGAAGAACTGATTATTTTAAGAATAGAGCTACCAATAAATGGGAAGACCTTTAAATAACCTGGTAGGAATAGGGTCTAAAAGACAAGTTGAAGGTTTGGATGAGGAAATTATTTTCTCTAACTCTAAAAGGTCAATTGGAGTAAACTCATCCAAACAGATATCAATTGAAGGAGTTGTAGTACTTACTGTATTTAAGTTAACAATGGGAAGAATCTGACTGATTTTATCTGTGATAGATGAAATTTTATTATTGAAAAAGTTCATAAAGTCCTGACTAGTAAGTTCTAAGGGAATGCTAGGATTGACAGAGTCCTGACTCTTTGTCAGCCTGGCTACAGTGCTGAAAAGAAACCTGGGATTATTCTTGTTCTCTTCTATTAATGCAGAATAATAACTTGTTCTAGCTTTTCTCAGAGATTTTTTATAAATTAAAAGATGATTTCTCCAAGCTAAATAGATTTCATCTAAATTAGTGGAGCGCTGTTTTCTTTCTAATTGACGAGTATCCTGTTTTAAGCTACGAGTTTCTGTGTTGAACCAAGGAGTTAGAAATCTCTGATTAGACTTTTTCTTTTTTAAAGGAGCCACCATGTCTAGAGTCTGATGCAGAGAAGCTGAAACACTATCCACCATGTTATCAATTACAGAAGGAGCAAGCTGTCTATAGCTTATTTCCATTGTGTTGACACATGGCATAGAGGAAATAATCTGCATAAATTTGGTAACATCATCATCTGAGAGGCATCTGCTGTAGTAATATTTTTCTTTAGGTGCCAAATAGTCAGAAATAGTAAAATCAAAGGTTAACAGACAATGGTCTGACAGTACAGGGTTCTCCATGGATCGCCACCTTGTCGCGGTGGAGAACCTTGTGTGTTCCAATGATCCCGAGAGCGATGCCGTCGGGGGCCTTTTGGCTCCTGGTAGGGTCACCCATGGTGGTAAGGTTGAGGGGGAGGTCCCAGACCAACAGCGATCCAAAGAAAGAAAGACCTCAACGGCGGGAGTGGCGGAGGATGACACCATGAGTCACAACGGCACTGAAGGCGGATGAAGGCTGCAACAGAGAGTGGTCTCCAGTCATTTTGGATTCCATGCCACTGGATTCAGGCCCCTCTCTGCCAAGGACCGTGTGGTGACTGCAGGCGCATCAGTCTCCCCACGATAAAAGACGTCACGCGTAGGCGTCCTCCCGAAGGGAGCCCATCCACTTTACATCTTGGACAAGATAAAGTCCTGTGGCGATCAGGAAGTGGTAACGGGGACAGGACAGTGAAGTCTGGGAGTTCTTAGCCATGACCTGGCACACAGGCAATGGGTGCTTGATACAGTCGTTAAGCTCTTGGACTGAGGCAGAAAGAGCTTCTTGGCAGCTGCACTCATGACTGAGCAGCCCTATTCAGGATCCATTCTGCTCACCCCAGTAGGGGAGGGGGTTAGAAAAGGTATCCCAAACATAGCCTGCCTCACAAAATCCTGTCTGGAATACCGCATCCAGAGGGATCACCACCACGCGGTCAGAAACATACAAAACTACATATTGGAGCCTGGAATGTGCGAACCCTTATGGACAACCAAGCCAGTGATCGACCTGAAAGGTGAACTGCCATCATCTCCAGAGAGCTAAGGAGGTTTCGGATCGACATTGCAGCACTCTCCGAGACCCGACTGGCTGATGAAGGGCAGCTGAAGGAGGAAAAAGGCGGCTATACTTTCTTTTGGAAGGGAAAGCCTGCAAATGAGCCACAAATCCTTGGTGTGGGATTTGCTATTAAGAACTGCCTCATCAACCACCTCCGTGAACTCCCTGTGGACATCAACGAGCGCCTAATGACCATTCGTCTGATGCTTGCCTGCAGTCAAATGGCCACCGTTATTAGTGCCTACGCTCCAATGCTTGATGCACAGGATGAAGTAAAGGAGGCCTTCTATGCTGACCTGGACAAAATACTATCTGAAGTCCCAAAGGAGCATAAGTTAATCCTGCTTGGAGACTTTAATGCCAGAGTGGGATGAAACCATCATCTATGGAGCAGCACGCTAGGGAGAGAAGGGGTTGGAAGCACAAACTCCAATGGCATACTACTGCTAACCAAGTGCTCAGAGCACAACCTGGTCATCACCAACACACTTTTTCGTCAGAAAACCAAGTTCAAAACATCATGGATGCATCCCCGCTCCAAATTATGGCATCTCATTGACTACATCATAGTCCGCTCCAAAGACCGCCGCAATGTCCTTAACACCAGAGCAATGACCAGTGCAGATGACTGCTGGACTGACCACCGCCTCATTCGCTCCATCGTGTCTATCCGCTTAATGCGGAAAAGAAGGTTGCAGAAAGGACAGAGCCGGCCAAAGCTTAACATCGTGCTGTTGGACGACATTATCTACCAACAACAGCTGCAGGATACTCTTAGGGCAGCTTTGCCCAAACAGTACCCAGAGGATACTGAAAAGCACTGGAGCACACTTTCCACTGCCATCATGGACTCCTGCAAAAGCATCCTCGGTCATAAAAAGCGGAGACATCAAGACTGGTTTGACGAGAATGACAGTGAGATCCAACAGCTCATCGACATCAAGCGGCAAACTTTTATCACCTGGCAAAACAACATTCACTGCAAGGTTAAAAGAGCAGCCCATGCCAAAGCGAAGGCAGCCGTACAAACACTTGTTAGGAAATTGAAGAACCAGTGGTGGACAAAGAAGGCCCTGGAGATCCAGCAGCTTGCCGACTCTGGAGACACAAGAGGATTCTTTGATGCTACAAGAGCGGTATATGGCCCCAGCCACCGCTGCCTAACCCCCCTTCGCTCCAAAGATGGGCTCTCGCTTCTGAAGGACAAGGATGCAATTGCAGACAGGTGGAAAGAGCATTATAAGGACCTCTTAAACAGGGACACCACTCCTGAGATGGAGGCCCTCGATCAACTCCCTCAACAGCCCATAGAGGAAAGCATGGGAAGACCACCTAGCTTGGATGAGGTACAGGACGCCATCAGGAAGATGAGAAACAACAAGGCTGCTGGACCTGACGGCATCCCAGCAGAAGTCCTGAAGAAAGGTGGTCCCGATCTTCTGAAGCACATCCATGCCCTGCTCCTGAAAATATGGGAAGTAGAGGAAATCCCTGCACAGCTCAGAGATGCCTTGATTGTCTCCATCTTTAAAAAGGGAGACAGGGCAGTTTGTGGGAATTACCGTGGCATTTCTCTCCTGTCCACCATAGGGAAAGCCTTTGCCCGGGTCTTGGCCAATAGACTCACCCCCCTGTCAGAGAGCATTCTTCCCGAGTCCCAGAGTGGTTTTCGCCCAAACAGAGGCACCACAGACATGATTTTCATTGCTGGCCAACTGCAAGAAAAATGCCGGGAACAAAATCTACATGGCCTTCATAGACCTTACCAAAGCCTTCGACTCAGTAAACCGTCAGGCCCTTTGGCTGGTTCTGGCAAAGATTGGCTGCCCAGAAAAATACATCCAGGTACTGAGACTGCTGCATGATAATATGTCTGCCATGGTACTCAGTGGAAGTGGAGACGAAACAGAACCCTTCAGGGTTGACACGGGAGTCAAACAGGGATGTGTCATCGCTCCAACACTATTCTCCATCTATATTGCTGCTATTCTCCATCTCACGAACCAACATCTGCCCCCGGGAGTCAAAATCATGTACAGAATCGACGGTCAACTTCTCAACATCAACCTATTTAGAGCTAAAGGTCAAACCACCACCATATCCATCATGGAGCTGCAGTATGCAGACGACAATGCTCTCGTAGCCCTCTCAGAAGAGGACCTTCAGTGCATCTTGTCTGCCTTTGCCAAAGCATACAAACAGCTCGGTTTGGCCGTCAATATAAAAAAGACACAAATACTCCACCAGCCATTACCAAACTGCAGTACACTTGCCATACCCCCAAACATCTCCATTGATAACATCCGACTGGAAAATGTGGACCACTTCCTATATCTTGGCAGCCTCCTCTCATCAAAAGCCGTCATCGATGATGAAATACACCACCGCCTCAGCAGTGCCAGTGGGGCTTTCTCAAGGCTAAGGAGGAGAGTCTTTGAGAACCGCGATCTCCAAGCGAATACCAAAATCCTGGTCTATAAAGCGGTGGTGCTCCCCACTCTCCTGTATGGATCAGAAGCCTGGACTACATACAGCAGGCACTTAAAGGCACTTGAGGCACACCATCAGAGATGCCTCCAAAAAATCCTCAGGATTAGTTGGGAGGATAGACGCACCAACACCAGCGTCTTGGAGGAGGCTAACCTTCCCACCATCACTGTCACCATTGCCCAAAACCAGCTCAGATGGACTGGCCATGTTATCCGAATGCCTGACTCTCGCCTCCCAAAACAAGTCCTGTACTCCCAGCTAGCTGAAGGGAAGAGGGCTCCAGGAGGTCAGAAGAAGAGATTTAAGGACAACATAAAAACAAATCTAAAGAAGTGCCATATAGACCTAAAAGCTTGGGAAAATATGGCAACCGACAGGGCAACCTGGAGAAACATTGTCCGTGAGGGTGTCGCACAGTACAACGCTGACCTCCATCATGCTGTACAAGACAAATGCAGACTCAGGAAGGAGAGAGCAACCAACAAACAGGACCAACCTAAACCCACCACCATTACATTCCCCTGCCCACATTGCAGCAGAATAATCGGGTCCAGAATTGGCCTCTATGCCCACCTGAAGACCCACAAGGACCAAGAGGGGGGGACAGTCATACTCGACTACGAGTGACCGCCGATGATGATGATGAGGAGACACTACCAGACTTTCTATTTCTATGCCATATGTCAGAACAAGGTAAAACGTGTGGTGGAGATAATGGGTAGGATTTTCTACTTTCTGAGAAAACCCCATCGAGTCTAATATTGAATTAAATGCTATATTAAGACAATCACTATCTACATCTACATGTATATTTAAGTCCCCTACTATAATTATTCATTATCTGATTTCAGCACTAAATCAGCTAAGAATTTGGCAAATTCGGATAAAAACTCTGAGTAGGCAGAGGGAGGACGATAAACTATGGCAAATAAAATTGGGTTTAAACTAAAATTGCTAACATGCCCAACATTGAGGACCAAGCCCTCAAAGGAATTAAAACATGTTTTTTGCTTTACATTAACTAGTAATTTGGAATGGCAAATTGTTACTACTCCTCCTCCATGACCAGAACTTCTGGGATTTTGACAGTTTAAATTACCAGAGGGAATTGATTAATTTAAACCAACATAATCCTCTTGCACTAATCAAGTCTCTGTAAGGGATATTAAATCAATCTGATGATCAATTAACAGATCATGGACTAGCAGAGACTTGGGAGTTAGAGACTTAATACTTAACTAACCGCATTTAATTTTTAAATTATGAGGAGGAAGAGAGGCCAAATCATTAAATTTAGAGACTTCATGTTTAATTTGAGTTTTACCAACTTTTTGTTTAATCACTTTGGGATTCTTATATATTATATTTTTATTTACTTTGGAGGGAGCAGACAATGATTCTCTGATGGGGAAGACAGGGATGAAGTTGAGGGGTTGCGGATGACTGCGACTCTCCTTCCTGGTCCCAACTCTGAGTTGTCAAGGTTTTGGAAATTTGGATAAAAATGATGCCAGATTGTTAAATAAATGAGCGCACCATCCCGAAGCTAACAAAAACACAGATGAAAGGTGAACAGAAGGCTAAAGAGGGTGATTAGATGACACTGAGTGTGCACACAGGTGCAGGAGGCTTGATAAACAGAAGTGAGAGCTGACGGTAGAAGGAAAAAAGTGATTAAAATACAATTAAAGGCAAAAATCCTCAGGAGATTGAGGAGAGCTAACCACAGAGCAAACCACACAGACAGCTGGCTGTCAAGTCCATATCATTCCAATGCAGTGCAACAAATGCAAAAAACAAAACAAAACACCTATTTGACATCTTTCTTAAATCATTAAGCCTTAGGAAGCAAACTGTTACTGTTTTTTATTTATTATTTTACTTCATGCAGCCTTGCATCTGGTGACATATATAAACGTCAGATCTGTGACATTCATACAAGTGAAAACATAGCTGGTGCTCTTGTGTCTGTCCCACTGATCACACCAACAGTCATTTTTAGTTTTCAGTGCATGATCTACGCATTGCTGTTGAAGCCACAGATTTAGCTGAGGTTTGGGAGTCTCATGCCACGAACAGCAGCAAGTACCAGAACTACGCAAAAACATTCAAAAATACAAAAACTACAAGTGCTGAAATTATCTGCCACTGGACTGCAAAACAGGTATGTGGCCTATACATTAAAGTAAATTTAAAACACTTTTAAAAATGCTATTTTAACTGCCCCAAAAGCTCCACTCTTTCTTACTGATTTAACACTACTTCAGCTGAAACCGGAAGTTGTACCCATAATCGTTTCTACAGCAGTGCCCTCTGGAATAAGGTGGATTTCAATTCAGCTTTATTTATATAGCGCCATATCACAGCAAAAGTCATCTCATAACACTACCAAATGCATGGAAAACGCCACAATTGCAGAAAGACCCAGCAATCAGACGATCCCCTGTGATCAAGCACATAGCGACGGTGGAGAGGAAAAACTTCCATGTAACAGGAAGAAACCTCTAGCAGAACCAGGCTCAGGGAGGGGCAGTCATCTGTTGCGACTGGCTGGGGGTGAGAAAAAAGTTGCAAATTTTTTTTTTAGGTAAGCAAAACAGAAATCTGCTTCCCTTAGGCCAAACAAGTTTAATTTGCCAAAATGAGCTTTGAACAGTACATATACACTACCGTTCAAAAGTTTGGGGTCACCCAGACAATTATTTTGTGTTTTCCATGAAAAGTCACACTTATTTACCACCATGAGTTGTAAAATGAATAGAAAATATAGTCAAGACATTGACAAGGTTAGAAATAATGATTTGTATTTGAAATAATAATTTTTTCCTTCAAACTTTGCTTTCGTCAAAGAATCCTCCATTTGCAGCAATTACAGCATTGCAGACCTAACATGATTGCACAAGGGTTTTCTAATCATCCATTAGCCTTCTGACACAATGAGCAAACACATTGTACCATTAGAACACTGGAGTGATAGTTGCTGGAAATGGGCCTCTATACACCTATGTAGATATTGCACCAAAAACCAGACATTTGCAGCTAGAACAGTCATTTACCACATTAGCAATGTATAGAGTGTATTTCTGATTAGTTTAAAGTTATCTTCATTGAAAAAAAGTGCTTTTCTTTCAAAAATAAGGAAATTTCTAAGTGACCCCAAACTTTTGAACGGTAGTGTATATGTACTGTATATTGTTGTAAACTCCTCTTGTAATAACTTTTAATACTTTATTTAAATTATTTTACCCATGAAAGACCCGACAGGAGGGGGATGGGGAAAGGAGGTGTGGGGAGGGGGAAAGAAAAGGGAAAGAAACAGACAAAGAAAACAAACAAACCAACAACTACAACAAACACAAGATAGACTGTCTCTTCCACTGAAGAGGTCTCAACACGAATCTGGTATCTGCACCTGTTAAAGGAGAGACATATGTGTGTGTGTGCATATGTGTGCCTGTGTATGAGAGCTTGCACAAAATAAGTGTGTGCATGTGAGTAGTTTGTCAGGAAACATACGAAAAGGGCGGCCGGTCACAGCAAACCCCGCCCCCCCAGAGACCCCGAGCAAGCAGGACAATGCCACCAACCACCACAGACCACAAATGTCCGAGGCCAACAAGCCCCAGGAGAGCCAGGCATCCACCCCAGGAGGGACGGCTGAGGGAGGCCAGGGCACCAGGCAGCCGGCACAGCCACCCCCGGCCGACCCCACACCCCCCCAGAAGGGTCACTGCCAGTATTTGGGCCCCAGGCGCCTGGAGGCCAGCGCCCCCACCCCCCGGGCTGAGACCGGCCTGCAGCCCCGGCGTGAGCTTCCCCAGACACCCTCCACAGTGGGCCTGCCCCCACCCCAGTGCCACTGCCGCACACCCCGGGGACCCCTACGCCCATAGAAGGCGCCCCCCCCCCATCCAGGGGAGCCCACGCAGCCAAGAGGCACTACCCCCTCAATTCAACACCCCCCAACCAGCACACACACCCATTCCCACACATTCACACCTTCATGCTTTCATATGCACCCACATGCACTCGCTCACTCTCGCTTGCCCTCACCCACACACAATCCCACACTCACGGACCCACACACTCTCTCCCACTCCTGAACCAGCTCAATCTCACTCCCACTCGCCCTCAGAGTCAGCCACACTCATTCACGTTCACCCATACACACACTCTCACTCACGCTCTGACCTACTCACATCCATGTGTGCTCTCCCCCACGCACTCACCCACACTCATTCACTCTTATTACTTAGGGTGACAGCGATGTGGATGCAGCGAGCATGAATGTGCACCAGCACCCGGCAGTGGCTGGCGAGCCCGCCGGTGCAGGCCAGCAGCCATACCTCCACCAACCCACCCCAGGGTGGTTGCAGCCACAGAAGAAAACTACCCACCCCCAATGCCCTCCCAAGTGGCTGATCAGCGGACCACTGCAGATGCTCTGAGATGCCACCCAACATGCAAAGATAAGATAAGATAAGATAAGACAAGATAAGATAAGATAAACTTTATTGTCCCTCAAGGGGAAATTTGTCTTGGGCTTGACACCCGTGATGCAACCACACAATCCACACATACACAATGGATGTAGTACATAATAAATGAAATAAAACCCAATAAATAATACAAGTACACACATACATAAATATATAACAGCAGTCATTTTGAACAGGAGTTATAAGTGTCCCTGACCTATTTATCTGAGCACCACACAAAACCGATCCGTCATCACCATTTCCACTCATCACTCCCTCACTCTCTCTTACTCTTTATTCAATCACTCTCTCACTCCCTTGCTCGCATCTATTCATTTGGCAGCACCCAGAGATTGTGACAGCACGACAGGCCCAAGGCCCCCTACTGGGTCCCCAGGCCGCCGGCAGAAGGAGGGCAACATGGGTAGGGGAAACCCCCCACACCCCTCCCCCATACACGAATCATGATGGGTGTGTGTCAGTTGTGTGATGTGATTGTGTGCAGGTGTGTGAACTACCAGAATGCAGTTAAAATTGGGTGGATAGTGGTTGGAGAACCACTAGCCACTGCGATGGGCAGTGGGGCTCCCATCCCCCCAAGCCCTCAGTGTATAAAATGCAATTAAAATTGAGGTGAGGGCAGCCCTACTGTGCAGCAGACAGAGGTATCCCCATCAATGACACAGTGCGGCACACCCCCACCACAAAACCCTAAGTGATCCAAGAAGATGTATGTTCCACTCAGAAATGGGAAAGGGGGAGTAAGACTGGGATGGAGGCAGTTCAAAAGGGAGCCCCCCCAAGCCAGCTCACAAACTGGTTCAGGAGGCCACCCACTTACCCTTGATCTCAATCCAGGTCAAGGGCCGCCAGGCCGAGCAGCCCAGGACCCACCAGCGTCGCACCCCGGCACTAGCATGGTGGAGCAGCCACACCAACTCTCACACATCTTGCACTCACGAACATACACAACAACAATAACCACAATAATGAACAATGGGCCAGACCCATACAGCACCTCACACGCCAAGCGACACCCCAGAGCGCCCACCGCAAGCCCACTAACCACCCACCCCAGACACACACTGACAGCGGCAGGCCGCCCCGCAGCCACAGCTACCCCGGAGCAAACTGACAGCAACATGACTGCCAACCCTTGCCAATGGCCTCTCCGACCAACCCTGAGCACCCACACACTGCCAGCGCCAAGGACACCAGAAGCAATGCAACAAAGGGTCCCGCCCCATGACACAACGGCAGGGCAGCCGGTAAAAGCAGGCCCCAAATCGCCAACCCCCAGGCCAACAGATGGTCCACCCCATCCCTGCCACCCAATGAGGGCCCCCCACCTACACACATTCTCCACCCCCGCACGTCCACCCACAGGTACCCGCACACACACGCACACACACACACACACACACACACACACACCTTCATGTGCACATACACACACACTCACCATCACACATGCCCACCTGCACCCACACACAACCCCTCAAGCCCACACACAACACACATATACGCACGCACCTACATCCACACACACACACAAACCCACACACACCCACACTCACACTCATGCACGCACACAAACACACACACACACACACATACACATGCACACCCACACATGCAGACCCCGGAGGACAGAGGGAGTGCCCCCCCCCCCCCCGGATGCAGGCACCAGTCCCCAGAGCACCACCAGGGCCCCGGGGAGGGCACAAAACCACTGCACAAGGATGCACAGAGGCTGGCCTGCACCACCAGTGCACACCTGGCCCCAACCCAGAGGGAGAACGCCTCCCCCCCCCCCAGCACCAGGAGCCCAAGGCCAAACCCAAGGAAGCAAAGCCAGCTGGCCCGGGGCCACGGCCCACCCCCCTGGCCCACCCTGCAGCCCCCCCCACTACCCCCCCAGGCCAGACACACAGCCACCCTGGAACAGGCTCCCCAGACGCCGGCCCCAGTGAGCCATAGAAACTCCTCGTGGTCAGGGTGCAGCCAGCTGCCAGAGGCGCCAAGGAGAGCGAGCCACTGTCCACCACCCCTCAGGTTATAGAATTAATAAGCGGGAACCAGAGAGAATTAAATTCAGCCAATTGGTTATTTGAGGAGGCAGACATTCTCTCCATGCTAATGTAATCTGATAGTAGATTATTATAGTGAGCTGTAAATCAATTATTTCTTGATTTCCAATTTGTGTGGATAGTTTTCTTTGCGATGCATAAGGCAGTGAGAACCATGTGTGACATCCTTGCCTCTATATTTATTTCATTTAAATCACCTAATATGCAAAGTGTGGGGGAGGATGGGATACGATGCCCAAGCCGTGCCAATGAGGCTACGGTCACACTGCAGATTTTAATGCTCAATTCCAATTTTTTTGCACAAATGTGACCCATATCTGATTTTTTTAATAACAGTCTGAACAACACATATCCGATTTTTTCACACCAGACCCAGGCCACTTTCATATGTGGTCCTAATTCGGATACGTATCGGATATTTTCCAAAGCAACCTTCGTCTGAACGGTCATGTCACTTCATCCAACTTTTTCCTCATTGAAGTGAGACAGTCGCTACAATTCTGCAGTGGAGGATGCAACCAGCATGGGAGACACAGCTGATTTGTGCTTTCTTTTTAATCAATCTCCTTCCATCTTTTTAGTCAATCTCCTACCATCACCAGGGACCTCAAATGGGAGCTGACCATCAGCTCACTCATCAAAAAAGCCCAGCAGAGGATGTTCTTCCTGCGGCAGCTGAGGAAGCTCAAGCTACCCACCAAGATGTTAGTGCAGTTCTACACAGCCATCATCGAGTCCATCCTCACCACCTCCATAACCGTGTGGTACGCAGGAGCCACTGCCAGGGACAGACTAAGGCTGCAGCGCGTCGTGCGCACTGCTGAGAAGGTGATCGGCTGCAAGCTCCCATCTCTCCAGGATCTGTACATCTCCAGGACCCGGAGGCGTGCTGGCCGGATCATAGCCGATCCCTCACACCCTGGTCATGTACTGTTTGCCCCCCTCCCCTCTGGTAGAAGACTTCGGTCCATCCAGACTAAAACCTCCCGTCACATGAACAGCTTCTTCCCCTCTGCCATTAGACTGCTGAACACTAAGTGACTCTCGTGCACCATGTACAGCAGCTCAACCAGACTCATGTCAATCATCACTGTTTTCTTCCTGCATTACCGACTGCACTATATAGTTCTCCACAGTATCTGCTGCTGGCTAATATATATTTTAACTGTTGACCAGTATCACTTAATCTTATCCTACACTTTATTACATGTATAGTTTATTTCTCTTATCTTATCATGTTTAATGTTGCAGCATTGTACCGAGACAAATTCCTAGTTTGTGTACTACATGAACAATGGCAATAAACCTGATTCTGATTCTGATTCTGATTCCCTTTATCACTGGATTGTAATTTTGTTGGCTCCAACTGCACAATAACTTCAAAATTTAGGGAAGGGGAGGGGGGCTGAAACTGTCAGACATTACAGGCGCACAGTAACAGCACATTTAAGGGCTGTTTGTTGAATCGATCAGTTCTGTTAAAGCATAGCTGATCACAGCGGCCACCTGGCTTGTAGAGGAATGAAGCTGGTCTCATATTTATGATTTTAACATTTTATTTTGCTGCACTGCATCAGGGTTAAGAAGTTGTGCCCCCCCCCCACGCCCTATCGTTCTACAACGCTGTGTCTGACATTACGTTTTCTTCTGCGCATTCAGGTCACTTCATAGCTGTAGACCGTTCACACTGGAGTCTGATGGGGTCACATTTAAGTTGTAATGTGAATGCCCACATAAAAAAAAAATTGGATCTCAGCAAAAAATTGGAATTGAACATCAAGACCTGCAGTGTGACCATAGCCTGTTTTCACATATCTTCTGCCAGAACTTATGGACTGGTGCACAGGACCACATAGCATACATATAACTATCCGGGATGTTACTGGTGCAGTGGGAGCAGATACTTGTGTGACTCAGGCCCATTTTGAACATCCTTTGTCCTGTGTAATGAGTTCTATGTAGAATTTTGTACTGTATGAGTTGTAAACTAAAGCTTTTAGTCATCTTAAAAGCATTTAAACATATTTGTATCCAGAAGCTTTCATCTTTATTGATCGATAGGTCTGTCTCCCATTTTGATTTTGGAAGAGATACTGACTCATCCAGTTTTGATAATAGTCCATGTATTTTCGATATCAATTTAGGGGAACGGAGATTTAGAAACTCTGTCACCTTAACTGATACCTCTAAATATGTCAGATTAAGATTGAATCATGTTTTTATTATGGATTTAAGCTGTTGGTATTCAAGAAACTTTTTATCACTGATGTCATATTGTGACACTAGTTCCTGAAATTGGATGAAGTTTCCACCTTGAATAAGATGTTCTATGTTTTTTATTCCTTTCTCATACCATAGTGGAAAATTTAACATCCTCTTTTGTTGCAGGATATCAGGATTATTCAAAATGGGCGTGAGTTTGCAAGGGACAAGTAAAGACCCTGTTAATTTTAAAAATTCCCACCAGGCTGTCAGAGAGAAGCTGATGTTAATGCTTTTTAAAACAGTCATGGCATTTGATACAGGGACTCATGAAATGTAAGTCAGAGATATTTAGCGACACACAGAGAGCCTGTTCTGCATCTAACCATGGGTTTCATCGTGGGGTTGATTTTGTCCATTTAGAAACAAACTGCAGTCTATTGGCTAAGAAGTAATTTAAAAAATTTGGTAAATCTAAACCTCGGCACGCTTTTGCCATGGGTTTCATTGTAGGGTTGATTTTGTCCATTTAGAAACAAACTGCAGTCTATTGGCTAAGAAGTAATTTAAAAAATTTGGTAAATCTAAACCTCGGCACGCTTTTGCTTTTTGAAGCGTTTTTAAGCTGATCCATGATGGATTATTCTTCCATAAAAATTTATTTATATTTGAGTCTAGAGATTTAAACCAGGCCATAGATGGTTGGGTAGGAACCACTGAAAATAAATAGTTGATTTTAGGAAGGACCATCATGTTATGTGCTTAAGTGCCCCCTGGAGTTCAGACATTAGAAGAGGTGCATCCAGAGCTGCAAACTGTTTATTATTTAATCATGGTAAATGGACATTGTCCAGAAATTCATTTATCTCTGAGTCAGACAGATTAATCTGAGATGAATAGAGGTTGTTATAAAACTTTCTGAAAGAGCTATTTATTTCTTCAGGCTCATGGATGATATTTCCAGTTGTGTCCTTAGTAAAGTGGATAGTTGTTTTTTCTTTACTCAATCTAAGCAGGTTAGAAAGATATCTCCCCGATTTATTACTGTGTTCAAACTTCTCAAGATGCAGTCTTTGTATTAAAAATTGTGTCCTTTTGTTTGCAATTTCTTTTAGTTCCAGCTTTAATTTTCTCAGCTTGTTAAGTGCCTGTTCCTGTGGAGAAACGGCACAGGTCATCTCCAGTGATTTAACTTTCTGTTGTGGTGGACACACACATGGGACCTGTTTTGTGGTTTTGTGACTCACATTTTAGGTCAGAACAAAGGCAGGAAGCTGCAGGAATCTTAGCCTTGGTATGCAAGGCTTGAGACTGTGGGGGGTTCAATTAAAGGATTAAGGAAGGGATGCACTGGAGACAGTGGAAGTGATATCATGGAGAGAAATGCATTAGTGTGAATGCAGTTGTAATTTACCGATCGGTCAAAAGTCATTTTTGATTACAATTTTCAGGGATAAAGAATAATTTAGCTTATAACACTTACCTGTTCACAGCAGCAGCGGAGCTGGCGAACTTTCTTCCTCATTGCCAGACGAACCCGACGCTGGTCCGCTTGTTACGGACTAGTGGTTCTGGTCTCGCGACCCGGTCAAAACATAATTCCATTATTGCGGTTTTGCGCTTCCATGATTGCAGTTTTGGCGAACGATTTTTCAAAACAAATAACAGTAGTAATTCAAAAAGACTGGCGAACGCGTGTGTGTCACCCAGCCTTCGTTGTCAGCCTCCGTCGGTCTATGATGACCATGGAAGAGAATCCTAAACGTCTACTCTGCTGGAATTAAAAAAAAAAAAGCACCGCCTGTGGTGTGTGTGAAGTTCCTGATATTTAAGGACGAGAGTTTACTGTGTCATTCTCTTTCTCTGCTTTGAGATGATGGTGTTGTGAATAAAACTGACTTTGAGAGAGAACTCTGCCTCGTCATTTTCACATCACCACACTGGTGACCCGAGACGCATAATGCAAGAAGAAAATTCCCCCGAGTCAGCCGCGTCAGGAGCCCCCAGCCAAGCGAATGCCGCTACAGTCCAGCTACCGGACTTCTGGCAGAACAATCTGCGCTCCTGGTTCAACGCGATTGAGGCGCAGTTCAACCTCCGGGAGATATCGGTAGATGCCACGAAATTCTACCACGTAGTTGCAAAGCTGGACAACAACACGGCCCAGCATGTGGGAAGCCTATACAGCATGTGGACTGATGTGTATTGATACTATCACGGCATGCATGTGGTTATTCTCTTGTTGTTCTGTTTGTCTAAAATGTTGGGGGGGGGGGCTTTGTGTAGTGGACACACACATGGGACCTGTTTTGTGGTTTTGTGACTCACATTTTAGATCAGAACAAAGGCAGGAAGCTGCAGGAATCTTAGCCTTGGTATGCAAGGCTTGAGACTGTGGGGGGTTCAATTAAAGGATTAAGGAAGGGATGCATTGGAGACAGTGGAAGTGATATCATGGAGAGAAATTCATTGTGACTGTCTTTATAATGCAAGGTGGTCTGTGTGACATGTGATCTGTGAAGTGTGAAGTTCCTGATATGTAAGGACGAGAGTTTACTGTGTCATTCTCGTTCTCTGCTTTGAGATGATGGTGTTGTGAATAAAACTGACTTTGAGAGAGAACTCTGCCTCATCATTTTCACATCACCACACTGTTCTAATTCCAGTACCAGTGCTTTTTCTTTTCTTTTTTATTCTTATATGAACAGTAAGAGATTATTTTACCTCACATGACCGCTTTTTCCACTTCCCATAGAACACATGACGATATTCTAGGCACATCAATATATTCCAGATATGATTCCCACTCTTTATTAAAATCATTGATGAAATATTTGTCTTTGAGTAGTGATGTGTTAAATTTCCAGTTCCTAGTTTTCCTTGTAGCTTTTTTATTTAAAAATGTAAGAGATACTGGATGATGATCGCTGATAGCTTGGTTTGAGCAAATTTCAGTGTCTGTAGTATCCCTCACAATGGAGTTACCTGCTAAAAAAAAAAAAAAAAAGTCTAAATGGGAATATGAACTACGCACTGGTGAAAAGAAGGTGTATTCCCTAATTCCCTAGGCATTCCTTTCCCTTGAGTGAAGAGAACACCATTCAGTTCAAAGACCAAAATCATTCATGTATTGTTTGAGAGTGTCAGTAGCCTGCCATTTCCAATAATTCCCCGATGTACTGAGCGTGTCAGTTGCAGGGTTTAATACCAGGTTGAAGTCTCCTATTATGTGTGTGGTGTCCAAGTGCTCAGGTTCAGGTTCAGGTTACTTTATTTGTACCCGTAGGTAGATTTGTTTTGCAGTCTGGTGACATCCATATTTACAAGCCACAAATTACATTCAGCATAGACACAAACACAGGCACACATGAAATTGACTATAAACATGATAAAAATACTCAAGGCTCCATCAATCAGGGTATAAAAAGACAAAGAGATGAGAGAAAAACCAGAGGTAAGAGAGAAGAGTCATATTAAAAATTAAAAACTAGTCAAAGAGGTTAAAAACTCAAAGGTCTAAAACCCAATAAAATATTTAGAACCCAAGTAACATCCTACATAAATAAGTAAATATAAAATGGAGTTAATAAATAGGTACCTAAATTATGTGCAATATATTGTTACAGCTTGTTCAACTCTTTGACAGCAGCAGGAACAAAGCTGTTTTTGTAGTGCTGGGTTTTACTTTTTGGGACAGCAAACCTCCTTGTTGAGGGAAGAAGCTGAAAGTTGCAGTGCAAAGGGTGGGAGTCATCATTTAAAATGGAGGTAGTTACAAGATTCTGTACTTGTCTGGTGTACAGGGATGTCAGGCTCAGCTGTGGCTCACCAAGCAAACGACTGGACCATCTAACTACCTGATCCAAGGATTTCCTCCGTTTCAGTTTTATCTGACCAAACCATGACACTAAAAGAAAAGGATAAAAGAGATTCAATAAAAGCCCGATAAAACATTGTCATTATGGTTCGGTCAATTTGGAAGCGTGCAAGTTTTCTCAAGCAATGCAAATGTTGCTGACCCTTTTTGCACACCCTTTCACAGTTCTCTTCAAAGTTTAAATTACTATCAATAATTGTCCCAAGATATTTGTAGGATTGTACACATTCGGTGGTCTGGCCTTTTAGTACGGTGACTTTGCGCCTGGGAGTTTTCCTCCTAAAGTCAATAATCATGTCTTTAGTTTTTGTCGTATTC
The DNA here is from genome assembly GCA_020510985.1 of Pholidichthys leucotaenia. Taxonomy (NCBI): domain Eukaryota; kingdom Metazoa; phylum Chordata; class Actinopteri; order Cichliformes; family Pholidichthyidae; genus Pholidichthys; species Pholidichthys leucotaenia. The sequence continues at coordinate 6,702,506 of CM035839.1, read as the reverse complement.
AGCTGCAGGTAGGAATCCTCACACCAGTGAATAAAATCATCAACTACTGGGCCGTGGCCACTCTCACCATCCTGGAGGAGACTGACAATAACTGAATCATCAGCATACTTTATGATGTGTCTGTTTTCATGTCTGCTCCGACACATGTTTGTGTACAGGATGAAGAGTAGTGGTGACAACACACACCCCTGAGGAGAGCCCGTAGAAGAGCACTTTAGGTCAGACGATGTACCATTGACCCTTACTCTCTGCGTCCTGTTGGTTAAGAAATCCAGAATCCAACCCACCAGATTATTGCTCAAATCAAATTGTTGCAGGAGCCTTTCAACTAAAATATGAGGTTGGATTGTATTAAAGGCGGAGGAAAAGTCCACAAATAAAAGCCTGGCGTGTGTCCCATTAAAATCCAGATGTTTAAAAAGCATGTTAAACAGAGTGACAGTGGCATCCTCCACTCCTCTGTGAGGCCTATAGGCAAACTGCAGAAGATCCAATGCATGCTCAGTCTGCTTTAGGACCTCACATCTGACCAGTTTTTCAAAAATTTTCATTGAAATTGAAGTCAAAGCAACTGGTCTAAAGTAGTTTACCATTTTAGGACAGCTGGATTTTGGAACGGGAACAACCACAGCTTCTTTCCAGATCTTAGGCACATGTTGTGTTTGTAAGGACTTATTGAAAATGTAATGAAATATAGGACTCAGTTCATGTGTACAGGACTTTACCAAGCGCCCACATATCTTATCAGGGCCCTGACTTTTGTTCACTTTTACAGCGCAGAACTCCCTTTTAACATCCTGCACCTCAATATTAAAGTGCTGATTGTCTTTGAGTTTCTGTTTCAAATCTTGGGTTTCAGTGCTAAAATCAAAGGAGTCAAAACAACCATAAAAACAATTAAGAGCATTAGCCAGCTTGGTGTCTGAATTAAAACCATCTAAAAACACACGATTACTGCGCTCTGTGCTCTGAAGGCCTGCAATAGTTTTCATACTGGCCCAGGCTGAACCAAGTTTCTTTGTTGCCATCTTGCTTACCAATTCTGATTTATAATTCTGTTTTGCTCTTTAAATTTTGGACTTCAGCTCTTTTGTGGCAACCTGTAGCTCAGAAACAGACCCCTGTTTAAAGGCAAGTGCTTTCCTCTGTAAGCAGGATTTAACTGATTTTGTAACCCATGCCTTGTTGTTGGGATATATTTTGACACGTTTACGTGGAACGATCTTATTTTTACAGAAAGCCATGTAGGAGCATGTGACGTCCACCAAAGAGTCCAAATCATCCCGCAGGCCAGTGTGAACATCTCCCAGTCTGTACAGTCAAAGCATTCCTGGAGGCTGTGCACTGAATCCTCTGTCCACACATCAATGTCTCTCGTCTCTACCTTGCCTCTTCTGAGAGCAGTTTTATATGTGGGCAGCAAATGTACACAGTTGTGATCTGAGGATCCTACAGGAGGAAGGGGGAGTGATTTATAGGCCCTCTCTATGGATCCATAGCACAGGTCCAATGTCTTTTTTCGCCTGGTTGGGCAGGAGACATACTGATAAAAGTTTTTAAGTGTCTTCTTTAAAGAAACATGGTTAAAATCCCCAAGAATGAAGTTTGGCGCCTCTGGAGAAATTGATTGCAGCTGCTGGACAACAAAGATTGTGCTGCAGGCGGAGTCAGCGTCTGCCCTCGGGTGAATGTACACAGTTGTGATGAAAAGTTGGGCGAACTCGCGAGGCAAATAAAAGGGGCGTAGTGACACAGACAGCAGCTCCACATCGGGTGTACAGATGCGCTCTCTGACCATGACAGATGTGCAGTACTGCTTATTAATGTATAAACATACGCCGTCCCCCTGACGTTTCCCCGTTACCTCTTCCTGCAGATCCGAGTGCAGTGGGGCTCCAAAGCCGTCAGTCCACAGGTCTGCGTCTTGGTCATGCGCATTAAGCCAAGATTCGGTGAAGGCCATGACGCAGCAGTTCTTAAAGTCCTTCTGGTAGCGTACATTCCCTTGAATTTCATCCACCTTGTTTCTCAGAGACTGTACATTCCCAAAAATCATAGAAGGTAGAGGAATGTTACCAAACTGACGTCTTCTCAGGCACAATTTCACACCACCACGCTTTCCGCGTTTCCTTCTTCCGTCTCTCCCATCTCTCTTTCCACCGCTGTGTCCGTCTCTCAAAATAAAGTCCGGCAGTTGCGGCTTAGGCTCAATCACAGCCGCTGCATCAACCGTGTTTAAATGCAGCAACATGTCCCTGGAATAATGTATCCTGCCCGCCACGATGCTGAACGCGTTTACTTCAGAGACAGATGAATTTAGGATGGGTCGTCACCATTTGGGCCATAAATGCTTGCAATACATAGCTCCAGATTTTGAACTAAGATTTTTAATATTATAAATCTACCTTCTAGATCTGCTATAATGTTATTCACAACAAAACCTATTCTTCTGTTTACCAATACAGCTTCCCCCCTTTGTTTGGAATTAAAGCAGGCTGAGTACACGTGGGGAAATTCAGGGGAGGTCGCTGCATCTACAGACGACTTAGAAACATGTGTTTCCTGTAATAAGATAAAGTTTGCCTGTTGATCCTTCAGTCGATTAAAAACTTTAAGCTTCTTCTCCCTGGTACCAATTCCACGAATGCTCCATGTGACAAACTTTAATGTGGACATGTTTTCACTAACTGGTTCTGTGCTAAAGGTGAGCTAAGTGTGCCTATACGTTTGTATGTCCGTTGTGTGTGTGTGTGTGTGTGTGTGTGTCCTGTGCATGCTGTATGGCTGTGTATGCACGTGTGTGTATAGTATATATCTATATATATGTGCATGGGTGCGCGCATGATGTCTGTTGCATTTGCTTGCATTGCTTGCATTTGCAAGAATGAGCTGGGTGCACATACTTAAAGTTATTTCCTATAGACCAAATGTGCGAGAGAGAACAGACATGAAGAATAATAATTGGTGAGAAGATACCAATAAAATTCAACAACAACCTAACAACGTCAACAAGATTAGCTACAAAAGCCAAACAAATAAGCAGCAACCACAACAAAAAAGAAAAAAAAAAAAGAAAAAAACATTAGACAAACGTTAATGAATTAAACAGGGATCGAACAAGAGACCTGCACACAACCGTACTCTTTTTTTCACATGTTGCTAAGGAAACAAACTACACTCTAGAATAGCCAGGGGGTTATGGTTTCATCCATAACCAGCTTGCCATCTATAAACATTCTATCCACAGAGAAAATAGCTCATTTACATTCTTGGATTTTTTTGTCTCCTAAGGGTAAAAGACTTCTTTGGGGTCTATATTAATCATATATTCCATAACCTACATATGTTGAAGCATGTGGAAATGTTTAGTAATTACATATGTAAAGGACTTCACACCTCTGAAAGGACAAAGGCTCTCAACCGCCGAGTGAAGAACAAAGACGTTCCCAGACGAGGCGGAGGAGACCGGAGGAGCCACCCTCACCCCCTAAGGCGAGGAGAGGAAATACCAAGACAATGGGGGGATTAAGATAATGAGGGATGTCAGCCTTTGTTATGCATGTCTTTTGTTGTGTGCACGTATAAAGCCAGTGAGCCGGAGAGATTCTGCCTCTTTTCCCTTCTGCCACTCTGCACCAGATGAGACTTGTTGGAAGAGCTGATTAATAAACTTTGTTTATAAATCACATCGCCTCTTCATTTCCAAGCTCTTCTACACTGGTGACCCTGACGCGAGTATGGACCTGAGGCGTTCCCCAGCAATCGACTCATCCGTGGCGACCCACGCAGACGAGGGAACAGATGGACAACTGTTCCCCCCGGCAGAAGAGATTGAGAGGGCTCAACCGAGCACCAGCACCGCTGTGAGAGCCGAGGCAAGGCACTCTCACCCGGCGGGCACAGCAGTGATGGTGTGCACGAATGCCGTCGCCGTCAAGCTGCCAGACTTCTGGCAAGAAGACCCCGCCTCTTGGTTTCAGCAGGCTGAAGCCCAGTTTACACTGGCGGGCATCACGGCTGACGATACAAAATTTTACCATATCGTCTCCAAACTCGACGCCGCCACTTCGAAGTGTGTGCGGAGCATGATCCGGCGACCACCGGCCTGGGACAAATATGAGACGCTCAAAGCAACCATCGTGGCGAACTACGTCCCATCAGCGGAAGAGAGAGCCGAGAAGATCCTGGCGGTCTACGGCCACAGAGGGTGCAAACCGAAGGCCCTCATGGAGGATTTGCTACAGCTCAAAGAGGAGGACAATGACAACTTCCTCTTCCAGTTTATATTCCTCAGCACGCTGCCGCCACACATGAGAGGGACACTCGCCAGCATGAAATGCAACAACCACCAAGACTTCCGCGCACTGGCCAACGAAGCCCATCGGCTCGTCAACGCCTGCAAGGAGCTGACACCCACAGCAGCATCCGCGGACCTCAAAGCTGACGCCCCGAGCCACGAGGAGCCACAACCCACCGAGCAGACCCAGCCCACGGTGACAGCGACTCGGCCCAAACGTAACAGGCAGAGCGACGTCTGTTATTATCACCACGCTTCGCCGAGAAGGCCCGCAAATGCGTTCCCCCCTGCAAATTTGCGATTTCGGGAAACGCCAAAGCCGAGAGCCGTTAACAGCAGCGGTTCTCGGCGAGAAGAATAAGCTGTTGTACGTGACGGATGGACACACAGGCAAGCAGTTCCTCATCGACACAGGAGCCCAGCTGAGTTTCGTCATGCCCTCCCATGCAGATCGAGCCACGGGCACCCGTGGCAGCGGAGCCATGGCAGCCAACGGCTCTAGCATCGACACGTTCGGCGAAAAGAGCCTGCACCTCCTCATCCACAGCCGCAGCTACAGATGGACATTTGTTGTAGTGGCGGTGAGTTTTAACTTATTAGGTGCAGATTTTTTGTGTGCACATGGGTTATTAGTGGATCTAGCAAATAGGCGCCTGGTTAATGCACTGTCCTTTGCTTCTATTCCATGCTCAGCCCGAGTTTCTCCACCACCTGTGCAGGCCAACGTCACCACGGCAGGAGGTAAGTTTGAGCAACTCCTCACCCAATTTCCAGCACTCACAATTCCCAAATTCTCAGCCACTGTGGCTAAACACGGGGTTGAACACTTCATTCCCACAACGGGACCTCCCGTTTTTGCCAAATCTCGCCGCTTAGATGCGGCCAAGCTCAACATAGCACGGGACGAGTTTACAACTCTTGAAAAATTGGGCATTGTTAGACGCTCGAAGAGCCCCTGGGCCTCACCACTTCACATGGTTCCGAAATCCGACGGTTCTTGGAGACCGTGCGGAGATTACCGCAGATTAAACAACGCTACAGCACATGACCGTTACCCAATTCCTCACATTCAAGATTTTTCACTACATCTGGCGGGTGCGCGCATTTTTTCAAAAATAGACTTAGTCCGCGGTTATCACCAAGTCCCAGTCCGAGCAGAAGACATTCCTAAAACAGCGGTAATAACCCCTTTCGGCCTTTTTGAATTTCTGCGAATGCCTTTCGGCCTCAAAGGCGCTGCTCAAACTTTTCAACGAATGATGGACGCGGTCCTACGCGACCTTCCTTTTGTCTTCGTCTACCTCGACGACATGCTGGTAGCCAGCTCGTCTGAGGAAGAACACGAGCAGCACCTCACTACGGTTTTTCAGAGGCTAGAAGAGCACGGGCTAATAATCAATCCAGCCAAATGCAAATTCGGCGTGTCACAAATTGATTTTTTAGGACACAAAGTCTCTCCGAAGGGGGCAGTTCCACTTCCAGACAAAGTTCACGCGATAGAAAGTTTCCCACGGCCACAAACGGTCAAATCGCTACAGGAATTTTTAGGGATGGTTAATTTTTACAACCGCTTCCTCCCCCACGCAGCTCAACTCATGCAGCCACTATATGACGCGCTCAAAAAAAAGAAAGCTTCCAACGCGGTCGAATGGACCCCGGAGCGCGAACGCGCTTTCGCGGAAGTAAAAAGCGCCCTAGCTAACGCCACATTGTTACATTCGGGAGTCAGACTCGATCTCTGTTTTTAAGAATAGGGCTAAAACCTACCTTTTTGATATAGCCTACAATTAGGGAGGGATCATGTGTTTTCTGAACCCTCCCTTAGTTATGCTGCTAATAGGTTTAGTCAGCCGGGGGACCTCCAGTAATGCACTGGGCCTCACTCCTTTCCTCACTCTCTATGAAATATTTTTTTTTTGCTGGTCATTAACATTTGTTTGTTCTCTCCCATAGATTGAGTCCCCATCGTGCTGTTTGCTCTCTACATGTCTGTTCTTTTCTTCTTCTCTATCCCCTCACCCCCCAGCCAGTCGCAGCAGATGACTGCCCCTCCCTGAGCCTGGTTCTGCTGGAGGTTTCTTCCTGTTAAAAGGGAGTTTTTCCTCTCCACCGTCGCCAAGTGCTTGCTCACAGGGGATCGCCTGATTGCTGGGGTCTTTCTGCAACTGTGGGGGTCCTCCCTACAGTTGATAGTGCTATGAGATGACTGTTGTTGTGAAATGGCGCTATATAAATAAAGTTGAATTGAATTGAATTAGTTCACCCAGATCCCTTGGCCCGCATCGCACTAACCACAGACGCTTCAGACCTAGCTATAGGGGCAGTTGTAGAACAACTTGTCAGCGGGGTCTGGCAACCTTTAGCATTCTTCAGCAAATCGCTAAATCAAACTGAGCGTAAATACAGCACTTTTTACAGAGAGCTGCTGGCGCTCCATTTGTCCATCCGCCACTTCCAGTTCTGGTTAGAAGGGCGGAGTTTCACGGCTTTTGTAGACCATAAACCGCTCACCTTTGCTATGGCTAAAATTTCAGAACCATGGTCAGCCAGGCAACAAAGACAGCTAGCCGCGATTTCAGAGTTCACCACAGACATTCGACACGTGGCAGGCAAACTTAACGTAGTAGCGGACTGTCTCTCTCGCGCTGTGACACCTCCAGAGCGTGAGAAGACAGATTATACTGCCTCAGCAGCAGAGCTCTTCACTAACGCAGACACATACGCAGCACCTGTCCATGCAGGGATAGATTATGCAGCTATGGCGGAGGAACAAAGTGGTGACGCAGATGTGCGCGCACTCCTGTCTGGACCAACAGGGTTAAGGCTGGAGAAAAAGGGTTTACGCGACGGCGTACCCCCCCTAATATGCGATGTTTCAACCGGCCGACCTCGCCCGTTAGTACCAGCTACATGGCGCCGCCGTATTTTCGACACAATTCACTCCCTCGCGCACCTAGGTGTGCGCGCCTCGGTTAAAATGGTCGCCGAAAAGTTTGTGTGGCCAGGCCTGCGCCAAAACGTAAAAGAATGGGCGAAAACTTGCATTTCTTGTCAACGCGCCAAAATACACAGACACACAAAAGCCCCTCTGGAGCCTTTTACAATCCCTGCTAGAAGGTTCGACCACGTTCATGTCGACCTCGTGGGGCCACTACCTTCCTCCCAAGGTTTCACACACCTGTTAACAATGATAGACCGCACCACACGCTGGCCAGAGGCAGTCCCTCTAGCGTCAACCACAGTGGAGGAAGTCGCTCGCGCTTTTTTGACAAACTGGGTGGCACGTTTCGGCGTCCCATCGGACATCACGTCCGATAGGGGGCCTCAATTCGTCTCAGAACTCTGGTCAGCCATGTCCAACAGCTTAGGGGCAACAATTCATCGCACCACCGCTTATCACCCTCAGGCTAATGGGTTATGCGAGCGTTTTCACAGGTCTTTAAAGGCCGCCCTCAGCGCCTCACTAACGGACACAAATTGGGTAAATAAACTTCCCTGGGTTTTATTGGGGTTGCGTGCTGCACCTAAAGAGGACCTAGACGCCTCTCCCGCAGAATTAGTCTTTGCACAACCTCTCAGGCTTCCAGGTGAATTTTTACCAGAGAACCCAGAGCCAGGGCACCTTCCAGTCCCAAGGTTTTTAGGCAGCAACGGACCGGGCTCTCTCCCCGGTCCAGCTCATCACTCCTTCCCACGGGTTTTTGTCCCTCAAGCTTTAAAAAATGCTGAGTTCATTTTTGTTAAGCATGAAGCTTTAAAACCAACTTTCCGACCAGCATACGATGGGCCATTCAGAGTGCTGGAACATGGTGATAAACACTTTGTGCTTGATTTTGGGGATAGAAAAGAAACAGTCAGCATTGACAGACTTAAACCTGCCTTCCTGTTGAAAGACGAGCCTGCACAGTTGGCGAGAGCACCTCGGCGGGGTAGACCCCCCAAGAGAAAAAAACTCAACCCCCCGGCAGGGAACAGTTAACCTCTCTCCTTCCCACACTGCAGATTCCTCACAAGAAGGTCCCAGCAGGGCGCCTAAACCAACCTACAGCAGTTTTGGGAGAAGATTGAAACCCAGACAGCACAGGGACTGATACCAACCACTCCACAATTGTTTACTAATTGTGCTGCAACAGTTTAGGACTGACTTATGATTTTACTATGCTGTTATGATTACCACTGAACTCTCTTAGAAGCATGGCTGCTAGAAAGTTTCTTCTGTGGCAAGAGATGTAACATTTAGTATGTCATAGTAACTATCCTAGACTGTGAACCGTTCTATTGTCCGTTCTTAGTTGTTTGGGGGGCCTGTGGTCTATATTAATCATATATTCCATAACCTACATATGTTGAAGCATGTGGAAATGTTTAGTAATTACATATGTAAAGGACTTCACACCTCTGAAAGGACAAAGGCTCTCAACCGCCGAGTGAAGAACAAAGACGTTCCCAGACGAGGCGGAGGAGACCGGAGGAGCCACCCTCACCCCCTAAGGCGAGGAGAGGAAATACCAAGACAATGGGGGGATTAAGATAATGAGGGATGTCAGCCTTTGTTATGCATGTCTTTTGTTGTGTGCACGTATAAAGCCAGTGAGCTGGAGAGATTCTGCCTCTTTTCCCTTCTGCCACTCTGCACCAGATGAGACTTGTTGGAAGAGCTGATTAATAAACTTTGTTTATAAATCACATCGCCTCTTCATTTCCAAGCTCTTCTACATCTTCCTTGTTTCCATAATTCTCTGTGGAAATTGATCATTTAGACCATAATTTGTGCCTTAAAGCTGCCTGCCCTGCCTCTGTATCAGAATTTTTTGCTTGGAATGTTCAAATTTGGCAACAATGGGTCTGGGACATTTGTTTTGGGGATTTTTCTGTCCTATGCAGTGGACTCAGTGAAAAGTAATTGATTTCACAACATCGGAGGGCATATTCAGTTGCGTAGACATGAATTCACAGATCAGCTGTTCTGGATTTTCATTGTTTTTTTTTTTTGTTTTTTTTTTAAGATAAGATAAGATAAGATAAGATAAGATAAGCCTTTATTAGTCCCACAATGGGGAAATTCCAGGATTGCAACAGCACAGGGATAGCAACACTCAGAGCAACAATCAAGAAGACAAGAAAAACAAGAGCAGCAAATATACATATGTACTGTACATATAAATATATAAATATATATACACACAGTGTGGAGCATTGTAGCTAGATGGAATAAATATATAAATATATATACACACAGTGACCGTCTACTTAGTTACCCCACATAGTATGAATATGTATCCATACATATACATAGTATGAATATGTATCCATACATATATATATGTATGGATATACATACAATATGTATATATCTACATATTATTCCATCTAGCTACATTGCTCCGCACTGTGTGTGTTTATATACTTGCATATTTATTCCACCTAGCTACAATGCTCCATACTGTGGGTGTTTATATATTTACATATTTATTCCATCTAGCTACAATGCTCTGCACTGTGTGTTCATATATTCATATATTTATTCCATCCAGCTACAATGCTCTGCACTGTGTGTCTGTGTGTGTGTGTGTGTATATATATATTTTATAGTAATATGTACATATGTATATTAGCTGCTCTTGCTTGCTTGTTTTTTCTTGCCTTCTGATTGTTGCTCTGAGTGTTGCTATCCCTGTGCTGTTGCAATCCTGGAATTTCCCCGTTGTGGGACTAATAAAGGCTTATCTTATCTTATCTTATCTTATCTTATATTGTCACCCTCCGTAGCGACCGATATTGTCCTAGTTGTATACTGGAAGGGACCACTGTGTAAGTCTGTTGCGTCTTTTGCATTCAACACTATTAGGTCATCACGTTTTTTTGCTATCTCTGCGAGCAGCCCTGCTTAGGTTATACAGTCTGACAGCCGTAGGTAGGAAGGACCTGCGAAACCTCTCGGTTGCGCACCTAGGATGATGTAGTCTGCTGATAAATGAGCTCCTCATAGTGTTCAGTATGTCCTGCATATGGGTGGAACTCGGACTCCAGCAGAGATGACAGTTTAGCCACCATCCTTCTCTCTCCTATCTCCTCCATCGGATCAAGGCGCTGCCCCAGGACAGAGCTAGCTTTCTTGATCAGTTTGTTCAGTCTCTTCCTAACGGCTGCTGTAATGCCACTGCCCCAGCAGACCAAAAAGTGATGGCTGATGCCACCACCGTGTCACAGAATGTCTTCAGCAGCGCCCCTTGTACACCAAAAGACCTGAGTCTCCTCAGTAGGAACAGCCTGCGCTGTCCCTTCTTGTAGAGTGCATTGATATTGTGTGACCAGTCTAGTTTATTGTTCAGATGAACACCCAGATACTTGTAGGATGTCACCATCTCAATGTCTGTTCCCTGTATGTTTACTGGTGCTGTGAGGGGTTGTCCTTGCCTGCAGCAATCCACCACCAGCTCCTTAGTTTTCCTCGCGTTGATCTGGAGGCAGTTCCGATGGCACCAGTCCACGAAGTCCTGGATAAGTCCTCTGTACTCAGCTTCATCTCCGTTGGAGATGAGGCCGACAATGGCAGAGTCGTCAGAGAACTTTTGTAGATAGCAGTGTGTTGTGTTGTGTGAGAAGTCCGCAGTATAAAGGGTGAACAGGAAGGGAGCCAAAACCGTTCCCTGGGGGGCCCCGTGCTACCGATGATCATGTCGGACACACAGTCCCGGGTTCTCACAAACTGTGGACGGTTAGTGAGGTAGTCCAGGATCCATGATGACAGGTGCTGGTCCACCCCTGCGCACAGCTGCTTGTCCTTCAGGATCATCGGTTGGATGGTGTTGAAAGCACTGGAGAAGTCAAAGAACATGATCCTCACCGCATTCCTGGGCTTCTCCAGGTGGGACAGAGAACAGTGAAGGAGGAAGATCACTGCATCCTCCACCCCAATGCCATGCTGGTAGGCGAACTGGAGTGGATCCATCGCTGGTCCCACCAGGGGGGACCAGCGATGAGATAACCAACGGTTATCTCTCACGCTGCCTTATTGCAAGGCAAGAATTGTTTCCTTCATTTTCCGGTGTTCTTTTACAACAACGTCAAGTTGCATGGTTAGCGTGTTTACTGATTTTTTCAAGCTGTTATTTTCTTCTAAGAGAGAGACGAGCTGTGTCTGGCTGAATTCCAAACTCCCTTGTACGCTCTGGAATTCTTTATGGAGCAACTCGACCAACGCAAGTCTACCATCTATGCTGGTAAGCTTATTTTCAATAGAGAAGAGAATGTCACTAACCTCTGAACCATCCCATGATTTCTCAAGTTATTTTTGGTAAATCTGTGGTCTGGGTCACTTAGACAGGGAAGACGGAACGGGAGAAACACTCGCCTGCTCCATGTCACAGCAGCGGTAATAAAACTCGACAATATATTTCTCAAGTTCCTCCAGCTCAGAACAAAAAAAAGAAAGATAGAGACAGACAGTCAGTTAGTGGATTAATTACAGAAAAAAAGCTACCTGTGGAAAAGTTTGTTTATGTTTGGTCAACGCAAGTCACCATTTTGGATTATTGTGCAACAGTCTCGTGATCACAGCATCATCCAGATACCCCTTAACCTCAAAGTTTTAAATTGATGACACAAAAGGTTGAAAATTTACAGCAAAGAATTGTCATGTCAGTGGTGAGCATGCGCACACACACACACACACACACACACACATAGCACTCTGATCCTATTTGCCTCTGATTTTCTCCAGTTGCTCTACAGTTCAGCTCCACCCTATTTAAGGGGGTGAGCTGGCATTCTGTCAGTGTGGGATTGTTTCAACGCCACCATCATGTTGCCTCTGAGATTCCTGCTCCTCTGTGCTTCCAGTCTCCTTGTGTGTGCTTCACGCTCTCTTGCTACCTGCTGCCCCGCACTGCCTGTTCCCCGCTGCCTGACCTCTTCCTCAGACCCCCACGTAAGCCTGAACCCCAAGCTCTCACCTCTGTGTCTGTTTAGATCTCTCTGCCTCCTTCTCCTCAGTGTTCCCCACCAGTGCTCCCCTCTCAGACTCAGAACTTCAACCGGCTGCACAGCCCGGACTTCCCACTCAGACCCCTGCAAACCAAGTAAGATCCAATTGTCCAGCTCACTACAGCTATCACCTCTACCCACAGGAACAAACCCCAGGCCTGGGCAATTTCTCCTCTTCCTCCATTAGCAATTACCTTCTGCTGCAGTTCTTACTCGACATCACAGCTGCTGCAGCCACTCATCAGCCTTTCACCTCCACCAGCTCTCTGCAAAAGAATCAACAGCTACCTATCAAACCAAGTAAGCCTAAGATCACACAGCATTATTACTCCACATTCTTGTGGAGTAATAATGTTCCTGTATAGCCAAACCATGTCATTGCAATGGGGGCTGCAAAGGGTTCCTCCTCCAGTGTCAGTTGGTCTTCCAAAGAGCTCCTGCTTACTTCCCGTCCAACCAAAGCAAGACTAGCTACATAATCACCCTCTTAGACGGCCTCACCTTGGAATGGGCGAAGGTGCCAGTCAGCCGTTAAAATTATCCTGGCAATTCCTACCATCGCTTTGTTCTCAACTTCGAGGGGGCTTTTGGTCACTCTAACCGCGAAGGGGATATTTCCAGCCACCTTCTGGATTTCCACCAAGGCACCCAATCAGTGGCTGATTTTTTGGTTTGCTTTCACATTCTCTCCACAAAAGCTGGGCTGGAATGACATCACATTCAGGGGTGCATTTATGTGGGGTCTCAATTCCATTCAGGGATGAATTAAAGTTTTGCTTCGAACCTCCTTTGCTGGATGCATTGATTTCCCTGGCCGTCCCGTTGGAAAACTGGACTCGTCAATGCGCCTCCTGGCAAGCTCGTTCCGCCACCTCTGCTCCCTCCTCCATTGTCACCTCACATTTCCCCACTCTCCCTGCATGTCCACCTCTGGAAACAGCCAAGCCCATGCAGGTTGGTCGCACTCGGCAGTCTCCAGCAGAATGTCAATGACGACAAGCAGCAGACTTATGTATTTACTTTGGCGCTCATGGGCATTTTTTGGCCTCTTGCCCAGAGTGCCCAAAAGACTGCCCATCAGTCAGAGTAGGGGAGCTGGCAGACAAGGTCGCAAAATCAAACTCCCCTCACCAGCTCACTATGCTTACACTAATTAGGTTCCTCTGAACATTCTTTACCTGCTCTAGTTGATTCTGGGGCCAAACAAAATCTAATTTCTAGCAGACTGGTAGCCCATCTCCAAGGTCCCAACGAAGAATTGGCTGTTCCCATCCCCGTGTAGTATCTCTCTCAGGGGCTAGGCTAGCTGTGTTAACCACGACGATGGTACCACTCTCAGTGACTGTGTCAGGCAATCATCAGGAGGACCTCACCTTCCTGGTTTTGCCCTCAATAACCATGCAATTGGTTTTAGGCTCCACTTGGTTACATCTGCACAATCCCACAATTGACTAGTTGCAGAGTAAAGTTATTTCTTGGAGTAATTTCTGTCTGTCCTCCTGCCTTCGCTCAGCCCCATGTTTGCCCTCACTGCCTTCATTCCCCTCCATTGAAGACCCCCCTGACCTTTCTCTAGTTCCCAGTGAGTTTCATGACTTAGTCCCAGTGTTTGGTAAGGCAAGAGCTCTGTCATTACCAACACACAGACCATACGACTGTGCCATCAACCTCCAGCAGGGAGCATGCCTCCCTTCCAGCAGGCTATATAGCTTGTCTGGCCCATATAGCTTGTCTGGCCCTGAGAGGGAAGCCATGTAGAAGTACATAAAAGAATCCCTCCAAGCTGGAATCATTAGGCCATCTGTAATTTCCCAGTTTGGAATCGATAAAGTACATCTATCTATCCTTCTCCCCAGCTGGAGCTGAATTCTTCTTTGTCTGTAAAAAAGATGGAATCCTAAGACCATGCATTGACTACCGGGAGCTGAATAGTACAACCATCAAAGATGAATACCCCCTGCCTCTGATCAATTCAGCATTCGATCTCCAGGGTGCCACCATGTTCACAAAGTTAGACCTAAGGAATGCATACATCTCATTCACATAAAAGAGGGTCACGAATGGATGACCGAGTTCCATACCCCTTAGGCCATTTTGAATACCTGGTAATGCCATTCAGGCTCACTAACGCCCCCGCAGTTTTTCAGAGACTAATCAGTGACAGTCTGTGTGATTTTCTAAATGTCTTTGTGTTTGTCTACCTAGATGATGTCTTGGTGTTTTCGTGCTCCCTGAAGGAGCACTGGATCCATGTCAAAAGGGTGCTGCAGCGGTTACTAGAGAACAGGCTTTACATCAAAGCCGAGAAATGCGAGCTCTTCACCAACACTACTTCTTTTCTGGGCTTCATCATCGCGACGGGACAACTAAATCCCCACCCTGCCAAAATGCAAGCAGTCACTGAGTGGCTAATTCCATCCAACCGCAAACAGCTCCAGTGCTTCCTGGGTTTTGTCCATTTCTATAGGAGGTTCATTAAGAACTACAGCCGCATTGCAGCCCCGCTGCTCACATCCACCAAGACTCCCTTTAAGATGGTCTGACCCCACCGAGGTGGCCTTTGCTGAGCTGAAGGAGCAGCTTTCTGAGGCCCCATCCTCTCACAGGTGGACTCCTTGTTGCAGTTTGTGGTGGAGGTGAGTGTGTCAGATTGTAGTGTGGGGGCCATCCTGTCCCAATGATCCCCCACTGATGGGAAGATGCACCCCTGTGCAATTTTTCTCATCATTTAAGCCCAGCGGAGAGGAACTACAGTATCTCACAAAAGTGAGTACGCCCCTCACATTTTTGTAAATATTTTATTATATCTTTTCATGGGACAACGCTGAAGATATGACACTTTGATACAATGTAAAGTAGTCAGTGTACAGCTTGTATAACAGTTTAAATTTGCTGTCCCCTCAAAATAACTCAACACACAGCCATTAATGTCTAAGTAACAAAATTATGATACAAATTATGTTACAAATTTATGATAAAAGCTGCAAATGCATGATAAAAAATTGCAAATTTTAGATTAAAAATTACTATTTTTTTGGGTTAAATGGGCTTTGTATGAAGCACAGGCTAATTTTTAACAATTGTTTGGCTGAATTAAGACTTGATGGACAGACCAGATTAAGTCCAGAAACAATGTCTGAATTGTGCTGGTGCCGGAGGGTTATGACACTAGCTGGCCGTGTTTCATATTTCAGTGAAAAACTGGCTCCTTTCCTCTCCCTGAGCGTCATCACAGCTCCAGTTTCCTCTTCACAGCTGCCGTAACTTCCTTGGATTTGTTTAGTTACAACATTCAGTTTGATCTGGACTGAGACCACAGATTTTTATGTGAAGCTTTTTCCTGCGTACATGCTAGATTTCCTCTCTAGCTTTAGTATTTTTTATCATTAGAATAAAGAGATAATAAAATGACAGCCTGTGCAGCCGGTGGTTGTCTTCATTACCCTCTTGTTGGTTGAAGATGTAGATAATAAAATGTATTTTCATATTTTATGTAGCGTATGAAGGTGACATGGGGTCATCTTTTTTCTTTCTACAACCAGCATGCCAGTGTAAGTTTTTATCTCAAACATTTATCAGTTTTTTTCTTTTCTAACAAACTTTTTAAACTCCTGAATTGTTCCTGCTTTCATGTGCTCCATTTTGTTGTTTTTATCGAATTTCCTGCGTGTGAATGGCAGCGTAGGCATTCGTTCACCTTGCTTGTGCGTCACAAAGATTTTGCCCTCTGCCATTTTGTTTTAACTCAGCCACTCACAGAACAATAAAACCAACTTGAAAAGCTGCGATTCATCTCAGTATGAGTTGGATTTCTGCCATGAAAACAGAGAAAGTGTGGGTCAAGGGTACATTTTCCTCATCTGTCTAACACCGCTGATGTGAAGGATTTTCATTAAAGCGTTTAAGTGTTCCTCTTGTTTAGATCTCTTTGACATTTTTAAATATTCTGAATATTCAGTGTTTATTTATTGTGTTGGGATTCTTTAGAAGCGTGTTATTAGAAATGGTGACTGATAAGATTTGGTCAGCGTGCCCAACTATGATATATTTATAAAGGTACTTCATTGCACGAGTCGGCTGCCTTTTGCAACAGCGGCTCAATTCTGAGTCTTTTTATCTTCCTTCTCCTTTCTGATCAGGTGATAACGTTCTGATCCGGCACACCTTTCACTCTATATATATATCACGGACACACAGATCGCCCCAAAGGTCTCCCGAGTCGGCGGACGGAGCCTCTGTTTACAGCAGGAGACGATACAGCAGGGAAGAGCTAGCTAGCACTCAACCGCCACCCGGTGCTAACGGAGAAACTCAACATACCGGGAGAACTGAAGCAAAAACGACGCGGGTGCCGGGCTGGAGTTTAGGCGGCGTGCAAGAAATATAAGACAGAATAATAAAGAGCGATGGGAAGAACCAAGCAGACCGCCCATAAATCTACTGGAGGAAAAAGCCCCCCAGGAAGCAGCTGGCCACCAAGGCTGCTCGGAAAAGCGCTCCGGCCACCGGCAAAGTGAAGAAGCCTCACCGTTACAGGCCCGGTGCCGTGGCTCTGAGAGAGATCCATCGCTACCAGAAATCCACGAAGCTGCTCATCCATAAGCTGCCCTTCCAGCGCCTGGTGAGGGAGATCGCTTAGGACTTTAAGACCGACCTGCGCTTCCAGAGCTCCGCCGTCATGGCTCTGCAGGAGGCCAGCGCGGCCTACCTGGTGGATCTCTTCATGGACACCAACCTGTGCGCCATCCACGCCAAGAGGGTCACCATCATGCCCAAAGACATCCAGCTGGCCCGCCGCATCCGCGGAGAGAGAGCTTAGACTTTCTGCTGCACATCCACCAACCACAATGCTCCGCACTCTCTGTCTATATATATATATATATATATATATATATATATATATTTATATTTATATGTACATATGTATACTCGCTGCTCTTGTTTTTTCTTGCCTTCTGATTGTTGCTCTGAGTGTTGCTATCCCTGTGCTGTTGCAATCCTGGAATTTCCCCGTTGTGGGACTAATAAAGGCTTATCTTATCTTATCTTATTGTGAAGTGCAGTGTGGTGACGTGTGTTATGTCGTAACTTGCAGACAAGGATGACACCAGGAGTGGAGCTGAACCCTTGTTTATGAATACGCTGATCTCAGTGCACCTGCCGTGGATGCAGCTGCTGGCAGAGGTAAGGCAGAAGAGAGCGTCCCTCTGCCAGCAGCCCCTTATATGCCTACGGGGTTGGCAGAACTGGAAGGCGGAGCCACCACGCCATGCCACACAAATAAGAGCTCCAACAAAATAACAATATATATGAAAAATAACTACATAATATCCCCCTCATAGAAAAAATCCAAAACACACACACACAATCAATCCACCCCAGTTTGGAACCTGAATCATCCGCTAAACATAATCAAACCAAAATCACCAAAAGGGGCCTATGGCATTCACACAAAACAACTAAAATTAGGGGGGACAGATAGACTGCCGTCCTACCCTCCACACAGCGAGGAGGGTTATTCTGCCGCCTATGCTATAGAAGTCTAGGGAAAAAAAACTACTGCCGTGTCTCCTACGTAATATAAAATATTAAAACAATCCCCAAAACTATTAACACAGAACAAGATTAAACAATCAGAACACGTCCATGACTCGGTGAGGATGACCCATGCCCCACCCCCCAGACCCATCACCATTAGTCCGCCCCTAGAGGCAGTCTACTTCCCGGACCACAGCTGGTCGCCTCATTCCTGAAGTGTCTTCTCCTCCACACCTCCGAGTGCTCCATCCGTCTGGAAACGTGCCTTTCCGCCTTCCTCGGGGCACGCCATAGCTCATTAGGATGGTGCAACGAGCCATCCGACAGCAGAAGATAATCATCATGTTGCACATCTGCCACCTGCAGCCGACCCTGGTACCGCTCCATCTTCCGCTTTTCCCTCACCCACCTGGACCTCGCCTCCGCCTGAGCCCGAACCCAGTCCACGGCTCCAAGCAGGGCCTTGCACGGCCTGTGCGGTGTTTCTGCTGGGCACTCACTCCTCCAGTGCAACTCAGTCCTGCCCCGATAGCTTGTAGATCCGCTGCTGACCCCGCCCCTGTGGTCTCGTGTTCACCAGTCCTCCACGGCCGTGCTCCGGAAACGCCTGAGACCATCGTTTGGGCATTGCTCACCTCCACAGATCCTCCCCCGTGCCTCCCCCGTGGACACTGGCACCAGGGCCCTCCCACTGCGACCCTGAGCACGACAGGGCCTGTCCACTTTCCAGAGTGCCTAGCAACTGTTCATCCCACACAGCATCGTCCCTAACTCTCTGAGCCGGCTGGTCCCACAGTCCGCAGCCTGACCACTCTTCCCCAGTGCCACTTTTGATGGAAAATCCAAGGCCATAAAACAGGTTGCAGCCCATGATGTTAGAACCGTAGGCCATCACGACAAACTCCACATCAGCCATCTCCGCCAATTCGTACTGAACCGTCAGTGTGACGGTACCCACCGTGGCCAACTGTCCTCCTCCATAGCCGCAAAGTTGTGCTGCAACATATCCAGTCCTGTAGTAGAGAAAACATTCTCTAACCGTAGCCCAATTCAGCACCAAATGCTCCGCTCCCGTGTGGACCAGCATCGGTACCGGAACTCCATCCAGAAACACCGTGCAGTGTGTGCGCCCACAGGTATTTGGGACCACCATGTGTATCACCGTCGGGACGGGGGGAGTTGAATTCCTGCAGGGCTCTACTATTCTGCTGACTGCTATACTCTTGCGAAGTGGTGTGGACAGCCACATTTTCCACAGCGCTTTCCTCTTGCCGCACACTCTCTAGACTTATAGCGGTGCTTCATGGACCCACAACCCATACACCAGAACTCATCCATGCAGCATTGGCCTCCTCCACGTGGTCCTCGACGCTCCCATCACTGTCCATGTCCACTACTTGCCCAGCCATGGGGGATCTTGAATTTCCCAGTGAAAGGCGCTCGCTTGGCTCCAGAGTTAGCTTGTCCGCTGCTTCCAGCTGTAGCACCAACTCGACAGCCCTAGTCAGCGTCAACTCACCTGGGAATGAGAGCAGCTTGGAGCGGACCACAGCACAGTTGATGTGTTCCGCCAACTGGAGCCATTTCCTCTTCCAACAGCCCAAACTGGCACTCAGCAGCCAACTGCCTTAAGTCCGATATGAACCATTGGGTCGGTTTGCCTACTTGTTGGCGGTGCTGTCTGAACTTAGTCTGTCTGACGATGATGCTATCCGGCGCCCTAAAATGACGGGTCATTAACTTAACCACTTGTTCGTATTTGTCTACATCTACGAGCGTGCCCAAAATTCTCTGTCCCTCAATTCCCAGGTTGTGTACCAACAATACATGAGCCCTCAGCTTCTCCATTCTTCCCAGGTCCAACGCCACCATGTATGTCTGAAAAGCCTCATAAGACTGAGGCCACGGTGCTGGCGGTTCCCCCGGGAGCTCCAGGAATGGCCCAATAGATGTTCCACACACCTCCATGTGTTTACCTCTTGTCGCCAAATGTTATGTTGTAACTTGCAGACAAGGAGGACACCAGGGGTGGAGCTGAACACTTGTTTATTAATACGCTGATCTCAGTGCACCTGCCGTGCATGCACCCGCTGGCAGAGGTAAGGTGGAAGAGAGTGTCCCTCTGCCAGCAGCCTCTTATATGCCCACGGGGTTGGCGGAACCAGGAAGGCAGAGCCACCACCCTGTGCCACACAAATAAGAGCTCCAACAGTATAACAATATATGTATATGAACAATAACTATATAATAACATGCACTTCCCATCACGTCACCACACTGCCCCATATAAGGGAGGGGTAACCATCTTGTGGTCTCTTTGACCGGTGCCCTTCGCCAGGTGCCTGCTGTGTAACCGCCATACCAGTTACACCAATAAAGCTGTGGTCGCCAAGTCCATCTTTAATCATCCTTCACCCAAGTATTTCCATACATAACATTTGGCGATCGAGGTTTAACTCATGGAGGCGCGTACCACAACACTTCATCCCTTTCTCGAGCTTTCGGGAAATCTGCCAGTGCCTTGGCCTAGGTGGTTCGAGGCCTTCCAAACCTACATCACCGCGCTGGACCTTGGTAAACTCGGTAAGCTAAGGGCATGTGCACTTCTTGTCCATAACCTGGGTATTGAGGGCCAGTGAGTCCTGTGAACACTCGGAGCATCGGATTCCTCTGAAGGCATCATGGAGCTGCTAGCTAGCCACTTCCACACCCTGGATAGCATGACTGTATGGAGGATTCATTTTTGTCAGCGACATCAGCGAGTAGGTGAGCCAATTCACCAGTTTGTCGCAGACTTGAGGCAACTAGCTAGCGAGTGTTGTTTTGGGCCGTTGGAAGATGAAATGGTATGTAACCAGCTTGCAGAGCACACGTGCAGCACCGCATTGCGGGGCTAGGCTACTCACGGCGCCCAATGACTTAATATTAGCCAGAGCTGTTGAGCTAGTTCTCCAGCTGGAGACCGCAGACAAGCTAGCTTCAGAGCTAACCTGGCCCCAGTCACAGTGGCTGCCGGAGCCACCCACCGCAGCAAATGTTATGGACTCGGAAAGCGAGGATAGCTTGGGTGACGACATTATGGAGACCAATGCTGCCAGCAAAAGGTCTGCCCCGGGAAAGCCCCTGTGCAAGGGTTGTGGGTCTGCAACACACCAAAATAAGGTGAAGGACTGCCCGGCTAGGGGATAACGTTGTAGCAGAGGTGGACGCTTGAACAATTATGCTAGAATGCTCTTTGTATCTGAACCGGAGCACCCACGGAAGAAATCACTCTGCCCGCCCCCAACAACCATCCATTCGGTGTTCCCCAGCACAAACGGATACACATACTGCACAGTGGAGTTGGACGGCGTGGAGGTGTTGCGCAACATGGGGTGGAGGGGTTGTTGCTAAATTGGGCCACGGTGAGAACGTTTTTCCCCCACTACAGGATTAAAAGTAACTCAGCGCTGTCATATGGCTATGGGGTTGGCAGGCTGTACACGGTTGGGACTTTGGAGTTAATGGTCTGGTACAAGTCTGTGAAGATGGTTGACTTCATGTTTCACGTGACAGCGCAAGGCGATAACATCATGGGCTGTGATTTGTTTTGTGGACTGGGTTTTGCCATAAAAGACGATGCCGGGAATGAATGGTCCGGTTGTGGCTGCTGGAACCCTCCAGTTCCGGATGGTCGAAGAGAACTTTGTGTGAGACGAAACATTAACGGACACCATGGCGGTCAAGCAGGACCAGTTTCATTAAGTTTCGGTGCAGGAGGGTCTCTGTGCTGGCACTCAGGACATGGTAGAGTGGGGTACCGAGCGTGGCGGCAAGGTGCCTGCGTCGGCAAGTGACACCAATGTGCTAGCCTCAGATACTTCTGGAGCTTGGCCGCAGGGGGAAGGAGGGTTTGCAGCTATGAAGGTGACCGCTACAACGGCGTTAGAAGAGGATGGGGCCAGACCAACGAGCATGGAGTTACCGCATGCTAAGCAGCACCACATCAGGCCGAATGGGGCCCTGTTGAAGGTTTTAGACTTGGTTCAGGTTCGGGGTGAAGAAGTTCAGGTTCGGGGTGAAGAACTTCCATGGCGAAGATGGGCTAAACAATGGCCAGCAAAATACTGAGGATGTCTGCACATAGTGGCAAAGCTGAGTGCAGCGCATTTCCGGTTGTTCGATGACTCACCGAGGTACACCAATCAGCTTCGGTGTGTCCAGGAAGAGGCTCCGGGTGATGAGGCTGGACGGGAGTCGGTGTTGGTGGTGAAGAAGTCAGCCTCCACCATCCAGAAGATCAGCCATCGTCCCAGGGGTTTGCTGCTTCCAGGGTTGCGCTTGCTGTGGAGCTGCCCTGCCACCCCCCCCCCCCATGCTGGTTCTACCTCTCCAGAGGTAGTTTTAGTTTTAGTTTTAGTTGAAAGGCTCCTGCAACAATTTGAGTTGAGTAATAATCTGGTGGGTTGGATTCTGGATTTCTTAACCAACAGGACACAGAGTAAGGGTCAATGGTACATTGTCTGACCAAAGTGCTCTTCTACTGGCTCTCCTCAGGGGTGTGTGTTGTCACCACTACTCTTCATCCTGTATACAAACATGTGTCGGAGCAGACATGACAACAGACACATTATAAAGTATGCTGATGATTCAGTTATTGTCAGTCTCCTCCAGGATGGTGAGAGTGGCCACGGCCCAGTAGTTGATGATTTTGTTCACTGGTGTGAGGATTCCTACCTGCAACTGAATACGACAAAAACTAAAGATACGATTATTGACTTTAGGAGGAAAACTCCCAGGCACGAAGTCACTGTACTAAAAGGCCAGACCATTGAATGTGTGCAGTCTTACAAATATCTTGGGACGATTATTGATAGTAATTTAAACTTTGAAGAGAACTGTGAAAGGGTGTGCAAAAAGAGACAGCAACATTTGCACTGTTTAAGGAAACTTGCACACTTCCAAACTGACCAAACCATAATGACAATGTTTTATCAGGCTTTTATTGAATCTGTTTTATCCTTGTCTTTAGTGTCATGGTTTGATCAGATAAAACCCGAAACAGAGGAAATCCTTGGACCAGGTGGTTAGATGGTCCAGTTGTTTGCTTGGTGAGTCACCGCTGAGCCTGACATCCCTGTACACCAGACAGGTACAGAGGATGGCTACCTCCATTTTAAATGACGACTCCCACCCTTTGCACTGCCACTTTCAGCTTCTTCCCTCCAGACGGAGGTTTGCTGTCCCAAAAAGTAAAACCCAGCGCTACAAAAACAGCTTTGTCCCTGCTGTTGTTAAAGAACTGAACAAGATGTAACAATATATTGCACATAGTTTAGTTACCTATTTATTAATTTTTATATTATATGTATTTATTTTTGTAAGTTTTTATTTGGGTTTTAAATCTTTTATTGGGTTTTAGACTTTTATTGAATTTTTAATCTCTTTGACTTTGTTTTTAACTTTTTTAATATGACCCTTCTCTCTTATCTCTTTGTTTTTTCTCTTATCTCTTTGTCTTATGTCCTGATTGGTGGAGCCTTGAGTACGTTAATCGTGTTTATAGTCAGCTTCATGTGTGCCTGTGTTTATGTCTATGTTGAATATAATTGTGGTTTGTAAATATGGATGTCACCTGACTGCAAAACAAATCTACCTACGGGTACTAATAAAGGAACCTGAACCCTCCCACCCAAGTGACTCTGCTGTAGAAATGATTGTTTATTAGGGCCTGAGCCACTGACAACGTCAGTCGGCGAAAGCCCTATTGTATCTGCTTGCGTTTATTTTTTTTCGTTATTATTATTCTGCCTAAATGATCGCATTTTTCACCCTCTGAACATTAACCAAAACGCAATTTTTTTTGGCAAACCCCTCTGACCGGGCAAAAAATTCGATAAACTGGAAAAGATATGTGCCCCCCCAGCCCTCATTTTTGTGGGTGGGGTCAAACGTACAAGGTCTATGGAGACTGGAGACCATAAACTTTGCCGTAGACACATCAAATTTGGGTGAGGTATGAATCACCTCAAGACATGCAAAAAACATCATTGTGGCCCATACCCACTGCCAACAGGAAGGCCGCCATCTTGCCTCAAAGTCGCCCCACCTCCAATTCGGAAAAAAGTCACACCTCGCATTTTAACGCACTTGTCCTAGGGACCAGATACAATTGAGCTCATTTTTACATGGGGGCATCTACAGGCATTGCACATTACAAGTTATATAAATTAAGTCAAAATCTCAAAAGGCGTGGCCAGGGCACCATGGCGAAGTTTGACTCCTCCCCTTACAAATTCAACCACCTGTAACTCGGCCAAAAATGGTCCCATGTCCACAAAACTTTCAATGAAGGAAAATAGTGCCACCGGAGACGCAATGACCTCAAAATACCTGACAACCGATGTAGCGTCACATAGTGGTTAATGAAAGAATTGCTGAAAAATGTTTCATTTATTACTCACAAGCGGCTGGGCAGAATGATGTGAAATTTTCTGAGATTCATCAGAACACAGCCATGATAATAACTGAACATCAACAATAGTATAACATCAAACGTGTTAACATAGACACGCCCTCCTCGCCATTCAATCCATGAGCTTATGGGGAGGGGTGGGAAGGTCTTGGAGGTCTCAATTTTTCAACATATGTTGAGGTCACTGTCATATGTAGTCCAATATGGGTGGACAACACATAACTTACAGGGAAGTGTTGCCATGGCAACATGGCGACGGTTGACTACACGCCATGAAATTTCGGAAAGTTGTATCTTGGACAAACTTTTTCTGATTTCCACCAAATTTTCAAAAATCGATAATAATCCCACCCTGAACATTCTTATATAAAATAACAAAAGTTTTAGCACCGCCTAGTGGTAACAACATTAGACCCTTGTAAATTGGACATACTTTGCACGATTTCAGAATCAGAATCAGAATCAGAAAAAGATTTATTGCCAAGTACATTAACAGAACACTGATAACATACGAGAGAATTTGACTTGACACAGTAATGAACCTGCATTTCCGTGCCGCGGCGCATCTGAAACGCGCCTATCAGCAGGAGGGTACAGGTAGCATAAGGATAATACAATGGGAAGGAGCAAAAAAATCATTGATTCAAAATACTGGTTACATAATTAATCAATATTAAGAGTTCAAGGGAAAAAAAAGCTCTCAATGCACATACATTCGCTACACAGGATTCACGAGACACAAGAGAGCAGTGTATATCTTTATTCAGTTCATGGATCAGTGTGTGTGCGGTGTTGAGCAGTGTTAATGATAATAAGAGAGACCCAAGGACACTTGGCAGAAGGTGTTTTGTCTGGCTGGCGCCCAGTCCTTATCTGGCACTGTGCAGCTGGCTGTCCAAGGCCTTGTGCTCGATGATTTTGAAAACACAGTCTGCAGACAGCCAGGAGGAATTTTCATGGGGAATGAGCCAAATAGGACTGATCACAGAGAAGGCTTATATTTCTTCTGTAGATTCAGTACATAATCCTTCATTGCGGGGCTTTAAATCCGTCGTGGAAAGACCTGAGCGAAACCATGATGTAATCCACCTTACGAGACAGTTCTCCAGTAGTCGCTATCAGGGTCTTCTCCAGTTTTTCAATTTGATAGATGCACCTCGCCTGGCCAGCATTTTGATAGGTTGAATCCATCTTCAGCAATTTGCAGTAAACCAGGACAATTCCAGTCCTAATCAGAAAGATCCCGATCACCAATATTACGAAGATAAACAAATCTTCAATATCTTCGATAGAGAGATTAGTGAGACACAGCATTCTCCAATTACCTGTGTCACGTAAATAGCCCGCTGGAGCCATTCCAGCGGGGCAGACAGCTTCCCCCGGAGCACTTTTCCTTGTTGAAAAAATAGTGTCAATTGTGTTCAAAGCCCAGCTTATTAACTCCATAATTTCTTTTCAGCGGTCGCAGATAGACGCAGACAGACAACAGCAAGCTGGGATCCAGTAGTTAGGAGGGGAGGAAAAAGTCAGAGCAGGAGAGAAGAAAAAAGCGTCTACTCTCTTGGGAGGGCGGAAGTGAAGATTTGCAACAAATTTTATACGATGAATATTATCCGTTCCCCGAACCCGTCTATATACAAATAATAAACAACACTCATAGCGCCCCCTAATGATTAAAGGAAGAATTACTGATTGGCAAAACTTGTCCGATGTCCACAAAACTTTACATGAAGGAAAATAGTGCCATCCCGGACGCTATGACATCAAAATACCTGACAAAAGATATAGCGCCACATAGTGGTTAACAAAAGAATTGCTGAAAACTGTTTTATTTATTACTCACGCGCGGCTGGGCAGAATGACGTGAAATTTTCTGAGATTCATCAGAACACAGCCATTATAATAACTGAACATCAACAATAGTATAACATCAAACGTGTTAACATAGACACGCCCTCCTCGCCATTCAATCCGTGAGCTTATGGGGAGGGGTGGGAAGGTCTTGGAGGTCTCAATTTTTCAACATATGTTGAGGTCACTGTCATATGTAGTCCAATATTGGTGGACAACACATAACTTACAGGGAAGTGTTGCCCTGGCAACATGGTGACGGTTGACTACACGCCATGAAATTTCGGAAAGTTGTATCTTGGACAAACTTTTTCTGATTTTCACTAAATATTTGACAGTGGATAATAGTCCCACCCTGAACAGTCCCTAAAATTTCCCAATTTCAAATTCTCCTTTTAACTAAGATACATTTGCGGATTAATTTGCCTCTTGAACATATTGCACACCTTTTTGACATAAGCAGACAAAATGAGCTATATAAATACACTTGCTTGCTTTGTAACAATTTTTGGAATAAAGTACACAATGGCATACAAACTGCAGCTCTTTATTTCAAAGATGCAAAACTGTAACCATAACCATGACACAATACAAGAATATAAACTGACATGCATGATCAATATGTATCATTGTTCTACCATGTTATAGCGCATAACTGTCTCATGCTACAGCACTACTCTAATGCGCACGTCACAAAACCACGGCTGCTGTGGGGTTGGTGCTGCAGAGTCCCCCACATCCTAAATGGAACCACTGAATTTCACAGTTTTGGTTATCACAGGCAACCATGTCATCCAGCTCTTCTGGCTGCCTGCAAGTCCACCACACTTCTGCTGTGTTCTGTGCCTGCCAGATGTGGCAGGTGTGGAAAAGCACATGGAAATTCATTTAAAGAATGTCCTGCTCGCAATGCAGACTGCAAGAAATGTCAGAAAAAAAGGGGCATTTTGCTGCTTTGTGTAAAACAAAAATGAGAGTGGAGGAACTTCAGCAGAGGGACATGAGTGAAAGTTTGGAGACATTGTTTTTGGGCACAATGACTACGGCACCTCCACCTAATTCTGCGTGGAAGAAGTCGATTGGAGTAAATGGCCAGCAGGTAGTGTTCAAAGCGAGGGAGGACGGGCGGCGGGTTCCGCGGTCGCGCGGGGGGCGAAGGTCCGTTTACACCTGCCTGCAGGTTTAATTGTTCTTGTGTTTTTTTGCATGCATGTTATAGTATGGGGATATTTGGGGTTTGTATTTTAGTTTAGGAGCATGGCAAGTAATTTTAGTTTAATGAAGGGCTTTTCTTTAGATATTGGTGGCAGAATAATCCACCATGCCGTGCGGGCTGTGCAGCAGACCACCAGCCAGCCCTATTTTAGGTTGTTTTGAGTGAGTGTGGTAGGCCACTTTAGCACATCACTTTTTGTTATTTTAGTGAATGATTCGGGTCCCAAATTGGTGGTGGTGGGGGTTCACTCGTGTGTGTGGTTTTGGACTTTTCTAAAGGGGGGAGGAAATGCACTTCCCGTCACGTTATCGCACTGCCCTATATAAGGGAGGGGTGACCATCTTGTGGTCTCTTTGACCGGTGCCCTTCGCCAGGTGCCTGTCGTGTAACTGCCATACCAGTTACACCAATAAAGCTGTGTTCATCACCAAGTCCATCTTGCTTCACTCTTCACCCAGGTATTTCCATACATAACACCAACAGCACACACACACACTGACAAGTTAACATCAAAATACATCTGATAGAGGTAATTTACACGTTGGCAAGACGTCGCCCAGATGTCCACGACCGTCAACCAACATTTAAATGATGAATCAACGTTACAGCCAGTCTTTTTCTTCCAGCTGATCCCTTTCAGGGTTGTTGTGGGTCATTAATTATGAAGGTGAGGTCATAAATTTAGCATGAGGTACAAACATATAAATATAAATTACAAGTTTCCAGAAATAAAGAATCAAAAATATGATAAAAGATGCTAATTTAAAAAATTTAAAAGCTGCAAATTATAGGCAAGGCAAGTGTGTTTGTACAGCACATTTCGTGTACAAGACAATTCAAAGTGCTTTACATAAAAACATTAAAGCATTACAGCAAGTTGCAAAAGGGATATATAAGAATTTAAAGGCAAACTAAAAAGTAAATTAAAGAGAAAAATAAGCTAAGATAGAATAAGATCAAAAAAGTGCAAGAAATAAAGGTTACAGTACATTGTAGGCTACTGAAAGGCTGCAGCAAATAGGAAAGTTTTTAACCTGGATTTAAAGCAGCTGAGAGTTTCAGCAGCCCTGATGCTTTCTGGGAGTTTGTTCCATATGTGAAGGGCATAAAAACTAAACGCTGCCTCACCAAGTTTGGTTCTAACTCTGGACACAGATAGTAGGCCTGACCCTGATGATCTGAGAGCTCTAGGTTGTTCATAATGGACCAACAGATCTGAAATGTATTTTGGCCCGAAACCATTCAGAGCTTTATAAGCCAGCAGTAGTATTTTGAAATCTATTCTCTGACAGACGGGAAGCCAGTGTAAAGATCTGAGAACTGAAGTTATATGAACCATTTTCTTAGTCTTAGTGAGGACTTGAGCTGCAGCATTCTGAACTAACTGCAGCTGTCTGATGGATTTTTTAAGGAGACCTGTGAGGACAGCGTTACAGTAGTCCAGTTTACTGAAGATAAATGCATGGACAAGTTTTTCTAGATCCTGCTGAGACATCAGACCTCTTATCCTCGCTATGATCTTTAAGTTACAATAGGCTGACTTCACTACTGTCTTAATGTGGCCGTTAAAATTCAGGTCCGAGTTTAGAACCACACCCAGATTTCTGGCTTTGCTGTTGGTTTTTAGCATCATTGATTGAAGATGAGTACTAACTTTGAGTCTTTCTTCTTTGGCTCCAAAAACTATTATTTCGGTTTTGTTTTCATTTAACTGAAGAAAATTCTGGCACAGCCACGCTTTAATTTAACCAATGCATTTGATCAGGATTTTAATTGGACCATAGTCTCCTGGTGAGAAGGTTATGTTGATTTGTGTATCATCTGCATAATTATGGTAATATATTTCGTTGTTTTTGTGATTTAAGCTAGTGGGAGCATATACTAGATGTTTAAATGCAAAGGTCCCAAAATGGAACCTTGGGGAGCTCCACAGGTTATTTTTGTTCGCTCATATTTGTAGTTACCTAAAGACACAAAATAGTCCCTGTCTTTTAAATAGGACTCAAACCAGCTAAGTGCTGTACCAGAAAGTTCCACCCAGTTTCTCAGCCTTTCTAGTAAGATGTTATGGTCCACCATGTCGAATACAGTGCTGAGGTCCAATCAAGCCAAGGCTGAAATGTTGCCACTATCGGTATTGGAGCAGATGTCATTAAGGACCTTAACTAGAGCTGTCTCAGTACTGTAGTGTGGCCAAAAACCTGTCTGGAAGACATCAAAACAGTTATTTAATGTTAGGAAGTTGTACAATTGTTGATAAACAGCTTTTTCTATTATTTTACTAAGAAAGGGGAGGTT
Organism: Pholidichthys leucotaenia; assembly: GCA_020510985.1. NCBI lineage: Eukaryota > Metazoa > Chordata > Actinopteri > Cichliformes > Pholidichthyidae > Pholidichthys > Pholidichthys leucotaenia. Next base: position 6,672,866 of record CM035839.1, on the reverse strand, counting down.
TGATCTGGGCCTATAGCTGTTCATGAGTGAAGTGTCTACGGTGCTCTTTTTTAGAAGCTGCTTAATAACAGCTGCTTTAAAGCACTGAGGGAAATGAAAACACCTGAATGCAGAGACATATTTATGATCTGTAGCAGGTGTTGTGTCCGAATAACGAGGAGGCGAGTTGACGTTTTACAAAGTTTATTAACAAGAACTACGTACACATGGGGAGACCCTACCGCGAGTACAGAAGTCACAGTGAAGAGACAATATGTCTCCCACTCCAGGCTTATATACCACAGGTGATGCCACCCCCCAAAGGCGGGGCATCACCCCTCCCTAGCCTAGGGCACCGCCTGTCACAGCTCACTCTCGCCCATCTCCAGCTCCAGCTGTGAACACACCTGCGCCTCATCAAGCCCGGGCTATTTAGCCCGCTCTGCCCTGCGCTTCAGCCTGGAGCCTCCAGGCAGGAGCCTGTGTGCGTGTTCCCTGGGTCTGAACTCATGTCAGTACGACTCCAGCAGCGCGACCCAGTGGACAGCGGGCTCGCACACCGGCTAACCAACTTAGAGGCTCGAGTCGATCAGGTAATACATCAGCAACAGGTGATATTGAATCAGCTCACCGTTCTCACCCGCCGGATGGATCGTCTGGATCCCCCGCATGTGTTCCCTCCGGGTCCTCAGGGCGGGCTAGCTCCCACCGCTCCTCCGGCTGGCCAGGCTTACCCGGGGGCACCAGCCCGGCTCACTCCAATCCCCACGCCCATGCGCTTCGGCGGCAAGCTCGGTGAGGCGCGTGGGTTTCTTCTCCAATGTCAGTCGGTGTTCCAACGTGTCCCCAGGGACTTCCCGATGGATCACAGCCGAATTGGTTACATCGCCAACCTCTTAGAAGGGCGAGCGTTAGCTTGGGCCTACGCCGTCATGGCGCGACCCAGCTATGCTAACCTAACTTATGCCCAGTTCGTCCGAGACTTCAACGAGGTGTTTGACCATTCGGACTGTGATAACGTGCTAACAACCCGGTTGCTAAACCTTCGCCAGGGTAGCCGGTCAGCCGCCGACTACGCTGTCGACTTCCGGGTTGTGGCGGCGGAAGTTGGATGGGGAAATGCTGCCCTCTGCAGCATTTTCGTCCGTAGCCTGAATGCCAGCCTTCGGGACGAATTGGCCTGTAAGGATCTGCCGGAGCGGCTCTCCGAGCTGATCTCCCTCACCATCAGCCTGGACAACAGGTTGAGAGAATGGGCCGCCGAGCGGAATCAGAATCAGAATCAGAATCAGAATGAGATTTATTGCCATTGTTCATGTAGTACACAAACGGAATTTGTCTCGGTGCAATGCTGCAACATTAAACATGGAGTAGCACTAAAGATAAAAATAAAAAACTATGCATGCAATAAAAGGTAGAATATGAATAAGTAATACTAATCTATGCAATTTTTAAATATATTAACAAGCAGCAGATATTGTGGAGTTCCACATAGTGCAGTCGGTAGTGCAAAAAGAAAACAGTAATAATTGTCATGAGTCTGGTTGAGCTGCTGTACATAATGCATGAGAGTCTAATAAGTCACTTAGTGTTCAGCAGTCTCATGGCAGAGGGGAAGAAGCTGTTCATGTAGCGGGAGGTTTTAGTCTGAATGGACCGAAGTCTTCTGCCTGAGGGGAGGGGGGCAAACAGTGCATGTCCAGGGTGTGAAGGGTCGGCTATGATCCGGCCTGCACGCCTTCGGGTCCTGGAGATGTACAGGTCCTGGAGGGATGGGAGCTTGCAGCCGATCACCTTCTCAGCAGCGCGCACAACGCACTGCAGTCTTAGTCTGTCCCTGGCGGTGGCTCCTGCGTACCACACGGTGATGGAGGTGGTGAGGATGAACTCGATGATGGCCGGAAGTCCGGTACTCCTCCCCGCTCCTCTCAACCTCGCCCCCTGGCGTTGCCCGCGCCTGAGTCCGCCGACGACCCGGAGGCGATGCTGATTGGCCAGGCGAAGCTCCCACAAGCAGAGAAACAGCACCGGAGGGAGCTGGGGCTCTGCATGTATTGCGGAGACGACCAGCACGCCTTGGAATCTTGCCCGGTAAGGCCAAAAGGGGGAGTCCGCGAGTCACCATAGGGGGCCTCGCGGACGCATCCCAGACAAATCCCCTATTCAAGTGCATGCTGCCCATTTGATTCTGTCACAACCCCACTGAACATCTCACTCACGCACTGGTGGACTCGGGGGCGGAGCAGAGTTTCATCTCCAAGGGCCTGGCAACCCGTTTGGGCATCCCCTGCCTCCCCCTGCTGGCTCCCTTGAATCTGGTCTCTCTCGCTGCCACCCCCCTGGAGCGGGTTACTCACCGGACAGCCCCAGTCCCGGTCATTATTTCCGGAAATCATCGAGAGGACCTCAGCTTCTATGTGCTGCCCATCTCGGCCGCCTCTGTCATTCTGGGCTACCCTTGGCTGCGCCTGCATGGCCCAACCTTTGATTGGCAGTCGGGAAGCATCCTCTCTTGGAGCACCTTCTGTCTGGGCGCCTGCCTCCAGTCCGCCGCTTGTGCCCCATCACTCCCTCCTCCTTCCTCCAACGTGCCTCCTCTGGACCTCTCCTTAGTCCCTCCGGAGTTTCATGACCTTGGCATAGTGTTCAGCAAGTCTAAAGCGCTGTCTCTCCCCCCCCCACCGCCCCTACGACTGTGCCATCAACCTCCGCCCGGGGGCGCCCTTGCCTTCCAGTGGTTTGTACAACCTGTCAGCGCCAGAGCGCGAAGCCATGGACTCCTATATCAAGGAATCGCTGAGCTCCGGCATCATTCGGCCTTCTTCGTCGCCTGTCGGCGCTGGCTTCTTCTTCGTGGCCAAGAAGGATGGGTCGCTCTGGCCATACATCGACTACCGGGCGCTGAATGACATTACAGTTAAGGACAGGTATACGCTGCCGTTGATGGACTCAGCTTTCGATTCTCTGCAGGGGGCCACCTGGTTTACGAAGCTGGATCTCCGCAGCGCATATCACCTCGTCCGGATCCGGGAGGGCGACGAATGGAAGATGGGGTTCCGGACGCCCAGCGGACATTTCGAGTATCTTGTCATGCCGTTTGGGCTCACGAACGCGCCGGCCATCTTCCAGCGCCTAATTAATGATGTTCTCCGTGATTTCCTGGGGGTGTTCGTCTTTGTTTACCTAGACGATATCTTGATCTTCTCCCGGTCGCTGGAGGAGCACCAGATTCACATGAGGCGGGTCCTCCAGCGCCTTTTGGAGAACAGACTTTATATTAAAGCGGAGAAGTGTGAATTCTACTCTGACAAGACCTCCTTCCTGGGGTTTATCATTTCCCATAATCAGATCATCCCTGACCCTGCTAAGGTCAAGGCGGTTGTTGAGTGGCCCACTCCCTCATTCAGGAAGCAGGTCCAACAGTTCCTCGGCTTCGCTAATTTTTACTGGCGCTTCGTCCCGAACTTCGGCGCCATTGCCTCTCCCCTGACCCGCCTCACCTCCCCCAAGGTGCCTTTTCTGTGGACTGAGGATGCCGAGGCCACTTTCACGGCGCTGAAGACGGAGTTCTCCTCCTCCCGGGTCCTGGCCCAGGTGGGCCCTGCCCTGCAGTGCCTTGTGGAGGTGGATGCTTCTGATACGGGGGTGGGGGCGGTGTTATCTCAGCGCTCACCGGTGGACGGGGCGATCCGCCCCTTGCTCCTTCTTCCCCCTGCGCCTTCTTCTCCCGGCGCCTATCAGCTGCGGAGAGGAACTACGACGTGAGCGACAGAGAGCTCCTGGCGGTCAAGCTCGCTATCCAGGAGTGGCGTCACTGGCTCTAGGGGGCGGCTCAGCCCTTCATGGTCTGGACCGACCACAAGAACCTGGAGTACCTGAGAGCGGCCAAGCGGAGGGCACAGGCAACCGAACCCAACCCGAGTGGCGGACCAGCGGGTAAGCTGTTCGTTCCTTCCTCGGTTTGGAGTGACGTCATCCACTGGGCTTACACCACCAAGCTCGCCTGTCACCCTGGGATCTCCCGCCTGATTGAGCTCCTTCAGAGGTCCTTTTGGTGGCTGGGCCTCCGGGGCGACGTCACCAATTACGTCCGCGCTTGCCCCCAGTGTGCGACTGGGGAGATGTCTTCCTCTCCCCCAGCTGGTCTTCTCCACCCTCTGCAGACCCCCAGCAGACCCTGGTCCCATGTGGCCTTGGACTTTGTTACCGGTCTCCCGTCTTCCAACTCCTTCACCACCATCCTGACGATTGTGGACAGATTTTCCAAGACCACCCACTTCGTGCCGCTCCATGGTCTTCCTACTGCTCGGGAGACGGCGGACCTATTGGTCCAACACGTCGTGAGGCCGCATGGGATCCCAGCGGACATCGACTCTGACCGGGGTCCCCAGTTTGTGTCCAGAGTCTGGTCGTGTTTCTGCAAAGCCGTGGGAGCCACGGTGAGTTTGTCCTCGGGCCACCACCCCCAGTCCAATGGGCAGTGCGAGCGGACGAACCAGGAACTGGAGGCCGCTCTGCGCTGCGTCACCTCCTCCAATCCTTCCTCCTGGAGTGCCCATCTGCCCTGGATTGAATATGCGCACAACACCACTTTGTCGTCGGCGATCGGGATGTCCCCTTTCCGGGCATCACTTGGGTATGATCCCCCGTTGTTCCCTGAAGAGGAGGGGGAGGTGGCGTTGCCTTCCATCCAGGCCCATCTCAGGTGTTGTCGGCGCATATGGACGACGGTGTGCCGTGCGCTTTTACGCACGGCTGAGCGTAACATCAGGGCGGCTAATCAGGTGGGTCAGCAAGTCTGGCTGTCTACGCGGGATATCAACCTGAAGGCCGAGAGGAAGAAGCTGGCTCGACGTTTCATTGGCCCCTTCCCCATCACGAAAATCATCAACCCGGTGGCCGTGCGTCTGGCTCTCCCCCCCTCCCTCCGCATCTGCCCGACGTTCCATGTTTCCCGTATTAAGCCTGTGGTGTCTCATCCTCTCTGTCCTCCTCCTAGGGCTCCACCCCCTCCTGTGATCATCGACGGCGACCCAGCGTGGAGGGTCTCTTCCATCTTGGACTCCAGCCGCTGAGGTCGCGGGCTGCAATACCTGGTGGATTGGGAGGGGTATGGCCCCAAATGGAGGTCCTGGGTGCATCTATCGTTCGTGCTGGACAAACGCCACATCTCGGAGTTCCATCTGGCGCACCCAGGTAAGCCAGCGCTGGGAGGCGCTGCTCGGGGGGGGGGGAGGACTGTCACAGCTCACTCTCGCCCATCTCCAGCTCCAGCTGTGAACACACCTGCGCCTCATCAAGCCTGGGCTATTTAGCCCGCTCTGCCCTTCGCTTCAGCCTGGAGTCATCTGCTCATCAGAGATCGTGCTACCCACACTCGCCTTCTCCTTGACGCTCCTAAAGACCCTCAACCATCGCTTCCCACATAAGCCATCTTCCTATCTCTCACCTTTTCTCCAGTCCTTCTCCCCTGTGCACAGGTGGACTCCCTGGCAGCGGAACCTCTCCTTGTCAGCTTCTCTCTCTCACCCGCTGCGCCGAGCGTGCATTGGAGCGCTGTCCTCAGGGCAGGAGACCTGCAGCTCACCACCAGAAACATCTGCAAGTAAGCCACAGTCCAAGTATTAATTCACCGGGCTTGGCTCTACAGGTTAGTAGGTTTTAGCAGGATTACTTGTAATACCTAGAATCTCCAAAAGTACAATGGGAGGCAGAGCCTTCAGTTATCAAGCTCCTCTCCTGTGGAACCAGCTGCCAATCTGGATTCGGGAGTCAGACTTGATCTCTGTTTTTAAGAATAGGGCTAAAACCTACCTTTTTGATATAGCCTACAATTAGGGAGGGATCATATGTTTCTGAACCCTCCCTTAGTTATGCTGCTAATAGGTTTAGTCAGCCGGGGGACCTCCAATAATGCACTGGGCCTCACTCCTTTCTTCACTCTCAATGAAATATTTTTTTTTTTTTGCTGGTCATTAACATCTGTTTGTTCTCTCCCATAGATTGAGTCCCCATCGTTCTGTTTGCTCTCTACATGTCTGTTCTTTTCTTCTTCTCTGTCCCCTCACCCCCCAGCCAGTTGCAGCAGATGACTGCCCCTCCCTGAGCCTGGTTCTGCTGGAGGTTTCTTCCTGTTAAAAGGGAGTTTTTCTCCTCCACCGTCGCCAAGTGCTTGCTCACAGGGGATTGCCTGATTGCTGGGGTCTTTCTGCAACTGTGGGGGTTTCCCCTACAGTTGAAAGTGCTATGAGATGACTGTTGTTGTGAAATGGCACTATATAAATAGAATTGAATAGAATAATCACCCCATTATAGTGGCACTCATTCCCTTTCACTTTCAAGAACGTAAATGGCCATTAAGTCCACACCACAAACAGGGGAAAATAAAATCACAGCATCATAAGACACTCTGGAGCTGGAAATAGCATCATAACACAACACTGCAAAATCACAGTAAGTACTTACTTTTCACAAAGAGGTGGCAACGCAAACAGGTCAAGTCCAAACAAAATAATCCTGTATACACTTTTTTTTAAAACACTGCAAAACGAACCAGATATTCACATTTCACACACTTAAGTGACACCACTAACAGGATAAACGTCCATAAGAACCAACTTATACATGTTTCACATTATCCACATGGTACTCTTCATCCCCATTCCATTACAGCTTTAACATGTGAATACAGCTAGAACACATACTGAACATAACAACCATAACCATAACACACCTATTAATAAATGCACATAATCAGACACACCGTAAGCCCTCATACACACTTAACCCGGGTCTCCCGAAGGCCCCCCCAGAGTGCCCGTCCCGCGGCCCACTTCCAGAGCATCTCCATTTCTTCATGACAGGAGACGGACTGCGTAGACGCCCTTTTCTGCTCTGATGTCGCAGCTCGTTGGGATGCCGTCTCGGCCCATCAGTGAAACTCAGGTAGCCACTGCTGCTGGACTGGACCACCCGCAGATTATCCTGTCTAGCTGTCAGTTTCCTGGAACTGCACATCCAACCAAGCCGAGGCTCGACCCTAGGGCGCACGTCATCACCCTCACCCAGGGGAGCGCTCACTGGCTTTCTCCGTCATCTGAGTTGCGATCTGGCACCTTTATGACTCCTCAGTGGTTCGCCAAGTTGACTCGAGTCATGTCCCTTGCTTTTGATATTGGCACGGGCAGGGTTCGTGCCATCTGGTGGTACCCCGGATACCAGATGTTGGTGCCTCAGAGTGGCACCAGCCACTGTTGGCTCAGCAGTCGGAACTCGTCAGCCACCGGAGCCCTGAAGCTCACGCTCTTCAGACCTTTCCACCACCGCAGGGATCAAACCATGCCGTTCTAGTTCACCGTCCACGGGACCACAAACACTAGCACGGGACCCCCGCTGATTCAGTGTACTAAGGTGCTGGCGGTGTCCCTCTTCACCTGGAATCGGCCACCCAAAGTCCCACACTTCATTGCCACTTCCCACGTAGAATGGCTGGTCCCATAAGCCACCACCTGACCACTCCTCCACTTCACCACAGGTGATGGTGAAACCGAGCCCTTAGAATAAATCAAAGCCCATTAGGTTATTACCGTCCCACAACACCATGAACTCGGTGGCACACATGGAGGCTGCCTTGTGCCTCACCAACAGCCACACCAAGCCCACAACATCCAGCGGGTGGTTACCATAACCGTAACAGGTAATGTTAGTGTTACTCACTCTGTAGTGGGGAAAACACTGACTTACAGTTTCCAGGTTGAGGATGGAGACCGCTGACCCAGTGTTCACCAACAGTGGTACCGGTGTCCCGTCCAACAAAATGTCAAATGATACGACCATCTGTGTTGGGCGAAACCGTGTGGACCAACCTAGGCACCTTCTTCTTAATGGGTCCTTTTGCTGGCCTCCGTTCCTCCTTGTCAAAATTGCGGCAAACCCTGGCAAAGTGATGGAGCAGACCACACCGTCCACAACACTTGCCCCTCGCTGTACACTCCCTGGCTCGATAGCGGTGCCTGTTGGATCCGCAGCCATAGCATCTTGGCGTCCCCGGGGTGGACCGTATCTTGACGATGGCCGCATACTTGTCATCGCTTCCATCGTCCGAATCCAAGGCCAAGAATACAATATTAACAAGAACTATGTACACACGGAGAGACCCTTCCGCAAGTATAGGAGCCACATGTGAAGAGACAATACGTCTCCCACTCCAGGCTTATATGCCACAGGTGACGCCACCCCACAAAGGCGGGGCATCACCCCTCCCTAGCCTAGGGCACCGCCATACTAATATTATATATATATTACGATCCTGCAGTAGGTCTGAGGCCATACAATATGAAACGTTTTTAAAAAACCCTGTTGGGAGAGTATCAAGGCAGCAGGTAGTGGATTTCAGGTGGTGTATGATGTCATCCAAGATTTTATGATTGATTGGAAAAAATTTCACCATGGTGTTTACAGCTTCTCTACGTGGACACAGAGGAAGCACATGTCCAGGACCTGGCATAGGAGCACTGACTGACTGTCTAATTTTCTGAATTTTGTCAGTAAAGAAAAAGGCAAAGTCACTGCAGGCATGGCTGGACAGAAATTCAGGAGCTACTGACACAGGGGGATTTGTTAGCCTGTCAACAGTAGTGAACACGGTGCGTGCATTATTGTTGTTTTTAGCAGTGATGTCAGAAAAATAGGTTTGCCTTGCATTTCTCAGCTCCAAATTATAAATGCTCAATTTCTCATTATAGATTTCATAATGAACCTGTAATTTAGTTTTTCGCTACCTGGGTTCAGCTTTTTGACACTCTTTTTTCAGCTGTTACTAGTTTGGCATTTCTCCATGTAGGTTCTTTTTAATAGTGACTGTCTTGTGTGCCCCTTCGGGGCAGAAAGACAAACCCACACACTGAATGGTGAACAATTTATTAACAAAAAAACAACATAAGAGTCCAAAAATAGTGCAAAAACACAAAATGTAAAAGCAAGGATGACTTACAGAGAGATGCACTTCTGAGCTGTCCAGCTCAGAAGGAGAAGAGGGCTTCCAAAGTAGTGGAAGAGTACAAAGGAAATCAGTCCAGAGACATTCAATCTCGCAGCAAAGACCGAGTGGACAGGCAAGACTTGAATAGTGGAGTGATCTAATACCATGAGTAGAAGGTGTGTGGAGCGAAAGCCAACTGGTGACCTAATTACTGATCATTCACAGCTGAGCTGACTAAGAGAGCAGGTAGAGAGTAATTAATCAGCTGGGGATGTCTGGGAGAGGAGAAATAATGACCCTGCCACAGAAGAAGGCAAAACAATATAAAACTACATAATTAGACAACATAAAGATCATACTGAAACATAAATAATAAATAGAATGATAATACAACAGAAATCAAAACACAGGAAAGCACCACAAGGCTAGGAAAATATACAGAAAATATTCATAAATAGATAGAGAGACTGAACCCGGAAACCCATGCTCAGTCCTGTGGCAGAACCCCCCCTTTAAGGGGTGGAACCCAGACACCCAAGGTAACACCAAAAGGACCCCACTCCCCAAAAAAAAGGTACAGCAAAAACAAACCAGGGTGGGAGGTGGTGGAACAGGTAAGGAGGGAGCAAAACTACAGGGCCCATTCAGGACCCACACCATGCTACATCAAGGCCGTGGGGCTCCCCAGACAGTTCGGGTGGCCGGCCAGAGTCCCAGGCCAGGTGGAAGGAGTCGGGTGGCCTGCTGGAGAATAAGGACCACCCAACCCGACGGCTCAGTTTCTCGGGCGGCCGGCCTGAGTCCTTAAGCCACCAGGACCGAAGGAGAGACCCAGGAGATGGCTCCCCAACAGGGAGGCTAAACGGAGGTATGAAGGCCTGAAGGAAGGGGACCAGGATGGCATCTGACAGAGGAGAAGGAGAAGCGACACCTTCGGTGATCTTGGGCAGGAGGATGGCAGCACCCACTGTGGCTCCGGGCTGGAGCTCTACAGCACCCGCAGTGACCTGGTTTGGGCCAGAGCTGCACCCACAGTGGACCAGCCGACCTGTGAGAACACCAGACCAAGGAGGTGGTCAATCAATGGAACATTAGACGAGGGCAAAGGAGGAAGGTCCTCAACAATCTTGGACTGGGGTGAAGCAACGTCCCTGGTGACCTCCTCAGCGGGGGAAGCTGGACCTCTGATGACCTCGGGCGGCAAACCCGGACCCATGTAAACCTCCAGCACAGCTGGAGTGTTCCCGGTGACCCTAGGAGAAAGCTCAGGCACACAGACAGGAGAGGGTTCAGGGTCACCGGCAGCGGCGGAACCCGGCGAGGTGAGCTCAGGTGCAGCAGGTGGCTGCACCTGGCTCTCCTCTCCAAAAGCTAGGCAATATTGCTCTAAAACAGATAATAGAAAAACAAAGGCGAGCACTTGCCCAAGCTCCACCGCCGTCCAGGACTCCGACAATCCAGGCAACAGTGTTTCTTCGGGCTCAGCCCTCAGGAGGTCCAGCTTGGTTGCTGACTCTGCTGCAGTGGCCTCCGCAGCAGGCATGATGGTAATCGCAGTCTTCTCAGTCGGAGTGATCCACGCAGGAGGCTTTTCCAGCGTGGCGGCTGGGGTCTGGCTCACCATTGGCGCTGGAACTGGATCCTCCAGGGCCACGACCTCATCTGTCATCCAGTGGTCAGATTCCAGGACCGACAGAAACTCAGGAATGGGGGAAGAGGGCACGGAGAGGGCAGGTGAGCGATTAACTACTGCAGCAGGTGATGAGAGCTCCGGGGACTGTAGATCTGGAGCCTCATTACCAGGAATAAGGCAAGGTTTATCATCATTAATTAACACAGAATGAAAGGATACTTGCCTGTTTTTCTGGCGTTCAATGTCGTCTGCTGCAGCAGGTATACAGTCATCCCTCTCCGTGGCCATGGTGAAAATGGACCCCTCTGAGGATTGTAGAGGAGCCACTCCTGATGTCACGGAGATGGACGGAACCGGGAAGGATGCAGTGGGCCTCTCAGCAGCAGGAGGAGTCACTGGGAGGCAGCAGCTGTGCTGTAGGGAGGAGCTGAGGATTCAGCTGGAGAAAAAAGACGCTTGGTGCGCACTGCTGCGTGAGTCTTCTGTTCCGGTGAGGAAGGGGCTGCTGATGAGGAGGAAAAGGCGTTCTTCCGGCGGTCCGGAATGGGACGACACTGTTTCTTAGGTGCTGAAACTGGCTTAATTGGAGCGGGAATGGGCGCAGGGTACTGGCGAAAAGCAGAAACAGCAGAGCCCTGGGAGCGCCCTCCCTTCAGCGGGGACTTCTTGATCCTTTTGCCGTTCTCACATCACAGCACTGCCACCAAGGTTATCCTCTCAACTCCCCCAGTGTGCTCTGAGAGCTGAAGGCATCGACGAGCTGCTGCCTCCGCTAGATCCAAGTATCATAGTGCGTCCTCTGGAGTGGAGTATGTGCGTGCCGTAGAAATTAGCCCATCTATTTCCATCAGGTCCTGGCAGCACTCCCAGCCCAGCCACATCGGATAGCTCCGTCCTGCTGTGTCCATGATTAGCTCCAGCAAACAGGTGGGTAGAAAAACACAAAAAGAAGGAAAAAACACACAGACACCACAGCTGGGTTTTCTTACGGGCTGCGAGATTCTGTCATGTGTGCCTCTTCGGGGCAGAAAGACAAACCCGGGTGCTGAATGGTGTTGCGCAATTTATTAACAAAAAAGAACAAAAGAGTCCAAAAATACAAAATGCAAAAGCAAGGATGACTTACACAAAGATGCACTCCTGAGCTGTCCAGCTCAGGAGAAGACAAGGTCTTCCAAAGTAGTGGAAGAGTACAGAGGAAATCAGTCCAGAGACATTCAATCTCACAGCAAAGACCGAGTGGACAGGCAACACTTAAATAGTGGAGTGATCTGATACCATGAGTAGCAGGTGTGTGGAGCGAAAGCCGACTGGTGACCTAATTACTGATCATTCACAGCTGAGCTAACTAAGAGAGCAGGTAGAGAGTAATTAATCAGCTGGGGATGTCTGAGAGAGGAGAAATAATGACCCTGCCACAGAAGAAGGCAAAACAATATAAAACTACATAATTAGACAACATAAAGATCATATTGAACCCCACACACACACACAGAGAAGACCCCCCAACAAAAAAAAAAACAACACACACACCCGGGGGGGGGGGGGGATTTTCTTTCATTGTAATATTTCAACAGCCCCGCACTCCACCTCATTGAGGCCAACCTCAGAATAGTTTGTGAATGTTGGCATAGTAGCAAAAACGGAGTGAAAAAAGTACAGGAGGGAACAACAAAAGAGCAAACTCATAGCTGCTGGTGTCACACACTGGCAGCACCCTTCTGTTCTAAACTCCTTTTTCAGGGCAGGAAAAATGCGCCAAATGCTGGCTGTGAGTTTGCAAATTTAACTATAATAAACACAAATTATAACAAGGAACAAAACCAATGGTGAGGAGTTTGCAAAGTGCCAGACAGCACGGAGGCAGAGGCACATAGAAAACGGCGGTGAAATGAGGAGCACAAAAATATCACAGCAACAAACTATTACTAAACTTGGACCAAAGGTAGGATACAAGGATGAGGGATAGTAAGACGAAGAACTCTTGCCTGGAGCAACCAAAGGAGGCATGGAACACACGCCGGTTGCATTCAGAGAATTGATGTGGACACACATAAGATAACAGAGTAACATAAAGGAACTTACGTCTCGTTGAGAGAAGGGTGCTGCACCGGGCAACTGTGTACAGCCCCTTTAATAAGGCAAGGAGGAATTACAACAAATGAGGGCAGGTGTGAGTAACAGGAGTGGGGAGTAATTAAACCAAAATGATGACAGCTGTGCTAGACCACAAACTTGAGCTAGTACAGGAAGTAAACAAAACTTACTGTCAAAATAAAAGCACACAGGATATGACAAAAGGTAGACTGGAGGAAAAGGTAAGGGGAGGCTCATGTCTAACACAAAATTGTCATGATTCCCCTGCGCTTTTACGCAGCACACGGAAAAGAAGAGAGACGGACTTACGTGCAGGGTTACACCACAAACACATTTATTAAAGGAAAGGCAAACAGTTCCCAAAAAGTGCAGACATCCAAAAAAGGCAACAAACAGGATACACTTACAGCTTAACATGGCGGAACATGTTGCGGGCAAACCACAGTGGAATGTGGCAAGGGCAGAGCACGGCGGGACGTGGCCGAGAGAGACAGAAACAATAATCCAGCAATGCTTGACTGGCAATGAGCTGCTTAAGTACAAACACTAATGGCAGAGAGAGATTGGGTGCACCTGGGCGAGGAGCAGAAAAGGTAATTGCCGAGAGTGGAACCAGCTGACTGTCGAGAGAGAGAGGGCGTGGTCGGACCGGCAAGCTGTCAGACAGTGCCCACCCAAGTGTAGGCCAAAGAAGGCTGCCTCACAGCTGCCAGCCAGAAAACAGTGGCTACAGGTACAGAAATAAAACTGGGGAACATAGAAACTACAAGAAAACTCACAAGATAAAACAATACACAAATACACAGATGAACCTGAGGCACCGAAAGATCAGAACCAAGCCCGAAGGACAAATTGGCTCGGTTCATGACAGAAAATAATATTCTTTCATAAATGGAACAACTGGCAAACTTAAATCACAAAACAGCCAAACCCAAACATGAAGTCAAATAATAACACTGAGTCAAGAAAATTCAGAAAATAATCAGGAAAGAGCTGAAAGCAAGAGCACGGTGCATACACCGTGCTCTGCGTCATGACACAAATTTATTATTTGGGAGGAACGGCCTGCCCGATCTGAATCTGAGTGATGTTCAGTTACTGGACTTCTGTGCTAACCACAGTTTGTCCATAACGAACACCATGTTCAAGCATAAGGGTGTCCATAAGTGCACCTGGCACCAGGACACCCTAAGTCACAGGTCGATGATCGATTTTGTTATCGTGTCATCAGACCTGCGACCATATGTCTTGGACACTTGGGTAAAGGGAGTATGCAGAGCTGTCAACTGATCACCACCTGGTGGTGATCTGGTGGTGGTTGGGTTATGGGACTGCTGAAGCAGCTGAGGTGTACTGGCAGGCCAAATGTAGTGCAGCTCAGGTGGTTGCTGAAGCAACAACTCGGGTGTTGGAGGAGTTTCGTGAGGCCATGGAACATGAGTTTTGGTCGGCGTCAAAGAGATTCTTGCAAACTGTCCGTCGATTCAAAAAGGGGAAGCAGCTCCCTGTCCACACTGTGTATGGTGTAGATGAGGCATTGCTGACTTAAAATGGGGACATCATCAGGCGGTGGAAGGAATACTTCAAGGAATCTCCTAAGTCTCACTGGCACACCTTCCACAGAGGAAGCGGGGCTTGTGGACGAGTGGGACAACTTACCCATCACAGGGGCTGAGGTTGCTGAAGTTGTTAAAAACTCTTTGGTGACTGGGCCCAGGGGTGGTCGAGATTTGCACTGAGTACCTCAAGGCCCTGGATGTTGTAGGGCTGTTATGGCTGACACACCTCTGCAACATTGCGTAGAGGTCGGGGACAGTGCCTTTGGTATGGCAAACCGGGGTGGTGGTTCCTCTCTTCAAAAAAAGGGGACCAGAGGGTGTGCTCCAACTTTAGAGGGATCACACTTCTCAGCCTCCCTGGAAAGGTCTATGCCAGGGTACTGGATAGGTGCTGGTAGAACCTCGGATCCAGGAAGAGCAATGTGGTTTTCATCCTGGCCGTGGCACATCAGACCAACTCTTTACCCTCTTGAGAATCCTCAAGGGTTCGTGGGAGTTTGCCCAATGAGTCCATATATGTTTTGTGGACTTGGAGAAAGCATTCAACCACGTCCCTCGTGGTCTCTTGTGGGGGGGGGGGGTGGTGCTTTGGGAGTATGGGGTATCTGGCTTGTTGTTATGAGCTATCTCGTCTCTATACAACCATTGTGAGAGTTTGGTTCATATTGCCAACACCCAGTCAGACTCGTTTCCAGTGAGAGTTGGACTCTGCCAGGGCTGCCCTTTGTCACCAATCCTGTTTATAATGTTCATGGACAGGATTTCTAGGTGCAGCCAGGGATAGGAGGTTGTCATGTTCGGAGACCACAGGATCTCATCTCTGCTGTTTGCAGATGATGTAATCATCTGCTGCTCATCCAGCAATGAGCTACAGGTCTTACAGGAATCGTTTGCTGCTGAGTATGAAGCGGATGGGATAAGAATCAACACCTCCATTTCTGAGTCTGTGGTCCTCAGCCAAAAAAGGGTGGATTGTCCTCTTCGGGTTGGGGACAAGCTCCTGCCCCAGGCGGAGGAGTTAAAGTATGCTGGAGAGACTACGTCTCCCAGCTGACCTGTGAATGTCTTGGTATCCTGTCTGAAGAGCTGGAGCAGGTAGCTGGAGAGAGGGAAGTCTGGGCTTCTGTGGTTAGACTGCTGCTTCCATGACCTGGACCCTGAATAAGTGGGAGAAGACGGACGGACGAACAGATAGATGGATGGATGGACGGATGATTTAAAAAGATTCAGCACCATCCATTTTTACTGAGATTCTGCACTGAACCACAAAAGTCTTTGATAAGGTCAGGAGGTTCTAAATTGTCAATAAGTGCATCTGCATCATAAAGATCACCTGACCTGTCAGCTCCCAGCTAGCATGTCCATGTGGGCCCCACCAAAGATTCAATCTGGGCTGTCTTATGGGTCCCATGTGGGGTTTACTGCAGGTTCCAGATTGGCCCTATCTGTGTTTGCCCACATGGACAGCTAAGCAGGTAATGCACTTACTTTAATCCCATCTGGTCCCCACATGGGGTTAAGCGAGTGAACAGGTCTCAGTAATGCTGGCACCAGAGGAAAAAAAGACGAGAAAAAAGTCCCAAATTCGCAAGAAAAAAAATCACAAATTTATGAGACAAAGTTGCATGTTTACAATAAAAAAACAAGTTGAAAATGTTTGAGAAAGATGTATCAAAATGTATCAAATAAGGGGAAAAATCAGAAATTGTGGTGTTCTAGTTGATCGAGCATCCGCCCCGCAACCAGGAGGTTGGGGGATCAAGTCCCGGCCGGGTCATACCAAAGACCAGATAAAAATGGTACTTCCCGCCTTCTAGCTTGGTGTTCAGTGTAGCAGAATGGGGGAAGGAGAAGCTGGTTGTGGTGGCGCCTTGCATGGCAGCGACCTGTCTGAGTCTACATGTGATTAACATTGTAGAGGAGAAAGTTCATTTCCTTCTACTGTCCACGATTGGCTGGATGGACTGAATGACTACAGAGGTGGCTTCTTCTTCTTCAAATTTACAAAAAAAAAAATGCAAATTTATGAGAAAATAAGTTGAAAATAGGTAAACAGATAAAGTCGATGTGGGCAAACACAGATGGGGCCAACATGGAACCCATGGACAAACCCACATGGACCCATAAGACAGCCCAGTTTAACCCTTGGTGGGGCCCACATGGACATGTGGGCTGGGCTGGAGTCAGAATGTTTCTTCCACTTATGTTTGCATTTTTCCTGCACAGTTGTACATTTATTCTGATAATTCTGCAGATTTGTTTTTGGTTAATTTGTGACTTTGCAACGTTAACATTATAAATGTGTTTCGTCTGGAAATGAGGAGGAGTCGATGTGACAGTTTTATAGTTTTAATAATACTTGAACAGGAACGCACAGGAGTCACTCCGACAAGCCTGAGAGTCCACAGCGAAGAGACAGAGTCCCTTCTGCTGGGCCCTCTTATACTCCCGTGACGCCACGGGTGGCGTCACCTCCCACTACACCCAGCCACCGCCATATTGGTGCACCCCAACTGTATACACCATATTCATATCCAACATTCCACCCCCCCCCCGTCCCGAAGAAAATCGCAAGCACCCTAACCAGGCCCTCCCCAATTTGGTAACCTGATACACACTCTAAACACACTGCAACTGATATAAATACACAAAGCTATCCATGCACTCCACACCGGCCCAGCGGACTACATCGCCATTTTGATCATTACAGTCAGTGAATAGAAAAGGGCCTCACACACACAAAAAAATTAATCCTGATAAATCACACACATTTTAAACACTTAGAACTATAAACACAAACAATATGTACACTAACCTAATGGCAGTTCCAGATCCCTCCACCCCAGCACTCCCACCCCACAACATGGGCACATCAAACAGCACTGGGGAACATTTGCATTTCACTCACACTACTGTTTACCTTAACCACTCACACACACACACACACACACACACACACACACACACACACACACACACAGAGGGGCATCTTGCATAAAATTAGCGGTTTCTCTTTTCTCATTTTCTATTCTTTTTTTTTTTTCAAAGCAATAATAATAATAATAGGAAGAGCACAAACATGACTTTATAGAACACACTGCTAGCCCCCTTTTAAAGTCCTATTAAGGATCCCCCGGAGGCTCCCCTCTGAAACGTCTGTCCCACGGCCCACTGCCAGAGCGCCTCCGTGTCTTCCTCACCAGAGATGGGCTGCTCTGGCGTTTCCTCTCCCGCAAATGCCGCAGCTTGTTTGGGTGCTGTCTGGATCCATCTGTCAGCTCAAGGTAGCCATCATCACGAGTCCTCACTACCCGCAGTTGACCCTGGTCATCCCGCTGTTCTCTTGATTTGCGGACCCCTCCAAGCCGAGACTCAACCCTAATGTGCACATTGTCACCAACACCCAGGGGAGTACTCACTGGCCTCCGTGGTCCACGGCGTCGTGACCGGGTTCCTGTACGATGCCGTAGGGTCCCACCTATCCGGTCCGAGATCTGCCTCTGGTCCCTCTTGTGGGCATGCCTACAACTCGTGCCGCTCGGTCTCAACTTGTTCGCTTTCATTTTGTGCGTTGAATCAGCCACAGCAGCGCCCGGTTCAATGGTGGTACTTGGTCGGCCACCAGAACTATGCTGCGACTGCTCGCTGGCTCTATTCGCCCCCACGGGTGTCCGACCGTGCCGTTCGGGTCCCTCATCCAGGGTACCATGAACACTGGCAACAGAAACTCCCCGTGATGGCGCACCCTGGTGCTGGTCGTGCCCATCATCACTTGGTCTGGGCAGGTTCAAGTCCCACACTTCACCTTCATTTCCCACATAAAAGGGTCGGTCCCATAGCCCACCACCAGACCACTCCTCTCCGACGCTGCAGGCAATGGAGAACCCGAGACCGTAGAGCAGGTCACAGCCCATCAGGTTATTTCTGTCCGTGGACGCCATAAACTCAACTGCGCTCACCGAAACAGACTTATACCTCGCTGAGAGTCACAACAAGCCTATAATGTCCAGAGGGTTGTTACCATAACCATAACATGCAATGTCTGTTCTACTCACTCTGTAATGTGGGAAAAAGGTCTTCACTGTTGCCCAATTTAGGATGGAAGTTGCCGACGCCGTGTCCAGCATCAGCGGAACCACCACCCCGTCCAATTCAATATTGCATATTATCAGTGCTGGGTGAGACCGTGTGGACCACCGTGGGCTTCTTCGCTGAAGAGTCCCCCTCAGGCCTCCGGTCTCCCTGCTCAAAATTTTGACAGGCTCTAGCGAAGTGGTGGAACAGACCACACTTCCCACAACGCTTCCCCTTTGCTCAGTTCTCCCTCGCTTGGTAGCAGTGCCTGGTGGATCCACAGCCATAGCATCTTGGCGTCCCCGGGGCGGGCCTAATTCTCACAGCAGAGGCGTACTTATCATTACTCTAGTTTTCCGGATCCATGGCCAGTGTCTTCCACTGTTTTCCATTCCCTGGCAGGTTTTCTGTTTCACTGAGATTTTTTGTAAGCATTTCCGCTGCCTCGTGCTGCTGTGCTAAGTCCATGGCGGCTAGGAGTGTTAGCTCACCCGCATGAGTGAGGAGGCGGACCTTCACGGAGGAGTACAGCACATGTTCCGCTAGTTGGTCGCGAACCATCTCTTCCTCCAAGGCTCTGAATCTGCACCCTCCCGCCAGCTGCCGCAGGTCTGCAACAAACTGTTGTACCGACTAGCCCAGCCACTGGCGTCGCTGTCTGAACTGAATGCACCTCATGATGGTGTTTTCAGGGGCGTGAAAATAGCCTGCCATGAGCCTCACCACATTGTCAAATGTATCACCTCCTCCTAACATACTCAGGATCCTCTGGCCCTCCATCCCTAAGTTGTGGACCAGAATTGCCCTCACACGCAATTTTTCGAGGTTGCTGAGGTCCAGAACGATGAGGTAGTTTTCAAACGCTGCATACCACCTGGCCCAGGGAACGAGTGGTTCTCCCAGAGCCTCCAAAAATGGCTGAAAAGCAGTAGCAGCCCGTTCCATACCCTTTTGTCCTTGTCGCCAAATGTTACGTCTGGAAATGAGGAGGAGTCGAGGTGACAGTTTTGTAGTTTTATTAACACCTGAACAGGAACGCACAGGAGTCACTCCGACAAGCCTGAGAGTCCACAGTGAAGAGACAGTCCCTTCCGCTGGGCCCTCTTATACTCCCGTGACGCCACCACCGGAAAGAAGGGGCGTCACCTCCCACTATACCCAGGGCACCGCCATATTGGTACACTGTGCTGGCTCGCTCTGTATCATTATCTTCCACAGCTGCGCGCACTCCTGCTCTCCATCACCCTCGGGCTATTTAAACCGTGCTGCCCTTAGATCAGTGCAGAGCCGTCTGTCTCCTTGGACTGAATGAATCCTGCCTTCGTCTTTGCCTTCGTCAAAGTATCATCTAGCCTAGCCAGCATTCATAAGCTCATCTTGTCTCCTGTCTCTACCTCCTGGAAGAAGCTACTCTTCCATCCCAAGTAAGGCTATTTTCTACTCACCTTTATCTGCACTCGTCCCCTGTGCACAGGCAGAGTTCCGTGGCGGCGGAATCCTGTCCCACCTGGCGGCGGACCGAGCCATGCTTCATTTCACGTGCCTTCACCTCTCCAGCTGCATCGTGACAGCAGGCGCTGTCCTCCTGGCTGTAGCCTGCGGGCCAACCTGAGCTCATCACCACCTCTGCAAACAGTAAGCCCTGGTCATTCACGTACATTCCCTCTGAGGGGCAATTCTAACATCTACTGTTTCTGCTCTGTCCATAGGGTTGCCAGGTTGCACGGCGCTCTGTTCACCCCCAGCTGCTACGCCATTGCTGACACTCACACAGACACACACTCCCACGCTCACACTCTCACTAACACAATAAAGATAATTGAATCTATTTTCGAGTCTCAGTCTGCTCTCTGGGTCTGTCAATCATGTCATACACACTAACTATACAGTATACACCACATTCATATCCTACAAAATGTATGACCTTTTTCTCTTGTGCATTTGCATGTTTTTTCATAATTTTGCATCTTTAATGTATGTTTTCCCCTCTAAAGGCTGCCTCCTACATGTTAAATATGTGGTTTAAATCATTATGTGTGAGTGTGTCTTAAATCATGCTCTTCTTCTTATATGGATGCTGAGAGAAACGCAGTTTCATCTTTCCTGCACTGCAGTTGTATGTACAGCAATATGACAATAAAGGCTGATTTGATTTGATTTTGATTTTGATTTAAATTGGATCATTTTATCATAAATAATAGTATTTTCTTATAAATGTAAAGACGTTTAGCTGACGTTCTCATGCTTGTCATTCCTGCATGATGATCAAAAATCAAACAGAGAATTCTCCCACCTGAGAGCTGGAACCTTTCTGAGAGCAGGGAATCATTTTCCCTCTGCACACATTCACGTCTAATCTGATCAACAGAGCTGGAACTTTACAAGAGTTTTTCCTGAATGCAGGCAAACTCAGCAGGCTTCACGATGTCAAAATTGGATTTGAAGCCATTAAAGAGCTCTGACAAATGGACAGATGTGTAGGAGAGCAAATAAGACCAAATAAAGCCATCAGAGGAAGAAAAAGCTGCTCAGATTACACCTTTGTGCTGTAAAAATCAGTGAAAATTAGATTGAAGAAAGCATTTTCTGACTGTACACAGGTTCTGTTTTATTTCAAGTCTGGTGATTTGATGTTTTTCTTCTAACTTTGTTTTTTTGTCTGATTACAGGGATGAACTGTCGGACAATGATTCTCCATCCTCTGTGTTTCTGCTGGGTTTTCATCCGTCCTACAAGCTTGTGTCAAAGTCCAACATTTTCTTCCTCCACACTCTACAATCCTTCAGCAACAGAACCAACTCTCAGGGCTGAATGATGAACATTAATGTGAACCAGCGTCCAGTCTTCAGACTCTCCGTCAGACACTCAGATCTGCTGTTTCATCTGTGGAGCAAAAACAGAAATCCACCTTCTGACTGAGCTGTGAACTGAAGCTGACACCAGCTGATGAGTGAACGGCACTGCTGTCAGGTCCTAAAACACCTCACAATCTGAAGTGATGAGAAGATTCCCAGACGAATCATTTATGTTTTATTATACAACACGTCTGACCCAGTAGTGTCAGCAAGGCTACAAAGGCACAAATGGAAATTAGGTACTGTCATGAACTTGGGTTTGGTTGTCCCAAACCCAGTTCTGACTCGGTGGCTATTTTGTCTCTTTGCATAGTTTATTTTCCTTCAGGCGCTTCAGGAAGCCCTTTGGGTCCTTCACTGCCCGACAGCTCGGCCACGCCTCCTCCTCCTGTCAGTGTCACCAGCGGATTCTTGCTATTGGTTTTCCCTTACTCATGCACGCCCACACACATTTATACACTTACTCTCATTCTCACTCACATGCACGCTCCTGCACACACACACACACACACACACACACACACGTTTCCATTCATCTTCACTCACATGCTGACACTCACTCATGCACACCTGTTTTGCATTCAGTCCAGCCCACTGTCTACTCATCCTGCAGTGTTCGTCGTAATTGTTTGCTGGACTGAACTTATTATTTCTGTTAATAAATTGCACGCAACAGCCTCTGCATGTGGGTTTTAATTCCTTCCTCCGTGCGCTGCATAAAAGTGCACGGGAATGTAACAGGTACAAATTCACAAGAATAAAAATTTATTAAGTTAAAGATTTCAAAAGTTACAAATGACAATTTAATTATGCAGAATAAAAATGTAACCAGCATCCAGATGAATGTTGCAAATTTATAAGAAAAAAGTCTAAAATTTACAAGAGAAAAAGTTGCAATTAGTTCAGGAAAAAAGTTGCAAATTCAACAAAAAGCTTGCAAATTTAAAGGAAAAAATGGGCAAATTTACAGGAAAATGAAGATAAGATAAGTTAAGCGTTTATTAGTCCCACAATGGGGAAATTACAGATTGCAGCAGCACAGGGATAACAGCACTCAGAGCAATAATAAATAAGATAATAAATAAGATTTAAAAAATAGGGTAGAAAAGCAGTAAATAAATATACGTATGTACACAGTTATATACACATTGCAGGAGCATTGCAGCTAGATGGAATAAACAGCATTACAGTTAAATTACCAGCAAAATACAAATATGGACCCAGACAGTATATTTCACATGTGAATCAACAATGTTGTTGCCACCCTCAATAATAATTGTAGTTGTCTTAGTTGTGTATTGGAGTGGACGATCTCTATTGTGCAAAGTTGTGATGTTTAATACGACCTCTATGGGCAGCACCAGTTACATTATAAAGTATGAGGAGTGGTTGGATGGGCTCCACTTTTAGCCTCTATATTTTCTTGCTTATCTACTTCTTACTGTTATCGTGTGTCTGGACTTGCAACAAGAAGGGTTTTCCGGTCAATTCAACGAAAGGTGAATCTACAAAGCTTTATTTATATGGATATGGACATGGTTATTTCACCCTGTACTCTATCTGGTCCTCAAAAGGCCTGATAAAAAGCATCAAAAATAAGGCAAACAGCTAAACAAATAACACAATATGGCAGAGGCTATACAGTTAAAGTACTGTTAGTACTGCTACTTCTGGCAGGGGATATTCAACTTAACCCTGGACCTGCCACTATCAAACAGCAGGCCACTGGGTTAGCACAAACATCTGAGCCAGCGGATTGGTTGCTGCTGTCAGCGGCCCGGCTAACACCTGAACTGGTGGAGCAGCATAATGCTGGTCTTCGCCCCAGTACAGCTGGACATAGCGAGTCGGGTGAGTCGAATTGCACTGGACAGACTCACATATCTGATCTTGCTGTAAACAGCTGTGCTACGTCCAAACTTTTGGAAGCAGGAGCAGTCAAACAAAATGCAAATAAGGCGAGATCCAAAAACCGAGCTGTACAAAAGCAAAAACAACATTTATTTTTCCAAACTGTTAATCATGCACGAGTTCTTTGGCACACAAAGGCTAAACCAAAGGGGATCCTTGGCGGACATTTAAACATACGGAGCATAATCCCCAAAAGAGATGAGATTTCGGTGTTGCTGTTGGACTCAAATCTGGACTATCTTTGTCTTTCAGAAAGCTGGCTACACAGGAACATAGACACTAATATGATCAATATTGTGGGTTATCAGTGTTTTAGAAAAGACAGGCAGGCAGGGAGGGGAGGAGGTGTTTTCATTTACATCAAGGAGAAATTTAAATGTCAACTGGTTGATTTGAATACTTCACTTGAATGTTTAGCAGTTAATGTATGTCTCTCACCGGTAATGAATTTCAACATTGCAGTATTGTACAACCCACCGTCACACAATTCTTTTTTTTTATAATGAATTAAGTGATCTGGTTAAACAACTTGAGAGGAGCAGAGAAACAATATTTTATGGTGACTTTAATATCAACTGGTCTGATAAAAAGGACAAACAGAAACTGAAAAGCCTCATGACTAAATTTAATTACCAACAAATGATCAAAGGACCCACCAGGATAACCAAACAATCTAGAACACTTCTTGACATGGTATTTGCTAATAAACCAGAACGAATAACCAGAACCTATAATCTTGTAACTGGTCTCTCAGATCATAACATGGTTCTTGCTGTCAGAAAATTTACTAAAAAGCGACTACAGTATTTTGGGGGAGTCGATATTGACAAAGTAAATTTTATTATTCCCAAATCAAAAAAGGAGGAGTTTGAACATTACTTAGAGAATCAAAATTGGGAGCAGCTCATGTCAATATATGAAGTAGATGATTGTTGTAATTTTATAACTGCAACAATCACAAAGTCTATAGATAAATTTACAAAGCAAATTAAAAGTAGACAACAGAAGATTAGCCTACCATGGTTAAATAATGAAATAAGAAAACTTATGAAGAGGCGAGACTCTGCATTGAAAACATCATTAACCTCTAAACTACAAAATGATCACCTCATTTACAAAAGTTTAAGAAATAAAGTGGTACAAGAGCTGCGAAAATCAAAAGTATCTTATTACAATAAATTGATAGAACATGCAAAGGGTAACAACAGTTCCCTATGGAGGCATTTAAATAACTTAACCAACAAAAAAAATGATCAGAAGGGGGTAAAGGAACTTAGAATTAATGGCAAAACCATCAGTGATAAGGCTACATTGGCAAATAAATTTAATTCATATTTTGTGGAGTCAGTGGAAGAATTAACAAAAAACTTTGTGCTGCCAAATGTGCTCAACAATACTAAACCAATACTCTCAACAGTTTCTTTTCACATTAATGAGGTAAATGAAGATTTAATTGCTGGCATTGTTAAAACACTGTCAAACTCAAAAACTAATGATATCTACAATATGAGCACTTCCTTTCTCAAAACGCACAGCAAAATATTAATCAAACCACTGACTCATCTCATTAATCTCTCCATTAGGTCCTGTACATTTCCATCTGGCTGGAAAAAGCTGTCGTCATACCAGTTTTTAAATCGGGTAGTAAAGATGATGTATGTAATTACCGCCCAATCTCTATTTTACCAGTCCTGTCTAAGGTTCTTGAAAAAGTTGTAGCTACACAGCTGATAGACTATCTACAAGACGGTCAACTTCTTCATCCACACCAATTTGGTTTTAGACCAGGATACTCAACAGAAACAGCTAACTGCTGCCTTATTGAAAATGTCAAACAGCCCTTGGACAGGGGTAATGTGGTGGGTGTAGCCCATGTATTTTTGCCTACATATGCATAAGCATAAAGGGGATGCTGGAGATTGCATGTGTGGATTGACTTCACGTCCTGAATGGAACAATGTGTCTGGACCACCTGCGGTTAACAACAAGAGGACGGAGGTACGGCGACAAGGGGCTGAAAGGACTTCCCGACCTCCTGGGAGACAGGTGGAGGACTGAGAGACTGGAGGGGGAGTTAATGTCAATAGGGGGTTTTGACAGGGATATGTGATTCATCCTTTGTGTGAGATGTATAAATGCGAAGGTCTGAGGCAGCTCACTCTCTTGTGTTCTTGAGAAAAGGCTGGGGATGAAGTGCATGAATAAAACCTGAATTAAGAACCAATTCAGCTTTGTTATTTCACGCTCCCCACAGTGGGAGCTGTTTTTATGGATCTCAAAAAGGCTTTTGACACTGTAAATCATTGCTTGCTTTTATCCAAAATGGTATCTTTTAACTTTTCTCCCAATACAATAAAATGGTTTGCATCTTATCTTCAGAACAGAGAACAGTGTGTAAAAGTTCACCAGGATAAATCCTTCCTTTTAAATAATTGTATGGGTATCCCACAAGGGTCCATTCTTGGTCCTTTACTTTTCAGCATTTTTATTAATGACCTGCCATTACACTGCTCAGCTGCAACATGTCAACTTTATGCAGATGATGCAGTTATTTACACAGCTGCTAAGACTCCAGCTCAGGCTGCAGACGTCCTGTCTTCAAGCATGGTTGATGTCCAAGAGTGGCTCATTCAGAACCATCTATTGCTGAACCTTCAGAAAACAGTTTCAATGTGCTTTTCAATCCAAAAATGTAATTTGCAACATTTTAAAGTTAATATACATGATCAAGATATTGGTTCAGTTACAGAATTCAAATACCTTGGCATTGTACTAGATCCTCAACTCAAATTTAATCTTCACGTAAAGAAGATTTCTAAAACAGTAAAAAAAAAAATTGAATTGCTTTAAATTAATTAGACATTACATACCACACCAAGCAGCTGTACTGTATATGCATTCTATGGTTTTTTTGCATATATCATACTGTCTGACAGTTTGGGCTCAAGCAGCTCCTTCTACAATAAAACATATAGGTTCATTATATAATCAAACTCTAAAAATTCTGGATAAAAAGCCCATTAGATGGCATCATCGTTATATTCTAAAAAAATATAATCTACTGAGTTTTGAGAGTTTCATTGACCTTTGTTTTCTGAAATTAATTTTTAAATGTTTCCATAAATCAGCGCCAGAGCCACTTGTTGGATTCATCCAAAGACAGGACAGCAGCAGAGCCACCAGGAGTTCTGTTAACAATAACTGTAAAATATTCCCCCGCAGAACCACATTTGGACAAACAGCTTTCTCTATAAAGGGCAGTCACATCTGGAACACAATGCCAAATGAAATCAAAATAATAACGGATTTTAAAACATTTACTACAAAGATTAAAAACTGGCTGAAAAGTAAACAAGAATGTACCCATGTATGAAATGATTGTCTGCAGGGTGAGAGTGAATGAAAGGAAGACAAATGTGTAACAGGCATTTTACTGTAACAGGCAAATGTGAATCAGGTTTTTATATTGTGTATTTATAATTTTGTTTGCATTGATGTATGTGGATAATGTTTATACTGTTTTCATTTTGTTTTTTCTTCATCTTTTTCTTTTTTTATCTGTTTCTTTTCTCTAAAGCCCATCCAGGGACAAGAGTTGCAAACTAGCTTAATGCTATACACTCTATGTACAACACATCAGATTTTCTTTTTTGTCTATGTTTATTGCACTGTCACTGACAAATAGACAAATAAAATAAAATAAAAATGACAGCAGCAGTTCGGAAGGACCTGCAGAACCTCTCCCTCGAGCACTTAGGATAGCACAGCCTACTGCTAAATGAGCTCCTCACTGCATTCAGAGTGTCCTACATGGGGTGGGACTCTTACTCCAGCAGAGATGACAGCTTAGCTACCATCCTCCTCTCTCCTATCTCCTCCACTGGGTCGAGGGGGCGCACCAGAACAGAGCTAGCTTTTTTGATCAGCCCGTTCAGTCTCTTCCTGTTGGCTGCCGTGATAATGCTGCCCCAGCAGACCACTTCATGCATGATGGCCGATACCACTAATGAATCACAGAAGGTCTTGAGGAGTGCCCCTTGCACTCCAAAAGACCTGAGTCTCCTCAAGAGGAACAGCCTGCACTGCCCCTTCTTGTAGAGCACGTTGGTGTTGTGTGTCCAGTTCAGTTTATGGTTCAGGTGAACACCCAGGTACTTGTAAGATGTCACCATCTCAATGTCTGTTCCCTGGATGTTTATTGGTGCTGTGGGGAGTTGTCCACACCTGCGGCAGTCTACCATCAGTTCCTTGGTCTTCCCCGCATTGATCTGGAGGCAGTTCCACAGGCACCAGTCCACAAAGTCCTGGATCAGTCTTCTGTACTCCGCATCATCCCCATCTGAGATGAGGCCGACGATTGCAGAGTCATCAGAGAACTTCTGTAAATGGTAGTGTCAGCAAAATTGCTTTGGTAGGCAGTGGGACCCAAGATAGCAGGCAGGATTTAGTGCAATGCTCATTTATTAACAAAAGCAAACAAAAAGCAGCTTGGGGGCTGTCAAACAAAAAGAACAAAGAAACACTTACAAACCGGATGATGAAGACTAGGACATGACATGAAGACAAGACGATGAGGAGGGAACTGACAGGACAATGAAGACGATAACCGACAATGATGCTACAATCACAAAAACTCAGGCTGGTAAATATATAGGGAGCAGAATAATGAAACTAACAAGAGACAGCTGGGGCAAATTAGAAAGAAACAGAGGAGCAGCTACAAACAGGACTGGTAGGGCTTTGCAGACTATGGACACTGGGAGAACAAAGAGGGCAAATAATGCAGACAATAATCATAGATGAGCCAAAACAGGGAAAAAGCATAATTGAACTGAGCATAGCCCAACAAACAGAATAGTGCAAGCTTCTCAAAACAGAGGAAGAGGACAGAAAGTCTGGATCAAAACAGGTAGTGTGGTGTGTTGCGTGAAAAGTCAGCAGTCTAGAGGGTGAACAGAAAGGGAGCCAGAACTCTTCCCTGTGGGGCCCCCGTTGCAGTGATCTAGACAGGGCTGCAGCCCCTGTCCACGCTTTATGTTCCTTTTCAAACTCATTATCATCATTGTCATTATTATTATCTTTGCTCATGTCTCGCTCATCATTTTGAGTTTATTTGTGGTGACAGAGCTCTCAGGTACTTCTGCTCTTTGTTATTGGCCCCTTCGTGTTGTTCATCACTCACAGCTGTATCTGATTGTGTTGATCACCGGCAACCCCTTATAGTCAACTCTTGCCTCACTCCTGGTGTGGCGAGCTACTGTTTAGTTGACTGCTAGAATTAGCCTGCTGCATTTCCACGTTGTATAGCACAGTGTTTATTATTTTTTCCAAGTTGTTCACGGTTTAGATTCTCCTCGTTTATCCTGCCGTGCAGCTTTGTGTTATTTTTTCCAGCCTTGTGCTGCGTTTTGTTATTTTTGTAATAAATTATGTTTACTTCTCGCCACGCAATTGGGTCCTCTCCTTTGCCCCAAAGGGGCAATTATGACACCCGTACTGCAGATGATGATGTCAGACAAACAGTCGTGGGTCCTCACAAACTGTGGTTGGTCTGTGAGGTAGTCCAGGATCCACAATGACAGGTGCTGGTCTACCCCTGCACACAGCAGCTTGTCCCTCAGGATCACTGACTGGATGGTGTTGAAAGCACTGGAGAAATCACAGAACCTGATCCTCACAGTGCTCCCAGGCTTCTCCAGGTGGAACAGGGAATGATGTAGGAAGAAGATCACTGCATCCTTCACCCTGATGCCATGCTGGTAGGCAAACTGAAGTGGGTCCATCGCTGGTCCTACCAGGGGGCGGAGGTAGGTGAGGAGCAGCCTCTCCAGGGTCTTCATCAGGTGTGATGTGAGGGCCATTGGTCTGTAGCTGTTCAGGTCCTTGGGGTGCGGAGTCTTTGGCACAGGTATCACGCAGGATGTTTTCCACAGCTGTGGTACCCTCCCCAGCTTCAGGCTCAGGCTGAAGATGTGCTCCAGGATCCCCCACAGCTGGTCTGCACAGGACATGAGGAGCCTCAAGCTGATGCCATCCGGACCTGCAGCCTTCCTCGTCTTGATCTTCTGAAGCTCAGCTCTCACCTGGGTCTTACTGAGGGACAGACTGGGGCAGAGGGGTTGTGTGCTTGGAGGGGAGGGGGTGTAAGACGGGGTGGAGGGGGGCAGTGGCCAGGGGAAGTAGATGAAGGTAGATGCAGCAGGGGTTGGTAGGCAGTTGGAGGAGAGAGCAGTTGGTCAAACCTGTTGAAGAACAGATTCAAGTCGTTCACCCAAACCCTTCCCCCCATGGCCTGGGAGGAGGTATCTTAGTGCCCAGAGATGGTTTGGAGGCTTCTCCAGACACCTCTGGCGTCACTCTGTTGCAGCTTGTCCTCAGTCTTCTTCCTGTAGCTGTTTTTCCCCTCTTTGATCTTCCTCCTTAGCTCCCTCTGTACGGACTTCAGCTCCTTCTTGTTTCCAGACCTGAAGATCCTTTTCTTCTCCTTCAGCAGCATCTTTATCTCACAGTTGATCCAGGGTTTGTTGTTTGAGAAACACTGCATGGTCTTGGTGGGTACGGTGTTCTCCACACAGAAATTGATGTAATCTGTGATGGTGTGTGTGAAGCTGTCAATGGGTGGGTCACTGGGTGACTCTGTCACGGTGGCCCCTGCAGCAGGCGTGATGGTGTGTGCAGTCTCTAAGTCCCGTGATGCCATCTCCCATGCTGGTGGCTCTTCAGGCATGATGGCTGGGGACTGCCTCACTGCTGACCCCGGAATTGGATCCACCAAGGCCTCTGGTTCTATCTCTGTCAGTAATGCCCATCTGTGTTCCTCCTTCTTTCGTCGCTGCTGTCGCTGTCGTCGGCCTCCGTCGGTCTATGATGACCATGGAAGAGAATCCTAAACGTCTACTCTGCTGGAACAGCACCGCCTGTGGCTGAACAGGCCGATGCGCACCGGTGTTCTACCTTCCAGCGTTGGGCGTTGGTAGGATTCAAGCCTGGGCCGGAAGATATGGAGGACAAGATGTTACCCATGCAGCATGTCCCCCCTCTCCACGTCACTGATGAATCCAAAGGAACAGCAGGGCTGCTATAGTTTGGCACCAGCGCCGTCGCCGGAGCTGCCAGAACGATGTTGAGCACAACAGAGAACTGCCTTAGGGGCTCCGACTCCGGATTTTTCCTCAGGGTTGACTCCCGAAGCCTTTCCCGTGACCGGGTGTGCCGCAAGGCAGCGGAGGTTTGAAATCAGGGTTTACCTTCCCCTAGATGGGCTACCTTCCCAGGTTGACGAGCCACCATCTACCCGAAGCATCTGGTTTTAAGGCGCCAGGGACCCGCCCTCGCCCCTTCTCCTATTAGTAAAAGCAGTTCCGCCAGGCTTAGAGACTAAACCACACGGGCAGGCTCCTTCTTTAGGCGCTCCTAATCCATTAGGCAATCGATTTCAGCTAATAATGCCAATCTGCTCTCCTCATCCATCACCCGCGTAGGCTGAACAGACCCAGGCTCAGGAGACGAAGCAGGAGTGAAAGAGCCGTGGGAGGAGGAAGGTTTTCTTTGTCGTGAGTGCTTCTTCCGCGGTCGTGGCAGCTCTGGCGTCGGAGTCTCCCTCTCCGGCTCCACTTGTGGCTGAGAGAAGACAATACGCAGCAGGTCGTCCACCCCAGGGAAAGACCTGAGGTTGGGATGTAACCTAATTACCTCCTCCGCGGTGATCTGAGCCAGCCAAACATCGTCCAGAGACCGCGGCCACTGAGAGTTCCAGAGCGCTCAGCTCCTTGTCAGTCCAGACCTCCATAGTGTAACTCAGGTGGGAGGAGAAAGCACAAACAAAAGGTGAAAAAAGAAAAAATTACGCACTACTACTCCGCTGGGTTTTAGACTGGCCGGATCATTCTGTTGTGATCTCCTCATGCCCTTTTACGCAGCGCATGGACTAAAGGAGACAAACCCATTAACAAGAGAAAAGTAGTGAGTTTTATTTACAGTTGGTGATTCAACAGTTCAAAGTAACAAATAAGTTGCACAGAATAAGTAGGGAGAGTCACAAGGCCGCTCTACAGACACTGGTGAGTACTACGGGAAAAAATATTCCTACGGCGCAGGCAGGCAGAGCTGCTGTGGGGAGAACAGAATGAAAGAGAACCCCAGGAAGAACCTCCAGACGGAACTGGATAGCGGGGCAAAGGAGATTGTACTTACTAGGCTGGAGCAGTCCGAATACGTTCATGCCTGGTCCAATGTGCAGGAAAAAACTAAACACAGATAATTAATGCAGAGCGACACGGTGCCATGAAAGGCAGGCAGGGCATCTAGTCATGCATAACAGCCGAACAGAACGGCAAACAAAACCAACACTGTGCAGAACAATGATCCGGCAATCTCCTCCAGCAAATACAAGGCTTAAATAATGTCAGACCTAATGAGGAGAGAGATTGCTGGTGTGAGAGATGAGAGTGAGTGTGCAGGAGTGTGTAAGTGGAAACAGGCACGTGAGCATGTGAGTAAGACTGAGTGAGTGCATGTGTGTAAGAGTGTGCATGAGAGGAATGTATATGAGTGTGTGCCTGCGTGTGTGAACAGAGGGGTGAAAACCAATAATGACAAACAGCTGATAATCCAGACAGGAGAGGGAGGCGTGGCTGAGCTGTCAGGAAGCCGAGCAACCTCAGAGGCTCCCTGAGAGCGCCTGATGGAAAATAGGACTGTCAGGAGCCAAGCCAGTTTGGTTCTCCCTGGCTCGGTCCTGGCCTTCCTCTGGTCCTGGTAATCAGTGTATTATGTTGTCTTGTGTATTTTCCTTACCCATAGCCACTGCTTTCTGGCCGGCAGCTGTGAGGCAGCCCTCTTTGGCTCACACTGGTGTGGGGCGCTGTCTGCCGGTTTGGCGGTCTGACCACACACCCTCTCTCATTACTGCCAGCTGATTCCCACTCCCGTTAATCACCTTTCCCGCTCCTCACCCAGGTGTGACTAATCTCTCCCTGCCAGCAATGTGTGTACTTAAGCAGCTCTTTGCCAGTCACGCATTGCTGGATCATTGTACATAATCTGTGTGCTTTTGTGTGCCACGATGTGTTAGCCACTCCACATTAGCCCCGTGGTTCTCGTGCGTCCTCGGAGCGATGTCAGCTTGGGGACGCTATTGTGGTTAATTAGTTTCTCCTCATGCGTTCGCTGGGCGATGCCAGCCTAGAAACGCCAACTGTAAGTTCCTTTGTATTTTTTTTTTTTTGTACGTCTTCACCTTTTTGGAACTGTGTGTCATTACTTTAATAAATGTGATGTGATGAAACCTGCACGTAAGTCCTTCTTTCTACCTCTCTCCGTGTGCTGCGTAAAAGCGCGTGGAGAGGTTCATAACAAGGACATAAAAATACACAAAAGAGCAAACAGCCACCGCGTCGTAGAACTGGGCCTAAACATCAAGCCCAGTTCATGACAGTTATGCATCCAAACAAAGAGCAAAACAAGGAAAGACGATGTTTTCCCAGATTCATGACATTTTACTCATAAATATGTAACTGTTTTCTTGGAGATTTGAGTTTTTTTCTCATAAATTTGCTTTTTCTTCTTCAAATTGCAGCTTTTTACTCACAAATTTTAAACTTTTTTGTTTTAGATTCATGACTTCTTCTCTTCTTCTTTTCTTATAATATATGATTTTTTTTTTGTGTAAATACAGTGGTATGAAAAGTGTTTTCCCCCTTCCTGATTTTTAATTTTTTTTGGATGTTTGTCACACTTAAATGTGACATGTTTCAGAAAAACCCAAGCGGAGACACAGACTCAAAAAAAACCACAATGATTTTTATTGAAATAGTGATCGTGAATGAGAGTGAGTGAAGGTGTGGGCCACAGCATGCAGAGCAGGACAAGTCTGGCAACGCTGTGAAGAGAGGAGAGACAGGAGTATGAGATAGCGTAGTTCTATGGCTGAATAAACTGAGTAGTTAAGTCTTACGGTGAATACAGAGTGATTCAGGCACCGAAGAGCAATTTGTCCTTCACCAGTTTTCCAGGGTCCCACTACCGTGTAGTCGTGCTCATGCAGGTATTTACAGTGCTGGGAGCCTGAGTCAAGGAGAGGATACAGTTCGGCAACTAGGCTCTTCTGTAGGAAAGGCGAGTGAGGCCCACAGCTCATGGAAAGGGTCCGGTCCACCGTCTGGAGCAGGACGAGGTCCGCCAAGAGGTAGGTACACCTGTGCAAAGGATAAGAGAGAGAGAGGCAGGAGCAGAAGGTGATTAAATCCAGACACAGGCTTACAGTTGAGTTGGGGAGACGAAACTCCCATAGGCAATAATGCTGATGTGTGGAGAGAGGGAGGCGAAACTCCCTGCAGAAAGAGAGGGGAGATTCTAACACAGAAATCTTCACCCTGGAGGAGCGTTGACGTCTCCGTGCAGATTGCAGGAAAGCACTCCTAATAAAAGCTGTTTAACTGGGAGGAGCAGGTGTGTATGCAGCTGTGGAGATAATTAGGAGCAGAGCACACACAGCACGGATCACCACAAAATGTTTCAGATCATCAAACAAATTTAAATATTAGACAAAGATAACACAAGAAAACACCAAATGCAGTTTTTAAATGAAGGTGTTTATTATTAAAGGTAAAAAAAAAATCCAAACCTACATTGCCCTGTGTGAAAAAGTGATTGCCCCCTGTTAAAACATAAATTAACTGTGGTTTATCACATTTTTGGAAAGCAGAGTTCATTTTCTCTAGCCACACCCAGGCCTGATTACTGCCACACCTGTTCTCAATCAAGAAATCACTTAATAGGACCTGCCTGACAAAGTGAAATACACCAAAAGATCCTCAAAAGCTAGACATCGTGCTGTGATCTAAAGAAATTCAGGAACAAATGAGAAACAAAGGAATTGAGATCTATCAGTATGGAAAAGGTTATAAAGCCTTTTCTAAAGCTTTGCGACTCGAGCAAACCACAGTGAGAGCCATTATCCACAAATGGCAAAAACATGGAACAGTGGTGAACCTTCCGAGGAGTGGCTGACTGACCAAAATTACCCCAACAGCGCAACGATGACTCATCCAAGAGGTCACAAAATACCCCACAACAACATCCAGAGAACTGCAGGCCTCACTTGCCTCAGTTAAGGTCAGTCTTCATGACTCCACCATAAGAAAGAGACTGGGCAAAAATAGCCTGCATGGCAGAGTTCCAAGACAAAAACCACTGCTGAGCAAAAAGAATATAAAGGCTTGTATCAGTTTTGCCAGAAAACATTTTGATGATTCCCAAGACTTTTGGGAAAATACTGTGTGGACTGACGAGACAAAAGTTGAACTTTTTGGAAGGTGTGTGTCCCATTACAACCAGCGGAAAAGTAACACAGTATTTCAGAAAAGGAACATCATACCAACTGTAAAATATGGTGGTGGTAGTGTGATGGTCTGGGGCTATTTGACTGGTTCAGGAACTGGAAGACTTGCCGTGGTAAATGGAACCATGAATTCTGCTGTCTACCAAAAAATCCTGAAGCAGAATGTCTGGCCATCTGTTCGTG
Organism: Pholidichthys leucotaenia; assembly: GCA_020510985.1. Lineage (NCBI taxonomy): Eukaryota > Metazoa > Chordata > Actinopteri > Cichliformes > Pholidichthyidae > Pholidichthys > Pholidichthys leucotaenia. The sequence goes on along the minus strand of CM035839.1, from coordinate 6,638,254 downwards.
ACCTCAAGCTGAAGCGTACTTGGGTTCTGCAGCAGGACAATCATCCGAAGCACACCAGCAAGTCCACCTCTGAATGGCTTAAGAAAAACAAAATGAAGACCTTGGAGCGGCCTCGTCAAAGTCCTGACCTTAATCCGACTGAGATGCTGTGGCATGACCTTAAAAAGGCGGTTCATGCTCGAAAACCCAACAATGTGGCTGAATTACAACAATTCTACAAAGATTAGTTGGCCAAAATTCCTCCACAGTGCTGTAAAACTCATTGCTAGTTATCGCAAACGCTTGATTGCAATTGTTGCTGCTAAGGGTGGCCCAACCAGTTATTAGGTTTAGGGGACGATCACTTTTTCACGCAGGGTCATGCAGGTTTGGATTTTTTTTACCCTTAATAACAAACACCTTCATTTAAAAACTGCATTTTGTGTTTACTTGTGTTATCTTTGTCTAATATTTAAATTTGTTTGATGATTTGAAACATTTATGTGCGACAAACATACAAAAAAATGAAAAATCAGGAAGGGGGCAAACACTTTTTCACACAATGGTATGTGATTTTTTTTCTCAGAAATGTGCAACATTTTTCTTGTATATAAATATTTTTTAAATGTTTTATTAATAAATATAGAATTTACAGTGGGGGGAACAAGTATTTAGTCAGCCACCAATTGTGCAGGTTCTCCCACTTAAAAGATGAGAGAGGTCTCCAATTTTCATCCTAGGTATACCTCAACTATGAGAGACAAAATGAGAAAAAAAAAATCCAGAAAATCACTTTGAAGGCTTTTTAATGAATTAATTGGTAAATTCCTCGGTAAAATAAGTATTTGGTCAATAACAAAAGTTCATCTCAATACTTTGTTAAATACCCTTTGTTGGCAATGACAGGGGTCAAACATTTTCTGTAAGTCTTCACAAGGTTTTCACACACTGTTGCTGGTGTTTTGGCCCATTCCTCCATGCAGATCTCCTCTAGAGCAGTGATGTTTTGGGGCTGTCGCTGGGCAACACAGACTTTCAACTCCTTCCAAAGATTTTCTATGGGGTTGAGATCTGGAGACTGGCTAGGCCACTCCAGGACCTTGAAATGCTTCTTACGAAGCCACTCTTTCGTTGCCCGGGCGGTGTGTTTGGGATCATTGTCATGCTGAAAGACCCAGCCACGTTTCATCTTCAATGCCCTTGCTGGTGGAAGGAGGTTTTCGCTCAAAATCTCACGATACATGGCCCCATTCATTCTTTTCTTTACACGGATCAGTCGTCCTGGTCCCTTTGCAGAAAAACAGCCCCAAAGTATGATGTTTTCACCCCCATGCTTCACAGTAGGTATGGTGTTCTTTCTCCTCCAAACACGACAAGTTGAGTATTTACCAAAAAGTTCTATTTTGGTTTCATCTGACCATATGACATTCTCCCAGTCCTCTTCTGGATCATCCAAATGCTCTCTAGCAAACTTCAGACGGGCCTGGACATGTACTGGCTTAAGCAGGGGGACACGTCTGGCACTGCAGGATTTGAGTCCCTGGTGGCGTAGTGTGTTTCTGATGTAGCCTTTGTTACTTTGGCCCCAGCTCTCTGCAGCTCATTCACTAGGTCCCCCCGTGTGGTTATGGGATTTTTGCTCACCGTTCTCGTGATCATTTTGACCTCACGGGGTGAGATCTTGTGTGGAGCCCCAGATCGAGGGAGATTATCAGTGGTCTTGTATGTCTTCCATTTTCTAATAATTGCTCCCACAGTTGATTTCTTCACACCAAGCTGCTTACCTATTGCAGATTCAGTCTTCCCAGCCTGGTGCAGGGCTACAATTTTGTTTCTGGTGTCCTTTGACAGCTCTTTGGTCTTGGCCATAGTGGAATTTGGAGTCTGACTGTTTGAGGTTGTGGATAGGTGTCTTTTATACTGATAATGAGTTCAAACAGGTGCCATTAATACAGGTAACGAGTGGAGGACAGAGGAGCCTCTTAAAGAAGAAGTTACAGGTCTGTGAGAGCCAGAAATCTTGCTTGTTTGTAGGTGACCAAATACTTATTTTACCGAGGAATTTACCAATTAATTCATTAAAAATCCTTCAATGTGATTTTCTGGATTTTTTTTTTCTCATTTTGTCTCTCATAGTTGAGGTATACCTATGATGAAAATTGGAGACCTCTCTCATCTTTTAAGTGGGAGAACTTGTACAATTGGTGGCTGACTAAATACTTTTTTGCCCCACTGTATAAGATAGGGAGATGAAGAAAGTAGACAGGAGTATTTGGAATCTAGGTGCATGGCAAAGAGAGAGGTGGCAAAGGCAAAGGAAAAGGCATATAGTGAGTTGTATGAGAAGCTGGACACTAAAGAAGGAGAAAAGGAGTTGTATCGACTGGCTAGACGGAGAGATTCAATTTTCAGTTCAATTCAGTTCAATTCAACTTTATTTATATAGCGCCATTTCACAACAACAGTCATCTCATAGCACTTTCAACTGTAGGGGGGACCCCCACAATTGCAGAAAGACCCCAGCAATTAGGCGATCCCCTGTGAGCAAGCGCTTGGAGAAGGTGGAGAGGAAAAACTCCCTTTTAGCAAGAAGAAACCTCCAGCAGAACCAGGCTCAGGGAGGGGCAGTCATCTGCTGTGACTGGCTGGGGGGTGAGGGGATAGAGAAGATGAAAAGAACAGACATGTAGAGAGTAAACAGCTCAATCTATGGTAGAGAACAATCAGCTGTTAATGACCAGCAAAAAAGAAAATATTTCATTGAGAGTGAAGAGGAGTGAAGCCCAGTGCAGTATTGGAGGTCCCCTGGCTGTCTAAACCTATTAGCAGCATAACTAAGGAAGGGTTCAGAGACACATGATCCCTCCCTAATTGTAGGTTATATCAAAAAGGAAGGTTTTGACCCTATTCTTAAAAACAGAGATCGAGTCTGACTCCTGAATCCAGATTGGCAGTTGGTTCCACAGGAGAGGAGTTTGATAACTAAAGGCTCTGCCCCCCATTGTACTTTTGGAGATTCTAAGTATTACAAGTAATCCTGCATTTTGGGAGCGTAGTGCTCTGTTAGGATAATAGGATAATATCAGATCTTTTAAATAAAAAGGGGCCTGATTGTTTAGAGCTTTGAAGGTGAGAAGAAGGATTTTAAACTTCATTCTAAACCCGATGGGAAGCCAATGAAGGGAGGCCAGAACCAGAGAGATATGATCATCTTTCTAGTACCTGTTAAAACTCTTGCTGCATCATTTTGGATCAACTGAAGACTTTAAAGATGTTTTAGGACAACCTGATAATAAAGAGTTACAATAATCTAATCTTGAGCTAACAAAAGTGTGGATCAGTTTCTCAGCATCACTCTGAGACAAGATGCTCCTAATCTTGGCAATATTACGCCAATGATAGAAGGCAGTCTTAGAAACAAATTTAATATGTGAATTGAAAAACAGATCTTGATCAAAAATAACTCCAAGGTCCCTCACAAAGCTATTAAGAAAAAGAGTAACTGCATCCAAACTAGAAGTTTGATTTGGAAAGGTATTTCTAAGGTTTTTTGGACCAACAAGAATGACTTTATTCTTATCTGAATTTAATAGCAGGAAATTACAAGTCATCCAAGCTTTGATTTCCTTAAGACAGGCTTCTAACTTGACTAATTGATTACTATCATCTGGCTTCATTGACAGGTATAATTGTGTGTCATCTGCGTAATACCGGTCATCTGCATAACCAGTTGTGTCCTGTCTGGATGACTATCATCCTGTTGCACTGACAACAATTGTGATGAAGTGATTTGAACGGCTTGTTAAATCACACATCACAGCCTGACTCCCTGCATCACATGACCCGCTCCAGTTTGCATATCGTTCAAACTGCTCCACGGAGGATGCTATAGTCACCACCCTGCACTCTGTCATCACCCACCTGGATCAGAAAGACACCTACGCCAGACTCCTGTACATTGATTTCAGTTCAGCATTCAACACCATTATTCCCCAGAGACTGATGGAGAAATTACTCCTTCTTGGTCTGAACACCGCAACATGTCTCTGGATCCTGGATTTCCTGACTGAGAGACCTCAGTGTGTCCGGGTTGGAAATAACTTCTCCAACTCTATCACGCTGAGCACCGGATCCTCTCAAGGCTGCGTACTCAGTCCACTGTTGTTTACACTTCTAACACATGACTGTGTATCCAGACACGAGGGGAACCAGATTATTAAGTTTGCAGACGACACCACGGTGGTGGGACTTATTCAGAGGGATGGGGAATCAAGGTACAGGGAAGAAGTGAGAGACCTGGAGGGCTGGTGCAGGGAGAACACTCTGGTGCTCAACATGGACAAAACGAAGGAGATGATTATCGACTTCCGGCGGTCACAGCCTGAACATGACCCTCTCAGCATCGGTGACTGTTTAGTGGAGAGAGTGGAGAACATCAAGTTCCTTGGAGTGCAGATCTCGCAGGACCTGACCTGGAGCAAGAATTCCTTGGGGATCAGGAAGCGGGCCCAGCAGAGACTGCACTTCTTGAGGAAACTCAAACAGGCCTCTCTCCCCATTTGCATCCTCAGGACCTTCTACAGAGGTGTGGTGGAGAGTGTTCTGACGTACTGCATTGCTACATGGTACTCCAGCTGCAGTATGTCAGACAAAAAAGCTCTGCCGAGGATAGTTAAGGAAGCTGAGAGGGTAATTGGAGTCTCCCTCCCCTCTGTCCAAGAACTTTTTCAGAACCGTTGTAGGAGCAGGGCACTGAACATTGTCAAGGACCGTTCTCACCCTCTGAATAAACACTTTGAACTTCTGCCATCTGGCAAACGATTCCGGAGCATCAGAGGCAGAACCACCAGACTGATCAACAGCTTCCTTCCACAAGCTGTTAGGATGCTGAACAGTTGATCCGGAGTCTCTCATACATACTACTGCACCTACGGACATTATGTATATTATTTGTATATTATAGTTCTGGTTAGTTTTCAAGTATGTCTCAGGGAAGTGTGAATGGCTGTGGTGGGGTGGGGGGTGAGGGTATGTTTGAGCGTGTCTTTAATCATGTTCTTTTACTTATATGGCTTATATGGATGCCGAGAGAAACGCAATTTCATCTTGCCTGCACTACAGTTGTATGTACAGCAATATGACAATAAAGGTTGATTTGATTTGATTTGATAACATTGAAAATGTATATTCGAGATTGGTCTATAGTTAACTAAAACTCCTGGATCCGGATCCAGCATTGGCTTTTTGAGTAACGGTTTAATCACAGCAATTTTAAAAGCCTGAGGTACATGCCCTAATGTTAATGAAGAACTGATTATTTGAAGAATAAAGCTACCAATAAATGGGAAGACTTCTTTCAATAACCTGGTAGGAATAGGGTCTAAAAGACAAGTTGAAGGCTTGGATGAGGAAATTATTTTGTCTATCTCTATAAGGTCAATTGGCATAAACTGATCCAAACAGATGTCAGTTGAAGGAGTTGTAGTAGTTACTGTATTTAAGTTAACGGTGGGAAGAATCTGATTGATTTTATCTCTGATAGATGAAATTTTATTATTGAAAAAGTTCATAAAATCCTGATTCATAAGCTCAAAGGGAATGCTAGGATTGACAGAGTCCTGACTCTTTGTCAGCCTGGCTACAGTGCTGAAAAGAAACCTGGGATTATTCTTGTTCTCTTCTATTAATGCAGAATAAATAACTTGTTCTAGCTTTTCTAAGAGATTTTTTTATAATCTTTCTAATTGAAGAGTCTTCTGTTTTAAGCTACGAGTTTCTGTGTTGAACCAAGGAGTTAGAAATCTCTGATTAGACTTTTTCTTTTTTAAAGGGGCCGCCATGTCTAGAGTCTGATGCAGAGAAGCTGTAACACTATCTACCATGCTATTAATTACAGAAGGAGCAAGCTCTCCATAGCTTTTTTCCGTTGTGTTGACACATGGCTTAGAGGAAACAATCTGCATAAATCTGGTAACAACATCATCTGAGAGGCATCTACTGTAGTAATATTTTTCCTTAGGAGCCAAATAGTCAGAAATAGTAAAATCAAAGGTTAACAGACAATGGTCTGACAGTACAGGGTTATGAGGAGACACTACCAGATTTTTTATTTCTTTGCCACATGTCAGAACAAGGTCCAACGTGTGGTGGAGATAATGGGTAGAATTTCCTACTTTCTGAGAAAACCCCATTGTGTCTAATATTGAATTAAATGCCACATTAAGGCAATCCCTATTTACATCTACATGTATATTAAAGTCCCCTACTATAATTTTTCTATCTGATTTCAGCACTAAATCAGCTAAGAATTCGGCAAATTTGGATAAAAACTCTGAGTAGGTTGATGGAGGACGATAAACTATGGCAAATAAAATTGGGTTTAGCCTAAAATTGCTAAAATGCCCAATACTGAGGACCAGGCCCTCAAAGGCAGCGGTCCCCAACCTTTTTTGTACTAGGGACCAGTTTCATGCATGAAAATTTTCTACGGACCGGGTAGAAGTGCGGGGGTTCCAATGACAAAAACCTTTGTCAGTTCAGAGCGTGTAATCTTAAACAATTACACTTTATATTAGGCAATTACAATGATTCTACAGCATAATATCAACTCACCATAATCAGTGGGAACTCTGGGCTTGTTTCCCTGCAACTACAATTTTGTTTTTGGCTCTTTTTTTTTTTCAAGAGTTAGCTTGTGTTACTGATGCGTGAAACGTCATGCCAGAGTCAAGAGCGGTTGTGAGGCGAGGGCGGAAACAGTTGTTTTTCAAAATAAAATCTCCGCAAGACTAATGGAAAAAAGCTTTCATATTGACCACATTTTTTTTTCTTTGCGGCCCGGTACCAAATGATCCATTGACCAGTACCAGTCCGGGGACAGGGGGTTGGGGACCCCTGCTCAAAGGAATGATAACGTGTTTTTTGCTTTACATTAACTAGTAATTTGGAAAGGTAAATTGTTGCTACTCCTCCTCCACGACCAGAACTTCGGGGATTTTGACAGTTTAAATAACCAGAGGGAGTTGATTCATTTAAACCAACATAATCCTCTTGTCCTAACCAAGTCTCTGTAAGGGATATTAAATCAATCTGATGATCAATTAACAGATCATGGACTAACAGAGACTTGGGAGTTAGAGACCTAATATTTAACAAACCACATTTAATTTTTAAATTGTGAAGAGAAACAGAGTCAAATCATTCAATTTAGAGACTTCATGTTTAATTTGAGTTTTACCAACTTTTTGTTTAATCACTTTGGGATTCTTATACATTATATTTTTATTTACTTTGGAGGGATCAGACAATGATTCTCTGATGGGGAAGACAGGGGCTAAGCTGAGGGGTGGCGGATGAAGAGGAGCTGCAGAGAGGCGTGTAAGACTGCGACTCTGCTTCCTGGTCCCAACTCTGAGTTGTCAAGATTTTGGAAATTTGGATAAAAAAGATGCCAGATTGTTAGATAAATGAGATACACCATCCACAGAGGGATGGTTACCGTCTCGTCTAATAAGACCAGGTTTTCCCCAAAATGAGCTCCAATTGTCTATGTAGCCCACATTGTTTGCAGGACACCACACAGACAGCCAGTGGTTGAAGGATGACAAGCGGCTAAACATGTCATCACTGGTCAGATTGGGGAGGGGCCCAGAGAAAACTATAGAGGCAGACATTGTTTTGGCAAAGTCACACACCGATTCCATATTAAGTTTTGAGACTTCCGACTGCCAGAGTCGGACGTCGTTAGTGCCAGCATGGATAACAACTGTGGAGTATTTACAGTTACTTTTAGCCAGCATTTTCCAATTTGACTCGATGTCGCCTGCTCTGGCCCCAGGAATGCATTTGACTATGGCCGCTGGAGTCTCTAGGTTCACGTTTCTGACTACAGAGTTGCCAATGATCAGAGTTTTTTCCTCAGTGGATGTGTCGCTGAGCGGAAAAAAGCGATTAGAAACAATGGAGTTGGAGCTGGAAAGGATGTACAGCAGGTTAGGTTGGTTAAGTACAGAAATGGTAATGTACTAACAAATGATGAGAGTGTGTTGAGAAGGTGGAAAGAGAACTTTGAACATCTGATGAATAAAGAAATGACAGAGAGAGGAGGATGGATGAAGGAAAGATGGTGAACAAGGAAGTCCCGAGGATTATCAAGGCAGAAGTGAGGGCAGCTTTGAAGAGGATGAAGAATGGGAAGGTGGTTGGTCCAGATGACATACCTGTGGAGGTATGGAGATGTTTAGGAGAGATGGCAGTGGACTTTTTAACCAGACGGTTTAACACAATCTTGGAGAGTGAGAGGATGCCTGAGGAGTGGAGAAGAAGTGTTTTGGTACCAATTTTCAAGAACAAAGGTGATGCTCAGAGCTGTAGTAACTACAGAGGCATAAAGTTGATCAGCCACACTATGAAGATATGGGAAAGAGTTGTTGAAGCAGGTTAATTTTTCATGCCAAGAAAGAGTACTACAGATGCAATATTTGCTCTAAGAGTGCTGATGGAGAAGTATAGAGCAGGCCAGAAGGAGTTGAACTGTGTCTTTGTGGATCTAGAGAAAGCAGATGATAGGGTGCCAAGAGAGGAAGTATGGTACTGTATGAGGAAGTCAGGAGTGGCAGAGAAGTATGTGAGGGTGGAGCAGGACATGTATAAGGACAGCAAGACCATGGTGAGGTGTGCTGTAGGAGTGACGGGTGGATTTGAGGTGGGGGTGGAGTTACATCTACAGTGATGCGGACGTTGTACCGGTCTGTTGTGGTGAAGGGGGAGCTTAGTTCTAAGGCAAAGCTGTCGATTTACCAGTCAATCTACGTTCCTACTCTCACCTATGGTCACGAGCTTTGGGTAATGACCGAAAGAACGAGATCGCGGATACAAGCGGCTGAAATGAGCTTTCTCCGTAGGATTGCTGGACTCACCCTCAGAGATAGGGTGAGGAGCTCAGTCATCCGGGAGAGGCTCAGAGTAGAACAGCTGCTCCTCCACATTGAAAGGAGTCAGTTGAGGTGGTTTGGGCATCTGATCAGGATGCCTCCTGGACGCCTCCCACTTGAGGTGTTTCAGGCACGTCCCACTGGGAGGAAACCCCGGGGCAGACCCAGGACTCGGTGGAGAGACTATGTCTCCCAGCTGGTCTGGGAATGCCTTGGTATCCCCTCTGAAGAGCTGGAGCAGGTGGCTGGGGAGAGGGAAGTCTGGGCTTCTCTGCTTGAACTGCTGCCTCCATGACCCGGACCTCTGGAAAAGCGGTAGAAGATGGATGGATGGATGGATGGTGGAGTTACATCAGGGATCGGCTCTGAGGCCCTTGTTGTTTGCCATGGTGATGGACAGCCTGACAGATGAGGTCAGGCAGGAGTCTCCGTTGACCACGATGTTTGCAGATGACATTGTGATCTGTAGTGAGAGTAGGGAGCAGGTGGAAGAGAACCTGGAGAGGTGGGGGTATGCTCTGGAGAGAAGAGGAATGAAAGTAAGTAGAAGCAAGACAGAATACATGAGTGTGAATGAGAGGGAAGCAGGTGTAACAGTAGAGATAGAAGGAGTAGAAGTAGTGAAAGTAGATGAGTTTAAATACCTGGGGTCAACCATCCAAAGCAATGGAAAATGTACAAGAGAGGTGAAGAAGAGAGTGCAGGCAGGGTGGAGTGGGTGGAGACGCCTGTCAAGGGTGATTTGTGACACAAGGGTGGCAGCAAGAGTGAAAGGGAAGATTTACAAGATGGTAGTGAGACCTGCTATGATGTATGGTTTGGAGACGGTGGCGCTGACAAAAAGACAGGAGGTGGAGCTGGAGGTGGCAGAGTTGAAGATGCTAAGATTTTCATTGGGTGTGACTAGGAGGGACAAGATTAGAAATGAGTATTTCAGGGAGACAGCTCAGGTTGAGCAGTTTGGAGACAGAGCAAGAGAGTCAAGGCTGAGATGGTTTGGACATGTGCAGAGGAGGGACAGTAGAGATATTGGACAAAGGATGTTGAAGATGGAGCTGCCAGGCAGGAGGAGAAGAGGAAGACCACAGAAGACTGATGGATGTAGTGAAGAAGGACATGGAGAGGGTTGGTGTTACAGAGGAAGATGAAGGGAGAGGGGGAGATGGAGGCAGATGATCCAAAGTGGAGACCCCTGAAGGGAGAAGAAGGAAGAAGAACAAGAAGAATTTATTAAGTTTTTCTTCATGTATGTATTTGACTAAAACATAAAGTAGTCACATGCTCCCTATAATATAATACAAATCATATTAAACATAAATCTGATGAGAAGAAAAACTTGATTCATTTCAAATCAGTGAAATCAAAAGTAAACCAAATTTACTAGTTTTTTCTTCATAAAAGTACTTTAGCAAGAGTAAGAAGTATTCTGTGATAAAACTACTCTGTAGTATAATTTTGTGAAGTTACTTGAGTAAATGCACCTCTGATCATCAGTTATCGGTACTCAAGTACAGTCTGATCACTGCCTGTTTCCAAGGCTACACTCCATCACACTGACAATATACGTAAACACTAAGAAGAGGAACATCCTTTCCTTCTGTTCACCACCAGGAAAACATTTATCCAGTAGTTTTTAATTATAGCAGCGTGAACAATGCTAATAAACTGAAACCCCCCTCGTCTGACGCTGGAAACTAATAATTGTCTCTTTAATTCAGTTGTAATCAGACGAAATTACACATCAAACAAATCCACCCAGTTAATTGTTAACGAGATGGTGAGTGAATTAAGTCATTTCTGGGCTTTTTTTAATTAGCTGAACCATGAATCAGAACATCAGGAAAACATTAGCGCTATGTGGAACAACAACAAAAAAAAAAGAACAGACATCATCATGCTGGGTGGTGGGGGGGCAGGGCTCACTCTGGAACATCTAGAACAATAAATGGCTGAACTAGTTTGTACTCGTTACTTATTCTGGGTGATATGGTAAATGGCATTCACTTATATAGCGCTTTTCTTCTCATCTCTTGATGACCAAAGCGCTTTACAGATCCTGCTGTCCACCCATTCACACACTGATGGTGGCATGCTACCTAACATGGCGCTTCCAGACCCACCAGGAGCAACTGGGGGTGAAGTGTCTTGCCCAGGGACACAACGGCAGGATATCCGGGGAGAACGGGATTCTAACCGCCAACCATGCAGTTATTGGAAGACTGGCTCTACCTCCTGAGCCACTGCCGGCCGCCCCCGTCTCGGATTTTTGTCCCAGATATGGGACAAAAATTAGATAGATAGATAGATAGATAGATGTACTTTATTGATCCCAAACTGGGAAATTACAGTGTAACAGCAGCATGACAGTAGATGACCAAAGCAACAGAAACACACACAGCATAAAAGAAAAAGGAAATACTCATGGAAAGAAAAAAACTGCCTAGATAACTTATATACATCATAGATGAATATATGATGGCCCGTATAGATACATGAATCATACCCGCTGTACAATGCAGGACTATCAGGAGCAGAGTGAAATGTGAGGCACCAATTATACTGTAAGGTGCAGTATAGCAGCATAGTTATGACCAGAATTCAACATCAGAGTGAGTTATTGTCCAGTGAAATGGCCTGCGGCAGGAAAGATTTCCTGTACCTGACCGTTCAGCAGAGAAGCTGTAGCAGTCTGCTGGAGAAAGTGATCCGCTGTCTGTCCAGTGTGGGGTGGAGGAGTGATCAGGATTGTCCATGATGGATCACAGTTTGATCAGTGTCCTCCTCTCCAGCACAGTCTCAAAGGTCTCCAGCCTGAGACCAATCACAGAGCCAGCCTTCTTGATAATCTTGTCAAGTGGGCAACTATAAACCCTGGATGACTGCAGAGGTGCACTCGCTGCTCACAGCCAGAGATGCAGCCTTCAGAGAGAAGAACAGGATCGCCCTCCACTAAGCCAGATCTGCGCTCGCAAAGGGAATTAAGACGGCGAAATGCGCCTACGCGGAGAAAATCCAGGGACATTTCTGTGGCACAGGGAACACCAAACGGATGTGGCAGGGAGTTCGGGCGTTGACGGATTATAAGTCTAGGCAGGGGGTCGATGATGACGACGCTTTCCTTCCAGACAGGCTCAACAACTTCTTTGCACATTTTGAAGCATCAAACCCGACAATCAGAGGGAGGGCTGGCCCATCTCCACCATCGGTTGGGCCAGCTATCACCATCAACGCAGCGGACACATGGAGGACCCTAATCAGGGTTAACCCATGTAAAGCTGCAGGTGCGGACAACATCCCGGGACGTGTGCTCCGAGTCTGTGCGAGTGAGTTGGCGGATGTCCTGACTGACATATATAACATTTCCCTGAGTCAGGCCATTGTCCCTAGACGCTTTAAGACCTCTACCATAGTACCAGTGGCAAAGAAAGCGGTTGTGTTCTGTCTGAATGACTATCATCCTGTTGCACTGACACCAATTGTGATGAAGTGTTTTGAATGGCTTGTTAAACCACACATCACAGCCTGCCTCCCTGCATCACATGACCCGCTCCAGTTCACGTATCATTCAAACCGCTCCACGGAGGATGCTATAGTCACCACCCTGCACTCTGTCATCACCCACCTGGATCAGAAAGACACCTACGCCAGACTCCTGTACATTGATTTCAGTTCAGCATTCAACACCATTATTCCCCAGAGACTGATGGAGAAATTACTCCTTCTTGGTCTGAACACCGCCACATGTCTCTGGATCCTGGATTTCCTGACCGAGAGACCTCAGTCTGTCCGTGTTGGAAACAACATCTCCAACTCCATCACGCTGAGCACTGGATCCCCTCAAGGCTGCGTACTCAGTCCACTGTTGTTTACACTTTTAACACATGACTGTGTGTCCAGACACGAGGGGAACCAGATTATTAAGTTTGCGGATGACACCACAGTGGTGGGACTTATTCAGAGGGATGAGGAATCAATGTATAGGGAAGAAGTTAGAGACCTGGAGGGCTGGTGCAGGGAGAACAATCTGGTGCTCAACGTGGACAAAACAAAGGAGATGATTATCGACTTCCGGCGGTCACGGCCTGAACACGTCCCTCTCTGCATTAGCGGCCATTCGGTGGAGAGAGTGGAGAACACCAAGTTCCTCGGAGTGCAGATCTCGCAGGACCTGACCTGGAGCGAGAATTCCTTGGGGATCAGGAAGCGGGCCCAGCAGAGACTGCACTTCTTGAGGAAACTCAAACAGGCCTCTCTCCCCATCTGCATCCTCAGGACCTTCTACAGAGGTGTGGTGGAGAGTGTTCTGACGTACTGCATTGCAACATGGTACTCCAGCTGCAGTATGTCAGACAAAAAAGCTCTGCCGTGGATAGTTAAGGGAGCTGAGAAGGTAATTGGAGTTTCCCTCCCCTCTGTTCAAGAACTTTTTCAGAGCCGTTGTAGGAGCAGGGCACTGAACATTGTCAAGGACCGTTCTCACCCTCTGCATAAACACTTTGAACTGCTGCCATCTAGCAAACAATTCCGGAGCATCAGAGGCAGAACCACCAGACTGATCAACAGCTTCCTTCCACAAGCTGTTAGGATGCTGAACAGTTGATCCGGAATCCTTTACACATATTACTGCACTTTATGGACATTATGTATATTATATGTACCGTATATTATAGTTTTAGTCGGTTTTAAGTATTTATTTCTCTTAGCTACTTAGATTCACTTAGCCATTTTAATTGTTTTATATATACAGTACATAGGCAGTTATTATCATTTTAACTCCAACTGTAATAAGTTAATATTACTGTAATATCCAAATGTGTCTCAAGGATCTGTGAATGGCTGTCGGAGTGGGGGGTGGGGGTGTGTGAGTGTGTTTTTAAATTATGTTCTTTTTACAATACAGATGCCTAGAGAAACACAATTTCATCTTGCTTGCACTACAGTTGTATGCATAGCATCATGACAATAAAGGTTGATTGATTGATTGATTGAAGTCTGTTGGTGTCTCTGGCTCTGATACTGCTACCTCAACAGACAGCAGCAAAGAAGATGGTGCTGGTGACAACAGCCTGATAGAAATGCTCCAAAATCTTGTTGCACACATTGAAGGATCTCAGCTTCCTCAGGAAGTAGAGTCTGCTTATCTCCTTCTTGTGCACAGCATTGGTGTTAGATTTCCAGTCTAGCTCATTGCTGATCCTGACACCCAGGTATTTGTAGTCCTCTACTACCCCCCCATCCTCCCCCCTAATCTGCAATGGCTGAGAAGGCATCTTCTTCTTCCTGAAGTCAATCACCATCTCTCTGGCCTTGCTGACATTCACCCTCAGGTGATTCTGCTTGGTCCACTCCACAAATCGGTCTACCAGTGCCCTGTACTCCTTCTCTCCCCCTCTTATACATTCAAAAACAGTCGAGTCGTCAGAGAATTTCTGCAGGTGGCATGACTCTGTGTTGTACTGAAATTCAGTGGTGTATAAGGTGAAGAGAAAAGGAGAGAGAGCACAGTCCCCTGTGGAGCTCCGTATCAGTAACCACCACATCAGACAAGACACTGCTCAGCCGGACAAACTGTGGCCTGCCTGTCAGGTAGTCAGTTATCCAGGAGACCACAGAGCTGTCAGCCCCCATCACCCGCAGCTTCTCAACCAGCAGCAGTGGCTGGATGGTTTTGAAGGCACTAGAAAAATCAAAGAACGTGATTCTCACAGTGTCTCCTCTTCCATCCAGGTGTGGATGGGCTCATTGCAACAGGTAGACGACAGCGTCTTCAACTCCTAAATGGAGCTGATATTCAAACTGCAGAGGGTCCAGCCATGTCTTCACCTGTGGCCTCAAGTGGGCTAAGACCAGTTTTTCCAGGATCTTCATCACATGAGATGTGAGGGCAACTGGTCGATAGTCATTCCGGTCAGATGGAGATGACTTCTTGGGGGCATTTATTGTCATTTTTATTATGATCTTCAAAGTACTAGAAGTCCACAATCTCATAAAGTAAACCTTTATTCTGCATTTATTCACAGTGGTTAACCAACAGTTAACTACTGTATCCATAGCTTGTAAAAGAAAACATCATCGTGCTGGATAAATTATTAATTTATGACACAACCCCTGACCATCGTGGATTCGATCCCACCCCCTGACCGTCAGTGACCCTTCTGTGTGGAGTTTGCATGTTCTCCCCGAGTCTGCCTGGGTTTACCCCAGGTACTCCAGTTTCCTCCCACAGGTCAAAAAACATGCAGGTTAGGTTAACTGGAGACTCTAAAGTGGCCCTAAGTGTGAATGTGTGTGTGAATGGTGAAGGGATGGCGCCATACCGTGTGTGCTTCATCCATCTAGGTGGATGCCCTGAATTTCCCCTCTGGGATTAATAAAGTACACAAAATAAAAAAATAAAAATGTCAAAACAAACAAATGATATTTTACTTGCAATCTCAGCAGCTCCCTCTCTGTTCACCAGATTACGCCAGTCTCCGTGCGTTTCCCATTTGAAGTGTTTATCAGTCATCAGCTTTATGTTCCAACACAGTGCTGCACGTAAAACAAAACCGTTTATCCCCTCTTTATGAAAAATATTCGGAAACTGTTGAGGACAGTCTTTATGGTGACTTTTGTTGATAAATTAAGAGACACCCATGTCAACAACTCGGCTCATGTAATCACAGAAGTAAAGATGTGCGCATGCGCCACAGGAAACTCGTGCCAAATGAGAACCATTTCAACACCAAAGAAGAAGAACCAGCATCTCCGTTAGCTTGTTAGCTGTTAGCTCCTTTAGCGCTCCAGGTGTTTCTGGTTCTTCGCTGCTGTTCCTGGCTTACTGACCCGGTTTCAACCCGATCAGACTCAGCAGACTTTCACAGAGATAAAAGCATTATATTAACAGATTGATCTGCGGATTTTGTGGATCAATACCGGCTCAGTCAAATGTGGATCAATCCAAATTGTTGAATCGATCTTCTGAACCCACCCCTATCACCTAGCCCTACTCATAAGCAACGACTTTGGGTAAGAAATCAAATTGGTGACAAAGTTTGGGTGAAAACTCACAGATTTGAAAATAGTGTGGCACATATGTTTGGTTCATATTTCCCACAAGAGTGTGGCACATATGTCTGGTTCATATCTCCCACAAATGTATGGCTTATGTGGATCGGGGCTTCATGTCTGGAGGAACAAGAGTCTGGATCGACGGGGGCCGACAGGAGATGGCGAGGAGGTGTGAAGTCGAGCCCTTGTCTCAGAGAGGAGGCCCTGGGGGGATCCCCGGAACATCGGAGAATAAGAGACAATGGTGAATCTTCAGAGACTTGCATTATGATTGAATGTTTGCAGAAGCACCATGTGACTTGAGTTCTTAATCCCCCGGAGGTATAAGAGTGCGCTGTAACATTATTCTGCCTCTTCTTGCTTTTTGAGAATGTTGGATGATTGTGTTCTGCAATAAAGCCGAACCTGAGGAATACACTCAAGTCTCGTCATTGAACACATCTTCCACACTGGTGACCCACGACAACGAATGAGCAGACAGAATTCTCCCGAGCGGAGCTCATCAGAGGCCAGCCTGATGGCTGCCTCCACGCTCTGGCTGCCCGATTTCTGGCAGCACAGCCCGCGCTCCTGGTTTAGCGCGGTCGAGGCGCAGTTCAACCTCCGGAGAATCTCAAAGGATGAAACGAGGTTCTACCATGTGGTGGCGAAGCTGGACAGTCACACGGTCCAGAGGGTGGAAGACCTGGTTAACCACCCACCGGACACCGACAAGTACGGCGCATTGAAGGAGGCGCTGATCAGCCATTTCACCCCCTCGGTGCAACAGCGAGCAGAGGGGCTCCCAGAGTTGACGGAGTCGGAGAACGACAGACTGGCAGACCTGATGGTGAAGATGCTGAGACTGAAAGACTCCGAGGATGGCAAATTTATTTTCACCCACCTTTTCCTCCGGACTCTGCCGCCAGCAGTGAGAGTGACCCTGGCAGACTCACCCCGATTGGCCAAGCGGGACTACCATGGGCTCGGCAAGGAGGCGCAGCAACTCGTCGACGCCCACAAGCGGAGCGCGGTTTCGGCCGAGGCAGCAGAGCTGAGCCAGTGGTAGCGACGCCAGACGAACCGGCAGCGGCGGCGAAGACGGCCTGTGTTTCTACCACCGCCGTTTTGCGGAGAGGGCACACAGATGTCTCCCACCGTGCCGCTTCAAGTGTCAGGGAAACGCCAAGACCGGGGGCCAGTAGCGGCTGCGTCCCTCGGAGAAGAAAATAAGCTGCTTTACTTGACAGATGCACACTCGGGGAAACAATTCCTCGTGGACACGGGCTCTCAGCTGAGTTTCGTCACGCCTACCTACGCGGAGCGGCTGATGCCGTCTAAAGCTCCTTGGGTGTCAGTATCAGCAGCGAATGGTTCAGCGATTAAGACCTTCGGTGAGAGGACCATGCTTCTGTCCTTACAGGGCCGTTCATTCGAGTGGACCTTTATTGTAGCGGCAGTCAGTTTTAACATGTTAGGGGCTGATTTTTTGTGCTCACATGGTTTATTGGTTGATCTTGCTAATAGATGTCTGGTTAATGCACTGTCTTTTCATTCTATCCCCTGCACAGCTCGGGTGGCCCCGCCGACTGCACATGCCAACGTCACAGCTGCGGGTGGTAAGTTTCATGCTCTGCTCACTCACTTTCCAGCACTCACAGTTCCAAAGTTTTCGGCGACAGTGGCCAAACACGGGGTGGAGCATTTTATCACCACCACTGGGCCGCCCGTTTTTGCAAAAGCCCGGCGCTTGGACTCAGCTAAACTGGCAATAGCGCGCGAGGAATTTGCCAACCTGGAAAAACTGGGCATAATTAGGCGCTCAAACAGCCCCTGGGCTTCCCCGTTACACATGGTCCCAAAGGCTGATGGCTCGTGGCGACCTTGTGGCGATTTCCGCAGGTTGAACAACGTCTCAGCACACGACCGCTACCCGATTCTGCACATCCAGGATTTCTCAGTTCATTTGGCGGGGGCACGCATTTTTTCTAAAATAGACTTGGTGCGCGGCTACCATCAAGTCCCCGTGCGCGCGCAGGATATTCCCAAAACCGCAGTAATAACTCTGTTTGGACTTTTTGAGTTTTTGCGCATGCCGTTTGGGTTAAAGGGCGCCGCGCAAACTTTCCAACGCATGATGGATGCTGTTTTACGCGACCTGCCTTTCGTGTTCGTCTATTTAGACGACATATTGGTAGCCAGCATGTCCGAGGACGAACACGAAACCCACTTCACAGCGGTTTTTCGGAGACTGGCAGAGCATGGGTTGATAATTAATCCAGCGAAGTGCCAGTTCGGGGTGGCGCAAATCGATTTTTTGGGGCATCGCGTTTCGCCTGAAGGAGCGGTTCCCCTTCCTGAGAAAGTGCGCGCAATAACAGATTTCCCCCGACCTCAAACGATAAAAGCGCTGCAGGAGTTTCTAGGGATGGTTAATTTTTACAACCGGTTTCTTCCGAGCGCAGCACGGCTTATGCAGCCACTGTACGCGGCACTAAAAAACCAAAAACCCACTAATAAGGTTGAATGGTCTCCGGAGCGCGCTTTCTCCCAGGTCAAATCAGCCCTTGCAAGCACCGTTTTGTTAGCGCACCCGGTTCCAACAGCCCGTTTGGCGCTCACCACCGATGCTTCGGACCTAGCGGTGGGGGCAGTCATTGAACAGTGTGTGGCAGGGACCTGGCAGCCTCTCGCGTTCTTTAGCAAATCCTTGCGCGATAACGAGCGTAAATACAGCGCGTTTGACAGGGAGCTTTTAGCCCTACACTTGGCCATCCGCCATTTCCAGTTCTGGCTGGAAGGGCGTCGTTTCACCGCTTTCGTGGACCACAAACCGTTAACTTTTGCGATGGCCAAGATCTCAGAACCTTGGTCAGGCCGACAACAAAGACAGCTAGCCGCAATATCGGAGTTCACCACCGATATCCAGCATGTTGCAGGCAAACACAATGTAGTGGCGGACTGTCTCTCACATGCTGTGGCAACGCCAAGCCACGTGGGGGCAGACTCGGTGGCTGTGGGCCAGGGCAGCGATGCGGGAGCGCGCGCAGCCCCAGTCCACGTAGGTTTGGATTATGCAGACATGGCTGCGGAGCAGGTTGGTGACGCGGATGTGCGCGCGCTCCAGTCTGGACCAACAGGGTTAAGGCTGGAGCACAGGGTGCAGCAAATAGGTATGCCCCCCTTAATATGTGATGTCTCCATGGGTCGGCCTCGTCCCGTGGTTCCAGCTGCGTGGCGCCGCCGCGTTTTTGACTCGGCCCATTCGCTGGCGCACCCGGGGGTACGCGCATCGGTCAAGATGGTGGGGGAGAAATTTGTCTGGCCGGGGTTGTGCAAACAGGTCAAGGAATGGGCAGCGGCTTGTGTAGCGTGCCAGAGGGCTAAGATACACAAGCACACGAGGGCCCCTTTGGAGCCTTTTCACATCCCAGCTAAGCGATTCGATCATGTGCATGTTGATTTGGTGGGCCTGCTTCCCTCGTCTCAAGGGCACACACACCTTTTGACGATGGTGGACCGCACCATGCGTTGGCCAGAAGCGGTACCTCTGGCGTCAACAACGGAGGAAGAGGTTGCGCACGTGTTTTTTTTTTTTCCCACAATATCTTTATTGAACCTTTTTTTTTTTTTTTAACAAACATGATACAAACAATCAAACACAGCACAGGGTGCAGCAAATAGGTATGCCCCCCTTAATATGTGATGTCTCCATGGGTCGGCCTCGTCCCGTGGTTCCAGCTGCGTGGCGCCGCCGCGTTTTTGACTCGGCCCATTCGCTGGCGCACCCGGGGGTACGCGCATCGGTCAAGATGGTGGGGGAGAAATTTGTCTGGCCGGGGTTGTGCAAACAGGTCAAGGAATGGGCAGCGGCTTGTGTAGCGTGCCAGAGGGCTAAGATACACAAGCACACGAGGGCCCCTTTGGAGCCTTTTCACATCCCAGCTAAGCGATTCGATCATGTGCATGTTGATTTGGTGGGCCTGCTTCCCTCGTCTCAAGGGCACACACACCTTTTGACGATGGTGGACCGCACCATGCGTTGGCCAGAAGCGGTACCTCTGGCGTCAACAACGGAGGAAGAGGTTGCGCACGTGTTTTTTTTTTTCCCACAATATCTTTATTGAACCTTTTTTTTTTTTTTTAACAAACATGATACAAACAATCAAACACTAACACTAAAGTACTACAAAAAAAAAAAAATGCACTAAAAACACCGACAACCACCAACAAAATCAAGTCTTCAACAATGCTCCTCTGTTTAGTCTAGACAATCCAATACATAAGTATACATATTATGTTCACCAGTTTGGAATTTACAAGGTCCACACACATCATTCACCTTCTTCTTCAAGAGTTATGTTTAAATTTTTTACATAATCAATAAAAGGTCTCCATATATTCTCAAACACAATTTCCTTTGATTTTAGTATATATGTTATTCTTTCTAATGGAAGGTTTGTTAACATCTGTCTTAACCACTGAGTCACATCTGGTCTATGAGTCTTTTTCCATAATAGTGCAATACATTTTTTGGCATTAAGCAAACTGAGGTCTATGAATGTTCTTTCACTTTTATTAAAATTATGCTTTTCTGGGTACAGACCCAACAAAAACAGTTTAGGATTCAATATGATTTGTTTTGAGATTATTTTTTCAATTGTTACCCTCACCTCTTCCCAAAACATTCTTATTAATCTACATTCCCATAAACAATGAAATAGGGTTCCTTTACTTTCCATGCATTTTGTGCATGTATCTGGTATATTTTTGTTATATCTATTTAACTCCTCCGGTGTAACATACATCCGCATTAACCATTTGAAATGTATCAATTTAAGGCGTGCATTTATTGATTTGGTTTGAGCTTCTGTACAAGCCAATTCCCATTGTTCCTCTGAAATTTCAATTTGCAGATCTTCTTTCCAGTAGTTTAATCTTTTCAGTGAATTTTCACTTGAAGATAGTGTCAATGAGTTATAAAACTCTGAAATAATACCCTTTCTTTTACTATCTTTCATCATCATTTTTTCCAAGGATGAATAAATAGGTCGAGTGAGAGCTTTATTTTGATTTGATCGAATAAAGTTTCTAAGTTGAAGATATTTAAAAAAATGTGTTCTATTGAGATTAAATTTGATCCTCAGCTCTTCAAAAGACATTATGTTGTCTGCACCTGGCAAATATAAATCCTGAATCTTTTGTATCCCTTTTAAATTCCATACTTTAAATACAGCGTCCGCTCTCCCTGGTTTAAAATATTGATTACCCCATATTGGACTAAATTGTGACAATAACTGTGGTTCTTTTAAATAGTTTTTAGCTTCACACCATATTTTGATCATATGCTTTACAAATGGATTTTTAACTTGTTTTTGTAATTTTTTTGCCGAATCTGAGTATATGAATATGGGAAGAGGTAAAGGTAAATTGTATGATTCCATTTCAGTCCAGTGAGGGAGATCATTTGATGAAAAATAATATGTCATAGACCTCAGTTGTGCCGACCAATAATACAACATAAAATTTGGACATTTCAGACCTCCACGATCAAATGGTAAATATAATAAAGACAAACGTAATCTAGCCCTCCTGTTGTTCCATATAAATTCCACTAACTTTTTTTTTATTCTTGAGAATAGATCTAAAGGTGGTGATAAGGGAATGTATTGAAATAAATAAAGTATTTTAGGTAAAATATTACTTTTAAGTATATTGATTCTCCCGATCATCGACATTGGTAGTGACATCCATCTCTGAGTTAACTCATTGATATCTGACATTAAGGCTTCATAATTGACACTGGCGACTGATTCTAGCTTAGGCATAATTTGGATTCCTAAATATTTAAACTGATTTACAACATTGAATTGATTTACCTCAGGGGCTGGGTAATTTCTCTGGGTCTCATTTAGCATTAATATTGAAGATTTAGTTTTATTTATTTTATATCCTGATATTTCCCCAAAATTCTTTATTAAATTCAACAAGGTTGGAATTGATTTTTTTAGATTCGACATAAACAAAATTATATCATCGGCGTACAGGGAGATTTTATGTTCTGTTGGTCCAACTTTAATTCCATATATTTGTGAATGTAAACGTATCGCTATCGCTAAAGGTTCAATTGCCATAGTAAACAGTAAAGGTGAAAGTGGACAGCCTTGTCGACATCCTCTATTGATTTTTATTGGTTTTGAAATATTGTTATTTGTTAGGATTTCTGCTGTAGCATTATTGTATATTATTTGAACCCATTTTATGAAATTATTTCCAAGTCCAAACCTTTGTAGGACTTCAAAAAGAAAGGGCCATTCAACTCTATCAAAGGCCTTTTCGGCGTCCAATGATAGGAGAGCTGTATCCGGTGCTTCTTTATTAAAATAAATAATATTAAATAGTCTTCTTACATTATGGAAGCCTTGTCTACCCTTTATAAAGCCATTCTGATCTCGATTAATAATATTTGGTAAAATTTCTTGTATTCGTCTTGCTAAAATTTTACAGATTATCTTAAGGTCGGCGTTTAATAGGCTTATTGGTCTCATTGGGGGGCAATGGATCAGCGTTCTCGTCGCGCCCTCCGCCAGTACCCGGGCTCGCCTGGGGAAGCTAATGATCCTACCAGCAGACTAAATTCGAAGAGACGACGCCTCTGTGCCAAGTCAAAGAAGAATCCTAGTCACAGTCCTAAAGCCGAAAGCAAACAGCCCCAAGAGCACTTTGTGGTAGGATCGGCCCTTCGCATATTACAACTAAACGTTGAAGGCCTATCTGCAGCCAAGCGAAGCCTTATCGAAGTCCTCGCCTTCCAACATTCGATTGATGTAATCTGCCTCCAAGAGACTCATATTGGCACAGAGGAAGCTGGCCGCTTCACCATCAAAGGCTTTGACCTCCTGTGCTATGTTCTACATGCTAAACATGGACGTGCCACCTATGTGCGTTCTGACATAGTTGAAGCAAATCACCTGATAACAACACATTTCTCAGACACCATAATCATTGGTGGCTTCCATATTGTCAATGTGTACAAGCCCCCTAATGCCAACTGGGATCTGCAGGTCTTACCCACCCTACCCCACCCTGCCATCTATGTGGGGGACTTTAACAGCCATCACCCTGACTGGGGGTACCCAGCAGTGGACAGTGATGGGGAGGCACTTTCAGACTGGGCATCCAGAAATGACCTCGCTTTGATATACGACCCCAAACAAAGAGGAACCTTCCACTCTGCTAGGTGGAAGAAGGACTATTCTCCTGACCTGTGTTGGGTCAGCTCTTTGAATGGGGAGCCATATCCTACACAGATCCTCATTCTTGATGATTTTCCACACAGCCAACACCGGCCCCTGCTTGTACACATTGGCCTACAACTTCCAGTCATATACAGCCCAAGGAAGATGCGCTGGAACTTCCGCAAAGCCAACTGGAAGAAATTCAGTGAAACTCTGGACCGGAGCGTTGTTACCATCCCACTCCACACCATCACTGTAGATGAAGCATACAACCGCTTCTGCAGCGCAATCTTCAAGGCTGCCCATACTGCAATCCCACGAGGCTACCGACCCCTCTATGTCCCATGTTTGGACGGAGAAAGTGCTGCCCTCCTACAATCCTATCAAACATCAGGGGACCCAGAGATAGCAGACCATCTCATTGAATCGCTAAATACAGCTCGGCGAAAGAAATGGGAGGAGACAGTTGCTGACCGGAGCTTTACCCACTCTAGCAGGAAATGTTGGAGCCTCATCCGTCGCCTAGGAGCTGCACAGAAGCCCCCTAGCCAAAGCCGAGCATCCGTCACACCCAACCAAGTTGCATCCCACCTACTGACTATCGCCAAAGCACCCCAAGACAAAGACATCAAAAGAGCAGTTACAACTGAGCTAAAAAAACACCAAAAAATGCCTGTAGAGGAAACGAACCCTGAACCCTTCGAGGCTGCTGAACTGGAGAAAGTCCTACAGAGCCTGAAATGTGGAAAGGCAGCAGGATACGATAACATCTTCCCAGAATTCATGAAAAATCTTGGCCCCCGAGCCCTAACCTGGTTGACACAATTCTACACAAGGATCACACAAACAAACTCGATCCCAAAGAAATGGCGGACAGCAAAGGTCATTGCCATCCCAAAACCTGGCAAAGACCACAAATTACCAGCAAGCTACCGCCCAATCTCCCTACTCAGCGTTCCTTACAAAATCATGGAGCGCCTAATTCTGCAACGCATTTCCCCAGAGGTAGAGGATATTCTAAGTGTGGATCAAGCAGGTTTCCGCAAGGACCGCAGTACAGGAGAACAAGTACTGGCCCTAACCACCTTCATCGAAAATGGCTTCGAGAGCAGACTGAAGACAGGGGCTGTGTTTCTCGACCTTACAGCCGCCTATGATACGGTCTGGCACAAAGGCCTCCTCCTGAAACTTATAAAGGCGATCCCTGCTTGGGCAACAGCAATTATAAAAACCCTGCTGACCAACCGAAGGTTCAGAGTCCACCTCAGTCAGAAGACAAGTGCATGGAGAATGCAGAAAAACGGACTCCCACAAGGCTCAGTTCTAGCTCCAACTCTGTTCAACCTCTACATAAACGACCTGCCTACTACAAAATCCCGCAAATTCACCTATGCAGACGACATCTGTTTGGCATTCCAAGCACCAGACTTTGAACCACTGGAACGGGTGCTCACGGAAGATCTTGCCAAACTGGACCAGTTCTGCAAAATCTGGCGCCTAAAACCAAGCCCAGCAAAAACCGTCTCCAGTGTATTCCATCTCCACAATGCAAAAGCTGCCAGAGAACTAAACATCCACCTGAACGGACTCAAGCTTAAGCATGCCCCAAATCCAACTTATCTTGGAGTGACCCTTGATAGGACCTTATCCTTCAAGGAACATCTAAAGGGGACGGCTGCTAAGGTGAAGGTACGAAACAACCTGCTCTGCAAGCTCGCTGGTGCAAAATGGGGGGCGGCAGTCTCCACCCTGCGCACCTCAGCACTGGCCCTTTCATACTCTGTAGCAGAATATTGTGCCCCTGTCTGGTCCAGGTCATCTTACACACACCATGTAGACACCCAGCTCAACACAACCATGAGAACTATAACTGGAACAATCCGCTCAACACCACTCCCCTGGCTCTCTGTACTGTCAAACATAGCCCCTCCACACATCCGGCGAGCAGCATTAACTCAAAGGATGCTCCAAAAAGTTAAAGATTCTCCTCACTTACCAATCCATGCAGATATCTACACCCCACCCACTGCCCGACTTCCATCCAGACGGCCGATTGGGAAAAACCCTCCCCCAGCTGACTTCACCATCCAGACAGCTTGGCAAGAGGAATGGGAGACCAAGGAGGTCCCAAACAAACAGCTGGTGATAAACCCCAACCAACAGGTCCCGGGCACCAACCTCCCAAGGAGACAGTGGTCTACACTCAATCGCTTCAGGACTGGACATGGCCCCTGCTTGGCCAGCCTTTACAGATGGGGCAGTAGCCCTAGCCCACTGTGCGCATGTGGAGAGGAGCAAACAATGGAACACATCATAGAGGCTTGCCCGCTCCAAAGACTGGAAGGAGGATTACACACCCTCCATACAGCAAACCAGGAGGCAACTGCTTGGCTTAAGGACTTTGCATTCGCTAAATAATTGGTCTCATATTTTCACATTTATTAGAGGGCTTACCTGGTTTTGGCAGCAGTATAATTAAGGCATTATTTATGTATGATGGTAAATTATTATTTTGAAATGCTTCTAAAACCATTTCCAAAAAAGGTTTTATTAATTTATTCTTAAATTTTTTATAAAGGTCAACTGGAAGACCATCTGGTCCTGCACTTTTTCCTGATTTCATATTATCAATGGCTAGCCCAACTTCTTCTTGACTAATTTTAGACTCCAATATCTCCCTGTTTTCATTTGGAATACACGGTATAGATAGTTCGTTCAAAAACCCATTTAGTTTTGTTAAATCAGGTTCATTTTTGGTATCATATAATTTTTCATAGTAATCTCTAAAGGCTCTATTAATTTCTAAAGGATCTATAACTACCTGTCCATTACTTATAATACTGGTAATTGGTGTTTTAATTTCCAATTGTTTAATCTGCCATGCTAATAATTTTCCTGATTTTTCACCTTGTTCATAAAAAGATTGTTTCAATCTTAGAAGACTCGAGGCAGCTCTATTCGCTGATTTTTTGTCGTATTCAGCTCTCAAAATCAGTAATTCATTCTCCAACCTTGGGTCACTTCCTGCATACACTTTTTCCTGAAGATTTTTTATTTTATGTTCCAATTTAGCTCTCTCCTCTCGAGTCTTCTTAGATTTTGATCCTGTATAACTAATAATATGTCCCCTAATAAAAGCTTTGAAAGCCTCCCACTTTACACATGCTGATGTTTGTGTAGTATTGATGTCAAAGAACTCGTCTATCTGTTTTTCTATATACTTGACAAATTCCTCATCCTGAAGCCATTTATGCTGAAATTGCCATCTACCTGATTCCTTTGTCAATTTTTTATCTACATATATTAGACAACAGGGTGCATGATCAGAGATCACGATGTTATCATAAAAGCAGTTTTGAATCTTGGACCTTAATTCTGTGGAAATCAAAAAATAATCAATACGTGAGAATGTCTTGTAGGTACTGGAATAACAAGAATAGGCTTTAACTTGTGGTTTCATTTCTCTCCATATATCTAACAATCTCAATTCTTTCATAAAATGATTAATAGTCATCCTACATCCAATGTGCGTACAATCCAGTCCTGTTGATCTATCCACACCTGGATTCAATGTACAATTAAAATCCCCTGCTATTATATGTTGCCCTGTAAGTGATGATAAGATGAGAAATAAATTAGCAAAGAACTTCTGATCATCTATATTGGGACCATATAAGTTCACAAGATTTATATTTTCTAATAGCAAAGAACCTTGAATGATTACATATCTTCCAAATTTGTCTCCAATTACATTTTTCACTTGAAAAGGAACTGATTTATGTATGAGAGTCATAACTCCCCTGGCTCGGGATGAAAATGAAGAGGTGAATACACTTCCCTGCCATCTACTCCTAATTCTTTTAACATCCTCCTCTATCAGATGAGTTTCTTGTAAAAACACAATTCTTGAACCCATGTCCTTTATTTTATTCATAACTTGTTTAAGTTTTTTTAAATTTTGTAGACCTCTGCAATTCCATGAAGTTAAATTAAGATTAACACTTTGGTCCATGATCAATAGAGAGTTTAGGATTACCTTGCAGTGTAAACATGCTCATACAGAGAAGCAAAAACATGAGTGGTTGAACATTCATCCTACAAACTACACACAAACAAATTTCCCCTTCCCACACTTGTGGCAAACCCCCCAAAATCAAAAGAAAAATTCTGTCTCCCGATATAGCCATCGACCGTTCCACACCCACGGGGAACAGCCTAAGCCACTCCTTCTTCATCCTCCCAATCACCCTAACTCTACTACTTTTAATGACGTAACATTAACTCTCCTCTGTAGTTTTCCAACTTAACTCCAAAATTTTTAACAACTTTGTACATCATAGTTTTTTTTTTGTTTGTTTTGTTTTTGTTTTGTTTTTTTAATATATAATACAATCTATATTTTGTAAACTTACTATTTACTTCAAGTCAGTCAGATGCCTGTGCAAATGCTTAATTATTCTACCTTATATTTTGTTCATGCTTAGCTCCCACCAGTCTCTTCTTCTTCTTTGATCTTCTTGATGAACTCCTGCGCCTCCTCTGGGGTCTTGAAGATGTGGGTTCTGCCCTCATACGTGGTCAGCAGTCTCGCAGGATAGATTACACCATGACGAATCCCAAGGTTGCGCAGCTCCTTACGTACGGGATCAAACTGCTTCCTCAATTGCTGGATTCCTGTGGCCAAATCTGGGTAGAACCGCACCTGTTGGTCCTGGTGTTTAATCTCTCCTTTAGCACGTGCAGCGTTGAAGATCTTCATCCTGTCTCTGTTGCTAAGAAACTTCATAATTAAGGTCCTCGGCGGTCCCTTATCTCTCCGTGGGCCAATACGATGTGCTTTTTCCAGAACCACTGCTGATTGCAACTCCTCGCTGCCCAGCACCTCCGGAATCCACTTTTCCAGAAAGGAACATACGTCCCGACCTTCTGATTCCTCTGGAAGACCCACCAGCCTCAAATTATTCTGTCTCGACCGAGATTCCAAATCCAAAATATTATCTTCCAGAGATTTATTTTTTTTTTCCAAAGTGCGCACCTTTAATTGAAGACGGGTGACGTCATCTTCAGCACTAGCGAGACGGAGCTCCATCTGCGCCGTTCGTTCTACACAGTCACCCAATTCCTTTCTTATTCCTTCCAACGCTGTCATAATCCCATCAAATCTAGAGGAAAAGTCCGCTCTCATTGAACTCATGGCAGCCATCAGTGCATCTGCGCCATTCCCCGCATTTATCGCACCGCTGCCAGCCTCCTCCGCCATATATGGAGTTTTGTTTGCTGCGTCACAGACCTGAAAGTCCGTTAATTTGGACTGTTTCGGCGGCTCGCTTTTTCCTTTTCCTGGTTTTCCAGCCTTAGGCTTCGCCGACATATCCTCGCTCAAATGCTGGGATACGTTCTGTCCCAAATGAGAGAGTTATTTGCCGATTTTTTTCTCCAGGAGCAGAGCAGAGCGAGACACGTCCGTCCTACGTGGCAGCCATAACCGGAAGTCGCGCACGTGTTTTTAACAGCTTGGGTCACGCGTTTTGGAGTTCTGTCGGATATAACGTCAGACAGAGACCCTCAATTTGTTTCCGAACTCTGGTCGTCTATGGCCCGCAGCTTAGGGGTGAAGGTACACCGCACTACCGCGTATAACCCACAGACCAACGGTTTATGTGAACGCTTTCATAGGTCATTGAAAGCAGCCCTCAGAGCATCGCTCACGGATACAAATTGGGTGGACAAACTGCCATGGGTTTTATTGGGGTTGCGTTCTGCACCTAAGGAGGATTTGCAAGCCTCCCCAGCGGAGTTAGTGTTCGCACAACCTCTCCGTTTGCCGGGGGAATTTCTCCCGGAAAATCCTGCGCCCAATTGCCCCCCCGCTCAGCTGTTGCAGAGCGGCACAGGATCAAACATGCTGCCTGGCCCAGTGCATCAGTTTTCCACGCGTTTTTGTGCCAGAGGCCTTGAAAAACGCAGAGTTTGTTTTTGTTAGACATGATGCACAACGCCCAGGGCTGAGACCGCCATAGGATGGACCGTTCAGGGTGCTGGAAAAAAATGAGAAGCATTTTTTGCTAGATTTGGGGGGCAGAAGGGAGCTAATTTGCATAAACAGACTCAAGCCCGCTTTTGTTCTGGCTGATGAACGCGTGCAGTTGGCGAAAGCCCCCCGCCAGGGCAGGCCACCGAGAAGGCATGCTCCAGAGCTCCCACAGAGATGTGCTAACAAATCTAATCCCCAGGTGCGAGGAGACGCTGCAGACGCAGCGAAGACAACCTACAGCAGATTCGGCAGGAAGCTCAGACCTAAGAGATTGGGGGATTGATTGTTGGTTATGTGGTAATGTCTTTTATGTCATGCATTTATGAGTATGTTTGTCCTATGCAGACGTTTGGGGGGGGGGTCATGTGGCACATATGTCTGGTTCATATCTCCCACAAATGTATGGCTTATGTGGATTGGGGCTTCACGTCTGGAGGAACAAGAGTCTGGATCGACGGGGGCCGACAGGAGATGGCGAGGAGGTGTGAAGTCGAGCCTTTGTCTCAGAGAGGAGGCCCTGGGGGGTTTCCCGGAACACCAGAAGAATAAGAGACAATGGTGAATCTTTAGAGACTTGCATTGTGATTGAATGTTTGCAGAAGCACCATGTGACTTGAGTTCTTAATCCCCCGGAGGTATAAGAGTGAGCTGTAACATTATTCTGCCTCTTCTTGCTTTTTGAGAATGTTGGATGATTGTGTTCTGCAATAAAGCCGAACCTGAGGAATACACTCAAGTCTCGTCATTGAACACATCTTCCACAATAGCTTGTTTTTTTAGGAGCACTCCATCCCCGTGGGTATAATGCTACCACAGTCATTGAACCCTGAGGTGTTCTGACCATTAACATCTGGGAGGTGCAAGAACATGTGGGGATAAAATGATAACAGGCACATTAACAGAGATCCAAACGTTTGTGAAAAGTTTCACATTTACTAGAAAAAGTTAATCAATTACACAGAAAATTCTGTCAGAACAGGTGTAAATTTGAGACATTTATTTAGCTTATTGAGTCCACTGATAAAACAGCTGATGGCTTTGTTCTCCTACAGCCGTGCGTTACACACTCAGTCAAAATAAAAGGACAAACACAACACTGTCCAGATGCACACATGGACATGTTCACATTTCAGGCCCAACAGAGTCTGTCCTGGGCCTCTGTAGCCATGGCAACCATAGCTAAACCTTCAGCTTTTCCAGGTAAAGGAGCACTTTTACATTGAAAAACAACTTGGACATTTTAAGCAGAGTCGCAATTTAGACAATTCCGTGGCTTTATAAATTGCTTGGTGTCCTTTAGTTATTAAAGCTCGAATGAAGATGTACTTTATGGTCCATTTCTGTCTTTAAGAGTTCTGTTTTTTAAAAGGAACAACAACATAATTTACCGTGGGCTTCCAAAAGAACATCGTTGTTTTGTAAAATAATGATTTCAGCCCTCCAAGCAGCAAAGAAGTGGTGAAGATGATGCTGCCAAGGATGGTACAGAAGCACGTAAACATTAAGGTATCGATCTGGCCATTTTCTTTCTTGAATAAGCAAAATTAATTAAAACAGGCAGAGAACAACCAAAAATCTGTGTGCATCAGTGTACAAGCTAGTTTAACAAGGGGGATGGGGGCATTCACAAATTTAGCACGAGATGCAAACGTGTACGTGTAAATTAGGTACAAATCTGCAAGAATAAAGGTGCAAAAATATAAAAAAATGCCAATTTGAAAATTACAAATGTTGCAAATTATAATTTAATTACAGAGAATGAAAATTTAACCGACACCTAAATGAACGTGCAAATTTTTGGAAAAACTTGCAAATTTATGAGGAAAAAAGTTGTGATTTTTTGAAAAAAAAAGCTGAACATTACTGAAAAAAGTTGCAAATTTAGGATGAAAAAAGTTGCAAATTTACAAGAAAATTTGCAAATTTATAAGGAAAAAAAATTGCAAATTTAGGAATAAAAAAGATGCAATTTTATGAGGAAAAATGCAATTTTACAAGAAAAAAGTAGCAAATTTACGCGGAAAAAAGTTGCAATTTTATAAGAAAAACATTGCAAATTAGAGAACAAAAGTTGCTATTTTATGAGAAAACATTTGCTAATTTAAGAAAAAAGTTGCAAATTTAAGAGAAAAAAGTTGCAATTTTTCAAGAAAAAAAAATGAATATTTGCAATAAAAAAGTTGCTATTTTATGAGAAAAAGTTGTAAATTTACGAGGAAAAAAGTTGCAGTTTTACAAGAAAAAAGTTACAATTTTATGATGAAAAAATGCAATTTTATAAGAAAAAGTTGCAAATTAATGAGGAAAAAAGTTGCAATTTCACCAGAAAAAAAGTTGCAAATTAATGAAAAAAAGTTGCTATTTTACAAGGAAAAAAACTGCAAATTTATGAGGAAAAAAGTTGCAATTTTACATGAAAAAAAAATCCAAATATAAGAGGAAAAAAGTGTCATATTGGCTGGACAAGCCACCTGAGTGCAATGTGCAATCACCAAGCGAACACACAAAAAACGTTTGACCTTTAATTAGAATATTCAAAACAGCTATCTTAAAGAAAAATGCTAGTCACTCGCTAGATAAGAGAGGAATGGAAATTGAATGGGAAAACAAATAGTACCACTCACGTGGAAGATAGGAGGTGACCAGCACAGAACCCAGCGAAGGAGATGAACCAGCAGGTGGAACTGCCGGATGGGTAGGATGAATGGGTCTGACCGGGCGGAGAAGGAAGGCTGCTTAGAGGTGGAGCAACAGGCTGGCGAGTGCACCAAATCCCCGCAGACGCACCACTTCGTTGGCAGCAACCTGGAAAAGGTGGAGGAGAAAAGACTCTTAGATAATAAGATAAGATAAGATAAGATAAGCCTTTATTAGTCCCACAACGGGGAAATTCCAGGATTGCAACAGCACAGGGATAGCAACACTCAGAGCAACAATCAGAAGGCAAGAAAAAAAAACAAGCAAGCAAGAGCAGCTAATATACATATGTACTTATTACTATAAAATATATATATAATGTCACGGAAGTCACAACCGCTTACCATGGAGCCGTTTGTTGAGCAGTATACCCAAACGAGCCAGCGATGAATCACTGAAGATTGCTTCCTTATAAACGCTGGCCAGGCAGGAATCAGCAGGTGCGTCTGATGAAAGAGCCAGTGGACAGGAAGTAGGGTGCAAGCGCTCACCTGCACATGACAGTAAGCTGCAATTTTAAGAAAAACAAAGTTGAAAATTAATGAGGAAAAAGATGCTATTTTATGATAAGAAAGTAGCAAATTTATGAGGAAAAAGTTGCAATTTTACAAGAAAAAAAGCCACCCATTCTGTTGTGTCCATAATCCTTGTAGTAACAACCAGGCCAGAGGTGAAGTGAAGGTAGCTTTATTATGATAACAACTATATACAATGCAGCTACGGCGCTCCTGCTTGCCAGGGGTCAACAGCGAAAGAGACATGGCCGCCTCCCACCGTGCCCTTTATACCCCGGGTGACGCCACCACCAGAAACGCGGGCCACAACCCCTCACTATTCCCCGGAAGCCCTGGCCACCACCTTACTACTACTTTCCATACATAACACATACCATGGTTCCATTGGTTTGAGTTGTTTTCCGCACTAATTCAGCGGCGATGGACCTAGGAAGACATGGTAAACTGACACTGCCAGCGATTCTACTTCACTGCCTTGGCACCAAGGGTCAGCAGGTATTTAACACCCTGGGACAAGCGGACAGATATCAGGAATACATCATGCTGCTGGCCGGACAATTCATGCCGCTGGCAAGCACATGTGACTTTGGCTGTTAGGAGGACAAAATAGTGCAGCACCAGCTAGCGGAGCACACCAGCAACCCACAGCTGTGGGCGAAGCTAATCAGGGCTCCCGACAACCTACCGCTGGCGAAGGCGGTAGAGTTGGCATTCCAGTTGAAGGCCGCTGACAAGCTAACATCGCATCTAGGTGAGCTACAACAACAATTCTCGCTAGCTTATGCAGTTACCCCAGTAGAAGTACCCGTTAACACCACTACTCGCATGGAGGACGCCGAGGTGAATGTTAAGGAGCAACGAAATATCATGGGACACCATTTGTGCAGTAACTGCAGCTCCCCGAAGCACCAAGAGGGAGCGCGTTCCTGCCTGGCCAGGGGGCAGCGATGCAGATGCTGTGGCAAACTCACCCACTTCACCAAGGTGTGCCGATCGTTATGACAGACATCAGACCAGCCAACCAGCCCAGAAAACCCACCAATGACCACCATTCATGCTATAAGTTCCAGAGGCTCTGTGTACATGTGATGCATGGTGAGGCTGGCCGTTGCTGCTGGACACCGCCACTGAGAGGTCAGCGCTGAATTGGGTTTCAGCTAAGAAATGCTTCCCTGACCATCCTATTGAGAAGAATCCAGCAAAGTTATATGGCTACGGGCACACATGCATCAGCTTAGTAGGGACCGTGTTGCTGGCGATTCGCAAAGGGTCAGGAGCCCTCCCGGTGTTTGTTTTCCAGGTGGCTACAGACGGAGATAACATCCTGGGTTGTGACCTTTTTTATGACCTGAGTTTTACAATCTGTGACAACCTGGGGCTCTTTTGGAACGCTGATGTTAGGAGCGCAACATGCCCAGACAGGGATACAGCTGCTCTGAGTTTTAGACCGCAGGGAGAAGGCAGCAGGAAGGATGGGCAGAAACCAGACTTGTCCAGTATCAGCGCCTGGTGTAGTCAGCAAGGGGTCTTCCTGGGGCAGCACAATGGAGAGTTCATGCTCCAGCAGGATCCAGTGGGACAATGCTAACCAAGGGCACGTCCCGCCGCCGACATGAAGGATATGTTACCACAACAGCAATGCCGTGTGCAGTGGAACCAATCGCGACTCGCAGTGCTGGAATGGGTTTGGGTCTGACAAGCCGGACGTCTGGACCCACGGGGGTCTCGTCATCGCTGATGAGAATTGCTGCACAGTTTGGGCCGGCCACTTTCCAGCTGGCCGAGGGATTGAGATGGCATGCCAGCTGTCTGCAAAGGGTGAGAACAGCTACCCAGGAGCCGATCCAGCCAGTGTGGGACCCAGATTGGGACTTTACAGCAGGACCACCAGACCCGCTGCACTCAGTGCCTCTAGGGCCATACCCATGAGAGTCTTCCAGGGGGCCCCAAGCTGTAATCTCAGCGGTGACTGTGTTGAGGACCGTTCAACAGGCCATGACTGCTTTAAAGTAGCAGAATAGTCCATGCAGTCATGCAGGGTCAACCGGTGGTCAATCCGGTGGCTCAGGTTCTGTTTTTTTAAAAAAAGAAGAGCTGCTGTAATTTGAAATGTTTATAATGCTTTTGGCTTTTTCAAGGGGGAGGTAAGTGTTAGATATTGACATGTTAACAATAGGCAGCACAAATATGGGGACGTACGCACAACGTGACATCATCACGCCATGCCTATATTAGGAGTCTGATGGTGGGAGTCATCCTCTTTGGTGCTCCGCCTCCAAGCCAACCACAGCCTACAGTGCATCTGGAAAGTCTTCACAGCGCTTCACTTTTTCCACATTTTGTTATGTTACAGCCTTACTCCAAAAGGGATTAAATTCATTTTTTTCTCTCAAAATTCTACACACAATACCCCATTGACAATGTGAAAAAAATTCTGAGATTTTTGCAAATTTATTAAAAATCAAAAACTAAGAAATCACATGTACATAAGTTTTCACAGCCTTTGCCATAAAGCTCATAATTGAGCTCAGGTTCATCCTGTTTCCACTGATCATCCTTGAGATGTTTCTCCAGCTTAACTGGAGTCCACCTGTGGTAAATTCAGTTGATTGAACATGATTTGGAAAGGCAAACACCTGTCTATATTCAATTCAACTTTATTTATATAGCGCCATTTCACAACAACAGTCATCTCATAGCACTATCAACTGTAGGGGGAACCCCCACAGTTGCAGAAAGACCCCAGCAATCAGGCGATCCCCTGTGAGCAAGCACTTGGCGACGGTGGAGAGGAAAAACTCCCTTTTAACAGGAAGAAACCTCCAGCAGA
The DNA here is from genome assembly GCA_020510985.1 of Pholidichthys leucotaenia. NCBI lineage: Eukaryota > Metazoa > Chordata > Actinopteri > Cichliformes > Pholidichthyidae > Pholidichthys > Pholidichthys leucotaenia. Next base: position 6,602,999 of record CM035839.1, on the reverse strand, counting down.
ACCAGGCTCAGGGAGGGGCAGTCATCTGCGGCGACTGGCTGGGGGGTGAGGGGATAGAGAAGAAGAAAAGAACAGACATGTAGAGAGCAAACAGCACGATGGGGACTCAATCTATGGGAGAGAACAAACAAATGTTAATGACCAGCAAAAAAAAAATATTTCATAGAGAGTGAGGAAAGGAGTGAGGCCCAGTGCATTACTGGAGGTCCCCTGGCTGACTAAACCTATTAGCAGCATAACTAAGGGAGGGTTCAGAAACACATGATCCCTCCCTAATTGTAGGCTATATCAAAAAGGTAGGTTTTAGCCCTATTCTTACAAACAGAGATCGAGTCTGACTCCCGAATCCAGATTGGCAGCTGATTCCACAGGAGAGGAGCTTGATAACTGAAGGCTCTGCCTCCCATTGTACTTTTGGAGATTCTAGGTATTACAAGTAATCCTGCATTTTGGGAGCGTAGTGCTCTGTTAGGATAATACAGTAGTATCAGATCTTTTAAATAAAAAGGAGCCTGATTGTTTAGAGCTTTGTAAGTAAGAAGAAGGATTTTAAACTTAATTCTAAATTCTATGGGAAGCCAATGAAGGGAGGCCAGAACCGGAGAGATATGATCTCTCTTTCTAGTACCTGTTAAAACTCTTGCTGCAGCATTTTGGATCAGCTGAAGACTTTAAAGATGTTTTAGGACAGCCTGATAATAAAGAATTACAATAATCTAATCTAGAGCTAACAAAAGCGTGGATCAGCTTCTCAGCATCACTCTGAGACAAGATGCTCCTAATCTTGGCAATATTACGCAAACGATAGAAGGCAGTCTTAGAAACAAATTTAATATGTGAATTGAAGGACAAATCTTGATCAAAAATAACTCCAAGGTTCCTCACAGAGCTATAAAGAGAAAGAGTAACTGCATCCAAACTGAAAGTTTGATTTGGAAAGGAATTTCTAAGGTTTTTTGGACCAACAAGAATGACTTCAGTCTTATCTGAATTTAATAGCAGGAAATTACAAGTCATCCAAGCTTTGATTTCCTTAAGACAGGCTTCTAACTTGGCTAATTGATTACTATCATCTGGCTTCATTGACAGGTATAATTGTGTGTCATCTGCATAACAATGAAAATGTATACAGTGCTTTCTAATAATGTTGCCTAACGGAAGCATATATAAACTAAAAAGAGTAGGGCCTAGCACAGATCCCTGTGGAACTCCATGACTAAGCTTTGAGTTGAAAGAAAACTCATTGTTTGCATGAACAAACTGGAACCTATCAGATAAATAAGATCTAAACCACTGCAACGAAGTTCCATTAAGTCCAACATAGTGTTCTAATCTATCAAGTAGAATATTATGATCGATAGTATCAAAAGCTGCACTAAGGTCTAAAAGGACAAGTTCAAAAACTAGTCCATTATCAGATGCAATGAGGAGGTCGTTAGTGACCTTCGCTAAGGCTGTTTCAGTACTATGATGGATTCTAAACCCAGATTGAAACTCTTCAAGTAAACCATTTCCCTGCAGGTGGTCAAATAATTGCGTAGCAACAACTCTAAGATTTTTGAAATGAAAGGGAGATTAGAGATTGGTCTATAGTTAGCTAAAGCTCCTGGATCTAGCGTTGGCTTTTTGAGTAAGGGTTTAATTACAGCCGTTTTAAAAGCCTGCGGTACATGGCCTAAAGTTAATGAAGAATTGATTATATGAAGAATAAAGCTACCAATAAGTGGGAAGACTTCTTTAAATAACCTGGTAGGAATAGGGTCTAAAAGACAAGTTGAAGGTTTGGATGAGGAAACTATTTTGTCTAACTCACAAAGGTCGATTGGAGTAAACTCATCAAGACAGACATCAATAGAAGGAGTTGTAGTAGTTACAGTATTTAAGTTAACTGTGAGAAGAATCTGATTGATTTTATCTCTGATGGATGAAATTTTATTATTGAAAAAGTTCATAAAGTCCTGACTAGTAAGCTCTAAGGGAATGCTAGGATTGACAGAGTCCTGACTCTTTGTCAACCTGGCTACAGTACTGAAAAGAAACCTGGGATTATTCTTGTTCTCTTCTATTAATGCAGAGTAATAACTCGTTCTAGCTTTTCTAAGAGATTTTTTATAAATTAAAAGATGATTTCTCCAAGCTAAATAGATTTCATCTCAATTAGTAGAGCGCCATTTTCTTTCTAATTGACGAGTCTTCTGTTTTAAGCTACGAGTTTCTGTGTTGAACCAAGGAGTTAGAAATCTCTGATTAGACTTTTTCTTTTTTAAGGGGGCCACCAAGTCTAGAGCCTGATGCAGAGAAGCTGAAACACTATCCACCATGTTATCAATTACAGAAGGAGCAAGCTGTCTATAGCTTATTTCCGTTGTGTTGACACATGGCATAGAGGAAACAATCTGCATAAATTTGGAAACAGCATCATCTGAGAGGCATCTACTGTAATAATATTTTTCTTTAGGAGCCAAATAGTCAGAAATAGTAAAATCAAAGGTTAACAGACAATGGTCTGACAGTACAGGGTTATGAGGAGACACTACAAGATTTTCTATTTCTATGCCATATGTCAAAACAAGGTCCAATGTATGGTGGAGGTAATGAGTAGAATTTCCTACTTTCTGAGAAAACCCAATCGAGTCTAATATTGAATTAAATGCCACATTAAGGCAGTCACTATCTACATCCACATGTATATTAAAGTCCCCTACTATAATTATTCTATCAGATTTCAGCACTAAATCAGCTAAGAAATCAGCAAATTCAGATAAAAATTCTGAGTAGGTTGATGGGGGACGATAAACTATGGCAAATAAAATTGGGTTTAACCTAAAATTGCTAAAGTGCCCAACACTGAGGACCAGGCCCTCAAAGGAATTATAACATGTTTTTTGCTTTACATTAACTAGTAATTTGGAATGGTAAATTGTTGCTACTCCTCCTCCACGACCAGAACTTCTGGGATTTTGACAGTTTAAATAACGAGAGGGAGTTGATTCATTTAAACCAACATAATCCTCTTGCCCTAACCAAGTCTCTGTAAGGGAAATTAAATCAATCTGATGATCAATTAACAGATCATGGACTAACAGAGACTTGGGAGTTAGAGACCTAATATTTAATAAACCACATTTAATTTTTAAATTATGAGGAGGAACAGAGGCCAAATCATTCAATTTAGAGGCTTTATGTTTAACTTGAGTTTTACCAATATTTTGCTTTATCACTTTGGGATGCTTATACATTATATTTTTATTTACTTTGGAGGGAGCAGACAACGATTCTCTGATGGGGAAGACAGGGGCTAAGCTGAGGGGTGGCGGATGAAGAGGAGCTGCAGAGAGGCGTGTAAGACTGCGACTCTACTTCCTGGTCCCAACTCTGAGTAGTCAGGGTTTTGGAAATTTGGATAAAAAAGATGCCAGATTGTTAGATAAATGAGAAGCACCATCCAAAGTGGGATGAATGCTGTCTCGTCTCATAAGACCAGGTTTTCCACAAAAAGAGCTCCAATTGTCAATGTAGCCCACGTCATTTTTAGGACACCACACAGACAGCCAGCGGTTCAAGGATGACGAGTGGCTAAACATGTCATCACTGGTCAGATTGGGGAGGGGACCAGAGAATACTACAGTGGCAGACATCGTTTTTGCAAAGTCAGAATCAGAATCAGATTTATTGCCATTGTTCATGTAGTACACAAACTAGGAATTTGTCTCGGTGCCATGCTGCAACATTAAAAACATGATGAGATAAAGAGATAAACTAAAAAACTAAAGGACTAAAAACGTGCAATAAGTGTAGAAAAATAAGTAATAATAATAATAATAATAATAATAATAATAATAATAATAAAAATAAAAATAATAATAATAATAGTAATAATGAGTAATACTAGTCAAGGCAGTTTTAAAAAAATTAGCAAGTACCAGATAATATGGGGTACCACAGTGCAGTCGATAATGCAACAGAAAACAGTGATGATTGACATGAGTCTGGTTGAGCTGCTGTACATAGTGCACGAGAGTCAATAAGTCACTTAATGTTCAGCAGTCTGATGGCAGAGGGGAAAAAGCTGTTCATGTGCCGGGAGGTTTTAGTCCGAATGGACCGAAGTCTTCTACCTGAGGGGAGGGGGGCAAACAGTACGTGACCAGGGTGTGAAGGATCGGCTATGATCCGGCCAGCACGCCTCCGGGTCCTGGAGATGTACAGGTCCTGGAGAGATGGGAGCTTGCAGCCGATCACCTTCTCAGCAGTGCGCACGACGCGCTGCAGCCTTAGTCTGTCCCTGGCAGTGGCTCCTGCGTACCACACAGTTATGGAGGAGGTGAGGATGGACTCAATGATGGCCGTGTAGAACTGCACTAACATCTTGGTGGGTAGCTTGAGCTTCCTCAGCTGCCGCAGAAAGAACATCCTCTGCTGGGCCTTTTTGATGAGGGAGCTGATGGTTGGCTCCCATTTGAGGTCCCGGGTGATGGTGGTGCCCAAGAAGCGGAAGGAATCTGCAATGGTGATGGGAGAGCCTGTGAGGGTAAGGGGGGGCAGGGGGGTTGTGACTTTCCTGAAGTCCACAATCATCTCCGCTGTCTTCAGAGCGTTCAGCTGCAGGTTGTTATGGCTGCACCAGGACACCAGCTGGGCCACCTCTTTCCTGTAGACGGACTCGTCGCCGTTGGAGATGAGCCCGATGAGGGTGGTGTCGTCCACAAACTTAATCAGCTTAACAGACTGGTGGGAGGAGGTGCAGGAGTTGGTATAAAGGGAGAAGAGTAGGGGGGAAAGTACACAGCCCTGGGGAGATCCAATGCTGATGCTAACAGAGTCTGAGACAGACTTCCCCAGCCGCACATGCTGCCTCCGGTCCGTCAGGAAGTCGGTGATCCACCTGCAGAGGGAGTCAGGCACGTTGAGCAGGGACAGCTTGTCCTGGAGCAGATCGGGGCGGATGGTGTTGAATGCGGAGCTGAAGTCCACAAACAGAATCCTGGCGTAGGTTCCCGGGGAGTCCAGGTGCTGCAGGATGGAGTGGAGGGCCAGGTTGACTGCGTCGTCCACAGACCTGTTAGCACGGTAGGCAAACTGCAGCGGGTCTAGGAGGGGAGTGGTGATGGACTTGAGGTGAGACAGGACCAGGCGCTCAAAGGACTTCATGACTACAGAGGTGAGCGCTACAGGTCTGTAGTCGTTAAGTCCAGTAATCCGTGGCTTCTTGGGGACAGGGATGATGGAGGATTTGAGGCAGGTCGGCACGTGACATTGCTTAAGGGAGGTGTTAAAAATGTCTGTGAAGACAGGAGCCAGCTCTTTCGCACAGTGTCTCAGGGTGGAGGGAGACACACCGTCCGGCCCGGGGGCCTTGCGCGGGTTCAGTCTGGAGAACTGTCTGTGCACGTCCTGCTCACTGATGACAAGGGCAGGGGGGGAGGAGGAGGAGGAGGAGGAGGGGGGGACCGCTTTTGATGAATTAGGGGCTGAGGAGGCAGTGGAGCTGGGTGGAGTGGGTGAGTTGGACACAGCTGACAAGGTGTCAAAACGGGCGTAATTTTGGGACAGTTTTTGACAAAGGGCTTTGTCATCCTGACCTTTAGAAGCCTGAGGCCGATAGTTGGTGATTTGCCTCAGTCCTCTCCACACAGAAGCCGAGTCATTAGCAGTGAACTGCTGCTGGAGTCTCTCAGAATACACAGATTTAGCTCTCCTCAGCTCTCTGTTAAACCGATATTTGACCTCTCTGTAGCAGTCCCTGTCTCCACTTTTCAACGCTGCTTCCTTCTCCTTCCTGATCTGTCTGAGCTTGGCCGTGAACCAGGGCTTATCATTAGAGTATCTCACCCTGGTGCGCGATGGAAGAATGTTCTCCTCACAGAAGTTGATGTATGAGTTCACAGTGTCTGTGTACTCATTAAGATCATGTGTGGCTCCTTTAAACATGCCCCAGTCAGTTATTTCCATGCATGTGTTCAGTTTCTCTCCAGCTTCACTGGTCAATTTCTTCGTGGTGGTCACAACAGGTTTAGTGAGTTTCAGTCTCTGTCTGTATGTGGGGATGAGGTGGACCATCACGTGATCAGATAGTCCCAGCGCAGCGCGGGGAACAGCGCGATATGCGTCCTTCACTGTAGTGTAACAGTGATCCAGCGTGTTATTTCCTCTGGTTGGACATTTAATAAACTGTTTGTAGCGGGGGAGCTCGTGACTCAGATTGCTCTGGTTAAAGTCGCCCACCACAATAACCAGGGAGTCTGGAAAATTCCGCTCCGTGAGTTGGATGTGATCCGCGAGCACGCGCTGAGCTTCGCGCGTGTCCGCGTCGGGAGGGACGTACACAGCGACGAGGATGAATGAGGCGACCTCCCGCGGGGAATAAAATGGCTTGCAGTTAATAAAAAGAAATTCCAGGGCGGGAGAACAGTGTTTGGAAATCACCGTTACATCAGAGCACCAGCTGTTGTTAATATAGAAGCACACTCCTCCTCCAATAGACTTACCGGAGAGCTCTGTGACGCGATCAGCACGAAACAGCTGAAATCCCTCGAGGCTGATCGCGCTATCTGGAATGTTCCCTTTAAGCCAGGTCTCAGAGAAACAGATGACAGACGAGGAAGCAAGGTCCTTAAATCGCATCAGCAGTCTTAATTCTTCTACCTTGTTCAAGAGAGAATTGGCATTGGATAGAAATATGCCAGGCAAGGCTGTTCGCGTGCCTCTCCTTCGCAGCCGAGCGAGAATCCCCCCTCGCTTTCCTCTTTTTCGCCGTCTTACTCTTTGAGCCAAACAATGAATCAGATCGGCGGCAGGAGCTAAAAAAACTGGGAGAAGGTCCGTGGGAGTAAGAGTCCTGATATTTAATAATTCTTCACGGGTGTATGAACCGGCAGACGCACAATCAATGAACAAAAACAAACAAATTAAAAAAATTAAAGGGCAGCGAAGCACCATGGCGACCACTGTGGGCGCCATCTTGAAAAGTCACACACCGCTTCTACATTAAGTTTCGTGACTTCCGACTGCCGGAGACGGATGTCATTAATGCCGGTGTGAATAACAATTGTGGAATATTTACAGTTACTTTTAGCCAGCATTTTCAAATTTGCCTCGATGTCGCCTGCTCTGGCCCCAGGAATGCATTTGACTATGGCCGCTGGAGTCTCTAGGTTCACGTTTCTGACTACAGAGTCGCCAATGATCAGAGTTTTTTCCTCAGCGGGTGTGTCGCTGAGCGGGGAAAAACGATTAGAAACGTGAACAGGTTGGTGGTGAACCGGGGCTTTGCGACTAGGCTTCCTTCTCACCGTCACCCACCCAGTCTCCTCGCTGCTGAGGAGAGCCGAGGGACCGCTGACAGTGGGGCCTAAGCTAGCTAGCTCCGCTGCAGCTAATGGGCGTCCGTCAAGATTAACTGGCGCAGACAGTGTTTCAATGCAGCGGAGCCGGGATTCCAAATCAGACAACCTCGCCTCGAGCGCCTCAAAAAGACAACATTTATTACATTTACCGTTATCACTAAAAGAGGCAGAGGTGTAGCTAAACATCAGACAGAGAGAGCACACCAGAGGAGGAGAGGAAGGAGAGCTAGTAGCCATAGCTAGTGGCTGGAGAGCAACCACACAGGCAAACCACACAGGCAGACAGCAAAACAGGAAGTGACGATACGTTACCACGAGGAAGTGACGATCTAATTACTGAACGACGATCTAATTACTGAACCAATATATAAGGTCCCACAGGTGACAGTGCATGTCAGAGCACAAACCAAGCATGAAGTCAAAGGAATTGTCTGTAGACCTCAGAGACAGGATTGTCTCGAGGCACAAATCGGGAAGGGTACAGAAAAATTTCTGCTGCATTGAAGGTCCCAATGAGCACAGTGGCCTCCATCATCTGTAAATGGAAGAAGTTCAGAACCACCAGGACTCTTCCTAGAGCTCGCCAGCCGGCTAAACTGAGCGATCGGGGGAGAAGGGCCTTAGTCAGGGAGGTGACCAAGAACCCGATGGTCACTCTGTCAGAGCTCCAATGTTCCTCCGTGTAGAGGGGAGGACCTTCCAGAAGGACAACCATCTCTTCAGCAATCCACCAATCAGGCCTGTATCGTAGAACGGCCAGATGGAAGCCACTCCTTAGTAAAAGGCACATGGCAGCCTGCCTGGAGTTTGCCAAAAGGCACCTGAAGGACTCTTAAACCATGAGAAATAAAATTCTCTGGTATGATGAGACAAAGATTGAACACTTTGGCATGAATGCCAGGCGTCATGTTTAGAGGAAACCGGGCACAGCTCATAACTATGCCAGTGGTGGTGGCAGCATCATGCTGTGGGGATGTTTTTCAGTGGCAGGAACTGAGAGACTAGAGAGATAAAGGGAAAGATGCATGCAGCAATGTACAGAGACATCCTGGATGAAAACCTGCTCCGGAGCACTTTTGGTCTCAGACTGGGGGCGACGGTTCATCTTTCAGCAGGACAACGACCCTAAGCTCACAGCCAAGATGTCAAAGGAGTGGCTTCAGGACAACTCTGAATGTCCTTGAGTGGCCCAGCCAGAGCCCAGACTTGAATCCAATTGAACATCTCTGGAGAGATCTGAAAATGGCTGTGCACCGACGCTTCCCATCCAACCTGATGGAGCTTGAGAGGTGCTGCAAAGAGGAATGGGCAAAACTGCCCAAAGATAGGTGTGCCGAGCTTGTAGCATCATATTCAAAAAGACTTGAGGCTGTAATTGCTGCCAACGGTACAGCAAAGGCTGTGAATACTTATGTACATGTGATTTCTTAGCTTTTTATTTTTAATAAATTTGCAAAAATCTCAAAAAATCTTTTTTCAAGTTGGCATTATGGGGTATTGTGTGTAGAATTTTGAGGAAAAAAATGAATTTAATCCATTTTGGAATAAGGCTCTAACATAAGAAAATGTGGAAAAAGTGAAGCTCTGTGAATACTTTCCGGATGGACTGTATCTCACCTTAGTGATAGCTTTATAGCTATTACCCCAACACGTGTAACATCTTGTCATGTTTACAGGATGATCAGCCCACGAGTAGAATGCAACACCAGAGAAAAACTGACACGACACTGAGAAACATGTTTAAACAGTTTATTAAATTTCAAAAGGCGGAGCACAGCTAAGGAAAACACCACATGCCAAAGCGAGACTTGGTCTGTGGGGAGAGACGAGAGCCGTTAGTAGGAGAAGGGAAACAGGGAAGTGGAAATGAAAATTAGCCACTTAAGTGGGCCGAGCAGAGAGCCCGACAGAAACCCAGCTAGAATAGACGAACCAGCAGGATGACGCTGGTGGGAAGATGAAGGGGAATGAGCCGGGTAGTCTGACCGGGTGGAGTACAGGAGCTGCAGCGGAGTGGAGGATGATGGGGAAGGTGAGCGCACAACAATCCTCGGAGACACACCACTTCAGATGGCAGCAACCTGGGAAGGAGAGAAAAAGGAGGGTAATTAATGTTGAGAATTCTTTCTCACAAAAAACACTACGCATCGTCAGTAAGGCAGTATACCCAACGAGCCAGTGATGAGACATTGAAGAGCAGATCCATTTAAGCGCTGGTGAAGCAGAGTCAGCAGGTGTGTCTCATCACACAGGTGGGGTGATTGCCTGCAGAGTGGGTGAAAGTTGAGCAGGAAGGAAGGAGGAGAGAGCGCTCACTTGGATATGACACATCTGTGGCTGTGTATAACTCTTTAATTGTCCACATTTCATGGATGGGTCGCCCGCCCCCAGTGGCACAGCGCAGCAACTGTGCCTGTCAACTCACTCTGACATCCCTGGCTATACTGAAAATTTGTACTGATCTGTACTGATCTGAGAGTTCAGAAGGTGGCAGACACGCGTCAGAGGAATCATGCCTGACACGGAATACAGCAAAGAAGAAGAAATCCTCATTATTATTCTTCCTTTTTCCGCTTTGAGCTCACAACACCAATGTGACCGCCGCCACGATGGTCATGGCGGCAAGGATCCTCACAGAGACTGCATCACACAGGAAAACTATCTGCGTAATACAAACGAAATTCACGTGGGATAATCATAAGAGTTTGTAGATGTGATAGAGAGTGTAAATGACCGACCAAACGCAAAACAACCACCACGATGGCTGAAAACGGACCAAACACGCGAGCGAGCAAGCCCCCCACCCCCACCCCCCACCACAGGTAAGTGACAAATTTATGTTTTGTTTTTTTTACATTTTATTGATTTTCTGGTTCATATACTTTGAAGATAAGATAAAAACATACCCCTGTAGACAAAACGGTGTAAAAAAAAAACCAAACTATGGGTCACCCCCACAGCCTATGGACAAGCAGAGCACTCAGCTGGGGCAATTAGCAGAACAATGAGATGTGTGTATTGAGATCAATAGGCAGCTTCTCTTTGTCTAGCTCTTTCCTGCCAGCATCCTGCTGTTATGTTGACTCAAATGCAGGTGTTCATGACTCCCTTCTCTGTACTGTGATGCAAATGTCCAATGCCTTCCTGCATTTACTGTGATGTTAATGTGCCATTCATGAATTGTCTGTAGTGGGGTATTTAAACTGCATATCGCTCTGTAACTCTCTCTCTCTCTGACCACTGCTTCTGACTACACGCATTCCGTGTCTCCTGACGAGAGCCTCCGGGCCCGCTCCGGCGCGCCTGCACGGCGCTGGAGTGGGTGTTGTGATGGCGGTATGATTAATAAACTCCCTCAAAAACTCTCAGTTCGCTGCTTATTATTTCATGCCGCCACACTGGTGACCCGACGTAGAAAAGAACACGCTGACAATGAACACAGCACCCGGCGGTGATTCTCCAACGACAAGCGAACGCAGCAGCCTGACGCAAATGGACTGCCCTCCCTTCTGCTACAGGGAGACCTCGACGCAGAGCCACCACCAGGCGAACCCTCCGGAGATCATCCACGCTCGGGAAAGCGGCAGAAAGCTTCATGGTGCGTCCTTCGCCTGAGATCTGGACATCCACGCTGGGACCGGCCGCTCTTACAGCTCCTCCGCATACACACGAGAGCGCACGCACCTCGTCCTCTCTCCACGACGGCGACCTCCAGGGCCGACAGAACGCAGCGCGTGGACCTGAACGCACCATGACCCGGCACTAGCGAACTACAGCAACAGCCAAGACAGGGAGGACCATCAGCGCCGACGACGCTGATCTCCATCAAGCTCCCTGACCCTGACTCGCCTCAACAGCGGGACACCCACGCACCGAACCCCCGCGCGCACACCGGGGGGTTACGAGGACGGCGCACCACGCACGGGACAATGACGGCTCCACAGACCGCCATCGTCCTTCACCGCTGCACACAGAACCTTCAGGGCTGCTCACACACCTGAAGCACGCACGCAGCTCACTCACAGGATTTTGTACGGGTCTCAGCCACGGCGCACAAAGGGAATTCAGCCGTCAGCTGTCCCCGAGGGCTTTAGGGCTGCGCGCGCGCACCTAAAGCCAACATGCCAAGTCCCTCATTGCTGCAGCTCCTTTTCTCTCACAGCCGCTACGCAGCCTTGCAGCTCCTGTTTTTCTTCATAGCCGCAAGAGGAGTCAGAGACAAATTTTTCTTTGCACAGCCGCTGTGGACCTCCGCCACGTTCAACGGAACATCCCCTCAACATCGTGGATCCACATGCAATTTTTGCGCTGCCCAGACAACTTCGTTCCCGGGCCGGCACTTGCTACCCTCCCTCCCCTCCCCCCCCCCCCCCCCCGCCGCTTGCACAGAGCTTTCCCTGCTCGCTACCAAAGCCGGACTATCGAGGCCTCAGCTTCCTGCTGAGCCCTCTGGGGGGGAGTGTATGGGTCACCCCCACAGCCTATGGACAAGCAGAGCGCTTAGCTGGGGCAATTAGCAGAACAATGAGATGTGTGTATTGAGATCAATAGGCAGCTTCTCTTTGTCTAGCTCTTTCCTGCCAGTATCCTGCTGTTATGTTGACTCAAATGCAGGTGTTCATGACTCCCTGCTCTGTACTGTGATGCAAATGTCCCATGCCTTCCTGCATTTACTGTGATGTTAATGTGCCATTCATGCATTGTCTGTAGTGGGGTATTTAAACTGCATATCGCTCTGTAACTCTCTCTCTCTCTGACCACTGCTTCTGACTACACGCATTCCGTGTCTCCTGACGAGAGCCTCCGGGCCCACTCCGGTGCACCTGCACGGCGCTGGAGTGGGTGTTGTGATGGCGGTATGATTAATAAACTCCCTCAAAAACTCTCAGTTCGCTGCTTATTATTTCATGCCGCCACAAAACCATTCTTTGTGTAAATGTGTCCAAAGTCCACTTTTGACTGAGTTATGTAATTTAACCCTCATCCTACCAACATATTTTACATACAAATAGTACCAACTGGGGTCCGTTTGGACCCCACACAAAATTTTACTGTTAATTGGATTATTAAGCAATACCAAAGTATTTTTTTCACTTAAAATGTTTTATTTGGTTAAAACAAAGAGTTGTACTTGAAACATGATCCAAAAATCCCGGAATGGGGCTAGTTTGTCGGTTGCCTGCCTTTCAGCACGAGTAGCCCGGTTGTAATGTGTTTTTCAACCAGTGTGCCTTGGTGTGTTCAGGTTTTTGTGGGAAATTATCTAATTTCACTTCTTAATTGGTACAAGAAATGCAAATACTTTGCCATTGTTGTGCATGTGTTCTGTAGGGCCTACAGAATACAATGTTACATGTAGCATGCTACATGCTAGCATGTACTACATGTATGTAGCATGTAGTACATACTACATGCTACATGTAGCATGCTACATGCTAGTATACAATGCTACTTTGCTACAATGGCAAAGTATTTGCATATTTGCATGGCAAAGTCTACCTCGTTGAGCCATCATTCACTGAAATATAACACAAAATTCATACATTTAATATCATTATCATATTTTTCCCTGGGGTCCGATCGGACCCCAATGAAAAATCTGAACTGACAGTACAGAAGAAAACTGTATTTTAAATCAGATTTATTTTTTGTGATTCACAGATGATGACAAAGTCAGAAAGCATGATAGCTGTGATCGATAATATGTCCGTGTTGTGCATAAGAACATATGTGTGGGGTCAATTCGGACCCCACTCGGTAGGATCAGGGTTAAGTAGCTGCCGCGACATTATGCAAATTAGATGCGTAAATTTATTCCTATCTGAAACTTTGGATCATATTCTACATCTTTCTAATTGACAATAAGCCATAATCTCTTGCAACTTTCAAGTTATAGCCTTGGAAATCTGAATTATTTAAGTGACAAAATTTTTTTACCACTCTTGACCACTAGGGGCCTTGACCACCCTTTAACTGTCACAGTCACCATATGGCGACTGGGACAGCTAAAGAGATAATAAAGTATGAGTTCAGTACAACGCCTGCCGTCGCTGTCCTCTTTCCAGACATAACACAATCTTCGCTCGTCTTTTGGGATCAGCATGGAGTATTGATGATGGATTTCCTGGTAAAAGGTACCACAATTACTGGGACTTACTATGGTTTACTGCTGACCAAAGGTGTTCGCAAGACGACGCCCCGGTTTACAACTCACATGTTGCCCAGACCGATACACGGTTCTGCAACTATGAAGCCCTTCCTCACCCCCCCATCTAACCGCACACCATCTGACTTCCACCTCTTTCCAACCAGGAAGTCATTTTGAAGAGCAGGCACTTGCAAGATGATGAAGCACTGATTTCTGAGGTGAAGTCGTGGCTTCTGATCCAACCTCATAAAAATGCAACTTTTTTCCTCATAAATTTGCAACTTTATTCTTGTGAATTTGCAATTTTTTTCCCCTCATAAATTTAAAACTTTATTCTCTCAAATCTGCAAGTTTTTTCCTCATAAATTTGCAATTTTTTTAATTGTAAATTTTTAACTTTTTTCCTCATAAGTTTACAACTTTTTTCTGGTAAATTTGCAAATTTTTCACATATAACTTTGTAACTTTTTTCTCATAAATTTGCAATTTTTTCTCGTGAATTTGTAAAATTTTTTGCTTATAAATTTGCAGCCTTTTAATTGTAAAATTGCAAGTTTTTCCTCATTAATTTGCAACTTTTTTCTCATAAAATTGCAACTTTTTTCCTCATAAATTTGTATTTTTTTCACATAAAATTGCAACTCTTTTCTTGGAAATTTCCAACTTTTTTCTGATAAATTTGCAACTTTTTTGTCATAAAATAGCAACTTTTTCCTCATAAATCTGCAACTTTTTTCCCAGTATACTTGCACCTATTTTCTCGTAAAATTGCAGCTTTTTTCCTCATGAATTTACATTTTTTCCTTGTAAAATTGTAACTTTTTCCCTTGAAATTTTGCAGCTTTTTTCTTCAAAAAACTAACTTTTTTCTCACAAAATAGCAAGTTTTCTTTCATTAATTTGCAGCTCTTTTCTCATAAATCTGCAATTTTTTTCTTGTGAATTTGCAAATTTTTTCCCTTATAAATTTGTAACGTTTTTCTCAAAATTTGCAACTTTTTTCCTTGTAAAATTGCAATTTTTTTTTCTCTTTAACTTGCAATTTTTTTCACGTGAATTTGCAGTTTTTCCCTCATAAATGTGCAGCTTTTTTGTTGGCAATCTGCAACTTTTTTCCTTGTAAATTTGCAATTTTTTTTCTTGCAAATTTGCAACTTTTTTCTTTTAAACTTGCATTTTTTATGTGAATCTGCAATTTTTTTCATTCATAAATGTGCAGCTTTTTTGAAATTTGCAAGTTTTTCCTTGTAAATTTCCATTTTTTTCTTGCAAACATGCAACTTTTTTCCTCATAAATTTGCAACTTTTTTCTTGTAAATTTGCAACTTTATTCCCTGTAAAATTGCATTTTCTAATAAAATTGCAGCATTATCTCATGAAATGGCAACTGTTGTCCTCATAAATTTGCAACTTTTTTTTAAATTTACAATTTTTTTCTTGCAAACATGCAACTTTTTCCTTATAAATTTGTAACTTTTTTTCTTGTAATTTTGCAACTTTATTCCCTGTAAAATTACATTTTCTAATAAAATTGCAACATTTTCTCGTGAAATGGCAACTGTTGTCCTCATAAATCTGCAACTTTTTTCTTTGAAAATTAGCATTTTTTTTTCTTGCAAACATGCAACTTTCTTCCTCATGAATTTGCAACTTTTTTCTTGTAAATTTGCAACTTTATTCCTTGTAAAATTGCATTTTCTAATAAAATTGCAGCATTATCTCATGAAATGGCAACTGTTGTCCTCATAAATTTGCAACTTTTTTTTGTAACTTTACAATTTTTTTTCTTGCAAACATGCAACTTTTTCCTTATAAATTTGTAACTTTTTTTCTTGTGAATTTGCAACTTTATTCCCTGTAAAATTGCATTTTCTCATAAACTTGTCGCATTTTCTCATGAAATGGCAACTTTTGTCCTCATAGATTTGCAACTTTTTTCTACAGGAGGGATCTGCACAGCTGCATAACGCGATGGCAGAAGTGTGTGAGCCTTGGTGAGAGCCACGCAGAGAAAGACTGATATCTGTGACCGGTTTGGTTCCTCTCCGTCCATGGGAGGCGAGTCAGGGGAAATCTTTCATGAACAGCCTCCTGTAGGTGCATGTGTTATTGTGTTATAAAGACTTTATGACTGAAAAAGTGGTTTATATAGTCCAAATAAAAGAGAATTGTTACATAAAAGACATTTTTATCTGTGTAGGTGTCAGTTGTGCCAGCGGCAGCAGCAGCTCTCCTGTATGTTGCTCTTCTGGGACTCCTGCTGGATTCCTCTCACGGCTGTTTGAAACACTCGGACACTTCACTGCTCCCAGCGTGGACGAGGTGATGCTCTGAATAAATCAGCAGGATTTTGGACACACCGGTGGTGTGGTTGGTGGGGCCGGTCAGGAGCCAGGAGGCCCCTCTCACACCGAGGACATGTTTAACGTGCTCTCTGTGCTTCAGCTGGACGGACGTCAGACATCAGTCCTCAGAGACGGAGAGGACGGCTGCTGCCGGTCTGTGGACGTGATTGTTGACCCCTCTGGAGTGTCTGTGGAGAGTTTCCGCTCCCCGCCCTCACTGCTGCTGCCTCACACGGCCATGCGACGATAAAAATCAGCATCAGTACACCACACAGCAGACTGTGATTAACGGAGGATTATGGGGACGTGTGGAAGTCCCTCATGGGCAGTTTCATCACGTTGGGTTTGATTTAAGAGTCCCTGTTCAGCACTTCTTCCACCCCAGACAGCATGTCCATGTGGGCCACACCACACGTTAAACCTGGGCTGTCTCATGGGTCCATATGGGTTTGTTCATGGATTCCATGTTGGCCACATCTGTATTTGCCCACATGGACTTTACCTGTTTACCTATTTTCAACTTATTATGCCTCGGTGCAGGAGGCATACGGTAGTCTATAGATGTGTCTGGGGGCTGGCCGGATGGCTGGCTGGCCGGCTAACTGGTCGACTGACTGGTTAGCAGGCCAACTGGCCGGCCAGTGGGGCGGATGCTGTACCTCTCGGCCTCCATTCCGGACAATAAAATCTCTTACTCCAGCATTTTTCATGATCCTAATTTTATTCTTGTGCGTCTATATTTTTATGCCTTGGCACAAAGGCAGCGTGGGCGTACAGTAATCACTCCATGTGTCTGTCTGTCTGTCTGTTAGCAGCTTTTCAGCTCGCCCGCTCAAAATCAACTGGAACTAAAGGCTTGGATCATTGCATCGCCATATTTCCTCCACTTTTAATTTGCCACAATTTCCAGATAAGGTTTTGTTTTCAAAATAAACACAAGTTTAACTCACCTTTACCACCAACGCAGCTGTGAAAAAAAAAAAAAAAACTCTTGTAATAGCTTTTCTGGGCCACTAGAAGTGGCAGTGTGACTTTCTACAGCCCCCATGCTACAATGCCACGGGCGCTGAGGCATCAGCACCTTGGTGCTTTCTTCTTGTAAATTTGTGACTTTTTCCTTAATTTGATCATTTTTTCTTAAAAAATTTGAAACGTTCTCATAAATTTCCAAGTTCTTTTCATAAATTTGCAACTTTGTTATCATTAATTTGTTAGCTTTTCTTGTAAAATTGTGACTTTTTTTTGCACTTTTGCAAACTTTTTCTTGTAATTTTGGAACTTTTTCTAATTTGCAACTTTTTTACTATAATCTTGCAACTTTTTCTTCATAATTTGTTACTTTTTTCTTTGTAAATTTGCTATTTTCTTGTAAATTTGTGACATTTTTCTTGTAAATTTGTAACTTTCTGTAAATTTTCAACTTTGTTTACTGTAAACTTACAACTTTTTCTGATAAATTTCAATTTATTTACTCAAATATTTACTACATTTTCCTTAATTTGAAACTTTTTGTAATTTTTCCTCATAAATTTGTGACTTTTTTCTTTAAATTTGTTAAATTTTCTTGTAAGTTTGCAACTCTTTTCAAGTAATATTACAGTTTTTTTCTTGTAAATTTGCAACTTTTTTCTCCTAAATTTTAACTTTTTCTCATAAATGTGTGAATTTCTTTTTATAAATTAGTGACATTTTTCCTCATAAATTTACTGCAATTTTTTTTGTAAATTTGTCACTTTTTCTTATAAATATTGACATTTTTTGTCATAAATTTCTGACGTTTGTGCATGATGTTGCCTCTGGCACCAGTGTGACTGACAGCTTCTCCCCCATGTTAGGTCCATGTGGCGCCCTGCTGGATTTAAAGCAGCTGAACAGTTCATCATCTCTCCTGTACCACAGGTAAAGTCCATGTGGGCAACGACAGATGGGGCCAACATGGAAGCTGCGGACAATCCCGCATGGACCATAAGACAGCTCATGTGGGCCTGCTGGCCGGCTGGTGACTCGGCTCTCGGAGGCTTTCATGGCGTGTGTGCGGCGTGACTGGCTCAGAACACCTCTGGGTGGAGTTACTGCAGCATTTTAGCCACAGCAAAGGAGCCTCCGTCAAACAGGCGGTTTTAGACCCTACTGCTTTAAATGCTAATTAGCCCCAGTCAGCAGGTGATTTATTTTTCAACAAAGGGGATGGGGTCTATTCACAAATTAAGCATGAGATGCAAATGTGTAGATGTAAATTAGGTACAAATTTGCAAGAAAAAAGGTGCAAAAATACGACAAAAGATGCCAGTTTAACCTGTTGCACTTCTGTGTACCGCGGGTGGGCATGTCTCTGCGTCCTAGGATGCACGAGGGCGTCCTAGTAAGCATGTTGTGTGTCCTAGGAGGCACTGAAAAAAAAAATACACCTGCATTTCCGTTCTTCCACTACAGACACAGCCGCGAACAGAAAGCCAAAGGAGTGCTTTGATTGGTTTAGATGTGATTGACCTCTCATTCAACTAATAAGAGCCTTGAATTGGGTTTCTGAAACCTTGAAGAACCAATGACTGAAAACCTAGCAAGACGGACCCGCCTACCAACGGCTGCGAATGCAGCCAGCCAATTGAAGCAGAGAAGTTCGAAAGCTGTTTTGTGTAAGGCTGGGTGACACACAGGCGTTCGCCAGTCTTTTTTTCTAACTACTGTTCTTATTCGTTTTGAAAAATCATTCGCCAAAACCGCAATCATGGAAGCGCAAAACCGCAATAATGGAATTATGGTTTGACCGGTATGGTCAATATATCGGATATGGTTGTACCGGTCTGTTGTGGTGAAGAGGGAGCTGAGTTCTATGCAAAGCTGTCGATTTACCAGTCAATCTATGTTCCTACTCTCACCTATGGTCACGAGCTTTGGGTAATGACCGAAAGAACGAGATCGCGGATACAAGCGGCTGAAATGAGCTTTCTCCGTAGGATTGCTGGACTCACCCTCAGAGATAGGGTGAGGAGCTCAGTCATCCAGGAGAGGCTCAGAGTAGAACCGCTGCTCCTCCACATTGAAAGGAGTCAGTTGAGGTGGTATGGGCATCTGATCAGGATGCCTCCTGGACGCCTCCCACTTGAGGTGTTTCAGGCACGTCCCACTGGGAGGAGACCCCGGGGCAGACCCAGGACTCGCTGGAGAGACTATGTCTCCCAGCTGGTCTGGGAATGCCTTGGTATCCTCTCTGAAGAGCTGGAGCAGGTGGCTGGAGAGAGGGAAGTCTGGACGTCTCTGCTTGAACTGCTGCCTCTGCGATCTGGACCTTCGGAAAAGCGATAGAAGATGGATGGATGGAAAAAATTCAGATTTTGGGGTTAAAAAAAAAGTTGCAAATTTATGAGAAAAAAATGAAAATTTACAAGAAAGTAGCCACAAATCTGAGAGAAAACGGCTGAAAATTTATGAGAAAAAAATTGCAATTTTAAACAAAAAGTTGAACATGCATGTTTTGGGTTTTTTTGCATTTCTGGTTAGAATTGGTGGTTCAAAGTCATTTTATTCACATGCAAATTCACATGCATGTGCATGTTTACACTGAGTTAACATGTAACCACTCTGTTTGGTGTGAATGCACCTTCAGAGGGTTCCTGTGCTGAGATAAAACATCGTAAAACATCGTGACATGAATTTACCAGATAAACTGCTCGTTAAAGGCCCTGCCACACCGAGACGATTTAGGCAGTGTATGCCCACAATTCCAAAATTTGGCAAAAATGCTGACGTATATCATAAGTTTTGGGTAAGTTTTGTATAAGTTAAGAACCAGCAGAAGCACACTGGTGTACATCGTAGTACGGCGAGGTCTTGGAAAGACTTTGAGCGTGCACAAAAATGTTTGAAGTATGCAGCAGGATCGTATGTCCCTCGTATGCCGGCCATAAGTTATGTGTAAGTTTTGCAATTGTTGATACATGTTACTTGTTAATCATAAGTTGAAATGCGTCGAGGTCATATCTAACACACCCAAAACCTAAGAGGAACGTGTTTTGAACCGATATGTGACTCATCTCCAACGCATATTGACGTACAGTACGTAAACGTATTTGACGTTTTCCTTGATTATTTTCATGCCAATTTGCTAACCTTTTCTTGTTTGTTGTCGCACGTCTGAGCTTCTGTCCTCAGCGCTCAGACTCCCTTTGGAGTTTTGAGCGTTGTTCTGTTCATTGTTATTTTCCTGTCAGTTCTGTTACGTGGTTTTTGTGATACGAGCCCCTTTCCTCCATTCCAGGCACAGCCACCTTTCACTCGTAGCTTGTTTTCAGTCCATCAGCTGCGAGTAATTGTGGTTTTTTGCTCCTGCTATTTCTCCCCTCTCAGCTGTGAGTGATTTTTGGTATGAGGTCACTGCCCCCTCCTGGCCGCACCTTGTTACTCCTCCTTTCTCTCCGGTGTGTTTAAGCTCTGCTTTTTCTCGGTGTGCTGCTGCACCATTTGTCGTCTTCCATCATTGTCTACGTTGCATCTGATGTGTGATTACCTCCAGATCTTCTCCTGCGTCCGCTGGGCGATGTCGGCTCAGGGGCGCCATCTGTAAGTTTACCCTTTATTCATATTTTGTATTTTGCACAGTTTGGACTTTGTTCTTTCTTCTATTAAACGTCACGAGCGTATCCAGCGCCTGAGTCTGTCTCCCTGCCCCGTAGAGGCTCGTACACCACAGGCTGCAACTTTTTCAAGTAATTATATTATTTTTTCTTGTAAATTTACAACTTTCTCATAAATTTTCCCATTTTTCTCATAAATTTGTGACTTTTTTTCTCATAATTTTACTATTTTTTGTTAATTTTTGACTGTCATAAATTTTCACATTTCTCACAAATTTGTGACTTTTGTCTGATAATTTCAGTTTTCTTTATAAATTTTGACTTTTTTCTCATAAATTTTCACATTTTTCTCATAAATTTATGACTTTTCATAAATTTGTGACTTTTTCTGATAATTTCATTATTTTTTTTATAAGTTTTGACTTTTTTCACATAAATTTCTCACTTTTTCTGATAAATTCAGTTTTTTATAAACTAACTTTTCTCATAAATTTTTAAATTTTTCTCAAATTTATGACTTTTTCTTGTAAATTTGTGACTTGTTTCTCATATTACTACTATTTTTTGTTAATCTTTGACTTTTTCTCATAAATTTTCAAATTTTTCTAATAAATGTATGACTTTTTTCATAAATTTGTGACTGTAATAATTTCATTATTTATTTTATAGATTTTGACTTTTTTCTCATAAACTTCAGATTTTTTTTCTCATAAATTTGTCACTTTTTCTGATAAATTCAGTTTTTTTATAAAATGACTTCTCATAAATTTGTGACTTTTTTCCTAATAATTTCATTTTTTTTTATAGATTTTGACTTTTTTGTCATGAATGTGTGACTTTTTTCATAAATTTGACTTTTTGTGATAATTTCATTATTTATTTTATAGATTTTGACTTTTTTCTCGTAAACTTCAGATTTTTTTCTCATAAATTTGTCACTTTTTCTGATAAATTCAGGTTTTTTTATAAATTGACTTCTCATAAATTTGTGACTTTTTTCCTGATAATTTCATTTTTTTATAGATTTTGACTTTTTCTCATAAATGTTCAGATTTTTTTTCTCATAAATTTGTGACTTTTTTCTGATAATTTCATTTTTTTTTATAGATTTTGACTTTTTTGTCATAAATGTGTGACTTTTTCTTGTCATTTTGCCTCTGGTGCCAGTGTTGCTGAAACCTGCTCACCCATGCTAAACCCATGTGGGTCCCAGTTACCTGCCACAGGTAAAGTCCATGTGGGCAAACAGATGGGGCCAGCATGGAACCCGCAGACAAACCCACATGGACCCACTGGACAGCCCAGGAGAACCTATCGGGGGCCCATCTGGACACGCTGGCGTGGATGTTCACCATAAAGGATGTTACTGATGAACGTCAGTGACATCACGGCTGTGCTTCCTTTGCCTGAGAACAGCCAGACACACATTAAAGTTTGTCAGTAAGATCCGAGGTTCCTGAGTCACTGTTGAAAGGCTTCTATTTATCTGAGGTGAAAACGTCAGTTTGTGGTTGTTGTGTTTTTAAATTATTTCCTGCACTCTTAAATGAACAAAAGAACAAAGAAGTTCTATCTCGCACAGGTTCATTTTGTCGTGTCAATGACAAAACTGATCTTGTTCTTCTATTCTAAGACAAAGAGAAGTCTCACACCTCTGACATTTTTTCGACTGTCATCTCAGAATCAGAATCAGGTTTATTGCCATTGTTCATGTAGTACACAAACTAGGAATTTGTCTCGGTACAATGCTGCAACATTAAACATGATAAGATAAAAGAAATAAACTATACATGTAATAAAGTGTAGGATAAGATTAAGTGATACTGGTCAACAGTTAAAATATATATTAGCCAGCAGCAGATACTGTGGAGAACTATATAGTGCAGTCGGTAATACAGGAAGAAAACAGTGATGATTGACATGAGTCTGGTTGAGCTGCTGTACATGGTGCACGAGAGTCACTTAGTGTTCAGCAGTCTGATGGCAGAGGGGAAGAAGCTGTTCATGTGACGGGAGGTTTTAGTCTGGATGGACCGAAGTCTTCTACCAGAGGGGAGGGGGGCAAACAGTACGTGACCAGGGTGTGAGGGATCGGCTATGATCCGGCCAGCACGCCTCCGGGTCCTGGAGATGTACAGATCCAGGAGAGATGGGAGCTTGCAGCCGATCACCTTCTCAGCAGTGCGCACGACGCGCTGCAGCCTTAGTCTGTCCCTGGCAGTGGCTCCTGCGTACCACACAGTTATGGAGGAGGTGAGGATGGACTCGATGATGGCTGTGTAGAACTGCACTAACATCTTGGTGGGTAGCTTGAGCTTCCTCAGCTGAGGAAGCTCAAGCTACTCTTTCCTCTTCCTCAGCATAGAGGAAACTCTCGGCGCCACACCAGTCGGCTGCCTTTTGCAACAGCGGCTCGATTCCGAGTTTTTTTTTCCCTTCCTCTCTCTTTTGATCACTTTTTTTTTTTTTCACCCCACTTATATCACGGACACACAGATCGTCCCAAATGTCTCCTGAGCCGGTGGACGGAGCCACTGTTTATAGCAGGATTCGATACAACAGGGAAGAGCTGCTAGCATTTAACCGCCACCCGGTCCCACTGGAAAAACTCGACATACCGAGAGAACTGAGGCGAAAACGCCGCGGCTGCCGGGCTGGAGTAAGGCGGAGGACAAAAAACATAAGGTACAGACCCTCCCTTCCATCTGTTGTCATGGGAAATGTACGGTCGATACTGGGAAAGTTAGATGAGCTAGCGGCTATCTCCCGTTATGATAGCACTTACCGGGAGTGCTCTCTCCTTTTGTTCACCGTGCACCGTGGCTGCACGGTGGCGCAGTGGTTAGCACTGCGGCAGCACAGTTTACCCTTGGCCAGGGGATTGTGGGGATCGTGGGATCGTGGGTTCGATCCCAGCCCCCGACCAACAGTGATCTGTGTGGAGTTTGCATGTTCTCCCCGTGTTGCGTGGGTTTACTCCGGGATTTCTCCGGTTTCCTCCCACATGCCAAAAACATGCATGTTAGGTTAATTGGCTGTTCTAAATTGTCCCTAGATATTTGTTTCCTATAGGCCCTTAGAATAGAGGGTTAGTATTAATGAAAGCGCTTTGAGTGGTCTTTGTGACTAGAAAAGCGCTATATAAGTGCAGGTTAGTTAGTTAGTTAGTTACTGAGACGTGGCTAACTGAACTAGCAGCAGATGCTAACATTGAGCTGGAGGGTTTTCACATGATACGAGCTGACCGAACACCAGAGAGTGGCAAAACTAGGGGCGGTGGAGTGATAATGTATGTTAACAACAACTGGTGCAGACCGGGACATATCACTGTTAAACAACGACACTGCAGCAAAGACATTGAGTTGCTAGCTGTTAGCATGAGGCCTACATATCTCCCGAGAGAACACTCACACGTGATCTGCATTGTTGTTTATGCAAATCCGACGGCGAACGCTGGGACAGCGCGTGACGTCATCCATTCAGTAACCAGCAGGCTGCAGACAGAACACCCAGATGCTCTTCTCCTCATCTCAGGCGATTTCAACCACGTTTCACTGTCTCCCATTCTGCCCACTTTCACCCAGTATGTCACATGCCACACTAGAGACAATAAAACACTGGATTTGTTCTACGCAAACACTAAAGAGGCGTACACCTCATCACAACTCCCCCCACTCGGGAGATCGGATCACAACTTGGTTCATCTCCGACCGGTGTACAAACCCCTAGTGCACAGACAACCTCCGGCCATGCACACTGTGGAGTTATGGTCTGAGGAGACAATGGACACTCTAAAGGACTGTTTTGAAGCCACTGCCTGGAAGCAGCTCTGCGATCCACATGGTGAGGACATCGATGGCCTCATTCACACCTTCACAGGCTACCTCAGCTTCTGTGTGGACAAATCCGTTCCCACCAAGACCATACGGCGTCACTCAAACAACAAACCCTGGATCAACCCTGAGATAAAAACACTTCTGAGAGAGAAGAAGAGGATCTTCAGGTCGGGGAACAGGGAGATGCTGAAGTCCGTACAGAGGGAGCTGAGGAGAAAGATCAGAGAAGGCAAGGACAGCTTCAGGAAGAAGATGGAGGACAAGCTGCAACAGAGCGACATCAGCGGGGTCTGGAGAAACCTCAAAACCATCTCGGGGCTCCAGAATACCTCCCCCCAGGCCACGGGGGGCAGGGAGTGGGCGAACAACCTGAATCTGTTTTTCAATAGATTTGACCAACCGCCCTCCCCCCTGTCTGCACAACAACCACTGCTGCCTCTAAGAAATCAAGTCCTGCTACCCACTCCCCACTCCACCGACACCCCCCCCCCACTCCCAACACACAGCCCCCCATCCTGACCCTGACCAAGACCCAGGTGAGGACGGAGCTGAGGAAGATCAAGGCGAGGAAGGCGTCGGGACCGGACGGCATCAGCGCAAAGCTCCTCAAGTCCTGTGCAGACCAGCTGTGTGGGATTGTGACATATATCTTCAACATGAGCCTGAAACTGGGGAGGGTACCACAGCTGTGGAAAACATCTTGTGTGGTACCTGTACCAAAAACTTCCCACCCCAAAGACCTGAACAGCTTCAGACCGGTGGCCTTGACGTCCCACTTGATGAAGACCCTGCAGAGACTGCTCCTTGCTCATCTCCGCCCCCTGGTGGAACCAGCGATGGATCCACTCCAGTTCGCCTACCAGCATGGCATTGGGGTGGAGGATGCGGTGATCTTCCTCCTTCACCGTTCTCTGTCCCACCTGGAGAAGCCCGGGAATATGGTGAGGATCATGTTCTTTGACTTCTCCAGTGCTTTCAACACCATCCAACCGATTATTTATTTATTTATTTATTTAGCGAATGCAAAGTCCTTAAGCCAAGCAGTTGCCTCCTGGTTTGCTGTATGGAGGGTGTGTAATCCTCCTTCCAGTCTTTGGAGCGGGCAAGCCTCTATGATGTGTTCCATAGTTTGCTCCTCTCCACATGCGCACAGTGGGCTAGGGCTACTGCCCCATCTGTGAAGGCTGGCCAAGCAGGGGCCATGTCCAGTCCTGAAGCGATTGAGTGTAGACCACTGTCTCCTTGGGAGGTAATGGATCAGCG
The DNA here is from genome assembly GCA_020510985.1 of Pholidichthys leucotaenia. Taxonomy (NCBI): domain Eukaryota; kingdom Metazoa; phylum Chordata; class Actinopteri; order Cichliformes; family Pholidichthyidae; genus Pholidichthys; species Pholidichthys leucotaenia. The sequence goes on along the minus strand of CM035839.1, from coordinate 6,577,487 downwards.
TTCTCGTCGCGCCCTCCGCCAGTACCCGGGCTTGCCTGGGGAAGCTAATGATCCTACCAGCAGACTAAATTCAAAGAGACGACGCCTCTGTGCCAAGTCAAAGAAGAATCCTAGTCACAGTCCTAAAGCCGAAAGCATCCAACCGATGATCCTGAAGGACAAGCTGCTGCGCGCAGGGGTGGACCAGCACCTGTCATCATGGATCCTGGACTACCTCACGAACCGGCCTCAGTTTGTGAGAACCCGGGACTGTGTTTCCGACACGATCATCAGTAGCACGGGGGCCCCCCAGGGAACGGTGCTGGCTCCCTTCCTGTTCACTCTTTATACTGCGGACTTCTCACACAACACAACACATTGCCATCTACAGAAGTTCTCTGATGACTCTGCGATCGTTGGTCTCATCTCCAGCGGAGATGAAGCTGAGTACAGAGGGCTTATCCAGGACTTTGTGGACTGGTGCCATCGGAACTGCCTCCAGATCAACGCGAGGAAAACTAAGGAGCTGGTGGTGGACTGCCGCAGGCATGGGCAGCCCCTCACAGCACCAGTAAATATACAGGGAACAGACATCGAGATGGTGACATCCTACAAGTACCTGGGTATTCATCTGAACAATAAACTAGACTGGTCACACAATACTGACGCACTCTACAAGAAGGGACAGCGCAGGCTGTTCCTGCTGAGGAGACTCAGGTCTTTTGGTGTACAAGGGGCGCTGCTGAAGTCATTCTATGACACGGTGGTGGCATCAGCCATCACTTTTGGAGTGGTCTGCTGGGGCAGTGGCATTACTGCAGCCGATAGGAAGAGACTGAACAAACTGATTAAGAAAGCTAGCTCTGTCCTGGGGCAACGCCTTGATCCGATGGAGGAGATAGGAGAGAGAAGGACGGTGGCTAAACTGTCATCTCTGCTGGAGTCCGAGTTCCACCCTATGCAGGACATACTGGATGCACTGAGGAGCTCATTTAGCAGCAGACTACATCATCCCAGGTGCACAACCGAGAGGTTTCGTAGGTCCTTCCTACCAACGGCTGTCAGACTGTACAACCTAAGCAGGGCTGCTCGCAGAGATAGCAAAAAGACGTAACAAACTAATAGTTTTTTGAATGCAAAAGATGCAATAGACTTACACAATGGTCCTCTCCGGCATACAACTAGGAACATACCGGTCGCTATGGAGGGTGAGAATATGTATGGGCACATAATCATACCATGTAGGATAACTAAATAGACGGTTATGCTGTTTCATCCCACCTAGCAACAATGCTCTGCACTGTGTGTGTTTATATATTTACATATTTATTCCATCTAGCTACAATGCTCTGCACTGGGTGTGTTTATATTTATATATCTATATATTTATTCCATCTAGCTACATTGCTCCGCACTGTGTGTGTTTATATACTTGCATATTTATTCCACCTAACTGCAATGCTCCGTACTGTGGGTGTTTATATATTTACATATTTATTCCATCCAGCTACAATGCTCTGCACTGTGTGTCTGTGTGTGTGTGTGTGTATATATATATATTTTATAGTAATATGTACATATGTATATTAGCTGCTCTTGCTTGCTTGTTTTTTGTTTTTTTTTTTGCCTTCTGATTGTTGCTCTGAGTGTTGCTATCCCTGTGCTGTTGCAATCCTGGAATTTCCCCGTTGTGGGACTAATAAAGGCTTATCTTATCTTATCTTATCTTATCTTATCTTATCTTATCTTGGTGGGTAGCTTGAGCTTCCTCAGCTGCCGCAGGAAGAACATCCTCTGCTGGGCTTTTTTGATGAGTGAGCTGATGGTCGGCTCCCATTTGAGGTCCCTGGTGATGGTAGTGCCTAGGAAGCGGAAGGAATCAGCAGTGGTGATGGGAGAGCCTGAGAGGGTGAGGGGGGGCAGAGGAGTAGTGACTTTCCTGAAGTCCACAATCATCTCCACTGTCTTCAGAGCGTTCAGCTGCAGGTTGTTATTGCTGCACCAGGATGCCAGCTGGGCCACCTCTCTCCTGTAGGCGGACTCGTCGCCGTTGGAGATGAGCCCGATGAGGGTGGTGTCGTCCCCAAACTTGATCAACTTGACAGACTGGTGGCTGGAGGTGCAGGAGTTGGTGTAAAGGCAGAAGAGTAGGGGGGAAAGTACACAGCCCTGGGGTGATCCGGTGCTGATGCTAGTATAGTCTGAGACAGTCTTTCCCAGCCGCACATGCTGCCTCCGGTCCGTTAGGAAGTCGATGATCCACCTGCAGAGGGAGTCAGGCACGTTGAGCAGGGACAGCTTGTCCCGGAGCAGAATGCCTTTGAAGTGGCAACTGTTGCATTAGTTTAAGGTATTGCATTTCACAGTTCTGCAGTTATACAGAACTGTGAAATGGAACCTGTGACTTTATTATGCTTCTAAAGACAGGGCAAATTTCAGGTTGTGAAGTTGAAGGGTAGAGGTGGTCATAATGTTTTAGGCCTTTTCTTCCTGCATTACCGACTGCACTATATAGTTCTCCACAGTATCTGCTGCTGGCTAATATATATTTTAACTGTTGACCAGTATCACTTAATCTTATCCTACACTTTATTACATGTATAGTTTATTTTTCTTATCTTAGCATGTTTAATGTTGCAGCATTGTACCGAGACAAATTCCTAGTTCGTGTACTACATGAACAATGGCAATAAACCTGATTCTGATTCTGATTCTGATGGTGTTGAATGCGGAGCTGAAGTCCACAAACAGGATCCTGGCGTAGGTTCCCGGGGAGTCCAGGTGCTGCAGGATGGAGTGGAGGGCCAGGTTGACTGCGTCGTCTACAGACCTGTTGGCTCGGTAGGCAAACTGCAGCGGGTCCAGGAGAGGGGTGGTGATGGACTTGAGGTGGGACAGGACCAGGCGCTCAAAGGACTTCATGACTACAGAGGTGAGCGCTACAGGTCTGTAGTCATTAAGTCCAGTGATCTGTGGCTTCTTGGGGACAGGGATGATGGTGGAGGATTTGAGGCAGGACGGCACGTGGCATAACTTAAGGGAGGTGTTAAAAATGTCTGTGAAGACAGGAGCCAGCTGTTTCGCACAGAGTCTCAGGGTGGAGGGAGACACGCCGTCTGGGCCGGGGGCCTTGCGCGGGTTCAGTCTGGAGAACTGTTTGAGCACATCCTGCTCACTGATGATAAGGGGAGGGGGGGAGGAGGGGGGGGTGCCTTAAATGAAGTAGGGAATGTGGAGGCTGTGGAGCTGGAGGGAGGGGGGGAGTTGGACACAGATGACGAGGTGTCAAAACGGGCATAGTGTTGGGACAGTCTCTGACAAAGGGCTTTGTCATCCTGACCTTTAGGAGCCTGAGGTCGATAGTTGGTGATTTGCCTCAGTCCTCTCCACACGGAAGCCGAATCATTAGCAGTGAACTGCTGCTGGAGTCTCTCTGAGTATAGAGATTTAGCCCTCTTCAGGGCTAAATCTGCAGTCTTCTTCAGGAAGCTTCATCTGAAATCTGTGACATGTAACATCAGCTGTTTTATGTCTGTTTTTCCACATGATTTACATGGTATTTCATAAACTACATTGCATTTTTTGTTTGGCTGGAACATATTTTGTCCTTGGGATGAAACAAAAGCTGCTGCACTTTTGTTTATTCTGTGTTTTTTCATGATTCTTTGTATGGGTTCAGTTATTCCCCACATGTATGGCAGGCTCACTACGTTTTTGTTGTTTTCTGCTTTTGCTGTGTGGTTTTTCCTTTTTACCTCCACCAAAGAAGTAATGTAATCGGGGTGGTTTGTCTGTTTGTCCGTCCGTCTGTCTTTGAGCAGGATTACACAAAAACTACTGGACAGATTTTGATGAAATTTTCACCAGACATAGCCCTTGGGCCAAGGATGAACCCATTGAATTTTGGTGTTGATCTGAGACTGCATGCCGCCACCAAGGACCTTGTTTGTATTTGTGCAGCAGGATTACTTAAAAACTGCTGGATGGATTTGGATGAAATTTTCACCTGAGGAGGTCCTTTGGGCTAAATGATGATCATGATCCTTTATTGCCATTTCCATGTAAACACAAAAATCAAATGCTGTTTCTACAGCAAAACCACTCAAAATTTAAAAACGAAAACCTAGCTAAAGAGGAGCCCATAACATTTTGGTGATTATCCAAGAACGCATACCTCCACCAAGGCTCTTATCTTCTCACACTGGTTGCAAAAATCCTCCAAAACAAACCCATTACATTTTAGAGGTGATCCATGAGGGACAGAAGGAGCCTTGGCGGACGTATGTGCTCTCTGAGTGCTTTTCTAGTTTTGGTTCTTGGTCTTTGTTTTGGACTTGATGTTTTCCTTTGTTTATTGACAGTCCATGAGTGTGTGTGGTGTATGCCATCCTTCCTTCTGTCTGAGCTCTTCAGCTGTGATGATGGTAGTCTCTTCATGTAATGTCCTGCCAGCTGACAGTCTGTGTGCTGTGGGATGTTCAGATGTCCAGAGTAGGTATTGGTCTGTGTGCGTTACTTTTCTGTATATTGTGATTTTGATGCTGCCATTGTCCTTTATGAACTACCATGCAAATCATGTGGAAAAACATACATAGGAGAAACAGGGAGGATGTTTGCTCCACAGAAAAGGGACACCAAAAATGTGAAAAAGAGCAGGGTGCCAGCTGGCCCAAAGAAGCAACTGAAATCAGGACGCAAGCGCACAACACCATGAACAGAGATGATGGAGCCTTCATGCTCTCACACACCTGGGACTCTCTCCTCCAGAGATCATCGCACGGTGGGGGGGCGTGACCCACCGGGCAGATCTGTCACATCTGTTAGGACGGTCACGCCTACGGAAAGGATAAAACAGCTGATATGTCACGGACGTCGGATGACGTTTTCTGAAGAAGACTGCAGGTGACAGTCGAAACATGTCAGAGGTATGAGACACCTCTTTGCTTTGTCTTAACAGAAGAACAAGATCAGTTTTAAAGAGAAGTTCTTACTGACTCTCTTTGATGAAGAACGAGGACATGGATGTGACATTTTAACCCCTTGCACTCTGGTCAGTTTCCCTAAAAACGCCAAAAAATAACGTACCCAAAGTAAATCAAAAGCTGTTCTTCAACCCTTTGCAGCATCTTCATGGGGTTGGTCTCATTTAAAAGAAAACACTTTGAATTTTTTGGCAAAACAGTCATAATCTCTCTAAGTGCTCCGACCACTGAGTAACAGTCATCTAAACATACTGAACTTGAAGAAAATACATTTGGCCTGGGTGTTTTTTTGGATACAAATGCTTGCAAATAACACACAACTGTCAGATCCGGGCTGGAAAATGCAACAGAAATGTAGAACCAAGTGTTATCCAGCTGAGGTCAAAATTTTGTAACAATACCCCAAAAAATGAATATATTACACAGCTTTTTTCTTAGGTTGTTCCCAGGCGTTTTTGAACTGTGCCAAATGGCACAGTTTGGAAAAATGTCTGTAACTTTTGAATGATTCAATATAGAAGCTTCATCTTGGGCTCTAATGAAAGGTGAAGGGCTGTGTGTGTGTGTGTGTGGGGGGGGGGTGTTTATTCATTCATGAATGAATGAATGAACAAACAAGCCCCCACACACAAAGAAGCATGCCACGTAAAAAATGTGTGGCTTTTTTTTTTTTTTACAAGAAAAAAATAACCTACAGTGCAATAAAAATTATACTAAAATATCTGTAATGTAGAAGATAACAACTTCCCCCCACCCCCCGCTACAGAGGACGGACATCATCCATCGACACATGTTGTACTAAAATATCTGCAATAATATCTGCAATCCACTACAGAAGAGTAGCGGGGAGGGGGGGGGGGTCACGTCCGGACCGGACCAGAGCGGTCCGGGTCCGTCATGTTGCGATGACGCACAGTTGTAATTTACCGATCGGTCATAAGTCATGTGGATTACAATTTTCAGAGATAAAGAATAATTTAGCTTATAACACTTACCTGTCCACAACAGCAAAGTCGCTGGCGAACTTCTCTTCCTCATTGTCAGACGAACATGACGCTGGTCCGCTTGTTACGGACTCGTGGTTCTGGTCACGCGACCTGGTCAAACCATAATTCCATTATTGCGGTTTTGCGCTTCCATGATTGCGGTTTTGGCGAACGATTTTTCAAAACAAATAAGAACAGTAGTAAGAAAAAAACACTGGCGAACGCGTGTGTGTCACCCAGCCTTACACAAAACAGATTTTATGCAAGGGATGCATGCTTTCGAACTTCTGCGCTTCAATTGGCTGGCTGTATTCGCAGTCATTGGTAGGCGGGTCCTTCTTGCTAGGTTTTCAGTCATTGGTTCTTCAAGGTTTCAGAAACCTAATTCAAGGCTCTTAGTCGAATGAGAGGTCAGTCAAATCTAAACCAATCAAAGCACTCCTTTGGCTTTCTGTTCGCGGCTGTGTCTGTAGTGGAAGAACGGAAATGCAGGGTTTTTTTTCTCAGTGCGCACTAGGACACACAGTGTGCGTTCTAGGGCGCCCTCGTGCGCCCTAGAACGCAGAGACGTGACCGTCCGCGGTACACCAGTTTGCAAGAGGTTAACATTAAGCAGCTGCTGCTGTACAAATCTGAGACTCTTAATATCCAGCCAGCATGTCCATGTGGGCCCCATCAACGCTTAAATCGGGGCTGTCTTCAGAGTCCATGTGGGTTTGTCTGCAGGTTCCATGTTGGCCCATCTGTGTTTGCCCTCCTGAACTTTAACTCTTTACCAGTTTTCAATGCATTTTCTCAGAAATCTGCTGTTTTCTTGTAAATTTGTGACTTTTTCCTCATAAATATGATACATTTACCGTGAAAATTAGAAATGTTCTCAAATTTTCAATGTTTTTATAGTGTAAATTTGCAATTTTTTCTTATAAATATGTTTTTTTTCCTTGTAAAATTATGACTTTTTTCTGTGCAAATTTGTTAAGTTTTTCTTGTAATTTTGGAACTCTCACAAATTTGCCACTTTTTTACTGTAATCTTGCAACTTTTTCTCATAAATTTGTTACTTTTCCTTGTAAATTTGAGCCTTTTTTATATGAATTTGCAACATTTTTCTTTTAAATTTAGAACTTTCTCAAACATTTTCAACTTTATTTTATAGTAAACTTACAATTTTTTCTCATAAATTTGGGACTTTTTTCTCATAAATTTTAAATTTATTTCCTCATAAATTTGCAAATTTTTTGTTGTAAATTTGTAACTTTTTCAGTAATTTTTAAAAAAAATTTTCTTGCAATTTGTCTATTTTTTCTAATAAATTGTTCCTTTTTTTCTCATAAATTCATGGCTTTTGTCTCCTAATTTTGCCGATAGTGCCAGTGTCACTGAGCCCTGCTCACTCACATGAAACCCATGTAGGGCGCGCATGGGTTGAAAGCGGCTCAACATATTACCTTGCTACCTGTACCACAGCTAAAGTCCAAGTGGGCAAACAAAGATGGGGCCTATTGTGGCGCCCACATGGACATGCTGGCTGGGTAAAAACATTTAATAGTGGTAGGGATATTTGGGCAGCTCAGTGGTGCAGTGGTCAGCACTGTGGCAGTACAGTAAGAAGGTCGTGGGTTCCATCCCACCCCCTGACCATCAGTGACTCTTCCGTGTGCAGTTTGCATGTTCTCCCCGCGTCTGCGTCTGTTTCCTCCCACAGGTCAAAAACATGCAGGTTAGGTTAAGTGGAGACTCTGAAGTGGCCCTAGGTGGGAATGGTGAAGGGATGGCACCGCACCGTGGCTGCCTCATCCATCCATGTGGATGCCCTGAATTTCCCTCTGGGATTAATAAAGTATACAAAAAAATGGGTCTTCACTCTTGTTGCCACTGAAAGAGCCCAGTTGCATCAAAGAGATTACAAATAATCTGATTTCACACCTGGAAGAAACAGAGGTGGTAGAACTTCATCTTCTCCCAGCTGCTCCCTTCAGGGGTCTCCACAGTGGATCACCTGTCTCCATCTCACCCTATTTCTTCATCTTCCTCTGTAACACCAACCCTCTCCAATGAGACTCCTACCATCTTCAACTCTGCCACCTCCTCTCTTTTTGTCAGCGCCACCGTCTCCAAACCATGCATCATAGCAGGTCTCACTACCATCTTGCAAATTTTCCCTTTCACTCTAGCTGCTATCCTTCTGTCAGAGATCACCCCTGGCACTCGTCTCCACCCACTCCACCCTGCCTGCACTCTCTTCTTCACCTCTCTTGTGCATTTTCCATTGCTTTGGATGGTTGACCCCAGGTATTTAAACTCATCTACCTTCACCTTTACTCCTTGCATCTAACTAAGAACTAGTTAATAAAATAATGAAAATGTGCAAATGTATAAGAAAAAATAATTAATTTTGTAAGGAAAAATGTTGAAAAATTACGAGCAAAACAATTTTAAATTATACAAAAAAGTCATACATTTAGCACAAAAAAGCTGAAAATTTATAAGAAAAAAGTAGTGAGTTTATTAGAAATTAGTCACAGATTCATGAGGGAAAAATGATTTTTTAATTGTTTCTTTTATTTATACGGGGGAGGTCCATTAAAAGGCAGCCTGTGTTTTTCCAGAATGCCCTGATCACATTTACACATTCAGACCAGGAAGCTGCCCAGTCCAACCACAGACTGACCTGTGGCCACTGAGCAGCTCCACTGGAGTAGCTGGGGTTCAGGACCTTGCTCAACAGTGTGGTTAAGGAGGGTGGGGCGAACACTGCTGTGTTATCTGTCCCGTTATCTGTCCCGCCCAGATCAGACCCTCCACTGCCCCCAGTGGTGGCCTAATTACAAAAAAAGGTTGTTAATGTACTGGAAATGTGTCACAAATTTAAGAGGAAAATCTCACAAAGTGGTGAGAGTGACATTATAGGAAGATTTTTTTAGTGATTCCTCTTATTTGTATTTGAATGATCAATACCATAACCTACTTTTATTTGAGTGTAATTTCTGGATATTTTACCCACTTGTGGTTAGAAAGTGTACGGCATCATTGGGTTTATGTTGGCACTGTAGAAACAGCGCCCTCCAGTGGCTGTGAAAGTAAGTACGTGTAGTGACAAGGAGGATGCAGAATTTTGAAATGTTAAACATGTGAAAATCTTTTCTTACAAGAGCCCCCCACCCACCAAATGTTATCCCTAACCTGAACCATTAGTGAAGCACCTAACCCCAACCGTGACCACCATGAAAAAGTATCTGTCTGTGAAAAAAGAGACTTAAGATTTCCCATGTTTAAGATTATAGCATACTAAATGATGTGCAAGATCCATCCATCCATCCATCCATCTTCTTCCGCTTAATCCTTTTCGGGTTGCGGGGGGCTGGAGCCTATCCCAGCATCTGGGATCACCTCTGCAGATCACGTCTCTGCAGATCACGTCTCTGCAGATCTGAGAGGCCGGCGCCGTCCCAAGGAGGTTACCGGACTGTCCCGGGGAAATCACATGTCGTCCTCTTCCTCTTCCTCCTGAGAGGAGTTGGCCTGTTGGGCGGCGGTAGCGGATGCCGCCGCTGCCATCTGAGCCTGCTGGGCGGCCTGCTGCATCTGTAACCACTCCTGCTGGGCCAGCTCGGCCTGCTGTTGCCGCGCCTTGGCGAATAACTCCTGCTGCTGTCTGAGCAGCTCCTCCTCAGGGATGCCCAGATTCTCCAGACGGGAGCTGGCCTTCCTCCTCTTCAGAGCCACAGTTTTACACTCCTGCAGGACATCTTTCACCTCCGTGATGTAGGTGATAGGATGATCCCAGATGGGATCATCACCAGATAGGATAGGATTTTTTTTTCTCTCGGCGCCACACCAGTCGGCTGCCTTTTGCAACAGCGGCTCGATTCTGAGTCTTTTTCCCTTCCTCTCTCTTTTGATCCGTCTTTTTTTTTCACCCCACTTATATCACGGACACACGGATCGTCCTAAATGTCTCCTGAGCCGGTGGACGGAGCCACTGTTTATAGCAGGATACGATACAGCAGAGAACAGCTGCTAGCATTCAACCGCCACCCGGTCCCATTGGAAAAACTCGACATACCGAGAGAACTGAGGCGAAAACGCCGCGGCTGCCGGGCTGGAGTAAGGCGGAGGACAAAAAATATAAGGTACAGACCCTCCCTTCCATCTGTTGTCATGGGAAATGTACGGTCGATACTGGGAAAGTTAGATGAGCTAGCGGCTATCTCCCGTTATGATAGCACATACCGGGAGTGCTCTCTCCTTTTGTTTACTGAGACGTGGCTAACTGAACTAGCAGCAGATGCTAACATTGAGCTGGAGGGTTTTCACATGATACGAGCTGACCGAACACCAGACAGTGGCAAGGCTAGGGGCGGTGGAGTGATAATGTATGTTAACAACAACTGGTGCAGACCGGGACATATCACTGTTAAACAACGACACTGCAGCAAAGACATTGAGTTGCTAGCTGTTAGCATGAGGCCTACATATCTCCCGAGAGAACACTCACACGTGATCTGCATTGTTGTTTATGCAAATCCGACGGCGAACGCTGGGACAGCACGTGACGTCATCCATTCAGTAACCAGCAGGCTGCAGACAGAACACCCAGATGCTCTTCTCCTCATCTCAGACGATTTCAACCATGTTTCACTGTCTCCCATTCTACCCACGTTCACCCAGTATGTCACATGCCACACTAGAGACAATAAAACACTGGATTTATTCTACGCAAACACTAAGGAGGCGTACACCTCATCACAACTCCCCCCACTCGGGAGATCGGATCACAACTTGGTTCATCTCCGGCCGGTGTACAAACCTCTAGTGCACAGACAACCTCCGGCCATGCACACTGTGGAGTTATGGTCTGAGGAGACAATGGACACCCTAAAGGGCTGTTTTGAAGCCACCGCCTGGAAGCAGCTCTGCGATCCACATGGTGAGGACATCGATGGCCTCATTCACACCTTCACGGGCTACCTCAGCTTCTGTGTGGACAAATCCGTTCCCACCAAGACCATACGGCGTCACTCAAACAACAAACCCTGGATCAACCCTGAGATAAAAACACTTCTGAGAGAGAAGAAGAGGATCTTCAGGTCAGGGAACAGGGAGATGCTGAAGTCCGTACAGAGGGAGCTGAGGAGAAAGATCAGAGAAGGCAAGGACAGCTTCAGGAAGAAGATGGAGGACAAGCTGCAACAGAGCGACATCAGCGGGGTCTGGAGAAACCTCAAAACCATCTCGGGGCTCCAGAATACCTCCCCCCAGGCCACAGGGGGCAGGGAGTGGGCGAACAACCTGAATCTGTTTTTCAATAGATTTGACCAACCGCCCTCCCCCCTGACTGCACAACAACCACTGCTGCCTCTAAAGAAATCAAGTCCTGCTGCCCACTCCCCACTCCACCAACACCCCCCCCACTCCCAACACACAGCCCCCCATCCTGACCCTGACCAGGACCCAGGTGAGGACGGAGCTGAGGAAGATCAAGGCGAGGAAGGCGCCGGGACCGGACGGCATCAGCGCAAAGCTCCTCAAGTCCTGTGCAGACCAGCTGTGTGGGATTGTGACGTATATCTTCAACATGAGCCTGAAACTGGGGAGGGTACCACAGCTGTGGAAAACATCTTGTGTGGTACCTGTACCAAAAACTTCCCACCCCAAAGACCTGAACAGCTTCAGACCGGTGGCCTTGACGTCCCACTTGATGAAGACCCTGGAGAGACTGCTCCTTGGTCACCTCCGCCCCCTGGTGGAACCAGCGATGGATCCACTCCAGTTCGCCTACCAGCATGGCATTGGGGTGGAGGATGCGGTGATCTTCCTCCTTCACCGTTCTCTGTCCCACCTGGAGAAGCCCGGGAATATGGTGAGGATCATGTTCTTTGACTTCTCCAGTGCTTTCAACACCATCCAACCGATGATCCTGAAGGACAAGCTGCTGCGCGCAGGGGTGGACCAGCACCTGTCATCATGGATCCTGGACTACCTCACGAACCGGCCTCAGTTTGTGAGAACCCGGGACTGTGTGTCCGACACGATCATCAGTAGCACGGGGGCCCCCCAGGGAACGGTGCTGGCTCCCTTCCTGTTCACTCTTTATACTGCGGACTTCTCACACAACACAACACACTGCCATCTACAGAAGTTCTCTGATGACTCTGCGATCGTTGGCCTCATCTCCAATGGAGATGAAGCTGAGTACAGAGGGCTTATCCAGGACTTCGTGGACTGGTGCCATCGGAACTGCCTCCAGATCAACGCGAGGAAAACTAAGGAGCTGGTGGTGGACTGCCGCAGGCATGGGCAGCCCCTCACAGTACCAGTAAATATACAGGGAACAGACATCGAGATGGTGACATCCTATAAGTACCTGGGTATTCATCTGAACAATAAACTAGACTGGTCACACAATACTGATGCACTCTACAAGAAGGGACAGCGCAGGCTGTTCCTGCTGAGGAGACTCAGGTCTTTTGGTGTACAAGGGGCGCTGCTGAAGTCATTCTATGACACGGTGGTGGCATCAGCCATCACTTTTGGAGTGGTCTGCTGGGGCAGTGGCATTACTGCAGCCGATAGGAAGAGACTGAACAAACTGATTAAGAAAGCTAGCTCTGTCCTGGGGCAGCGCCTTGATCCGATGGAGGAGATAGGAGAGAGAAGGACGGTGGCTAAACTGTCATCTCTGCTGGAGTCCGAGTTCCACCCTATGCAGGACATACTGAATGCACTGAGGAGCTCATTTAGCAGCAGACTACATCATCCCAGGTGCACAACCGAGAGGTTTCGTAGGTCCTTCCTACCAACGGCTGTCAGACTGTACAACCTAAGCAGGGCTGCTCGCAGAGATAGCAAAAAGACGTAACAAACTAATAGTTTTTTGAATGCAAAAGATGCAATAGACTTACACAATGGTCCCCTCCGGCATACAACTAGGAACTTACCGGTCGCTATGGAGGGTGAGAATATGTATGGGCACATAATCATACCATGTAGGATAACTAAGTAGACGGTTATGCTGTTTCATTCCATCTAGCAACAATGCTCTGCACTGTGTGTGTTTATATATTTACATATTTATTCCATCTAGCTACAATGCTCAGCACTGGGTGTGTTTATATATTTATATATCTACATATTATTCCATCTAGCTACATTGCTCCGCACTGTGTGTGTTTATATACTTGCATATTTATTCCACCTAGCTGCAATGCTCCGTACTGTGGGTGTTTATATATATTTACATATTTATTCCATCTAGCTACAATGCTCTGCACTGTGTGTTCATATATTCATATATTTATTCCATCCAGCTACAATGCTCAGCACTGGGTGTGTTTATATATTTATATATCTACATATTATTCCATCTAGCTACATTGCTCCGCACTGTGTGTGTTTATATACTTGCATATTTATTCCACCTAGCTGCAATGCTCCGTACTGTGGGTGTTTATATATTTACATATTTATTCCATCCAGCTACAATGCTCTGCACTGTGTGTCTGTGTGTGTGTGTATATATATATATTTTATAGTAATACGTACATATGTATATTAGCTGCTCTTGCTTGCTTGTTTTTTTTTTCTTGCCTTCTGATTGTTGCTCTGAGTGTTGCTATCCCTGTGCTGTTGCAATCCTGGAATTTCCCCGTTGTGGGACTAATAAAGGCTTATCTTATCTTATCTTATCTTATCTTATCTTTGGGCGAGAGGCAGGGTCCACCCTGGACAGAACGCCAGTCCATCGCAGGGTCAACACAGAGGCATAAGTTAATTCACATTTTGTGTTAACTGGTGTTTTACAGTTAAGTTAAAGATATTTACACTTAGATATTTACCTAAATATTTACAGTATTTACATATTTGTGGTTACAAATTTAATTACTATTTTTACATATCCGTCGGTCTCCGTCGGTCTATGATGACCATGGAAGAGAATCCTAAACGTCTACTCTGCTGGAACAGCACCGCCTGTAGCTGAACAGGCCGATGCGGGAATGGCAGTCCCTGTCACACAGGTCGCACTTGTGGGTGGTCTACGTGCTGCTGGAGCTGTGGCAGTTCTTCCTGCGGGTCCTTTTTTCATCTGCTGCAGCAGTCAGTCTCTCTTCACCCGCCTTGAGCTGTCTGGTCAGGGTGCCTCTCCATTTGGAGCGGTCCGTTGCAAGGTCCTCCCAGCGCTCTGTGTTGATCTCCAGGGCCTTCATGTCTCTCTTGCAGACGTCTCTAAAGTGCAGCTGTGGGCAGCCAACGTCTCTCCTGCCAGTCGCCAGTTCTCCGTAGAGGACGTCTTTGGGGATTCTGCCATCCTCCATACGGTGAACGTGGCCTAGCCAGTGGAGCCTGCGCTGCCTGAGTAGAGTGAACATGGAGGAAAGGCCGGCGTGGGACAAAACTTCTGTGTTGGGCACTTTGTCCTGCCAGGATATGTCCAGGATGCGGCGAATGCAGCGCAAGTGGAAGGAGTTCAGTCTCTTTTCCTGCCGGGCGTATGTTGTCCATGTCTCACTCCCATAGAGCAGTGTGCTGATGACGCAGGCGTTGTACACTGCCTTCTTCGTCTTGACAGAGAGTTTGGGATTCTCCCACACTCGTGTGGTGAGGCGAGCGAGTGTGAAGGCTGATTTTCCAATCCTCTTGTCGATCTCTGTATCAAGGGAGAGGTTGTTGCTGATCGTGGACCCCAGGTACATGAACTGATTCACGACCTCCAGCTTGTAGTCGTCGATGATGGTGGTTGGTGGTGCTTCCGTGCCGTGCGCCAAGACGTTAGTCTTCTTCAGGCTGATGATAAGCCCGAAGTCCTTGCATGCCTGGGAGAAGCGGTCCATCAGGGTCTGAAGCTCCTGCTGTGTGTGGGTTGTGACTGCAGCGTCGTCTGCGAACAGCATGTCTCTGATTAGAGCCTTGCGTACTTTGGTTCTGGCTTTCAGGCGGGCAAGGTTGAAAAGCCTGCCGTCAGATCTTGTGTGCAGGTAGATTCCCTCTGTTGCTGTACTGAAGGCATGCCTCAGGAGCATAGCAAAGAAAATCCCAAAGAGGGTTGGCGCAAGTACACAGCCCTGTTTCACTCCGCTGCGTATGTTGAATGGCTCTGAGACGTTGCCGTCGTGCTGCACTATCCCCTGCATGTTGGTGTGAAACGATTTGATGAGGCTTTGCAACTTTGGTGGGCATCCTATCTTTGGCAGGAACTTGAAAAGGCCCTCTCTGCTGACCAGATCGAACGCTTTGGTGAGGTTGATGAAGGCGACGTACAGTGGCATGTTCTGTTCTCTGCATTTCTCCTGGAGTTGGCAGATGGAGAATATCATGTCTACCGTCAATCGCTCAGCGCGGAAGCCACACTGAGACTCGGGGTAGACACGTTTGGCAAGCTTCTGTAGATGAACGAGAACAACTCGTGCGTAGACTTTGCCAACAATGCTGAGGAGGGAGATACCCCTATAGTTGTTGCAGTCGCTTCGCTCCCCTTTGTTTTTGTAGAGGGTGATGATCTTGGCATCCCTCATGTCCTGTGGTACGGCACCTTCCTTCCAGCACTGGCAGAGGACGTCATGCAATGGCAGCAGTAGGGTGGTCTTGCAGTGCTTGATCAGGTCGGGGGGTATGCCATCGTTGCCGGGTGCCTTGCCAGCGGCCAAGCTATCAATGGCCTTGCTGAGTTCGTCGATGGTTGGCTTGGCGTCAAGTTCATCCATGGATGGCAGGCAGTCGATGGCATCGAGGGTTGACGGTGTCACGGTGTTCTGTCTGGAGTAGGGGTCGGAGTAGTGTTCCACCCATCTCTCCATCTGCTTGTTCTTTTCTGTGATCAACTCCCCAGTGGAGGATTTGAGGGGGGCCGTCTTGCTCTGAGCCGGACCAAGTGCTTTCTTGATGCCATCGTACATACCATGGATGTTCCCTGTTATGGCAACGGTTTAAATGTCTTGGCTGAGCTGAGTCCAGTACTCGTTGGCACAGTGCCCAGCAGTCTGCTGAACTTTGCTTCTCGCAGCCCTGAGAGTCTGGAGATTCTTCTCGTTTGGGTACTTCTTGTACTCAGCAAGTGCTGAGCACTTGGCTTCAATGACGGGGGTCATCTCGGTCAACTTGGCATCAAACCAGTCCTGTGACTTCGAGGTCTTCCTCCCAAAGGTAGCCAAGGCTGCGCGGTGGATGGTGTTTCGCAGCTCTTCCCACTTCTGCTTTGCAGATTCTCCTTCTTGTGGTACACCAAGTTCCTTTTCAAAGGTGGAGGCAAACTGCTCGACAAGTTCTGGTTGGGCCATCTTGCTGGTGTCAATCCGTGCCTTTCCAGGCTGTCTAGCACGATGTAATTTCTTCAGCTGCAGCTTGACCTTGCAACACACCAATGAATGGTCTGTCGCAATCTGCACTCTGGAACGAACGGGTGATTAGCACGTTCTTCAGTGAGGTGTGCCTGGTCAGGATCAAGTCCAGCTGGTGTCAGTGCTTTGAGCGCGGATGTCGCCAGGAAACCTTGTGTTGGGGCTTGGTCTTAAAGAACGAGTTTGTGATGCACAGATCGTGATATGCGCAGAACTCGAGCAGCCGCTGTCTGTTGTCGTTCATTCTGCCCACACCAAATGGTCCAAGACAGGAGGGCCAGGAGTCATGGTCAGCACCCACTCTGGCATTGAAGTCTCCAAGGAGAATGAGTTGTTCAGAGTTGGGGATGATCCTGACAGTTGTTGCGAGATTCTCGTAGAACTCGTCTTTTGCCTCTGGTGTGGCTGTCAGTGTTGGGGCATACACATTGACGAGGGTGACTGGGCCTTGAGTGGTGTTCAGGCGGAGGGTGAGGAGTCGTGCAGAGCCAGTGCTGCCCGGTTCCACCATCTTCAGCAAGGTGTTCTTCACTGCGAAGCCCACTCCGTGTTCCCTGTGTTCGTCACTGCCCTTTCCCTGCCAGTAGAATGTGTAGTCCTTCTCTCTCAGTGTGCCTGCGTCAGCCAACCGTGTTTCCTGGAGAGTGGCGATATCTACTTCCAGTCTCTTCAGCTCATTATTGATGATGGCAGTCTTCCTGGTGTCGTTGATGTCCTTGAGGTTAGCAGCGAGTCCTGTCATCATAGTGCGGACGTTCCAAGTTCCCAGTTTTAGAGTTGGTCTCTTGTTTTTTTGTCTTGCCTGGTGCGAAGGTTCTCAGCCTGCTGTTTGGACTTCTCATCCCCACGCACCCAATGAGGAAAGCAGGCTGTGGCAGGACAACACCTTATTGGCTGGGGGCTGCCCAGCTTGAGGCGGGCAGTAGCTGTCCAGTGATATCCGATGATCCCTCCCACCATCAGGAACAACCCCTGGCACCGCGCTCTACGCCAATTGAGCGGTGGCTTATAACCAGTAACTCTCATTCCCCATGTTTTGTCTAGGCCAAAGGCGAAGCTGGAGTGTCCTCTCCAGTGCTGTTCTACCTTCCAGCATTGGGCGTTGGTAGGATTCAAGTCTGGGCAGGAAGATATGGAGGACAAGATGTTGCCCATGCAGCATGTCCCCCCTCTCTACGTCACTGATGAATCCAAGGGAACAGCAGGGCTGCTACAGTTTGGCACCAGCGTCATCGCAGGAGCTGCCAGAACGATGTTGAGCACAACAGAGAACTGCCTTAGGGACTCTGACTCCGGATTTTTCCTCAGGGTTGACTCCGGAAGCCTTTCCCGTGACCGGGTGTGCCGCAAGGCAGCGGAGGTTTGAAATCAGGGTTTACCTTCCCCTAGATGGGCTACCTTCCCAGGTTGACAAGCCACCATCTACCCGAAGCATCTGGTTTTAAGGCGTCAGAGATCCGCCCTCGCCCCTTCTCCTATTAGTAAAAGCAGTTCCGCGGGGGCTTAGAGACTAAACCACACGGGCAGGCTAGGAGTTGGACTTAGTTGTCAGAGGCTTTTCGAGACGCACGCCATAAGGAGCATTTTATGAGCACTGGGAGCTTAACCCCAGTGCCGCTCCTGGCTATGACAACCTTGGAACTGTTGGAAATGTAATTGTTTACATTTAAGTCATTCATGTCAGTTAAATAACTTGCTGAATCTGCCTCTGTGGCTTTCAAACTATTTACCTGAGTCTTCTAGTTCCTGATTGGCTAATGTGACATCATGTGACTGAGAGAACGGGGACACGATGGCCGTGTTGACATGAGTTAGAAAGTATAGAGTGGTGCTGAGAAAGTCGTCTGTCTCCATCCTGGTTTGTGCGTAACAAGAATTATCCGTCTGCCACACCGAAACCTGGCACACTGCAAATGTGTAGCAGCAGTCCCCAACTTTTTCTGTCACCCATGCAAAAAAATCTGCGAAAAGTGAGCATGAACAGGACCTCCAGCGCTCAGTCTCAGGATTCTCCGCCTTGACTTCAGTCCAGTTGCTGGTCTGGCTCAATTTCAGGTCTGTCATCACTTGCGGTTCCAGGCAGCTGGTCTTCCTGCACGTGCTAACTTGCATGGCACGCCCAAAGAGGAACCACAACACACAAACTATATTGGAAGCATGGCTGGCAGAAGGAAGGCCTGAACTGGCCAGTCAGCACCATCACTTGTTGTCCACTAGGGTTGCAACAATTGCTGAAATAATTTAATTACAATAATTCATCAATTCAAAATCTATGCTTCGACGCATCATTTAATGTAGCACTTCTGGCCTATATGGCTTTCTTCCGGTACAACCTTCTTCCAGTCATGCTATGTAAATATGCCTTTGTTTAATGGCGCCATATCAGAGCGAACAACACCAAAAAGGAAGAAAGTCAGAAAAAAATGACGTATCTCAAGTCTGGGATCATTTCAAGCTCAAACTGAAGGAAAACACTGTGTACATGGTAAAGCCAGGCGACGAGCTAGCATCCTACAACGTCGATGTTACAGTGTCTCAGCAGACAGCATCCCACATCATGCACAGCCAGCGCACCCAAGACAAGGTACATAATTGAGATTTTAAATTAACATGAATAGACTGTAGTCAGCTACACTAATTATGCTTGTATGACCAAAGAACATATAGCCAGCGCAAGTATCTGCTAGCAGCTACCACTAGCGGATGCTAGTAGCTAGCAAACAGAACTTTATGGTGTAATGTAACATTTAAAGTTATGTTCTATGCAATAAACATTGCAATGAATGTGTACCTGTGTTATTGAGTGTTTGGTGCAATTACTACTGCTCTTTAGGAAAGAAAATTCCACACATGTTGGTCAGTGCAAGTTTCTTTTAAAAAAAAGTATCTGATTACTCGAGTAATCCTCAATTAGCGTGGTTGATTACTCGAGCCGTACAACAGTCGTTAGCTGTAGCCCTATTGTCCACACAGTCAAGAAGAAAATAACTTCCCTCCACATCTCAGGTCTTTTGGTGTACAAGGGGCGCTGCTGAAGTCATTCTATGACACGGTGGTGGCATCACCCATCACATTTGGAGTGGTCTGCTGGGGCAGTGGCATTACTGCAGCCGATAGGAAGAGACTGAACAAACTGATTAAGAAAGCTAGCTCTGTCCTGGGGCAGCGCCTTGATCCGATGGAGGAGATAGGAGAGAGAAGGACGGTGGCTAAACTGTCATCTCTGCTGGAGTCCGAGTTCCACCCTATGCAGGACATACTGAATGCACTGAGGAGCTCATTTAGCAGCAGACTACATCATCCCAGGTGCACAAACGAGAGGTTTCGTAGGTCCTTCCTACCAACGGCTGTCAGACTGTACAACCTAAGCAGGGCTGCTCGCAGAGATAGCAAAAAGACGTAACAAACTAATAGTTTTTTGAATGCAAAAGATGCAATAGACTTACACAATGGTCCCCTCCGGCATACAACTAGGAACATACCGGTCGCTATGGAGGGTGAGAATATGTATGGGCACATAATCATACCATGTAGGATAACTAAGTAGACGGTTATGCTGTTTCATCCCATCTAGCTACAATGCTCAGCACTGGGTGTGTTTATATTTATATATCTATATATTTATTCCATCTAGCTACAATGCTCCGCACTGTGTTTTTATATATCTACATATTATTCCATCTAGCTACATTGCTCCGCACTGTGTGTTTATATACTTGCATATTTATTCCACCTAGCTACAATGCTCTGCACTGTGTGTTCATATATTCATATACAGTATTTATTCCATCCAGCTACAATGCTCTGCACTGTGTGTCTGTGTGTGTGTGTGTGTATATATATATTTTATAGTAATATGTACATATGTATATTAGCTGCTCTTGCTTGCTTGTTTTTTTTCTTGCCTTCTGATTGTTGCTCTGAGTGTTGCTATCCCTGTGCTGTTGCAATCCTGGAATTTCCCCGTTGTGGGACTAATAAAGGCTTATCTTATCTTATCTTATCTTATCTGATTTATTGACAGATTTATTTTAAGACCAAAACTGTGCTGTAAGGACAGTTTCTACTCACCATGGGGGTGCTGGATCTTCTTCACCGTTGTGCTCTGGCACACTTGCATCTTCATTTCTTTGTTCTTGTAAAGGCTGTGTGTCACTGGGCTGGGCCAGATAGCCTTAATGTTGTTTTGTCTTGTCAAAAACTAAACTGAGAAGGGTTCTAGACAGGTTTGAGACACCCACGAGAAGTCTGTGACTATTCTGAGAGAAAATTTGACCCCCAGAATTCCTGCAACAGGAGAGCGAGGCCCTGCGTCTCACATGAAAAGAAACTGAGAGCCACTGCAAATGTTTATGGGACCTCCCTACTCACGAGCTGCTGCAGCACAGTGAGACATAGTCGCTTGCTAGCACTTCGCTAACTTCTGCATGGCATCTTCAGATGAAATTGTTATGATCCGAGCGCCAATCTCGTCCGCGCTCGGGTCATACATCATCCCCTTCAGGCTTTGACAGCAGTGTTTCTTTCCCCTCTGGCTCCCCGGGCTCTTATTGTGACAGCGCTCGGGGAAGCTTCCTGCTGTCAAAGCCGAACAGCTGTGCTGCATTCAGGGTTCATTAGCGTCCGGCATAAAAGGCGGACGCTGAATGCAGCAGTCTCTGTTAAACTCCCGTCAGGATTCCTCTTGGTCTGACGCTTAGGGCATCCCCCGGCTCAGACGTGGTCTTTTCCATCCATCCATCCATCCATCCATCTTCTACCGCTTTTCCGGAGGTCCGGGTCACGGAGGCAGCAGTTCAAGCAGAGAAGCCCAGACTTCCCTCTCCCCAGCCACCTGCTCCAGCTCTTCAGAGGGGATACCAAGGCGTTTCCAGACCAGCTGGGAGACATAGTCTCTCCACCGAGTCCTGGGTCTGCCCCGGGGTCTCCTCCCAGTGGGACGTGCCTGAAACACCTCAAGTGGGAGGCGTCCAGGAGGCATCCTAATCAGATGCCCATACCACCTCAACTGACTCCTTTCAATGTGGAGGAGCAGCGGTTCTACTCTGAGCCTCTCCCGGATGACTGAGCTCCTCACCCTATCTCTGAGGGTGACTCCAGCAATCCTACGGAGAAAGCTCATTTCAGCCGCTTGTATCCGCGATCTCGTTCTTTCGGTCATTACCCAAAGCTCGTGACCATAGGTGAGAGTAGGAACGTAGATTGACTGGTAAATCGACAGCTTTGCCTTAGAACTAAGCTCCCTCTTCACCACAACAGACCGGTACAACGTCCGCATCACTGCAGATGCTGCTCCAATCCGTCTGTCGATCTCTCGCTCCATTCTCCTCTCACTCGTGAACAAGACCCCAAGATACTTAAACTCCTCCACTTGGGGCAGGAGCCTGTCCCCAACCCGGAGAGGACAATCCACCTTTTTCCGGCTGAGGACCATGGACTCGGACTTGTAGGTGCTGATTCTCATCCCAGCCGCTTCACACTCAGCAGCAAACCATCCCAGCAAGAGCTGTAGGTCATTGCTGGATGAAGCCAACAGGACAACATCATCTGCAAACAACAGAGATGAGATCCTGTGGTCACCAAGCATGACACCCTCCATTCCCTGGCTGCGCCTAGAAATCCTGTCCATAAAAATTATGAACAGGATCGGTGACAAAGGGCAGCCCTGGCGGAGTCCAACTCTCACTGGGAATGACTCCGATCGAGTGTTGGCAATACAAACCAAACTCTCACAACGGTCGTACAGAGACCGAATAGCTCGTAACAACAAGCCCGATACCCCATACTCCCGAAGCACCCCCCACAAAAATCCACGAGGGACGCGGTCAAATGCCTTCTCCAAGTCCACAAAACACATGTAAACTGGTTGGGCAAACTCCCACGAACCCTTGAGAATTCTTGAGAGGGTAAAGAGCTGGTCCGATGTGCCACGGCCAGGACGAAAACCACATTGCTCCTCCTGAATCCGAGGTTCGACCAACGGCCGGACTCTCCTCTCCAGTACCTTGGCATAGACCTTCCCAGGGAGGCTGAGGAGTGTGATCCCTCTAAAGTTGGAGCACACCCTCCGGTCCCCTTTATTAAAGAGAGGAACCACCACCCCGGTTTGCCATGCCAAAGGCACTGCCCCCGACCTCCACACAATGTTGCAGAGGCGTGTCAACCATGACAACCCAACAACATCTAGGGCCTTGAGGTACTCAGGGCGAATCTCGTCCACCCCCGGGGCCCGGCCACCAAGGAGATTTTTAACCACCTTGGCGACCTCAGCCCCTGTGATAGGCAAGTCATCCCCCTCTTTTCATCGTCTACTATTGTAAGTTACTCTATTGTGATCCTGTTTTCGTCATAGTGTGTTTTATCCCATCGAGCCTCATTCCTTTCCATTACTTTGTGTTATCCTCTGTTCCTTTCTCCTTTAATAAAACATCATTGCAAACTCACCAGTGACTTGTTGGCGTCTTATGGTGGCTCGCGAGGTCCACCGTGACAGAAATAGTCTGTCACCACACAAGCATATATTCAGCTTCAGCTCTTCCAATTTATTGCAAACAAATGTGGTGTAACAAAAAATACAAGTGTTAAAGGCTAAGCTAGCGCTGATAGCCACAGTTCTCTCACTTCTTGGCATTTTCAGATGAAATCAAGTGTCAGAAGGGTGCATTATAATGTGGGGCTTTAATACAAACTATACACTGTGACTAACAAAAACTGCACAGAAAAATGTTCTGAAGCAGAATATAAGGAATCTGTGCTAGCTAAACCGGTTAACCAATTTTTGGACAGCTTCCTGCTTTTTTTTCTTTTCCACAGTATTTTTTATTGAACCTTTTTTTACAAACATGACACAAACAGTCAAACACTAACACTAAAGTACAGTGGGGCAAAAAAGTATTTAGTCAGCCACCAATTGTGCAAGTTCTCCCACTTAAAAGATGAGAGGTCTCCAATTTTCATCATAGGTATACCTCAACTATGAGAGACAAAATGAGAAAAAAAAAAATCCAGAAAATCACATTGAAGGATTTTTAATGAATCCATCCATCCATCCATCTTCTACCGCTTTTCCGGAGGTCCGGGTCGCGGAGGCAGCAGTTCAAGCAGAGAAGCCCAGACTTCCCTCTCCCCAGCCACCTGCTCCAGCTCTTCAGAGGGGATACCAAGGCGTTCCCAGACCAGCTGGGAGACATAGTCTCTCCACCGAGTCCTGGGTCTGCCCCGGGGTCTCCTCCCAGTGGGACGTACCTGAAACACCTCAAGTGGGAGGCGTCCAGGAGGCATCCTAATCAGATGCCCATACCACCTCAACTGACTCCTTTCAATGTGGAGGATCAGCGGTTCTACTCTGAGCCTCTCCCGGATGACTGAGCTCCTCACCCTATCTCTGAGGGTGAGCCCAGCAATCCTACGGAGAAAGCTCATTTCAGCCGCTTGTATCCGCGATCTCGTTCTTTTGGTCATTACCCAAAGCTCGTGACCATAGGTGAGAGTAGGAACGTAGATTGACTGGTAAATCGACAGCTTTGTCTTAGAACTAAGCTCCCTCTTCACCACAACAGACCGGTACAACGTCCGCATCACTGCAGCTGCTGCTCCAATCCGTCTGTCGATCTCTCGCTCCATTTTCCCCTCACTCGTGAACAAGACCCCAAGATACTTAAACTCCTCCACTTGGGGCAGGAGCCTGTCCCCAACCCGGAGAGGACAATCCACCTTTTTCCGACTGAGGACCATAATTTTTAATGAATTAATGAATTTTTAATGAATTAATTGTTAAATTCCTCGGTAAAATAAGTATTTGGTCACCTACAAACAAGCAAGATTTCTGGCTCTCACAGACATGTAACTTCTTCTTTAAGAGGCTCCTCTGTCCTCCACTCGTTACCTGTATTAATGGCACCTGTTTGAACTCGTTATCAGTATAAAAGACACCTGTCCACAACCTCAAACAGTCAGACTCCAAACTCCACTATGGCCAAGACCAAAGAGCTGTCAAAGGACACCAGAAACAAAATTGTAGACCTGCACCAGGCTGGGAAGACTGAATCTGCAATAGGTAAGCAGTTTGGTGTGAAGAAATCAACTGTGGGAGCAATTATTAGAAAATGGAAGACATACAAGACCACTGATAATCTCCCTCCATCTGGGGCTCCACGCAAGATCTCACCCTGTAGGGTCAAAATGATCACGAGAACAGTAAGCAAAAATCCCAGAACCACACGGGGGGACCTAGTGAATGACCTGCAGAGAGCTGGGACCAAAGTAACAAAGGCTACCATCAGTAACACACTACGCCGCCAGGGACTCAAATCCTGCAGTGCCAGACGTGTCCCCCTGCTTAAGCCAGTACACGTCCAGGCCTGTCTGAAGTTTGCTAGAGAGCATTTGGATGGTCCAGAAGAGGATTGGGAGAATGTCATATGGTCAGATGAAACCAAAATAGAACTTTTTGGTAAAAACTCAACTTGTCGTGTTTGGAGGAGAAAGAACACTATACCTACTGTGAAGCATGAGGGTGGAAACATCATGCTTTGGGGCTGTTTTTCTGCAAAGGGACCAGGATGACTGATCCGTGTAAAGGAAAGAATGAATGGGGCCATGTATCGTGAGATTTTGAGTGAAAACCTCCTTCCATCAGCAAGGGCATTGAAGATGAAACGTGGCTGGGTCTTTCAGCATGACAATGATCCCAAACACACCGCCCGGGCAACGAAGGAGTGGCTTCATAAGAAGCATTTCAAGGTCCTGGAGTGGCCTAGCCAGTCTCCAGATCTCAACCCCATAGAAAATCTTTGGGGGTTGAAAGTCCGTGTTGCCCAGCGGCAGCCCCAAAACATCACTGCTCTCGAGGAGATCTGCATGGAGGAATGGGCCAAAATACCAGCAACAGTGTGTGAAAACCTTGTGAAAACTTACAGAAAACGTTTGACCTCTGTCATTGCCAACAAAGGGTATATAACAAAGTCTTGAGATGAACTTTTGTTATTGACCAAATACTTATTTTACCGAGGAATTTACCAATTAATTCATTAAAAATCCTTCATTGTGATTTTCTGGATTTTTTTCTCATTTTGTCTCTCATAGCTGAGGTATACCTATTATGAAAATTGGAGACCTCTCTCATCTTTTAAGTGGGAGAACTTGCACAATTGGTGGCTGACTAAATACTTTTTTGCCCCACTGTAATTTAAAAATTAAAAAAAACACTAAAAAAAATTGTACTAAAAACAACAACAACCATTAACAAAAGCAAGTCAGCTTCCTGCTTTTTAACAGAAGGTGCATGAATGTAACTCAAAACCCAGCAACAGATACCGCAACGAACCACACAAGCAGCAGATGATTGTATTTTTATTAAAAAGGTGAAGTGGAGAAAGTGCTTTCATCAGACTGGCAGGGGAAGAGGAAAGAGACACTAAGAGTATGACCAGAGACATATGGACAATCTAGGATAAAGGTGAGTAGCATACTGTTTAGGTGGAGTTGTTTTGGCATTTCCACTTTTCCTGGTACCTAGATCCGTTAAGGTGGTGATGACTTAGAGGTAGGTATGGCTGCAGTAGAGGACGGTGGTAGGACCAGGTTGATAGAGGTGACAAGAAGGTATGCATGGGGGTGCCCCGGGCCTGGGGGCTTTTCCTGTAGCAATGTGGTTATTGCACTTTGGAATGGAATCCTAGTGTACTTGGTAGTGGTGGATGCAGGTGGGGGAATCCAAACACATGAGGGAGAACAGGTACAGGAGAATCCAAGACAAAATCATGTATTGTAACATTACAGGCTTACGTATAGGATCCGGGATAATTGGTCCAGGCTGGTGAGGATCAACCCATGCAAGGCAGCTGGACCAGACAACATACCAGGTCACGTTCTGAAGGACTGTGCTGAGGAGCTCAAGAATGTCCTGGCCGACATCTTCAACATCTCCCTGAGTCAAGCATTTGTCCCCACATGTTTCAAAACTGCCACCATAATACCAGTCACAAAGAAGCCCATCCCATCCAGTTACAATGATTACCAGCCCATAGCACTGACCTCCATCATAATGAAGCGCTTCGAGAGGCTGGTCATGCAGAACATCAAGTCCACCCTCCCTCCCTCCCATGACCCATCTCAGTTCACACACAGGTCATATACATCCACAGGAGATGCCATCTCGGCTGCTTTCCATCCAGCCCTCACCCACCGGGACTCAAAGAACTCCTATGTGTGAATGCTGTTCTTGGACTTCAGTTCAGCCTTCAACAGAGTCATCCCCCAGCACCAAATACAGAAAATCAGACACTTGGGACTCAAACCTTTTCTCTGTTACTGGGTGCTGGACTTTCTCACAGGGAAGCAGGTCGTGCGGGTCTACAGCAACACCTCCAAGACCATTACACTGAGCACAGGGGCCCCACAACGGTGCATGCTCAGCCCGCTGCTCTTCACCCTGCTAACCCATGACTGCGTACCAGCCTACAGCACCAACTACATCATCAAATTTGCAGACGACACGACGGTGGTGGGCCTCATCATAAACAATGATGAGGCCAACTACAGAAATGAGGTGAGCCAACTGGTCCAGTGGTGTAAAGACAATAATCTCTTCCTGAACATGGGAAAAACCAAGGAGATTGTGGTCGACTTCAGAAGAGGACACACACAGCATCCCCCTCTGATCATCGATGGTGCAGCTGTGGAGAGGGTGAGCAGCACCAAGTTCCTGGGGGTGCACATCTCTGAGGACCTCTCCTGGTCCAACAACACCACATCACTGGCCAAGAAGGCTCAAACTCGCCTCTATTTCCTCTGCAAACTGAGGACAGCACGAGTCCCACCCCCCCATCATGTGCTCATTCTACTGGGGCACCATTGAGAGCATCCTCAACAGCTGCATCACAGTGTGGTATGGAAACTGCACTGCGCTCCTACTGGAAGACTCTACAACGCACAGTGAAAGCAGCCAGCAAGATCATCTGTACCTCTCTGCCCCCCTCTCAGACATCTACCTCACCTGCCTCACCCACAGAGCCATCAACATTGCATGCGACACCTCCCACCCCTCATACTCCCTCTTCAGCCCCCTGCCCTCAGGGAAAAGGTACTGGAGCCTCCAGGCCCACTCCATAAGACTGCTAAACAGTTTTGTCTACCAGGCCATCAGGACCCTGAAATCTGTCCAATCCCCCTTCACCCCTGGACAATAATACACACAATAACTACCTAAGCTGTTTGCACAGAAAAACTGGCAAACCAACAGTAATACATTTGTTGCTGTATGTCTCTGCACTTTTCTGTGACCATTTGCACAAATGCCATATCTGCTGCTGTCTGTTATTGCAATGCTGATCATGTGCAGTCAAATCTGTCACTGTCTGCACCTACACTACCACACTGAATTTGCAATTACGAGTATTATGGCTCCACTTTTTCTGTATATAGGATTGTTGGGTTTTATCGTTTATCTTTATTTGCACTACGGGTAGCATTACTGTACATAGACTGCTGTTGTTTTTCACCCTTATTCCTTCTTTTCTTATATACTGTGCACACCACTAAGAGAGGGAGAAATGGCATTTCAAATCTCCTGTATGTCCTGTATGTATAGAAGTGCTGACAAATAAAAATCTTTGAAAAAAAAAAAGTTTATTACTTGCAGCAAGGGAGCAAACACACAACAGAAGAGTGGGAGTTATGCTCAACTGGGCAGTCCGATTGAAGCCTTTTTTATACAGTTTAGCAGTATCTGTCTACATAGATAATGGACATCATGGAAGAAGTTGTTCTTTCTTGTCTCAGGAGCGAGAGCAAAGACGGCTATGTGCCTGGCCTTGGGAGACATCTGGGTTCACTGATCAACTGCTGACTTGACATTCCTTTCTTTTTTACACAATGGCTCAGTCATCATTTTTTCTCTCAGATAACACAGTGCCAATGTAAATATACAGCAACTGTATCATTTGAGCGCAATACACAGTACTTTTTACTCAGACAGCAGATTACTACTGAAAATACAGCAATTGATTTGCCTGAGCAGAACACATTACAAAATGGACCACAACAATAAAATACATAATCAAAAATAAATTTTATTCTTCCAGAACCAACACATATGTTGGCCTAACGATGATAAGTTTACATCAGGAATACATCTTATAGAGGTTGTTTTCTCATTGGCAAGGCTAGACATTAGTGCCAACATCTAGCCTATGCCTTGCTAATGAGCAAACAACCTCTGTAAGATCTATTCCTGATGTAAACTTTGTACAATGGGCAGACATTGGGCCAACCTATGTGTGTTGTTGGGGTTTCAGTCCTCTGCAGGAACTCCGGTTAAAGGAGAATTTAAGACACCATTTCCACATGCTAAAAATCCTCCTAAATCATCTCATCTAGTAGTTAAAACTCTGAATCAGAAACCCTTCTGCTCCCTCCCTCATTTATTCTCCAGGCCATCCTCTGCCTCTGCTTCTCCACCTCGCTGCGGCGAGGATGGAGCGGGAAGTTAATTTCCATGTGAGTGGACGCCTTGGCGTTTTCATCCCGGCCGGCCCCGTTCCTCCCAGCAGGCCCCCGTATCTCCATGACTGGGATGTCAATTAATGACTCAGTCCAGTGGTGCAGGGAGAGAGGAGCGTGCTGAGGTCTCCATCTAACAGCAGACGTCCACTTGAACACAACTTCACTGTGGCGAACATTAATTTGGAGCTGTTTTAACGAGATAAAAACCACGTGGAGATGCAGACATATTACTGTGGCACATGTACTTGGGCGAATTTTCACACAGAAAAACAACTGTGAAAGTGAGAAAAAAAGACTCTGCACTAAGAAGTTCTTCTGATGATAGTTTTATTAAACTGATTTCAATAAATAATAAATAGGAGCTATCACAGGAAAAATAGGTTTCTGTGGTGGAAGCATAGCCTACATCCTCTTTTTTCTAGAATCGCAGGAAAATATGAGGGACTTCTTTCTTATTCCTCTCAGTTTTAACTAAATTCATAAATATTCATATTAGGCTCTCCTTATGTCTGTGCATTATTCAATACTTTATTAATAAACGGCTGTGCTGCTTCAGAGTTGATGATGATGCTTGGGTGGATGATGCCCTCGACTGTCCTTGGACCAAAAACGTTAAAAAAGAAAAAAATCAGACCATCAGTGACGGAGGAGCTCATTCCAGCCAGACAAAATCCCCTGAGTGTTCAGATCTCCTGA
This sequence comes from Pholidichthys leucotaenia, assembly GCA_020510985.1. NCBI lineage: Eukaryota > Metazoa > Chordata > Actinopteri > Cichliformes > Pholidichthyidae > Pholidichthys > Pholidichthys leucotaenia. The sequence goes on along the minus strand of CM035839.1, from coordinate 6,548,006 downwards.
CCTTTGACCTGGAGCACAGCCTGGATGCAGGCCCACCTGAGGGTCATGGTGGGTGAGTTTGGTGAGCATCAGGGCGAATGCCTAGGAGGAGCAGTGCTTCCCGCCACGTTGCATTAGTTCCTTTCAGCTTCACCAGAATGAGCTAAAACAGTGAGCAGGAAGTACCAGAAAAGCAGACAGGGCGAGTACAGCAAAAGCACACGAATCAATGGAAAAACAGGGTAAGCACTGGGGGGGGGGGGGGGGATGGTTAGGTACCTGAACAAAACAGGATGAAAACAGGTTAGTAAAACAAAACAACACTCCAGGTCGGCCCATCTGTGTTTGCCCACATGGACTTTACCTCTTGACCTGTTTTCATCTTCTCATAAATTTGCAATTTTCTTGTAAATTGGTGACTTTTTTTCCCCTAATTTGATAAAAAAAAAAAAAAAATTCTTGAAAATGAAACTCATGAATTTGAAGCTTTTTTAACTGTAAATTTTTCTTGTAAGTTTGTAATTCGTTTCAAGTAATTTTACAATTTTTTTCTTGTAAATTTGGTACTTTTTTAATCATAAATTTGTTACTATTTTTTGTACATTTGTCACTTTTTTCTTATAAATTTTTACCTTTTTTGCATAAATTTGCAGCTTCAAACTTTCTCAAATTTGTCATTTTTTTGTAAATTTGCAGCTTTTTTCTCATAAATTTGTTAGTTTTTCTTGCAAAATTGTGACTTTTATTGCAAATCTGCTAACTTTTTCTTGTAATTTTGGAACTTTCTCATACATTTTCACTGTTTTATTGTAATCTTGCAACTTTTTCTCATAAATTTGTAACTTTTTTTTGTAAATTGGCTAAATTTTTTTTTGTAAGTTTGTAACTCCTTTCAAGTAATTTTACAAGTTTTTTTCTTGAAAATTTGGTCCTTTTTTCTCCTAAATTTGTATCTTTTATTGAGTAAATTTGTGACTTTTTTCTCATAAATGTTCTGCTTTTTGTGTAATTTGTCTATGGCCCCAGTGTTCCTGAAACGTGCTCCCCGTATTAAACCCATGTGGGCTTGAAAGCAGCTGAGCGGATTACCTGCCCACCTGTAGTTGTTCTCCACCTGCCAACATCAGCACTGTTCTGGCCTCACAGACACTCTGGCTGCACCTCTTTTTCTTCTTCTTCCCACACTGACAAACCCGCCGCGGCCTCCATCGCCACATTTAGCAGATTTCACACGTTGTTAAAAGCAAGTTTTGACAAACAATCGCTGGGAGTGTTGTTAACGCGTTCGCTCCACCGGCATTGACTGATAAATTAGCACGGCCCACGCCAGTGGACGCGAGCAGAATCATGACGGCGTTTCCAGTAAAGCATCCTGTCAGCCTGGGCAGATTCTCAGCAGAGGGGCAGTATTGTATGCTAATGAGCCGACAGTGTCGCCTGGCCGACGGGAGCTGGCACTTCCCGGTCGGGGGAAGTTTGTCGGGCTGTTTTCGGATTACAAAGCCAAAGGAGAAAAGCTGTTTCTTTGTCGGCGGTGGTAACGAATTCCCTCTGATGAATCCATTCCACACCGTTAGCAGAGCTGGCCTCAGAGGCTCCGATAATTACTGGAAAAAACACACAGATGATGATGATGCCGGCGCTGATACTGCCTCATAATGTCTGATTAATGCTCTGGCAAGATGGCTGATTAGACTCTTACCTGCCTAATCAGTTCCTCTTCACAGTTTCTGCCCCTTTTGTCATTGAATTTGGTTAATTGGACAGAAAAGCTTCTATCAATGCTGCTGCAGATCGTTGCTCCTGAGTCTGATCGACAAGTTCAGAGGGAAACTTGGGCCCAGTTATGCTTCTGATTCTGGATCTGCAGTTTTATTTTCATCAGCTTTACAGTTGTTTAAGTTTACTGTTTATTTGAAAGGGACATTACATACTAATGAACATTAATACTAATGTAAGTATGCCAGATTTCAATACAGCTAATTTGCATCTGTAGCCCCTGGCGGGTCACGAAAGCACACAAACAATCATACACGAGGAGAACATCTGCAGTGAAACTGTGCAGAGTGGACATGCTAAGGTGCACGAGCTGAAGTTGTGATTTCAGACACGTGTCCATTATGCAATAGAAGGTAAGCTACCCCAACAGCACACGCATGTGACCAGTGCAAAATGAGTTGCTTCGAGGAAATTAAAAAAACTGAAGTCACGTTTTTTCCATATTCTGTATTGAAAGACCTTCAATATGATATTTAATTTGTAGGAAGTGCACAAAAACAGACCCACAAAAAAATGATTTGTTTATGTTTTGGCTAGGTATAAAACTCACATTTGATCGGTCGGGAGTTGCGTCTTCTGCCAAAACATATGCATTTTTAAAAAATACATTTTCTAAGCTTTCCAATGATACTAGGCACTCATGGGTTTTTTCCCGGGACTTGCTGCTAGCGAACAAAGAAAGAGCCATGATTTATGACTTGTCATGCCTGCAGCTGCTAACGATGCGGTGCGCATTCCCGCTCATTTTGCAGCACGGGTCACATATGTTGGGCCACTGTCAGCATGTTGGCATGGGGAATACATCTTATAGAGGTCGTCTGTATACTGGCAAGACATTGGCTAGACGTAAGCCAGGTAAGTCAAAAGATGCTAGGCTAATTATGATTAGTTAACTACCCAAGCAGGCTAACAGCTAACTTGGTCGAACGTTTGGGCAGTAGGTGATTTGAGGGAGGACGAGGGGGGATGCCGTCCCCCTGGTTAGCAAAATGAACCTCCTTGTTAAGCTCACACACACACACACACACACACACACACACACACACACAGAACGCAAGGATCGTTCTTTGTTTTTTAACATGTTTCACTAATCTAGCATGAGGTACAAAGGCATAAATGTAGATTAGGGACAAATTTGCAAGAACAGTGATTTGCCAAGTCAAAAATTACAATTTAATTACATAGAATAAAAATTTAATCAGCATCCAGATGAGTGTTGCGAATATACAGGAAAAAAGTTGTAACTTTACAGGGAAAAAAAGAAAATTTACAGGAAAATGCTGCAAATTTAATTATTTTTTCTTTCTCTTTATTTAGACAGGGACAATTCAATTCAATTCAATTCAACTTTATTTATATAGCGCCATTTCACAACAACAGTCATCTCATAGCACTATCAACTGTAGGGAGGACCCCCACAGTTGCAGAAAGACCCCAGCAATCAGGCGATCCCCTGTGAGCAAGCACTTGGCGACGGTGGAGAGGAAAAACTCCCTTTTAACAGGAAGAAACCTCCAGCAGAACCAGGCTCAGGGAGGGGCAGTCATCTGCTGCGACTGGCTGGGGGGTGAGGGGATAGAGAAGAAGAAAAGAACAGACATGTAGAGAGCAAACAGCACGATGGGGACTCAATCTATGGGAGAGAACAAACAAATGTTAATGACCAGCAAAAAAAAAATATTTCATAGAGAGTGAGGAAAGGAGTGAGGCCCAGTGCATTACTGGAGGTCCCCCGGCAGACTAAACCTATTAGCAGCATAACTAAGGGAGGGTTCAGAAAACACATGATCCCTCCCTAATTGTAGGCTATATCAAAAAGGTAGGTTTTAGCCCTATTCTTAAAAACAGAGATCGAGTCTGACTCCCGAATCCAGATTGGCAGCTGATTCCACAGGAGAGGAGCTTGATAACTGAAGGCTCTGCCTCCCATTGTACTTTTGGAGATTCTAGGTATTACAAGTAAACCTGCATTTTGGGAGCGTAGTGCTCTGTTAGGATGATACGGTAGTATCAGATCTTTTAAATAAAAAGGAGCCTGATTGTTTAGAGCTTTGTAAGTAAGAAGAAGGATTTTAAACTTAATTCTAAACTCTATGGGAAGCCAATGAAGGGAGGCCAGAACCGGAGAGATATGATCTCTCTTTCTAGTACCTGTTAAAACTCTTGCTGCAGCATTTTGGATCAGCTGAAGACTTTTTAAAGATGTTTTAGGACAACCTGATAATAAAGAATTACAATAATCTAATCTCGTCTAATGTTAATGTACAATAAAACATTAACCTTGATTAAAACAAGGAGAGATGCACTGCACCAGGTTTTAGCAAGCTGCTGTTTTCCACCCGTAGTCCCTGGGCAGGCTGATGGTGCAATTTATGAGAAAAGAGCTACACATTTATCGATTCCACTCTCAACCATCATGGGTTCAATTCCACCCCCAGACCATCGGTGACCCTTCTGTGTGGGTTTACTCCGGGTACTCCGATTTCCTCCCACAGGCCAAAAACATGCAAGTTAGGTTAATTGGCATCAAACTGGGGATTCTAAATTGTCCTTAGGTCTGACTGTGAGAGTGAATGGGTGTCTGTCTCTCTGTGTTGGCCCTGAGATGGACTGGCGATCTGTCCAGGGTGGACCCTGCCTCTTGTCCACAGATGCTGGGATAGGCTCCAGCCCCCCCGCGACCCGAAAAGGATTAAGTGGTAGAAGATGGATGGATGGAGTTACACATTTATGAGAAAAAAAATGGCAAATTTAGAAAGGAAAGTTGCAAATTTACAATTGAAAAGCTAAAAAAAAATGGCTCCACCGTCAGCCCCAAATATTGCCTGAAGCAGCTGAAGCAGAGTGAGACGGACTCTTTATGCTGGGAGTTTGGGACTGAACTGGTGTGAAAGCCGAATGGATTTTCTACACTGCAGCTGCATTTTTTGCATGGCAGCAGTGTGGAACCGTTTTCATTTGAAAAAAGCCTGATGTTTTCAAGAAAAAAATCCATAAATTGACAAGAAGAATGTCATAACTTTATAAGGGAAAAAGTTCTGGGACTAAAAGCAGACTTATGTATTAATTATTATTATTATTATTGTGTGTTATGGGTGACGCTACACCTTTCCGGTTCCACCGCCACCCAGGGTATAAAAGGCCTACCCAGAAGAGGCACAGTCTCTTTACGACCAGCACCTCTGCCTTGGCAGGAGCGCCTTCGTGTTCTGTGAGTTCACTAATAAAGTTATGTCCTACTACACCTTCAGCCTCATCATTGGAGTACTGGTTATGGACATAACATTTGGCGATGAGGATAAAGCTATGCAAAAAGGAGTTTCTAGTATTCAGCCATTTTTGGAGCTCCCGGGGGAGCCGCCAGTTCCCTGGGCAAGGCGGTTTGCAGCGTTCCAAAATTATTTGGTGGCATTGAACCTTGGCGAACTGGAGAAACTGCGTGCACGAGCGATATTGGTCCATAATCTCGGCATGGATGGGCAACGTATTCTCAGCAAACTGCGAGAGACCGATAGTTTTGAGGACGTGGTTGAGCTAATGGCACGCTACTTTCGCGCTCCTGAGGTCATCATCGTCCAGTGGATCCAGTTTCAACAGCAACACCAGCAGCTGGGAGAGTCAGTGCAACGGTATGTTGTGGACCTGCGCCAGCTGGCTGGAGAGTGCCAATTTGGGGCTTTGGAGGAAGAAATGGTCCACGATTAGTTAGCGGAGCATACGCTACGTTCTGTGGCACGGTCCACTCTGGTGAACTGACGTTGAATGCAGCTGTGGAGATAGTTCAACAGTACGAAGCAGCAGATAAACTATTTAAGGACCTTGGTGAGAGAACAATGTTGAGGCAGTCTGACTCACAACCAGCGGCGCAGACTGTGGACCCGGATAGCAATGACTGCGCAGAAGATAAAGAAGACTACGCTACCGCTATTAAGATTAGGTCCACCCCGGGGTCGCCCAGATGTTTGGGATGTGGGTCCACCAAGCACCAATACAAGGCGAGAGAGTGTCCGGCGAGGGGCAAACACTGCGGTAAGTGTGGACTCCTACATCATTTCACCAGGGCCTGCAAAAAGTTTGAGGGAGGGGAACGGCGACACAGAATGGGTTCCCCCCGCCGCGACTACTATGGTTATTCACACCGTCTCCCCAAGCACAGATGGGTGGATTTATTGTGACGTGATGCTGGACAGCATGGAAGTACAGTTGTTGGTGGACACGGGCGCAGCAGTGTCCGCATTCAACTGGCCTACTGTGAGGAGTTTGTTCCCACATTACTGTGTAAGAGGACTGTCGACACCGTATTGTGGCTATGGAGGTAACAGGTTAGCCGTCATGGGTTTGCTGGAGCTGACGGCGAGGTACAAGTCGGCTGTGGTCTCAAATATCCAGTTTGTGGTGACTGTCAAGGGGTCGAACGTGATGGGCTACGACCTGTTTTACGGACTGGGCTTTACAATCACCAGTGGTACCGGAGAGGAGTGGTCGGGCCGTGGTTTGTGGGACCGACCAGTTCTGTGCATGGTGGACAAAGATTGGTCTAGTATTCTGGGAGATGGACAGGACCAATCCCACCCAGGGCCAACACGGGAGGGTTCTGGTGCCAGGGCCCAAGTTACTATGGATGTGGGAACTGGGCGGCACAGTGGAACGCCAGTGACGGCTGGTGGAGCTATGAGGACGGCTCCCTGTGCTTCCGAAATTTGGCCAGGAGGTACCAAGAAGCAAGGGGCTGCAATGGCTTCGCTGGCATTTAAGATGAAAGAAAGCAGGGCAGGACCGGCTGGCACGGTGGACAGATGTGCCACACAGGAACACTGAAGTCCGAGTCGGGCTTCTCATGGGGTCGGTGGAGCGGTTTGACCCAGACAGGAAGCCCAGTCTAGACATCGTGGATGTTTGAAGCCGAGTCGAGTTCCCTTGTGGGTCGACTGACGTTGTTTGACCCAGGGAGGAGACTCAGCTAAGAGGAGTTCACAGCAAGAGGAAACGACAAGAGGACCAGAGACGGCTGCAGGTGGTGGCTGTCCGGGAAGATGGTTAACTTCAAATGTCCGATGGCTCGTGGAGACACCCCAACAAGCTGAGACTTGCCGGTGAGGAGAAGGAGGTGTCGGGGCACCAACATGTTTCATCTCTGGGGGCGAAGCGTAGAAGAAGCTCTGGTCGGGACCCGCCAGACGGGTCTCCAGGGGGTGGTCTCTCCATCGAGACTGTATGGTGGCAAAGGGGTGATGTGTTCTGGGGTTGACCTATTAACATGCTAATGTTTGAAATGTTAATGTGTGCACTACCAGGGCTGCGTTATTGTTGTGTTGACATGGTATATGCTTAAAAGTGGCTGATTGAGTGCTCATTAAAAAAAAAAGAGAGAGAAAGAGTGTGGGCTACTTTTATTGGGGGGGGGGGGGGCGGGTGCAGAATTTGTTCATAGGTGTGTATTGCCCGAGCCATGGAGGTGATATGTTTCACACTTACTCGCTCTGGGATTGCCCTGTGTGTGTGTTTAAAAAAAAAAAAAAGGCCCAACACTGTTTGTACTGTTGCATTTAATGACATGTGATTTCCCCGAGTTGTGGGGTGGGGTGTTGGGTGGGGGGCCGGCACAGTGGGGTGTGGATGTACATACTGACCGTTTATAGAGTGTTTTGAGAAGGTTTGGATTATACATATGTTTTGGGATCATTTTTCACGTTTTACATTAGGAACACAGCAGCTTATTTTGTCCTGTGGACTGTTTTATGATAGAGGCGGCAGAATAACCCGTCTGGCAGTGTGGAGGTGGGGCAGTAGTCCACCTGTCCCCCTCTAGTTTTCATTATTTGTGTGCATGAATAGGCCCCATTATTGTATTTACTGTTAGTGTGTGATTCGGGTCAAAATTTGGGTGGGTCTAATGATGTGTGTCTTGGACTTTTCTACGGCGGGGGGGGGAGTAATGTACCGATTATGATTATTATTATTATTGTGTGCTGTGGGTGACGGCTACACCTTTCCAGTTCCGCCGCCACCCAGGATATAAAAGGCCTACCTGGAAGAGGTACGGTCTCTTTCCGACCAGCACCTCTGTCTTGACGGGAGCGCCTTCCTGTTGTGTGAGTTCATTAATAAAGCTACGTTATACTGCACCTTCAGCCTCACCATTGAAGTATTAGTTATGGATATATTTTCTTCTTTAAATTTGCAACTTTTTCTTCATAGATGTTTTCCTAAAAACATTGACTTTTTCTTCATAAATCTGCTACCTTTTCTCAAATTTGCAACTTGTTTTTTCTTGTAAATTTGCAATTTTTCCCTCAAAAATTTGTCATTTTTTCCTCAAAAATTTGTTACTTTTTCCTCGTAAATTTGTAACTTTTTTCTCAAAAAATTTGTGAATTTTTTCCTCAAAATTTGTTGTTTCTCATAAATTTGAAAGCAACTTTTTCCTCATAAATCTGCAACTTTTCACTCAAAAATTTGTCTTTTTCTCATTAATAGACAAACTTTTTCCTCAAAAAAAAATAGTATTTTTCCTCATCAGTCTGCAACATTTTTCTCATAATTTTGTCATTTTTTTCTCAAAAATTGGCAACTTGTTTCTCATAAATTTGCAAAGTGCAAATTTGCATTTTTTTCTTGTAAATTTGTTATTTTTTACTTTAAATTTGCAAGTTTTTCCTCATAGATGTGCAAATTTTTCCTGAAAATGTGGAAGAAGATGAATGAATGAATTTTCAACTTTTTAAAATCTCACAGGTGGGAGCGTGCAGAGGGAGTCTGGACATAAGGAAGGAGACAGGCTGACACTGGAGAGGGTCCAACAGGTAATGATTAAGTTCTGATTTGCAGGCTTACATCCAGGAGAGTTCTCCAGGAAGGTGAGAGCACACAAAGGCAGATGGACATAAGAGGTCAGTAGCAGGAGAACTCGGAGAATCAACAGTGAGTTGTTGACCCAAGTCAATTGGACACAGCACTGAGGGAGTAGGGGCTATTTATACTCCAGCAGTAATCAGGAGCAGGTGGCAACGATGTGCAGCTACAGGTAATCACCAGACATGAAACCTCTTTTTCTGGTGATACTGATGTCAAAACTTTCTCAGGACTGAAAAAGGTTCCTCATTGAAATAGCTTGGTTCATTTAGGAAACCTTCACAGTGCCTTTAACAGGCAGAAAGGTGAGGTGGGATTGTTATAGTAGAAAAGAGCAAAACTATCAGGACAAATTAAAGAGTAAGAGTATTTCAAAGATTACCCTCGTGGAAAAATGGATGAAAAACATGATCTCTCTGAAACTGGAACTGACTCTGAGACAGAAACCCTGACAAACAGAAGATATTTGATGGTCAAGGCAGTGATGGAGGGGACACGAAGATACTTTTTGGCCTGGGTTCACTGAGCCTGAACAGCCCTGACAGAATGTGCTCATTTTACCCTCATACACACCCACATCTATGAAGTCTCCTGGGATGGTGGTGGGGGGGGGAGACGAAAACCTCTCCTCGCACTTATCCCACATCAAGAGAATGCAAATGACCCAGCTTGGATGGTGAAAACACACACAGAGGGGCACACATCCTAAAAACAGCCACGAGCACAAAGAGAGGGTGGAAGCATGCGACGAGCCTTCATGTTGTCCTGGGAGCCAGAGCCAACCTCCTTCCCTGTTCTCAGATAAAGAGGAGAAGAAACGGAAAAAGAGGAGCGAAGACTTGAGTCGTGTTATTGAGGATGTCCTTTTACACCGAGCTGCTCCTTTTTCTCATTTTCAATACAGGTAAACTTCTGAGTTGGTGCCAGAGTTTTAAGTAAAATATTATTAAAAAGGCACATTGGGGGATGCCTCCGTCCACTTGGAATTACGTCCATCCTTCTGAGAGTCGCTACTCATCCGTTCAGGTAGGAAGTTCAAAATACTCCCAGTCCATTTTTGAATAATCTTTATCCAGGTAGCAGGCAAATGCATTTTAACGTCAGTGGATCACAGTCCAGCTGTCTGATGGAAAGTCCCTGTTGATATCACATCTTCAGTCTGTAACCACGTATCTGACAATCAGTTGGTTTAAAGGGCCTATATCATGCAAAATCAACTTTGAGCTTTTAAGCATGTTATAATGTTAATTCCTCACCAAAAACACCCCCAAAGTGGTATTTTGCTCCATTCCCGCACCTCTGAGTATTGCTCCTCAACCCTGCTCTCTGAGCTGCTGCTCCGCCCTGTCCCTGATAATGACTGGGTCCCCACGTTCATATGTATGAACGTGGGTGAGCCGCCCACTCCAGGAAGTGCCTGTGCTTCCAGCACCGCCCCCAGGCTAACGCACACACCCACTTTCTCCGCGCAGCTAACGGAGCGGTGATCGGCAAAACTCTTTCACTTTAGCATTGACGCTGTGAAGAAGTAGTTCCTCTCACACCTAATCTGCTCAGTGACAACAACTGTTTGCTTTTTTACGTAAGACAATGTCTAAGTGGCGTAAATGTGTCTTTGGCTGTGAGAGATTTAGGGGTTTGTTCAGCCTTCCTAAAGAAGAGCCTACTCGTCAGAAATGGTCAAAATAGACCAGAATGCAGAGGCTAAAATCATAATATTAAACGTGATTAACCATACACTACATAAGAATAATATTATAGGCTAAAATAATAACAGGAGGCTAAAGAGTTCAACAGGCTCATCCATCTTTTCTAAAGTTTACTGTAGATGTTTTCGTGGGCGGAACGCAGCGACACGCTGCAGCAGCCGGCTCAGGGGTTACGTCATGAAATGGGCGGTAGCCACAAGAAGGAGAGGCGGAGCCTCAGAGATCGAGGCATCTTACTTCCGGGCTCGCGAAAATAACTCATATTTCATAAGAAATTCATTCTCCAGTGTACCAAAGGTAATATACTATCACATACATGCATATAGTTTACTCTGAAAGGCTTAAAATAGCATGATATAGGCCATTTAATTCTTGCTGTGTCACAAACTGTCCAGATGCATACCTGTGATTGAAATCCAGCCGTGGCTGTTCAGATAGTAGATCCACTTCACGGTGTTAATTGTTAGCATTGCTAGCCGCTACATAGCACTAGCTTTGTTGGAGCTTTGTTGCTGTTTTCAGGCAAAGCAAAAATAATCCATTTCCACAAAAACAAAGTAGCTTTATCTCCGCCTTCAATCAGTAATGAAGACTCAGCTCTTTGCAGCAGGTCACATCGACTGACGGCTCGTATCAGCTATGGTAGGGTCAGTGTATATACAGTATTCATTTATTTGTGCTAATATCTTGTGGTGATTCGTTCTGCCTGCCTGTTGCCTTTGCCTCCACAGCTGTGCACACACCTGATCTCCTAATCAGCCTGACTATTTAAGCCGTGCTGCCCTCGGGTCTGCACGGAGTCGTCTTACTCCCTGGTCTGATGAGACCTCAGCACTACTTCGTCACTCTCCTGAGAAATCCTCTTCTCTTCATCATTCTCCCGGGAGTTCCAGCTCCCCAACGCCAAGTAAGCTCTCCTTCACCTTCATCATTTCCAACCCATGCTCTGCTCCCCTGTACACAGGTGGGAATCCGTGGCGGCGGACCGCCTCCTCCTGGCGGCGGACCGGACACTCTCTACACTCCACCAAGACTTGCTACACTCCCTCTGCAACCGGGGCCAAAGACACTGTCCCACTGGCCAGAGCCCTCGGGATCAAGCCTGTGCTGCTCACCAACTCGTCAACAGTAAGATTGCACATCACCGTACCATCTCTCCCGAGTGCTGGCACTAATCACCCGTGTCTCTGCTCTTCCCTAGGGTTGCCAGTCTGCATGGTGCTCTGCTCACCCCGGCTGCTACATTCATACACACACGTATCCACACACTCTACACTTATTTCTGAGTCTGTGTCTGCTTTCTGGGTCTTGAAACATGTCATATCTATCAATATTAAAAAAAAAAACAACAACAACAGGTGAGCAGTTATGCATCTGATCAAATTTCAGTAACTGTAATGCATTTCTGAATTTTTAAACAGTAATTTCCCAGTTTGGGATCAATGAAGTACATCTGTTTGTCTGTCTGTCATGTCTAATTTCGTTTCACAGCACGTTACTGCAAAAGTAGTGGTTTAGTTACAGTAAGGAATTACAGTAGCACATTACTCTAATGCATTACTCCCAACACTGCTTATAAGTATTCCATAACATCCCTCACCCCAACAAGAACAATCAGGGGTTGGTTGCATCAACTGGTCCCAACAGCCCTGATTGGAACTAACTCTGGTCTTAACTAACCCGGGTCTTTAATTACTTAGTCACGTTTAGTTAATCTAGACTTTAAAATGGAGTCTACATTGTTTGCACTACCAAAAGACCAGTTGTGCTCATTTTTTCTCCATCACAATATTTACCCTATATTACATATTTTTTCCCCTGGTTTATCCTTTTTCTAGTAACATTTCTTGATTTCCTCCCAGTGGGACGTGCCTGAAACACCTCAAGTGGGAGGCGTCCAGGAGGCATCCTAATCAGATGCCCATACCACCTCAACTGACTCCTTTCAATGTGGAGGTGTTTCAGGCACGTCCCACTGGGAGGAGACCCCGGGACAGACCCAGGACTCGGTGGAGAGACTATGTCTCCCAGCTGGTCTGGGAACGCCTTGGTATCCCCTCTGAAGAGCTGGAGCAGGTGGCTGGGGAGAGGGAAGTCTGGGCTTCTCTGCTTGAACTGCTGCCTCCGCAACCCGGACCTCCGGGAAAGCGGTAGAAGATGGATGGATGGATGGATGGATGGATTTCTTGATTTTTTCCGTTTTCTTTTTCAAGTATTTACCCTGTTATTTTCTTGTTGTTTTCTAGTATTTATAGGGTAATTATGTTCTTTCTTTCTTGTGTAGCGTTAACACTACAATTGTATGAATATGATTATTAATAATTAATAACTGAAATTAATAATTATTGCATTACCTCAATATTACACTGGGGGCACTACCCGCACTTTGGACAGAGCTGTGGGGACTCTATGAACAAATATAACAAACAAAAAACTTATGACTGACTTGAGTAGACATCAATTATCCCCAGTTGGAGGAAGTCATTTGACACAGAGTGAGGAAACTCAAACTCTGAAAATATGCCATTATGCTGAACATAAACTACAAGAGATGGAGAATGATATTGACCCTGATAACCACTTTTTTAATAATATTCATAATCATTGTGAATATTACACTGAAAAGCAATTCAAAAGTCAAGTGCAACTAGATGGTAAACTATCAATAATACACTTCGACAGCAGAAGTCTTAACAAAAACTTTCCACAGATTCAGGACTATTTAAAACAGCTAGACAGAAAATTTACAGCCATTGCAGTCTCTGAAACTTGGCTTAATGAAGAGCAGGCTCCCCTGATGGCAATAGAGGGATATCAGATGTTTCATATTAACAGAACTCAAAAAAAGGGTGGTGGTGTTGCACTGTATATTGATGACCTGTATAGGTGTAAGCTTGTAAATGGAATGTCCTTTGCACTACCAGGGATCTTGGAATGTGTTACTGTTGAGATTGACCAAGATAAAACAAAAAATCTAATTATAAGTTGTACATATAGAACGCCGGGAACTTGCATTGAGACATTCAGAGATAAATTAGTCGAGCTGTACAATAATATTACTAGTAAGAAAATGGTAGCAATTTGTGGAGATTTCAATATTGATTTACTAAATCCATTTCAACAAAATGTAATTACAGAGTTCATGAATTCTATGTACAGCATGAGTCTATATCCCACAATAACACATCCCAGTAGAATCACAGTTCACACTGCTACACTTATTGACAACCTGTTTGTTAATATTATTGATAAGAAAATAGAAAGTGGATTATTGATAAATGATATAAGTGACCATTTGCCAACCTTTGCACTTATCCATGGCCACACGGGGGCCAATACAGAAAAAATTTTAAAATCGTTCAGATACAAATCACAAAATGCAATGAGTTCTTTTAAAGAAGACTTGCTGAAGCAGGACTGGACAGAAGTCTATGTATCAGATGTAAATGAAGCCTATGACACATTTATAAACATTGTAACCACTCTTTATGAAAAAAAATTGTCCATTAGTAAAGAAAAAGCTGAAACATAAATTTGCTGATAAGCCATGGTTAACCAAAGGATTACAAAAGGCGTGTAAAAAGAAAAATTATATAAAGCTTTCCTAAAGAAAAGGACAAAAGAAGTTTCAGAAAAAATGGATTTAATAATTGTTTGCCAATGACACCAATTTATTATGCAGTGGAAGCAATTTGGAACAACTTCTGGATACACTTGGAAAGGAATTAGGAAAGCTTAAACTGTGGTTTGATTCAAACAAATTAACGCTCAATTTAAGTAAGACAGAATTTATAGTTTTTAACAACCATCACAACAACTTAGTATCTAAACTCAGTGTAAATGGTGTCGAGCTTGAAAGGGTATCCGAAACTAAATTTCTTGGTGTAATAATTGATAAACTGTGTTGGAAGTCACATATTAATTATATTAAAGGTAAAATATCCAAATCAATTGCAATATTACACAGAGTGAAATATTTGCTGAATCAACCCACACTATATACCTTGTATCATTCATCAATACTCCCATACATGACATATTGTACTGAAGTATGGGGAAATACATATAAAACAAACATATATCCAGTCTTTATGCTTCAGAAGAGAGCTATTAGAATAATAAACAAAGCTGCTTACAGGGAACCAACAAACCCACTTTTTCTTAAATTAAAAGCTCTCAAGTTGAAAGATCTGGTTGAAAACTGCAGTAATAATGCTTAAAGTGAAGAATCTATCACTGCCCGCAAATATCCAAAAGTTGTTCCAAATAAGGGAGAACAATATCATTTCAGAGGAACATGTATATTTCAAAAACCTTCAGTGAGAACTACCACCAAGCAACACTGTGTTTCAGTGCAAGGAGTCAGATTATGGAATAATTTTGGACCTGAATTAAAATCATGTACAACGCTTGGACAATTTAAACAAAAACTAAAGGAAGAAATACTCCAAACATATATACAAGATGACATGTAAAATCACATAAGGATTGTCATATCCAGTCTGTGTTGTGTTGCTGCCTAGTTTTTTTTTTGTTTTGTTTTTTGTCACATTTTGTCTTAGCTTTGTTCTGAATTGTAATCGCTCTTGTTTTGTTTTTCTATTAAATTTTTGGATGGAATATGGGTGGGCAATATAAGCTGCGGCTTCAGCCATCACCCATTTCGGATAACTTATGTTGAACTGTATAGTCAGAGGAGTTATTGTCTAATTTGACCTTGTTGGATTTTCTTCCCCCTTTGTTATATTATTCTGTTTCTTTTAATCTATCTGAAATGAAGATTGATTGATTGATTGATTGATAATTAGGCTTAGGAATTTGGCAGTTACTAAGATAAGCATTAATTAATAATCTAATTAACAATTATTTGATCAGTCTCATAATCTGGGCATCAGTTCTTGACACTGTGGGATTCTGAAGTCTGGACAATGAAAGTACACCTGTACTCAGCTTAGTAGTTTTAAGAGAACCAAAGTGACAATAGACATCTGTATAGCTTTAAAAATGAAGAGATAACCAAAGCATTAACAGTGGTAATTTTGCATATATGAAGGAAAAGCAGTATTTACATATTTACAGATACTGCATATGTGAAATAAGGCTAAAATACAGATGTGGACAAAATTGTTGGTACCCCTCTGTTAATGAAAGAAAAACCCACAATGGTCACAGAAATAACTTGAATCTGACAAAAGTGGTAATAAATAAAAATTCTATGAAAATTAACCAATGAAAATCAGACAATGCTTTTGAATTGTGGTTCAACAGAATTATTTTAAAAAAACAAACTCATGAAACAGGCCTGGACAAAAATGATGGTACCCCTAGAAAAGATTGAAAATAATGTAACCACAGGGACATGTTCAACCAAGATGTGTCCTCTAATTAACATCACAGGTGTCTACAAACTTGTAATCAGTCAGTCGACCTATTTAAAGGGTGACAAGTAGTCACTGTGCTGTTTGTTGATATGGTGTGTACCACACTAAACATGGACCAGAGGAAGCAAAGAAGAGAGTTGTCTCAGGAGATTAGAAAGAAAATTATAGACAAGCGTGTTAAAGGTAAAGGCTATAAGACCATCTCCAAGCAGCTTGATGTTCCCGTGACTACAGCTGCACATATAATTCAGAAATTTAAGATCTACAGGCCTGTAGCCAGCCTCCCTGGATGTGGCCACAGGAGGACACAGATAATACGAATGGTAACAAAAGAGCCCAGAACAACCTCTAAACACATTCGTGGTGAACTCCAAGGTCAAGGTACATCACTGTCAGATCGCACCATCCGTCGTTGTTTGAGCCAAAGTGGACTTCATGGGAGACGACCAAGGAGGACACCACTGTTGAAAACAAATCATAAAAAAGCCAGACTGGAATTTGCCAAACTGCATGTTGACAAGCCACAAAGCTTCTGGGAGAATGTCCTACGGACAGATGAGACAAAACTGCAACTTTTTGGCAAGGCACATCAACTCTATGTTCACAGACGCAAAAATGAAGCATACCAAGAAAAGAACACTGTCCCTACTGTGAAACATGGAGGAGGTTCTGTTATGTTCTGGGGTTGCTTTGCTGCATCTGGCACAGGGTGTCTTGAATCTGTGCAGGGTACAATGAAATCTCAAGACTATCAAGGTATCCTAGAGAGAAATGTGCTGCCCAGTGTCAGACAGCTTGGTCTCAGTTGCAGGTCATGGGTCTTGCAACAGGATAATGACCCAAAACACACAGCTAAAAACACCCAAGAATGGCTAAGAGCCAAACATTGGACTATTCTAAAGTGGCCTTCTCTGAGCCCTGATCTAAATCCTATTGAACATCTGTGGAAGGAGCTGAAACATGCCGTCTGGAGAAGGCACTCTTCAAACCTGAGACAACTGGAGCAGTTTGCTCATGAGGAGTGGGCCAGAATACCTGCTGAGAGGTGCAGAAGTCTCATTGACAGTTACAGAAATCGTTTGATTGCAGTGATTGCCTCAAAAGGTTGTGCAACAAAATATTAAGTTAAGGGTACCATCATTTTTGTCCAGGCCTGTTTCATGAGTTTGTTTTTTAAAATAATTCTGTTGAACCACAATTCAAAAGCATTGTCTGATTTTCATTGGTTAATTTTCATAGAATTTTTATTTATTACCACTTTTGTCAGATTCAAGTTATTTCTGTGACCATTGTGGGTTTTTCTTTCTTTAACAAAGGGGTACCAACAATGTTGTCCACGTCTGTATGATTGTGTGGCTGAATGGACAATTAGTGAAATGACAATAGCTAGTTGGGGCTACGTCATTATGGAGTATAAAGCATCGTTACACAGCCCCACAGCACACCACAGAAGAAGAACAAGGTTGATCACATGGTTGATAAGTTAGCCCTTCTTGTTGTACCCTAGCTTGTTGTCTCTTTGAGAGTGCTGCTTTTATTATTCCAAACTTGTACTGCTGTCCAGAAATGGCTTTATTCTTAATCGCAGAGACCGGCAACTATGTTTAAGGGTAATTATCAATATTTCAATTATCAGCAATTGCTAGCTAAAGTCTGGAGCTCAGCTAGCTAGCACTGACTACACTTTTAAACATAATATTTATGTCAGTTCTGTAATAGGTTGTGTTACGGCGCATTGCCTGTTACCTAGGCACATCCATGGTCACGATACTGGTGGGACTCCATTGTTCCGGTGTTGTGCCAAAAAGTAATCATCTGCCAAAAATGATTGCCAGATACTATATTGTAGTTATGGGGTTATATTAGCCATAGAATATATATTTCTTCAACAGGTAAATAGTACTGAGTTAGGTGTAATATAGTATATTTAACACTTATGATCAGAATCAGAATCAGAATAAACTTTATTGCCAAGCATGTAAAAAAACACACGAGGAACTTGACTTGACATTGGTGCGCATGCGCGCGACACAACGACACGGCAGCCATAAAGGCGCCTCATCAAACAGAGATAGATAAGAAAGGGAGGGGAAGGGAGGGAACGACACAAGGGGGGAGGAGAAAAAAAACTTCGTTATCAAAATACAGCTTATTTTTAAGCAGATTGTGATTACAATGAAAAAAAATCTCTCAATAGCACAGAGCAACAACTCAGAATTCACGAGACACAAGAGAGCAGTGTACAGTATATCTTTAATCAGTTCATGAATCAATGTGTGTGCGGTGTTGAGCAGTGTTGATGATAATAAGAGAGACCCAAGGACCCTTGGCAGAAGATGTTTTGTCTGTCTGGCGCCCAGTCTTATCTGGCGCTGCAGCTGGCTGTCCAAGGCCTTGTGCTCATGATTTTGAAAAAAAACACAGTCTGCAGACAGCCAGGAGGAATTTTCATGGGGAATAATAATGCCAAATAGGACTGATCACAGAGAAGACTTGTATTTCTTCTGTAGATTCAGTACATTAATCCTTCATTGCGCAGCTTTGAACTCGTCGTGGAAAGACCTGAGCGAACCCATGATGTAATCCACCTTACGAGACAGTTCTCCAGTAGTCGCTATCAGGGTCTTCTCCAGTTTCTCAATTTGTTGGATGCACCTCGCCTGGCCAGCATTTTGATAGGTTGAATCCATCTTCAGCAATTTGCGGTAAACCAAGACAATTCCCGTCCCAATCAGAATTATCCCAATCACCAAGATTACGAAGATAAACAAATCTTCAATATCTTCGATAGAGAGATTAGAGAGACACAGCATTTTCCAAATACCTGTGTCACATAGATAGCCCACTGGAGCCGTTCCAGCGGGGCAAACAGCTTCCCCCGGAGCACTTTTCCTTGTTGAAAAAATAGTGTCAATTGTGTTCAAAGCCCAGCTTATTAACTCCATAATTTCTTTTCGGCGGTCGCAGTTAGACGCAGACAGACAACAGCAAGCTGGGATCCAGTAGGAGGGGAGGAAAAAATCAGCAGGAGAGAAGAAAAAAGCGTCTGCTCTCTTGGGAGGGCGGAAGTGAAGATGCATTTTGACCCTGAAACAAACTTGATCTAGGATTAAAAGCAATTAAAATAATGCAGTCATAAGGTTGCATGGAAGAATACATAGATTTACTGGATATATACACACGTAGATACTGTATAAATATATATCCTATGTAGGTTCTACACAACAATGAGGTTTTTGCAGGTAAATATTGGAATCATTTGCAATCTCATAAATTCTATACGTTGTTATCCAAACTGCAACACTTTGGCCAACACTATAATTTTTCAGATACGATAAAACCTCAAAACATTTACAGACACATTGTAGATGGACTGAGACCAGGCAGTCCACCTTTAACAAGCAGGTGCTCCTGTAGACAGTGATCACTTTTTGGCACGACACCGAAGTTTTTATTGCAGGGGTAACAAGAGACAAACTCAACAGTGTGTCATAATCGGCCCTTTCAGGGCAGAAATCAAGACACCGCTCGTCAGCTGTGAGTTTGCACATTTAATGAAAAAGAACAGAAATAAACCACTAGGGGTAACTTACAGAAAAGGCAAAAAAAGAGAAGCATGAAGGGTAACTTACAGTTAGTCAGGCGAGGCTGAGAACTGAGCTGAGAATCAGCAGGACTCAGACGGGGGGATTTCTGTCAGCACAAGGTGAGGTCGCAGCGAGGAATGAACCCCGCAAGCGAGCTTAAATAATAATAAGGGGAAACCCAAATGTGAATCAGGTGTGGATGCATGAGTGACAAAGTCATTAAAGACAACTAAACAGCTGTGACAACCCTCGAAAGATTTGACAGGAGGAAGCAACATAACGGCGCTGTCAAAATAAAAGCACAAACCATAATGGATGAAAATCAAGAACAAATACATAAACAGAAAATCACCAGCAAAACCTAGAGGCCCGAGCACGGTACTGACACGCGCTCAGAATCATGACAAAGTGTTGAAAGTTAAAAGTACTTCCCCAGAAATGATCTTGTCCAGAACTGACAGAATGTCATGTGGTACGTTGTCAAAACAATACAAACTCATTATTTATCATTTTTGATGAAGGAAATCTGGAACATTTTCCACAGAAAAAGTACATAGATTTAAAGTTTGTTGCTGCTTGTTCTTTAGAAAATGTGAAAAAAGTTGTCAAAAATATGAGTAAGTCCACAAATACCTGATATATTGTCCAGTACCTGAAAAAATGAACTTAAGTGCAGTAATTCAGTACTTGTACTTTCACTTCCCACCACTATAATGTTATAGTGATTTGCATTGTTACATTTCATGCATATGTTTGTGTGAGGATAACAATTACTTAATGTGGAAGCAGAAAAACACTGAAGGAAAGAAAGCTTTTATTTATAAAATGTGCAAAAACTTAAGACTGCTCCATATGAAATATGTACACACAGCCAAAAATATCAATGCTGTGATAGTTACTTTTTTTACAGTCCCTCAAGCACAGACGATGTGTCCCATCAGTCCAACAAGGGTCTTGGTCCTGTCCTCCATCTTCTGGCTGCTTTGCAGCAAAGAGGAGGTCAGCTGCTCCTCCCTCCTGCTCTGCTCCTGCTGGCTCTCCTCTGACCTCTCCAGGTAGCCAAGAAGGAGGTCCATGTTTGTGTCCCACTTCTGATTCCCTGTTTTAAAGTACAAAAATAACAAGCAATATAAAATAACCACACACTGAAAAACGCAGGAATCGTCAGTCCAAGACTGAATGTGTCTATTCAACATCCATTTACTGTTAGTGGCATCAGAACATTCAATTCAAGTGTATAATTGGTTTAATTCACTCCCTCCTTTGTGTGACTGGGTCATGATCTGAACATATATGACCTAATCTGGTCTGATGAGAAGAGGAGGAAGAGCAGGAGGAGGACCAGCTTGGTGCTGGTGAAGGTGAGCTGGACACCACAGGTCTGGCTGGTTCTCCCTCATCATCCAGCTGTGATAAATCTGTAAATACAAAAAAAGTGTTTTAGTTTGTGCAGTGAACAACTTAAGCCTTCCATTAAATGTGCTGTCATAGATGGCAGTTTTTTCAATATCAATATTACCAAAGCTTACATGTCTGATTATAACCAAAACAGTAAAAATGATGACATTACTAGCGTCATTTGGGAGAAAAATCTCCCATCTACACACTGCAAGGCGCTCATTTGTACACAGTATTGGTACTACAAAAAAACCAGCGTATTTTGCACTGGATATCTTTGACAAAAAGTATTTTGTAAGACGCTTAAATTTTTGTTCTAGTTTTCGCAAATGAGCATTTTCATGATAAGAGAGTTCATGGTGAGGAGACACGTATCATTAAATGTGAACAGACTGTATAGATATTCATTTACTGTTGGTGTTTTGAAGGCGATACTGTACACTTACCAGAATTTGTAGCATTCAGAGCCGTGAGCTGATGAGCCGGAGACTCATCCATAGCTGTTAGGATTGCTGTACTTGTAAGTTTTTTCTGTTGTTGACATGTCTGGAACATGTTTCTTGTGATTTACAAGATATATCAAGAGCAAAATCCTTCCAAATGCCCACAATGTGTTTTTTCTGCTGTGAATGTCTGCTTAAGCTCCACCCACCAAAAAAGGCATATTTGGACAGAGCGTTTGTAGCTACGTCAGTATTCCTGCTTAGCCTGATTGGTTAAGACGGATACTCTTGGCTACCTCGGGAGAAGAGGGAGGAGCCGAGGAGCAGCAAGACTGAGGCAGAGGGGGATGAAGGCGTCCATTTTGAATAGCAAAGCAGTGGGGGAGGAGCCGACCAATCACGTGCAGAGTAGCAGCAGAGAGAGAGAGAGAGCGAGAGAGAGAGAGAAGAGAGGAGGGGGGGCGCATTTGAATGTGGCTGTGTGAGACCGCCAAGTTCAAATCAAGCTGCTCACATCTCACTTCAACAGCAGACGTGGCGCCGCACTGTCTTGTCGAGTCCACCGGCACCGGTACCAGTTCTGCTTACCAAAAGTGGCCCACTGGACGGCTCACATACCAGCCTCCAAACAGGGGCCGACTTTGCCTGCAGGTCAGGAGTGCGACGACCAGTAACGTGCAAGCTCTGTATGTCACGCCGCGCCATTCATCAGCGGCGCCACCTGCCCACGCACCTGCTACTCGTCAGCGGCGAAGGATAAAAGCCGCCTCGCCCTGAGCATCGGCCTGAAGCCGTAGACTTCATTTCCCTTGCATGGACTTCTACCACATTCTCTTCAGCATCCTCTTTACCGGTAAGAAGATCTCTTACCTCATCTCTCCAGTTTGCTCCCCTGTGCACAGGTGGATTCCTCGGCGGCGGACAACCCCGTCCCTCGTCTCTCCTCGCTGCTGCACCGAGCCCTGCAGGTGGCTGTCTCCCGGGCTTCCATCCTTGAAGCGCCAGTCATCTGCCCAAACAAGTAAGCTTCTCTCCCTCGCCTATTCTCCTCCTGTGTTGGTGTGTGCTCATCACCCTGTGTCCAATTTCTCCCATAGGGTTGCCGGCTGAACGGTCTCCTGCCTCTGGGTCCGAAGCAGACGCCACCACCAACACATTAACATTCCGCAGACACGCACCCAAACATCCCTGTTGTTAATAAACAGTTTGAACTACTCTGAGCCTGTGTGTGCGTCTCCTGAGCCGAACGTTATGTCACTGTAGGTTGCTAATTAGAATATTCATAGATCTGCACAAACTTTTAAGTAGGTACAAGATGTAAAATCTCTTCCCAAGCAATTCTAAGGCAACGAAAGTTTCTTTGTGGGTAAAAAGCCACAATGTACTATTTTGGGCGATACACCTTTGTTTTTGAGATGGTTTTAGAGCCACCAGAGTGCACCTTGAAGTTACTTATCCGGTTTTTTCCTTGTTTTTCCCTCAGTGCTTAACCTGTTTTTTGTTGTTGTTGTTGTTGTTTTTGCTTTTTGCTTTTTCCCCAGAAATTTCCCTTTTTTTACTGTTTTTTTTTAATCCAGTTTTAACCTGTTGTTTAAGGTATTTATCTGGTTTTCACCTTGATTTTCCTTCTCTGTTTTTCCAGTGCTTCCCCTGTTGTTACACTGGTGTTTTCTGGCACTTACAGGGTGATTGTGTCACATGAAAATCAAAACCAAATAAAACCAAGACGCCAGTATTTACATCTTATTCACTTCGCTTTTACTCTTTAAAAAAAAAAAAAAAACTCTTTTCTGGTGACTCCAGCTTTCTACTGTTTTCTTTGTTATTTTTACTGTTTTTATCATATTTTTTAAATATATATATATTTACACCATTCTCACTGTTTTTCTCAATTTTTACAGTATTCACTCCATTTTTTCCAATACTTACTGCTGTATTATAAATTGTCACCACAAAAATGTCCCACTGGCTTGTTTAGAAGTGAAAGTCTCCAGGCTGCAAACTGCCCACAGGCTGTTCTCCTAGATTAGAAATCATGTCCTAATTTATCATGTTCCATGCACTTCCATACATAAAAGGAGATAAACTTCAGAGGGGTGAAAGTGTCTGATGACCTTCATGATTTTTAGTGGGTGGTTTACAGAACTGGGGGAAACTTTTGATGACTTAATTAAGACTCAGAGATGCCCGGTTTCTCACCATTTACAATCTAAAACCACTGATAATGACTAGATCAGTGTTTGCACGTGTGTGTTTTATTCATTTGTGCCAAAGAGCTGCATTGTTGCCCAAAACCCATTAAAGCCATTAAAAAGACATCACGACTGTGCAGTGGGAGAATCCATCTACAAAGCACCAAATGTGTACGAACCATCCCAGATGACCCCCTCTGTTTAGAAGTCATTTACTTAGGTATCATATTCTTAAAAAAATGCATGAGAACCATTTGATCTGTACAAGAAACAAACAAACCAAATACAGTTTGGGTTTTCGTGGAATTACAATAAAAAGCATATAATAAGCATGTTTTTAGGTGTACGAGGCCATAAGTGGTTGCTCAAAAGATTTGTTTTTAAGTGACTTAAGACGCCTTATTCTTCTTTTGGGGTTCCCCTTTATTGTAGTGCAGGGACGTGCAAAGGTGTCTTTCCTGGTTGGCTTAATAGTAGACAGCAGACCTGAAATGTATGTTATTAGCTTTGTGTTCCAAGTCAGCACAACTCTCTGTGAGTCTCTCCAGTTTCCAGACATAACAGCAACCCCAGCAGGATGGAGAAACCCTCCAAACACTGATCTACTCTGTAAATTTATAAGGAAGATTTTGCAAATCTGTGAGCAAAAAAACTACACATTTACCAGGAAAATGTTAGAAATTTTCCAGTAAAACACTGCAGATTCTTAAGCAAAAAAGTGCAAATTTACAAGGAAGTCACAAATTTCCAGCCATCCAGCCATCCATCTTCTACCGCTTTTCCGGAGGTCCGGGTTGCGGAGGCAGCAGTTCAAGCAGAGAAGCCCAGACTTGCCTCTCCCCAGCCACCTGCTCCAGCTCTTCAGAGAGGATACTAAGGTGTTCCCAGACCAGCTGGGAGACATAGTCTCTCCACCGAGTCCTGGGTCTGCCCCGGGGCCTCCTCCCAGTGGGACGTGCCCGAAACACCTCAAGTGGGAGGCGTCCAAGAGGCATCCTGATCAGATGCCCATACTACCTCAACTGACTCCTTTCAATGTGGAGGAGCAGCGGTTCTACTCTGAGCCTCTCCTGGATGACTGAGCTCCTTACCCTATCTCTGAGGGTGAGTCCAGCAATCCTACGAAGAAAGCTCATTTCAGCCGCTTGTATCCACGATCTCATTCTTTCCATCATTACCCAAAGCTCATGACCATAGGTGAGAGTAGAAACGTAGATTGACTGGTAAATCGACAGCTTTGCCTTAGAACTCAGCTCCCTCTTCACCACAACAGACCGGTACAACATCAGCATCACTGCAGAGGCTGCGCCGATCCGTCTGTCATTCTCTCGCTCCATTCTCCCCTCACTCATGAATAAGACCCCAAGATACTTAAACTCCTCCACTTGGGGCAGGAGCCTGTCTCCAATCCGGAGAGGATAATCCACCTTTTTCCAGCTGAGGACCATGGACTCAGACTTGGAGGTACTGATTCTCATCCCAGCCGCTTCACACTCAGCGGCAAACCATTCCAGCAAGAACTGTAGGTCATTGCTGAATGAAGCCAGCAGGACATCATCTGCAAACAATAGAGATGAGATCCTGTGGTCACCAAGCATGACACCCTCCATTCCCTGGCTGTGACTAGAAATCCTGTCCATAAAAATTATGAACAGGATCGGTGACAAAGGGCAGCCCTGGCGGAGACCAACTCTCACTGGGAATGAGTCCGATCGAGTGTTGGCAATACGAACCAAATTCTCACAATGGTCATACAGAGACAGAATAGCTCATAACAACAAGCCCGATACCCCATACTCCCGAAGCACTCCCCACAAAAAACCACAAGGGACGCAGTCGAATGCCTTCCCCAAGTCCACAAAACACATGTAAACTGGTTGGGCAAACTCCCACGAACCCTCGAGGATTCTCAAGCGGGTAAAGAGCTGATCTGATGTGCCACGGCCAGGACAAAAATCACATTGCTCCTCCTGAATCCAAGGTTCGACCAACGGCTGGACTCTCCTCTCCAGTACCTTGGCATAGACCTTCCCAGGGAGGCTGAGGAGTGTGATCCCTCTAAAGTTGGAGCACACCCTCCGGTCCCCTTTTTTGAAGAGAGGAACCACCACCCCGGTTTGCCATGCCGAAGGCACTGCCCCCGACCTCCACACAATGTTGCAGAGGCGTGTAAACCATGACAGCCCTACAACATCCAGGGCCTTGAGGTACTCAGGGCAAATCTCGTCCACCCCTGGGGCCTGGCCACCAGAGATTTTGAAACACCTTGGTGACCTCAGCCCCTGTAATAGGCGAGTCGTCCCCCTCGTCCACAAGCCCTGCTTCCTATGTGGAAGGTGTATCAGTGGGATTGAGGAAATCCTCAAAGTATTCCTTCCACCTCCCGACGATATCCTCAGTTGATGTCAACAGTGCCCCATCCGCACCATACACAGTGTGGACAGGGAGCTGCTTCCCTCTCCTGAGCTGCCGGACAGTTTGCCAGAATCTCTTCGAGACCAACTGAAGGCCTAACCCTAACCCTAACCCTAACCCTCCCGTACCCGAGTTGTTGCTTCAGCAACCACCCGAGCTGCACTCCGCTTGGCCTGCCGGTACACCTCAGCTGCTTCGGGAGTCCCACAAGCCAACCAAGCTTGAAAGGACTCCTTCTTCAGCTTAATGGTCCCCCTCACCACTGGTGTCCACCACTTGGTTCGGAGGTTGCCACCACGAGATGCACCGACCACCTTGCGGCCGCAGCTCTGGGCCGCTGCTTCAACAATAGAGGTGGAGAACATGGCCCATTCAGACTCCATGTCTCCAGACTCCCTCGGAATGTGGTTGAAGTTGAAGTTGCCCCTCATGGATCGACACCTTATCGTGGTGGGGGTGGGGGGGTTGCATGCCCCACTGATCTCAGGAGCTATGTTGTCCAGTGCAATTTGCCTCTGGTAGGGTCACCCAAGACAAACTGGTCCTTGGTGAAGGGCCAGACTAAGAACGATCCAACAGATTCTCATGATAACTACTAGAACAAGGATTCAGTGCACCCCGCCCGGGATGGGGTTACCAGGGCCCCACCCTGGAGCCAGGCCTGGGGGCGGGGCTCAATGGCTAGAGTCTGGTGGCCGGGTTTCCGCCCATGGGACCTGGCTGGGCTCAGCCCAAAGGAGTTACATGGGTCCGCCCTCCAGTGGGCTCACCACCTGCAGGAGGGGTCATGGGGTCTGGTACTATGTGGATCAGGTGGCAGTCAAAGGCGGAGACCTTGGCGGACTGATCCCAGGCTTCCTAAACTGGCTTTTGGTACGTGGAATGTCACCTCTCTGGTGGGGAAGGAGCCTGAGCTGGTGCATGAGGTTGAGAGATACCGACTAGATATAGCCGGTCTCACTTCAACATACAGCTCTGGTTCCGGAACCAGTGTCCTGCAGAGGGGCTGGAGTTTAGTTACAAATTTAATAGAAAAAAAATGTTGCAAATTTGCAAGAAAAAGGTTGCCCATTTAAGAGGAAAAACTTTTATATTTGTTACGAGAAAAGTGAAAATTTACCAGAAAGAAAGTAGCAAATTTGTTAGCAAAAAAGAAAAAAATGAAAAAAAGTAATACATTAATATGAAAAAATGTTGCCAATTTGTAGATTGACTGTAATACAATGAAAATATAAGAATAAAGTCTCAAAGTTGGATTAAAAAAAAAAAAAGTCAAACAGGCCAAAGTCCTTCTACACAGGAGTTCTCCTCTCCCACAGAGCTGTCTGAAACGCCACGGTTGGATTGGCTGTTCTCTTCTGTGAGGTCATCACGGTGGCGCAGTGGTTAGCACTGTGGCAGCACAGTTTACCCTCAGCCGGGGGATCGCGGGGATCATGAGATCGTGGGTTTGATCCCTGTCCCCGGCCAACAGTGATCTGTGTGGAGTTTGCATGTTCTCTCCGTGTTGCATGGGTTTACTCCGGGATTTCTCCCGTTTCCTCCCACATGCTAAAAACATGCAGATTAGGGATAAGGGGCGCTTGCGCACGCAGCGACCGGCAGCTGGTGGCTTGTCACCAGACTGCAAAACAAATATACCTACGGGTACAAAATAAGTAAAAAAAAAAAAAAAAATCTCATCATTACTTATCACAAGCTACGTTCCAATCCACAGTGCACTTCAACTGTGTTCCCTACTCCCTGCTCCGTTCTCAGGGAATATCAGTGAAGCTAACTTCCCTTCACAAAATTTCTCCATTTGAAACACCCTGTAACCATCGGCTCCCTCCTCTGTGCGTTACCACAGTAACCATAGACACATACTAATACTATGGTGGATAATTTAGATTTCTTCAATAAAATATTAATACAAATATATTTTTATTACAATCAGTTGATATAAACAATAACCAACATCAGTTTAGCTTGTTAATAACATTAGCAACAATAGTTTGTTTTACTTTTATTTGAGGCGCAATGGCTTCTGGGTAACCTTCTTGTCATCTTCCGGTGAAGTGATGTACCGTTGTTCACTTCTTCCCTGCTCAGTTCCCTTTGAGCTGAAGCCTGTTTGCTCTCTTTGATTTGGAATCTCAGTTAATATGGCAGATACCCTATATAATATTGGGCCATCGAAATGCAGCTACAGTGTTTTTCAATCGGGGGTACTCCAACCCCACGGGGTCTCTGAGAAAACCTCCAGGGTCCCAAATTGCCTAATTTTGCTTCTTAATTGATCCAAAAAATTGCAATTAATTTTGCATTAACCCTTTGAGTGTGTGAATTTGCGTGCCCCTAGTGGCAGAGCGCGGCACTGCGCCTGTCGTCTCACTCTCACATGATCGCCTGCATTGGGGATTTGTACTATTTGTACTGATTTGCCAGTTTCAAAAGGTGGCAGACATCCATTGGAGGACTCAGTGGATGACACGTAATATACCAAAGAAGAAGAACTCCTCATTTCCTTTCCTGTTTTTAGCATTTTAGCCCAGAAAGCTAATATGTCCGCGATCGGTCACGTCACTTTTATCAGCGTTGTATGTGGAAAATAGCCACGGTATACAAGCAAAAATTATGTGGGACAATCATAAGACTTTGTAGATGTAGTAGAGACTTTAAATGACCGACAGAATGTAAAATAACAACCATGATGGGTGAAAACACAGCGACCACGCCAGCCAGCCAGCCAGCCAGCCAGCCCCCCTTTGTCAAAAGTCAGTGAGAATTTTCTGGTGTTTTTGTGTGGGTTTTTTTTATTCCTGGTGGGACCTTCCTGTGGTAACGTATCATCACTTCCTGTGTTGCTGACTGTCTGTCTGTGGTTTGATCTCCTCGTTCTCCCAAGGATTTTGCCTTTAATTGTATTTTAATCACTTTTTTCCATCTACCGTTAGCTCTCACTTCTGTTTATCAAGCCTCCTGCACCTGTGTGCACCCTCAGTGTCATCTAATCACCCTGTTTAGCCTTCTGTCCTCCTTTCATCGGTGTTTTTGTTGGCTTCGGGTTAGCCACTAGCTATGCTACTAGCTCTCCTTCCCCTTCTCCTCCGGTGTGCTCTCTCTGTCAGATGTTTAGCTACACCTCTGCCTCTTTTAGTGATAACGGTAAATGTAATAAATGTTGTCTTTTTGAGGCGCTCGAGGCGAGGTTGTCTGATTTGGAATCCCGGCTCCGCTGCATTGAAAGACCGTCTGCACCAGTTAATCTTGACGGACGTCCCCTAGCGGCAGTGGAGCTCCCTAGCATAGGCCCTGTTAGCGGTCCTCCGTTCCTCCTCAGCAGCGAGGAGACTGGGTGGGTGACGGTGAGAAGGAAGCCTAGTCCCAAGGCCCCGGTTCACCACCAACCTGTTCACGTTTCTAATCGTTTTTCCCCGCTCAGCAACACACCTGCTGAGGAAAAAACTCGGATCATTGGCGACTCTGTAGTCAGAAACGTGAACCTAGAGACTCCAGCAGCCATAGTCAAATGCATTCCCGGGGCCAGAGCAGGCGACATCGAGTCAAATTTGAAAATGCTGGCTAAAAGTAACTATAAATACTCCACAATTGTTATCCACGCCGGCATTAATGACATCCGACTCCGGCAGTCGGAAGTCACAAAACTTAACGTGGAATCGGTGTGTGACTTTGCCAAAACAATGTCTGCCTCTGTAGTATTCTCTGGGCCCCTCCCCAATCTGACCAGTGATGACGTGTTTAGCTGCTTGTCATCTTTCAACCGCTGGCTGTCTGTGTGGTGTCCTGCAAACAACGTGGGCTACATTGACAATTGGAGCTCATTTTGGGGAAAACCTGGTCTTATTAGACGAGACGGCATCCATCCCACTTTGGATGGTGCGTCTCATTTATCTAACAATCTGGCATCATTTTTATTCACATTTCCAGAACCTTGACTACTCAGAGTTGGGACCAGGAAGCAGAGTCACAGTCTTACACGCCTCTCTGCAGCTCCTCTTCATCCGCCACCCCTCAACTTAGCCCCTGTCTTCCCCATCAGAGAATCATTGTCTGCTCCCTCCAAAGCAAATAAAAATATAATGTATAAGAATCCCAAAGTGATTAACCCCTTGCACTCTGGTCAATTTCCCTAAAAACGCCAAAAAATAACATACCCAAAGTAAATCGAAAGCTGTTCTTCAACCCTTTGCAGCATCTTCATGGGGTTGGTCTCATTTAAAAGAAAACACTTTGAATTTTTTGGCAAAACAGTCATAATCTCTCTAAGTGCTCCTGCCACTGAGTAACAGTCATTTAAACATACTGAACTTGAAGAAAATAAATTTCACCTGGGTGTTTTTTTGGATACAAATGCTTGCAAATAACACACAGCTTCAGATACTGGCTGGAAAATGCAACAGAAATGTAGAACCAAGTGTTATCCAGCTGAGGTCAAAATTTTGTAACAATACCACAAAAAATGAATATATCACACAGCTTTTTTCTTAGGTTGTTCCCAGGCGTTTTTGAACTGTGCCAAATTGTGCTAAATGGCACAGTTTGGAAAAACGTCTGTAACTTTTGAATGATTCAATATAGAAGCTTCATCTTGGGCTCTAATAAAAGGTGAAGGGCTGTGTGTGTGTGGGGGGGGAGGGGGTTGTTTATTCATTCATGATTGAATGAATGAACAAACAAGCCCCCACACACAAAGAAGCATGCCACATAAAAAATGTGTGGCTTTTTTTTACAAGAAAAAATAACCTACAGTGCACTAAAAATTATACTAAAATATTTGTAATGTAGAAGATAACAACTCCTACCCCCCACCCCCGCTACAGAGGATGGACATCGCCCATCGCTACATGACGGAAAGCAGTGACGGTGCGCCACGGTTTACTACGCACAGTTGGACTAAAATATCTGCAATATATCTGCAATCCGCTACAGAAGAGTAGCTGGGGGGGGGGGGGGCACGTTCGCAACATGACGGGGGGGCCGTTCGCAACATGACGGACCCGGACCGTCTGGGTCCGTCATGTTGCGATAACGCACAGTTGTAATTTACCGATCGGTCAAAAGTCATTTGGATTACAATTTTCAGGGATAAAGAATAATTTAGCTTATAACACTTACCTGTCCACAACAGCAAAGTCGCTGGCGAACTTCTCTTCCTCATTGTCAGACGAACATGACGCTGGTCTGCTTGTTACGGACTCGTGGTTCTGGTCACGCGACCCGGTCAAACCATAATTCCATTATTGCGGTTTTGCAATATAAATATAAACCAATATAAACCATATAATATAATAATAATATAAACCATGATTGCGGTTTTGGCGAACGATTTTTCAAAACAAGTAAGAACAGTAGTAAGAAAAAAAAGACTGGCGAATGCCTGTGTGTCACCCAGCCTTACACAAAACAGCTTTCGAACTTCTGTGCTTCAATTGGCTGGCTGTATTCGCAGCCGTTGGTAGGCGGGTCCTTCTTGCTAGGTTTTCAGTCATTGGTTCTTCAATGTTTCAGAAACCCAATTCAAGGCTCTTATTAGTCGAATGAGAGGTCAATCACATCTAAACCAATCAAAGCACTCCTTTGGCTTTCTGTTCGCGGCTGTGTCTGTAGTGGAAGAACAGAAATGCAGCTTTTTTTTTTTTTCAGTGTGCTCTAGGACGCAGCGCCCTTGTGCGCTCTAGGACACAGAGACGTGCTCGCCCGCGGTACACCGGAGTGCAAGAGGTTAAACAAAAAGTTGGTAAAACTCAAATTAAACATGAAGCCTCTAAATATTAGGTCTCTAACTCCCAAGTCTGTGCTAGTCCATGATCTGTTAATTGATCATCAGATTGATTTAATATCCCTTAGAGAGACTTGGTTAGGGCAAGAGGATTATGTTGGTTTAAATGAATCAACTTCCTCTGATTATTTAAACTGTCAAAATCCCAGAAGTTATGGTCGTGGAGGAGGAGTAGCAACAATCTACCATTCCAAATTTCTAGTTAATGTAAAGCAAAAAACGCGTTACAATTCCTTTGAGGGTCTGGTCCTCAGTATTGGGCATTTTAGCAATTTTAGGCTAAACCCAGTTTTATTTGCCATAGTTTATCGTCCCCCATCAACCTACTCAGAATTTTTATCCGAATTTGCTGATTTCTTAGCTGATTTAGTGCTGAAATCTGATAGAATAATTATAGTAGGGGACTTTAATATACATGTAGATGTAGATAGTGATTGCCTTAATATGGCATTTAATTCAATATTAGACACAATGGGGTTTTCTCAGAAAGTAAGAAATTCTACCCATTATCTCCACCATACGTTGGACCTTGTTCTGACATATGGCATAGAAATAGAAAATCTGGTAGTGTCTCCTCATAACCCTGTACTGTCAGACCATTGTCTGTTAACCTTTGATTTTACTATTTCTGACTATTTGGCTCCTAAAGAAAAATATTACTACAGTAGATGCCTCTCAGATGATGTTGTTACCAAAATTATGCAGATTGTTTCCTCTATGTCATGTGTCAACACAACGGAAATAAGCTATAGACAGCTTGCTCCTTCTGTAATTGATAGCATGGTAGATAGTGTTACAGCTTCTCTGCATCAGACTCTAGACATGGTAGCCCCTATAAAAAAGAAAAAGCCTAATCAGAGATTTCTAACTCCTTGGTTCAACACAGAAACTCGTAGCTTAAAACAGAAGACTCATCAATTAGAAAGAAAATGGCGCTCCACTAATATAGATGAAATCTATTTAGCTTGGAGAAATCATCTTTTAATTTATAAAAAGTCTCTGAGAAAAGCTAGAACGAGTTATTATTCTGCATTAATAGAAGAGAACAAGAATAATTCCAGGTTTCTTTTCAGCACTGGAGCCAGGCTGACAAAGAGTCAGGACTCTGTCAATCCTAGCGTTCCCTTAGAGCTTACTAGTCAGGACTTTATGAACTTTTTCAATAATAAAATTTCATCTATCAGAGATAAACTCAGTCAGATTAACTGTCAGTCAGTTAACTTAAATAAACTAACTACTACAACTCCTTCAATTGACATCTGTTTGGATCAGTTTACTCCAATTGACCTTTTAGAGTTAGACAAAATAGTTTCCTCATCCAAACCTTCAACTTGTCGTTTAGACCCTATTCCTACCAGGTTATTAAAGAAGTCTTTCCATTTATAGGTAGCTTTATTCTTCAAATAATCAATTCTTCTTTAACTTTAGGCCATGTACCGCAGGCTTTTAAAACTGCTGTAATTAAACCCTTACTCAAAAAGCCAACGCTGGATCCAGGAGTTTTAGGTAACTATAGACCAACCTCTAATCTCACTTTCATTTCAAAAATCTTAGAAAGAGTTGTTGCTACGCAATTATTTGACCACTTGCAGGGAAATGGTTTATTTGAAGAGTTTCAATCTGGGTTTAGAATCCATCATAGTACTGAAACAGCCTTAGTGAAGGTCACTAATGACCTCCTGATCGCATCTGATAATGGACTTGTTTCTGTACTTGTCCTTTTAGACCTTAGTGCAGCTTTTGATACTATTAATCATAATATTCTACTTGATAGATTAGAACACTATGTTGGACTTAATGGAACTTCATTGCAGTGGTTTAGATCTTATTTATCTGATAGGTTCCAGTTTGTTCATGTCAATAATGAGTTTTCTTTCAACTCAAAGCTCAGTCATGGAATTCCACAGAGATCTGTGCTAGGCCCTACTCTTTTCAGTTTATATATGCTTCCGTTAGGCAACATTATTAGGAAGCACTGTATACATTTTCATTGTTATGCTGATGACACACAATTATACCTGTCAATGAAGCCAGATGATACTAATCAATTAGCCAAGTTAGAAGCCTGTCTTAAGGAAATCAAAGCTTGGATGACTTGTAATTTCCTGCTATTAAATTCAGATAAGACTGAAGTCATTCTTGTTGGTCCAAAAAACCTTAGAAATACCTTTCCATATCAAACTTTTAGTTTGAATGCAGTTACTCTTTCTCTTAATAGCTCTGTGAGGAACCTTGGAGTTATTTTTGATCAATATCTGTTTTTCCAATTCACATATTAAATTTGTTTCTAAGACTGCCTTCTATCATTTGGGTAATATTGCCAAGATTAGGAGCATCTTGTCTCAGAGTGATGCTGAGAAACTGATCCACGCTTTTGTTAGCTCTAGATTAGATTATTGTTACTCTTTATTATCACGTTATCCTAAAACATCTCTAAAAAGTCTTCAGTTGATCCAAAATGCTGCTGCAAGAGTTTTAAGAGGTACTAGAAAGAGAGATCATGTCTCTCTGCTTCTGGCGTCCCTTCATTTGCTTCCCATAGAGTTTAGAATTTAGTTTAAAATCCTTCTTCTCACTTTTAAAGCTCTAAACAATCAGGCCCCTTTTTATTTAAAAGATCTGATATTACCCTATTATCCTAACAGAGCACTACACTCCCAAAATGCTGGATTACTTGTAATACCTAGAATCTCCAAAAGTACAATGGGAGGCAGAGCCTTCAGTTATCAAGCTCCTCTCTTGTGGAACCAGCTGCCAATCTGGATTTAGGAGTCAGACTCGATCTCTGTTTTTAAGAATAAGGTAAAAACCTTCCTTTTTGTTATAGCCTACAATTAGGGAGGGATCATGTGTTTCTGAACCCTCCCTTAGTTATGCTGCTACTAGGTTTAGACAGCCAGGGGACCTCCAATAATGTACTGGGCTTTACTCCTTGCTTCACTCTGAATTAATTTTTTTTTTTTTTTTTTTTTTGCTGGTCATTAACATAATTTCATTAACATAACATCATTAACCACTGCTGGCGCAGTGGTTAGCACTTTGCCAGCACAGCAACTCACCCTTGGCCA
Organism: Pholidichthys leucotaenia; assembly: GCA_020510985.1. Classification (NCBI taxonomy): domain Eukaryota; kingdom Metazoa; phylum Chordata; class Actinopteri; order Cichliformes; family Pholidichthyidae; genus Pholidichthys; species Pholidichthys leucotaenia. The sequence goes on along the minus strand of CM035839.1, from coordinate 6,513,421 downwards.
TGGGATCCCTGGTTCGATCCCAGCCCCTGACCAACAGTGATCTGTGTGGAGTTTGCATGTTCTCCCCGTATCTGCGTGGGTTTACTCCAGGATTTCTCCGGTTTCCTCCCACAGGCCAAAAACATGCAGGTTAGGTTAATTGGAGACTCTAAAGTGGCCCTAGGTGTGAATGTGTGTGTGTGAATGTTTAAGGGATAGCGCCGTACCGTGGCTGCTTCATCCATCCAGGTGGATGCCCTCAATTTCCCCTCTGGGGATCAATAAAGTATACAAAATCAAAAAATCAAACAAAATCAAACATCTGTTTGTTCTCTCCCGTAGATTGAGTCCCCATTGTGCTGTTTGCTCTCTGCATGTCTGTTCTTTTCATCTTCTCTGTCCCCTCACCCCCCCAGCCAGTCGCAGCAGATGGCTTCCCCTCCCTGATCCTGGTTCTGCTGGAGGTTTCTTCCTGTTAAAAGGGATTTTTTCCTCTCCACTGTCGCCAAGCACTTGCTCATAGGGGATCGCCTGATTGCTGGGGTCTTTCTGCAATTGTGGGGGTTCCCCCTTCAGTTGAAAGTGCTATGAGATGACTGTTGTTGTGAAATGGCGCTATACAAATAAAGTTGAATTGAATTGAATTGAATTGAATTAATATTGTACTGATTTCTTGTTCACATACTTTGAAGATAAGATGATGAGGTAGCCTACCTCTGTACAAAAAACGGTGTCAAAAGACTGAACCATTCTTTGTGTAAATACATCCAAAGTCCAGTTTTGACTGAGTTATGGAATTTAAAGAGGTGCCGCGACATTATGCAAATTAGATGTGTAAATTTTTTCCTATCTGAAACTTTGGATCATATTTTACATCTTTCTAATTGACAGTGTTGAGTCACTTCTTCCGGAGGTGGGAGTTGAAGACCTCCCGGACAGGGGCCTCAGCCAGGTGTTCCCAGCACACCCTCACTATACATTTGGGTCTACCAGGTCTGAATGGCATCCTCCCCTGCCATCGGATCAAACTCACCACCAGGTGGTGATCAGTTGACAGCTCTGCACATCTCTTGTGTGCCATATCACAACAACAGTCATTTCGGTGCGGTGGCGCAGTGGTTAGCACTTTGCCAGCACAGCAACTCACCCTTGGCCATGGGATCCCTGGTTCGATCCCAGCCCCTGACCAACAGTGATCTGTGTGGAGTTTGCATGTTCTCCCCGTATCTGCGTGGGTTTACTCCGGGATTTCTCTGGTTTCCTCCCACAGGCCAAAAACATGCAGGTTAGGTTAACTGGAGACTCTAAAGTGGCCCTAGGTGTGAATGTGTGTGTGAATGGTTAAGGGATAGCGCCGTACCATGGCTGCTTCATCCATCCAGGTAGATGCCCTCAATTTCCCCTCTGGGGATCAATAAAGTATACAAAATCAAAAATCAAATTTCATAGCACTTTCAAATGTAGGGAAAACCCCACAATTGCAGAAAGACCGCAGCAATCAGACGATCCACTGTGAGCAAACACTTAGCGACGGTGGAGAGGAAAAACAACTCCCATTTAACAGGAAGAAACCTCTAGCAGAGCCAGGCTCAGGGAGTGGCCGTCATCTGCTGCGACTGGCTGGGGGGTGAGGGGATAGAAGATGAAAAGAACAGACACAAAGAGAGCAACATTAATGGAGAGAAGCCAAGTACATTATTGGAGGTCACCCGGCAGTCTAAATCTATTAACAGCAAAACAAAATGGGGGGGGGGGGGGGTTAAGAGACACAAGATCCCTCCCTAATCGTAGGCTATATTGAAGAGGAAGGTTTTTACCCTATTCTTAAAAACAGAGATTGAGTCTGACTCCCGAACCCAGATTGGTAACTGGTTCCACAGGAAAGGAGCTTGATAGTAGAAGGCTCTGCCTCCCATTGTACTTTTGGAGATTCTAGGTATTACAAGTAATCCAGCATTTTGGGAGCGTAGTGCTCTGTTAGGATGATAGGGTAATATCAGATCTTTTATATAACAGAGGGCTGATTATTAAGAGCTTTGTAAGTGAGAAGAAGGAGTTCAAACTTAATTCTAAACTCTATGGGAAGCCATTAAAGGGAGGCCAGAACCGGAGAGATATGATCTCTCTTTCTAGTACCTGTTAAAACTCTTGTGCAGCATTTTGGATCAACTGAAGACTTTTTAAAGATGTTTTAGGATAACCTGATAATAACGAGTTACAATAATCTAATCTAGAGCTAACAAAAGCGTGGATCAGTTTCTCAGCATCATTCAGAGACAAGATGCTCCTAATCTTGGCAATATTGCGCAGATGATAGAAGGCAGTCTTAGAAACAAATTTAATATGTGAATTAAAAAACAGATCTTGATCAAAAATAACTCCAAGGTTCCTCACAGAACTATTCAGAGTAAGAGTAGCAGCATCCAGATTAAGAGTTTGGTTTAGAAAGGTATTTCTCAGGTTTTTTGGACCAACAACAATGACTTCTGTCTTATCTGGGTTTAATAGCAGAAAATTACAAGTCATCCAAGCTTTGATTTCCTTAAGACAGGCATCTAACTTGGCTAATTGATTACAATCATCGAGCTTCATTGACAGGTATAATTGTGTGTCATCTGCATAACAATGAAAATGTATACTGTGCTTTCTAATGATGTTGCCTCATGGAAGCATATATAAACTAAAAAGAGTAGGGCCTAACACAGATCCCTGTGGAACTCCATGACTGAGCTTAGAGTTGGAAGAAAGCTCATTATTGATATGAACAAACTGAAGTCCATTAGCATTGCACTTCCCTACTCCATGACTGCCTAGCACTCCTTTCCATTTCTCAGTGTCCGAGCCAACTCTGGCATTAAAATCTCCACCGAGTATCAGCCTGTCATCAGTCGGTACACGCCTGATAGTCTCACGTAAATCACTGTAGAACTCTTCCTTCACCTCCTCTGTGTTGGTCATTGTTGGGGCAAATACACTGATGAGTGTGGCATACATCTTCCGCTGTAGTGGGAGTCTCATAATGACTTTAAAATTATGACAAAAATATTTATGCAAAATAGATAATAAAGTAACTTTCTTTCTTTCTTTCTTTCTTTCTTTCTTTCTTTCTTTCTTTCTTCAAAACCAGGGATTCACTTGTTAAGGGCAAAAGTGGGATAATTCGGACCTCTGTTAGACCCTTAAAGGGTACCTGTAGTGAATTTTAATCAAAAGCTATTTCAAAGGATCAAATTTGATACTAGTGGTTCCGTCCAGTAATTTTGGTCATGATTCCTTCTCAAATACGCCCGAGTTTCAAGTCCCTGCTCTCTCAGTCAGTCACGGCCAGTTTCAGCATGGTAGTGATGCACAGTCATTGCTTTGCGCGACTGACTGGGCTGCAGTATAGCAGTCAACAAAGTTTTGACATCAGAATTTTATGTATTTTTTTTACAACCATGTACAAGCAAATCTACCCACATATAATTTAATGAAATAAAATTCGACTATATCAAAATTTATCCAACGAGGAACTTTCCTGTTCATCAGGTCTCCTTCAGCTGCCGGTCCCCAGAGGTACCTGTGGATCATGCCGTCAATGAAGGCCATTTCCAAGGACGGTTTGTGCAATATACACTGTATCTGAGCAGATTTTTTCAACTTGGATCTTGACCCACGAGCATCTGCTGAGCATGTTCACTCATCCACAAATAAATCCACAAATAAAGATGGTTTTTTGTCTTATTTTTGTATACATCTTTTCCATCCCATTTCTAAATTTTTCCATATCAGATCCCGGTGCTCTATATATACAACTTACTATTATGTTTTTTCTATTTTCCATCATAATCTCAATTGTTAAACATTCGATACTTTCATTCACTGTTGATGTCATGCTGTCCACTTTTTTACTTTTTAATTTTCTATCAACATACAGTGCTACCCCACCACCACTTTTACATTTCCTATTTTGTGTGTACATCTCATATCCATATAGTTCAAAATTTACATCTTTTCTTCATTAATCCATGTTTCACTTATTGCAATAATCCTAATTTTTTTTTTTTTTTTTTTGTTACTTATTTGTACCCGTAGGTAGACTTGGTTTGCAGTCTGGTGACAAGCCACCGGCTGCTGGTCGCTGCGTGCGCGAGCGCCCTAAACCTACATGTTTTTGGTGTGCGGGAGGAAACCGGAGAAATCCCGGAGTAAACCCGCGCAACACGGGGAGAACATGCAAACTCCACACAGCTCACTGTTGGTCGGGGGCTGGGATCGAACCCACGATCTCATGATCCCCGCGGTCCCCCGGCCGAGGGTAAAACTGTGCTGACACAGTGCTAAACCACTGCGCCACCGTGCAGCCTAAATGGTGTGTTAAATTGATTTAAAAACTCCTTAATACTATCAAAGTTTGCATAGAGACTCCTACTATTAATATGTATTATTGTCAGTGTCTGATCCAAATTCATAATTCCATTTAATTGTTGTTCATCGTAATAAACACACTTATTATTAATATGATTAAAATAATTATTGTCTGGGACTTCCGGTTATGGCGGCCACGTAGGAAGATGTGTTTCACACTGCTCTGCTCCTAAAAATAAAAAGTTTACTAAAACTCTCTTAATTGGAACAAAAACCCATCCCAGCATTTAGGCGCGGATATGGTAAAGACCAAGGCTGGGAAATTAGGTGGAGGAAAAAGCAATTCGACAAAACAACCCAAGCTAACAGACTTCCACGCTTGAGGCGAAACAGAAAAAAATCCAGAGACGATGGCGGAGGATGGAGCTAGCGGCGGAGCGGGAACTGCTGAAGAGGGGACAAACGCAGTGCTCACTGCCATCAACTCCATGAGAACAGAGTTTTCGTCTAAATTTGATGGGATTGTAGCAGCGATAGAAGGAATGAGAAAGGAAATAAGCGACTGTATGGAACGAGTATCACAGGCGGAGCTCCGAATTTCAAGCGCTGAAGATGACATCACCAGCCTACAATCGAAGTTGCAAACACTGGAATTAAAATGGAAACGTCTGGAAGATAACGTCCTGGACTTGGAATCCCACTCGCGACAGAATAATTTGAGGCTGGTGGGCCTCCCGGATGGAGCGGAGGGACGGGACTCATGCTCCTTTTTGGAAAAGTGGATTTCAGAAGTGCTGAACAACGCGGACCTGCAGTCATTGGTTGTTTTAGAGAGTGCTCACCGAATCGGCCCACCGAGAGATAATAAGACACCACCGAGGATGTTGATTATGAAGTTCCTCAACTACAGAGACAAGATGACGGTCACCAACGCGGCACAAGCTAAAGGGGAAAACAAATACCAGGATCAGCAGGTGCAGTTCTACCCAGATTTGGCCACAGGAATTCAACAATTAAGGAGGCAGTTCGACCCCACCCGCAAAGAGCTGCACAACCTCGGGATTCGTCACGGAGTGATTTATCCGGCAAGACTGCTGGTCACATATAAAGGGAGAACCCACATCTTCAAGACCCTTCAAGAGGCGCAGGAGCTCATTAAGCAGATCCAAAAGGAAACTGGTGGGAGCTAAGCATGAACATGACAAAGGTAGAACATTTAAGCATTTGTACAGGCATCTGATTGATCTGAAACATATAACATGTCTACAAAATACAGACTGTATTAAAAAAAAAAAGCTATGATGTACAAAGTTGCTATAAAACTTTGAAGTTATGTTGAAAAAACTACAGAAGATAGTTAATGTCATGTCATAAAAATAGTAGAGTCAGGGTGATTAAGAGGAGAAAGAGAGAGTGGTTTGACTGATCCTCGCAGGTGTGGAACAGTCACTAGCTGTAACGGGAGACAGAATTTTTTTGATTTTGGGGGATTACCACGAATGTGGAGAAGGGGAATTTGTTTTTGTTTTTGTTTGGTTTGTAGGATGAATGTTCTATCATCCATGTTTTTGCTTCTCTGTATGAGCATGTTCATATTGAAAGGTAATCTCAAACTCCTTATTGATCATAGATCAAAGCGTTAATCTTAATTTAACTTCATGGAATTGCAGAGGTCTACAAAATCTAAAAAAACTTAAACAAGTTATGAATAAAATAAAAGACATAGATTCAAAAATTGTATTTTTACAAGAAACTCATCTAATAGAGGAGGATGTAAAAAGAATTAGGAGAAGATGGCAAGGTAACGTGTTCACCTCATCATTTTCATCCCGAGCCAGGGGAGTTATGATTCTCATACACAAAACAGTCCCATTTCAAGTGAAAAATGTAATTGGAGACAAATTTGGAAGATATCTAATCATCCAAGGATCTTTGTTATTAGAAAATATAAATCTGGTGAACTTATACGGCCCCAATATTGATGATCAAAACTTTTTTGTTAATTTATTCCTCACTTTATCATCACTTACAGGGCAACATCTGTAAGTGATGATAAATGGTCTCATGGTCTGTAATCTCAGACCATGAGAGTTTTAAATCCAAGATGGCAGCATGTGTATTGTCTGCTCAGTGTCTCTCTGGATTAAGTTGTTTTTAATGGATTTTATTGCATTTAAATCTCTTTTTATAAGTTGCAGTTGATATTTTTATTGAAATCCCTTTATATGTTTTAAGTAAATTGTGGACTTTTAATGAGTTTAATGACTTTTAACAAGTTTAAAGAATACTGCTATCACCCTTGAGTGCGGCTAACAGGTCTGGGCCTGTGCCCAGGACGAGTTGGTTGGCTGGGCTTGTGGCATTCCCCTGGAGAGGTGGCTGGGAGGCTTGTGCTCCTCCTGGGGGCTGAACTGGCTAGCTTAGGACTGCAACACCTCCCTGGAGACTGGGCTGGGAGGCTGATACTTCTCCTGGAGCTGAGCTAACTAGCTTGGGCCCACAACATCCCCCTGGAGATTGGGCTGGGAGGCCTATACTCCTCCTGGAGCTGAGCTTACTAGCTTGAGCCTGCAACATCCCCCTGGAGACTGGACTGGGTGGCCGATACCCCTCCTGGAGCTGAGCTAACTAGCTTGGGCCTGCAACACCTCTCTGGAGACTGGGCTGGGAGGCCTACATCTCTCCTGGAGCTGAGCTAACTAGCTTGGGTCTGCATCATCTCCCTGGATACTGGGTTGAAAAGCCTGTATTCCTCCTGGAGCTGAGCTAGCCAGCTTGGGTCTGCAACATCTCCCTGGATACTGGGCTGGAAGGCTTATATTCCTCCTGGAGTTGAGTTAACTAGCTTGGGCTTGCAACATCCCCCTGGAGACTGGGCTGGGAGGCCTACATCTCTCCTGGAGCTGAGCTTACTAGCTTGGGCCTATAATATTTTCCTGGATATTGGGTTGGAAGACCTATATTACTCCTGGAGCTGAGATATCTAGCTTGGGCCTGCAACATCTCCTTGCAGTATTTATTTCTTTTAGTATTTCTTTTAGTATAAGAACTTTTAAGCTGCTGATGTGCAGAAAGTGGAGGACAATGGCATTTTTTATTACTTTAATATGCTTGTTGGCAGCCTGGAACACGAGATCAAATAATGTTCCCTGGGTGAATACCCATGCCAATGTGTTGTGTGTTTGGGACACTTACTATAGTGGCACTGATTTTAATGTTGTTTATGAGCAATCGCAGACTCATTTGGTCTGGGTCATAGATTCCTGGACAGAGGTACCAAGGGAATTACTTAAACTTCAAAATATTCTTACTTTATATGACCTCACATTTTTGCTCAATGAAAAGAATCGCCTGGCTTCAATATACAAAAATTCTGCTTCAAAATGTGATGTGAAGCAAAGATTGGTGATTGTCCTACTTTTATTATTATCTGGAAATGTGCAACCAAACCCTGGACCTGATCTGCAATGTATCCAGACTCCTGCTGATTTTAAATCAATGTCTGGTCTTAAAATTATTCATCTTAATGTGCGCAGTTTACTTCCTAATATGGACATGGTCAAAATTTGGATTAGATCAACTGATCCGGATGTTGTGATCATCTCTGAAACGTGGCTGACAAAAGCTGTCACAGATGATGATATTAGTATAAATGGATACAATGTCTTCCGTACTGACAGGCCTAAAAAAGGTGGTGGTGTAGCCGCCTATGTTAAATCAAGATTTGATGCTTCAATTGTCTTGTCTAAGTCCATTTCTAAGCAGATGGAGTTTCTGGCCTTGAATATGGAAATGGCCAAATCCCTTCCCATAACTGTTGTTGGTTGTTATAGACCTCCTTCTGCCACCAAGGAGGCATTATCATCCTTAAAGCATCTTTTGTCCAAATTAAACTACAATGAGCTTTTAATAGCAGGAGACTTCAATTGGGATTGGTTAAATGTAGCTTCTGAAGAATTTAAATCTTTCTGTGACTCTGTAAATTTTAGCCGGTTGATTAACTATCCAACTACGCCAAATATTAAAAGTCCTGAAAAGTCCACTTTCATTGACTTAATTTTAACAAATGCTCCACATAAATTTTCATCTGTGGGTGTTTTCTGCAATGATTTGAGTGATCATTGTGTTGTTGCAGTGTGCAGAGATACAAAAATCCCCAAATGTAAACCGCACATTATTTTCAAGCGGAATTTGAAGAAATTTAATGAACAAGCTTATCATCATGATTTGTCCTTGGTTAATTGGGAACATATAGACCTGTTGCCAGACGTTGAGTTAGCGTGGACTTTCTTTAAAGAAAACTTTGAGAAAATTGTAAATAAACATGCTCCTAGAGGGAAATTCAGAGTAAAGGGGCATGAAAACCCCTGGTTCTCTCCAGAACTGTCTGATGCCATTTATCAGCGTAATGTGGCTTGGGCCAAAGCCAGGAAAACTGATACTGTCAGTGATTGGTCCATTTTTAGACAACTGAGAAATAAATGCACTTTTTTTTATTAAAAAGGCTAAATCCATCCATCCATCCATCCATCTTCTACCGCTTAATCCTTTCGGGTCGTGGGGGGGCTGGAGCCTATCCCAGCATCTTTTGGGCGAGAGGCAGGGTACACCCTGAACAGATCGCCAATCCATCGCAGGGCCAACACAGAGAGACAGACAACCATTCACTCTCACATCCATACCTAAGGACAATTTAGAATCCCCAGTTTTGATGCCAATTAACCTAACTTGCATGTTTTTGGCATGTGGGAGGAAACCGGAGTGCCCGGAGTAAACCCACGCAGACACGGGGAGAACATGCAAACTCCACACAGAAGGGTCACCGATGGTCTGGGGGTGGGATCGAACCCACGATGGTCAAGGGTGGAATCGATCCCATGACCTTCTTGCTGTGCTGCCACTGTGCTAACCACTGTGCCACCGTGCTGCCCTAAAAAGGCTAAATCTGAATATTATTTATCTGTCATAACTGAGAGTCTTAATAATCCACAGAAATTTTGGAAAGTGATCAAAGGTTTATCTGTGAACAAAAGCTCTCAGGTTCTTCCTACTTTTGTTTTAAATGGCTCAGTCCCAGTTTATGATAGAACTGAGGTTTTAAATTGCTTCAATAAGCATTTTGTGTCATCTGGTTTTCTGTTTAACTCTACAGGAGCTACATCTGTGCCTCACTGTACTAATTCCCAAATGTTTTTTGGAGAACCTTTTAGACTTGTACCTTTTACTGTACAACAAGTTCATAAGGCTCTCAAAACTTTGAATCACAGAAAACCTCCTGGACCAGACTTGATAGAGCCTTACTTTTTAAAAATGGCTGCCGATTTTATTGCACAGCCTCTTACAGTACTTTTTAATTTATCAATTGAAAACAAAGAGATTCCTGTAGTATGGAAGTCAGCTTTTGTGGTTCCTCTCTTAAAAGGAGGTGACCCAGCAGTTTTAACTAACTACAGACCAATATCAAATTTGTGTGTCTTGTCCAAGATTCTTGAATCTCTCGTGTGTGATCAACTTAAAGAGTTTTTATACTCAAATGAACTTCTTTCAAAACTGCAATCGGGCTTTAGAAAAAAGCACAGCACTATTACTGCTGCTACAAAAGTGGTCAATGATATACTTGTTGCTCTTGATAAAAAGCAGCACTGTGCTGCACTTTTCATTGATCTGTCAAAGGCTTTTGACACTGTGGACCACACAGTTTTAAAGCAAAGACTCATCAGTTTTGGACTGTCGGAACATGTAGTCTCCTGGTTTGCAAATTATTTGAGTGACAGGACCCAATGTATTAAATATGATGGTTTGTGTTTTGAAATTGTCAGTGTTCACAAGGGGGTGCCACAGGGTTCTGTATTAGGACCCCTCCTATTTATTATGTACATTAATGATCTAGGCATTATTTACAGACAATTATTTACTGCTTTGGCTCTTCCCCTGCTAATGCTGTTGCTTCTCTGCAGAAAGCTTTTAATGTGGTGCAGCACACACTTCTGCAGCTAAAACTAGTCCTTAATGCTGACAAAACTAAACTGATGTGGTTTTCAAATTTTAGGAAGAGTCCACAAATTTTTCCCACAGTGTCCACTTTTGAGGGAAATGAAATTGAGGTGGTTCACTCGTACAAGTATCTTGGTATCTTGCTTGATGATGCTCTGACTTTTAAGCCCCATGTTGAAAATCTTGTGAAGAAACTTAAACTGAAACTGGGTTTTTTATTTCGAAATAAATGTTGTTTTTCTTTTGAGGTTAAAAAGCGTCTTGTTACTGCAACTTTTTTTTAATCTATTTTAGATTATGGAGACCTCTTGTATATGAACGCTTCAGCTCAGTGTCTGAGTAAGATTGACTCTGTATATCATGCTGTTTTGAGGTTTGTTACAAACTGTAGAGCCTTGACCCATCACTGTGAACTGTATTCTAGAGTGGGATGGCCGTCTTTGTCCACCAGGAGGTTGACTCACTGGCACATTTTTATTTACAAGGCCATGCTTGGACTGTTGCCCCCTTACATTTGTAATTTGATCACACTGAGAAGTGTTGATTCTTATGGCTTGCGTTCTAATGATCATTTGTTGCTTTATGTTCCATTTGCTCGTACTGAGCTGGGAAAAAGAGCTTTCATGTTCTCAGCCCCCTCTACATGGAACATGTTGCAAAAAGACTGGAAACTAACGGAACTTGTTTCATTGAACGACTTTAAAACCAGATTGAGAACACTGACAGCCTCACTAATTTATAACTGTTTTATATGATTTATATGTCATTGTAAGTGTATTTGTGATTTTTTTTTTTTTGCTGCCTCTTGGCCAGGACTCCCTTGAAAAAGAGGTTTTTAATCTCAATGGGTTTTTTCCTGGTTAAATAAAGGTAAAATAAAAATAAATAAATAAAAAACATATAATAGCAGGGGATTTTAATTGTACATTGAATCCCAGTATAGACAAATCAACAGGACTGGACTGTATGCACAATGGATGTAGGATGACTGTTAATCATTTTATGAAAGAATTGAGATTGCTAGATATATGGAGAGAAATGAAACCACAAGTCAAAGCCTGTTCTTGTTATTCTAATACCTATAAGACATTTTCACATATTGACTACTTTTTGATCTCTACAGAATTAAGGTCCAAGATTCAAAACTGTTTCTATGATAACATTGTAATCTCTGATCATGCACCCTGCTGTCTAATATATGTAGATAAGAAATTGACAAAGGATCCAGGTAGGTGGCATTTTCAGTATAAATGGCTTCAGGATGAGGAATTTGTTAAGTACATAGAAAAACAGATGAGTTCTTTGATATTAATACTACACAAACAATGGCATGTATAAAGTGGGAGGCTTTCAAAGCTTTTATTAGGGGGCATATTATTAGTTATACAAGTTCAAAATCTAAGAAGACTCGAGAGGAGAGAGTCCAATTGGAACGTAAAATAAAAATTCTTCAAGAAAAGGTGTATGCAGGAAATAACCCACAGTTAGAGAACGAATTACTGATTCTGAGAGCTGAATATGATAAAAAATCAGCGAATAGAGCTGCCTCGAGTCTTCTAAGATTGAAGCAAACTTTCTATGAACAAGGTGAAAAATCAGGAAAATTATTGGCATGGTAGATTAAACAATTAGAATTTAAAACACCAATTACCAGTATTATAAGTAATGGACAGGTAGTTATAGATCCTTTAGAAATTAATAGTTCCTTTAGAGATTATTATGAAAAACTATATGATACAAAAAATGAAACTGACTTAACAAAACTAAATGGGTTTTTGGGTGGATTATCTATACCGTGTATTCCAAATGAAAACAGGGAGATACTGGAGTCTAAAATTAGTCAAGAAGAAGTTGGGCAAGCCATTGATAATATGAAATCAGGAAAAAGAGCAGAACCAGATGGTCTTCCAGTTGACCTCTATAAAAAAACTTAAGAATAAATTAATAAAACCACTTTTGGAAATGGTTTTAGAAGCATTTCAAAATGGTAATTTACCACCATACATGAATAATGCCTTAATTATACTGTTGCCAAAACCAGGTAAACCCCCTAATAAATGTGAAAACATGAGACCAATAAGCCTATTAAATGCTGATCTTAAAATAATCTTTAAAATTTTAGCAAAACGACTACAAGAAATATTACCAAATACTATTAACCGAAATCAGAATGGCTTTATAATGGGAAGACAAGGCTTCTATAATGTAAGAAGACTATTTAATATTATTTATTCCAATAAAGAAGCACCGGATACAGCTCTCCTATCATTGGACGCCGAAAAGGCCTTTGATAGGGTTGAATGGCCCTATCTTTTTGAAGTCCTACAAAGGTTTGGACTTGGAAATAATTTCATAAAATGGGTCCAGATAATATACAATAATGCTACAGCAGAAATCCTAACAAACAGCAATATCTCAAAATCAATAAAAATCAATAGAGGATGTCGACAAGGCTGCCCACTTTTACCTTTACTGTTTACTATGGCAATTGAACCTTTAGCGATGGCAGTACGTTTATATCCACAAATATATGGAATTAAAGTAGGACCAACAGAACATAAAATCTCCCTGTACGCCGATGACATAATTTTGTTTATGTCGAATTTTAAAAAATCAATTCCGACCTTGTTAAATTTAATAAAGAACTTTGGGGAAATATCAGGATATAAAATAAATAAAACAAAATCCTCAATATTAATGCTAAATGAGACCCAGAGAAATCACCCAGCTCCTGAGGTAAATCAATTCAATGTTGTAAATCAGTTTAAATATTTAGGAATTCAAATTTTGCCTAAGCTAGAATCAGTCGCCAGTGCCAACTATGAAGCCTTAATGACAGATATTAATGAGTTACTTCAGAGATGGATGTCACTACCAATGTCGATGATAGGGAGAATCAATATACTTAAAAGTAATATCTTACCAAAAATACTTTATCTATTTCAAAACATTCCTTTACCACCACCTTCAGATCTATTCTCAAGAATTAAAAAAAAAGTTAGTGGAATTTATATGGAACAATAGGAAGGCTAGATTACGTCTGTCCTTACTATATTTACCATTTGATCGTGGAGGTCTGAAATGTCCAAACTTTATGTTGTATTACTGGTCAGCACAACTGAGGTCTGTGACATATTATTTTTCATCAAATGATCTCCCTCACTGGACTGAAATGGAATCATACAATTTACCTTTACCTCTTCCCATATTCATATACTCAGACTCGGCTAAAAAACTACAGAAACAAGTTAAAAATCCAATTGTAAAGCACATGATCAAAATATGGTGTGAAACCAAAAAATATTTAAAAGAACCACACTTACTGTCACAATTTAGTCCAATATGGGGTAATCAATATTTTACACCAGGGAGAGCGGATGCTGTATTTAAAGTGTGGAATTTAAAAGGGATTCAAAAGATTCAAGACTTATATTTGTCACGTTCAGATAACATAATGTCTTTTGAACAACTGAGGATTAAATTCAATCTTAATAGAACACATTTTTTTTAAATATCTTCAGCTTGGAAATTTTATTCGATCAAATCAAAAATAATGCTCTCACCCGACCTACTTATTCATCCTTGGAAAAAATTTTGACGAAAGATAGTAAGAGAAAGGGTATTATTTCAGAGTTTTATAACTCATTGACACTATTCTCAAGTGAAAACTCACAGAAAAGACTGAATTATTGGAAAGAAGACCTGCAAACTGAAATTTCAGAGGAACAATGGGAAATGGCTTGTGCAGAAGCTCAAACCAAATCAATAAATGTACGCCTTAAACTGATACATTTTAAATGGTTAATGCAGATGTATGTTACACCAGTGGAGTTAAATAGATATAACAAAAACATACCAGATACATGCACAAAATGTATGGAAAGTAAAGGAACCCTATTTCATTGTTTATGGGAATGTAGAAAAATCAGAATGTTTTGGGAAGAGGTGAGGGTAACAATTGAAAAAATAATTTCAAAACAATTCACATTGAACCCTAAACTGTTTTTGTTGGGTCTGTATCCAGAAAAACATAACTTTAATAAGAGTGAAAGAGCATTCATAGACCTCGGTTTGCTTAATGCCAAAAAATGTATTGCACTACTGTGGAAAAAGACTCATAGACCAGATGTGACTCAGTGGTTAAGACAGATGTTAACAAACCTTCCACTAGAAAGAATAACATATATACTGAAGTTAAAGGAAAATGTGTTTGAGAGTATATGGAGACCTTTTATTGATTATGTAAAGAAATTAAACATAACTTCTGAAGAAGAAGGTGAATGATATGTGTGGACCTTGCAAATTCCAAACTGGTGAATGTATATTATGTATTCTTATGTAATAGATTACCTAGACTAAACAGAGGAGCATTGTTGTTGACTTGCTTTTGTTAATGGTTGTTGTTTTTAGTACATTTTTGTTGTTGTTGTTGTTGTTAGTGGGTTTTTTTTTAAATTTTTAAATTACTTTAGAGTTAGTGTCTGACTGTTTGTGCCATGTTTGTAAAAAAAAAAAGGTTCAATAAAAAATATTGTGGAAAAAAAATAATTATTGTCTGGGTCAATATCTCCTAAAATGTCTTGTGGTTGCTGTTCAGTATTGACAAAGGTTTCAGCTTCAATTTGCCATAATACACTTCCATTATTAAATGAGGAAGGATGATTGGTTAAAGTGCTAATCATAACTTATGTCAACAATGTATACCAAAAGGAAAAAAGGAAAAAGAACACAAAAATCTCCACTCATAATCTTACTGCACTGTTATTCATGCAAAGAATAACAGTTAAGGTTTAAATTTGTCTAATTCCTCCATTTCTCTAATCATTATTACTTCTTCTGGAGTTCCAAGCAGTTTAATCCACACCTTACAGTTCTTTGTCCATGTTGATTGTATTTTCCCCTGTTTTCTGAGAGCCCTGGCTTGTCTAACTATTTCAGAGTTCTTTTTTGTTAAATGTTCGTTTATATAGACAGCCATTTCTCTCAGTTTTCTTGCTTGTCGCAGAAGATCAGTTTTTGCTTTCCTGTTGACAAATCGGATGGTGATCGCTGGTTTTCCTTTACTGTCTTTTTTAGTTAACGTGTGGCAAGCCGAAATAGTCCGATTGTCCACAACAATGTTTTTAGAGTTGAAAAAATGTAATACCTGCTACTCAAGAGTGTGTGATTCTGCCAATGTCTCATCCTCCCCATCCTGGTTACCAACTCCTGCTGTCACACGTGCATAGGAGCGGTGTCTGGTGTTAAGACCACTCACAATGACATCATCCATTCTTGTATACTGTTCTAATTCATCCACACGTCTTTCTAAGAAATTAATTTTCTTGTCTTTTTCCATGACTTCAGCCTTTAATTCACGCATTTGGTTCATAAGGCCAATAAGCAAAGTTTGTTGTTTTGCTATCTTAGATATTTCTTCAGTCATAAAATTTAGTGAGAGTTTGAGCTCCTCCAACTCATCTCCATTTGTCTGATTCCTTTTCGGAGGCATACTAACTAGACTGATTGGGATCAAAGGCGGCTCACCTGTTGGCTAGTACAGGAGGCGAAGCACGTCCGATGGCTAGTGGAGGCTGCCAGCTGGCCCGCTGTCTCAATTATAGCTGTCACCCGACTGCGAGGTCGAAGCGCTCCCGATGGCCAGTGATGGCTAGTGAAGGTCACCACCGGCGTCACCACCTGACAGCTGAAATCCACCAGTGAAACCAAGGCTCCCTCGGCAGCTAGCATCGTCCTAGCTAGCGATGAACCCAAAGCGATGAATCCGGTGATAAATCCAAAAAGGCAAAGTACGTCCGATGGCTAGTGGAGGCCTCTAGCTGGCCTGCCGTCTCAATTATAGCCGTCACCTGACTGCGAGGTCGAAGTGCTCCTGATGGCCAGTGATGGCTAGTGAAGGTCACCAGTCGGCATCACCACCTGACAGCTGAATCCGCTGGTGAAACCAAGGCTCCGTTGGCAGCTAGCGTCGTCCAAGCTAGCGTCATCCCAGCTAGCGTTGTCTTAGCTAGCGATGAACCCAAAACGATGAATCCGGCGATGAATCCAAAGCTCTCCCAGTGGCGCACAGGAGCAGCTCGAGTCGTCCAAGGCTCATCCGTCTGCACAGGCATCTGAGAGAAGATAACAGCCTTGGCTGAGGGTTCATCGCATTCATCGCGTGGGTTTGTCTCTCTGCCCCAAAGGGGCACACATGACAGTTTGCTGGGGTGGTGGTAGCATGGAGAGGGACAGAAAACATCTGAACAGATTGGTGAAGAGGGCGAGTTCTGCCCTGGCTGGTCCCTTGGACTCCATTGAGGTGGTGGGGGAGAGAAGGATGTTAGATAAGCTAGCGTCTATTATGGACAACACCTGTCACCCCCTACGTGAGTCTGTGGAGGCCCTGAGCAGCTGCTGTAGGAGATTGTTACAGCCACTGTGTAGGACAGAACGTTACCATAGGTCCTTCATCCCCACAGCAGTTAGACTGTATAATATACACATAGGATAAATACTTGCCATAAACCTCCATGTATGTATATTTTTATTGATGTATTGTGTACAATTTGTACATATTTTATATATTATTGATCTTCTGTTTTTAGTAGGTTTTTTTATTGGTTTTTTGGGGGGGTTTTTTGGTTTCTGTTCTTCTTTTCTGACTTTGTGCTGCTGTGGCAAATGAATTTCCCCAGTGTAGGATTAATAAAGCCTGATCTGAAGTAATACCTAAAGCAGGATTAATTGTCATGAACTGAGTTTGGACTTTCTCCCAAACTCAGTTTCATGGCTTTTCTCTGTATTTATATTTATCTGTTGTATTTTTTGGTGCCCTTTTTGAGTTGTCTCTGCCTTTTATTTGTCGGTTTATGTTTCAGGTTGTTTTGATTACCTCTTGCTTCATTTGTAGTTATTCTCTAGTCTGCATTTGGTTTTGTTCATATTTATTCTGTGGGCTGGCAGTGGTCGGGTGCATTTCCAGGGTTGTGTTGTGCTGCCTGTCAGCTGCTCCTCCCTCTTATTACATCCAAGCTGATTCCAATGATTGTTATTCCCTTCTCCTGCTCAGGTGATCCCATACCTGTTATCACTTATGTTATTCCACTCACTACTTAAAGCTCTGTTTGTTCACTTTACGTTGCCGTTACATTGATTGTCAACCTTCATCTTTCTTTCTTTCTTTCTTTATTTTATTTAATATGGACATAACAAATTACATTAGTACAATCACAAGGAGAGACCAGATGTTTTGCACAGGTGTATATAGCACAAGTGCTAATTCTCAACACCAGTCCATAGGTGGCTTATATAGGTCATAAATTAGGCTGTACAAACAAAATTTACAAGTTAAATAAAATTACAAATACATTACAAATTATAAATAGAGCAAGAGATCCATGATCACAACAAACACAATTCAGACTAGACATGCACACATTGCTGGTGGGATTTTAGCCAATCTTTAGCGCCTCTGTTGAAGAGGTTGGCATTTGTCTCCAATTTTAATTGAGTTGGCAGAGAGTTCCATAAGTTTGCCCCTTTTATGGAGAAAGCAGAATCTCCACCAGAGCACCGTCTGCTCTGGTGAATCAACCTGTAAGTCATTCTCTCTCGCTCGCCAGTTTGTTTGTTGGAGCACCTTGTGTTTATTCTTTTGTTAATTAAATGCACAACACTATCCAGTGCATGGGCTTGTTCTCTCTGCCCCGAAGGGGCAAACATGACATTAATGTTGTTATAATGACCAGTACTGGTTTCCTTTAAGTGTGATGGTTGAATGTTGCTACTTAAATTGGATGAAAAATGCTGGGGACGATTTTTTTGTCCCAGTCCTGCCCTGCTAAGACAGCTAGTGGCAGACATTTTTCTTTAATGGTTGCATTGTCAGTCAACCACTGTGTGCTGTTTGAATTCAAGAGAAAGAAGCTATTGTCATTTTGATAGCTTGGATTTAATATTTTGCTTCTATTGTGGAGTGTGTGAAATCACAGGCAGATTCATTTCAAATGATTTATTGCACACTCACATCTCACGAGCACAGAACAGAATGAACTTTTTATCAGAGACTCTCCTCTTAAGTTTCATGGCATTACATCACACACAACAGGACATTTGCATCACACTGCATTCAAACCCCTACATCCATGGCTCCTTCCTGCTATCTCACCAGGAGCCTCCTGCTCTTTGATCTCCCATGCTTATCCACTGTATCTTGTCTGAGATGCTAGAACTCTGGCTCTCCCAAGGTGCTACAAATACCCCCCCCCCCCCAGCATCTTAGATAGGACAACAGAATAACAGTCCACATGCTGTGATAGAACAACAGAACATCAGTCCACATGCTGTTTGGGCTTCCGTCTCCTCCCGTATCTGCTGTAACTGGGTTTTACCGCCTCTGCGGCGCTGTTGTGCCGGTAGGAGGCTGCTGGGAGGGGGGCCACTTCGATCTGTCCGTGTGGCTGCTCTGGCGAATCGTTTCCCTGGGGACCTCTCCGTGGGGGTCTTCCACGCTGAGGGGCCCTAGCCAACAGCACTTGTTCGTCCGCCACAATGAAAGCGGATTTGAGTCTGTCTATGCCAATTTTTTCCCTCCTACCCCCCAAGTCGAGCAAAAAATCCTTATCTCCTGTTTCCAACACTCTGAACGGTCCATCATAGGGTGGGCGCAATGGACGTCGGTGGGCATTGTGTCTGACAAACACGAACTCCGCGCTCTTCAAAGTTTTAGGCACAAAAACATGCGGAAAACTGTGGTGGGCAGGGCCCGGCAGCGTGCCTGTGTTTGCGCTACACTGCAAAAGCTGAGATGAGGAGCTGCCTGGAGCGGGATTATCTGGTAGAAATTCCCCAGGCAGCCGTAGTGGCTGCGTAAAAACGAGCTCTGCCGGGGAAGCTTCTAGATCCTCTTTTGGCGCGGAGCGCAACCCCAATAAAACCTACGGCAGCCTGTCTACCCAATTTGCATCCGTCAATGAAGCCCTGAGTGCTGCTTTCAGTGATCTATGAAAATGCTCGCATTGTGGAAGATGTGAAAATGACGAGGCAGCGTTCTTTCTCAGAGTCAGCTTTATTCACATCTCCACCATTTCAAAAGCAGAAAAAAGAGAGAGCATGAAACAGTAACTCTCGTCCTTAAATATCAGGAACTTCACACCTCATAGATCACATGTCCCACAGACCACCTGGCATAATAAAGACAGTCACAATGCATTTCCCTCCATGATATCACTTCCACTGTCTCCCACGCATCCTTTAATCGACTCCCCACAGTCTCCAGCCTTGCATTACAAGGCTAAGCTTCTTGCCTTTGTTCTGACCTACAATGCGAGTCACAGAACCGGTCCAACAGGTCCATTGAGTGTTCACCACAGCATAACCCATTGGCCTGTGGGTTGTACGCAGTTGTGCGGTGAATTGTAACACCCAGGCTGTGGGCCATCGCAGACCAGAGTTCGGAAACAAATTGAGGGCCCCTGTCGGACATAATGTCCGACGGGACTCCAAAACGCGTCACCCATGCTGTTAAAAAAGCGCGCGCTAAGTCTGCGGACGTGGTTGCCGCCAGCGGAACCGCTTCTGGCCAGCGCGTGGTGCGGTCCACCATTGTCAGGAGGTGCGTGCACCCCTGTGATGGCGGGAGGGGGCCCACGAGGTCCACGTGAACATGGTCGAACCTCTTAGCCGGAATACAAAACGGCTCCAAGGGAGCCTTCGTGTGTCTGTGTACCTTGGCTCGTTGGCAAGCCACGCAGGCTGCAGCCCACTCTTTCACTTGTTTGCATAGGCTCGGCCACACAAACTTCTCTCCCACCATTTTGACCGACACGCGCACTCCTAGGTGCACCAGAGTGTGAACCGACTCAAACACGCGGCGGCGCCACGCGGCCGGGACTACAGGACACGGGCGACCCGTGGAGACATCGCAGATTAGGGGGGGCATGCCGTCTTGCAGCACCCTGCTCTCCAGCCTTAACCCTGTTGGTCCAGACTGGAGCGCGCGCACGTCTGCATTGCTAATCTGCTCCGCGGCCATGGCTGCGTAATCTATCCCCACGCAGACGGGGGCCACCACGGCACGCGAGAGGCAGTCCCCCACCACATTCAGTTTACCCGACACATGCTGAATATCGGTAGTAAACTCTGAGATCGCAGCCAGCTGTCTCTGCTGCCGGCCCGACCACGGTTCTGAAACCTTGGCCATCGCGAATGTTAGCGGCTTGTGGTCCATGAACGCGGTGAAGCTGCGCCCTTCCAGCCAGAACTGGAAGTGGCGAATGGCCAGGTGGAGAGCCAGCAACTCTCTGTCGAACGCGCTGTATTTACGTTCGCTGTCGCGCAAAGTTCTGCTGAAAAAGGCGAGCAGCTGCCAAGCCCCGGCGACGCGCTGCTCCACGACAGCCCCTATGGCCACATCTGAAGTGTCGGTGGTGAGCGCTATCCAGGCCGTCGGGTCTGGATGTGCCAGCAGTGCGGCGTTTGCCAGGGCTGCTTTAACTTCCGAGAACGCCCGCTCTCGCTCCGGGGTCAATTCGACCCTATCCGCGGGTTTCTGTTTTTTTGAGCGCAGCGTACAATGGTTGCATGAGCTGCGCCGCGCGGGGAAGGAAACGGTTCTAAAAGTTCACCATTCCCAAAAATTCTTGCAGCGCCCTGACCGTTTGAGGCCGGGGAAAATCCTCCACGGTGCGCACTTTGTCAGGCAGCGGGATCGCTCCTTCTGGAGAGACGCGGTGCCCCAAAAAATCAATCTCCTTTACGCCGAACTGGCATTTCGCCGGGTTGATTATTAACCCGTGCTCCTCCAACCTCCGGAAAACCGTCGTGAGGTGGGTTTCGTGTTCGTCTTCGGACGCGCTGGCTACCAGAATATCATCCAGGTAGACGAACACGAACGGGAGATCACGCAGCACTGCATCCATCATGCGCTGGAACGTCTGTGCTGCTCCTTTTAACCCGAATGGCATGCGCAGGAACTCGAATAGACCGAACGGATTTATTACCGCTGTTTTGGGTATGTCCTCAGCGCGCACTGGGACTTGATGGTAACCTCGGACCAGGTCTATTTTGGAAAAAATGCGTGCTCCGGCGAGGTGAACGGAAAAATCCTGTATGTGGGGAATCGGGTAGCGGTGGTGCGCCGTGGCGTTGTTCAACCTGCGGAAATCACCACACGGTCGCCACAATCCCTCAGCCTTAGGGACCATGAGTAGAGGGGAAGCCCATGGGCTGTTTGAGTGCCTGATGATGCCCAGCCTTTCCAGGTTGGCGAACTCCTCACGCGCTATGGCCAGTTTAGCTGCGTCCAAGCGCCGAGGTCTTGCAAAAACGGGCGGCCCGGTGGTGGTGATAAAGTGCTCCACCCTGTGTTTAGCGATGGCCGCGGAAAACGTCGGGACCGTGAGTGCTGGGAACTGAGTGAGCAGTGTGTGGAACTTACCGCCTGTAGCTGTGACATTGGCTTGTGCTGTTGGCTGGGTCACTCGAGCTATACAGGGGAGAGAGTCAAAGGACAGTGCATTAACCAGGCACCTGTTAGCAACATCAACCAGTAAACCATGTGCACACAGAAAATCAGCCCCCAGTATATGGTAATTCAGTGCTGCTACGACAAAAGTCCACTCATATGTACGGCTGTGTAGAGATAAGAGCAGAGTCCTCTCACCAAAGGTCTTAATATCTGAGCCGTTTGCTGCCAACATCACGGGGCCGC
Organism: Pholidichthys leucotaenia; assembly: GCA_020510985.1. Taxonomy (NCBI): domain Eukaryota; kingdom Metazoa; phylum Chordata; class Actinopteri; order Cichliformes; family Pholidichthyidae; genus Pholidichthys; species Pholidichthys leucotaenia. The sequence continues at coordinate 6,491,409 of CM035839.1, read as the reverse complement.
TAGATCCTGCCAGCCGGTCAGCGTAGGTCGGCCGGATGAAGCTCTTCTGGGCTCCGGTGTCCACGAGGAAACGCCTCCCCGAGCGTACGTCTGTTAGGTAGAGTAGCTTGTTCTCTTCACCGAGGGTCGCTGCTGCTACCGACCCCTGGCCTTGGCGTTTTCCCGAGCGCTGGAATTGGCACGGTGGCGCACATCTGCGTGCGTTCTCTCCGAAACGGCAGTGGTAGGAACAGAGCGTGTCTCTCTGGCGCTCCTTGGCCCCCGCTACTGCTACCGCCGGTGGCTCCTCGCCTCCTCTGGTCGTCTCGCTGGGCTCCGCCACTGCCACGTTGACTGTGATCGCCCTGGTGGTGATGATGATCCGGTCTGCCTCCTGGGCTAGCGCATGGTAGTCTCGCGCGGCCAGCCGCGGCGAATTGGCCAGAACCGCTCTCGCTACTGTCGGAAGGTTCCGGAGGAAGAGGTGGGCAAACAGAAAGTGCCCGTCGTCTGTGCCCATTAATGCCAGCATCTTCTCCATCAGGTCTACGGCCGAACCATCTCCTAGCTCGGTCCGCGTCAGGAGCCTCTCCGCTCTCTCACAGTCCGAGAGCGTGTAGCGCTGGATGAGCGCAGCCTTGAGCGCCTCATATTTGCTGCTGGCTGGTGGCTGATCGAGCAGGCTCGCTACCTGTTGAGCTGTGCGGGCGTCGAGCGCTGCGACCACATGGTAGAATCTGGTGTCATCTGCCGTTACTCCCCAGAGGGCGAACTGGGCCTCGGTGAGGTGGAACCAAGAGCGCGGGTTGTGCTGCCAGAAATCCGGTAGCTTGACTGAAACCGCACACGCGTGGCTGGAGGTTCCAGTCCGGGCTGTCTGTGGGATGGCTGCCGCCTCGCTGTAGCTTCCTGACCGGGCCAGCTCCGGGGATCTTGCCTCGTGTTCCATAATAGGTCTTGGGTCACCAGTGTGGAGTGTGTGAAATCACAGGCAGATTCATTTCAAATGGTTTATTGCACACTCACATCTCACGAGCACAGAACAGAATGAACTTTTTATCAGAGACTCTCCTCTTAAGTTTCATGGCTTACATCACACACAACAGGACATTTGCATCACACTGCATTCAACCCCCTACATCCTTGGCTCCTTCCTGCTATCTCACCAGGAGCCTCCTGCTCTTTGATCTCCCATGCTTATTCACTGTATCCTGTATGAGATGCTAGAAATCTGGCTCTCCCAAGGTGCTACCCTATCACTGTTTTTATGTATCATCATGTACCATGTTCACTGACTAGAAGCCAGGAAGGAGATCTATGAAAGATGATAACTCTAACAAAATTACGTGTGTGTGTGTGTGTGTGTGTGTGTGTGTGTGTGTGTGTGTGTGTGTGTGTGTGTGTGTGTGTGTGTGTGTGTGTGTGGTGGAGCTCACTGGGTGCTCAGCACCCCTAAAGCTCTGATCGTAGAACCGCCCCTGAGCTGAGTATTTACGGAAACCTTCAGATGAAATTCAGTGTCACTTTATGCATGAGGTAAAATATGCTGTTGATCTGAAAATGAAGGAACTGACCCTTTAAGTTGTATTTTTGACATTTATTATCATTATTATTATTATTATTATTATTATTATTATTATTATTATCCTAAATATTCTCCTGGCCCTCGATTTATTTAGTAGTGTTTCTGATATTTTTCTCTGTCCATTCTTAGCTTTTAGGTTTACTCTTATTTTGAAGTCATTCCTGTTCCATTTCCTGGAGCCTTGTTGTTCTAGTCCTGCTTCCACTCCACCGTTATATTTGGTATTTATGTTTCTGTCACCTACCTCTCATCAGCTGCAAATCTCTGTTGAAAGGTAAGTCCATGTTATATCTTTGTTTCGCTCCAGTCTGGTTTTCACTTTCAGTTTCATTCTTTTGTTTAGGTTTCACTTTTAGCGTCTGTGGTGTATGAATAAGGGGATACATTCGGAGTGGGATGCGGCCTGCAGCTGACATCACCATGCCACTACTTATATTGGGCGGTCCGCCATCTACAGCACATTACAGTAATTCTGTGATAAAGTTCAGCTCGACTACAGCATCCTCGTCCATCATCATTGCCAGGTTTGTGGACATAACATTTGGCGACGAGAATTACGAACCATGCATGCATGTTTCAGACTAAAGCCATTCCCCTAGTCCCCTGGTGAACCAGCCTTTCCGTGGCCACGATGGATACGCACGTTCAAGACCTTCATTACAGTGCTGGACTTGGAGGAACTGGATGAAATTAAAATGCGGATACTACTTGTCCGCCACCTGGGTGAAGAAGGTCAGAGAATTTTTCACATGCTTGGTCCGACAGACTATTATGAGGATGCTTTTGAGATGCTAACTAGCTACTTTGCTAAACCCAACAATGTGGCACGGCATGCAAAATCCTGCCACCATCGATGAGAAGCTAAGCTAGCTAACCCCACACCCTACGGAGATGGCATAAACATTGTGGGCCCAGAAGGTTGGTCAGGACTGCAGCGTGCAGTGAAGTTGGACAGCGTGTGTGTGCCCATGCTGGTGGCCACCGTCGCCACGCAGTCCATAGTAAACGAGCCCACAGTTCAGAGGCTCACCCCCCGGCGACCTGATGCGGTGGAACTACCGGATGACGGGAGCTCCAGTACCAGCAGGAATGTCACATTTGCAGTGCAGCACGGCGAGAAGGTGATTCCAGCGTTCTAGTTCCAGGTGACATGCCAGGGTGACAATGTTATGAGGTGGGATTTATTCTGGAAGCTGGGTTTTACTCTCACAATCGGCGGGCAGTCGGTCGACAGCCCAGGGCCAGTTTACCCAGGCTTCGAGGACATGGGTGCAGCCAAAGAGCACAGTTCAGACAGCGAATGTAACGCAGAGCGTGGACCCGGCATGGACAGTGAAAATGACAGGGAGTAAAAATAGCAACTGGACTTGCCTCCGTTCCTCGCCCAACCAGAGCAGGAGGAGCCAGGGTCTATTGAGACCAACGCCAAAGAGGTAATTCAGAACAGCACCGACAATGCACCATCCATCCCGTGCGCTTGGGTGGAGAGCTGCCCGGGAGGTGGACAGCAGCCGGACTTGCCTCCGTTCCTCTCAGCCGGAGTTGGAGCTGGAGCAGAGGGAGTCCGTGCCTATCAAGAACTACACCGATGAGGTAATTCAGAACGACGACGCACTACACCATGCACCCCGGGCTCTCAGAAGAAGAGCTGCCCGGGAGGGGCGGCAGCCAGACTCTCCTCCGTTCCCCACTCAGCCAAAACCGGAGCCACAGGAGAGGGAGCCCGAGCACACAGAGAGCCCCGAAGCGCAGCAGCATCAAACGGGCACAGACACTGCTCACGATGCGGCACAACAGATCACTTCAGACAGGACAAGGAAGGAACAGGACTGCTTCCATACCCATGCTCAACAAGCTATGGGGGTTACAACCAAGCTGACGGATGAAGAGTCTGCTTCAACGAGCGACACCGGAGAGACACCGGACACCTTCCGTACCCACGACAAGCTTCAATCTACGGCTTTGTGGTTTTCTTGTAAATATGTGACTTTTTCCACATAAATTTGACACATTTTCCTGAAAAATTGAAGCTTTCTCATAAATTTGCAACGTTTTTCCTCATATGTTAGGGATTTTTTGTAATATTCTGACTTTTCTCTTCCATATTTGCTAACTTTTTCTTGTAATTTACAGCAGGAGACGTTACAGCAGGGAAGAGCTAGTGCTAGCTAGCACTCAACCGCCGCCCGATGCTAACGGAGAAACTCGACATACCGGGAACTGTAGCGAAAACGACGCGGGTGCCGGGCTGGAGTTTAGGCGGTGTGCAAGAAATATAAGACAGAATAATAAAGAGCGATGGCAAGAACCAAGCAGACCGCCCGTAAAATCTACTGGAGGAAAAAGCCCCCCAGGAAGCAGCTAGCCACCAAGGCTGCTCGGAAAAGCGCTCCGGCCACCGGCGGCGTGAAGAAGCCTCAACGTTACAGGCCCGTGGATCTGAGAGAGATCCGTCGCTACCAGAAATCCACGGAGCTGCTCATCCGTAAGCTGCCCATCCAGCGCCTGGTGAGGGAGATCGCTCAGGACTTCAAGACCGACCTGCGCTTCCAGAGCTCCGCCGTCATGGCTCTGCAGGAGGCCAGCGAGGCCTACCTGGTGGGTCTCTTCTTCGCTAAGAGGGTCACCATCATGCCCAAAGACTTCCAGCTGGCCCGCCGCATCCGCAGAGAGAGAGCTTAGACTTTCTGCTGCACATCCACCAACCACAATGCTCCGCACTGTGTGTCTCTATATATGTATATATATATATATATATATATATATATATATATATATATATATTTATAGTAATATGTACATATGTATACTAGCTGTTCTTGTTTTTTCTTGCCTTCTGATTGTTGCTCTGAGTGTTGCTATCCCTGTGCTGTTGCAATCCTGGAATTTCCCCATTGTGGGACTAATAAAGGCTTATCTTATCTTATCTTATCTTATCTTAATTTTGGAACTTTCTCATAAATTTGCCACTTTTTTTCTCTGTAATACTGCAACTTTTTCCTCATAAATGTGTTACTTTTTTGCTTGTAAATTTGTGACTTTTCCCCATAAATCTTCAACATTTTTCTGGTAAATTTGGAACTTTCTAAGAAAAATTTAAACTTTTTTTTTTTACTTTAAGCGTGCAATTTTTTTCTCATAAATTTGGATTTTTTTGTAAATTTTCAGTTTATTTATTTATTTATTTTTTTTTGTTACTTATTTGTACCCGTAGGTAGATTTGGTTTGCAGTCTGGTGACAAGCCACCGGCCGCTGCATGCATGAGCGCCCTAAACCTACATGTTTTTGGTATGCGGGAGGAAACCGGAGAAATCCCACGCAACACGGGGAGAACATGCAAACTCCACACAGCTCACTGTTGGTCGGGGGCTGGGATCGAACCCACAATCTCATGATCCCCACGATCCCCCGGCCGAGGGTAAACTGTGCTGCCGCAGTGCTAAACCACTGCGCCACCATGCAGCCATACTCATATAGTTGCTACTTTTTTAATTAATTTGCAACTTTTTCAATTTTTTTCCTCATAAACTTGTAACTTTTTTCTTGTAAATTTGCAGCTTTTTCATCAAACATTTGTAATTTTTTTTCGTGTAAATCTGCAACTTTTTTCTTGTAGATTTGAAACTTTCTTTCTTACAAATTTACAACACTCGTCTGGATGCTGGTTAAATTTTTATTCGGTGCAATTAAACCATGCATCAGCACGGCCAGTCGACGGCACCATTCTGGTGTATTCTGGCTGTGATAACAGGACTGACAGCTGATCTGAGCGTTCAGACTCTGAGGTCGACCTGTCAGCAATGTTCTGTTTCTTCGTTCAGCCTCAGCTCTAAGGTTCCTCACAACGAGCTTCTCCTCACTATTCTTGTCTTTGAAACCCTCAGAGTCGTTTTCAGTGACAGCAGCGTCCTCAGTCACTAATATGAGTCCATGCATGTCTGCAGCCACCCAAAGATAAAGTGTGAGGAGAGACTTTAGGAGTCTGGAGCTGCTATCAGCAGATGCCTCTCCCTTATTAAGGTCTAATAAGCCTATTACCTTAATGAAGTTTGAGAGAAAAGTTCAGATAAAAGACTGGAGCCAGAGGGTGCACAGTTCCCATTTTTGTTTAAACAGTGGCATAAAAATCTGAAGAGCATCCTTTCTTGTGAGCAGATGTCTCCAATCTGTGGTTCTAGAACATTTACCAATCCCCCTTCCCCCACTCAAAAAAAAAAATTAAAGGCACAAGAAAAAATTAAGCATTCATTTAACAAAGCTGCTAATTAAGAACAAAATGCAAATATGAGGAAAAATTCAGTTGCAAATTGTGTGAAAAGTGATACATTCATAAGAAAAAATGTTGCAAATTGTTTTAAAAAGTTGCAAATTTAAGAGAAAATGTGTTAAAAGGGGCACTAGACAGTATTTTCATGAAAACAAATCTTAAAAAATAGTGCATCAATAAAATGTTTAGAAAGGTGCAGAATTAAAGTATTTATATTCTTCAGAAATACAGTACCGTATATTGATGAAAAAGTACTTTTCACATTTTTTAAAGGTCTGAAATAATGATAATATTTACGTCTGAGCAGCAGTAAGACAGATCTGTATAAACGCTAGATAGATGTTAGATAGATGTTCTCCCTGTGCTGCGTGGGTTTACTCCGGGGGCTCCGGTTTCCTCCCACAATCCAAAGACATGCATGTTAGGTTAATTGGCTGTTCTAAATTGTCCCTAGATATCTGTCTCCTATAGGCCCTTAGAATAGAGGGTTAGTATTAGTGAAAGCGCTTTGAGTGGTCTTTGTGACTAGAAAAGCGCTATATAAGTGCAGGTTAGTTAGTTAGTTAGTTAGATAGGACATGGCTGACCCTTTCATGGCAGATGGAGGCGGCATGTTCTGTCAGCAGCTGTAATGGTTGACAGCATCTGCAGCATGTCGACAACAGGATACACAGTTGTTTTATTTATTGTAATCATATAAGTATGCTATATATGTTGAACATGACTAGCCTAGCAGCTAGCTATATGCTGTCTCGTGTTTATATTATACTAGTGCAGTGCCCAGTCACATGACCATATAAGGAGTTGTTCAGTTCCTGCTGAACTCCTTATAAGGTGTTGTTCAGTCATAGCATTCTGGTCACATGACCAAATAAGGGGTCGTTCAGTTCAGCAGGAACCCCATAAGGAGTTCTGAGCCTCCTGATAAGCTCAGAGCGGCCCCAAATTGTTAACATTTTATCCCACCGGCCTCCAGAGCCTGCCCTATGAATTTCAGCCCCCAACTCCCAGCAGTTATATCTTTTCCACCTCTGTGTTTATTAAATAGCTCTCCTAAGGACGTTCATTAAAGATTTCCTCTCCTAAACTTCCACATATCCGAAGAGGCTGAAATTCAGGGACGCGCACTCTCATAACCTCAGCAAAACACTTAAATTCTGAAGTCAGTCTGACAAACGGTTCGAGAGCTATGCATGGAATAGACAGAATGACACACACAGACTGAGAATCCTTGTATTATAACATCTATCTATAAATGCTAGAAATGTCTGTCTGCCTGTCTGCTCCTTGCATATCTCTCAAACCGTTGGTCAGATTGACCTCAGATTTTATAAGTGTTTTGCTGAGGTTGCAAGGGTGTGCATCCCTGAGTATGGAGTCACTCAGTCAAAATATGTAATTTTTATCAATAAAAGTTTAGCCACTGATGTGTTTCCTCAGGCTCTGTCTTCCGGAAGTGTGGGCGGGGTTCTGGATTGACTCTGTACTGATTGGATAATACACAGCATCATGACCAGTCACCACAGCTCTCCGCAAACAAAAAAAGGAAGTGAAAAGCGACAAATTTAACAAAAAAGAATACTGACAATGTAATGGTTAAAAAATTATATTATAACGTTGTTGTGATTGCGTCCGATTAAAGGATAATTCAGAGAATGCCAGCAGTGATCCGGGGTCTGCCTAAAAAGCACCAGTGTTGGAGAAGCAGCGGGTGGAACACGGTCCTTCGCAGGGAAGCAAGCCCAGCACACCCAGTCAGTGGTAGACAGGAGTCCCTTTGCAGGACCATGACGCTCCTCTGTGTGCTCGCACAGCTATCTAAAATTTAAAAGTTAATAATAATACCACCATGATTGTGGAGCAGAATGCCCAGATCAATTGCATATCATATGCGGACACATGCACGGTTTGACTAAACAACGGCCATCACCAAACTGGACATAAAAACACCCAAATAAGGAAATAAGTAACTTTTATTTAAATATTTACTGACAAATGGGCAACACTGATGCAACAGTTGTAGCCAAACAGGCCATTCTGTTACTATTTTTCATTTATTGTTTTACACCATGCAGCCTTCATTCTGGTGACATATATAAGCGTCAGATCTGTGACGTTCATACAAGTGAAAACATACCTGGTGCTCTTTTGTCTGTACAACCATTACACCAACAGTCCTCTTTAGTTTTCAGTACATGATCTACGCATTGCTGTTGAAGCCACAGATTTAGCTGTGCTTATGTGTGAGAAGCCTCCATTTATCCAGTCTATGGCACAACGAGGAGCACCAGCAACAAGTACCAGAACTACGCCAAAACATTAAAAAAATACAAAAACTGTAAGTGCTTAAATTAGCTGCCACTTAAGTGCAAAACATGTATGTGGACTATACATTGAAATGAATTTGAAACACTTTTAAAAAAAAAAACATTATTTTAAATGCCTCACTACTCCACTCTTGCTGACTCATTTAACACTACTTCAGCCGAAACCGGAGGTTGCCCCCATAATCGCTCCTACAGCAGCGCCCTCAGGAATAAGGTGGATAAACTAAAACGATTGGGAGTGATTGGGAGGAACGGCCTGCCAGATCTGAACCCAAGTGAGGTTCAGTTATTGGACTTCTGTGCTAACCACAGTTTGTCCATAACGAACACCATGTTCAAGCATAAGGGTGTCCATATGTGCACCTGGCACCAGGACACCCTAGGTCACAGGTCGATGATCGATTTTGTGATCATGTCATCAGACCTGCGACCGTATGTCTTGGACACTTGGGTAAAGAGAGGTGCAGAGCTGTCAACTGATCACCACCTGGTGGTGAGTTGGATCCGATGGCAGGGGAAGATGCCATTCAGACCTGGTAGACCCAAACTTATAGTGAGGGTGTGCTGGGAATGTCTGGCTGAGGCCCCTGTCCGGGAGGGCTTCAACTCCCACCTCCGGAAGAACTTCAACCACATTCTGAGGGAGTCTGGAGGCACGGAGTCTGAATGGGCCATGTTGTCCACCTCTATTATTGAAGCGGCGGCCCAGAGCTGCGGCCACAAGGTGGTCGGTGCATCTCGTGGTGGCAACCCCCAAACCAAGTGGCAGACACCAGTGGTGAGGGGGGCCATTAAGCTGAAGAAGGTGTCCTATCGGGCTTGGTTGGCTTGTGGGACTCCCGAAGCAGCTGAGGTGTACCGGCAGGCCAAGCGGAGTGCAGCTTGGGTGGTTGCTGAAGCAAAAACCCGGGTATGGGAGGAGTTCGGTGAGGCCATGGAACAAGACTTTTGGTCGGCCTCGAAGAGATTCTGGCAAACTGTCCGGCGGCTCAGGAGGGGGAAGCAGCTCCCTGTCCACACTGTGTATGGTGCGGATGGGGCACTGTTGACTTCGACTGGGGATATCGTCGGGCAGTGGAAGGAATACTTTGAGGATCTCCTCAATCCCACTGATACGCCTTCCATAGAGGAAGCAGGGCTTGTGGACGAGGGGGACGACTCGCTTATTACAGGGGCTGAGGTCGCCAAGGTGGTTAAAAATCTCCTTGGTGGCCGGACCACGGGGGTGGACGAGATTCGCCCTGAGTACCTCAAGGCCCTGGATGTTGTAGGGCTGTCATGGTTGACACGCCTCTGCAACATTGCGTGGAGGTCGGGGGCAGTGCCTTTGGCATGGCAGACCAGGTTGGTGGTTCCTCTCTTCAAAAAAGGGGACCGGGGGGTGTGCTCCAACTTTAGAGAGATCACACTCCTCAGCCTCCCTGGGAAGGTCTATGCTAAGGTACTGGAGAGGAGAGTCCGGCTGTTGGTCGAACCTCGGATTCAGGAGGAGCAATGTGGTTTTTGTCCTGGCCATGGCACATCGGACCAGCTCTTTACCCTCTCGAGAATTCTCGAGGGTTTGTGGGAGTTTGCCCAACCAGTTTACATGTGTTTTGTGGACTTGGAAATGGCATTCGACCGTGTCCCTCGTGGTTTTTTGTGGGGGGGGGTGCTTCGGGAATATGGGGTATCGGGCTTGTTGTTACGAGCTATTTGGTCTCTGTATGACCGTTGTGAGAGTTTGGTTCGTATTGCCAACACTCGGTCGGACTCATTCCCAGTGAGAGTTGGTCTCCGCCAGAGCTGTCCTTTGTCACCGATCCTGTTCATAATTTTTATGGACAGGATTTCTAGGTGCAGCCAGGGAATGGAGGGTGTCATGCTTGGTGACGACAAGATCTCATCTCTGTTGTTTGCAGATGATGTTGTCCTGTTGGCTTCATCCAGCAATGACCTACAGTTCTTGCTGGGACAGTTTGCCGCTGAGTGTGAAGCAGCTGGGATGAGAATCAGCACCTCCAAGTCCGAGTCCATGGTCCTCAGCCAGAAAAAGGTGGATTGTCCTCTCCGGGTTGGGGACAGGCTCCGGTCCCAAGTGGAGGACTTTAAGTATCTTGGGGTCTTATTCACGAGTGAGGGGAGAATAGAGCAAGAGATTGACAGATGGATCGGAGCAGCATCTGCAGTGATGCAGACGTTGTACCGGTCTGTTGTGGTGAAGAAGGAGCTGAGTTCTAAGGCAAAGCTGTCAGTTTACCAGTCAGTTTACATTCCTCCTCTCACCTATGGTCACAAGCTTTGAGTAATGACCGGAAGAACGAGATCGCGGATACAAGCGGCTGAAATGAGCTTTCTTCGTAGGATTGCTGGACTCACCCTCAGAGATAGGGTTAGGAGCTCAGTCATCCAGGAGAGGCTCAGAATAGAACCGCTGCTCCTCCACATTGAAAGGAGTCAGTTGAGGTGGTTTGGGCATCAGATTAGGATGCCTCCTGGACGCCTCCCACTTGAGATGTTTTGGGTACGTCCCACTGGGAGGAGATCCCGGGGCAGACCCAGGACTCGGTGGAGAGACTATGTCTCCCAGCTGGTCTGGGAACACCTTGGTATCCTTTCTGAAGAGCTGGAGCAGGTGGCTGGGGAGAGGGAAGTCTGGACTTCTCTGCTTGAACTGCTGCCTCCGCGACCCGGACCTCCGGAAAAGCGGTAGAAGATGGATGGATGGATGGATGGATGGAAACTAAAACGATTATAATGGTGACTGAACAACACCCATTCCCCAAAGTGCAAGATACAACACCTATGACTATAAGTCATAAAAGATCAGACAAATAAGTGATCTGACAAAAAAAAACAAGGGTTCCAAAACAGTCGATAATATTGGATGTCCCATTCATTTTCAATAATTCTGTAATTAATATTCACACAATCAAATAAGTCTTAGTGCCATTTACTCCCTTTTATATTTATCAAAGTCTAACATGTGATTGCCTACATATAGCCAACACCTCTTTGTATTCCACTTCCAAACACAGCCTACATTTGGGCCTGGAAAGCCTGACTGGGATACTTGTTTCAGACAGGGATACTTGCTTTCTATGGGTAATGCACTAGTGATTCTAATAAAACGATTCTCTGTCTGTTCCTCGCATATCTCTCAAACTGTCTGTCAGACTGACCTCAGATTTGATACATGCTTTGCTGAGGTTACGAGAGTGTGCATCCTCGAATTTCTGTCATGGTCTGAGCGCTGATATCGTCCGCGCTCGGATCATGCAGTATTTTTCCTCCCGCCCTGTAGCAGTTTACCTTATCGCCTTTCCGGGCTCTTATTTTGACAGCGTCTCGGTGGGGCTCCCGGCTGTCAGAGCGGAGTTCCTCTGTGACAGCTGTTTCCCATTTCAGCTGATGACATCCTCATCAGCTGATTATCCTTCTTCCCTATTTAAGGGAGCAGCTTAGGTTACTCTGGGCTGCAACGTCGCCTTTTCCAGACTGGTTTCCCTACGCCCGAAGCCAGTTCCTTCAGCGTCAGGTTCCGCCCTCGCTATTCTTTTGTACACACGTGGACAAAATTGTTGGTACCCCTCTGTAAATGAAAGAAAAACCCACAATGGTCACAGAAATAACTTGAATCTGACAAAAGTGGTAATAAATAAAAATTCTGTGAAAATTAACCAATGAAAATCAGACATCCATCCATCCATCCATCCATCCATCTTCTACCGCTTTTCCGGAGGTCCGGGTCGCGGAGGCAGCAGTTCAAGCAGAGAAGCCCAGACTTCCCTCTCCCCAGCCACCTGCTCCAGCTCTTCAGAGGGGATACCAAGGCGTTCCCAGACCAGCTGGGAGACATAGTCTCTCCACCGAGTCCTGGGTCTGCCCCGGGGTCTCCTCCCAGTGGGACGTGCCTGAAACACCTCAAGTGGGAGGCGTCCAGGAGGCATCCTGATCAGATGCCCATACCACCTCAACTGACTCTTTTCAATGTGGAGGAGCAGCGGTTCTACTCTGAGCCTCTCCCGGATGACTGAGCTCCTCACCCTATCTCTCAGGGTGAGTCCAGCAATCCTACGGAGAAAGCTCATTTCAGCCGCTTGTATCCGCGATCTCGTTCTTTCGGTCATTACCCAAAGCTCGTGACCATAGGTGAGAGTAGGAACGTAGATTGACTGGTAAATCGACAGCTTTGCCTTAGAACTAAGCTCCCTCTTCACCACAACAGACTGGTACAACGTCCGCATCACTGCAGATGCTGCTCCAATCCGTCTGTCGATCTCTCGCTCCATTTTCCCCTCACTCGTGAACAAGACCCCAAGATACTTAAACTCCTCCACTTGGGGCAGGAGCCTGTCCCCAACCCGGAGAGGACAATCCACCTTTTTCCGGCTGAGGACCATGGACTCGGACTTGGAGGTGCTGATTCTCATCCCAGCCGCTTCACACTCAGCGGCAAACCGTCCCAGCAAGAGCTGTAGGTCATTGCTGGATGAAGCCAACAGGACAACATCATCTGCAAACAACAGGTGCAACGAGGTGCATCTCGTGGTGGCAACCCCCGAACCAAGTGGTGGACACCAGTGGTGAGGGGGGCCATTAAGCTGAAGAAGGAATCCTATCAAGCTTGGTTGGCTTGTGGGACTCCCGAAGCAGCTGAGGTGTACCGGCAGGCCAAGCGGAGTGTAGCTCGGGTGGTTGCTGAAGCAAAAACCCGGGTATGGGAGGAGTTCGGTGACGCCATGGAACAAGACTTTCGGTCGGCTTCAAAGAGATTCTGGCAAACTGTTCGGCGGCTCAGGAGGGGAAAGCAGCTCCCCGTCCACACTGTGTATGGTGCGGATGGGACACTGTTGACTTCAACTGGGGCTATCGTCGGGCGGTGGAAGGAATACTTCAAGGATATCCTCAATCCCACTGATACGCCTTCCACAGAGGAAGCAGGGTTTGGGGACGAGGGGGATGACTCACCTATCACAGGGGCTGAGGTCGCCAAGGTGGTTAAAAATCTCCTTGGTGGCCGGGCCCCGGGGGTGGACAAGATTCGCCCTGAGTACCTCAAGGCCCTGGATGTTGTAGGGTTGTCATGGTTGACACGCCTCTACAACATTGCGTGGAGGTTGGGGGCAGTGCCTTTGGCATGGCAAACCGGGGTGGTGGTTCCTCTCTTCAAAAAAGGGGACCGGAGGGTGTGCTCCAACTTTAGAGGGATCACACTCCTCAGCCTCCCTGGGAAAATCAGACAATGCTTTTGAATTGTGGTTCAACAGAATTATTTTATAAAACAAACTCATGAAACAGGCCTGGACAAAAATGATGGTACCCCTAGAAAAGATTGAAAATAATGTGACCATAGGGACATGTTCAACCAAGATGTGTCCTCTAATGAACATCACAGGTGTCTACAAACTTGTAATCAATCAGTCGGCCTATTTAAAGGGTGACATGTAGTCACTGTGCTGTTTGGTGACATGGTGTGTACCACACTAAACATGGACCAGAGGAAGCAAAGGACAGAGTTGTCTCAATTCAATTCAATTCAATTCAACTTTATTTATATAGCGCCATTTCACAACAACAGTCATCTCATAGCACTATCAACTGAAGGGGGGACCCCCACAGTTGCAGAAAGACCCCAGCAATCAGGCGATCCCCTGTGAGCAAGCACTTGGCGACGGTGGAGAGGAAAAACTCCCTTTTAACAGGAAGAAACCTCCAGCAGAACCAGGCTCAGGGAGGGGCAGTCATCTGCTGCGACTGGCTGGGGGGTGAGGGGATAGAGAAGAAGAAAAGAACAGACATGTAGAGAGCAAACAGCACGATGGGGACTCAATCTATGGGAGAGAACAAACAAATGTTAATGACCAGCAAAAAAAAAAAATATTTCATAGAGAGTGAGGAAAGGAGTGAGGCCCAGTGCATTACTGGAGGTCCCCCGGCTGACTAAACCTATTAGCAGCATAACTAAGGGAGGGTTCAGAAAACACATGATCCCTCCCTAATTGTAGGCTAGATCAAAAAGGTAGGTTTTAGCCCTATTCTTAAAAACAGAGATCGAGTCTGACTCCCGAATCCAGATTGGCAGCTGATTCCACAGGAGAGGAGCTTGATAACTGAAGGCTCTGCCTCCCATTGTACTTTTGGCGATTCTAGGTATTACAAGTAATCCTGCATTTTGGGAGCGTAGTGCTCTGTTAGGATGATACGGTAGTATCAGATCTTTTAAATAAAAAGGAGCCTGATTGTTTAAAGCTTTGTAAGTAAGAAGAAGGATTTTAAACTTAATTCTAAACTCTATGGGAAGCCAATGAAGGGAGGCCAGAACCGGAGAGATATGATCTCTCTTTCTAGTACCTGTTAAAACTCTTGCTGCAGCATTTTGGATCAGCTGAAGACTTTTTAAAGATGTTTTAGGACAGCCTGATAATAAAGAATTACAATAATCTAATCTCGAGCTAACAAAAGCGTGGATCAGCTTCTCAGCATCACTCTGAGACAAGATGCTCCTAATCTTGGCAATATTACGCAAATGATAGAAGGCAGTCTTAGAAACAAATTTAATATGTGAATTGAAGAACAAATCCTGATCAAAAATAACTCCAAGGTTCCTCACAGAGCTATTAAGAGAAAGAGTAACTGCATCCAAACTGAAAGTTTGATTTGGAAAGGAATTTCTAAGGTTTTTTGGACCAACAAGAATGACTTCAGTCTTATCTGAATTTAATAGCAGGAAATTACAAGTCATCCAAGCTTTGATTTCCTTAAGACAGGCTTCTAACTTGGGTAATTGATTAGTATCATCTGGCTTCATTGACAGGTATAATTGTGTGTCATCTGCATAACAATGAAAATGTATACAGTGCTTTCTAATAATGTTGCCTAACGGAAGCATATATAAACTAAAAAGAGTAGGGCCTAGCACAGATCCCTGTGGAACTCCATGACTAAGCTTTGAGCTGAAAGAAAACTCATCATTTACATGAACAAACTGGAACCTATCAGATAAATAAGATCTAAACCACTGCAACGAAGTTCCATTAAGTCCAACATAGTGTTCTAATCTATCAAGTAGAATATTATGATCAATAGTATCAAAAGCTGCACTAAGATCTAAAAGGACAAGTACAGAAACTAGTCCATTATCAGATGCAATGAGGAGGTCGTTAGTGACCTTCGCTAAGGCTGTTTCAGTACTATGATGGATTCTAAACCCAGATTGAAACTCTTCAAGTAAACCATTTCCCTGCAGGTGGTCAAATAATTGCGTAGCAACAACTCTTTCTAAGATTTTTGAAATGAAAGGGAGATTAGAGATTGGTAGTCTAATCTCTCAGGAGATTAGAAAGAAAATTATAGACAAGCATGTTAAAGGTAAAGGCTCTAAGACCATCTCCAAGCAGCATGATGTTCCTGTGACTACAGTTGCACATATTATTCAGAAATTTAAGATCCACGGGACTGTAGCCAACCTCCCTGGACGTGGCCGCAGGAGGAAACTTGATGAAAAATGGAAGAGACGGATAATACGAATGGTAACAAAAGAGCCCAGAACAACCTCTAAACACATTCATGGTGAACTCCAAGGTCAAGGTACATCAGTGTCAGATCGCACCATCCGTCGTTGTTTGAGCCAAAGTGGACTTCATGGGAGACGACCAAGGAGGACACCACTGTTGAAAACAAATGATAAAAAAGCCAGACTGGAATTTGCCAAACTGCATGTTGACAAGCCACAAAGCTTCTGGGAGAATGTCCTATGGACAGACAAGACAAAACTGGAACTTTTTGGCAAGGCACATGAGCTCTATGTTCACAGACGCAAAAATGAAGCATACCAAGAAAAGAACACTGTCCCTACTGTGAAACATGGAGGAGGTTCTGTTATGTTTTGGGGCTGCTTTGCTGCATCTGGCACAGGGTGTCTTGAATCTGTGCAGGGTACAATGAAATCTCAAGACTATCAAGGTATTCTAGAGAGAAATGTGCTGCCCAGTGTCAGACAGCTTGGTCTCAGTCACAGGCCATGGGTCTTGCAACAGAATAATGACCCAAAACACACAGCTAAAAACACCCAAGAATGGCTAAGAGCCAAACATTGGACTATTCTAAAGTGGCCTTCTATGAGCCCTGAATCTAAATCCTATTGAACATCTGTGGAAGGAGCTGAAACATGCCGTCTGGAGAAGGCACCCTTCAAACCTGAGACAACTGGAGCAGTTTGCTCATGAGGAGTGGGCCAAAATACCTGCTGAGAGGTGCAGAAGTCTCATTGACAGTTACAGAAATCGTTTGATTGCAGTGATTGCCTCAAAAGGTTGTGCAACAAAATATTAAGTTAAGGGTACCATCATTTTTGTCCAGGCCTGTTTCATGAGTTTGTTTTTTAAAATAATTCTGTTGAACTACAATTCAAAAGCATTGTCTGATTTTCATTGGTTAATTTTCATAGATTTTTTATTTATTACCACTTTTGTCAGATTCAAGTTATTTCTGTGACCACTATGGTCACATGTGGGATATGTGGGTTTTTCTTTCATTAACAGAGGGGTACCAACAATTTTGTCCATGGCTGTAAGTGTTTTATCCTTGTCTCCCATCAGTCTCCCTAGTTCTCTGTTATCGTTGGTGTGTTCTAGTCACAGTCTTTATTTGTGTTTTGCCCCACGTGGCACATTATTTTGTACCTTGTTCCTTCCTTTAACCCCTTGCACTCCGGTCAATTTCCCTAAAAACGCCAAAAAATAATGTGCCCAAAGTAAATCGAAAGCTGTTCTTCAACCCTTTGCAGCATCTTCATGGGGTTGGTCTCATTTAAAAGAAAACACTTTGAATTTTTTGGCAAAACAGTCATAATCTCTCTAAGTGCTCCGGCCACTGAGTTACAGTCATCTAAACATACTGAGCTTGAAGAAAATAAATTTCGCCTGGGTGTTTTTTTGGATACAAATGCTTGCAAATATCACACAGCTGTCAGATCCGGGCTGGAAAATGCAACAGAAATGTAGAACCAAGTGTTATCCAGCTGAGGTCCAAATTTTGTAACAATACCACAAAAAATGAACATATCACACAGCTTTTTCCTCAGGTAGTTCCCAGGCATTTTGGAACTGTGCCAAATTGTGCCAAATGGCACAGTTTGGAAAAACGTCTGTAACTTTTGAATGATTCAATATAGAAGCTTCATCTTGGGCTCTAATGAAAGGTGACACTCAGGGCTGTGTGTGTGTGTGGGGGGGGGGGGTTGTCCCCCCCCCTCGCTACAGAGGACGGACATCGGCCATCGCTACATGACGGAATAGTCATGTGGCGACAGCGGCGCAGTCACCGCGGCTTCCCCCCCCCCCCCTCGCTACAGAAGAGTAGCGGGGGCGGGGGTGCGGCGTTCACGGTCTGGAAGCGGCGCATGACCCGTGTACTGCGGCGCCCGAACTTCGGACTTCATGCGGCGCACAGTTGTAATTTACCGATCGGTCAAAAGTCATTTTTGATTACAATTTTCAGGGATAAAGAATAATTTAGCTAATAACACCTTACCTCTTCACAGCAGCAGTGTCCTGGCGAACTTCTCTTCCTCATTGTCAGGCGAATGCAACGCTGGTCCGCTCGTGGTTCTGGTCTCGCGACCCGGTCAAAACATAATTCCATGATTGCGGTTTTGGCGAATGATTTACGATCTTCGTCGTCGGCGTCCGTCGGTCTATGATGACCATGGAAGAGAATCCTAAACGTCTATTCTGCTCGAATAAAAAAAAAAAAAAAGCACCGCCTGTGACTGAAGAGGCCGATGCGCGAATGGCTGTCCCTGTCACACAGGTAGCACTTGTGGGTGGTCTCCGTGCTGCTGGGTCTGTGACGGTTCTTCCTGCGGGTCCTTTTTTTATCTGCTGCAGCAGTCTGTCTTCACCCAGCCTTACAAAAAACAGCTCGCGAACTTCTCTGCTTCAATTGGCTCGCTGCATTCACAGCTTTGGTAGGCGAGTCCTTCTTGCTAGGTTTTCAGTCATTGGTTCTTCAAGGTTTCAGAAACCCAATTCAAGGCTCTTATTAGTCGAATGAGAGGTCAATCAGATGAACTAATTTGTTCGCGGCCGTGTCTGCAGTGGAAGAACTTTTTTTTTTTTTTTTCAGTGCGCGCTTGGAGGCAATGCCCTCGTGCATCCTAGAGCGCATGAGGGCACACAAGAGCGCCCTCGTGCACTCTGGGATGCAGAGACTTGCCCGCCCGCGGTACAACGGAGTGCAAGAGGTTAATAAATACGCAAACTCACTGGTTGCCTTTTGTGTCCCATTAGTGGTCCGCCAGAACCGCACCATGACGGTAGGTCACAGCCAAACGAGATGCCGGTGACCATGACTTTGCTTAACTGGGCTTGTAGTTTTCCCCGTTCTGCGTACCAGTGTGCTGGAAGATGGCGTCGTTACGCAAGGGCTACGCCATAAGCCTGGGCTACGAGCTGGTGATGGCCCTTATCGAGATCGACGGGATCATTTCCAACGCTCGCCATCACACCGTCCCCAGCGCCTCACTCTGGTAACTGGACCTCGCTGAGGCGACTATTAACCGCCATCCTCGCTACGCTGACCACCCTGAAATCACGGCGAGGATGGCAGACATCTCTGCTCACTGGGAGAAGCTCCGTGGGCTGGAGGGAAATTCCGGCAGGAAGCCGACAAGGAGGCATCCTCGCTCCTCGCCTCGGGATCCCATTCCTGTCCCTCATCCAGTCCAGGAGTTCGCGCCACCCAGGGGTCATCCCCAGTGAAGAGAGACGTCAGTCGGGATTCCCTCGGTGGATTTACAGTGGGCAGCTATTACCATCCAGGCCCGAGTGGCTGCAGCTCGCTCCGCCTCCCATCCAACCCAGATAATGAAGCATGTGACGGCGGCGGTCAGGCTGGTAAGATAAGATAAGATAAGATAAGATAAGATAAGCCTTTATTAGTCCCACAACGGGGAAATTCCAGGATTGCAACAGCACAGGGATAGCAACACTCAGAGCAACAATCAGAAGGCAAGAAAAAAAACAAGCAAGCAAGAGCAGCTAATAAACATATGTACGTATTACTATAAAATATATATATATACACACACACACAGACACACAGTGCAGAGCATTGTAGCTGGATGGAATAAATATATGAATATATGAACACACAGTGCAGAGCATTGTAGCTAGATGGAATAAATATGTAAATATATAAACACCCACAGTACGGAGCATTGCAGCTAGGTGGAATAAATATGCAAGTATATAAACACACACAGTGCGGAGCAATGTAGCTAGATGGAATAATATGTAGATATATAAATATATAAACACCCACAGTACGGAGCATTGTAGCTAGATGGAATAAATATGCAAATATATAAACACACACAGTGCAGAGCATTGTTGCTAGATGGAATGAAACAGCATAACCGTCTACTTAGTTATCCTACATGGTATGATTATGTGCCCATACATATTCTCACCCTCCATAGCGACCGGTATGTTCCTAGTTGTATGCCGGAGAGGACCATTGTGTAAGTCTATTGCATCTTTTGCATTCAAAAAACTATTAGTTTGTTACGTCTTTTTGCTATCTCTGCGAGCAGCCCTGCTTAGGTTGTACAGTCTGACAGCCGTTGGTAGGAAGGACCTACGAAACCTCTCGGTTGTGCACCTGGGATGATGTAGTCTGCTGCTAAATGAGCTCCTCAGTGCATTCAGTATGTCCTGCATAGGGTGGAACTCGGACTCCAGCAGAGATGACAGTTTAGCCACCGTCCTTCTCTCTCCTATCTCCTCCATCGGATCAAGGCGCTGCCCCAGGACAGAGCTAGCTTTCTTAATCAGTTTGTTCAGTCTCTTCCTATCGGCTGCAGTAATGCCACTGCCCCAGCAGACCACTCCAAAAGTGATGGCTGATGCCACCACCGTGTCATAGAATGACTTCAGCAGCGCCCCTTGTACACCAAAAGACCTGAGTCTCCTCAGCAGGAACAGCCTGCGCTGTCCCTTCTTGTAGAGTGCATCAGTATTGTGTGACCAGTCTAGTTTATTGTTCAGATGAATACCCAGGTACTTATAGGATGTCACCATCTCGATGTCTGTTCCCTGTATATTTACTGGTACTGTGAGGGGCTGCCCATGCCTGCGGCAGTCCACCACCAGCTCCTTAGTTTTCCTCGCGTTGATCTGGAGGCAGTTCCGATGGCACCAGTCCACGAAGTCCTGGATAAGCCCTCTGTACTCAGCTTCATCTCCATTGGAGATGAGGCCAACGATCGCAGAGTCATCAGAGAACTTCTGTAGATGGCAGTGTGTTGTGTTGTGTGAGAAGTCCGCAGTATAAAGAGTGAACAGGAAGGGAGCCAGCACCGTTCCCTGGGGGGCCCCCGTGCTACTGATGATCGTGTCGGACACACAGTCCCGGGTTCTCACAAACTGAGGCCGGTTCGTGAGGTAGTCCAGGATCCATGATGACAGGTGCTGGTCCACCCCTGCGCGCAGCAGCTTGTCCTTCAGGATCATCGGTTGGATGGTGTTGAAAGCACTGGAGAAGTCAAAGAACATGATCCTCACCATATTCCCGGGCTTCTCCAGGTGGGACAGAGAACGGTGAAGGAGGAAGATCACCGCATCCTCCACCCCAATGCCATGCTGGTAGGCGAACTGGAGTGGATCCATCGCTGGTTCCACCAGGGGGCGGAGGTGAGCAAGGAGCAGTCTCTCCAGGGTCTTCATCAAGTGGGACGTCAAGGCCACCGGTCTGTAGCTGTTCAGGTCTTTGGGGTGGGAAGTTTTTGGTACAGGTACCACACAAGATGTTTTCCACAGCTGTGGTACCCTCCCCAGTTTCAGGCTCATGTTGAAGATATACGTCACAATCCCACACAGCTGGTCTGCACAGGACTTGAGGAGCTTTGCGCTGATGCCGTCCGGTCCCGGCGCCTTCCTCGCCTTGATCTTCCTCAGCTCCGTCCTCACCTGGGTCCTGGTCAGGGTCAGGATGGGGGGCTGTGTGTTGGGAGTGGGGGGGTGTTGGTAGAGTGGGGAGTGGGCAGCAGGACTTGATTTCTTTAGAGGCAGCAGTGGTTGTTGTGCAGTCAGGGGGGAGGGCGGTTGGTCAAATCTATTGAAAAACAGATTCAGGTTGTTCGCCCACTCCCTGCCCCCTGTGGCCTGGGGGGAGGTATTCTGGAGCCCCGAGATGGTTTTGAGGTTTCTCCAGACCCCGCTGATGTCGCTCTGTTGCAGCTTGTCCTCCATCTTCTTCCTGAAGCTGTCCTTGCCTTCTCTGATCTTTCTCCTCAGCTCCCTCTGTACGGACTTCAGCATCTCCCTGTTCCCCGACCTGAAGATCCTCTTCTTCTCTCTCAGAAGTGTTTTTATCTCAGGGTTGATCCAGGGTTTGTTGTTTGAGTGACGCCGTATGGTCTTGGTGGGAACGGATTTGTCCACACAGAAGCTGAGGTAGCCCGTGAAGGTGTGAATGAGGCCATCGATGTCCTCACCATGTGGATCGCAGAGCTGCTTCCAGGCGGTGGCTTCAAAACAGCCCTTTAGGGTGTCCATTGTCTCCTCAGACCATAACTCCACAGTGTGCATGGCCGGAGGTTGTCTGTGCACTAGGGGTTTGTACACCGGCCGGAGATGAACCAAGTTGTGATCCGATCTCCCGAGTGGGGGTAGTTGTGATGAGGTGTACGCCTCCTTAGTGTTTGCGTAGAATAAATCCAGTGTTTTATTGTCTCTAGTGTAGCATGTGACATACTGGGTGAACGTGGGTAGAATGGGAGACAGTGAAACATGGTTGAAATCGCCTGAGATGAGGAGAAGAGCATCTGGGTGTTCTGTCTGCAGCCTGCTGGTTACTGAATGGATGACGTCACGTGCTGTCCCAGCGTTCGCCGTCGGATTTGCATAAACAACAATGCAGATCACGTGTGAGTGTTCTCTCGGGAGATATGTAGGCCTCATGCTAACAGCTAGCAACTCAATGTCTTTGCTGCAGTGTCGTTGTTTAACAGTGATATGTCCCGGTCTGCACCAGTTGTTGTTAACATACATGATCACTCCACCGCCCCTAGCCTTGCCACTGTCTGGTGTTCGGTCAGCTCGTATCATGTGAAAACCCTCCAGCTCAATGTTAGCATCTGCTGCTAGTTCAGTTAGCCACGTCTCAGTAAACAAAAGGAGAGAGCACTCCCGGTAAGTGCTATCATAACGGGAGATAGCCGCTAGCTCATCTGGTGGAGAGGAATCCGGAAATTTATGATTACCCCGAATACGCTGACCTGCTTGCCTCTGTTTCTGCGCAGGAGCGGCGTTTCCCAGATCTCACCATCGCCTCGCCCTCTGCCGGTAAACGTCGTCTCCATGCTTATTGCAAGCCTCAGCGAGAACCCCGTCCGGATCCACTTCCAGGTCGCCATAGGTACTCTGCCTCCCAGCCACCTGTTTCTCCTGTGCCACGACAGGAGGAAAACTCAGCAGCCTCCACCTCCGGGTCATCTGTCCCTGCTGTCCTGTCAGCTCCTCGTTCCCGGATTGCCTCGGCTGTTACTCCCTCCTCCTTGACGCTCTCCCCAGCTGCTGTGAGCTCCACGAGTCCTGCTCAGGCGAAGCCCGTCATCGATCTTGGTCGAACAGCTCTTCCTCGTCTTCCTGGGTGGCCCTCCGTCACCATCCAGCGGGGAAAGGGAGGAACCAAGCCCTCTGCAGCAGCCTCCATTGGTCCTCAGTGGAGCAGGCAAGTGCGTTTTCATTCTTTCCCTTCACTGAGCGAATTGCCTTGACTGACCACTGGGGGCGGAGTTTCAGGGCTCACAGTCCCCTGAGCTCCCTCCATCTGCTGCAGTGATTAATCATGAACCTGCTTCCTTTGTGTCCCCTTTCCCTGAGCGTTTTTCGGCGGCAGGTCAACACCGTCGGATGAGGAAGGGGCCTGAGGCCCTGGAGTACCTGGTTCCGGCCCCACAGCCACGTCATGGGCAAAGGAGGAGGGCAGACTGTCATTTGGAGCCTGCGCCGACGAGTAAGTGTCCCCGGGTCTCCACGGAGGGATAGTCCAACCTGGCAAATCACGGATCCCCTGCCATCACGCCGTGTGGGCCCTCAGCGTGGATGTCAGTGTCAGGGAATCCCCAGACTGTGGAAACCATCATGCTGGTTGTGGAGGTCACCGTAGCCAAGTGGGAGCCAGAGGATGTCCTCTTCCTACTGAACCCGGAATGTCAAAGTCCTGGACGGCGACAGAGCTCGAGATCAGGCAAGTGCTCTATTTTGTCTTTCTCCTATCAATTCTAGAGCATTTTTGCCTGTCTCTCAGGGAGACGAGCAGGGTGCAGCCGTCCGCTGGATCCAAGCTTGTCTCGCTGGGCTCTGTCGCTGCCGGTGATCCTGATCCGGGTTCTCTTTCTTCTCCCGAGCCTTCTCCCAGGGTTACTGGTGTGAAGTCGATTCCGGTTGCCGTTCTGGAGGTTCCGGGTTTGGGTTGGGAGGTCGTTTCTGGTGCTGCCCCAGTCCAATCAGGGTCTGTCGTGGGTGCAGCTGCGACCCAATTGGTGTTCATCGTGGGTGCAGCTGCGACCCAATCGGTGTTCGTCGTGGGTGCAGCTGCGACCCAATCGGGGTCCGTCATGGGTGCAGCTGCGACCCAATCGGGGTCCGTCATGGGTGCAGCCGCGACCCAATTGGGCTCCGTCGAGGGTGCAGCATGGTCTCGTTTGGGATCCAACTGGAGGACAGTGCCGGTTCTTGTGGAGTTCGGAGGTGGAGCTGCAGATCCTTCGCTGAGCGACGCCGGGGTGGTCCCTCATCGTTCCCTGATACTTTTTTCCCTCCACCTGGTGCCGCTGGGATTTCCCTCATCCGACGCGGCTCTCCCTCGCTATCCCCCTCAATAGGGAGGCTGCCTCCGAGTTCTCCCCTGCGTTCCTGGTGGCTGAATGACGCGGGTTGGCCGCCTGGGAAACTGCTTCGCCCGTTTGCCGTTCTGGGTTGGCCACCTGACAAACTGTACTTTTGGTTTGGTGACGTGATCTGGCTGCCAGAGGTGCTGGTTCTTCGGGCCTGGGACTGGGGTGGACCGCCCGAACTCATTCTTCTTTCCCTGCTAGCGATCTGGATGCTGGACGCAGGTGGACCACCAGAACTAATTGTTTTTTCTTGTTTTCTTTGTGCTCTGCCTGCTGTCATCCCTGTAGTTTTTTTTTTCCCTCCCCTGTAGTTCTGGGATGACCTTGTGTTTTGTTTCTATGAACTATATTATACTGTGTATTTCGCCGCTCTTTCGCGTGTTTTTTCATTTCCCCTGTGTCTGGTATTATTAGGGTACGTTGCATTTTGATATGTGCCTGTATTTCAGTTTCTCCCTCCTCTGTTTGAGAGGCTCTTTTTGTTTATGCCTGTATTTATTGAACTATCTGTATTTCGCCGCTGTTTAGCGTGTTTGTTTTTTTTTCCTTCCTCTGTTGGGAGACGCTCTGTGGTTGCCTTGTTTCTTGTGCCTGTGTATCATGGCCTTTAGGCATAGCATCTGTTTTTTGCATCCATTGTTCGGTTTCTATATTTTCACCTGTGCCTTATGGAGTATGTTTGTGGTTCTGTTTTTTTTTTTTTTTCCATGCTCTGTTGCACCATGTTATTTGTTTCAGTATTGGCCCTTGTCATTTTTTCCATTTTTTTTTTTGACTCTTGCCCTCCTGGCCTTTCTTTTTCCACCTCCTCCCGCCGGGGGGGGGGGGGGGGGGGGGCTGTTGTAGCCTTCCGGTTTGGGGGGGAGGCTTGGATGTTATGTCACGCCCAGAGTGCGTCGTTCGGGGGGGGGGGTACTGTCATGGTCTGAGCGCCGATATCGTTCGCGCTCGGGTCACGCAGTATTTTTCCTCCTGCCTTGTAGCGGTTTACCTTATGGCCTTTCCGGGCTCTTATTTTGACATCGTCTCGGTGGGGCTCCCAGCTGTCAGAGCGGAGTTCCTCTGTGACAGCTGTTTCCCATTTCAGCTGATGACATCCTCATCAGCTGATTATTCCTCTTCCCTATTTAAGGGAGCAGCTTAGGTTACTCCGGGCTGCGACCTCGCTTTTCCAGACTGGTTTCCCTATGCCCGAAGCCAGTTCCTTCAGCATCAGGTTCCGCCCTCGCTATTCTTATGTAAGTGTTGCATCCTTGTCTCCCATCAGTCTCCCTAGTTCTCTGTTATCGTTGGTGCGTTCTAGTCACAGTCTTTATTTGTGTTTTGCCCCACGTGGCTCATTATTTTGTACCTTGTTCCTTCCTTTAATAAATACGCAAACTCACTGGTTGCCTTTTGTGTCTCATTAGTGGTCCGCCAGGACCGTACCATGACAATTTCAGCTTCCCCAGATATGTGGAAGTTTAGGAGGAGAAATTTTTAATGAACGTCCATAGGGAAACTATTAAATGAACACAGAGGTGGAAAGGGTATAACTGCTGGGAGTTGGGGGCTGAAAATCTCAGGGCAGGCTTTGGACGCCGGTGGGAGAAAATGTTAAAAATATGGGCTCAATCCAACCTTCAGAATTGGGTCTTCCATACAAGACCTTATAAGGAGTTGTTCAGATCTCCTGACCTCAGGCTCCTTATAAAGAGTTCTTGTAGGGAATTCTGAAAACTCCTTATATGGTCATGTGACAGGGCATTGCACTAGTACATATAAATATATCTATGGTCAATAAGGATGCCACAGTCAGTCACAACCAATAGCATAATTGGGTTGATGTCATGTGTCTCCAGAATAAGACTGTGTGTCCACACAACTCATTTTTTCTGCTGTGGGTGACTATTTTCTAGTCATTCTCTATGTAGTCCAGCCTCTACAGTGCTGAGCGCCCTTGGCAGTGGCTGCTTTTTGTCACAGCGCTCAGGGCGCTCAGAGTTGAACAAATTTCAACTTTTGAAACTACAGCTGAGCTTGTCAGTGTCAGACCTTTCTCAGCAGCCAATCAGAATAGGGAAGGGCGGGACATAGGATGCTGGTGCAGTCTGTACTCAGACTCCTGTTTTCTGTGTCATCATATTTTGTATCCAGAGCTGCTACCAATGCCAGAATACATTTCCTGTGCATTGTTATTTAGAGACTGCTATTAAAAAATAAATAGAAAGTTGACCATAGGAAAAGTGGAAGTGCTGAGCTGTGAGTGACAAGCTGTTGCTGGGATACAGGGCACAGATTTTTTTTGATTTTTTTTCAGAGCACAGCGCACAAACACTAAAATACTTTCAGGGTGGTTGGGCGACAAAAAAAAAAAAAAAAAAATGCATTTGGTGGACACACAGCCTAAGTGCGACAACTATTGGCCAGGAGGTCAAACTGTTGTCTCTTTTACCTTTAAGGAGAGGAAAAATACTGTGGAAGAAGACAGCTGAAGCTGAGGGACACGTTTAATAATTCACTGTTAAAATTCTCCTGTTACTAATGTTGACAGACCGGTTCATTCCAATAACGCAAATGTATTATCTAAGCTTCATGCAGATTTTTTTTGGACAGAATTGTCTCATTCTTCAGCAGTGGGTTGATGACTCATGAAGAGAGCACTGACGTTTAACTGACGACCAGCGATGAGAAAACTCCAGCACAACCTCTGGCTGCTGTGAGAAAGACGGCAACGGTTCTTCAGGGACGAGACGGGGCCGTCGGGATTGATACCATCCTCATAAATGATTCTCCTTCTGCTCTCTGAGTTCTTTTTAAGTGGCTCATTGTCATTCATTCCTCACCAAACACCAGAGTTGCTCAATTAGGACTTGTTTTTTTTCCCATTTCTTTTGATGGTAAATGTAGTTGGGTCTGAGCCGCCGATGGTCCACATGTTTCCCCTGAGACTGAATCATAGTTAAAAGTCAGACTAGAGTTCTGTCTCTTTTGCCCCTTTTCCACTAGGACCTATATAGCCCTACTCACTTCGACACGGCTTTACTCAACTCCGTTCGCTTTTGTTTCCATTACAGCTGAGTACCTCCTGAGGTGGATAAGATTTTTTTACAGCAAGGCGGCGCCACACTCCTGTGACGTAAAACACACAACACAAGCAAAACACAAGATGGCGGATTATGAGGCGACTGCTCGGTCTCAGGCTTTTTGTCAGAGTAAAGGTAAAAAAGGAGAGCCAGAAAAGGCTACAGGCGGCGAGACGAAACACTCTGGAATAGTGATATTAGAATAAATTAATAGTCGCACAATCAAATAGATCTCAGTTCAGTCCCTTTCATATTAAGTGGAAATTGTGCTACTTTAATTTTGGCACTTTATCTATACTTGATCTTAAAAAGCAATGGATTTGAGTACTTTTTTGTCCACCACTACTAAAAAACAATGGGGTGTGCAACTTACCAGTCATAACACATTGCTGTGCCGTGCTACGATGCAGTGTCAAAGCAGATGCTGGTCAGACTCTAGAACGAAAATACACACAACTTAAGTACAAGCGCAGCACGAAAGTGAAACATATAAAAATCCACCTTTTCAACCAGGATTTAGCCGGAGTATTTTAACTGGAGTTAGCATTAATGGCTAACTAGCTAGCTCACTGTCTGCATACAGGAGATGTTTGTTCAAAGTGAGCTTTCCACCGCTGGGATAAATAACATAAAAGATGCATAATATCACATTATATCACATCACTCATCATCCTCTATATCCTAATATCACGGCTTTCAACTGCCGTGGTAGGGTGCTCCTGTTATTTGCCGGTCGGTGGCTGTAGATGCATTTCGGGTAGCTCTGTCTAGTTCCCTCTGGATTATCTCAACAGCCAAAGGCACAGAAAAGTCTGCTGGACCACAGTGTTGATTTCTGTGAAGCCATTCTATTGTTGCTGTTTATACTGATGCTTGCTTGCTGGCTTATGGACGAATCTTTGCAAATGGTGTCTGGAAATACTATGAAGATGTCGCTCTCATGACATTACGCCCTGACCCATCAGTGGCCTGCAGTCTGTTGATGTCACATTTTCAGCTCGACTCAGCTCACTTTGAACCTGAATCAGATGGGTACGAAAAAAGTACCTGGAAGCTGGTACCAGGTACTAATGGAAAAGCCTACAAAGCGCCCCGAGTCAAAATGAGTAGAGCTAAACAGGTACTAGTGGAAAAGGGCCGTTTGACATCATCTTCTAAAACTGATGCATGATGAGCTGTTGAGATCTTTCTGTCGGTCTTCACAGAGCTGTTTAAGTCACATATGTCTGCAGCCTCAAACATTTGTTGATGTTGTAGGAAGGGTCTTCATTTGACAAGGTCAATGTCAGGAGGTTTGTCAAAACAGACAAACTCAGAGATGTTGTTGAGCAGTGGAAGGAGTACAAGGATCTTCTCATTCTCACCAACATGAATTCCTCAGTGGAAGGAGAGCCTGAAGACCAGGGGGATGATTTATCCATCATAGTGACCCAAGTCCCCAAGAGCAGTCCAACAGACAAGATGAGATGAGATGCCTCCTGGATGCTTTCTACATGAAGTGTTTCAGGCATGTCCCATAGGAAGAAGACCCCAGGACAGACCAAGTACAAGCTGTAGAGACTATGTCTCCCAGCTGGTCTGGGAACATCTTGGTCTTAGAAATCTCTACATGGACTTCTGCTTCCTGGATCTGAACCCAGTTAAGTGACAGAAGATGGATAGATGAATTAGTGGATTTTTCCAGCCAGGCACATTGAGGGTAAAATGTGTAATTAAAGGCCTCGTAAAAACAGCTGATAAATGACACTTCACAGCGATCAGCTGACACTTCTGAGGAAGACTGCATCCAGCAGTTGAAACATGTAAAGGTAAAAACATGTTTTTATTCTTGTCTGAAATAAGAAAAACAAAAAAGGTGTAATTAAAGGGCCGGCAACTAAAGACATTCATAATACAAGCAGGATAATTTTACATGAACTTATTCAAGACGCTCAAATTCTTCTTTTTTTCTGCTTTCTGCTACTCCCTTTTTAGGGTAGCCACAGTGGATCATTACCTGATGTTGTGATGATCCACATGTCAATTTGACAAAGATTTTATGCCGGATGCCATACATAATCCCCCCACCCCCCCATTTACTGGGACTGGCACAGAGAGTAGACTGGCTGGTGCTCCCCCCTGTGGATGGCTAGCCAAGTTTCCTTCCCCGATTATATTATGTTAAGCACCAAGCTACAAGGCAGGAAGTACCATTTTTATGGTCTTTGGTATGACCTGGCTGGGGCTTGAACTCACAACCTCCCAATTGTTGGGGCGGATGATCTACCACTAGGAGACCACTGTGATAGATCCACAACTTATTACACACAAATATTTCAGCTGATTCAGGGTCAACAGGGAGGCATCCATCCATCAATCCATCCATCCATCATCCACCCACCCATCCATCCAACCATCCATCCCTCCATTCATTCATCCATCCCCCATCCATCCATCCATCCACCTACCCACCCATACATCCATCATCCATTCATCATCCATCCCCCATCCACCCACTCACCCATCCATCCATCCATCATCCATCCCCCATCCACCTACCCACCCATCCATCCATCATCTATCTATCCATCATCCATCTTCATCCATCATCCATCCCTCAATCCATCCACCCATCCAACTATCCATCCATCTATCCATCCATTCAACATCCCTCATCCATCCATCATCCATCTATCTTCATCCATCCACCCATCTATCATACACCCATCATCCATTATCCATCCATCATCCATCCATCCATCCATCCACCCATCCATCCAGCTGGGTCATGCCAAAGACCACATAAAAATGGAATTTCCTGCCATCCAGTTTGGTGCTCACCAGCAATAGAATGGAAGAGGGAAATGTGGGTGGCAGTGACTCAGGAGGTAGAGTGAGTTGTCTAGTAATTCGAGGGTTGGTGGTTCGAATCCTGCTGTCTCCAGTCTTCCTGCCATTGTGTCCCTGGGCAAGACACTTTACCCACCTTGCCTCCAGTGTCCATGACTCTGGGTATGAATGTGTATAAATGTTCGGTAGTGGTCAGAGAGGCCGTTGGCGTGGATTGGCAGCCACCTTTCTGTCAGTCTGCCCCAGGGCAGCTATGGCTACAGTAGCAGCTTACCGCTATCAGTGTCTGTGGAGTGAATGAATAATGTATCCATTGTAAAGTGTCTGAGTGTCTATGAAAAAGCGCTATATAAATCTGATGCATTATTATTATTATTATCCATCCATCATGCATCCATCCACCCATCCATTAATCAATCCATCATCAATCCTCTATCACCCAGTTTTCATAGCACCATGATCCTTCCTGTAGGTGGTCAGTCCATTGGAGGGTGGACTTATGTGTCTCTTGGGCTGAGTCCAGTTGGTTCTTATGGACCAAAACCTGATCACTAGGCATTTGCCCTCAAAATGGATGGGGTACACTGGATCCTTCTTCTAACTTATTCATAGCGATCCAGTGGAATATTCTTGGTCTGGCCCTTCACCCAGGACCAGTTTGCCTTGGGAGCCCTACCAGGGACAGTCTTCCCCCGACAATGCAGCTCATGGGATCATTAAGACACACAAACCCTCCAGGATCTGGTAGGGACCCACAAGGGGTAAGATGGAGGCACATGGGCCTGTTTTACTCATCAGACATGACAGCCGTCACAGTAAAGACCTCTGCATATTTACACCATATTCACATACAGATTTACACAAAGTTTCACCAACATTGATTTCCATTTTTCAGCATTAATGAACAACAGCAACTTCAGACATCTCAACAATGGACGAACCCACAGACCTCAGCGCGTCACAACTTTTCTCTCCATTAAACACAATTCAATCAAAGCAGACAACAACAAATTACATCTGCGTTAGTGCTCCACTTCAAACGACGAGAGTCCCGAAGAAAAGAAAAGAGGGTAGCAGAGGAGGAGCTGGATCAATCATCCGTGTCTGTTTTTCATCTTTCTGATATATTTGCTATATTTCCTTCATCGCAGGACTTTGGTCTGCGTGTCAGTCTGAAAGAAACAAATTCTGCCTTCAATGAAGAGAGAAAGTTTCTGAACAATAACAAAGATGTCTGTCCCTTTATGAAAGACACTTTTAAAGACATTACTGTGAGGCTGACGGTGGAGAAAAGAAGATTCTTTTAAATTACAAGTTATGATCTGTCTACCTTTAATCATTTCTAATGTATTTTTCTTTCTCAGTCGATTAAAACCTCATTAAAATCTCAGGCTGTCACATAACTTCGATGCTAACAGCAGAATATCTGAGGTCTCCGTCAGGCTTTGGTCACAATACATCAGTCTTTAATTATGGTCCAGACAACATAGCGAGTCGCGTTCTGAAGGACTGTGCAGAAGGAGCTTCAGAATGTCCTGGCCCACATCTTCACCGTCTCCCTGAGTCCAGCTGTTGTCCCCACACGTTTCAAAACTGCCACCATACCAGTCCCAAAGAAGCCCGCCCCATCCAGCCACAACCATTACCGGCCCGTGCCACTCACCTCCATCATAATGAAGTTTGCAGCTTTTCTCAGAAATTTGCTATTTTCTTGTAAATTTGTGATTTTTCCCCTAATTTGATAAATTCTTCTTGAAAATTTGAAACTTTCTCATAAATTTGCTACTTTCTCTGTAAAGTGGCATGTTTTTTTTTTGTTCGTTTTTTTCAAAAATGATTTTTTTTTTCTTGTAAATTTGCAACTTTTTTCATAAATTTGTTAGTTTTTCTTGTAAAAATGTGACTTTTTTCTTTCAGTTTTTTAGTCTTTGAATCTTTTCTTATAAATTTGGAATTTTCTCATAAATTTGCCACTTTTTTGTCATGCTGCGGTCCTCACGGACCGCAAATGAGACGCTATAGGCTGCCGATGAGTTTGCATAATTTATTAACAAAAGACAAATGACAAAATAATGAGCCACGGGGGGCAAAACACACAATAACTATGACTTCGACTAAGGAACAGGAAGAACAGACTCTCAACAAATACACTTACTGTGGAAAGGAGCGAATCGTGAATCCAGGATGGAGTTTGGACGAAGGAATGTTCGACGAGGAACGTTAGACGAGGTCGCAGCCCGGAGTAACCTAAGCTGCTGCCTTAGGTAGGGCTAAGGATGAGACAGCTGATGAGGCAGTCATCAACTCAATACGATTCAGCTGTCAGGAGCTCAGCTCTGACAGCTGGAAGCCCCTCTGAGAGCTGTCACAATAAAGGCTCGGAGAGCCATCGGGAACACACACCAGATGGGAGGAAAATACTGCATGACCCGAGCGCGGACGATATCGGCGCTCAGACCATGACATTGTTACTGTAATCTTGCAACTTTTTCTCTTAAATTAGTTACTTTTTTCTTTATAAATTTGCCATTTTCTTGTGAATTTGTGAGTTTTTCCCTTAAATTCATGACTTTTTTTTTTTGTAAATTTGTAATTTTCTCAAAAATGTTCAACTTTTGTTTTACTGTAAACTTACACCTTTTCCTTATAAATTTGGGACTTTTTTTCCTCATAAATTTTTGATTTTTTTACTCATATATTTGCTACTTTTGTCACAAACCGAGCCGGTTTTGTCCTTAGGCTCGGTTGTCTGTGGCTCTGGTTATCGGTGTATTTGTGTATTGTGCTATCTTTTGAGTTCTGGTAGTTTCTTTGTCACTAGTTTACTTTTTTCCGTACCTGTAGCCACTGTTCTGGCCAGCAGCTGTGAAGCAGCCTCCTTTGGCCCATGTTCTTGTGGGTGCTGTCTGATACTTGCCGGTCCGACCACGCCCCCTCTCTCATGAGAGCCAGCTGGGCCTCCTCCGGTGATTGCCTTTCCCACGCTTCGCCCAGGTGTTCCCAATCTGTGCTGCCAGCCATGCTTGCACTTAAGCAGCTCTTTGCCAGTCAAGCATTGCTGGATTATTGTATTGGTCATTGAGGAACGTGTGACCACGGTTCGTTGTGGTCTGCCCGCTGCACGTCACGCGTGTGAGCTGTAAGTGAACATCTGTCTCCTTTTTGTACTGTATGTCAGCTTTGTGCTTTGAACTGCTTGTGTTTTGTGGCCACGGTTCGCGGTGGTCTGCCCGCTGCACACTTGTCGTGTGAGCCCTTAAGTGTTCCCTGTTCCGGTTTTGTACGTCTCTATTTTGGAACTGTGTGCTCCTTTGTTAATAAATGTGCTTGTGGTGTAACCCAGCGCTTATTCCTCATTCCTCCTCACTCCTCGGTGCGCTGCGTAAAAGCGCACGAGGAGGGTCGTGACAACTTTTTTTGTTAAATTGCAACTTATTCTAATTTTGTCCTCATAAATTTGAGACTTTTTTTCCTTTAAATTTGCTGACTTTTTTGTTTGCAACTTTTTCTCTTAAATTAGTTACTTTTTTCATTGTAAATTTGCTATTTTCTTGTAAATTTGTGTTTTTCCCATAAATTCATGACATTGTGGCGGATGAAATAAGTGTACCCTAGTGTGGAGGCACGGAATAAGTGCAGGCAGGACACAGCGAACTGAAGTTTAAAAGGGTGTTTATTTCATCCTCCATCACGAGACTCGCTCCAGCGCTGTGGGAGCGCGCTGGAGCGAGCCCTGTGTCTCTAGTCAGCAAACAGGCAATGCGTGTGATCAAAAAGAGACAATAAGCGAGAGAGCAAGCGATATGGTTGACTTATATACCCAGCTAGACAATGCATGCATGGCACATTAGCATCACAGTAAACTGCAGGAAGGCATGGACATTTGCATTAGAGTCACACATATCAATGGCAGGATTACTGGCGCCGGGATTAGACAAAGAGAGGCTGCCTATTGATATCAGTCCATGCATCTCACTGTTCTGCTAATTGCTCCAGCTGAGCGCTCTGCTTGTCCCGAGGCTGTGGGGGTCGCCCCACAATATTTTTTTTGTAAATTTGTAATTTTCTCAAAAATGTTCAACTTTTGTTTTACTGTAAACTTACACCTTTTCCTCATAAATTTGGGACTTTTTTTCTTATAAATTTTTGATTTATTTACTCATATATTTGCTGCTTTTTTTGTTAAATTGCAACTTTTTCTAATTTTGTCCTCATAAATTTGTGACTTTTTTTCCTTTAAATTTGCTGATTTTTTTTCTTGTAAATGTATAACTTTTTTCAGGTCATTTTACCATTTTTTTTCCTATAAATTTGTGACTTTTTTCTGGTAATTTTGCTACTTTTTTTATTTTTTGGGGGGGAGGGGCAGGGTAAATTTGTCACTTTTTCCAAAATAAATGTTGACATTTTTTCACAGAAACGTGTGCCTTTGTCGTGTAATGTTGCCTCTGGCACCAGAGTTCCTGAAACCTGCTCCCCTGTACCACAGGTACGGTCCACGTGGGCAAACACAGATGGGAAAACATGGAACCTGGGGACAAACCCACATGACAGCCCATCTTTAGCCTATGGCGGGGCCCACATGGACATGCTGGCTGGGAAGCGGCCAACCAGAACGGGGCACTCCTAAATACTGAAAACAGCAGGAGTGTGCGAGTGTTGCTGCACTTTGAGTGCATAACGGCCCCAGCAGGGCACTGCAGAGGCCGCTGGGTCAACAGCTCGAGCAGCACCTGGGGTGGAACTGTGCACGTGCCTGCATAGGTGCACAGGTGACATTTGGCATCACAGGTCTCCTCTAAATCCGGGATCCAGACGGTCCATAAATCCTCTGTGGTTCCTGTCTGGTTCTCTGGGTGCACAGATTCCGGGGCGTCCGTTTCCGCTCGACTGAATCAGCTCTTCAGCGCGTCTCTGCTGGAGCTCAGAGAAGTCCTGCTCATCTCCGGTATGACCTGCTCACACAGCAGCCGTGGCCACCTTCAGCCCACCAGTTCCTTTTAAATCATTAGCACTTATTTGTATTGATTTGACTGGAGACATATTAAGGCTCCACAGCCAGTGGTCTTATCTGCAGCTTTAATGGAGTTGGAGGCTGAAGAGCCATGTCAGGTATCGACACAGAGACACAGCGGATGATTTGTGGATGCTGCCCTTTACTCGTCGATTTTTAAGGTTAATTCAAGTCTGTGGTCAGACCTTATGAGCCCACACACTCCCGCTCTGCCCCCGCCGCTTCATTAGAAACACTCCTGCAGGCTGAACGGCCCTGATTGATAGTCTGAGGACCCCGGACCACAATCATTCACGCACCCGTCGGCCTATGGGTCCCACGCACCTGCCGATAGAGTTTGATCCGGGTGCCGATACGGCAATCGATGAAGTCGACGCGGCCGCTCAGCAGTCAGAGAAGAAACACGGAGTCAGGGGGACCTCAGTCAGGACGGCAGGGACGGCCTCTCTGAACACACACACTTGGGTTTTGTTGGAAAAGTTCACTCGCTCCCTACTCGCTACATTTAGATATAGTGGGCTATACAGTAAACTCAACATGACACTAAAATGAAGCGCTTTCACACACTACTGGGCTTGTTTTTGTGGCACAATTAATGACGTCATCACTTAAGACAGTAAAATTTAACAGACCAACGGTGGTAAAAAAACAAAAAAAATGTATACCTGCATGTAATTTGTAGTAAATATGTATTAAATCAAATCATTTTTTCTGAATTATTAAATATAAATACCTTAAGGTAGTTTCTGTTGTGATGTGAAGCTTCCCCTCGCTGCTCCGCTGGCTGAGCGTTCGCTACGTAGTCCACTATAGAGGGAAGGAGTGTCTTCATTCCACCCTTATTCCTTTGCTTTTTTCTCTTAGCTGCGCTTTGCATTATGGGATATAGTGGCTAATCTAGTGGCCAGCCGTTGTACACTACTTCTCAGAATGCATTGTGGGAAATTTTGAGTGCACTATATAGTGAATGAAATTTTCAGTTAAGATTTCGAACAGCACTACAAAATGGCTGATTCACTATATAGTGCACTATCTGGGGAGTGAGCGAACATTTCCAACGCAGCCCTCGGACTCACCGAGTTTTGGGGGGGGGGGGTTGCAAATTTCTCATAAATTAGCAACTTTTTTCTTATAAATTGGTGACTTTTTTTCCTGTAAATTTTCATATTTTTTTGCATAAATTGGCAACTTTTTTCCTGTAAATTTTCATATTTATTCTAAAAAAAATTGGCAACTTTTTTCTCATAAATTTGCAATTTTTTTCTCATAAACTGGTGACTTTTTTCCTTTAAATTTTTATATTTTTTTCTCAAAAATTGACAACTTTTTTCTTATGAATTTGCATCTTTTTCTTATAAATTGGCAACTTTTTTCCCATAAATTGGCAACTTTTTTCTCATAAGCTGGTGACTTTTTCCTGTAAATTTTCATATTTTTTTCTCATAAATTGGCAACTTTTTTCTCATAAATTGGTGACTTTTTCCTGTAAATTTTCATATTTTTTTCTCAAAAATTGACAACTTTTTTCTTATGAATTTGCATCTTTTTTCTTATAAACTGGCAACTTTTTTCTCATAAATTAGTGACTTTTTTCCTGTAAATTTTCATATTTTTTTCGCATAAATTGGCAACTTTTTTCTTGTAAATTTTCATATTTATTCTAAAAAATTGGCAACTTTTTTCATATAAATTTGCAACTTTTTTCTCATAAACTGGTGACTTTTTTCTTGTAAATTTTCATATTTTTTTCTCAAAAATTGACAACTTTTTTCTCATCTTTTTCTTATAAATTGGCAACTTTTTTCTCATAAATTGGTGACTTTTTCCTGTAAATTTTCATATTTTTTTGGCATAAATTGGCAACTTTTTTCTTGTAAATTTTCATATTTATTCTAAAAAAAAATGGCAACTTTTTTCTTATAAATTTGCAAATTTTTTCTCATAAACTGGTGACTTTTTTCCTTTAAATTTTTATATTTTTTTGCATAAAGTGGCAACTTTTTTCCTGTAAATTTTCATATTTATTCTAAAAAAAATTGGCAACTTTTTTCTTATAAATTTGCAAATTTTTTCTCATAAACTGGTGACTTTTTCCTTTAAATTTTTATATTTTTTTCTCAAAAATTGACAACTTTTTAATTATGAATTTGCATTTTTTTTCTTTTAAATTGGCTACTTTTTTCTCATAAATTCGCTACTTTTTTCTCATAAATTGGTGACTTTTTCCTGTAAATTTTCATATTTTTTTCTCAAAAATTGACAACTTTTTTCTTATGAATTTGCATCTTTTTTCTTATAAACTGACAACTTTTTTCTCATAAATTGGCAACTTTTTTCTCATAAATTAGTGACTTTTTTCCTGTAAATTTTCATATTTTTTTCGCATAAATTGGCAACTTTTTTCTTGTAAATTTTCATATTTATTCTAAAAAATTGGCAACTTTTTTCATATAAATTTGCAACTTTTTTCTCATAAGCTGGTGACTTTTTCCTGTAAATTTTCATATTTTTTTCTCAAAAACTGGCAACTTTTTTCTTATGAATTTGCATCTTTTTCTTATAAATTGGCAACTTTTTTCCCTTAAATTGGCAACTTTTTTCTCATAAATTGGTGACTTTTTCCTGTAAATTTTCATTTTTTTTTTTGCATAAATTGGCAACTGTTTTCTTGTAAATTTTCATATTTATTCTAAAAAATTGGCAACTTTTTTCTTATAAATTTGCAACTTTTTTCTCATAAATTGGTGACTTTTTTCCTGTAAATTTTTATATTTTTTTCTCACAAATTGAAGACTTTTTCTTATGAATTGGCAACTTTTTTCTCATAAACTGGTGACTTTTTTCCTGTAAATTTTCATATTTTTTACTCAAAAATTGACAACAAATTCTTATGAATTTGCATCTTTTTTCATATGAATTTGCGTCTTTTCTCTCATAAATTGGCAACTTTTTTCTCATAAATTGTTGACTTTTTTCCTCTAAATTTTCATATTTTTTTCTCATAAATTGGCAACTTTTTTCTTATGAATTTGCATCTTTTTTCTCATAAACTGACTTTTTTCTCATAAATTGGTGAGTTTTTTCCTGTAAATTTTCATATTTTTTTGCATAAATTGACAACTTTTTTCTTATGAATTTGCATCTTTTTCTTATAAATTTGCAACTTTTTTCTCATAAGCTGGTGACTTTTTCCTGTAAATTTTCATATTTTTTTCTCAAAAACTGGCAACTTTTTTCTTATGAATTTGCATCTTTTTCTTATAAATTGGCAACTTTTTTCCCTTAAATTGGCAACTTTTTTCTCATAAATTGGTGACTTTTTCCTGTAAATTTTCATTTATTTTTTTTTGCATAAATTGGCAACTGTTTTCTTGTAAATTTTCATATTTATTCTAAAAAATTGGCAACTTTTTTCATATAAATTTGCAACTTTTTTCTCATAAACTGGTGACTTTTTTCCTTTAAATTTTTATATTTTTTTCTCAAAAATTGACAACTTTTTTCTTATGAATTTGCATCTTTTTCTTATAAATTGGCAACTTTTTTCCCATAAATTTGCAACTTTTTTCTCATAAGCTGGTGACTTTTTCCTGTAAATTTTCATATTTTTTACTCAAAAATTGACAACAAATTCTTATGAATTTGCATCTTTTTTCATATGAATTTGCATCTTTTCTCTCATAAATTGGCAACTTTTTTCTCATAAATTGTTGACTTTTTTCCTGTAAATTTTCATATTTTTTTCTCATAAATTGGCAACTTTTTTCTTATGAATTTGCATCTTTTTTCTCATAAACTGATGACTTTTTTCTCATAAATTGGTGAGTTTTTTCCTGTAAATTGGCATATTTTTTGCATAAATTGACAACTTTTTTCTTATGAATTTGCATCTTTTTTCTTATAAATTAGCAACTTTTTTTCTCATAAATTCGCAACTTTTTTCTCATAAATTGGTGACTTTTTCCTGTAAATTTTCATATTTTTTCTCATAAATTGGCAACTTTTTTCTTATGAATTTGCATCTTTTTTCTTATAAACTGGCAACTTTTTTCTCATAAATTGACAACTTTTTTCTCATAAATTAGTGACTTTTTTCCTGTAAATTTTCATATTTTTTTTGCAAAAATTGGCAACTTTTTTCTTGTAAATTTTCATATTTATTCTAAAAAATTGGCAACTTTTTTCATATAAATTTGCAACTTTTTCTCATAAACTGGTGACTTTTTTCCTTTAAATTTTCATATTTTTTTCTCAAAAATTGACAACTTTTTTCTTATGAATTTGCATCTTTTTCCCATAAATTGGCAACTTTTTTCCCATAAATTGGCAACTTTTTTCTCATAAATTGGTGACTTTTTCCTGTAAATGTTCATATATTTTTCCCATAAATTGGCAACTTTTTTCTTATGAATTTGCATCTTTTTTCTTGTTAATTTGCAACTTTTTTCTCATAAATTGGCAACTTTTTTCCTTAAAATTTACAACTTTTTTCCTTACAATTTGTAACTTTATCATGTAAATTTCTGACTTTACACTCATAAATTTGCCACTTTTTTCCTCTAAATTTTCAACTTTTTCTTGTAAATCTGCAACCCTTATCTGGACACTGGTTAAATTTTTATTCTGTGTAATTAAACTGTAATTTGTGACTTTAATTTTTAAATTGACATCTGTTATCATATCTTTGTACCTTTATTCTGGCAGAGTTGTGCCTAATTTACATTTATATGTTTGTACCTCATACTGAACAGATGAACACCCCCCACCCCCTCGTTAAAAATAATAAATGTCCTATTATCTGTGGTCAATTATGTCACATTCATATTGATTCTGTCCTTTAAGGGCCAAAGTGTCAACAATGTCCTCCACTGTATGTTCACCTGTCCTGTTATATTGATCAGTTAGGTTTCATTATTTTGGTTTATGATCAGATGCTTCATGCCCTTCATCACTCTGACACATATTTAGAATTTTCATCTCTTAACTGTTTTTTACATCCTTTGAATCCATTTCAGGTTCAGGCTTGTTTGTCAGTAAAATCATTAATGTTCCTCCTCAGCACTCAGTGGAAATCGGCAGTCGTGCCCCTGCTGTTGTAAAAAGTCTTTGCCATCATTCTGCTGTTCAAAAAGCACATCATCATCATTGCCGTTACTGCTGCTGTTACCGTTTATAACCGGTGAATGATGTCAGCGGAGGCAGATGAGTTTTAGTGAGGAAATAAAAATGAGTTGATGAGGAAACTTTGAACATCTGACGTCGGTAAGATGGAGGAGAGACAACACGGTTTCTGTTCGTCTTTGCTGTAGGTGCAGTCCTGCTGAAATATTACAAGATCTAGCTCTTTAAGAAACACTGGACTTTTTTTCTGATTTTATCTCTACACGGAGGCCATGAATCATTGGTGTAAAAAAACAACTAAATTAACTTTTTCAAGAAAGAACCAAAGATGCCACCTACTGCATACTGCAGCCTGGTTACACCACCAGTCTGCAGAGAAAACCATTGTGGTGTACGTGACGGGCTGCACTGCAGGCACACGGACAGGCGATGATGTCGGAGTAGTGTGAAGACAGTGCTGTGCTGAAGACACGGTTGTTCCAGGCTTAGTAAAGTTAACCTCAGCACATGGCCGTGTCCACCCATTCTTCAGACATAACATTGGTGATGAGGATGGAGACTTTATTTACACTTCCACAGCTGTTCCTTGCCCTGCCTAGTGAGCCGCCAATTCCATGGTCCCACGGGTATGAATCTTTTGAGACTTTCATGGCTGCTATCGACCTAGCCAGGGCTAGCAAGGCGAGGCTGAGGGCCATGCTAGTTCATAACCTCGGCAGCAAAGGACATCGTTATCTTTCGGACTCTCGGACGTGCGGACACATACAACGACTGTGACTTTGTTGGCCGGACATTTCGCTGCTCCACAGAGCGTAATGGTCCGGAGAATTATGTTCCGCCAGTGCTGACAGCGAACGGATGAGTTAGTCGAGCAGTATGTCACCGACCTCCGCTGTTTGGCTAGCATGTGTAAATTCGGCCACTTGGAAGATAAGACGGTGCGAGACCAGTTAACGGAGCACACCACAAAACCAGCTGCAGCTACGGTAGATGTTGCTGATGGCGCCAGATGACCTGCCGTTAGCCAGGGCAGTAAAAATGGCGTCCCAACTAGAAGTGGCTGCCCAGTTAGCAACACAGCTAACGGCTCCCAACCTGCACTCCCCACGTTCAGCTCTGCTGGCACAAGCTGTGGCCCCGGCTGCTCATCCTTCCAACCCCACGTCTCCTCACGACGTCACCAAGGTAAACATCCCGGGACGACAAGACGCCACAGCACTCCAACCCTGTGGTAACTGTGGCTCTTCCTCCCACCCCACACGTACACCTGCCTGCCCAGCCACAGGACAGAGCTGCCAATGCTGCGGTGAGCTCAACCACTTCGCCAGAGCGTGCCACTCGTCTCCTGTAAGCCCGTTGTCTCGCTCACCTAGTCAGCCCATCCTGACCACCATCCACTCTGTGGGCCCCGCAACAGGCCATTACTATGGTGCACAGCGGAGCTGAACGGTGTGAGCCTACAGCTACTGCTGGACACCACTGCCTCAAGGTCCCTGCTAAACGAGTCCAGTTAGGAAGCTTTTTCCCCGGAAGATGATTAGGGCAGACACAGAGGAGCTGTTTGGCTATAGACATGCTAAGATCGGTATGGTGGGAACAGTCACCTTCTCAGTACATTACAGCTCCAGAGTTCTTCCTGTGTTCACATTCCAAGTAACCCACTAGGGTGCCAATCTCCTGAGTTTTGATCTGATCTGCGAACTGGTCTTCTCCATTACAGACCACACAGGTTCTGCCATATTGACTGTCGCCTCAACTTGTCAACATTGCTAGCCATCACTTTTCACAGGCCTGGGCTGCCTCACCGCCTTCAATCACCAGCTGCTCATCGACCCAGTTGTGTCCCCTGTTATCCAGCCCTTTCTCCGGCTGCCCCTCGCTCTGCAAGATGATGTTTCAGCTGAGCTGCAGAAACTCCTGGATGCAGGTATCATTGAGCGGGTCAACACATCTCCCTGGCTCTCTAACCTGGTGGTGGCGAAGAAAAAACGGGTGGTCTGTGGCCCTGTGTCAACCTCAGAATGGTGAATAAAGCAATAATCCCCGACAAATACCCCCTGCCCACGGTGGAGGAGCTGGCCGCTACATTCCGGGGCTCCAAGGTTTTCTCTAAACTTGACCTTCGTCAGGGTTATCTGCAGGTCCCTCTACATCCGGACAGCCGCAACCCCACAGCTTTTGTGACCCACGTGGGGGTCTTTCACTACACTTGCATGCCCTTTGGCCTCAGCGCCGCCCCAAGCTGCTTCCGGAAGATTACGGTTACCATCTTCACTGGCCTCCTGGGCGTGGTGGTGTATCTGGATGACATTGTGGTGCACGGTGCTACAACATCCTTACATGACACCCGTCTCTCCAAGGTGTTGAATGTACTCGCCAGCCACGGCCTCACGTTGAACAGGGAGAAATGCATCTTTGCAGCACCCGCCATTGAGTTCATGGAGTTCCACTTGAGTGCCGATGGCCTGAGCACACTACACTCAAACGTTGATGCAGTGTTGCACCTGCCTGAGCAGTCATGTCCCGTGCAGCTCTCTTCCTTCCTGGGAATGACGGTCTTCTACCTGTGCTTCCTTCCTCACTATTCTGAGACCACAGCACCACTGTGCGCCCTCCTGAAACAGGATGCGTCCTGGTCATGGACCCTTGCATGCTCCACTGCCATCCGCCAGCTCAAGATGCAGCTCACCTTCCCACCAGTGCTCGCCCACTTTGACCTACAGAGCCCCATGTTTGCAACCTGCGGCGCCTCCAATGCCGCCATTGGGGCTGCTCTGTCCCAACTCCATCAAGGGATTGAGCATCCAGCGGCATTTGCTTCAAGGTCACTTACACCAGCTGAGCAGAAGTACTCTGTGGGGGAGAGAGAAGCACTGGCCTG
The DNA here is from genome assembly GCA_020510985.1 of Pholidichthys leucotaenia. Classification (NCBI taxonomy): domain Eukaryota; kingdom Metazoa; phylum Chordata; class Actinopteri; order Cichliformes; family Pholidichthyidae; genus Pholidichthys; species Pholidichthys leucotaenia. Next base: position 6,448,457 of record CM035839.1, on the reverse strand, counting down.
TGTCTGTATGGGCGGCATTTCACGCTCTGAACAGAGATTAAGAACATCTTGTCCCAGAGTGATGCTGAGAAACTAATCAACACCTTCGTTCTAGATTAGATTATTGCAACACTTTATTGAGCTAATGCTAACATTAGCTCCAAGCTATCACCCGCTACATCCTGTTATCGTACACAAATGTTCTGCAGTGGTGTGTGTGTGTGTGTATGTGTGTGTGTGTGTGTGTGTGTGTCTGGACTGTGATAACGAGGCCCAGACAGTAAACGGCTCACAGAAACAATCTGTGCTGCTGTAAATGTGCTGCGAAGAGAAGGCGTCCATGTCTGAATTTAGCATTTTTCATTTTCATTTGTAATATTCAGACATTATTAGTACTGCTGAAGGCTGTTTGTGTCCCCAGCACTGACGGCTGTTTGAAAATGCATCACTCTCCTGTGCACAGTTTGACCGTTTTACTTCTCAGAGCTCAGCAGCCACCGGGGAAAACACGCCACTGCCGCTGCTGCTGCCGAGGACTGAACGTATCTCTGAAGAAACCTCTTTTATTTAAGCTCAAGCTCTTCAAGTGCAGCAGTCGGTGTGAGCCCTCAGAGCTGTCATGCGTGTCCCCTCTGCCATAAACAAGGAGAAGAAAGGCGCCGTAAAATCCCGACAGACGTGACTGATGCAGACGTCTCCTCGGCCTCATCAGCTTCTGAACGTAAACGTCCAGGTGTGATGATGGACGGCAGCTCGTCCACTTTAAACCCACGTCTCATGAATCACAGCCATTTTGGGCTTTAAAGCAGACAACATCTAAAAATCTTTGCAAAAAAATTTGCAAAACTTTTCTAGGTAAGTTTTGACTTTTTCTACTAAATTTGTGCTTTTTTCCTGTAAATCTGCGACATCTGTATGGACGCTGGTTGAATATTTATTCTATTTTTTCTCTGTTCATCTACAATGACAAAAGTTCATTTCTTCATTTTTTTCCTGTTACAAAATTCCCCGCCTGCTGAAAAAAACCAAACCACACAATCTTGCATAGGCCCCTCTGGGAGTGGCGTACTATATGTGTAAAAACTGCCATAATTGGAGTCTTTAAGGGTTAAAGACACAGACGCTGGTATCTTTGTTGTGCCCCCCAGTCTTATATTTTAGAAAATCATTGGTGGAGTCACACAGAGACACACAGGAAGGACCATAAAAGGGCAAACATGCCAATAATGCAGATTGGCCACTTAATTCCCACTAGTTCCTGTGTCAGAGGCTTCACAGATCAATACCACCATTAGTGATAGAAGAGGAGGCAGGAGGCACTTTGTTAATGCACATTCGTTTGTTACCGTGGTTACCAGAACTCCTGTTCTATAGGTGTCACAAATGAAAAGTCATGTCAACCGACAAAACATGAAGTTACAGATTTACCTGGAAAAAAGTTAGGAATTTATGGGGGAAAATTTTGGGAATTTACATGAAAAAAATCAAAAATTTATGTTGTTGTGTCCATAGTTGGGTAAAGCAAACACACGGTCACTGCAGTTTATGGAGTTTTATTATACAGAGTCCGTCACATACATAAAGAGGCTTACGGCACTCGCCTGCTTGCCAGGTGGCTCCCGCGACGAAAGAGGCAGAGCCTCTTCCACCCATTTCCTTTATACCTCGGGCGGCGTCGCCACCGGAAACTGGTAGTAGCCACCCCGGTCTAGCCCATGACCAACCCAGCTGCCATCTTTGTAATACAGCCTATTTACATACAGTGGGGCAAAAAAGTATTTAGTCAGCCACCAATTGTGCAAGTTCTCCCACTTAAAAGATGAGAGAGGTCTCCAATTTTCATCATAGGTATACCTCAACTATGAGAGACAAAATGAGAAAAAAAAATCCAGAAAATCACATTGAAGGATTTTTAATGAATTAATTGGTAAATTCCTCGGTAAAATAAGTATTTGGTCACCTACAAACAAGCAAGTTTTCTGGCTCTAACAGACCTGTAACAACTTCTTTAAGAGGCTCCTCTGTCCTCCACTCGTTACCTGTATTAATGGCACCTGTTTGAACTCGTTATCAGTATAAAAGACACCTGTCCACAACTTCAAACAGTCAGACTCCAAACTCCACTATGGCCAAGACCAAAGAGCTGTCAAAGGACACCAGAAACAAGATTGTAGACCTGCACCAGGCTGGGAAGACTGAATCTGCAATAGGTAAGCAGCTTGGTGTGAAGAAATCAACTGTGGGAGCAATTATTAGAAAATAGAAGACATACAAGACCACTGATAATCTCCCTCGATCTGGGGCTCCACACAAGATCTCACCCCGTGGGGTCAAATTGATCACGAGAACGGTGAGCAAAAATCCCAGAACCACACGGGGGTTCTCACTTCCGCCCTCCCAAGAGAGCAGACGCTTTTTTCTTCTCTCCTGCTGATTTTTTCCTCCCCTCCTACTGGATCCCAGCTTGCTGTTGTTTGTCTGCGTCTGACTGCGACCGCCGAAAAGAAATTATGGAGTTAATAAGCTGGGCTTTGAACACAATTGACACTATTTTTTCAACAAGGAAAAGTGCTCCGGGGGAAGCTGTTTGCCCCGCTGGAACGGCTCCAGTGGGCTATCTATGTGACACAGGTATTTGGAAAATGCTGTGTCTCTCTAATCTCTCTATCGAAGATATTGAAGATTTGTTTATCTTCGTAATCTTGGTGATTGGGATAATTCTGATTGGGACGGGAATTGTCTTGGTTTACCGCAAATTGCTGAAGATGGATTCAACCTATCAAAATGCTGGCCAGGCGAGGTGCATCCAACAAATTGAGAAACTGGAGAAGACCCTGATAGCGACTACTGGAGAACTGTCTCGTAAGGTGGATTACATCATGGGTTCGCTCAGGTCTTTCCACGACGAGTTCAAAGCTGCGCAATGAAGGATTAATGTACTGAATCTACAGAAGAAATACAAGTCTTCTCTGTGATCAGTCCTATTTGGCATTATTATTCCCCATGAAAATTCCTCCTGGCTGTCTGCAGACTGTGTTTTTTTTTCAAAATCATGAGCACAAGGCCTTGGACAGCCAGCTGCAGCGCCAGATAAGACTGGGCGCCAGACAGACAAAACATCTTCTGCCAAGGGTCCTTGGGTCTCTCTTATTATCATCAACACTGCTCAACACCGCACACACATTGATTCATGAACTGATTAAAGATATACTGTACACTGCTCTCTTGTGTCTCGTGAATTCTGAGTTGTTGCTCTGTGCTATTGAGAGATTTTTTTTTCATTGTAATCACAATCTGCTTAAAAATAAGCTGTATTTTGATAACGAAGTTTTTTTTTCTCCTCCCCCCTTGTGTCGTTCCCTCCCTTCCCCTCCCTTTCTTATCTATCTCTGTTTGATGAGGCGCCTTTATGGCTGCCGTGTCGTTGTGTCGCGCGCATGCGCACCAATGTCAAGTCAAGTTCCTCGTGTGTTTTTTTACATGCTTGGCAATAAAGTTTATTCTGATTCTGATTCTGATTCTGACCTAGTGAATGACCTGCAGAGAGCTGGGACCAAAGTAACAAAGGCTACATCAGAAACATACTACGCCGCCAGGGACTCAAATCCTGCAGTGCCAGACGTGTCCCCCTGCTTAAGCCAGTACATGTCCAGGCCCATCTGAAGTTTGCTAGAGAGCATTTGGATGATCCAGAAGAGGATTGGGAGACTGTCATATGGTCAGATGAAACCAAAATAGAACTTTTTGATGAAAACTCAACTTGTCGTGTTTGGAGGAGAAAGAACACTATACCTACTGTGAAGCATGGGAGTGGAAACATCATACTTTGGGGCTGTTTTTCTGCAAAGGGACCAGGACAACTGATCCTTGTAAAGGAAAGAATGAATGGGGCCATGTATCGTGAGATTTTGAATGAAAACCTCCTTCCATCAGCAAGGGCATTGAAGATGAAACGTGGCTGGGTCTTTCAGCATGACAATGATTCCAAACACACCGCCCGGGCAAAGAAGGAGTGGCTTCGTAAGAAGCATTTCAAGGTCCTGGAGTGGCCTAGCCAGTCTCCAGATCTCAACCGCATAGAAAATCTTTGGAGGGAGTTGAAAGTCCGTGTTGCCCAGCGACAGCCCCAAAATATCACTGCTCTCGAGGAGATCTGCATGGAGGAATGGGCCAAAATACCAGCAACAGTGTGTGAAAACCTTGTGAAGACTTACAGAAAACGTTTGACCTCTGTCATTGCCAACAAAGGGTATATAACAAAGTATTGAGATGAACTTTTGGGATTGACCAAATACTTATTTCACCGAGGAATTTACCAATTAATTCATTAAAAATCCTTCAATGTGATTTTCTGGTTTTTTTCTCATTTTGTCTCTCATAGTTGAAGTATACCTATGATAAAAATTGGAGACCTCTCTCATCTTTTAAGTGGGAGAACTTGCACAATTGGTGACTGACTAAATACTTTTTTGCCCCACTGTACATAACATATGTGGAGAAAAAGTCACAAAATGACAAGGAAAAAAATTCCAAATTTGTATGGAAAAAGTCACAGAATGACCCTGCAAATGACAGGACTACAAATACTGTACCTGGGTGTCATGATCAGCAGTGGACTGGAAATCTAACAACAATGCTGTGTACAAGAAGGGGATGAGCAGACTCTACTTCCTGAGGAAGCTGAGATCCTTCAACGTGTGCAGCAGGATGCTGGAGCTTTTCTACCAGACCGTTGTTCCCAGCGCCATCTTTGCTGCTGTTTTTTGGCGTAGCAGAATCAGAGCGAGAGACACCAACAGACTTGATAAGATTATCAAGAAGGCTGGCTCTGTGATTGGTCTCAGGCTGGAGACCTTTGAGTCTGTGGTGGAGAGGAGGACACTGAACAAACTGTGATCCATCATGGACAACCCTGATCACCCCTCCACCACACACTGGACAGACAGTGGAGCACTTTCTCCAGCAGACTGCTACAGCTTCTCTGCTGAACAGTCAGGTACAGGAAATCTTTCCTGCCACATGACATTTCCCTGTACAATAACTCACTATGATGTTGAATTCTGGTCATAACTATGCTGTCATACTGCACCTTACAGTATAACTGGTGCTTCACGTTTCACCCTGCACCTGATAGTCCTGAATTGTACAGCAAATATAATTCTTGTATCTATACTGGTCATCATATATTCATCTACGATGTATTTAAGTTATCTAGGCAGTTTTACTTTCCACAGTAATCTCTTTGTCTATTATGCTGTGTGTGTTTCTGCTGTTTTGGTTGTCTGCTGTCATGCTGCTGTTACACTGCAATTTCCAGCGTTAGGATCAATAAAGTACATCTATCTATCTATCTAAAATTTAGAAGGAAAAGAGTCCCGAATTTATGTGAAACTAGAGGGCACTCAGAGAGTGCAGACCTCTGCCAAGGCACCCTCCCTCCCTTTGTCCTCCCCTCTGTCCCGTTGTCCATCCATATCACCATCCATCTGTATATTGTGAGATAGGGCCTTGGCAGAGATTTGCACTCACGGATCACCTCCAACATGTAATGAGTTCATCTTTGGGCCAAGGACCACCTCTGGTGAAAATTTCACCCAGATCCATTCAGGAGTTTCTGTGTGATCCTGCTAACAGAGAAACAGCAGCAAAAACAACTAGAAAAGCACTCAGAGAGCACAGACCTCCACCAAGCAGCTCATTTCCCCCAAATGATGTTGGTAGAAATGCAGCAGTTTTCTAAATGCAACATTTCTGAATTTGATATTGATGAGAAACACAAATTCAAGTTTCCTTCTATAAGATTTATTGAAATAACAAATAGTATCAGGTAACTTAGCTACAGAAATTTTGGTGTAGCAGCAAAATTAAATTTAACCAACCTGATAGTGATGTTTCCGAAAAATTCCTGGATCCAGGTGATGATCCGGATCACCACAAAAATGTAATAATCTGTTTTCCATGCCATGACACACCTTTCCTGAAAATGTCATTAGAATCTATTCATAAATTTTGGAGTAATGTTGCTAAGAGACAGACAGGCTGTCATAAGACTCCAATCTCCTGCTGTGTTTGGTATTTAATAAAAAGGAAAACAGAGATCAGCCATGAGGGGGTAACATAAAAAAAGGCAATAAATGAGAACCATGAAGGGTAACTTACAATTAGTCAAGCGAGGCTGAGTACTGAGCTGAAAATAAACCGGAATCAGATGGGGGATTCCTGTCTGTACACAGGATGAGGTTGCAGCGAGGAATGAACCCCGCAAGCGAACTTAAATAATAAGGAGAAACAAAATGTGGAACAGGTGTGGATGCATGAGAGAGAAAGTAATCAGGACAATCAAAACAGCTGTGACAACCCGTGAAAATTTTGACAGAAGGAAGTAACATAACAGTGCTGTCAAAATAAAAGCACAAACCATAATGGAAGAAAAATCAAGAACAAATACATATACAGAAAATGAGCAGCAAAACCTAGAGACCCGAGCACGGCTCTCGCTCGTGCTCGGAATCATGACAGTGCCCCTCCCTTAAAGGGTGAATCCACGACACCCTAACGGAACATCAAAAAGGGATGAAAGTACACCTACCCCCCCACCCCCAACAGGAACAACCCCAAAAACACACCCCGGGAGGGTGGTGGGGGGATCCAGGCCTGGAGGGAGAGACACAAAAACAAACAAAACAAAACACACATGACCCACAACACTGACCAAATAAGGTGCAAAGAAAACCTTGGAATACCGGGTGACAGAGGGAACAGTTAAGGTGGCCTTCCAAAGTCCCAGCTCCATCCGACCATCAGATTAAAAAGGTCGGGCGGCCTACCAGGTCTCCCGAGCCACCAAAATGGAGAAGAGAGTTCATCGGGTGATCTTCCAGAATTCTGAAGCCACCCAAGCAAACAAGAGAGTTCGGTAGGCGGTCTCCCCACATTCCTAGGCCAATGGGCCATGGGGCACCATGCACCAGCCCCGGAGGTGGCAGTTGGAACCCGTGCTTACTGCGGACCACAGAAGCCAGGAGATGGGCACCCAACAAAGGGGATGGTGGAGAACGAACCATGACGGAACCAGATGTAGAGTGAGGACCTGCAGCGACCCTGGGCATAGGCGCAGCACTCTCGGTATCCCCAGACTGAGGAGTAGCAGCACCCTCGGTGTCCCCAGACTGAGGCGTAGCAGCACCCTCGGTGGCCCCGGACTGGGGCGCAGTAGCACCCTCGGTGGCCCCATACTAGGGCGCAGCAGCACCCTCGGTGGCCCAGAGTTAGAGCGAAGACCTCAGCCCTCAGCTGAAGGTGCCGCACTCACGGAGGCCTTGGGTGATGAGGCTGGACCCACGGAGACCTCTGGCGATGTTGGGTGACCCTCGCTGACCCCGAGGAGAGGCTCCGACAAGGACAAATAAACAGAATCAGGGTCACTGGCTGCAGTGGAGCCTGGCGAGGTGAGCTCAGGTGCAGTTAATGGCTGCACTTGGCCCTCCTCACCAAGAGCCATGCAAGATCTCTCCAAAACAGAAAAAGTGAAAACAAAGAAGAGCACTTGCCTGAGGTCAAGCTCCACCACCATCCAGGACTCCATCGATCCAGGTGAGGATGTCTCGTGCCAGGTCCTCTTGAGGTCCAACTTCGCCTCTGCTGCTACGGCCTCAACAGCAGGCATGGTGGTTAGTGCAGTCCCAGAACCTCCAGGCAAAGCGACCGACTCAGGTGGCTCGTCCGGCATGGCAGCTGGAGGTCATCTCACCACTGGCGCACCATCCCGCAAAGCTGAAGCCAGGGGAAGCTCAGTCGTCATCGCAGGCTTCAGGTCACAGGCTTCAGGTCGCAGGAAATGTTCTCCCCCTGTCCGGGCCATGGCTGCAGAGCTGGGGCCAGGTCCTCCAGGACCGTAGGCTCCTCCATCGTCCAGCTGCTCGATCCTGGGGCCAGCAGATACTCAGGAGAAATTGGAGGAGACATGGAGGGAGCAGGTGAAGGAAAATTATCTGAAGCAGGCGGTGAGGACTCTGTGGACTGCAATGACTGAGCCTCACCACCGGGAATCAGGCAAGGTAATTCATATATTGGTGATAAAGAATGAAAAAGCACTTTCCTGTGTTCCCGGGGCACGGTTGTTTCTGCTGCTGCAGGCCCAGTATCATCCCTCTCCGTGGCTGCGGTGGCTGTGGGCCCCCTGGAGAACATGGAGGAGCCGCCCCTGCAGCCTCAATGACGGGCAAAACTGGGGAGGAGACAGCCGGGCTCTCAGCAGTGGGAGGACACGCCGTAGAGGAGAGGAGAACAGCAGCGACGGCCCAGGAAGAGAAAGCTGATGAGACAGCTGGCAAGGAAAACCTAGAGGCAGAAGCTGTTGTAGTACCTTTTTGACATGGCGAAGAAGAAGCTGCGGACTGAGAGGCGGAGGAGTTCTTCCGGCGGCCTGTAGCTGGATAACAGCAGGAGGTTTGCGGCATCTGGACCCGGTGACTCTCCTCCAGCCGCTTCGGTACGGCTGTGTCTCAGAGAGGAGTGGAGATCTGCGGCGGGAGACAGCGTCTACGGGCTGGTGACGAGCCTATTGCCAACCCAGGGAATGACAGCTGGAGAGTGGAGACGGTTGACAACAGTTCCGCGAACTCAGGATTCTTCCTTAAACTGGGATGCACCTCCACAATCCTGACCACTGCCACCACCTTTTCCAGGACCTTCTTCGGGCCGCGGGAGGCAAGTGCTTCAGCAACATAGCTCTGGATGAAGTGAGCCACCCACTGTTCATCCACGCTGGGGCCCCTGGCTGCCAACCTCCTTCTGGAAGCTGAGTTCCGGCGCGCTGGGGACATACCGTCAGCTGTCCTTCCAGCAACAGAAAAGGTGGGTGGAAAAAGGAAAAAAAGCAAAACCCACAGCCGCTGCCATCTACTGGCTGCGACCTACTGTCATAATTGTCCCTTTCAGGGCAGAAATTAAGACTCCAATCGCCTGCTGTGAGTTTGTGTATTTAATAATAAGGAACAGACATAAACTACAAGGGGTAACATGCAAAAAGGCAATAAATGAGAACCACGAAGGGTAACTTACAATTACTCAGGCGAGGCTGAGTACTGAGCTGAAAATGAACAGGAATCAGATGGGGGATTCCTGTCTGTGCACAGGGTGAGGTTGCAGCGAGGAATGAACCCCGCAAGCGAACTTAAATAATAAGGAGAAACCAAATGTGGAACAGGTGTGGATGCGTGACTGAGAAAGTAATCAGGACAACCAAAACGGCTGTGACAACCCGTGAAAAGATTTGACAGAAGGAAGTAACATAACAGCGCTGTCAAATTAAAAGCACAAACCATAATGGAAGAAAAATCAAGAACAAATACATATACAGAAAATGAGCAGCAAAACCTAGAGACCCGAGCACGGCTCTGACCCGCGCTCGGAATCATGACACAGACAAAGCAATGCCGGTGTTGTGGCAAAAATTGATCACCAGGTATTGTTGTATATTGTAGTTATGGGGTTATATAAGCCGTAAATATGTATTTCTACAGGTAAACAGTACTGAGTTAGGTATAATAAAATATATTTAACACTTATGATGCATTTTGAACTGGAAACAAATGCGATGCAGGATTAAAAGCAATTAAAATAATACAGTCACAAGGTTACATGGAAAAATATATGATTTACTGCAAATATACATGTAGATACTGTATAAATACATATTCTATGCATCAACAATGGACAATTACAGTGTACTTTTTGGCACGACACTGACAAGAACATTAGCTCCTCCGCTTGGTGGGGGTAATGCTGTGTGTTTACAAACCGTGTGGGTAACGTGCCTCGCAAGACATCCTTAGCTTGTTTGCCGGTACTCTGGTCCCCCCCCTGCCATTACCCACCTTTCCTGAAAATGTTATCAAAATCCCTTCATAAACTGCAGTTTGCTTGCTTTTTCTTGGCATCTTCAGATGAAATAATATCAGCCATCACATACTGTGTATGGGTGCGGCGGTGAACGTAACTCCATGGACACATCTTAAAGGGGAAACCAACATTACTATCATTTTTCACAAAAAAAGTCCTGTATGCACATCATGATCTGAATCACCACCAACATCTAATCATCTGTTCTCCGTGGCATTACACACCTTTCCTGAAAATTTCACCAAAATCTGTTCAGAAATTTTTGAGTTATGTTGCTAACAGACATACCAGCAAACCAAGGCCACTAAAAACATTAGCTCCTCCCCTTGACAGAGGTAAAAATCCAAAATTTACAAGGAAAAAAGTCCCAAATTTATGTGAACAAGTCCCCAATTTAGAAGGAAAAAAATTAAAAATAGCAAACAATTTATGTGTAAAAATATCAAATTTACAAGGAAAAGGGTCCAAAATTTAAGTGGAAAAAGTCACCAATTAACAGGGAAAAACATCCAAAATTTACAAGGAAATAAAATCCCAAATTTCTGGGAAAATGTCACAAATTTACAAGGAAAAGAATTCAAAATTTATGGGGAAAACAGACCACAAATTTACATGGAGAAAATTTGCAAATTCATAAGGAAAAAGTCCAAAATTGACGAGGAATAAAAGTCCTAAATTTCTGTGAAAAGGTCACAAATTTACAAGGAAAAAGTTACAAATTGACAGGGGAAAAATTCCAAAGATTAAAATAAAAAAATTCCCAAACTTATGTGAAAAGTCACAAATTTACAATAAATTTTGGGCTATGTAAATCTGATGCATTACTATTATTATTAAATTTTCGAATCTACAAAGAAAAAAGTCAAACTTAAGTGAAAAAAAATTCTGAATTTAAGTGAAAAACTCTCAAATTTATGTGGAAAAAATGTCCAAATCTATGGCAAAAAAATCTTAAATACACAAGAAAAAAGTCCCATATTTAAAAAGTCCCATCATTACATAAAAACTTCCAAGTTTATGTGAATAAAGTCATAAACATAACCATCCAAAATGTAAGAAAAAAAAAGTCTACAATTTGCATGGAAAAAGTCCCAAAGTCGTGATAAAATTCCAGATTGATCCTCCCACAGGCCAAAGACGCGCTCATGAGGCTAACTGGCATCAACTGGGGATTCTAAAGTGTCCCCGGGTGTGAATGTGAGAGACAGTGGTTGTCTGTGTCTCTGTGTTGGTCCTACGATGGACTGGTGATCTGTCCAGGGTGGACCCCGCCTCTGACCAAAGACGCAGGGATAGGCTCCGCCCCCGCCACCCAAAAAGGATTAAGTGGTAGAAGATGGATGGATGTAAGATTCCCACATATAAATGAGAAGAGTTCCAACTTTACTTTTACAGGGGAAAAGTCCTACATTTACATGAAAGATTTATTAGGAAAAAGTTATAAAATGATGCTTAAATAGCTGCAAATGACTGAGAACGACCCTTTAAGGGCTCATTGACTGCATTTGTTCCACATTTTAACAGCTCACACACGTCTTAAGGAAGTGCTTGTGACATATGTTGTTCACATTTTCTGTAATGTTTTAAATTAATGAAGGATTTTTTTTTTCCTGGCTTTCTTTAAACACTGATTTAAAGCTTGTCACTTGAAGAACCATCCTTCACCGTTTCAACTCCGCCCTCCCTCTTACATCAGTTAGCCATGCTGGGAGGCTCACTGGGACGCTGCTCAACTGAGCCTCCCCGCTCTTAGAATTATTCTGAAGTACAACTGGCTGTTTTCTGTGTTGTAAGATGACTTTTTTCTCCACAGTTAGAAGGTCCACACCCATGGAGGCAGCCAATTTCCCAGTTTGGGATTAATAAAATACATCTGTACTTGTGGCGCAGGTGTAGTGTGGCCGACTACTGATCAGAGGGTCAGGGGTTCGATTTCTGCTCTGTCTGCAGTCTGCGTGCCAAAGTGTCTTTGAGCAAGACACTGAAGCCCTAGTTGCTCCTGGTGGGTCAGGCCAGTGCCGGGATATTGCAGCTCTGCCGCCATCAGTGTGTGAAATGGTGGATAGCAGGATCTGTAAAGCGCTTTGGTCGTCTAGAGATGAGGAAAAAGCGCTATATAAGTGAACGCCATTTACTATCTATCTACAGCAGGGAAAATATGAAAGTACTGAACAGCATTTTTCTCATTAAACATATTTCTGATGGAGCCACTGACCTGAGATTTTCACCAGATATCAGTAACAACCCAAGTAATCCATACATACAAAGAAATCAAGGCACCTGTGTTCACAAAACAAGCTATATTTAATAAAGTAGAATGACACAGGGAATATGTATTGAACACACTTGGTGAAATTCCTTTAATATTTAGTAGAAAAGTCTTTGTTGGTAATAACAGCTTCCAGACACCTCCTGTATGGAGAAACTAGGTGTGGGCATTGCTCAGGAGTGATTTTAGCCCATTCTTCCACACAAATTGTCTTCAAATCTTGAAGGTTCTGTGGGTGTCTTCTATGAACTCTGATATTCAGTTCGTTCCAGAAATTTTTTATTGGATTCAGGTCAGGTGACTGACTGGGCCATTTAAGCAGTTTTATTTTCCTTCTCTGGAGCCAAATGAGAGTTTCCTTGGCTGTGTGTTTGAGATCATTGTCTTGCTGAAATGGCCACCCTCATTTCATCTTGTTCACTTCATTTTTTTTTTTTTTTTCCGGTTCTGCCGGACTGGCGGCGCCACACGAGTTTGGCTGCCTTTTGCAACTGCCTTTTTCTTATCATCCTTCTTCTTTCTACACCTTTTTTTTTTTTTTAATCCAAGATGGCGCCCAAAGTGGTCGCCATGGTGCTTCGCTGCGCCTTTCTTTGTATGTTTTTGTTCGTCAATTGTGTGTCTGCCTGCTCTTACACCCGTGAAGAGCTACTAAATATCAGGACTTTCACTCCCACGGACCTACTCCCAGTTTTTTTGGCTCCTGCCGCTGATCTGGTTCACTTTTTAGCCCAAAAAGTGAGACGGCGAAAGAGAGGAAGGCGAGCGGGCGCTCTCATGCGGCTTCGCAGGAGAGGCACGCGCATGGCTTTGCCTGGCATATTTCTGTCCAATGTCAATTCTCTCTTTAACAAGGTAGATGAACTGAGACTGCTGATGCGATTTAAGGACCTCTCTACCTCGTCTGCCCTCTGCTTTACTGAGACCTGGCTTAAGGAAGTGACTCCGGACAGCGCGCTCCTCCTCGAGGGATTTCAGCTGCTTCGTGCTGATCGAGACACAGAGCTCTCCGGCAAGTCCTCAGGAGGAGGAGTCTGCTTTTACATCAACAGCAGCTGGTGCTCTGATGTAACTGCGATCTCCCAACACTGTTCCCCCGCTCTGGAATATTTATTCATGAACCGCAAGCCTTTTTATTCCCCGCGGGAGTTTGCTTCATTCATCCTGGCCACTGTTTACGTCCCGCCCGACGCGGACGCGCACAAGGCTCAGCGCGCGCTCGCTGATCACATTCAACAAATGGAGCGGACTTTCTCGGACTCTCTGGTTATTGTGGTTGGCGACTTTAACCAGAGTAACCTGAGCCACGCTCTCCCCCGATACAAACAGTTTATTAAATGCCCCACCAGAGGAAAGAACACGCTGGATCACTGTTACACTACAGTTAAGGACGCGTATTGCGCTGTTCCCCGTGCTGTGCTCGGACTATCTGATCACGTGATGGTCCACCTGATTCCCACATACAGACACAGACTAAAGCTCACTAAACCTGTTGTGAGCACTACGAGGAAATTGACCAGCGAAGCTGGGGAGAAGCAGAGCATGTGCATGGAAATAACCGGCTGGGGCATGTTTAAAGGAGCCACGCATGATCTGGATGAGTACACGGACACTGTGAACTCATATATCCACTTTTGTGAGGAGAGCATTCTTCCATCGCGCACCAAGGTGAGGTACTCAAATGACAAGCCCTGGTTCACAGCTAAGCTCAGACAGATCAGGAAGGAGAAGGAAGCAGCACTGAAAAGTGGAGACAGGGACTGCTACAGGGAGGTCAAATACCGGTTTAGCAGAGAGCTGAGGAGAGCTAAATCTGTGTATTCTGAGAGACTCCAGCAGCAGTTCACTGCTAACGACTCTGCTTCCGTGTGGAGAGGACTGAGGCAAATCACCAACTATCGGCCTCAGGCTTCTAAAGGTCAGGATGACAAAGCCCTTTGTCAAAGACTGTCCCAACATTATGCCCGTTTTGACACCTCGTCAGCTGTGTCCATCTCCCCCCTCCCCCCAGTGCCACTGCCTTCACGGTCCCCACTTCATCAAAGGCGGCCCCCCTCCCCCCCTGCCCTTGTCATCAGTGAGCAGGACGTGCACAGACAGTTCTCCAGACTGAACCCGTGCAAGGCCCCCGGTCCGGACGGCGTGTCTCCCTCCACCCTGAGACACTGTGCGGAAGAGCTGACTCCTGTCTTCAGACATTTTTAACACCTCCCTTAAGCTATGCCACGTGCCGACCTGCCTCAAAACCTCCACCATCATCCCTGTCCCCAAGAAGCCACGGATCACTGGACTTAACGACTACAGACCTGTAGCGCTCACCTCTGTAGTCATGAAGTCCTTTGAGTGCCTGGTCCTACCCCACCTCAAGTCCATCACCACTCCCCTACTGGACCCACTGCAGTTTGCCTACTGAGCCAACAGGTCTGTGGACGACGCAGTCAACCTGGCCCTCCACTCCATCCTGCAGCACCTGGACTCCCCGGGAACCTACGCCAGGATCCTGTTTGTGGACTTCAGCTCTGCATTCAACACCATCCGCCCCGCTCTGCTCCGGGACAAGCTGTCCCTGCTCAACGTGCCTGACTCCCTCTGCAGGTGGATCACCGACTTTCTGACGGACCAGAGGCAGCATGTGCGGCTGGGAAAGACTGTCTCAGACTCTGTTAGCATCAGCACCGGATCACCCCAGGGCTGTGTACTTTCCCCCCTACTCTTCTCCCTTTAAACCAACTCCTGCACCTCCAGCCACCAGTCTGTCAAGCTGATCAAGTTTGCGGACGACACCACCCTCATCGGGCTCATCTCCAACGGCGACGAGTCCGTCTACAGGAGAGAGGTGGCCCAGCTGGCGTCCTGGTGCAGCCACAACAACCTGCAGCTGAACGCTCTGAAGGCAGTGGAGATGATCGTGGACTTCAGGAAAGTCACAACCCCTCTGCCCCCCCCTCACCCTCACAGGCTCTCCCATCACCACTGCAGATTCCTTCCACTTCCTGGGCACCACCATCACCCGGGACCTCAAGTGGGAGCCGACCATCAGCTCCCTCATCAAAAAGGCCCAGCAGAGGATGTTCTTCCTGCGGCAGCTGAGGAAGCTCAAGCTACCCACCAAGATGTTGGTGCAGTTCTACACGGCCATCATCGAGTCCATCCTCACCACCTCCATAACCGTGTGGTACGCAGGAGCCACTGCCAGGGACAGACTAAGGCTGCAATGCGTCGTGCGCGCTGCTGAGAAGGTGATCGGCTGCAAGCTCCCATCCCTCCAGGATCTGTACATCTCCAGGACCCGGAGGCGTGCAGGCCGGATCATAGCCGATCCTTCACACTCTGGTCACGTACTGTTTGCCCCCCTCCCCTCAGGTAGAAGACTTCGGTCCATTCAGACTAAAACCTCCCGTCACATGAACAGCTTCTTCCCCTCTGCCATCAGACTGCTGAACACTATGTGACTTATTAGACTCTCGTGCACTACGTACAGCAGCTCAACCAGACTCATGTCAATCATCACTGTTTTCTTTTTGCATTACCGACTGCACTATGTGGTACTCCACAATATCTGCTGCTCGCTAATATATTTAAAAAATGCTTGACTAGTATTACTCATTCATATTCTACATTTTATTGCATGTATAGTTTTTTAAGATAAGATAAGATAAGCCTTTATTAGTCCCACAACGGGGAAATTCCAGGATTGCAACAGCACAGGGATAGCAACACTCAGAGCAACAATCAGAAGGCAAGAAAAAAAAAACAAGCAAGCAAGAGCAGCTAATATACATATGTACATATTACTATAAAATATATATATACACACACACAGACACACAGTGCAGAGCATTGTAGCTGGATGGAATAAATATATGAATATGTAAACACACAGTGCGGAGCAATGTAGCTAGATGGAATAATATGTAGATATATAAACACACAGTGCGGGGCATTGTAGCTAGATGGAATAAATATGTAAATATATAAACACACACAGTGCAGAGCATTGTTGCTAGATGGGATGAAACAGCATAACCGTCTACTTAGTTATCCTACATGGTATGATTATGTGCCCATACATATTCTCACTCTCCATAGCAACCGGTATTTTCCTAGTTGTATGCCGGAGGGGACCATTGTGTAAGTCTATTGCATCTTTTGCATTCAAAAAACTATTAGTTTGTTACGTCTTTTTGCTATCTCTGCGAGCAGCCCTGCTTAGGTTGTACAGTCTGACAGCCGTTGGTAGGAAGGACCTGCGAAACCTCTCGGTTGTGCACCTGGGATGATGTAGTCTGCTGCTAAATGAGCTCCTCAGCGCATTCAGTATGTCCTGCATAGGGTGGAACTCGGACTCCAGCAGAGGTGACAGTTTAGCCACCGTCCTTCTCTCTCCTATCTCCTCCACCGGATCAAGGCGCTGCCCCAGGACAGAGCTAGCTTTCTTGATCAGTTTGTTCAGTCTCTTCCTATCGGCTGCAGTAATGCCACTGCCCCAGCAGACCACTCCAAAAGTGATGGCTGATGCCACCACCGTGTCATAGAATGTCTTCAGCAGCGCGCCTTGTACACCAAAAGACCTGAGTCTCCTCAGCAGGAACAGCCTGCGCTGTCCCTTCTTGTAGAGTGCATCAGTATTGTGTGACCAGTCTAGTTTATTGTTCAGATGAACACCCAGGTACTTATAGGCTGTCACCATCTCGATGTCTGTTCCCTGTATATTTACTGGTGCTGTGAGGGGTTGTCCTTGCCTGCAGCAGTCCACCACCAGCTCCTTAGTTTTTCTCGCGTTGATCTGGAGGCAGTTCCGATGGCACCAGTCCACGAAGTCCTGGATAAGCCCTCTGTACTCAGCTTCATCTCCATTGGAGATGAGGCCAACGATCGCAGAGTCATCAGAGAACTTCTGTAGATGGCAGTGTGTTGTGTTGTGTGAGAAGTCCGCAGTATAAAGAGTGAACAGGAAGGGAGCCAGCACCGTTCCCTGGGGGGCCCCCGTGCTACTGATGATCGTGTCGGACACACAGTCCCGGGTTCTCACAAACTGAGGCCGGTTCGTGAGGTAGTCCAGGATCCATGATGACAGGTGCTGGTCCACCCCTGCGCGCAGCAGCTTGTCCTTCAGGATCATCGGTTGGATGGTGTTGAAAGCACTGGAGAAGTCAAAGAACATGATCCTCACCATATTCCCGGGCTTCTCCAGGTGGGACAGAGAACGGTGAAGGAGGAAGATCACAGCATCCTCCACCCCAATGCCATGCTGGTAGGCGAACTGGAGTGGATCCATCGCTGGTTCCACCAGGGGGCGGAGGTGAGCAAGGAGCAGTCTCTCCAGGGTCTTCATCAAGTGGGACGTCAAGGCCACCGGTCTGTAGCTGTTCAGGTCTTTGGGGTGGGAAGTTTTTGGTACAGGTACCACACAAGATGTTTTCCACAGCTGTGGTACCCTCCCCAGTTTCAGGCTCATGTTGAAGATATACGTCACAATCCCACACAGCTGGTCTGCACAGGACTTGAGGAGCTTTGCGCTGATGCCGTCCGGTCCCGACGCCTTCCTCGCCTTGATCTTCCTCAGCTCCGTCCTCACCTGGGTCCTGGTCAGGGTCAGGATGGGGGGCTGTGTGTTGGGAGTGGGGGGGTGTTGGTGGAGTGGGGAGTGGGCAGCAGGACTTGATTTCTTTAGAGGCAGCAGTGGTTGTTGTGCAGACAGGGGGGAGGGCGGTTGGTCAAACCTATTGAAAAACAGATTCAGGTTGTTCGCCCACTCCCTGCCCCCCGTGGCCTGGGGGGAGGTATTCTGGAGCCCAGAGATGGTTTTGAGGTTTCTCCAGACCCCGCTGATGTCGCTCTGTTGCAGCTTGTCCTCCATCTTCTTCCTGAAGCTGTCCTTGCCTACTCTGATCTTTCTCCTCAGCTCCCTCTGTACGGACTTCAGCATCTCCCTATTCCCCGACCTGAAGATCCTCTTCTTCTCTCTCAGAAGTGTTTTTATCTCAGGGTTGATCCAGGGTTTGTTGTTTGAGTGACGCCGTATGATCTTGGTGGGAACGGATTTGTCCACACAGAAGCTGAGGTAGCCCGTGAAGGTGTGAATGAGGCCATCGATGTCCTCACCATGTGGATCACAGAGCTGCTTCCAGGCTGTGGCTTCAAAACAGCCCTTTAGAGTGTCCATTGTCTCCTCAGACCATAACTCCACAGTGTGCATGGCCGGAGGTTGTCTGTCTGTTTTATTTCTATCTTTTATTTTTATCATGTTTAATGTTGCAGCATTGCACCGAGACAAATTCCTAGTTTGTGTACTACATGAACAATGGCAATAAATCTGATTCTGATTCTGATTCTGACCTTTCACTCTATATATATATCACGGACACACAGATCGCCCCAAGGGTCTCCCGAGTCGGCGGACAAAGCCACTGTTTGCAGCAGGGGACGATACAGCAGGGAAGAGCTAGCTAGCTGGTTAGCTAGCTCCAACCGCCACCCGGTGCTAACGGAGAAGCTCGACATGCCGAGGAACTGTGGCGAAAACGACGCGGGTGCTGGGCTGGAGTTTAGGCGGCGTGCAAGAAATATAAGACAGAATAATAAAGTGCGATGGCAAGAACCAAGCAGACCGCCCTTAAATCTACTGGAGGAAAAAGCCCCCCAGGAAGCAGCTAGCCACCAAGGCTGCTCGGAAAAGCGCTCCGGCCACCGGCGGAGTGAAGAAGCCTCACCGTTACAGGCCCGGTACCGTGGCTCTGAGAGAGATCCGTCGCTACCAGAAATCCACAGAGCTGCTCATCCGTAAGCTGCCCTTCCAGCGCCTGGTGAGGGAGATCGCTCAGTACCTCAAGACCGACCTGCGCTTCCAGAGCTCCGCCGTCATGGCTCTGCAGGAGGCCAGCGAGGCCTACCTGGTGGGTCTCTTCGTGGACACCAACCTGTGCGCCATCCACGCCAAGAGGGTCACCATCATGCCCAAAGACATCCAGCTGGCCCGCCGCACCCGCGGAGAGAGAGCTTAGACTTTCTGCTGCACATTCACCAACCACAATGCTCCGCACTGTGTGTCTATATATATATATATATATATATATACTGTATATATATATATATATATATATATATATATATATATATATATATACACACATATATAGTAATATGTACATATGTATACTAGCTGTTCTTGTTTTTTTCTGGCCTTCTGATTGTTGCTCTGAGTGTTGCTATCCCTGTGCTGTTGCAATCCTGGAATTTCCCCATTGTGGGACTAATAAAGGCTTACCTTATCTTATCTTCAGCATCTTGGCAGATGGCAACAGGTTATTATCAAGGATGTCTCTGTACATTTGTCTATTCATCTTTCCTTCAATTACATGAAGTCTGCCTGTACCATGTGCTGAAAAACACCCCCACACCATGATGGGATGTGCAGTGCCATTTCTCTTCCAAACATGCTGTGTGTTGTGGCATCCAAAAAGATCAATTTTTGGTTCATCTGACCAGACTGTATTCTCCCAGTATTTTACTGGCTTGCCCAAATGTTGTGCAGCAAACTTTAAACGAACATGCTTGAATGAAACAACATGCTTTTTCTTCAGCAATGGAGTCTTGCAAGGTGAGCAGGCAGAGAGCCCATGTCAGTTGAGTGCATTGCTTATTGTTTTCTTTGAAACAGCAGTACCTGCTAACTCCAGGTCTTTCTGGAGCTCTCCACGAATGATCTTTGGCTCTTCGATAACTCTTCTGGTAATTCTTTTGACTCCTCTGTCAGAAATCTTGAGGAGCTCCTGGTCATGGCCAGTTTATGGTAAAATGATGTTCTTTCCACTTCCGAATGATGGCTCCAACAGTGCTCACTGGAACATTCAGCAGTTTAGAAATGCACCTGTAACTAATGCTATTGTTATGTTTTGCAACAAAAGGGTTGCAAAGGTCTAGAGAGAGCTCTTTGCTTCTACCCATCATGAGCTCTTTGTGGTGTGACAATCTGATATTCACAGACCTTTTTAAAGGCTATCAGTCAGGACTTAACCAGCTGAAATTAATTTGCATTGATGAGGGATGAGATTGCTTCCTAAATTTCGATGGATTTCAGCTGGTTTCTTGGCTTTCTATGACTTTTTACACATCCTTTTCTTCATGTGTTCAACATTTATTGCCTATGTCATGCCACGTTATTAAATTTAACTTGTTTTGTGAACACAGCTGCCTTGATTTCTTTATATGTATGGATTACTTGTGTTACCGACCCGTGTGTTCTGCCGGCCGCCAAACCATAGTTGAGCAGCCCCGGGTAGCGCTAGCCCGTTTATCCTAGCGCGGCTCGTCAGTGGTAACAGCCAATATACAGTCCAACAAACTTTTCAGGTGGGAAGAACGAGGCACTTTATTTAAACTGCAGCAACTGTCCACACTTACTGCTCGTCCAAAGCACACTGGCTTCTTACACTTTTCCTCTATCACTCTTCATATCATTACGTGCAGCTCGTTATACTTCCATCGCCACTCTCCTCTCTGCCACACACAGGCCGCCGTGGGCCCCCTTACGTCCCTTCCCCTCGCACACATACACACACTCACACACACATACACACCGCAACCTGTCCAAGTTAAAGGAGAGCAGGCTTGGCCTGCAACACTACCCCCACTCTGGATGATGATCAATCTTTGACATCACTCCAGCACATGTCATTACATATCATGGCGAGAGAAATACAGACATCATACAACTGAACATTTCCAACAGTCCACAAATGAGTCCTCCACCTGTAAAAGGTGACTGAAGGCAAAGGGGAAAGAAATGTCCAAAGAATGTCTGTTAATGCCTACTGCATGTCCTCACACTAATGTAACACAAAAATCATACATTCACATTGCGGTGCCACCAAAATATGTGTGATAAAACCTTCGTTCTGTGCACAAGAGTTCGTAGGAGGAGAAACAAACTTAGACATCTATAAACATCTTAAACCAAAGACTTCAGCTTACCCCTTGGGTTCTACATGCAAAAGTGCTAATATCATAAGATGCAGCCACAATGACTGAGATATCAAATGCCAACTGTCACATACACATAGTGGTTAAAGCATCTTCAGTGTGCTCCAAAGTCTGTACAGCCCCTCAGACAGCCTGCTGCTAAGTGCAACTACCAAAATAGAACTCTTATTTCTTACAAAGCGAACACTTAGAAACGTAATTCCCTTTTTTTTTTCCTAACTGAAACTAGGGAGTTCCAGGTAGACTACCGTTACTCCCGATGAGATCAGGGCGCATTCTTGCCCTCACCTGGAACAATGATCTCACCACTAAATAACTAAGGCAAGTCTTTTCAGTTCTTAATGTTCAGTATGCAACCCAGTCACCAAACCTGTCAGGAGCCCCGCGGGTCCTCTGTGGCCTCTGAAGTGGTGTGGCAGCAGGAAGACGACATCGGTCGCGTCCCCCACTTGAATCCTTAGCTCTGGCCTCATCCAGCCAAGGGCGAGAAGAACTCTCAGAAGGATGGTCGCAGTCTGGTCGAATTGTCTGTGAAGAGTGAGGGTCCAGAAGAGCCCCTGCCGCAGCAGCCTCCATCTCTGGCGAGTTGTCCCACAGGTCCAGAGGGCCGATGTCTGCGTTGTCTGCACCGTCGTCCCACACCGGCGGAGGAACCTCCACCGCCGACCATTCGTTGGCGCCTTGGAACGCCCAGCTGTTGTCCAGAGGGGTTCTGGAGTAGTAAGGTTTGAGTTTGTTATGGTGCACCACCTTGACTTTAGCCCTCTGGCTTTTCTGGATACGGTAAACCATGTCGTCCAGCTGGCCCACGACAATATAGGGACCCTCGTAGGAAGGCAAAAACTTCCATATTTTATTTTTCACCCTCTTGGTGCCCTTGAACAAGTGCCATACTGCATCTCCAACCTTGTAGTGGATTTGGTGAACGTTTTTATCATACTGCCGTTTTGCACGCTCTCCCTAAGGTTTCCCGTGCCAACTGGTGGGAAAGCTCCAGTCGTTCTCTGAGATGCATCACATATAAGGAAGAGAGCTGCTATGGGTGTAGTCGGGAGGCATACCAGCCACCAAGTCAACTGGTTCCGTGACCTCTCGACCATAAAGCATCATGTTGGGTGACAACCCTGTGGAACTGTGCTTAGTTGCCCTATAAGCCATCAGTGCATAAGGAATCATCACATCCCAATCCCAGTGACATCTCTCAGCAGTTGTAGCCAGGACCTTTTGCAGGGTGGCATTAAACCGCTCCACCTGGCCGTCGGACTGGGGGTGAAATGGGGTGGTACGGGTCTTTTCAATTCCCAGTAGGGCACACATTCCCTGAAACACAGCTGACTCAAAGTTTGTGCCCTGATCACTGTGGAGGGAGTGGGGTGCTCCGTGCCTACACACCCACTCCGAGGCAATCTTCTCAGCTACTGTCATCGCTTGCTCATCAGGAACTGGATAAGCTTCGACCCACTTGCTAAAATAGCCCTGAACAACCACTATATAGCGATTGTGCCACTCAGTCTCATTTAATGGACCCATGAGATCAACAGTAATCCGTTCCATGGGGCTGCCTACTTTTACAGAGTCCATGGCCGCCTGTGGAGTCTTCTTGGGGCGAGCCTTGGCTGCGCAGCTGGTGCAGGTGCGGCACCAAAGGGTGACATCAGTCTTCATATCATACCAAAAGTACCGTGTCTTAAGGCGAGAAAGGGTCTTCTCTGCACCAAAATGGCCCCCCACCGGCCCCTCATGCATCTGTGCCATTACAGATGTGCCGTACAAGCTCGGCAGGAGAATTTGGGGGTAAAACACCTTTCCCTCTGTGCAGTAAAACTTTCTGAGTACAACCCCATCCCTCTGATAGAGTCACTTCCACTGTGCCCAGTAGGCCTTGGTGGTGGGACTGCATGATGCCACTTCAGCCCACGCAGGCCGTTCCTCCCCCTTCTCAAACCACATGCACAAAGGTGCTATGTCCATGTCAGTCATTTGTGTTCCTTTTAACTGCTCCTGAGTCCAACCCCTGAACAGCTCAGTCTGAGATGGCTCGCTCACCCTCTTGATATCTGGATGAGAGAGAGGATGGTCACCGCTATTGTTGGTAACATTGACTACCCCCACTAGAGCTTGCTCAGGGGATGCCGCTAGTGGAGCATCTTCCAGGAAACTGTTGGCGAGGCTGCACTGCACCCCCTTGCTTTGACACAGGCTGCCGCTAGAGTCCGGCTCGGGTACGGTGCAGGGACAGGAGCTTCTACACGACCTCCTGGACAAAGCATTGGCGTCTTGGTGGAACTTTCCCCCCCGGTGGATCACCTGGAAGTCATATTCGGCTAGTTTCTCCAACCAGCAAGCAAGTTGTCCCTCTGGCTGTCTCAGCTTGGTTAGCCAGCGCAGGCTGCTGTGATCGGTTTGGACAACGAAGGACCTCCCGAACAGGTATTGTCTAAAATGGGAGGTGAACTCCACCACCGCAAGGAGATCTCACCTAGTGGTACAGTAGTTTTGCTCCGTGGAGGAGTCTCCTGCTCCCGTATGCCAGCACTCTCTCCTCACCTCCTTGCATTTGGGAGAGGACCGCTCCAATTCCCCAGTCACTAGCATCATTGTCCAGGAAGAGGTCACCATCATCAAGAGGGTAGGCGAGCACAGGTGCTGACGTCAACCGGACTTTCAGTTCCTCAAATGCCTCCTGGCAGTCAGCTGTCCAATTAAAACGTGCATACTTCTTTGTGAGTTCATGAAGCGGTTTGGCGATTGAGGCGAAATCTTCAACAAACCGCCGATAATATGACGCCAAGCCCACAAACTGGCGCACCTCTGAGACATTGTGGGGGATGGGCCATTCCACCACCTTTTTTATTTTCTCAGGGTCGGTAGCAACACCTTTGGCTGAGACAATATGCCCCAGGTAGGGGACCTGCTCCAGGAACAAACAGCACTCGGAGCCAGCCAGCCAGTCGCAGCAGATGACTGCCCCTCCCTGAGCCTGGTTCTGCTGGAGGTTTCTTCCTGTTAAAAGGGAGTTTTTCCTCTCCACCGTCGCCAAGTGCTTGCTCACAGGGGATCACCTGATTGCTGGGGTCTTTCTGCAACTGTAGGGGTTCCCCCCTACAGTTGATAGTGCTATGAGATGACTGTTGTTGTGAAATGGCGCTATATAAATAAAGTTGAATTGAATTGAATTGAATTGGTTTCAGTTTGAGGTTGGCTTCACGCAGCCTAGTGAACACTTGGCCAAGCAGCTCCAACATTTGGGTGGTGTCCCGCCCCAGGACTATGATGTCGTCGAGATACACTAAGCATGTCTTCCACTGCAGACCGACTAGAACATGGTCCATGAGCCGCTGGGACGTTGCAGGTGCTTTGCAGAGTCCGAAAGGCATCACACTCCACTCAAAAAGCCCCTTCCGGGTGCAGAAAGCAGCAGCCTTGCGGGCTCTTGGGGTCATTTCCACCTGCCAGTAGCCAGATGTCAAATCCAGTGTGCTAAAGCACATGGCAGAAGACAGAGTGTCCAAAGTATCCTGAATATGGGGCAGGGGATAGGCATCTTTAATAGTTCGTTCATTTAAGGGGCGATAATCCACACAAAGGCGCGGGCTCTTTCTCGCCATCACAATTGGTGCAGCCCAACTGCTGTTACTGGGCTGAGCTACGCCCATCTCCAGGCTCTGCCGCACCTGCTGGTCAGCTGCAATCTGCTTATCCTTAGCCATTCTGCGGGGTGGCTGTTTAACAGGCGGCCCAGGAGTAGTTAGAATGTCGTGTTGCACAAGGCTGGTGCGGCCAAGGTTGGTGGGCCCCATGGAGAACACATCACTGTAGGACTGCAATAGGCCAGCCAGCCTACTATGGTCGTGCTCCGGTAGGTTGGTGCAGCTCTCTGCATACAAGGCCTGCAGGTGGGGGGGGGGGGGGGGGGCACAGGAGTAGTGGCCTGGTCAACACGCTCAGGGACAGTCGAGACATCACAAGACTGAAGCTCCGCCTCTCCCAGCACTACTGCTGACTGGAGCACTCCCGCCACTGCTCCCTTCTTCAAGGTGACAGGAGCTGCACCAGGGTTAAAAACTCTGATGGGGATATCGGTGGACTGTGGCGTTCGCACAACAACCCGCGCCATTAGGACTCGGTGTCTCTCGAAGAAGCGTTTGGTGGGGCTTAACAGCAGGTCTCCATCAACAGCAGGTTGGTGGTGTACAGTGCCAGGCACTATGTACTCGCAGCCTGGCCTCAGCACGGTGCAACGAGCCACCCTGACAAGGTGCACCTCCGGCCCTGAGTCTGTATTGCAGCGGGGCACCTTTTCGCCAAAGAGGGTTATCTCTCCCCGGCCGTAGTCCAAACAAGCCCGTGCTTGTAGCAGAAAAGGGTGTCCCAAGATGACCTCAGTGTTCTCAGTGAT
The DNA here is from genome assembly GCA_020510985.1 of Pholidichthys leucotaenia. Taxonomy (NCBI): domain Eukaryota; kingdom Metazoa; phylum Chordata; class Actinopteri; order Cichliformes; family Pholidichthyidae; genus Pholidichthys; species Pholidichthys leucotaenia. The sequence goes on along the minus strand of CM035839.1, from coordinate 6,422,925 downwards.
GTCTGCCACAACAAAGTTCACACTGCAGACACGGCTCCCAATGTGCAGTTGGACGTGTTAGAAAAATACCCGATTCTTTGATTGAAAGATCCAAGAACAAACCGGAGATTTCTTCAATTTTAAGATGAAACATTTATTTAGAAGTCACATGTAAAGTAAGCAGCGCTGGGTGCAGCGTGACGCAGCTCCTCCTGGAGCATGGCCAGACTGAACCACGACTTCCGGGTGCGTGTTACAGTTATCCTCTCGGGTTGGGCGACCCAGTACAATAGAATCAGAATCAGAATCAGAATCAGATTTATTGCCATTGTTCATGTAGTACACAAACTAGGAATTTGTCTCGGTGCAATGCTGCAACATTAAACATGATAAAATAAAAGAAATAAACTATACATGCAATAAAGTGTAGAATAAGAGTGAGTAATACTGGTCAGCAGTTAAAATATATTAGCGAGCAGCAGATAATGTGGAGAACCATATAGTGCAGTCGGTAATGCAGGAAGAAAACAGTGATGATTGACATGAGTCTGGTTGAGCTGCTGTACATAGTGCACGAGAGTCAATAAGTCACTTAGTGTTCAGCAGTCTGATGGCAGAGTGGAAGAAGCTGTTCATGTGACGGGAGGTTTTAGTCTGGATGGACCGAAGTCTTCTACCTGAGGGGAGGGGGGCAAACAGTACGTGACCAGGGTGTGAGGGATCGGCTATGATCCGGCCAGCACGCCTCCGGGTCCTGGAGATGTACAGATCCTCGAGAGATGGGAGCTTGCAGCCGATCACCTTCTCAGCAGTGCGCACGACGTGCTGCAGCCTTAGTCTGTCCCTGGCAGTGGCTCCTGCGTACCACACGGTTATGGAGGTGGTGAGGATGGACTCGATGATGGCTGTGTAGAACTGCACTAACATCTTGGTGGGTAGCTTGAGCTTCCTCAGCTGCCGCAGGAAGAACATCCTCTGCTGGGCCTTTTTGATGAGGGAGCTGATGGTCGGCTCCCACTTGAGGTCCCTGGTGATGGTGGTGCCTAGGAAGCGGAAGGAATCAGCAGTGGTGATGGGAGAGCCTGTGAGGGTGAGGGGGGGGCAGAGGGGTTGTGACTTTCCTGAAGTCCACAATCATCTCCACTGTCTTCAGAGCGTTCAGCTGCAGGTTGTTGTTGTTGCACCAGGACGCCAGCTGGGCCACCTCTCTCCTGTAGGCGGACTCGTCGCCGTTGGAGATGAGCCCGATGAGGGTGGTGTCGTCCGCAAACTTGATCAACTTGACAGACTGGTGGCTGGAGGTGCAGGAGTTGGTATAAAGGGAGAAGAATAGGGGGGAAAGTACACAGCCCTGGGGTGATCCGGTGCTGATGCTAGCAGAGTCTGAGACAGTCTTTCCCAGCCGCACATGCTGCCTCCGGTCCGTCAGGAAGTCGGTGATCCACCTGCAGAGGGAGTCAGGCACGTTGAGCAGGGACAGCTTGTCCCGGAGCAGAGCGGGGCGGATGGTGTTGAATGCGGAGCTGAAGTCCACAAACAGCATCCTGGCGTAGGTTCCCGGGGAGTCCAGGTGCTGCAGGATGGAGTGGAGGGCCAGATTGACTGCGTCGTCTACAGACCTGTTGGCTCGGTAGGCAAACTGCAGCGGGTCCAGGAGAGGGGTGGTGATGGACCTGAGGTGGGGCAGGACCAGGCGCTCAAAGGACTTCATGACTACAGAGGTGAGCGCTACAGGTCTGTAGTCATTAAGTCCAGTGATCCGTGGCTTCTTGGGGACAGGGATGATGGTGGAGGATTTGAGGCAGAGCGGCACGTGGCATAGCTTAAGGGAGGTGTTAAAAATGTCTGTGAAGACAGGAGCCAGCTGTTTCGCACAGTGTCTCAGGGTGGAGGGAGACACGCCGTCCGGACCGGGGGCCTTGCGCGGGTTCAGTCTGGAGAACTGTTTGAGCATGTCCTGCTCACTGATGACAAGGGCAGGGGGGGAGGAGGGGGGGCGCCTTTGATGAAGTAGGGATCGTGGAGGCTGTGGAGCTGGAGAGAGGGGGGGAGTTGGACACAGATGACGAGGTGTCAAAACGGGCATAGTGTTGGGACAGTCTTTGACAAAGGGCTTTGTCATCCTGACCTTTAGGAGCCTGAGGCCGATAGTTGGTGATTTGCCTCAGTCCTCTCCACACAGAAGCCGAGTCATTAGCAGTGAACTGCTGCTGGAGTCTCTCAGAATACACAGATTTAGCTCTCCTCAGCTCTCTGTTAAACCGATATTTAACCTCCCTGTAGCAGTCCCTGTCTCCACTTTTCAGCGCTGCTTCCTTCTCCTTCCTGATCTGTCTGAGCTTAGCTGTGAACCAGGGCTTGTCATTAGAGTACCTCACCCTGGTGCGCGATGGAAGAATGTCCTCCTCACAAAAGTGGATATAAGAGTTCACAGTGTCCATGTATTCATCCAGATCATGCGTGGCTCCTTTAAACATGCCCCAGTCAGTTATTTCCATGCACGTTTCCAGCTTCTCCTCAGCTTCACTGGTCCATTTCTTCGTAGTGCTCACAACAGGTTTAGTGAGCTTCAATCTCTGTCTGTATGTGGGAATGAGGTGGACCATCACGTGATCAGATAATCCCAGCGCAGCGCGGGGAACAGTGCGATATGCGTCTTTCACTGTGGTGTAACAGTGATCCAATAGGAGGGGCTTATACGCGACCTTCTGATTGGCCAGTTTAAATGTGCTATCAAAAGAGTGTGTGAGAATGCTGTTTTTGGGTGTGTAACTAATGTGAAAAGACCTGACTTAAAAGTGAGAGAAAAGGGAGAGAGCTCTATGCTTTTGTCTCATTCCTATTATCTCAGGAACATATAACATAACATAATTGTTCATAAGCATGCAAACAGAATTTGTATGGAATATGTGTAGAGCATAATGGGAGATCACCTACAGAACTACCTTAACCCTTTCAATCCCCCCTTTGACATGATTTTATCATGTCAACCATGTATGGTGTGAGAGACTCTAGCAATTAACAGATGGTGAATAAGGCAGGTCCCTGCATTGTGTGTCAACCCAAGAGGCTTGCACCATTGGTTCTGCTACCCGTGCCTCCCCCCTTGTGGACACCTTAGCACGGTGCAGCGATGTCTAAGAGGTGAACTGTCACCAGGTCCTGTACCCCCCTCGAGGTCTCCTCATGATCATTGTTCTTTGTCCATTGGAGTGGACCATGTAGGGGTCATAGGGTCGAATAGAATCAGTCCACAAAACCTTTGTCCACCGGTTGACCCTTGCCAGGGCTCACATCATTCAGCTGCACTCATCACACGGTTGCGACAGAGGTTTGACCTTCCTCTGCGTCTGCTTCCCGTATCTGCAGCTGTGGAGCACAGTTCCATCTTGGTGACACAGGAACGAAACAACTGTGTCCCCACTCTCAGAGGCACACCTCATCCCATGAGGTCTACAGGACAGTCTGGTGGGTGCAGCAGAGGGTATGTAACATCCAGTCCAGCCAGTGAACAGTTCAGTGATGCTGTCCCAGGGATGCCACCCCCCTGTCGCTGGAACAAGGTGGAGATGCTGGTGTTGGTAAGGCTCGAGCTCCTGGCTCCACCCTGGATGCTGGAGGTGCGGTGGATGCGCTCGGGTACCAGTCCATTCTTCTTCTGGGGACTGAAGTCATACAGTCACTCGCCCTACGACCTTTTCTATGTCGCAGGCACACGTCATGATGGTCTGGTGCTTTCCGGCATGCATCTTCCCTGTACCCTACACCTTTGATCAAGTGCCGATACAAAGGGCTCAGCTGGGGCAGGACCAATAATGGTCTGAGGGGTTGCCATCACAATGTATGGAGCCTGTACAGTTTTATCCTTATTCACTACATCTGTAGTTATCTATGTGTTGTTGTAAGTTATCTCCCAGCAGCCTTGAGTGTGTGATTGTTGACTATATGAAATCTGCATGTGGTGATTGTGTTGTGATGTGTGTGTTGGGTGATGGGGCCTATATGTTCAGTGGGTAGGTAGTAAACAATATTATTTAACTTTAGGAGACATCCTTATTCATGCATTGTTGTATTCAGGCATTCAGAGCTTCTAACCTTCTCCCTTATTCAGATTACCTAACCGTAATTAGCATGATGGAGATAAATAACGCAAGAACCCTATAAGTCTCACACCCCTACATCCGTGTGGTGAGCTATGTATGATTTATGTATTATCATTAGCACACTGTGTTTACAAATAATCTGTGATGGCAGAATGGTCTTCCTCGTCATCATCCTCTGTCTTGGGGTCATCAGCTCTTCCTCTCGACCCAGCAATTGGTATAAGACTTGCTGACGACTCCCACTGTGGAAAATTGCATTTGTTAACGCCCTTCTGGGCTCCTGGATATATGGCCTATAGTGTCGTACTCTGCTCCTTTTATTAGATCTAAATCTAGTTATCCTTTCACCATAACCAATTTGGAATTTGCTTCAAATTTTCCTCATCCCCTCATTTGTTAATGTTAAGATTGGTCATATAGGAGATTTCTGGGCATCAATGTGTGCCGCCTTTTGTGTTGTGGTTACCCAGTTAAGAGACAATGCTTATGGTTTTATTTTGGGAGAATATTCTATGTTAAGGTCAGGTATTGGTTTTCCATGGATGGCTCTATCCTGCACTAGAGATGACAATATGTCCAGCATTTTCCAATCCATGTGTTTGGGTCTAACCAGCGGGATGTGTGGAACCCCCCATTGGTTGAAATGTCTCTTATCCTCTTCAATTAGGACAATGGATGCTTCCACACATTTCTTTGTTTATCAGTCTAATTTTGTGACCAATCTGGAGGATGGATTTGCATATAGTGGTAGTTCATAATTTGGATCAGATCCATTCAATTGCCTATAGTACATGGGGTACAATGCTACCTTTACAGATGTTGATAGGTGTTCTACTGGTAGCTTGTCATTTGCAGAATTTGATCTTTTTTTTTTTTGACCCTGAAGAGTCCTGTATGTCATTACCCAGAGTTCTTACTTTACATGCAATAATTTAATTTTTGCTAATTTTCTGCATACGTGTAGAAGTGAGTCCACTTATCTGTTCTAGTCTTTAAGTATGCAGTCTAGTTTTCCAGTGGTGGAGGTGGACGCCTCTCCTGCCAGCAGCAGCCATTGTGGGGCGTCCTCCCTCCTCCTCCTCCTTGCTGTCCCCCCCCCTCATCCTCTTGGCTTCCTTTTATAAGAGAAACAGATTCATGGGGAGCCTCAGGCTCCCCTTGTGTCAGCCATTCCATAAATAAGTTCAGTTTTTCTCCAAATTTTCTTTTCCCTTCTTATCTAGATTTCCAACCTTGAGTCAAGAAAGGAACTGCTTCAAAGTCTTCATTTAATTTTCCTAATCAATACAAGATGGGATAATAAGATTAACTCTCGACCATGCCAACAGATATTATCTGCACTACTGTAATTGAACCTTGCGGACCTTTGTCTTCCAAGAGTTCTGTTCAATAAGGTTTCAATAGTCACAGCTTAACTAGTTTACAAATTTCATTTAAGAAAAACAAAATAACCACCTGTGCATTTTGATATGCTTCAGCATTGATAAATAAGATCAGTTTGTCCAGTTGAACACAGATTGGTTGAATTTGAATAAATGAATTAAAGTTGTGTCACACTTTCAGTCAACGGAAAGGTGGACGTTTTGCCTAATTAGAATTTGATTCAAATTGTTCCTTGAATGCCTCACTTTATATATTCCTTGGTAAATTGTGGAGTGAATGTAGTTTACCCTGACCCAGCTTGGCCACTGCCGAATCAGGAAAAAAACACATTCCTCATTACTGTCATATTCCTGAAATATGACATATCATATATCACATATCACACCATTATGTGGTGAGTAACATCAAATGCATACCCTCTGTTGGGGAGGAACATAACTGGGGTGTTAGATTGATTTTAAATAACCGAACATGTAGTAAGGCTATAATCCTCGCTGTGAGTGTTTGCTTATTACTAAATAAATGTTAATATTCACAATTAAGGAAATGCACTGAAAGAATGGACACCTAATGCCTCATTGCTGCTTTAAGTACTTGGAAACATTTAAGATGGCTACCTGCATTTGTGCCTTCTTCCTGACACTCTTAAGCAAAGAATTTAATTTATTTATTGTTGATTTTCTGTTTGTTTGTTTGTTTGTTTGTTTTTTAAAGCTCCAGCTGCAAATCTTACGTGGATCTTTATTTTTCTTTGGTTATACATAATTTACTGTCCCGTCGTTCATACTACTGACTACTGTCCACAGCTAATGCTCCATGCAACATCCTGCACATTAAAGTGATCGGTTTCATTCTGAAAAGTCAGCTTTATAATAAACCAACATGGCTAAATTCAAAATTCTGTTTTGTGACAAAACTCATCTCTTGATTTATACCCTGGCCTTGGATGCCTTTTAATTACTGACCTTTTGAATTTGTTTTGGAATTAAATAATGCCTCTGGGTCTGAACATCTGCCTTTCAAGGAATGTATTAAAGTAAGACGTCTGCTGATTACTATGAAAACTTAAGTATAACAGTCATCTGTATCTTGGTGTGGTGGAGTCTTGTCTTTTTCTCCTGAACAGATAACTTCAGACGAACTAACACTATGCCTACAAAACTATAACAATTTTAGATACGAAAATATAAAACTTTCATTAGCCCCACGAAACAATTCTAAATAATATTTAAATCAGGACTTAACCATGTGACACACAGATCATGCGGGTGTGAACCGCTGGTTTGTTTGTCAAGCTACATTGGTTGTCTTGTGTGTGTCAGAGCTGCAGATCTATGTGCACAGGACATTAAAGCCTTGTTTATGCTCCACCTCCGCTCTGTGCGTGCGTCTATGATGCTTGTACCCCTTGAATAAGGCTGGTGTGCACACAGCTATATGTATGTATATGCTTCATTCTTGAGTCTATTCGGCCGAGTGTTTGCTGTTTTTACCCCAAATTATCTTCTTGTTTCTCTAGTCTACTCTGGTTGTGTTTGTTTTAATTCATCGTCTTCTATAGTGCTTTTTACTCATCTCTGGATGATCAAAAACCATAACCCTTGTTACGCTGCCATCCCCCATCTCCATATGAAGTGTAAGGAAATCTGTAATGCTCCGCACTGTGTATTTATATTTATGTGTACATATGTATATTCACTACTCTTATTTTCTTATCTTTTAAATTATTGCTCTGAGTGTTGCTATCCCTGTGCCATTGCAATCCTAGAATTTCCCCATTGTGGGACCAATAAAGACTCACCTTATCTTAATGTGGCTTTCATGTAAGCTTACAGCTTTTCTCAAATTTAAACACTTCCCTTCTAACTTTGCAACCTTTCCTCTTAATAGTTATTTTCTCCTAACAAATTTTGGATCTTTTCCTTGTAAATTTGCAAGTTCCTTTTCAGGAATTTGTGACATTTTGTAATATTTGGCAAATTTCCTCAATTGTGCAATTTCCTCCGAACCTTGCAGTTTTACCCTTGTACCTTTTTGCATAAATTTTCAACCTTTGTCTTAGGCTGTGATTGTAAATCAGCGTTTTTATCATATTTTGCACCTCCATGCTCATACCTTATGTTAAGTTAAACTGTCTACTGTAAATCTTTAACAATGTTATTAGATTTCACCAGATTTGTAAAGCATAAGCAATATTTTTCTCTAGCTGGTAGTTCCAAATTGTCCCCAGACATCCTCTCTCCTATAGGCACCCAGAATAGAAGGCTAGCACTAGTGGTTGTCTTTGAGACTAGAAAATGTGCTAATAAGTGAAGTTCATATCCATAAAGTTTTGGGAAATGTGCAAAAAATACAAATAAGAGGGTCTGGGAACCCCCCGAATATGTATTTGGCCCTTCAGCATTAAGAATTTTTCAGATTTTGGTCGTAGTTGCTAGAATATAAGCTGCAGTCTCAGCCATCACACTTTTCGGATAACTTATGTTGAATTGTGCAGTCAGAGGAGTTATTGTTTAATTTGACCCTGTTGGATTTTTCTTCTTTGATATATTGTTCTATTCCTTTCTTTTAATCTTTTTCCAAAAAATAAAAATTCATTCATATTTATGCGCTCTTACTGTAGCTGCTCAATAGTTTGCATATAATAGTAGCATTTTAGATGAGAAAGCACACCGACCTCTCAGCTATAAGACTTCAAGCCTTAATGGAGCCTTCAAACCTTAATGGATTAGTAACTTTTCTATCTGTTCCTGTCTTGACCTCTCCCCCCTTGAAACAGAACGGCTTAATATCAAAGCCGGTTCTTTTCCAACATCCTGTAGGGAAGGATACCTATTGTGTTGCTAATTTTGGGGGACCCCTCGGGGGCCCTTGTGGGTGTTTGAGCTCAGTGGCCAAATTGCTTAACATAGGAAGTATTAGTCCCATGGGGGCCTCTGACTATTCTGACCTCCTGTGGTCATGCAGCTGATACTGATAGGTCAACTTAGATGGGGCATGGGCATGGCTTTTTTGAAGATTGGTCATGTATTGTGTCTGCTCAGTATGTGGTCTTGGCACATCTCTGATATGGAAAGCAACAATACTGTACTTACATGTGCTCAGTTGTTCCTCTTTTGACCCATTGTTTTGCTTTCTTTGATTGCTGAAGTGGGACAGCAAAGTGGAGGGAGGAGGGGGTCACTGCGTGAAGGAGGAGGTAGCTGCTGGGGGAGGGGTCGTCCACAGCCAACAATGTCTCAAATTTAATGGAGAGAAACAAGCTATTAAACAACGTATCTTTTGTCCTTTTCTGTTATATCGTGTTTATTGATTATTTTGCATTTGTTCTCACCGTTGCAGCATAAGTCTTATTCTTACGTTTTTTCTTTCCTTCCTCCAATCGTTTCTCCATATTTTTTGTCTTGCGTCCTGCACAAAACTTTAACATTTCATCAGTTTTCAATTTTCTTCAAAAACAAATTTCCGTTTCCATTTTCTGCCCACTCTCATCTCCACAACAAAAACTCCTATTTATTTTATTCATTCATTTTATTTTATTGCTGTTTATTCAGTTGTTTTGTATTTATAATTTAATTCATTTATATATTTACTTATCTGCACCAACCTGCAATTTTCATTTAAATTCTCTCACCTTTATATAGTGTCCACCTAGGATTTCCTAGTTTTGTTGAGGAATAAATCTCCTTATTCTCCAGTTTTATTGTAAACCTCCCTCTGCCTAATTTAAAGTTGAACCTTTTGTCTCTCCAAGCTGAATGGGTATGCTTTGCCTCATTATGGGCAAACCTGCATTTTAGCAGGTCCCTGAGGTCTTTTGTTGTTATTCACCATGCATGGATTTTTAAAGCCTTCCTTTCAACCAGAGAGATAAAGTTCCAGATTTATTATTAAGGTTTTAAGTTTTGTTGGCAGTAATTTCGCGAAATAGTGCACTTCCTATATATGGCCACACAATGGAGGCACTGTGCCACAGCTTGAAGGTGATTCAAAATGGTGCCCTCGCATGCGCAGTAAATGGGACACGTGCAAAATGGCCCCTGAGCCTATTGTTCACAAACCACCTGTTTTGTTTTTTTTTTAATTTAAGAAACATGGAGCACTGCCTCCTTAATCCCAGCTATACACACACTAGCACACTAGAATAGCTTTACAACTTTAATTTAGCGCTTCATTTTAATGCTGTTACCTCAAATAATTCTCTCAGTAACCTGTTTTACCAATTGCACCTCCACTCGGTGGTGGGGGTTACTTCCCTTTGTTCTGACCATGCGGTCCGGAGGCCGCCATTAGTTAATATTTCCAACCCCTGGTATTTCTCAAATCACATTTTTATCCCTTATAAACACAGAATTACAGACATTCGGGACCAGGCTAGCCCTTGTTCCCATATTTGAGGAGACGAAGACGGTTGAATTCCGCTTCCCTAAGTCTCTTTATTTCAGCACAGACTGTAACTGAAATTTGCTGGCCCCCTGGCTAATCCGGGTCCTTTATTTGAGGAGACAAAGACGGTTGAATTCCGCTTCCCTAAGTCTCTTTATTCTGGTACAGACTGCATCCAGAATACTTCACTTACGTGGTATCAGGTTCTAATCCTGACTGTTTTCATTTGAGAAGACTGGCACGGCCGTTGCCCCTAAGTCTTATTAAGTCCTGGGTACAGACTGCATCCTAGCACCTCGCCGATCCATTTAATCTTTTGTTAAAGAGGCTACTTTCACAGAGGCCTCGGCAGGTCCCCCTGTACAAGTGGTAGCGTGATTAGCTCTGATATACTGCGGACACTTTCTCTCGGGGTCTGTTTCGGCTCCGAGAACAAGCGGTGTCTTGTATCCAGCAAATTAAAATGATCGCGGCTTCACTCCCCAGAGTGGCATCGAGTCGAACACTTTCAATTGCTCCCCTCGGCATCAGATTGCTAAAACCTGGCTCTTTTCATTTGAGGAGACATACCAGGGTGATTATTAGTCACTCTAGTTCCTAAGTCTCGTCATTTTGGTTCAGACTGACTCCAAAATGGTTTTATTTGATGGACTATATACCCGTAATATATATCCATTGACCGCGGCCGTTCTATCTCAGACTGAAAATAGAACATGTGCACTCTTTAACTTTTCAAACTATTGTTTAAACTTTACATGTGACTCCCAACCAAATGATAAATTTCGAGATCGGATATACCCCTTAATCAGACAACTGTAAATTTAGAATGGCCAAACTGCAGAAATTTGAGTAAAAAGGCTTTCTGCTTACCTTTTTGTTTCATTCAGGCGCCACAGTGGTCCGCAAAAGGGTCCTTCCGCTGTAGTTTTTGGGTCCTTCCTATGTAGTTTTTTTTTTCCAGGCTCGTCTCGAAATACTTCGATCCGGGTCACGGCACCAATTTGTTAGAAAAATACCCGATTCTTTGATTGAAAGATCCAAGAACAAACCGGAGATTTCTTCAATTTTAAGATGAAACATTTATTTAGAAGTCACATGTAAAGTAAGCAGCGCTGGGTGCAATGTGACGCAGCTCCTCCTGGAGCATGGCCAGACTGAACCACGACTTCCGGGTGCGTGTTACAGTTATCCTCTCGGGTTGGGCGACCCAGTACAATCGGAGGGGCTTATACGCGACCTTCTGATTGGCCAGTTTAAATGTGCTATCAAAAGAGTGTGTGAGAATGCTGTTTTTGGGTGTGTAACTAATGTGAAAAGACCTGACTTAAAAGTGAGAGAAAAGGGAGAGAGCTCTATACTTTTGTCTCATCCCTATTATCTCAGGAACATATAACATAACATAATTGTTCATAAGCATGCAAACAGAATTTGTATGGAATATGTGTAGGGCATAATGGGAGATCACCTACAGAACTACCTTAACCCTTTCAGACGTCAACCTCCCCTAGAACTGGTAAACTATCTGGTCCGACGCTCTGCAGTGTTCTGGCAATGGATGGTTGTATGGGGGGTCTGGCTTGGGCAGTAATAGCATTGTAGTGGTGGAGGGGTAGTACACTCCAGCGGGCACCGGAGTCCAACAGAGCACGAATCTCCAGGCCGTGCATCGTCACCTGTACACATGACTCGTCCTCCTGACCCTTAGTGCAGATGACCACTGTGCCAGGGCCCGTTGTTGCTGCCTGCGCCGCACTTGTGGTACGTGGCTTCAGAGAATGGGGGGAGGGGCAGTTCCGCTGAATATGTCCAACGCCCGAGCAATTGCGGCAGACCGGCTCCCTGAAGCTCCTCTTCCCTGGTCCATTATTTCTCTTGGGGCTGCCAACGCTGATGGAGCTTCGGCTCTCCATCTGGTGCACTGACAGGCCTCACAGCTAATCCTGTTGGCTCCAACCCGGTGCTGTCCCGCACTGCAGCTGCTCTAGCTCTCCTCTCCCCTGTACTGAGCACACCTGCCTGCATCAGTCGTGTAACAGTCTCTGCAGCCCTTTTTGTTGTCTCATACCTGTGAGCGATGTTGTAGGCGCTGGCCAGTGTGCGTGGCTTCTCCTCTAAGAGTCTTTGCACCACCTCTGCATCAGCTAGGGCGTTAGTAAAAGTCTCTACTCTGATAGCATCTTGCTCTCGCTCTGTACGATCAGCATACACGATAGAAACCTTCTCATAGATGTCGTCCCTCAGAGAATGCAAGGTTTCACCGGGCCGCCTGACTCTTTGTCTCAGTTCAATCCCCACAGCTGCAGCATGCTCGGAGCATGGCCCATAGGCAGCCTCTATCTCATCCACGATCTGCTGATAGCTCCACCTGCCAGATCTTGGATTTTTATGGACAATTGCCCCCGCTGCTCCAGTCAAACTGAACCTGAGCTGCACCGCCATTGTTCTCTCTGACCAGCAGTTAGCTTGTGCACAGTTTTCAAAATGATAAAGGAAATCCTTCCATGCACCAGATCCGTCAAACTTACCTGGCTGCAGTGTAGGAATCCTCTCCTGTTGTCCACAAGGTTCATCGTCACTGTCATCTGCAGCACCGTCGTAGTGTACTAGATGTGGTGAGCAGCTACGTGGTGTACAGCCAGCCTTCCTCTGGTTATACTGGTGGCAGCCACACGGTTGAGTTTTTGTATTCCATGGTGGTGACATAGGGCTTGGGGTGATGCAGTCGCAGCAAAGGGCCTGCATTTCTGGACTCCGTCCCACATGCTGGGGTCTGTGTGGGGTAAATGGTGACACTGTGCATGGTTGGAGTGGTGTCTGGATCAGGGCAGCTGGGGTGCTAGTCTCGCAGCTGTTATAGTTCATGTTCATGGAAGTGGCTGAGTTAACCAGCCCATCACCAGCAGTGAAAACAGTGGCTGGGCCCATATCATTTCTGTTATTATGTGGTGGTAATGAGCCACTATAGACAGCTGTGCTTCTGGTGGTATCATAGTTCAGGTTAGATGAGGTCACAAACTCACCACATACCGCTGCATGCTGAGCTGGAGATGAAATAAAAGGGTTGGTGGACAACGAGGGTGGTGGAGCAGGCGGCTGTGCCACGTTTGGTTGAAACAGCATAGTACTAGCCGCCATTTCGTGTGCAGCTAATGTTAGCTCCATGCTAGTGACAAAGGGATTTGTGCTACATCCGTCGTAGGCGCACATGCCATCCTGTTGTTCAAAACAGTCTGTGGTAACTCCAAAGTCCTCTGTTACATCCTTCACAAAGGGGTTTTTACTCACATTTGAGCTCGTCACATCAGTATACCTCTGGTCTGCACCGGTGCTGCGGCAACCGCACGCTGCCATTATCTCCAGCTCCGCCGCTGCAGGTTTACAATTTCTTTGCGGCATTAAACGTGCCTGTTGTGTCTCCCACTTAAAAAGACTTTTGGTCCCAGAAGATCCCCCAGTGTTACCGATCCGTGTGTTCTGCCGGCCGCCGAACCGTAGTTGAGCAGCCCCGGGTAGCGCTAGCCCGTTTATCCTAGCGCGGCTCGTCAGTGGTAACAGCCAATATACAGTCCAACAAACTTTTCAGGTAGGAAGAACGAGGGACTTTATTTAAACTGCAGCAACTGTCCACACTTACTGCTCGTCCAGAGCACACTGGCTTCTTACACTTTTCCTCTATCACTCTTCATATCATTACGTACAGCTCGTTATACCTCCATCGCCACTCTCCTCTCTGCCACACACAGGCCGCCACAGGCCCCCTTACATCCCTTCCCCTTGCACACATACACACACTCACACACACACACACACACCACAACCTGTCCAAGTTAAAGGAGAGCAGGCTTGGCCTGCAACACTTGGGTTGTTACTGATACAGTATCTGGTGAAAATCTCAGGTCAGTGGCTCCATCAGAAATATGTTTAGTGAGACAAATGTTGATGTGTTCAATACTTATTTTCCCTGCTGTATCTATCTAAATATCTATCTTGGATCACCATGATGTCTTTCCAAGTCTTTATGTCAAACTTATTAGACAAATGACTTCTCATGGTTATATTAAATGCTTAAGAAGGGAGTAATGATGAATATAAAGGAAAATATTTTTATTTTGAAAACTGATTGCTAGGTTACACTGATTGTTACACACTGTACCTTTAAGTTTATGACAAATAAGGGCTGATTGTTTCACTCATTTCACTTTGTTAAAATACAGAAACAGAAACTCCAAATTCACATTTATTTCAGTTTCACCTCATCAGTGCAGTAGTACAGACTAACATCACCGCCGTTTTCTTTTTGATTTCACATTTTCCAAAGGTGCCGAGCTGCTGCCGCCTGACTGATTCCTGACAGCATGAGGAGGAGGAGGAGGAGGCCAGATGAAGAAGGCAGGAACATCAGGGAGAACATGAAGGTGTACGAAGGAAGTGGCAGATATCAGACAGGAGAAACCAGGACAAGGAGACGTGATAAAAAAAAAAGGAAAAAAGCAACTGAAGATGCAGCAGGAACAGAGGAGCGTTACTGCTAATGGAGTCAGACGTGGAGACGCGGAGGACACGTTTACGTCCTTTCTGCTGCTGTTAGAGGGGACGTCACTGAACAATAAAACCGTGGAGGACACATTTGTGTTGTACCTCCTAAAGCAAAACCTCCCCAGCACAGAAACAGTCCTAAAAGCTGACAGATGGGGAGCTAGAACTGTTAGCTATGCTAGGCTAGCTGTCAGTGAGATCACAGAGCTAAAATGTTAAAAAATAACTATTGTACAGTTTTTCTAATTATTGCATTTAATTAAACTTGCCAGGAAGAATCAGTGAAAAAGAAGTGAATTTTTGCAGATTCTAACTGCAGTTTTTCATTGACTGTACCTGTGACCAGGAGCTGATGTGAAGCGGTGCTGTTAGTCCTGCAGTGTCACCGGCCCTGAAAGCTGTGTTCCGGGCCCTCAGGAGCCCGTGGACCTCTGCTGTCATCCATGGCTTCTGGTTAGCATGAACACTGATGGTTTTGCAGTGAGTGACATCATCAGTATATTTAGCTACGTATGTGTGCTACAACAACCTCAGTGTACTCCTCTAGGTTTGTGTGTCCATTGACGAGTTTATTGGTTTATTTGTCAGGCACCATGTACAGAAAAACCTTAAACACTGGGTAAAGATGCTCTGTACCAGATTATAGCGTTCTCACTAATTTCTATCTATAGTCCCTGAGGCAGGCAGGAAGTTACTAAAAGAAAAGCAACACATATAGAAAGCAATTCAGGTCAGGTTTCAGAAACTGTTGTCCCTGAAGCAAGCAGGGAGTAAGTTTAGAAGGTAAAAAGATAAGAGAGATGGCACACATAAGAACAATTTAAGAGAACAATTTCATAATCCCATTTAAGGGAGAGAGTCAATGCTGGCAGGCTTGATTACTTAAAATCCATTTTTTTAGCCTCTGTGGAAAAGTCTCTGTAATTTGTTCTAATAATAATAATAATACATCAGTCTTATATAGCGCTTTTCTAAATACTCAAAGACGCTTTACAAAGCAGCACAGGGACAAACATACGGAGAACGGGTTCTGGTCTTCAAAGCAGTGGGGAGTTTGTTCCATTCCATTATAGCTTTGTATGAGAAAGCTGATTGTCCAAAAGCAGTTTAACATAGGGGGATGCAACAATGCCACCTAGAGGAAGTTCTTGTTACTCTGGTATTTTGTTCAGAAGTCAGGTACACAAAAGTCTTAAGGGGCGGGGGTGCAGAATCATGGATCATTTTAAAGATCGACCCTATATTTGCATACATGATCATGTTTTCAAAACATCTTGTGTTTGGCAAGTATACCACAATGGTGATGCTGTTGTTTCTTCTTATCCAGAATTTTGATGGATTTTTTATACAGGAAATAAAAGGGTTTCAGAGACGTACTATTGGCTTTTGACCAGCAGGAGATGCAATAGGAGAAATGTGTCAAAATCATGGCCTTCAGAAAGGTTTTTGATCCTTTTAGAGTGATTTTCTGATGGAACGAAAGTTTGCAAGGTTATATTTCAGAGTGCGGCTCATCCGTTTAATGTGCTTTTTAAAGTTGAGCGTGGGATCTAATGTGACACCCAAATACTTAATCTCTGTTACATTTTCTATATTTGCTCCATTTACAGTTATAGTTGGAAAGTGCATATGATTTTGTTTGTTGGTAAAGTACATGTTAGCTGTTTTCCCTACGTTCAAGGTGAGTCATGATTGATTAAGCCATTTTGACACTTTCTCCATTGTATCATTAATTTGTCATCCACTTGTTTGGCATCCTTCCCATTTGTGTAGGTGACTGTGTCATCTGAATTTTTATGTAATTTTCACATGTTAATGGAAAATCATTAATATACAAAGTAAACATCAGTGGGCCTAAAACTGAACCTTGTGGTTCCATGGTGCATGCCTTTGATTGGGATACAGTATTGTTTATGTGCACACACTAGGAGTGACCAGATAAGATTTTAACCAGCTAAGGGTATTCATGGACAGTTTATATCCTGATAGTTTAGAAAGAAGGACTGAGTGATTGACCGTATCAAAGGCTTTATGCAAGTCTAAAAAGATGGCTCCTACCCCCACCCCCGTCCAGATTTTCTTTAATCGTTTCAATAAAGTAACAACATGCAGTCTCCTTTGAGTGGTTTGGCCTGAAACTAAACTGCATGGGATGCAGCAGCTGAGCATATTTGAGATGTTCTCCTAGTTGGTCTACTACCCTCTTGTCAATGGCTTTTCAGAAAACAGGAAGTATACTTATCAGTTTAAAATTACTGATTTCCTGTTTGTCTCCGGCTTTGTGTATGGGGTTACAATGGCAGGTTTCAGTGCACCAGGAAATATATTTTCATGTATTGATTAATTTATTAGTTCTGTAATTGGAATTATTAAAGTATCTTTATGTTTTTACAAGAATACAGTGTCTAGTCCATGAATATCCTCGGCTCTGGAACTTGATAGAGATGATAAAATTTTGTTAAGCTTTACCTCATTTGTAGGTTTAAGGTTTAGATCAGTTTCATGATTTATTTTAATTTAGTGTGGGTATGTTTTGTCATGAGTCTGAGTGCGGTGTCTCACCCAGCTCAGACTCTCAGTTTATTTCTGAGTATTTTATGTCTATTATGATTATTCTGTCAGTTTCTGTGTATGTTTTTGGTTTTGTGACTCGAGTGCCCTTCCTCTTTTCCCAGACACTCCCACCATCTACTCACTGTCTGTTCCTCAGTCATCTCAGCTGTGAGTAGTTGGATAATTAGGTCACCTGCCCGCTCATCCACCCACACCTGCTGCTCATGTGTTTGCCAGTTATTTAAGGACTGCCAATTCATTTTCTCATTGCGGCAGTATTGATGATTGTATACCAATTGAGTGATTGGTCCTCCTCAATGTTTTCCTGGTCACTCGCAGTGCGATTTTGGCTCTGGAGTGCATTCCTGTAAGTTACCCCTCGTTTGCATTTTTGTATTCCCTGCACAGTTTTGGGTTTTCTGTTCGCGTTTGTTAAATAAATGTTACTGCTGCAGTCCAGCGTTTGGGTCTGTCTTTCTGCACCGGAGGGGCCAATCATGACATGTTTGGGTAAAATTCAGATCTAGTTCTGGTACCGATAAGACAAGATAAGATAAGCCTTTATTAGTCCCACAATGGGGAAATTCCAGGATTGCAACAGCACAGGGATAGCAACACTCAGAGCAACAATCAGAAGGCAAGAAAAAACAAGAGCAGCTAGTATACATATGTACATATTACTATAAATATATACAGTATATATATATATATATATATATATATATATATATATATATATATACTGTATATAGACACACAGTGCGGAGCATTGTGGTTGGTGGATGTGCAGCAGAAAATCTAAGCTCTCTCTCCGCAGGTGTGGCGGGTCAGCTGGATGTCTTTGGGCATGATGGTGACCCTCTTGGCGTGGATGGCGCACAGGTTGGTGTCCTCGAAGAGACCCACCAGGTAGGCCTCGCTGGCCTCCTGTAGAGCCATGACGGCGGAGCTCTGGAAGCGCAGGTCGGTCTTGAAGTCCTGAGCGATCTCCCTCACCAGGCGCTGGAAGGGCAGCTTACGGATGAGCAGCTCCGTGGATTTCTGGTAGCGATGGATCTCTCTCAGAGCCACGGTACCGGGCCTGTAACGGTGAGGCTTTTTCACTCCGCCGGTGGCCGGAGCGCTTTTCCGAGCAGCCTTGGTGGCCAGCTGCTTCCTGGGGGCTTTTCCTCCAGTAGATTTACGGGCGGTCTGCTTGGTTCTTGCCATCGCTCTTTATTATTCTGTCTTATATTTCTTGCACGCCGCCTAAACTCCAGCCCGGCACCCGTGTCGTTTTCGCTTCAGTTCACCCGGTATGTTGAGTTTCTCCGTTAGCACCGGGTGGCGGTTGAGTGCTAGCTAGCTCTTCCCTGCTGAATCGTCTCCTGCTGTAAACAGAGGCTCCGTCCGCCGACTCGGGAGACCTTTGGGGCGATCTGTGTGTCCGTGATATATATAGACTGAAAGGTGTAGAAAGAAGAAGGAAGATTAAAAAAAAAAAAAAGGCAGTTGCAAAAGGCAGCCAACTCGTGTGGCGCCGGAACCGGAAGGCTATATCTAAGCTATCTGAGTGAAGTTTTCCATTCAAATTGAATTGTATGACTTCACTTTTTTACATTTTTTTTCCTGTCAGTTTATCAATATATTTCCAGAGTTTTTCTTGTTCCCTTTTGCATTTTTGATTGTGTCTCAGAAGAAATTTGCTTTTGCTTTACAGAGCTGCATAGTGACTTCATTTCTGAGGCTTTTAAAAATCAGTCTATCTGTACTTAAATCAGCTCTTTGCTGCCAAACTCTTTCAGTACATTTGATAGACAATTAAAGAATGTGTCTTTAGAGGATGGAGGTTGATAGATCACAATCAAAGCAAAAGACATTTCTGGTGACAGTACAACTTTAACTCCAACACATTCCAGTGTCTTTTCAGCAATGTCAAGTTGCGTACACTGATAATCATCCTTTACATTAATCATGACCCCCTCCTCCCCTGCCATCTTTTCTGTCTTGTCTGTAGGTATTGAACCCTTGTACACTGAAAACAGCTGGAGGTGTTGTTGGGGTTAACTAGGTTTCTGAGAGGCAGAGGTAGTCAAGATTTGAATTGGTCAGTAGTTGTTGTATTTGTTCTGTTTAAGAGACAATGCTCCTAATATTGAGATGTCCTCCAAAAAAGCCTTTAGGTTTCATAGTCAGGTCCCACAAAACCTTGGCATGACTTATAGTTTTAAACATTTTAGTAGTTTGTTGTTTTTCAGTCACAGTTTTTATTCCATGCCCATCCCATATTGTGAGTGGCTGCATGCTTGAAAGTGTTGATGGTGAATTAGATGATTTTATTTTTTATCAGAGTGAGTGATCTGCTGGAGTGTTTTCCTCTGCTCACTCTGACAGAAACTCTCCCTTCTCTCGCACCCTTCACTGAGCAGCATCATTGAGCACTGCAACAGATGTTAGGCTGGAGGTGGGGAGTGTGCGCAGGATGAGGCAGTGCATCTAAGGTGCCCTGAGTTCCCCCAGAAGATCACATTGATGGGTTGTAAACTGCATAGTTAAACCCTGAAAAACAAGAACTACTCTTGTTTTAAGCTAAGCCAGCTGCTGAGACAAACCAGTCACCACTGCTGACAACACCACAGGGAGTGACCTGACTGTGACAATTTATTTTAATGTGTTAATTGGCTGACATTAAAGGAAAAACTTAGCAGCCCTAATAAAAAATGAGCAAGTATGACGTGAAGTATATTATCATCAACTATGGATTAATGAACCTGCTTCGAACATTTAGTGTGGGGTGAGTAGAATTTACAGAGAACAGCCATAAAAACTGTGGTCATGCCACTGAGCTAACAGCCTAATTCAGGGATGGGCAACTTTGGTGGTAGTGAGGGCCACACAAAATTTTTTCCTCACTTCCCGGGGGGGGGGGGGGTATTCTTCAAAGTCAAAAGTTTCACAGTTAAAACTGAAAATGAAAATAAAAGCCACTCAGTGTTAATCATTCATTCATTCATCTTCTTCCGCTTAATCCTTTTCGGGTCGCGGGGGGGCTGGAGCCTATCCCAGCATCTTTGGGCGAGAGGCAGGGTCCACCCTGGACAGATCACCAGTCCATCGCAGGGCCAACACAGAGAGACAGACAACCGTTCACTCTCACAGTCAGACCTAAGGACAATTTAGAATCCCCAGTTTGGTGCCAGTTAACCTAACTTGCATGTTTTTGGCATGTGGGAGGAAACCGGAAAAATCCCGGAGTAAACCCACGCAGACACGGGGAGAACATGCAAACTCCACACAGATCACTGTTGGTCGGGGGCTGGGATGGAACCCAGGATCCCCCGGCCAAGGGTGAGTTGCTGTGCTGCCGCAGTGCTAACCACTCTGCCACTGCGCCTTAGAATTAAAATTACTGATAAAATTATATCATGACTGTTATGTCTGGAAAACTGGAAGGACCGACAGAGAGTGGTGTTTGCTGAGAACACAAACTTTATTGCATAAAACACTGTTATGAGTATAGACTGTGGTCGGGAGGCTGAACGCTGTAATGGTCAGCCAAAAAGAGGCTGCAAGATGGCCGTCCATTACTGTTATATGATCGACGTGATTACGTCACCAAGTGGCCGCTTCACCACACCAATGCCAACCAAACTTGTGGTTACCTTACAACCCCCCCCCCCCCCATCATTGGAAAAGTAGAAGAACACTTGAATTAACCCTCTGTGGGCACCCAGCACAATGCAGACTGATACTATTCATGCTCAGCAGGGATTGCATACAGACAGAGAACCCCTGGGGGGACAACCAGAACAATGGACTATTGTTATACATCCCCGGATTAAGGAGAGGAAGTCTGGGTGCCAGTTGGCCACGTGATTGATATGTATTGACTGATATGTATATCAATATGCAAATGTGCCATGCATTCTCTCTTGTCTGTATAAAAGAGCTTACTATACATGCCTCAGAAGAGAGCACAACACACACAACACACAGCACAGACACACAGCACAACACAGCGCACAGCGCTACAGTGTGTCTCATGATGATAGAGGAAATAAAACTCTGAAACCTTCCAGCTCGTCACATCTCGCCTGAACTTATTTTTACCTCCACACTGGTGACCCTTGACGAAGAATGGAACATGAGGTGAACACCCCAGAGATCACCCGGACGGGAAGCCCCAACACACGTCATGGTGCGCCCCTCGCCTGATCTTTTACCTCCACACTGGTGACCTGGTGAGGGAGAATAACCGTTTGCTCCCTCCCACCGCGCTGTTGATCCCAGAGGACCAGAGAATGCCTGCAACCTCTTCATCCTCACCGGAGCGCAGCGCTGGGACCAAAACGCACCATGAACAACACGAGCGAACGGAGGAAGCAGCCTGAACGGGGACAATCATCGATGCCGACTGCATTGATTTCCACCGAGCTCCACGACTCTGACTAAACTCCGGACAGCAGACCTCCCGCGCACAGAAGCCCCGCATGCACACCGCAGGATTACGAGGACAGCGCAACTGCCAGTTATGTGGTCATGGCGCTAAGCGTTCACCATGCACAGAGACGAACCAACTCCACAGACTGATACATCGTCCTCCACCGCTGCACATGCCCGAGAAACACGGCCGATCGCCACCCTCGGAACCTTCAGGGCTGCTCAAGCACCTGGAGCAGACGTGCAGCCCGCACACAGGACTTTGTATGGGTTTTTCAGCCAAGGCGCACAAGGGGACTTTAGCTGATTGCTGTTCCCGATGACTTTAGGGCTGCTCCCGCACCTAAAGCCAAACTGCCTCACACCCTCACATAGCTGCAGTTGTTTCACAGCCACTACGCATCCTCGGGGAATTTGGCCGCTCGCCTTCCCCACATCCCAGAATCAGAATCAGAATCAGAATCAGCTTTATTGCCAAGTATATTTACAAGTAAACACACAAGGAATTTGACTTGACATTGGGCGCGCACATTAGGCGCATCCAATGACACGGCAGCCATAGAGGCGCCTGTCTGCAGTGGGGGGAAAGGGGGGAAGGGGGGGGGACACAATAGGCAGAGAGAAAAAACATAGTTATCAGAATCACGCTCGTATAAGCTCATATAAGCTCATGAGCCAAATTTTGATTACACAGAAAAAAACCCTCTATGCACATTAGCAGACAATAGATACAATCACACAGCAGAGGGAGGGAGAGCAGTGTGTGTATATTTGCATGTCATTGTGTAGTGTGAGTGTAACAGTTGTTAGTGAGCAGCAGAGGGCGCCTCCAGGCAGTGGATAGATGTTATAATCATGTGACTTATAAACAAGTCAGAGATCAGAGTCTGTCTCTCTTTTCCTCTTCCTTGCAGAAGGCACATGGGCAATGTCCTTGAGAGACCAATCCGCTGACGACAACAACTGATTGTTGATGTATGGGTAGACATAAGCCACTTCTCCGGCGTTATCTTCATCGAGGAGGAATGTAAACAAAGGCACCAAAACACAAGGTCAAATCTGCACAGTGCACTCAGAGAATAAAAAATTTCTCTCTCTTCGATTCTGTGCTTCAATTTCATACAGGCTTGAATCATACTTTAGATCATTCTCTGGAGAGCACTCAGCGATCCACAGATGTTATCCACCTACCGAAACATAGGTAAAACATGTCCAGAGAGTTCGTTCTCTCTTCAATGCATGCCAGATAGTAAATTCCATGTTAATCCTGCCGCTGACAGTCAGTGCTCCCCCCAGCTGGACGAATTGTTGAATTTGTTAAGGGAGCTACGCCGGGGTCCGCATTTGATTAGCTCACCCAGATAATTTCGATACACTAGGAAAACTCCAGGGGCCAAACAGAAGATCCTGTGATCAGTTCAATCTCAGTCGAATCACACAGACACATGAATTCCAATGCCATGAGTCTCCCTTGGGTTCCCCCTGACCCGATCTTCTTCTTTTTAAAGTGGTGACAATCGCATATAAGCCGCTTTCCAGATCCATAATTTCCATTTGGATTAAGATTCAGCCAGGAGAAGAGTGACATTGCAAGCTGGGATCAGAAGGGAGAGGATTAGGAGGGAGAGGGAAGAAAAGCGTCTGCTCTCTCTCAAAAGCGGAAGTGAAGCGGAAGTGATCCTCGCTGGATCGAGCCACGAGAGAAGTCAGAGATATAATTTTTTTTTTCACAGCTGCTGTGGATCACCACCACGTTTAACAGGAAAGTCCCTCACCATCGCGGATCCACACGCAATTTTTGCATGGCCCAGACACCTTTGACATCCTGGGCCGGCGCTCGCTTACTCCCACCCCTCTCACCCTCCTCCTGCACAGCACTTTTCCCGCACCTCACTCCCTAAAGCCGACCAATCGCCATCTTGTTCCATTATGCACGAAACACACCAGCCCGTGCGCCCACGATCCACGGCCGTTCAACGTGCTGGAATCTGGAGCGGAGCACACTGTCCTTTCCACCCCTCCTCTGTCCCCCCCACGGACTGACATGCCCTCTGACAGTTCTACCGGAGCTGGAGCCAAACGAAGGGGGGGTCACAGCCCCTTCTGACCGTTCTGGGGGGAGCCGTGTGGGCACCCAGCGCAATGCAGACTGATACTATTCACGCTCAGCAGGGATTGCATACGGACAGAACCCCTGGGGGGACAACCAGAACAATGGACAATTGTTATACATCCCTGGATTAAGGAGAGGAAGTATGGGTGCCAGTTGGCCACGTGATTGATATGTATTGACTGATATGTATATCAATATGCAAATGTGCCATGCATTCTCTCTTGTCTGTATAAAAGAGCTTACTTTATATGCCTCAGAAGAGAGCACAACACACACAACACACAGCACAGACACACAGCACAACACAGCGCACAGCGCTATAGTGTGTCTCATGATGATGGAGGAAATAAAACTCTGCAACCTTCCAGCTCGTCGCATCTCGCCTGAACTTATTTCCACACCTCCACACCTCCTCAATAAGCGACTTTCGCATTAAGAGTGTACATGTGCGGACTATGTGAGTTCGAAGTTCACGACTACCAAACATTCAGTAGCTGCCTTGCTTTTGTATACAAACAGTACTGTCACAACTGAACAATTGCCACTTAAAGTCTGCTTTAAGCTTTAAATCGCCATTATGCCAGGTGCACACTGTGCTGCAGTGAAGTGTGGGAACGGCATGTGTCATCTAGAGCGGTGGAAAAAGCAGACTTGCAGCATACATGCGTGTAACTTTGGGACCAGCGTGGGCACATGTCCACCGCCATTCACGTTATATACATTCCCACGGAGCTGAAAGATCCGGACGGACGTAATTGTTGGATTAAAGCATTAAGTCTATATTAAAACATAATTAAATAGTGTGTATTGTTCAAGTTCTAGCCTAATTGACACAAGTCTAAACCCTGAAGTAGTAGGTACTGACAGGCAGGCCTGGATCTAGGATATAGTTCTTTGTATACTGGTAATGAAGCTTGATCTACACAGATGTAATTAAGGCCATTGATAAGTAGACTGGTATAAAATAAAATTGCAAATCATTGAAAACGCATGGTACTTAAACTATAGTAGTATCGACCTATAGCTCTAAGTAAGCAGGCTATGCCTTGTAGTGAAATTTACTCAAAATGACAAAACCAAAGTTGAGCTGTCAAACCACTCGCTTACCTTCTTTCTAGTCGTTTCGGAGTCTCACAAGTAAGGGTGCTTGGTCCTTTGACAACAAAAAATCTGCTATGTCAGCGTACATACGGGGGGCCATTTTGGCCAATTTCTGCACCATGGCTACGAATGCACGCACAACTAGTTTATCCTTGTGTTTGCAGGTACAACAGGGAAGACCCCTACGCATACAATATGCTCATAGATCAGGAACTCTCCATAAATTAAATGTATCGATAGAGCATGTTTGGTAGCCACGTTCCCATGATGCTTTGCACGAACCGAGATGCGAAAGTCACTTATTTGGGACACGGTGAACCCCAAACTAGCTAGGGCCAGTGGGTAGATTACCACATGACCGTATGCGACTGAGTGGTTTATTATACCACTATTCTTTGGCAGCCGTGCCCCTAGCTAAACAGTCCTTTCACTGAGGAAAGCAGTTCAGTTGGAGGGGTCCTGAGGTGAGCTTGTGGTGGATGTGTCCCTGGAGGTACAGAGGCCTACAGACCGGGATCGTCTTCTTCAAAACCCCAATCCAGGTCCCACATCATGCAAGTCGACTCCTGTGTGGCCGTGTGATTGTGATGGTATGGCTGTCACATCTGCTGTGGGGTGTCCACCAGGCTGTAGTGGTTCTGCTGCATCCTGTTGGGTCATGGATTCTTCGTCTTGCTGCCCAGCGGCAGCTCCTGGGAGTTGGTGCTGGGAGTGGATTTGAAAGGCGTCAGAGGTCCTGCTGCGTTTTGTTGGATCTCGGACTCTCATCCTGCAGCTCAGTGGTGGCTCCTGGAGGCTGGTGTCGGGTGTGGATTCCGAAACAGTCCGATTTCTCCTCCCCCTCTCCTGAGAAGTCTGGTTGTGGCGATGTGTCGTTGTCGCCACTGGTAGAACCTGCACTAGGTTGTTGCATCCCGGGGTTCCCGACCCAGTTCAACATCAATCTCACTGCAGCGGTGTCGAGCAGGAGCAGCAAGCTGACGTGGTCCAGCCCAGTCATGCAGAATGCATATGCCATACCTCCAGAACTCACCGTGTGGGTGGTAGTCACGGGTGAGTGACTTGAACTGACCAGCGGGCTTGGGGGGTGCTGACTGGCAAACCTTGGTGAAGTGGTTGAATTTTACACATTGCTTACATTGTTGCCCTCTTGCCAGGCAGGAAAGTGCTCTCTCTTGGTCTGTTGGGGAGCCACAGTTGCCACATGATAAGTGCCTCATAATGTTCTTCTGACCCATGGTGTTTGCGTCGGCCTCTCCTGCCTCATCACCAGGCCCTTCTGAGGCTACCGTGTATGCTAGTGGTGTGTGGCTTGGCTGTTGTTGTTGTTGTTGTTGTTGTTGTGCACCTAGCTCCAACGTCAACCTGTCAGCGGATTCCAGCTGGAATGCTAGCTCAATGGTGCTAGTTAGCATCATGTTGTTTGGTGGAATTAGCATCTTCCGCAGCCACGAGTTGCTAGTGTACTCAGCCAACTGGTCCCACACCATTTTGTCCTCCAACAAATCGAATCTGCACATGCTAGCTGGGTGGTGAAGGTCTGCAACGAACTGTTGTCGTCTCTCCAGCCTTCTATCGCCGTTTATCAAAACCTAATGCACCGCACTAACACGTAGTTGGGTGTGGCGAAGTAACTAGTTAGCAGCTTGACTGACTCAACAAACAATTCTGTTGGTCCTAGCGTGTGGAAGATATACTGGCCCTCTATGCCCAGATTGTGAACTAGTAGAGCTTGCTTCTGTACCTTGTCCAGCTTGCCTAGGTCCAATGCCGATATATAGGTCTCAAAAGCATCGAGCCAGCGTGGCCATGATACGGTCAGCTCACTGGGGTTTTCCAGAAATGGTCATCGTGGCCTCAAACATGCTTCCATTCTTTACTCTCATCACCAAATGTTATGTCTGGAAAACTGGAAGGACTGACAGAGAGTGGCGTTTGCTGAGAACACAAACTTTATTACATAAAACACTGTTACGAGTACAGACTGTGATCGGGAGGCTGAGCGCTGTAATGGCGAGCCGAAAAAAGAGCAAAGAGGTATGGTATAAATGAAGAAAAAAAAATCAGCAGATTAAAAGTTTCTGAAGTTTTATTGCTGACATGGGATTGAAACAGTGTCAGTGCTTCAGCTGCGCTCTTTAGAAAAAAACCTCAAAGCTTTGAATCTTTTTCTGCACAATAAGAAGAAAAACCTCCGAGCTCCATGAGACGTCACTTGCCAAACAAGCATAAATGCTACAGCTGAGGAGCTGTAGCATTTATTCTTGTTTAAAAGCAGCCCATTTTGTACATTTACTGCTGTTTACAGCCTATTAATATGGTCTTAGCATGCAACACGTACCTTACAACGCATGCTCCGGTGCACCCTGCTCCCTCTGTATCTCTGTGGCTGCCTCACGCTCACGCTCTGGCTCAACCACTCACGCAGAGCAGCACCAAGGTTTTGATTAGAGCTCCCTCTGCTGGTGGACTCTATAATTGCATTTAAGAATGTGGTTCCATAAACAGTCCAATGTGATATAAATAAATAATTGAATTTTGGAAATAGACTGGCAGGCTGCAGTGAATGAGGGCGGGGCAGCCAGTTGCCCATCCCTGCTCTAATTTAATAAAATACAAATCCCCAACAAAATAGGCCAGAATGATGAAGATATCAGCTCCACTGCTGCCACTTTACTGGCACAGCACCCTGACACATTTATGGCCATCACAGGAGATTTTAATCACGTCTCACTGGACAAAACAATACCAAACTTCCACCAGTTTGCTGACTGTCCCACCAGAGAAAATAAAACACTTGAGAGAGCTGATGAGTGGAACCTGTTTTTTAATAGGTTCACCTCATCATCTGTCACCCCCACAACACAGCCAGATCCCCACATACCCTTCCCCCCCTCACTCTCCTGTGAAGCACCTCTCCCACCCACCCCACCCACTCCTCTGAAGACATCAGTACCAACCCCCACGTTACTGTGACTACAGACTAGAAACAGCTGGAAAGACTCTGCCAGCGGAAGACTGCAGTCCCTGATGGTATCTCTGCCAGGATCCTGAGGACCTGTGCCAACCAGCTAGCTCCAGTACTGAAACACTTATACAACCTGAGCCCAAGTCTGGAGATAGTACCGGTGCTGTGGAAGACGTCCTGCCTGGTTCCTGTCCCAAGAAGTCATCTCCAGTGACCTGAATGACTATCAACCAGTTGCCCTCACATCCCATGTGATGAAGGTCCTTGAAAGACTGGTCTTAGCCCACCTGAGGCTGCAGGTGAAGATATGGCTGGACCCTCTACAGTTTGCATATCAGCTCCATTTAGGAGTTTAGGACGCTGTCATCTGCCTGTTGTAACGAGCCCATCTGCACCTGGATGGAGGAGACACTGTGAGAATCACATTCTTTGATTTCTTCTGTGCCTTTAACACCATCCAGCCACTGCTGCTGGGTGAGAAGCTGCAGGGGATGGGGGTCGACAGTTCTGTGATCTCCTGGGTTACTGACTACCTGACAGGCAGGCCACAGTTTGTCCAGCTGGTCAGTGTCTTGTCTGATGTGGTGGTTAGTGATACAGGAGCTCCACAGGGGACTCGTCACTGGGGATCGTCACTTGGGGATCGTCACTTCCTTGTGGTAACGTATTGTCACTTCCTGTTTTGCTGTCTGCCTGTGTGGTTTGCTCTCCAGCTCTCTAGCCACTAGCTATGGCTACTACCTCTCTTTCCTCTCCTCTGGTGTGCTCTCTCTGTCAGATGTTTAGCTACACCTCTGCCTCTTTTAGCGATAACGGTAAATGTAATAAATGTTGTCTTTTTGAGGCGCTCGAGGCGAGGTTGTCTGATTTGGAATCCCGGCTCCGCTGCATTGAAACACCGTCTGCGCCAGTTAATCTCGAGGGACGCCCATTAGCTGCAGCGGAGCTAGCTAGCTTAGGCCCCCCTGTCAGCGGTTCCCCGGCTCTCCTCAGCAGCGAGGAGACTGGGTGGGTGACGGTGAGAAGGAAGCCTAGTCGCAAAGCCCGGGTACACCACCAACCTGTTCACGTTTTTAATCGTTTTTCCCCGCTCAGCGACACACCCGCTGAGGAAAAAACTCTGATCATTGGCGACTCTGTAGTCAGAAACGTGAACCTAGAGACTCTAGCGGTCATAGTCCAATGTATTCCTGGGGCCAGAGCAGGCGACATCGAGTCAAATTTGAAAATGCTGGCTAAAAGTAACTGTAAATATTCCACAATTGTTATTCACGCCAGCATTAATGACATCCGTCTCCGGCAGTCGGAAGTCACGAAACTTAACGTAGAATCGGTGTGTGAGTTTGCCAAAACGATGTGTGCCACTGTAGTATTCTCTGGGCCCCTCCCCAATCTGACCAGTGATGACATGTTTAGTCGCTCGTCATCCTTGAACCGCTGGCTGTCTGTGTGGTGTCCTAAAAATGACGTGGGCTACATTGACAATTGGAGCTCTTTTTGGGGAAAACCTGGTCTTATGAGACGAGACAGCATTCATCCCACTTTGGATGGTGCTTCTCATTTATCTAACAATCTGGCATCTTTTTTATCCAAATTTCCAAAACCATGACTACTCAGAGTTGGGACCAGGAAGCAGAGTCGCAGTCTTACACGCCTCTCTGCAGCATCTCTTCATCCGCCAACCCTCAGCTTAGCCCCTGTCTTCCCCATCAGAGAATCGTTGTCTGCTCCCTCCAAAGTGAATAAAAATATAATGTATAAGCATCCCAAAGTGATAAAGCAAAATATTGGTAAAACTCAAATTAAACATAAAGCCTCTAAATTGAATGATTTGGCCTCTGTTCCTCCTCATAATTTAAAAATTAAATGTGGTTTGTTAAATATTAGGTCTCTAACTCCCAAGTCTCTGTTAGTCCATGATCTGTTAATTGATCATCAGATTGATTTAATTTCCCTTACAGAGACTTGGTTAGGACAAGAGGATTATGTTGGTTTAAATGAATCAACCCCCTCTGGTTATTTAAACTGTCAAAATCCCAGAAGTTCTGGTCGTGGAGGAGGAGTAGCAACAATTTACCATTCCAAATTACTAGTTAATGTAAAGCAAAAAACATGTTATAATTCCTGTGAGGGCCTGGTCCTCAGTATTGGGCACTTTAGCAATTTCAGGTTAAACCCAATTTTATTTGCCATTGTTTATCGTCCCCCATCAACCTATTCAGAATTTTTATCCGAATTTGCTGATTTCTTAGCTGATTTAGTGTTGAAATCTGATAGAATAATTATAGTAGGGGACTTTAATATACATGTGGATGTAGATAGTGACTGCCTTAATGTGGCTTTTAATTCAATATTAGACTCGATTGGGTTTTCTCAGAAAGTAGGAAATTCTACTCATTACCTCCACCATACATTGGACCTTGTTCTGACATATGGCATAGAAATAGAAAATCTTGTAGTGTCTCCTCATAACCCTGTACTGTCAGACCATTGTCTGTTAACCTTTGATTTTACTATTTCTGACTATTTGGCTCCTAAAGAAAAATATTATCACAGTAGATGCCTCTCAGATGATGCTGTTTCCAAATTTATGCAGATTGTTTCCTCTATGCCATGTGTCAACACAACGGAAATAAGCTATAGACAGCTTGCTCCTTCTGTAATTGATAACACGGTGGATAGTGTTTCAGCTTCTCTGCATCAGGCTCTAGACTTGGTGGCCCCCTTAAAAAAGAAAAAGTCTAATCAGAGATTTTTAACTCCTTGGTTCAACACAGAAACTCGTAGCTTAAAACAGAAGACTCGTCAATTAGAAAGAAAATGGCGCTCTACTAATTTAGATGAAATCTATTTAGCTTGGAGAAATCATCTTTTAATTTATAAAAAATCTCTTAGAAAAGCTAGAACGAGTTATTACTCTGCATTAATAGAAGAGAACAAGAATAATCCCAGGTTTCTTTTCAGTACTGTAGCCAGGTTGACAAAGAGTCAGGACTCTGTCAATCCTAGCATCCCCTTAGAGCTTACTAGTCAGGGCTTTATGAACTTTTTCAATAATAAAATTTCATCCATCAGAGATAAAATCAATCAGATTCTTCCCACAGTTAACTTAAATACTGTAACTACTACAACTCCTTCTATTGATGTCTGTCTTGATGAGTTTACTCCAGTCGACCTTTGTGAGTTAGACAAAGTAGTTTCCTCATCCAAACCTTCAGCTTGTCTTTTAGATCCTATTCCTACCAGGTTATTTAAAGAAGTCTTCCCACTTATTGGTAGCTTTATTCTTCATATAATCAATTCTTCATTAACTTTAGGCCATGTACCGCAGGCTTTTAAAACGGCTGTAATTAAACCCTTACTCAAAAAGCCAACACTAGATCCAGGAGCTTTAGCTAACTATAGACCAATCTCTAATCTCCCTTTCATTTCAAAAATCTTAGAAAGAGTTGTTGCTACGCAATTATTTGACCACCTGCAGGGAAATGGTTTACTTGAAGAGTTTCAATCTGGGTTTAGAATCCATCATAGTACTGAAACAGCCTTAGCGAAGGTCACTAACGACCTCCTCATTGCATCTGATAATGGACTAGTTTCTGTACTTGTCCTTTTAGATCTTAGTGCAGCTTTTGATACTATTGATCATAATATTCTACTTGATAGATTAGAACACTATGTTGGACTTAATGGAACTTCGTTGCAGTGGTTTAGATCTTATTTATCTGATAGGTTCCAGTTTGTTCATGTAAATGATGAGTTTTCTTTCAGCTCAAAGCTTAGTCATGGAGTTCCACAGGGATCTGTGCTAGGCCCTACTCTTTTTAGTTTATATATGCTTCCGTTAGGCAACATTATTAGAAAGCACTGTATACATTTTCATTGTTATGCAGATGACACACAATTATACCTGTCAATGAAGCCAGATGATACTAATCAATTAGCCAAGTTAGAAGCCTGTCTTAAGGAAATCAAAGCTTGGATGACTTGTAATTTCCTGCTATTAAATTCAGATAAGACTGAAGTCATTCTTGTTGATCCAAAAAACCTTAGAAATTCCTTTCCAAATCAAACTTTCAGTTTGGACGCAGTTACTCTTTCTCTTAATAGCTCTGTGAGGAACCTTGGAGTTATTTTTGATCAGGATTTGTCCTTCAATTCACATATTAAATTTGTTTCTAAGACTGCCTTCTATCATTTGCGTAATATTGCCAAGATTAGGAGCATCTTGTCTCAGAGTGATGCTGAGAAGCTGATCCACGCTTTTGTTAGCTCGAGATTAGATTATTGTAATTCTTTATTATCAGGCAAGCTACCGCCCAATCTCCCTACTCAGCGTTCCTTACAAAATCATGGAGCGCCTAATACTGCAACGCATTTCCCCAGAAATAGAGGATATTCTAAGTGTGGATCAAGCAGGTTTCCGCAAGGACCGCAGTACAGGAGAACAAGTACTGGCCCTAACCACCTTCATCGAAAATGGCTTCGAGAGCAGACTGAAGACAGGGGCTGTGTTTCTCGATCTTACAGCCGCCTATGATACGGTCTGGCACAAAGGCCTCCTCCTGAAACTTATAAAGGCGATCCCTGCTTGGGCAACAGCAATTATAAAAACACTGCTGACCAACCGAAGGTTCAGAGTCCACCTCAGTCAGAACACAAGTGCATGGAGAATGCAGAAAAACGGACTCCCACAAGGCTCAGTTCTAGCTCCAACTCTGTTCAACCTCTACATAAACGACCTGCCTACTACAAAATCCCGCAAATTCATCTATGCAGACGACATCTGTTTGGCATTCCAAGCACCAGACTTTGAACCACTGGAACGGGTGCTCACGGAAGATCTTGCCAAACTGGACCAGTTCTGCAAAATCTGGCGCCTAAAACCAAGCCCAGCAAAAACCGTCTCCAGTGTATTCCATCTCCACAATGCAAAAGCTGCCAGAGAATTAAACATCCACCTGAGCGGACTCAAGCTTAAGCATGCCCCAAATCCAACTTATCTTGGAGTGACCCTTGATAGGACCTTATCCTTCAAGGAACATCTAAAGGGGACGGCTGCTAAGGTGAAGGTACGAAACAACCTGCTCTGCAAGCTCGCTGGTGCAAAATGGGGGGCGGCAGTCTCCACCCTGCGCACCTCAGCACTGGCCCTTTCATACTCTGTAGCAGAATATTGTGCCCCTGTCTGGTCCAGGTCATCTTACACACACCATGTAGACACCCAGCTCAACTCAACCATGAGAACTATAACTGGAACAATCCGCTCAACACCACTCCCCTGGCTCTCTGTACTGTCAAACATAGCCCCTCCACACATCCGGCGAGCAGCATTAACTCAAAGGATGCTCCAAAAAGTTAAAGATTTTCCTCACTTGCCAATCCATGCAGATATCTACACCCCACCCACTGCCCGGCTTTCATCCAGACGGCCGATTTGGAAAAACCCTCCCCCAGCTGACTTTACCATCCAGACAGCTTGGCAAGAGGAATGGGAGACCAAGGAGGTCCCAAACAAACAGCTGGTGATAAACCCCAACCAACAGGTCCCGGGCACCAACCTCCCAAGGAGACAGTGGTCTACACTCAATCGCTTCAGGACTGGACATGGCCCCTGCTTGGCCAGCCTTCACAGATGGGGCAGTAGCCCTAGCCCACTGTGCGCATGTGGAGAGGAGCAAACAATGGAACACATCATAGAGGTTTGCCCGCTCCAAAGACTGGAAGGAGGATTACACACCCTCCATACAGCAAACCAGGAGGCAACTGCTTGGCTTAAGGACTTTGCATTCGCTAAATAAATAAATAAATCAGGCTGTCCTAAAACATCTTTAAAAAGTCTTCAGCTGATCCAAAATGCTGCAGCAAGAGTTTTAACAGGTACTAGAAAGAGAGATCATATCTCTCCGGTTCTGGCCTCCCTTCATTGGCTTCCCATAGAGTTTAGAATTAAGTTTAAAATCCTTCTTCTCACTTACAAAGCTCTAAACAATCAGGCTCCTTTTTATTTAAAAGATCTGATACTACCGTATTATCCTAACAGAGCACTACGCTCCCAAAATGCAGGATTACTTGTAATACCTAGAATCTCCAAAAGTACAATGGGAGGCAGAGCCTTCAGTTATCAAGCTCCTCTCCTGTGGAATCAGCTGCCAATCTGGATTCGGGAGTCAGACTCGATCTCTGTTTTTAAGAATAGGGCTAAAACCTACCTTTTTGATCTAGCCTACAATTAGGGAGGGATCATGTGTTTCTGAACCCTCCCTTAGTTATGCTGCTAATAGGTTTAGTCAGCCGGGGGACCTCCAGTAATGCACTGGGCCTCACTCCTTTTCTCACTCTCTATGAAATATTTTTTTTTTGCTGGTCATTAACATTTGTTTGTTCTCTCCCATAGATTGAGTCCCCATCGTGCTGTTTGCTCTCTACATGTCTGTTCTTTTCTTCTTCTCTATCCCCTCACCCCCCAGCCAGTCGCAGCAGATGACTGCCCCTCCCTGAGCCTGGTTCTGCTGGAGGTTTCTTCCTGTTAAAAGGGAGTTTTTCCTCTCCACCGTCGCCAAGTGCTTGCTCACAGGGGATCGCCTGATTGCTGGGGTCTTTCTGCAACTGTGGGGGTCCCCCCTACAGTTGATAGTGCTATGAGATGACTGTTGTTGTGAAATGGCGCTATATAAATAAAGTTGAATTGAATTGAATTGACTGTGTTTTCTCCTTTTCTCTTCACCTGATACACCACCACTTTCAGTACACCAAGTCATGTCACCTGAAGAAATCCTCTGATGACTCAGCTGTTGTTGGGTCTATAAGAGGGGGAGATGAGGGGGAGTACAGGGCACTGGTAGAGAGATTTGTGGAGTGGACAGAGCAGAATCACCTGAGGCTGAATGTCAGCAAGACCAGAGAGATGGTGATTGACTTCAGGAAGAAGAGGACCCCTTCACAGCCATTGTAGATTAGGGGGGAGGATGTGGAAGTCGTGGAGGACTATAAATACCTGGGTGTCATGATCAGCAATGGACTGGACTGGAAATCTAACACCGATGCTGCATACAAGAAGGGGATGAGCAGACTCAACTTTCTGAGGAAGCAGAGATCCTTCAACATGTGCAACAACATGCTGTAGCTCTTCTACCAGGCCGTTAATCCCAGCGCCATCTCCTTTGCTGCTGTCTGTTGGGGTAGTAGTATCAGAGCCAGCGACCCCAACAGATTTGACAAGA
The DNA here is from genome assembly GCA_020510985.1 of Pholidichthys leucotaenia. Lineage (NCBI taxonomy): Eukaryota > Metazoa > Chordata > Actinopteri > Cichliformes > Pholidichthyidae > Pholidichthys > Pholidichthys leucotaenia. The sequence goes on along the minus strand of CM035839.1, from coordinate 6,388,164 downwards.
TTATCAAGAGGGCTGGCTCTGTGATTGGTGTCAGGCTGGAGACTATTGAGACTATGGTGGAGGGGAGGACACTGAACAAATTGTTATCCATCATGGGACAATCCTGATCACCCCCTCTACCACACACTGGACAGACAATGGCACACTTTCTCCAGCAGACTACTACAGCTTCGCAGCTGAATGGTCAGGTACAGGAAATCTTTCCTGCCACATGCCATTTTGCTGTACAAAAACTCACTCTGATGTTGAATTTGGGTCATAACACTACTGCCACACTGCACCTTACAGTCTAATTGGTGCCTCACATTTCACCCTGCACCCGATAGTCCTGCATTGTACAGCTAGTATGAGCCATGGATCTACATATACGGGTCATCATCTATTCACCTTAGTGGTGGTCTGTAATGTACGGTATATAAAGTTATCTAGGCAGTCTTGCTTTCCCTTTGTAATTCCTTTTTCTATTATGCTGTGTGTGTTTCTGTCATTTTGGTCTTCTGCCATGCTGCTGTTACACTGTAATTTCCCAGTTTGGGATCAATAAAGTACATCTATCTATCTATCTATCTATCTATCTATCTATCTACTGTATATGCAACCGACTGTGAAGTAATGGGCCAGCTGGAAACACTAATGTGTAATTGGGAAAGTAGAATATATAGAGGATTTCTGTGCCACTAAGCTAAGTCAGTAAGGAACTCCGGTTCTCACACCACAACCAGAGCTAGATTAGCATCACTCATCAAACGACTGTCAGGGCGATCAGGACTGTTTTTTTTTCTGTTGGTAGCCGCTCCACAAACCCAAACTTTCATAATTTCTTCATCAAATGCACAATTTAGCTGTTTGGGTGAGAGATGGGTGAGGATCTACTTTAGACACATTACACCTTTAATGTCAGTTCATGTAGTTATTTTCACAACCACCAGAGCTCACTTAACTTTAAAACAAAACTTCTAGTCCTAACAGCTGCTCTGTTGTTGTGTTCTGCTGGAGGACAATATTGACTGTCCAGCTGATTCCTTATAAAACCAGAGGGCCAAGTTTTAATGGCGGTCTGATTCCTCCTCTATCATTGCTCTGCTTCTGCGACCATCACCACATTTCCACCACTGCTGTCTCTATCCACACTTGGCTCTGTCTCGTCTGCTGCTGTCAACTTGTCCTTCAGTTCAACTCTGAAGTCAAGAAAAGAAAAATCTCTGGGGTCCGGCTCTCTCTGACAGGATCTGTAGGTTGTTTTTTTTTTCTGAAGCAGCGTATAGAATATCGACTGGCCTGAGGGCAGAGCGGTGAAAATAAACATTAAAGACTCAAAGTTTACATCCACCTGCAACACTGAGGGTCTGACGGACTGACACGGCGTCCCACAACTGATCATTTCACATTCAAAAGTGGCTTTGTGTTCAAAGGGGCCAGGTTCAGTTTTAAGATTTCTCCTTCTTTGTCCTGGTGCTAAAATCCATAGAAGCACCCTTTATGCACCACTGCAGCACTCCTGAAGGTCACAAACCTCTGCAGGGAAACATTCATTTACAGACATTTTTATCCAGAAATCAACATGGAACCACAGAGCAGATGACACTGTAAACCTGAAAAGTACCACTAACTTCTGAACATTACTTGTGCAGCACTCAGAACCAGAAATTTGGTAACCCAGTACTAAGCACACATACGTTTTCTAACAGAGTAATGATGGTTTAATTTGATCTGAGTTAAATTTTGCACGTTATCATTGTTCATGACAACAAACTCTTTCCAAGCAGCAGGAAAGTGTCTAGTCTAGCAGGTGTTTGAATTGAATTGAATAGAATAGAATAGAACAGAAAAGAATTGCCTTTATTGTCATTGTACAATAGGAAGTACAATGAAATTGTGGGTGCTTCACCAGGCTACTGCGCAATAAAGTAGGAGAGAAGGATTAGATAAAACACAGTTACAGAACACACAATTAAACACACGACTAAAATAAAAATAAATAAATAAATAAAAACAAAATAAAAATAAAAATGGCCCAGGATTATGGAACTACACACAAGTATGGTAATGGCTACACAGGTGGAACTACATAAGAGTGCAGAGTGCAGTCACACAATTGAACACACAATTGAGTAAAATGGCCCAAGGGTTATGGAAAATACATGAAGAGTTTGTTTGCAAAAGCCGATAAACACCACCTCCATGAAAATTTCCCTCTTTACATCAAACAACTGTTAACATTACCTACTTACAGAAGTTCAAATCATTTTGTTTCAAAATCCAATACAGACGTGGACAAAATTGTTGGTACCCCTCTGTTAATGAAAGAAAAACCCACAATGGTCACAGAAATAACTTGAATCTGACAAAAGTGGTAATAAATAAAAATTCTATGAAAATTAACCAATGAAAATCAGACAATGCTTTTGAATTGTGGTTCAACAGAATTACTTTAAAAAACAAACTCATGAAACAGGCCTGGACAAAAATGATGGCACCCTTAACTTAATGTTTTGTTGTACAACCTTTTGAGGCAATCACTGCAATCAAACAATTTCTGTAACTGTCAGTGAGACTTCTGCACCTCTCAGCAGGTATTTTGGCCCACTCCTCATGAGCAAACTGCTCCAGTTGTCTCAGGTTTGAAGGGTGCCTTCTCCAGACGGCATGTTTCAGCTCCTTCCACAGATGTTCAATAGGATCTAGATCAGGGCTCATAGAAGGCCACTTTAGAATAGTCCAGTGTTTGGCTCTTAGCCATTCTTGGGTGTTTTTAGCTGTGTGTTTTGGGTCATTATCCTGTTGCAAGACCCATGACCTGCGACTGGGACCAAGCTGTCTGACACTGGGCAGCACATTTCTCTCTAGAATACCTTGATAGTCTTGAGATTTCATTGTACCCTGCACAGATTCAAGACACCCTTTGTCAGATGCAGCAAAGCAACCCCAGAACATAACAGAACCTCCTCCATGTTTCATAGTAGGGACAGTGTTCTTTTCTTGGTATGCTTCATTTTTGCGTCTGTGAATATAGAGCTGATATGCCTTGCCAAAAAGTTCCAGTTTTGTCTCGTCTGTCCATAGGACATTCTCCCAGAAGCTTTGTGGCTTGTCAACATTCAGTTTGGCAAATTCCAGTCTGGCTTTTTTATGATTTGTTTTCAACAGTGGTGTCCTCCTTGGTCGTCTCCCATGAAGTCCGCTTTGGTTCAAACAACGACGGATGGTGCGATCCGACACTGATGTACCTTGACCTTGGAGTTCACCATGAATTTGTTTAGAGGTTGTTCTGGGCTCTTTTGTTACCATTCGTAGTATCTGTCTCTTCCTGAGGCCACGTCCAGGGAGGTTGGCTACAGTCCCGTGGATCTTAAATTTCTGAATAATATGTGCAACTGTAGTCACAGGAACATCAAGCTGCTTGGAGATGGTCTCATAGCCTTTATCTTTAACATACTTGTCTATAATTTTCTTTCTAACCTCCTGAGACAACTCTCTCCTTTGCTTCCTCTGGCCTATGTTTAGTGTGGTACACACCATGTCACCAAACAGCACAGTGACTACTTGTCATCCTTTAAATAGGCCGACTGACTGATTACAAGTTTGTAGACATCTATGATGTTAATTAGAGGACACATCTTGGTTGAACATGTCCCTATGGTCACATTATTTTCAACCTTTTCTAGGGGTACCATCATTTTTGTCCAGGCCTGTTTTTTTTTTTTTTTAAATAATTCTGTTGAACCACAATTCAAAAGCATTGTCTGATTTTCATTGGTTAATTTTCATAGAATTTTTATTAATTACCACTTTTGTCAGATTCAAGTTATTTCTGTGACCACTATGGGTTTTTCTTTCATTAACAGAGGGGTACCAACAATTTTGTCCACATTTGTATGTCCTATGTTATAGACATTACAAATTCATGTTTTGTTTTGTTTTTTCAAAAGCCGATAAATGCCGGGAGCGGTTTATTTTTGTTTTTTTTGTTTTTTTTACAAAAGCAGGTAACTCCACAGGGCAAATCAGCGCTTGGTATTTGGGTCGCGTGACTCATTTTGACTGCCTTCCCAGTCTGCTCGCTCTGACTGATTTCCCTGGCTGTGTTCAGAATGTTCACTTGCTCCCTCCCTACTCACTATAGAGTGAATTTAGATATAGTGGACTATACAGTAAACTCAATACAACAATGAAATGAACCACTTTCGGACACTACTGGGCTTGTTTTCGCGGCACAGTTAATGTCGTCATCACGTGAGAGAGTAAAATGTAACAGACTAACAGTGGTAAAAAAAATGAATACTTGCATGAAATTTGTAGAAAATACGTATTAAATCAAATCGTTTTTGCTGAATTATTAAATATAAATACCTTAAAGTAGTTTATGCTGTGATGTGAAGCTCTTCTCTCACTGCTCCGTTGGCTGAGCATTCACTATATAGGACACTATATGGGGAAGGAGTTTCTGTTTTCCAGCCTTATTCCTTTTCTGTCTATACTGTGCACACCAATGAAGAAAGAGAGAAAAGTCATTTCAGTTCTCCTGTATGTCCTGTACGTTTAGTAGTATCAGCAATAAAATCTTTGCATCTTGAATCTTGAATTATAGCTTTATTATAGCTATATTATACCATTTTACTGAGTGGATATGCCTAAATCAGTGTGTCAGTCATACTACATTGATGCTTACAGACATTCAAGTATGTTCCAGACAAAACAGCATGGCTTTTGGGACTCATCTGTTTTTGCAAAAAAACATACTGTGGGGGCATAGTGTGTGTGGGTTTTCTCACACCCCGAAGACAGGGGGAAGGAGAGAATAATGGACTGAAGGAAGAAGTGTGACCGGGGGGCAACAGACGGGACTGTTGAGTCTATGCCCCCCCCCCACCCCCGGGGAGAGTAAAAGCTGCGGGTGCAGCTGAAAAGAAGAATTGTGTAACAGCGGTGCCGGCGTAATGTTATGTTAATGTGCCACACATTCCTTTGTTAAACAACAATGTTAAACAACAATGTATGATGGTCGGAAGTTCCGGGTCTCCATAAATGGCATTAAAGATATAAAAGGAGAATGCACAAAGACCCGTCAGGCTGATAGGCTATTTCACTGTTTGCTCTAATGTTGTTAGAGAAAGAATAAAGTCTTGTGTCGTTCAGCTCGTTGCCTCGCCTATTTCCTTTCTCCACACTGGTGACCCTGATGTGCCATGGAGAGGAAGAGCACCAGTGCTGCGTGCCCACACTGGTGACCCTAAGACGTGCCGTGGAGAGCAAACCGAGCACCGCCCCAGAGACAACCTGGAGGGAGAGCACCGGCACCGTGTGCGCTGTTTCAGTCAAGCCCTCGGACTTCTAGCTTCACGACCCGACAGCGCAGTTTCAGCGCATAGATGCCCAGTGCGCACTCCCCGGGATAGCAAAGGATGACACAAAATACTGCTATGTGGTCACTGCACCGGATGCACATGACGCGCAACAGGCGACAAGCCTGCTTCAGGAACCGACCGGCTGCAGCAAGAGCGAACCTGGCCAACTCGCCATTGCAGGTGACTAGGGACTACCATGCACTGGCGTAGGAAACGGATCCATCATCAGGGCATTTTGCTCATAGACACAAATTGGGTTGACCGCCTGTCCAAAGTTCCTTTAAGAGCTGCGCTCCACACCTAAGGAGGATTTGACGGCCGCCAACGGATCCACCATCAGGACATTGGTGCGGGGAATTGGGTCAACCACTTTTCCTGGGTCCTTTTAGGGCTGCGCTCTGTACCTGAGGATTTGGCAGAACTTGTTTTTCTCAGCTGCTGTGGATCCCCGGAGAGTTTTTACTGGAAAATCCCGCACCCGAGGCTGATCCGCCCACACAATTTTTGTGCGGCCTGGAGGCTTTTAACGTACCAGGCTGGCCCACCATTGCTTTCCCCGCACCTTCATCCCCAAAAACCTGCAGAATGCTGGTTTTGTTTCCGTCAGGTACGATGCGCACCAGACCCCGCTGCGCCCACCGTACAACAGACCGTTCAACGTGCTGGAACCTGGGGTGAAGCATAAGGTGTTTTCCCTCCTCCCTCTTTCCCTCCACAGACTGACGTGCTCAGGTTCAGGTTCAGGTTCAGGTTCCTTTATTTGTACCCGTAGGTAGATTTGTTTTGCAGTCTGGTGACATCCATATTTACAAACCACAATTACATTCAACATAGACACAAACACAGGCACACATGAAGCTGACTATAAACATGATAAAAATACTCAAGGCTCCATCAATCAGGATATAAAAAGACAAAGAGATGAGAGAAAAACCAGAGGTAAGAGAGAAGGGTCATATTAAAAGTTAAAAACTAGTCAAAGAGGTTAAAAACTCAAAGGTCTAAAACCCAATAAAATATTTAGGACCCAAGTAACATCCTACAAAAATAAGTAAATATAAAATGAAGTTAATAAATAGGTACCTAAATTATGTGCAATATATTGTTACAGCTTGTTCAACTCTTTGACAGCAGCAGGGACAAAGCTGTTTTTGTAGCGCTGGGTTCTACTTTTTGGGACAGCAAACCTCCGTCTGGAGGGAAGAAGCTGAAAGTTGCAGTGCAAAGGGTGGGAGTCATCATTTAAAATGGAGGTAGCCATCCTCTGTACTTGTCTGGTGTACAGGGATGTCAGGCTCAGCTGTGGCTCACCAAGCAAATGACTGGACCATCTAACTACCTGATCCAAGGATTTCCTCTGTTTCAGTTTTGTCTGACCAAACCATGACACTAAAGAAAAGGATAAAACAGATTCAATAAAAGCCCGATAAAACATTGTCATTATGGTTCAGTCAATTTGGAAGCGTGCAAGTTTTCTCAAGCAATGCAAATGTTGCTGACCCTTTTTGCACACCCTTTCACAGTTCACTTCAAAGTTTAAATTACTATCAATAATCGTCCCAAGATATTTGTAGGATTGTACACATTCGGTGGTCTGGCCTTTTAGTACGGTGACTTTGTGCCTGGGAGTTTTCCTCCTAAAGTCAATAATCATATCTTTAGTTTTTATCGTATTCAGCTGCAGGTAGGAATCCTCACACCAGTGAACAAAATCATCAACTACTGGGCCGTGGCCACTCTTTTTCAAAAATTTTCATTAAAACTGAAGTCAAAGCAACTGGTCTAAAGTCGTTTTCTGTTTTAGGACAGCTGGATTTTGGAACGGGAACAACCACGGCATCTTTCCAGATCTTAGCTAACTAACTAACTAACTAACCTGCACTTATATAGCGCTTTTCTAGTCACAAAGACCACTCAAAGCGCTTTCACTAATGCTAACCCTCTATTCTAAGGGCCTATAGGAAACAGATATCTAGGGACAATTTAGAACAACCAATTAACCTAACATACATGTCTTTGGATTGTGGGAGGAAACCGGAGCCCCCGGAGTAAACCCACACAGCACAGGGAGAACATGCAAACTCCATACAGAAAGGTTCCAACCCCTGCCAGCCTGGGGATTCGAACCAGGAGCCTTCTAGCTGTAAGGCAACAGTGCTAACCACTGCACCACCGTGCTGCCCACGTTGTGTCTGTAAGGACTTATTGAAAATGTAATGAAATACAGGACTCAGTTCATGTGCACAGGACTTTACCAAGCGCCCACGTATATTATCAGGGCCCTGACTTTTGTTCACTTTTACAGCGCAGAACTCCCTTTTAACATCCTGCACTTCAATATTAAAGTGCTGATTGTCTTTGAGTTTCTGTTTCAAATCTTGGGTTTCAGTGCTAAAATCAAAGGAGTCAAAATAACCATAAAAACAATTAAGAGCATTAGCCAGCTCTGTGTCTGAACTAAAACCATCTAAAAACACACGATTGCTGCGCTCTGTGCTCTGAAGGCCTGCTGTGGGGATCATGAAATGATGAGACTGGATAATTTCTCAGTATGGTTTATTCATCTCAAGTCCCCAGCTCTCTCTCTCTCAGTCAGGAAAAAAGAGGAAGAGCTGCGGTAAACCCACATACATTTATACCCATACATCAAACACAGAATCACACAATCAAGTCAAACCCTTCTATTTACACTCAATCACTTCAAAGTCCTCCTTGCTCTTCCGTCTGACCCCAGGAGGTCAGACAGTCCTTTCAGGATCTCGCTCCAGATCCTCTGACTTCCTCCCAAGTCTGCAGGTGGTCCAGACTCATTGTCCATCTGAGGCGTGATGTCAATACACCCCACAAGCTTAAAGTCCTTCTATGCTTGGGTTTCTGCAGTGAAACATGTGAGCTACATAATGTTACCATTATGGGCGCTACATCACTCCCCCCCAAACGCCAAAGAATGGACACACCCGATAACCGTATCCTAATGGCAATACAGCATATGTCACCCCCCACCTGTGGAATTTACAGCACGGCCTACACAGTTTGATAGAAAAACAAATCACTCTGCCCGTAGTCTGGGCTTCAACCTCCTCCCAGACTTGCTGTACGCAGATTTCACAGCCTGTGTTGTGCCGTCCTGCGGCGAATCTGTGGGATGAGGGGGAGAAAGGTTATTTGTCCCCTGTGGGGGCTCCAGGGGCCGTTCCCTGGGTGGTCTGCCGCGTCGAGGCGTCCTCGCCGGTCGTACAGATTCGTCATGCAACACAAAGGCAGGCTTTAATCTATCAATACTGATTGTTTCTTTCCTGCCCCCCAAATCTAGCACAAAATATTTCTCCCCGGTTTCCAGCACTCGAAATGGACCGTCATATGTGGGCGGAGACTGTGTCACTGAGCGTCGTGCCTGACAAAAACAAATTCAGCGTTTTGTCAAGCCTTGAGAACAAAAACACGCGGAAAAGTGTGATGAGCGGGGCTCGGGAGCATTTCTGCTCCCATGCCATTCAGAGGTCCCCGCACCGGGGGACGCCCTGGTGCCGCATGGGCTGGTAGGAACTCGCCGGGCAGCCTGAGAGGTTACGCAAAAAACAATTCTGCGGGTGAGGCATCTAAGTCCTCTTTGGGTGCCGAACGCAACCCCAATAAAACCCATGATAGTTTGTTTACCCAATCTGCATCCGTGAGCGACGCTCTGAGGGCCGCCTTCAAAGACCTGTGAAAACGCTCGCATAAACCGTTGGCCTGGGGGTGATAAGCGGTAGTGCGGTGGACTGCCGCTCCTAAGCCGCTGGCCATTGCTGACCACAGCTCCGACACAAATTGAGGTCCCCTATCGGACGTAATATCCGACGGAACCCCGAACCGCGCTACCCAGGCTATTAAAAAAGTGCGAGCCACCTCTGCCGCTGTGGTCGACATTAACGGGACCACTTCCGGCCAACGTGTGGTTCGGTCCACCATTGTCAAGAGATGTGTAAACCCTTGTGACGGCGGCAGGGGGCCCACTAGGTTTACATGCACATGATCAAATCTCTTAGCCGGAATGTGGAACGGTTCTAAAGGGGCCTTCGTGTGCCTGTGGACTTTGGCCCGCTGGCAAGCCATGCAGGCTTTCGCCCACTCTTTCACGTGCTTGCGCAGGCTCGGCCAAACAAACTTCTCCGCTACCATTTTCACTGAAGCGCGTACTCCCGGGTGCGCCAGGGAGTGCACCGCGTCAAAAACGAGACGGCGCCACGGCGCGGTCGCCTGGTGGATACGTCGCAGATCAGAGGGGGTGAACCGGTTTGTAAACTTTTGCTCTCCAGCCTTAACCCTGTTGGTCCAGACAGGAGCGCGTGCACGCCTGCGTCTCCGCTCTGCTCTGCTGCCATGGTTGCATAATCTATCCCCACGTGAACAGGGACCGCATGCGCGTCCGCGCTGTCGCCCTGCCCCGCGTCTGCGGTAGTACAACCCGCTTCCGTGCGGACAGGCGCTGTTACCGCGCGTGAGAGACAGTCCGCTACTACGTTGAGTTTACCGGCTATGTGCTGAATATCGGTGGTAAATTCCGAAATTGCGGCCAGCTCTCTTTGCTGCCGTCCTGACCAAGGTTCTGAAATTTTGGACATTGCAAAAGTGAGCGGTTTGTGGTTGACAAACGCAGTGAAACGTCACCCCTCCAGCCAGAACTGGAAATGGCGAATGGCCAGGTGGAGCGCTAGCGGCTCCCTGTCAAACGTGTTGTATTTCCGCTCAGAATTGCGCAAGGACCTGCTGAAAAAAGCGAGCGGTTGCCAAACCCCGGCGACTTGTTGCTCTACAACGGCCCCTATGGCCACATCTGACGCGTCGGTGGTTAGCGCTATGCGGGCTGATGGGTCTGGGTGAGCCAGCAGCGCTGCGTCTGCCAGTGCTTTTTTAACCTCTGTGAATGCACGCTCCTGCTCCGGGGACCACTCGATCGCATTGGAGGGCTTCTGCTTTTTAAGCCCGGCGTATAACGGTTGCATAAGCTGCGCTGCATGGGGTAAGAAACAGTTATAAAAATTTACCATTCCTAAAAACTCTTGCAATGCTTTGACCGTTTGTGGCTGGGGAAACTCCGCCACTGCGAGTACTTTGGCCGGCAGAGGGATTGCTCCCTCTGGGGAGACGCGGTGTCCTAAAAAATTGATTTGCGCTACGCCAAACTGGCACTTGGCTGGGTTGATTATCAACCCATGCGTTCCTAACCTCTGAAAAACCGTGGTGAGGTGTTTTTCGTGTTCCTCCTCGGAGGCACTGGCGACTAAAATATCGTCCAAGTAGACAAAAATGAAAGGGAGGTCGCGCAACACGGCATCCATCATTCGTTGGAAAGTTTGCGCGGCGCCTTTAAGGCCAAAAGGCATGCGTAAAAATTCAAAAAGTCCGAACGGGGTTATTACCGCTGTTTTGGGAATGTCCTCTGGTCGAACCGGGACCTGATGATAACCGCGGACCAGGTCTATTTTAGAAAAAATGCGCGCCTTCGCCAAGTGCACCGAAAAATCCTGGATATGCGGAATTGGGTAGCGGTCCTGCGCTGTGGCATTGTTTAACCTGCGGTAATCACCACAAGGTCTCCACGAGCCGTCAGCCTTAGGCACCATATGCAGCAGGGAGACCCAGGCGCTCCTCGAGCGGTGAATTATGCCCAACCTTTCCAGGTTGGCGAATTCCTCGCGCGCAATGGAGAGCTTAGCTGCATCCAAGCGCCGAGCTTTCGCAAAAACTGGTGGGCCACTTGTGGTGATAAAGTGTTCCACCCCGTGCTTCGCAACCTTAGCTGAAAACGTGGGAACTGTGAGTGCTGGGAACTGGGTTAGAAGAGTGTGAAACTTATCGCCTGCTGTGGCGACGTTGGTCTGTACTGGCAGCGGGGACACTCGAGCTGCACAAAGGATAGAACAAAAGGAGAGTGCATTTACTAGGCGTCTATTAACCAGATCCACTAACAAGCCATGTGAGCACAAAAAGTCAGTGCCTAACATGTTGAAACTCACCGCCGCTACTATGAAGGTCCATTCATAGGTGCGGCCGTGCAAGGACAGGCATAGAGTCCTTTCCCCGAACGTTTTGATCGACGAGCCGTTCGCCGCCATTGCTCCGTCTCCGCGGGGCCCCGCCACATGATCCGCATAGGTCGCGGTGCTGAAACTCCTCTGGGCTCCGGTGTCCACGAGGAATTGCCGCCCGGAGCCCGCGTCTGTTAGATAAAGCAGCTTGTTCTGTTCACCGAGAGTCAAAGCTGCTAACGACCCCCGGCCCGGGCGTTTCCCTGTTTCTTGAAACTGCACGGCGGGATGCATCTGTGCGCCTTCTCAGCGAAGCGTCCATGGTAAAAACAGAGGCCGTCCCCTCCTCTGCCTTGAGACCGCACCGCTGCCATCATCGCTGGGGTTGCTCCTGCTGCCTCTGGCTCCTCTCTGCCTCCGGCCGCCGCGCTGAGGTCTGCTGCTGCCACGGAAGTCTCTTGCTCGTCGCAGGCGTCGAGGAGCCGCGGCGCTTCCCTGGCCAGCGCGCGGAAGTCTTGCTGGTTCACACACCTCATGCCAGACAGGGTACCTCTCATGTGTGCTGGGAGGATCCTCAAGAAGATGTGCTTGAACAGAAATGCATCGTTGTCTGTCCCGATCAGCTGCAGCATGTCCTCCATGAGGTCGGTCGCTCTGCGTCCTCCTCTGTCGCGCAGGTCCAGAAGCTGCCTGGCCCTCACCTCAGCTGATGGCACAAAACTCTCGATGAGGGCGGCTTTCAGCGCGTCGTACTTGCCAGCAGTGGGCGGCTGCTGCACCAGGCTCCGCACACATCGAGCTGTGCGGCTGTCGAGTCTTGCGATGACATTATGAAACTTGGTGTCATCTGCTGATATTCCCCCAAGCACGAACCGCGATTCCGCGTGTTGGAACCATGAGTGCGGGTCGTCTTGCCAGAACTCGGGGAGCTTAATCGAGCCTGTGCTCGTGCGGCCAGTCTCCGGTGAATCCGGGTCAGGGTAACGTTCTCCCGGCATCGTATGTCTTGGTCACCAGTGTGGGGATCATGAAATGATGAGACTGGATAATTTCTCAGTATGGTTTATTCATCTCAAGTCCCCAGCTCTCTCTCTCTCAGTCAGGAAAAAAGAGGAAGAGCTGTGGTAAACCCACATACATTTATACCCACACATCAAACACAGAATCACACAATCAAGTCAAACCCTTCTATTTACACTCAATCACTTCAAAGTCCTCCTTGCTCTTCTGTCTGACCCCAGGAGGTCAGACAGTCCTTTCAGGCTCTCGCTCCAGATCCTCTGACTTCCTCCCAAGTCCGCAGGTGGTCCAGACTCATTGTCCATCTGAGGCGTGATGTCAATACACCCCGCAAGCTTAAAGTCCTTCTATGCTTGGGTTTCTGCAGTGAAACATGTGAGCTACATAATGTTACCATTATGGGCGCTACACTGCAATAGTTTTCATACTGGCCCAGGCTGAACCAAGTTTCTTTGTTGCCATCTTGCTTTCCAACTCTGATTTATAATTCTGTTTTGCTCTTAAAATTTCGGACTTCAGCTCTTTTGTGGCAACCTGTAGCTCAGAAACAGACCCCTGTTTAAAGGCAAATGCTTTCCTCTTTAAGCAGGATTTAACTGATTTTGTAACCCATGGTTTGTTGTTGGGATATATTTTGACACGTTTACGTGGAACAATCTTATTTTTACAGAAAGCCATGTATGAGCATGTGACGTCTACCAGAGAGTCCAAATCATCCCCGCAGGACAGTGTGAACATCTCCCAGTCTGTACAGTCAAAGCATTCCTGGAGGCTGTGCACTGAATCTTCTGTCCACACATCAGTGTCTCTTGTCTCTACCTTGCCTCTTCTGAGAGCAGTTTTATATGTGGGCAGCAAATGTACACAGTTGTGATCTGAGGATCCTAAAGGAGGAAGGGGGAGTGATTTATAGGCCCTCTCTATGGATCCATAGCACAGGTCCAATGTTTTTTTTCACCTGGTTGGGCAGGAGACATACTGATAAAAGTTTTTAAGTGTCTTCTTTAAAGAAACATGGTTAAAATCCCCAAGAATGAAGTTTGGCACCTCTGGAGAAATTGATTGCAGCTGCTGGATCACGTCAAAGATGGTTCTGGAGGCGGAGTCAGCGTCTGCCCTCGGATGAATGTACACAGTTGTGTTGAAAAGCTGGGGGAACTCGCCAGGCAAATAAAAGGGGCATAGTGACACAGACAGCAGCTCCACATCGGGTGTACAGATGCGCTCTCTGACCGTGACAGATGTGCAGTACTGCTTATTAATATATAAACATATGCCGCCCCCCTGACATTTCTCCGTTACTTCTTCCTGCCGATCCGAGTGCAGCGGGGCTCCAAAGCCGTCAATCCACAGGTCTGCGTCTCGGTCATGCGCAGTAAGCCAAGATTCCATGAACGCCATGACACAGCAGTTCTTAAAGTCCTTCTGGTAGCGTACATTCCCTTGAATTTAATCCACCTTGTTTCTCAGAGACTGTACGTTCCCAAAAATTATTGAAGGAAGAGGAATGTTACCAAACTGCCGTCTCCTAAGGCGCAATTTCACACCTCCACGCCTTCCGCGCTTCCTTCTGCCATCTCTCCCGACTCTCCCGTCTCTCTTTTCACCGCTATGTTCGTCTCTCAAAATAAAGTCCGGCAGTTGCGGCTTAGGCTCAATCACAGCTGCTGCATCAACCGTGTTTAAATGCAGCAACATGTCCCTGGAATAATGTATTCTGCCCGCCATTCTGCCCGCCATGGAGCTGAACGCGTTTACTTCAGAGACAAAGAGCCAGAGGACAGATAGCAGCAGTGCAAGAAAGGGGAGGAAATCCATGTTGTAGATACCAGGGAGCTCTTCGCCATATAGTCCACAAACACTCCAGGGCAGAAACGACACAAAGGATTTTGTAAAAACATATTAAAGTACATAAAAACACACACACAGACGACGCACTCTTTCACCAGCTGCCGGTTGCTGCGTGCGCATGCACCCAGGTGAGGTGAGGTGCTCTCCGGTACACCTCACCAGCAGGGCAGTTCAACTAGACCAGCAACCCCCCCGCCACAGCTGCTATGTACACCAGCTCAAGCCCAGTGGACGGGGGGTTAGTGCCCCTTCTGGGTGTTTGGGGGTTGCTGTGTGGGGGTATAGTGTGTGGGGGTTTTCGCACATCCAGAAGGCAGGGGGAAGGAGAGAATAATGGACTGAAGGAGGAATTGTGACCAAGGGGCATCAGACGGGACTGTTGAGTCTATGCCCCCCCCCCACCCCCCCTGGGAGAGTAAAAGCTGCGGGTGCCGCTGAAGAGAAGAAGTGTGTAATAGCGACACCGGCGTAATGTTATGTTAATGTGCCACACATTCCTTTGTTAAACAACAATGTATAATGATCGGAAGTTCCGGGTCTCCATGCATGGCATTAAAGTTATAAAAGGAGAATGTACAGAGACCCGTCAGGCTGATAGGCTATTTCACTGTTTGCTGTAATGTTGTTGGAGAAAGAATAAAGTCTTGTGTCGTCCAGCTCATTGCCTCGCCTATTCCCTTTCTTCACAGTGCTAATAAATTGCCAAAAAGTAACTAGGAGTTGGTGCTTGATGTTTTGCTTTATTATGTCTGAGATACTCATATTTCAAGTGACCATGGCTTAGAATCTGATTTGGAAATACTAACACCTCTGAAGCTACTGATGAAAAAGTGTTTTTTCTAATTTTGAACACAACTGGACTGATCTGTTTTTGCAAAAGAACTCTTCATACGTAGTAGTGGTTTCATGGATGGGTCAATGTACATGAAAGTGAGGAGTGCAAAGACAGGTGAGTTACTGTGATAATTAAAAGGTCCTCAGTTCTGAGCATGTGAGCGTTCAGAGGGAGGGGGGTGGGGCCTCTGACTGTTTGCAGTCCGGATGGCCCAGGGGAAGAAACTGTATGTCAGTCTGGAGGTGTGGGACCTGATCGTTCTGAACCATCGTCCAGAGGGAAGCAGGTCAAACAGGTGGTGGACGGGATGTGAGGGGTCTCCTGTGATGGCCTTGATCCTTCTGAGACAGGAGGATCTGGAAATGTCTTTCAGGGAGGGCAGAGGGCCGCCGATGATTTTTTTTGGGGGGGCAGCGTTGATGACCCTCTGCATAGTCTTCCTGTTCTCGACTGTGGAGCCGGCATACCACATACCCAGACAGTAGGTGAGCACGCTCTCCACTGAGCAGCGGTAGGCCAGCAGCAGCTTCTGGTCCAGGTTGTTCTTCCTCAGGACACAGAGGATTTGCAGCCACTGCTGGGCTTTCTTCACCAGGGCCTTGGTGTTGATTAGCATGGCAAAGCTAGCCACTAGCAGAGATCAGCTGAGTTGGACATCCTTTTATATTTTGTGCATACTACCACCAACCTAGTGATGCCAGTTGTAGTGTGGGACTACAGGGGTTAACTAGTGCCGGTGTGCTGACGCAGCCAAGGGGGTGATGTCATCACACCAGACAGTTATAAGTGGAGAGTCGGCCATCTTGAATCCAAGATGGTGCCGCGGATGGCAGCCACTGGCTTCTGCTCTCTAATGTTTTTGATAATTTTGTGTATTTTTTTGGACTTCTGCTCTTCCATCCGAGTCACCTTTTCAAGGGAGGAACTACTTTCACTCAGACTATCTCCCAATGCAACTTCTCCGCCAGTTTCTGCTGCTGATCTGAAGTTTTTTCAGTCAATCTTAGCTGTGGGAGCAGCGGCTATTGGCACTGGCCGGAAACGAAGGCGGCGTGGTAAACGTGCCTGTGCGCTAGTCAGGCTGAAGAAACGAGGATATCACACGCCGCTCCCATCGAGCCATCTGTCGAATGTCCGCTCTTTGGCGAACAAAATGGACGAACTGCTGCTCCTGACTCACAAAAACCTGGATTTTAGCAGATCTGGCGTCCTGTGTTTCACGGAGTCCTGGCTGAGTGAACACATCCCGGACAGCGCAGTGCGCCTGGACGGATTCCAACTGTTTCGCGCTGATCACAGCCGAGAATTCTCTGGAAAGACTAAAGGTGGTGGAATCTGCTTCTACATAAACGAAGGTTGGTGTACTGATGTCACAGTGTTGAAGAAGTTTTGTAGCCCTAACCTAGAGTCACTGTTCATAAACTGTAAACCCTTTTATTCACCGCGAGAGTTCTCCTCGTTTATTCTGGTCGGAATTTATATCCCGCCTGCTGCTTGTACAACGGAGGCACTGCAGCACCTCGCTGACCAGATAGCAGAGGTGGAGGAAAATCATCCAGACTCTCTGCTTATCATTCTGGGTGATTTCAATAGAGCTAATCTCACAAATGAGCTTCCTAAATACAGACAGCATATTAAATGTCCCACCAGGGACACAAATACACTTGACCACTGTTACACAGTTTTAAGAAACGCCTATCATGCCGTCCCCCGTGCAGCTCTGGGTTTTTCTGACCACTGTCTGCTCCATCTTATTCCAACATACAGACAGAAACTAAAAACTTCCAAGCCTGTTGTAAGGACTGTGAAGAAATGGACTGAGGAATCAAAGCTGGAGTTACAAGTCTGCTTTGACTGCACAGATTGGAGTGTTTTTGAAGATGCAGCCATTAACCTAAATGAACTTACTGACACTGTGACGTCATACATCTGTTTCTGGACATGTGTGTGCAGACCAAGACCTTCTGCACATACAACAACAATAAACCCTGGTTCATTCCTAAACTGAAGCAGCTACGTCAGACCAAGGAGGAGGCCTACAGGACTGGTGACTGGACTCTGTACAAGCGGGCTAGAAACATGCTGACGAAGGAGACCAGGCTTGCTAAGAGGAGCTACAGTGTGAAGTTACAACAAAACTTCTCAGCCAACAACTCTACTTCTGTTTGGAGAGGCCTATGGAATATCACCAACTATAGGAGACCATCCCCCCACCCTGTGGAAAACCTCCAGCTGGCTAACGACCTAAACAGCTTTTACCGCAGGTTTGAAAAGAACCTACAGTTCTCACCTCCCACCCACACAAAAGGATTATCTGCAGCCCCAGGAACTCCATCCCTCCTCCACTCTGACCTCCCACCAGCACTAACGATCTGTGAAGAGGAGGTGCACCGGGTCTTTCAGAGACAAAAGATCAAGAAGGCTGCAGGACCTGATGGTGTGTCTCCATCCTGCCTGAGAGTCTGCTTCAGTGAGTTGGCCCCCATCTTTACCCGGATCTTTAACAGATCACTGGAGCTATGTGAAGTGCCTTCCTGCTTCAAACGCTCCATCATCATTCCAGTTCCCAAGAAATCCTCTGTTACAGGATTAAACGACTACAGACCTGTTGCCTTGACCTCTGTGGTCATGAAATCCTTGGAGAGATTGGTGCTGAACCACCTGAAGGTCATCACAGGCCCCCTGATGGACCCACTGCACTTTGCTTACCGGTCAAACAGGTCAGTGGATGATGCAGTGAATATGGGACTACATCACATCCTGCAACACCTCGACTCCCCAGGGACGTACGCCAGGATCCTGTTTGTCGACTTCAGCTCAGCATTCAACACCATCATCCCAGGCATTCTTCATCAGAAACTCCTCCAGCTCAAGGTGCCCCCCTCCACCTGCCAGTGGATCTCCAGCTTTCTGACTGACAGGTGGCAACAGGTGAAGCTATGGAGATTTACATCCAGCTCCCAAAAAATTAGTACTGGCGCCCCCCCAAGGGTGTGTCCTTTCCCCACTGCTCTTCTCCCTCTACTCCAATGACTGCACCTCAGAGGACCCTTCGGTGAAGCTCCTGAAGTTTGCGGACGACACCACAGTCATCGGTTTGATCCGGGATGGTGATGAGTCTGCATACAGGCGGGAGGTGGAGCAGCTGATCCTCTGGTGCGGCCAGAACCATCTTGAACTTAACCCAGCCAAAACGGTGGAGATGACTGTGGATTTCAGGCGACACCCTCCTTCATTC
This sequence comes from Pholidichthys leucotaenia, assembly GCA_020510985.1. Classification (NCBI taxonomy): domain Eukaryota; kingdom Metazoa; phylum Chordata; class Actinopteri; order Cichliformes; family Pholidichthyidae; genus Pholidichthys; species Pholidichthys leucotaenia. The sequence goes on along the minus strand of CM035839.1, from coordinate 6,369,864 downwards.
CCCCCACTCACCATCCTCAACAGCACAGTGTCCACTGTGGACTCCTTCAAGTTTCTGGGTAACACAATCTCCCGGAACCTGAAGTGGTCCTCCCATATAGACACTGTCCGGAAAAAGGCCCAGCAGAGGTTGTTTTTTCTGCGTCAGCTCAAGAAGTTTGACTTGCCTCAGGAGCTGCTGGTTGTCTTCTACACCGCCATCATCCAATCTGTCCTCTGCTTTTCCATCACTGTCTGGTTTGGATCTGCCACTAAACAGGACAAGACCAGACTGCAGCGGATCATTAAGTCTGCGGAGAGGATCATTGGTACCGACCTACCCTCCATTGAGAACTTATATCGGTCCATAACCAGGAAACGGGCGGGAAACATCTGTGCTGACCCATCACACCCCGGCCACAAACTGTTTGAACTTCTATCTTCTAGTCGTCGTTACAGATCACTGAAGGTCAAAACCACCCGTCACAGGAACAGTTTCTTTCCTCAAGCCATCACTCTGATGAACACCTAACATTCACCTAGTCCTACCTGTTGCTGTACTCATGACTTTTCATCCATTATTACATTGCACATAACTCTCACACTGCTTTTTACTTCATTCACATTATATCACTGAATCTGAGTTCACACTGAAATACTGTATGACTGTATATTTTTTCATATATTTCTGCAAAGTGTGGATAGTCTGAGTAAATAACTGCATATATTCCTGAATATATTTGCATCCTTTTATAGAAACGTGGACAGACTGTAATTTACTGTACATACTCTGTTGTCATTGAATCCTTATTTAAATCTTATTTAAATCCTCCACCTGAACAATGGGAGCAAGTTTTTAGCCAAAGTCAAATTCCTTGTAAGTGTTGTGCATACTTGGCCAATAAAACTGATTCTGATTCTGATTCTGATCTTACAGCCTCTTTCCCGGCTGGCTCAATACACGGTAACAGACCTGTACTGTAAGCTATAATTGTGTAACAAAGTTCGTGTTCAAAGCAGACACCACTCTCTGTGAGTCTCTCCAGTTTACAGACATAACATTTGGTGATGAGAGTTAAACCATGGAAGTGTGCCTGGGGTCGCTACGACCATTTTTGGAAACCCCAGGTGAGCCACCTGTCCCTTGGCACCGCTGGTTCAACACGTTTAAGGATTATGTTGACGCGGCTGGCCTGAATGGCGCTGACGACGAGAATAAAATAGAATAGAATAGAATAGGCTTTATTGTCATTGTACAGTTGCACAGTACAACCAAATTGTGGGTGTTCCACCAGGCTACTGTGCAATAAAGTATGAAAGAAGGATTTAAAATAAAAAAGTTACAGAACAAACAATTAACCATACGAATGAAGTAAAAATAAAAGTAAAAATAATAAATAGCCCATTGGTGTATGGTAGTGGCTTCGCAGGTGGAGCTATGTACGTACATAAGAGTGCGGAGTGCAGGACACATAATAGAGTAAAATGGCCCAAGGATAATGGAAAATATGTACAGTAGTGATTTCACAGATGGGTCAGTATAACTGAAAATCAAAATCAAGTCAAATCAAATCAACCTTTATTGTCATATTGCTGTACATACAACTGTAGTGCAGGCAAGATGAAATTGTGTTTCTCTCGGCATCCATATAAGAAAAAAAGAACATAATTTAAGACACACTCACACACACCCTCACCCCCCCACCCCAACACAGCCATTCACACATCCCTGAGACATACTTGAAAACTAACTAGAACTATAATATACAAATAATAGACATAACATGAAAGTCATAACAATATACATAACAGTCTGTATAGACAGGCTTAAGCCCGCTTTCATGTTATCAGACGAGCAAGTGGTGCTGACCCGAACTCCTCGGCGCAGACGACCCCCACTGAGAACTCCCCAGGTAACTCGTCAGATCAGTCACAAGGGCATGCTAATGATGTTTTCCTCCCTCCCAATGTCCCCCCACAGACGGACGCACCCCCAACCGCGAAGCCGCAGACCCCACGTTACAGCCGCTACGGACAAAAGCTGAAGCCCAAAGGACATGAGGGTCAAGGCTCAGTCTGAGTCTGGTGGGGGCGGTGTGGGAATCCCTCTCAGTATATTCACACTCAGACTTAAGACAAAAGGGAATTGTCATGGAGGGTTTGTGTGTGGACGTGGGGGTGGTATATTGATGTGAACAGTGACAAAGAGAATGGGAATTAGAAAGGCTTAGATAGATAGATAGATACTTTATTTCGAACAAAAAAAGTATAACAAAAACAAATGACAAATGTAATAAAGTAACAGTATGCACTGTTCGAAAGGGAGAAGGAAGAAGTGAACACTTATTAATTCCATCTCCTCTTTTCCATAAATACACCCATGTGAATTATATACAAATTACCACCTTTAAGACCCCAAGTAAACAATTTACTGTACTTTTTACAAATCAACATTAACACCCATCCATCCTAACATACATTGATGTCCACACATCAAAACCAGCCTCAAACAACACAGATATACACAGTGCTGTCCCACCCACCATTCCATAGTGTCCCATAATGTCCCAGAGTGAACATAATGAATCGTACATATAACTACTACCCTTCTAACATATACCCTTTCAGCAAATGGTGCTTATACCTCTTTTTGAATTGATTTCTGTTTGTACATAGTTTCAGTTCCGGCTCCAGACTGTTCCACAAATCCACCCCACAGACAGATATGCACAGACTTTTCTTGGTTGTTTGTATCTTGGGTTTTGTAAAGTTTAAGTCTCCTCTCAAATTATAATCATTGTCTCTTTTTTTAAATATTTTTTGTATATTAGTTGGGAGTTGATTATTAATTGCCCTGTACATTACTTGTGCTGTCTTAAATTTAACTAAATCGAAGAACTTTATACATGTGACTTTAAAAACAACGAATTGGTATGGTCTCTATATCCTACATTGTTTATTATCCTTATAGCTCTTTTTTGTAATGTGCATATTGACTGTAGGTTGGTCTTGTAGGTGTTTCCCCAGACTTCTACACAATAATTAAGATAAGGTAAAAACAGTGAATTGTACAATAAGACCAGTGATTTATAGTTCAAGATGTGTCTTGTCTACCGCAGTATGCCTATACATTTTGCTAGCTTGGCCCGGATGTGACTGATGTGAGGTTTCCAGCAGATTTTATTGTCTAGCGTCACCCCCAGAAACTTATTTTCCTGTACTGTTTCTATTCTGGTATCATCTATCGTTACCAGTATTTCAGGATTTATTTTATAATTTCCAAACAACATAATCTTTGTTTTTTTTTAGATTTAGAGATAATTTAATTTTGTTGAACCACTGCGTTAACTTTTTCATTTCAGTTGTGACCACCTCTAAAACCTGCTGCAAATTCTCACCAGTGCAAAGGATATTTGTGTCATCCGCAAACAAAATAAATTTCAGAATTTTTGATACTTGGCATATGTCATTTATATACAAAATAAAGAGTTTGGGTCCCAAAACTGACCCCTGGGGCACACCACAAGTGATGTCCATGAAGGGTGATTTGTGCTCACCAATTTGTACAAATTGTTGTCTGTTACTTAAATAACTTTCCACCCAACTCAGTCCGACCCCTCTTATCCCATACCTTTCCAGTTTCCTTAGTAGTATTCTGTGGTCAATGGTGTCAAAAGCTTTCTTTAAATCTATAAATACTCCTACAGCAAACTTTTTTTATCTGTACAACTAGTAATTTAATATTATTAATTATTATTATTATTATTATTATTATTATTATTATTATTATTATTATTATTATAATTTAATAAGTTCGATCAGTGCCAAAGATGTAGATTTATCTGCTCTAAAACCATACTGGATATCTGTAAGGAGATTGTGTTTTTCAATGAAATCATCCAGTCTCTTAGTGAAGATTTTTTCAAGTATTTTGGAGAATTGTGAGAGTAAAGAGACTGGCCTGTAATTTGTGAAGCGATGACTGTCTCCTGTTTTGTATAGAGGTGTTACTTCTGCTATTTTCATTTTGTCTGGAAATGTACCAGTTTGAAATGACAGGTTACAGATGTGGGTGAGTGGCTTAACAATTCCTTCAATTACTTTTTTCACTATTGTCATGTCAATTTCATTCCAGTCCGTTGATTTTTTGTTCTTAAATTTACTCATAGTCTCGATAATTTCCTTTTCAGTAACTGCACCCAAAAAGATTGTGTTTGGATTTCTATCTTCTATTTCATTCACAGAACCACTGTTGTTTGTTTCTGGTGTCACTACTGATTTTGCTAATTCAGGACCAACGTTTACAAAAAATTTATTGAAACCACTGACCACATCTTCCATATTATTTATCAAGTTGCCATTTTCAATAAAATATTCTGGATAATTAGCATTCTTAGGTCGATTACTAATAATCCCATTGAGTACTTGCCATATTCCTCTTAAGTTATTTTTGTTATCCTCTAATATTCTGTTGTAATATTCTTTCTTACAGGTCCTCATTATATTAGTAAGCTTATTTTTATATCTTTTATATTTGATCTCAGCTTCCACTGTTCTGCATTTAATGAATTGTTTATATAATGTATTCTTCTTTTTACATGCATTTATTAACCCCTTGGTGACCCAAGGAATATTTTTTTTTTGTTGTCTGTCATTGTATTGTTTTATAGGACAGTTTTTATTGTACAATGATTGAAATATTTGTAAAAAATTATATGCTTTATTTATGTCATTTTCATCATAAACTATCTTCCAATCTTGTATTAATAATTCCTTTTTCAGTAAATACATTGATTCTTCGGTTCTTATTCTTTTATATTTAATATTTTTGGTATACTTTTTCTTCCTATAATCACATTGATAGACAACAAAAATCGACAGGTGGTCACTGATATCATTCAATAAAAGCCCACTCCTGATATTATTTTCCATAATGTTTGTGAATATGTTATCTATTAGTGTGGCACTGTGTGACGTGATTCTGCTAGGTCCGGTAATTGTTGGATGTAAGCCCATACTGTACATTGTGTTGATAAATTCTTTTGTCAAACTATGTTGTTTTGAGTTCATCAGATCTATATTGAAATCCCCACAGATGAACATAACTTTATGAGTTAGTTTTGCATACATTTTTTCCATCCAGTCCTTAAATAAGTCAATGTTTGATCCAGGTGTTCTATATACACAACTCACTACTATATTCTTCACATTGTCCAGACAGATTTCTATTGTAATACATTCAAATAAATCATCCACAGTTACTGACAGATTTTCAACAACCTTGTATTTCAAGCTCTTGTCAACATAAATTGCAACTCCTCCTCCTTTTTTCACTTTTCTCTTTATACCAAAAGAGAAAAGCTTTTAGTGGGCGCTCTCCTGGCCCTGTGGACTGTTACGAAGGGGTGGTGAGAGACCTGGAGGACAAACTGAGGGAGCGAGAGCTCGAGCTTCAGCAGCTACGAGACAACCTGGATGAGAATGAAGCTGCAATTTGTCAGGTTTATGAGGAGAAACAGAAGCGCTTTGAGCTGGAGCTGGAGGAGCTGAGGCAGAGCTGTGCCACCAGGATGCAGACAGCTTCTCAGAAGGCTCAGCGAGCCCATAAAATATAAAGAACGAAGTTTATTACCAAATGTTGATATGAGACATCTGAAGGAAATAAAACCACAAGGCAATTCATCCAGGAAAACCAGAAATAACTGTAAAATGCTCCTTTAAAAGTACAGCACAACAGTCTTGAATGGTTCAGGATGTCTGATTTTGTTAAGAGAGAGTGATCTAGGGAAAATAAAGGCATTTGGTGACTAAATGGCAAACTTGTTCCGGATTATTTCCCCTCCCTCCACTTCCACCTGCTCATAAAGCCACTTCCTATTGCAGCGGCACTCGACCCCGCACTTGCGTGACCCACACTCGGTGCAAGGGTAGAAGCAGCCCATGCAGTCCACATCCAGACAGTCGCATAAGTCTTTGCCATTGGAGAGCAGTCGGCCTTGACTGTCGTACACTCTGCTTTTGGCTGCGGCGTTCTGCCTGCTGTCAGAGATCTGCTTTCCTCCACGGCTCCCTCGTCCACCCCTCAATCCTCCTCTTTTGTCTTTGCGTAGAGCAGCCTCCCTTGCTCTCTCTCTGTCTGCTTGTGTTCCCATTTGACTGGCGACATTGGTCTCCTTTGGTATATAATTTATCTCCTTTTGGTATAATTTATCTCCTTTTGCCACTGGTATCTTCCAGTGGCAATATAATTTAATTCATTGCCATCCATGGTAAAATCCACTCCTTTCTCTTCACTGAGCCACGTCTCTGATATTGCCACAATATTGAATGGCTCTTTAAATTGATGTAAATAATCTTTAATGTTATTAAAGTTGGCATAGAGACTTCTGCTGTTGAAGTGGATCATAGAAATATTGAAATCAGATGTGACCATTGTGTTAAACTGATCATCTGTGTAGTAACTACAGTCATTATTGATGGAGCTAAATAAATTATTATCAGGGTCTATGTTATATTCTACGTCCTGTGGGTTGTGATCTGTATATTCAAAAACTTTCAGTTCCTGTTGTTCCTGTTTGTTGATCTTTTGATTCATGTTGTTGAATGTCTTGTAGCAGATGAGTATAATCCTTCAGTGTCCTACAGTTGTCTGATTGATGCTTTGATGTTAAGGCAGCACACAGAGAAGGCTGACCGAGTGGTTGGATTTAAGAGCAGAGGTGCATGCCCTCCAGTGGGCTCACCGCCTGCAGGAGGGATCATGGGGGTCCGGTGCTATGTGGATTAGGTGGCAGTCAAAGGCGGAGACCTTGGCGGACTGATCCCAAGCTTTCTAAACTGGCTTTTGGTACGTGGAATGTATCCTCTCTGGTGGGGAAGGAGCCTGAGCTGGTGTATGAGGTTGAGAGATACCGGCTAGATATAGTCGGCTTCACCTCAACACACAGCTCCGGTTCCAGAACCAGTCTCCTGGAGAGGGGCTGGAGCTTGGCCTTTTCTGGAGTTTCCCCGGGCGAGAGGCGACGAGCAGGGGTGGGTGTTCTTGTATCCCCCCACCTCGCTGCCTCTATATTGGAGTTTTCCCCGGTGGACGAAAGGGTTGCTTCCCTGCGCCTTCGGGTTGGGAAATGGGTCCTGACCATCATTTGTGCCTATGCATCAAATGATGTTTCAGAGTACCCACCCTTTTACTCTTGGAGACTCCATTGTCCTACTGGGGGACTTCAATGCGCATGTGGGCAATGACAGCGAAAACTGGAGGGGGGTGATTGGGAGGAACGGCTTGCCCCAGCTGAACCCGAGTGGTATTCAGTTATTGGACTTCTGTGCTAACCACAATTTGTCCATAACAAACACCATGTTCAAGCATAAGCGTGTCCATATGTGCACCTGGCACCAGGACACCCTAGGTCGCAGGTTGATGATCGATTTTGTTATCGTGTCATCAGACCTACGACCATATGTCTTGGACACTCGGGTAAAGAGAGGTGCAGAGCTGTCAACTGATCACCACCTGGTGGTGAGTTGGATCTGATGGCAGGGGAGGATGCCATTCAGACCTGGTAGACCCAAACATATAGTGAGGGTGTGCTGGGAACGCTTGGCTGAGGCCCCTGTCCGGGAGGTCTTCAACTCTCACCTCCGGAAGAATTTTGACCACATTCCGAGGGAGTCTGGAGACATGGAGTCTTAATGGGCCATGTTCTCCACCTCTATTGTTAAAGCGGCAGCCCAGAGCTGCGGCCGCAAGGTGGTCGGTGCATCTCGTGATGGTAATCCCCGAACCAAGCGGTGGACACCAGTGGTGAGGGGGGCCATAAAGCTGAAGAAGGAGTCCTATAAGGCTTGGTTGGCTTGTGGGACTCCCGAAGCAGCTGAGGTGTACCAGCAGGCCAAGCGGAGTACAGCTCGGGTGGTTGCTGAAGCAAAAACCCGGGTATGGGAGGAGTTCGGTGAGGCCATGGAACAAGACTTTCGGTTGGTCTTGAAGAGATTCTGGCAAATTGTCCTGTGGCTCAGGAGGGGAAAGCAGCTCCCCGTCCACACTGTGTATGGTGCGGATGGGACACTGTTGACTTCAACTGGGGATATCGTTGGGCGGTGGAAGGAATACTTTGAGGATCTCCTCAATCCCACTGATACGCCTTCCACAGAGGAAGCAGGGCTTGTGGATGAGGGGGACGATTCGCCTATCACAGGGCCTGAGGTTGCCAAGGTAGTTAAAAATCTCCTTGGTGGCCAGGCCCCGGGGGTGGACGAGATTCACCCTGAGTACTTCAAGGCCCTGGATGTTGTAGGGCTGTCATTATTGACACGCCTCTGCAGCATTGCGTGGAGGTTGGGGGCAGTGCCTTTGGTATGGCAAACCGGGGTGGTGGTTCCTCTCTTCAAAAAAGGGGACCGGAGGGTGTGCTCCAACTTTAGAGGGATCACACCCCTCAGCCTCCCTGGGAAGGTCTATGCCAAGGTACTGGAGAGGAGACTCCAGCCGTTGGTCGAACCTCGGATTCAGGAGGAGCAATGTGGTTTTTGTCCTGGCCGTGGCACATCGGATCAGCTCTTTACCCTCTAGAGAATTCTCGAGTGGTCGTGGGAGTTTGCCCACACAGTTTACATGTGTTTTGTGGACTTGGAGAAGGCATTCGACCGCGTCCCTGGTGGTTTTTTGTGGGGGGTACTTCGGGAGTATGGGGTATCAGGCTTGTTGTTACGAGCTATTCGGTCTCTGTATGACCGTTGTGAAAGTTTGGTTCGTATTGCCAACACTTGGCCAGACTCATTCCCAGTGAGAGTTGGTCTCCGCCAGGGCTGCCCTTTGTCACCAATCCTGTTCATAATTTTTATGGACAGGATTTCTAGGCGCAGCCAGGGAACGGGGGTGTCATGCTTGGTGACCACAGGATCTCATCTCTGTTGTTTGCAGATGATTTTGTCCTGTTGGCTTCATCCAGCAATGACCTGCAGTTCTTGTTGGGACAGTTTGTCGCTGAGTGTGAAGCGGCTGGGATGAGAATCAGCACCTCCAAGTCCGAGTCCATGGTCCTCATCCGGAAAAAGGTGGATTGCCCTCCACTTGGGACAGGCTCCTGCCCCAAGTGGAGGAGTTTAAGTATCTTGGGGTCTTATTCACGAGTGAGGGGAGAATGGAGCGAGAGATTGACAGACGGATCGGAGCAGCATCTGCAGTGACGCGGATGTTGTACCGGTCTGTTGTGGTGAAGAGGGAGCTGAGTTCTAAGGCAAAGCTGTCGATTTACCAGTCAATCTACGTTCCTACTCTCACCTATGGTCATGAGCTTTGGGTAATGACCGAAAGAACGAGATTGCGGATACAAGCGGCTGAAATGAGCTTTCTCCGTAGGATTGCTGGACTCACCCTCAGAGACAGGGTGAGGAGCTCAGTCATCCAGGAGAGGCTCAGAGTAGAACCGCTGCTCCTCCACATTGAAAGGAGTCAGTTGAGGTGGTATGGGCATCTGATTAGGATGCCTCCTGGACGCCTCCCACTTCAGAATCAGAATCAGAATCAGAATCAGGTTTATTGCCATTGTTCATGTAGTACACAAACTAGGAATTTGTCTCGGTACAATGCTGCAACATTAAACATGATAAGATAAGAGAAATAAACTATACATGTAATAAAGTGTAGGATAAGATTAAGTGATACTGGTCAACAGTTAAAATATATATTAGCCAGCAGCAGATACTGTGGAGAACTATATAGTGCAGTCGGTAATGCAGGAAGAAAACAGTGATGATTGACATGAGTCTGGTTGAGCTGCTGTACATGGTGCACGAGAGTCACTTAGTGTTCAGCAGTCTAATGGCAGAGGGGAAGAAGCTGTTCATGTGACGGGAGGTTTTAGTCTGGATGGACCGAAGTCTTCTACCAGAGGGGAGGGGGGCAAACAGTACATGACCAGGGTGTGAGGGATCGGCTATGATCCGGCCAGCACGCCTCCGGGTCCTGGAGATGTACAGATCCTGGAGAGATGGGAGCTTGCAGCCGATCACCTTCTCAGCAGTGCGCACGACGCGCTGCAGCCTTAGTCTGTCCCTGGCAGTGGCTCCTGCGTACCACACGGTTATGGAGGTGGTGAGGATGGACTCGATGATGGCTGTGTAGAACTGCACTAACATCTTGGTGGGTAGCTTGAGCTTCCTCAGCTGCCGCAGGAAGAACATCCTCTGCTGGGCTTTTTTGATGAGTGAGCTGATGGTCAGCTCCCATTTGAGGTCCCTGGTGATGGTAGTGCCTAGGAAGCGGAAGGAATCAGCAGTGGTGATGGGAGAGCCTGAGAGGGTGAGGGGGGGCAGAGGAGTAGTGACTTTCCTGAAGTCTACAATCATCTCCACTGTCTTCAGAGCGTTCAGCTGCAGGTTGTTATTGCTGCACCAGGACGCCAGCTGGGCCACCTCTCTCCTGTAGGCGGACTCGTCGCCGTTGGAGATGAGCCCGATGAGGGTGGTGTCGTCCGCAAACTTGATCAACTTGACAGACTGGTGGCTGGAGGTGCAGGAGTTGGTGTAAAGGGAGAAGAGTAGGGGGGAAAGTACACAGCCCTGGGGTGATCCGGTGCTGATGCTAGTATAGTCTGAGACAGTCTTTCCCAGCCGCACATGCTGCCTCCGGTCCGTCAGGAAGTCGATGATCCACCTGCAGAGGGAGTCAGGCACGTTGAGCAGGGACAGCTTGTCCCGGAGCAGAGCGGGGCGGATGGTGTTGAATGCGGAGCTGAAGTCCACAAACAGGATCCTGGCGTAGGTTCCCGGGGAGTCCAGGTGCTGCAGGATGGAGTGGAGGGCCAGGTTGACTGCATCGTCTACAGACCTGTTGGCTCGGTAGGCAAACTGCAGCGGGTCCAGGAGAGGGGTGGTGATGGACTTGAGGTGGGACAGGACCAGGCGCTCAAAGGACTTCATGACTACAGAGGTGAGCGCTACAGGTCTGTAGTCATTAAGTCCAGTGATCCGTGGCTTCTTGGGGACAGGGATGATGGTGGAGGATTTGAGGCAGGACGGCACGTGGCATAACTTAAGGGAGGTGTTAAAAATGTCTGTGAATACAGGAGCCAGCTGTTTCGCACAGAGTCTCAGGGTGGAGGGAGACACGCCGTCTGGGCCGGGGGCCTTGCGCGGGTTCAGTCTGGAGAACTGTTTGAGCACATCCTGCTCACTGATGATAAGGGGAGGGGGGGAGGTGGGGGGGGGTGCCTTAAATGAAGTAGGGAATGTGGAGGCTGTGGAGCTGGAGGGAGGGGGGGAGTTGGACACAGATGACGAGGTGTCAAAACGGGCATAGTGTTGGGACAGTCTCTGACAAAGGGCTTTGTCATCCTGACCTTTAGGAGCCTGAGGCCGATAGTTGGTGATCTGCCTCAGTCCTCTCCACACGGAAGCCGAATCATTAGCAGTGAACTGCTGCTGGAGTCTCTCTGAGTACACAGATTTAGCCCTCTTCAGCTCTCTGTTAAACCGGTATTTAACCTCCCTGTAGCAGTCCCTGTCTCCACTTTTCAGCGCTGCTTCCTTCTCCTTCCTGATCTGTCTGAGCTTAGCTGTGAACCAGGGTTTGTCATTAGAGTAACTCACCCTGGTGCGTGATGGAAGAATGTTCTCTTCACAAAAGTGGATATATGAGTTCACAGTGTCCGTGTACTCATCCAGATCATGCGTGGTTCCTTTAAACATGCCCCAGTCAGATATTTCCATGCATGTTTCCAGCTTCTCCTCAGCATCACTGGTCCGTATCTTCGTAGTGCTCACAACAGGTTTAGTGAGCTTCAAGGAAAGCTCCGAAACACTTGAGGTGTTTCGGACACGTCCCACTGGGAGGAGACCCCGGGGCAGACCCAGGACTTGGTGGAGAGACTATGTCTCCCAGCTGGTCTGGGAACAACTTGGCATCCTCTCTGAAGAGCTGGAGCAGGTGGCGGGGGGAGAGGGAAGTCTGGGCTTCTCTGCTGGAACTGCTGCCTGCGCTACCCGGACCTCCAGAAAAGTGGTAGAAGATGGATGGATGGATAGATGGATGGATGGATGGACGGATGGTGCATGAGATCTGTTACTCTTTTGCTGCTTGTGTGTCTTGAGAAATGGAGAGAGAGAGAGTGAATAAAACCTGATATGATCTGGACTTCTCTGCCTGATTATCTCTCTCTCCACACTGGAAAGTGTTTCATATTGTTATGAAAGTGAGGAGTGCAACGACAGGTGCGTTATAGTGATAATTAAAAGGTCCTTAATTCTGTGCATGTGAGCGTTCAGAGGGAGGGGGGTGGGGCCTCTGACTTTTTGCTGTTCGGATGGCCCAGGGGAAGAAACTGTTTGTCAGAATCAGAATCAGAATCAGATTTATTGCCATTGTTCATGTAGTACACAAACTAGGAATTTGTCTCGATGCCATGCAGCAACATTAAAAACATGATGAGAAAAAGAGATAAACTAAAAAACTAAAGGACTGAAAACGTGCAATAAGTGTAGAAAAATAAGTAATAATAAGTAATAATGATAATAATAATAATAACAATACTAGTAATAATGAGTAGTACTAGTCAAGGCAGTTTTAAAAAATTAGCAAGTGAAGTACCACATAGTGCAGTCGATAATGCAACAGAAAACAGTGATGAATGACGTGAGTCTGGTTGAGCTGCTGTACATGGTGCACGAGAGTCAAAAAGTCACTTAATGTTCAGCAGTCTGATGGCAGAGGGGAAAAAGCTGTTCATGTGCCGGGAGGTTTTAGTCCGAATGGACCGAAGTCTTCTACCTGAGGGGAGGGGGGCAAACAGTACGTGACCAGGATGTGAAGGATCGGCTATGATCCAGCCAGCACGCCTCCGGGTCCTGGAGATGTACAGGTCCTGGAGAGATGGGAGCTCGCAGCCTATCACCTTCTCAGCAGTGCGCACAACGCGCTGCAGCCTTAGTCAGTCTGAAGGTGTGGGACCTGATCGATCTGAACCATCGACCAGAGGGAAGCAGGTTGAACAGGTGGTGGGCGGGATGTGAGGGGTCTCCTATGATGGCCTTGGTCCTTCTGAGACAGGAGGATCTGGAGATGTCTTCCAGGGAGGGCAGAGGGCTGCTGATAATTTTTGGGGCAGTGTTGATGACCATCTGCACAGCCTTCCTTTTCTCAGCCATAGAGCTGGTGTACCACATACCCAGACAGTAGGTGAGGACGCACAGTGACAGAAGGCCAGCAGCAGCTTCTGGTCCAGGTTGTGCTTCCTCAGGACATGAAGGAAGAGCAGCCTCTGCCGGGCTTTCTTCACCAGGGCCTTGGTGTTGACAGTCCAGGAGAGGTCAGAGATGATGTGGGTGCCCAGGAACCTGAAGGCAGGGACTTTTTCTACGCGGTCGCCATTTATGAAGAAGGGGGGTGGTCCTGTCTGTTCTTCCTGAAGTCCAGAATGAGTTCTTTGGTTTATTGGACATTCAGTTTCAGGTTGTTTGCTTGGCACCACAGCAGCAGATTCTCTACCTCCCCACTGTATGCCTTCTCATTGTCATCAGTGATGAGCCCAACCAAGGTAGTGTCATCTGCATATTTCATGATGACGGTGGTTGGGTAAGATAAGATAAGATAAGATAAGATAAGCCTTTATTAGTCCCACAACGGGGAAATTCCAGGACTGCAACAGCACAGGGATAGCAACACTCAGAGCAACAATCAGAAGGCAAGAAAAAAAAAAAAAAAAAAAAAAAAAACAAGCAAGCAAGAGCAGCTAATATACATATGTACATATTACTATAAAATATATATATACACACACACACACACACAGACACACAGTGCAGAGCATTGTAGCTAGATGGAATAAATATGTAAATATATAAACACCCACAGTACGGAGCATTGCAGCTAGGTGGAATAAATATGCAAGTATATAAACACACACAGTGCGGAGCATTGTAGCTAGATGGAATAAATATATAGATCATCTACAGAAGTTCTCTGATGACTCTGCGATCGTTGGCCTCATCTCCAATGGAGATGAAGCTGAGTACAGAGGGCTTATCCAGGACTTCGTGGACTGGTGCCATCGGAACTGCCTCCAGATCAACGCGAGGAAAACTAAGGAGCTGGTGGTGGACTGCCGCAGGCATGGGCAGCCCCTCACAGTACCAGTAAATATACAGGGAACAGACATCGAGATGGTGACATCCTATAAGTACCTGGGTATTCATCTGAACAATAAACTAGACTGGTCACACAATACTGATGCACTCTACAAGAAGGGACAGCGCAGGCTGTTCCTGCTGAGGAGACTCAGGTCTTTTGGTGTACAAGGGGCGCTGCTGAAGTCATTCTATGACACGGTGGTGGCATCAGCCATCACTTTTGGAGTGGTCTGCTGGGGCAGTGGCATTACTGCAGCCGATAGGAAGAGACTGAACAAACTGATTAAGAAAGCTAGCTCTGTCCTGGGGCAGCGCCTTGATCCGATGGAGGAGATAGGAGAGAGAAGGACGGTGGCTAAACTGTCATCTCTGCTGGAGTCCGAGTTCCACCCTATGCAGGACATACTGAATGCACTGAGGAGCTCATTTAGCAGCAGACTACATCATCCCAGGTGCACAACCGAGAGGTTTCGTAGGTCCTTCCTACCAACGGCTGTCAGACTGTACAACCTAAGCAGGGCTGCTCGCAGAGATAGCAAAAAGACGTAACAAACTAATAGTTTTTTGAATGCAAAAGATGCAATAGACTTACACAATGGTCCCCTCCGGCATACAACTAGGAACATACCGGTCGCTATGGAGGGTGAGAATATGTATGGGCACATAATCATACCATGTAGGATAACTAAGTAGACGGTTATGCTGTTTCATTCCATCTAGCAACAATGCTCTGCACTGTGTGTGTTTATATATTTGCATATTTATTCCATCTAGCTACAATGCTCAGCACTGGGTGTGTTTATATATTTATATATCTACATATTATTCCATCTAGCTACATTGCTCCGCACTGTGTGTGTTTATATACTTGCATATTTATTCCACCTAGCTGCAATGCTCCGTACTGTGGGTGTTTATATATTTACATATTTATTCCATCTAGCTACAATGCTCTGCACTGTGTGTTCATATATTCATATATTTATTCCATCCAGCTACAATGCTCTGCACTGTGTGTCTGTGTGTGTGTGTATATATATATATTTTATAGTAATACGTACATATGTTTATTAGCTGCTCTTGCTTGCTTGTTTTTTTTCTTGCCTTCTGATTGTTGCTCTGAGTGTTGCTATCCCTGTGCTGTTGCAATCCTGGAATTTCCCCGTTGTGGGACTAATAAAGGCTTATCTTATCTTATCTTAGATATATAAATATAAACACACCCAGTGCTGAGCATTGTAGCTAGATGGAATAAATATGTAAATATATAAACACACACAGTGCAGAGCATTGTTGCTAGGTGGGATGAAACAGCATAAGGTGTCTAATAAGGTGTCTTGACTATATTCCAACAGGGTGGGTTGGAATATAGTCAAAGCTGTACTGGGCGTACAGTAGGGGACTTGGCACGCAGCCTTGGGGGGAGCCAGTGCTGAGCGACAGTGTGTAGGAGTGGTTGAGGCCAAGTCTGACTGTTTGTATACGGTTGGTAAGAAAGTTCTTTATCCAGGAGAATGTGGGGGTGGGGGGGATCTGGAGGAGGTGCACTTTGTTGATCAGGATGTCTGGGATGATGGTGTTAAAAGCTGAGTTGTAGTCCACAAAGAGCATCCTCACATAGCTCCTTGGGTTCTCCAGGTGTCTCAGCACTCTGTGGAGAGTGGTGGCGATGGCATCTTCCGTTGACCGGTTCTCCCTGTAGGTGAACTGATGGGGATCGAAGGAGGGTGGAAGACAATCCCTGATGTGCTGAGACACCAGTTGTTCAAAACATTTCATGACTACAGATGTGAGTGCTATGGGTCTGCTCTGGCAGTGCTGTACAGAGAGCTGTCTCTCTGTCTGAAGGCTGAGTTGCAGGCTCTGATCAGAGCCTGGACTTCACTGGTCATCCAGGGTTTGCAGTTTGGAAATACCTGGATGTGTTTGGTGACTGTAACATTTTCTACACTGCATTTGATGTAGAAAAGGACCGATTTGGTGTAGGAGTCCAGGTCCTGCTGTTCAAAGATCCTCCAGTGAGTGCAGGCAAAGTCTTGTAGCTGGAGAAGAGTGTTTTCAGGCCAGGTTTTGATTGTTTGTTTGTTTGGTTGGGGGGGTGGGGAGGAACTCTTCCTAAGGGGGAAGTAGGCAGGAATCAGAAACAGAGAGAGATGGTCTGATCGTCCAAGGTGGGGGAGGGGGTGGCTCTGTACGCAAGCTTAATGTTGCTATAAACATGATCCAGTGTTCTTTGCCCTCTTGTGGGGACACTTAACATGTTAGTAGAATTTGGGGAGTACAGTCTTTAAGCACGCTTTGTTAACATCCCCTGCAATAATGTGGACTGCATTGGGGTGATGTCTTTGCTGCCTACTGATAATGTGCTGGAGGCGATTGAGTGCTAAGCTAATGTTAGCATCAGGAGGAATGTAAACGGCTGTTAAAATTACTGCCGTTAGTTCGGGGGGGGGGGGATACAAAGGCCTGCACAGGAGGGACATGGCCTCTAAGTCTGGTGAACAGTGACTATGAATTATTCTGCTGTTTTTACACCAAGTCTGAAGCACATAAGCATAGATCCCCCCCCCCCCCCCCTTACCAGAATCAGCACTGCGGTCGAGACGATGTGTGGTTCGGCCAGTTAATTCCACAGCGGCAGCCAGAATGCATTCGTTCAGTCATGACTCAGTCACAATCAGAATACAACAGTCCCAGACGTAGCAATTATAGGTGAGCTCCATGTGCAGCTCGTCCATTTTGTTAGCGAGGGATCTGGCATTGGTGAGGAAAATTGAAGGTAACTGTGGTCTATATTAATCATATATTCCATAACCTACATATGTTGAAGCATGTGAGAATGTTTGGTGATTACATATGTAAGGCGACTTCACACCTCAGAACAGGACAAAGACTCTCAACCGCCAGTGAAGAACAAAGACCTTCCCAGACACTGCGGTGAAGACCGGAGGAGCTGCCCTCACCCCCCAGGGCCATGAGGAGGGGTACAAAGACAATGGGGGGATTAAGATAAAGAGGGATGTCAGCTTTGGATTTGCATGTCTTTTGTTATGTGCAAGTATAAGTTCTGAGAGCCGGAGGTGTTCGCTCTCTTTTTCCTTCTTCTGCTGCTGCACTAGGATGAGACTTGTTAGAGGAGCTGATAATAAACTTTGGTTTATGTATCACATCGCCTCGTTCTTCCAAGCTCTTCTACACTGGTGACCCTGACGCGAGGATGGACCAGAGGCGTTCCCCCGCAATCGACTCATCTGTGGCGACCCAGGCAGACGCCGGCACCCATGCAGACAGGGGAACAGATGGACGACGTTCCCGCATGGCAGAAGTGATAGAGAGGGCTCAACCGAGCACCAGCGCCGCGGAGAGAGCCGAAGCAAGGCACTGTCACCCTGCGGACACAGCAGTTACGGTCTACACAAACGCCGTCACCATCAACCTGCCGGACTTCTGGCAGGAAGACCCCGCCTCGTGGTTTCAGCAAGCTGAAGCCCAGTTTGCACTTGCGGGCATCACGGCTGACGATACAAAGTTCTATCACATCGTCGCCAAACTCAACGCCGCCACTTCGAGATGTGCGCGGAGTATAATCCGGCGGCCGCCGGCCCAGGACAAATATGAAGAACTGAAAGCGACCATCGTGGCAAATTACGTCCCCTCAGCCGAGGAGAGAGCCGAGAGGATCCTGGCGGTTTACGGCCACAGAGGATGCAGACCCAAGGCCCTCATGGAGGACTTGCTGCAACTTAAAGAAGAGGACAATGACAACTTCCTCTTCCATTTCATATTCCTCAGTACGCTGCCGCCACACATGAGAGGGACGCTGGCCAACATGCGATGCAGCACCCAGCAAGACTTCCGCACGCTAGCTCACGAAGCTCAACGGCTCGTCAACGCCTGCAAGGAGCAGACACCCACAGCAGCATCCGCAGATGTCCGGAGCCACGAGGAGCCACAAATCACTGAGCAGAGCCAGCCCGCGGTGACAGCGACACGGCCAGGACGCAACAGACGGAGCGACGTTTGTTATTACCACCACCGCTTTGCCGAGAAGGCTTACAAATGCTTCCCCCCCTGCAAATTCACAATTTCTGGAAAACGCCGAAGCCGAGAGCCGTTAACAGCGGCGGTTCTCGGCGAAAAAAGCAAGCTTTTATATGTGACGGACGGACACACCGGCAAGCGGTTCCTTATCGACACGGGAGCTCAACTAAGTTTTGTCATGCCCTCCCAAGCAGACCGGGCCATGGGCCCCCGGGGCAATGGAGCGGTGGCAGCCAACGGCTCCACCATCGACACTTTTGGCGAAAAGAGCCTGCACCTCTGCATCCACGGCCGCAACTACAGATGGACATTTGTTGTAACGGCGGTGAGTTTTAACTTGTTGGGCGCAGATTTTTTGTGTGCACATGGGTTATTAGTTGATCTAGCGAACAGGCACTTGGTTAATGCACTGTCCTTTGCTTCTATTCCCTGCTCAGCCCGGCTTTCTCCACCACCTGTGCAGGCCAGCGTCACCACAGCAGGAGGTAAGTTTGATCAACTCCTCACCCAATTTCCAGCACTCACAATTCCCAAATTCTCAGCCACAGTGGCTAAACACGGGGTTGAACATTTTATTCCCACAACGGGCCCACCCGTATTCGCCAAAGCTCGGCGCTTAGACGC
Organism: Pholidichthys leucotaenia; assembly: GCA_020510985.1. Classification (NCBI taxonomy): domain Eukaryota; kingdom Metazoa; phylum Chordata; class Actinopteri; order Cichliformes; family Pholidichthyidae; genus Pholidichthys; species Pholidichthys leucotaenia. The sequence continues at coordinate 6,351,094 of CM035839.1, read as the reverse complement.
AGCCAAGCTCGCCATAGCTCGGGACGAGTTTACCACCCTTGAAAAATTAGGCATTATTAGACGCTCGAAAAGCCCCTGGGCCTCACCACTTCACATGGTTCCGAAATCCGACGGTTCTTGGAGGCCGTGCGGCGATTACCGCAGATTAAACAATGCGACAGCGCATGACCGCTACCCAATTCCTCACAGTCAGGATTTTTCACTGCATCTGGCGGGTGCGTGCATTTTTTCAAAAATAGACCTGGTCCGAGGTTATCATCAAGTCCCAGTTCGAGCAGAGGACATTCCTAAAACAGCTGTAATAACCCCTTTCGGCCTTTTTGAATTTTTGCGAATGCCTTTCGGCCTCAAAGGCGCGGCTCAAATCTTTCAGCGGATGATGGACGCAGTATTACGCAACCTCCCTTTCGTGTTCGTCTACCTCGACGATATGCTGGTAGCCAGCCCGTCTGAGGAAGAACACGAGCAGCATCTCACTATGGTTTTTCAGAGGCTAGAAGAGCACGGGTTAATAATCAATCCAGCTAAATGCAAATTCGGCGTGTCACAAATTGATTTTTTAGGACACAGACTTTCTCCGAAGGGGGCAGTCCCACTTCCAGACAAAGTTCACGCGATAAAAAGTTTCCCACGGCCACAAACGGTCAAATCGCTGCAAGAATTTTTAGGAATGGTTAATTTTTACAACCGTTTCCTCCCCCACGCAGCTCAGCTCATGCAGCCCCTATATGACGCGCTCAGAAAACAAAAAGCTTCCAACGCGGTCGAATGGACCCCGGAGCACGAACGCGCCTTCGCGGAAGTTAAAAGCGCCCTAGCTCATGCCACATTGTTGGTTCACCCCGATCCCTCGGCCCGCATTGCGCTAACCACAGATGCTTCGGACCCAGCTATAGGGGCAGTTGTAGAACAACATGTCAGCGGAATCTGGCAACCTTTGGCATTTGTTCTATGAAAATATTTAGACAGGTTCGTGAGGAGTCGGCACACATGAAAGTAATTCACACTGAGACAGACTGCTAGAATAAACTGTATCTTTTATTCCCCACAGACCATATCTCCACACACAAAAGAGAAATCATTGCATGTCACACATTTCCTTCACACAAGGATTAATGCATTTCATGTCATTTCATCAGCTCTTACCGTAATACAGATAACTGGGAGCCGCAGTCCGCAAAGAGCGTGATTTCTCAGCTGGACGTTTTGCGCAAAACTCGCAGCAGACTCCCCGAACAGAGGGAAAGCCCCTGTTTTTAAAGGAAGGCTAGGTACAGAACAGAGTGGCCATCTCTGTTCCGAGCAAGCCCCCCTCCCATCATAGAATCGCGTGGGGAGCAGGAAGGGCCAATTCCTGCTCCCAGACGATTCCCTCTGCCCGGCTCCCAAAACATACTGTGAACACCTGCTCCATCACACACACACACATATGAGGAATAAAGGCGCCTTTGTTTCATAAGCATGCAACAGTGATTTAAGGAGTGAGAAACTTGCTGTGCTAAGGAAAACAGTTTCTAAAAACAGGTCATACTGTCCAGGTCATGGTGTGCCTTAAGATAAATTCATCATGGGAAGAGAACTGGATTGTTAAAACATATTAAAAACAACTGAGAAACAAATCAGGGCACACATTAAAAACACATTTATATTACAGCATTCTTCAGCAAATCACTAAACCAAACCGAGCGTAAATACAGCACTTTTGACAGGGAGCTGCTAGCGCTTCATTTATCCATCCGCCACTTCCAGTTCTGGTTAGAAGGGCGGAGTTTCACGGCTTTTGTAGACCACAAACCGCTCACCTTTGCTATGGCTAAAATTTCTGAACCGTGGTCAGGCAGGCAACAAAGACAGCTGGCTGCGATTTCAGAGTTCACCACAGACATTCGACATGTGGCAGGCAAACTTAACGTGGTAGCAGACTGCCTCTCTCGCGCTGTGACATCGTCAGAGCGCGAGGAGACAGATTATACTACCTCAGCCGCGGAACTCTTCACCAACGCGGACACATACGCGGCCCCAATCCATGCAAGGATAGATTATGCAGCCATGGCACAGGAACAAAGTAGTGACGCGGACGTGCGCGCACTCTTGTCTGGACCAACAGGGTTAAGGCTGGAGGAAAGGGGTTTACGCGACGGCGTGCCCCCCCTAATATGTGATATCTCAACCGGCCGACCGCGCCCATTAGTCCCAGCTGCATGGCGCCGCCGTATTTTCGACTCAATTCACTCCCTCGCGCACCCGAGTGTGCGCACCTCGGTTAAAATGGTCGCCGAAAAGTTTGTGTGGCCTGGCCTGCGCAAAAACGTAAAAGAATTGGCAAAAACTTGCATTTCCTGTCAGCTCGCCAAAATACACAAACACACAAAAGCCCCTCTGGAGCCTTTTCCAATCCCTGCTAGAAGGTTCGACCACGTTCATGTCGACCTCGTGGGGCCACTACCTTCCTCCCAAGGTTTCACACACCTGTTAACAATGATAGACCGCACCACGCGCTGGCCAGAGGCAGTCCCTCTGGCATCAACCATAGCGGAGGAAGTCGCTCGCGTTTTTTTGACAAACTGGGTGGCACGTTTCGGCGTCCCATCGGACATCACGTCCGATAGGGGGCCTCAATTTGTCTTGGAGCTTTGGTCAGCCATGTCCAGCAGCTTAGGGGCAACAATCCACCGCACCACCACTTATCACCCTCAGGCTAATGGGTTATGCGAGCGTTTTCACAGATCTTTAAAGGCCGCCCTCAGAGCCTCACTAACGGATACAAATTGGGTAAATAAACTTCCCTGGGTTTTATTGGGGTTGCGTGCTGCGCCCAAAGAGGATCTAGACGCCTCCCCAGCAGAATTAGTTTTTGCACAACCTCTCAGGCTCCCAGGTGAATTTTTACCAGAGAACCCAGAGCCAGGGCATCTTCCAGCCTCGAGGGTTTTAGGCAGCAACGGACCGGACTCTCTCCCCGGGCCGGCACATCACTCTTTTCCACGGGTTTTTGTCCCCCAAGCTTTAAAAAACGCTGAATTCGTTTTTGTTAGGCATGAAGCTTTAAAACCAACTTTCCGCCCAGCATACGATGGGCCATTCAGAGTGCTGGAACCTGGTGATAAGCATTTTGTGCTTGATTTTGGGGATAGAAAAGAAACAGTCAGCATTGACAGACTTAAACCTGCCTTCTTGTTGAGAGACGAACCTGCACAGTTGACGAGAGCACCTCGGCGGGGTAAACCCCCCAAGAGAAAAGACTCAGCCCCCCTGCAGGGAACAATTAATCACTCTCCTCCCCAAGCTGCAGATTCCTTACAGGAAGGTCTCAGCAGGACGCCCAAGCGGACCCACAGCAGATTCGGAAGAAGATTAAAACCCAGACAGCACAGGGACTGATGCAAACTACTCAACAGTTGTTCACTAATTGTGCTGTAACAGTTTAGGACTGACTTGTGATATTACTATGCTGTTATGATTACCACTGAACTCTCTTAGGAGCATGGCTGCTGGAAAGTTTCTTCTGTGGCAAGAGGTGTGGCAGTTAGTATGTCATAATAATTATCTTAAGCTGTGAATTTTTCTATTGTCCTTTTCTTAGTCGTTTGTGAGGGGCTGTGGTCTATATTAATCATATATTCCATAACCTACATATGTTGAAGCATGTGAGAATGTTTGGTGATTACATATGTAAGGCGACTTCACACCTCAGAACAGGACAAAGACTCTCAACCGCCAGTGAAGAACAAAGACCTTCCCAGACACTGCGGTGGAGACCGGAGGAGCTGCCCTCACCCCCCAGGGCCATGAGGAGGGGTACAAAGACAATGGGGGGATTAAGATAAGGAGGGATGTCAGCTTTGGATTTGCATGTCTTTTGTTATGTGCAAGTATAAGTTCTGAGAGCCAGAGGTGTTCGCTCTCTTTTTCCTTCTTCTGCTGCTGCACTAGGATGAGACTTGTTAGAGGAGCTGATAATAAACTTTGGTTTATATATCACATCGCCTCGTTCTTCCAAGCTCTTCTACAGTAACGGTGGTTTGGAGGGAAGTTTACACAGCTGGGCACGAAGGCCAGCCCTGCAGCCTTGTTTCTGCTTCCTCTCCCATTGTCTACACCGTTTGCGGGGCATAACGAACCATGGAGTGCCTGGAGGTCTGGCCATCTCCTCAGGGATGAGGTGGTAGTCACAGGAATGGACGTTGGAGATGTCAGAGGTGAGTAGAGTGCACTGGTACTAGAAGCTAAACAGCGTACTGGTTCTCAGTCTAGGCGAGGAAGGACGGCACGTGTTCTGTACTCTGGGTCAAGCGGATTCATTTAGCAAATGTGTGATTCTGATGAAGAGACATTACTATGACTTGACCAATGTTACAGCCCAAAGAGTGGCTTTCTTCAACCTGCAGCCAAAAGGCGGGTGAGTCAACTCAACGTTGTGTCCTGGAGAGCCGAGTCTTAGTGAGCATGTGCACCTTTGGGCCCTTAGGAGACGAGCTAATCAGTGTCAAGCTAATGGGAGAACACAGCTCAGAGAGTGACCACAGCACAGAGGGTGAACACGACACAGAGAAAGAACACAACACGGAGGGAGAGCAGCGACCGGACTCACCTCAGTTCCTCGGCCAGCATGAGCTTTAGGGAGCTGCTGCAGAGCTGCGGGAGAGGGAGCCCACATTGAACGGGAACCCCAGGACACAACAACCTTGCGCAGGTTCTACTAATGGTGACAACAATGTATTACTACGCCCAGACTTCCCAGGAGAAAGGGAGAACAAACCAGACTCACCTCTGATCCTTGGCCAGCATGAGCTTCAGAGGACAGAACTTCCTCTCCTGTGGCTCCACAGTTCATGGAGAAAAGGGACCCCAGTGATCGAAGATGGCCCGGTGTGCGTCTCATCACCGACTACAGCAACACATGGCCCCAACCTCAACCAACACCACGTGAGAGAGAAAAGAAACTGGACTGCTTCCGAATCCAGGCATGGCACCAGCCTCCAGGAGCCACTGCTGAGCTGCAGGATGAAGAGTCCACGACCGAACAGAACAATATAGAACCACAGGATGTCTTCTGAATCCATAACCAACATCAGCCTCCAGGAGCCGCTGCTGAGATTCAGGATGAAGAGTCTGCGACCCAACAGGATGCAGCAGAACCACCACAACCTGGTGGACACCCTGCAACAGACGTGAGGGTCATAACATCACAACCACAATACCAAACACAGCTGAACAGACCACCACTCACAGTGATGAACTGGGTTTGGATCCGCGGAACCAAGCAACCGGGCTCACAGTCAGCCTTAACATCATCACCACCACCAACGCCAATGAAGATCATTGTACAGCTGAGACCAGCCGCCATTGAGATAGCGGATGGATCGAGATGGCAAGCCAGTCATCTGCGGAAGGTGAGAGCAGTTGCTGCGGCTCAAGATGCAGTATTGGAGCCGACCCAGCTGGTGTGGAATCCAGGCTGGGACATTGTTGACAAGTGTGCCACAACTCCAGAAGGATGGCACCCGGGCCTGCTGCAGCTGGTGCCTCCAGGGGAGCGTCCACCACGGGCTCGCTACAAGGCCCCTCCAGATGGACTGCCTTCCTCGTGGAAAAGTAGAAGTAAGAAAACTGTTTAGCTAGGGGCGCAGCTGTCAACGGATAGTGACAGAGTAACCCACTCAGTCACGCTGGGCTACGCGGTGGTTTACCCACTAGACCTAGCTAGTCCTGTTTATTGTGTACCAAATTGGGGAGTGCAAATTCGACCTCCATACAGTTCTGTTTTTTCCGGGGGGGGGGGGGGGGGCTGAATGTAGTGTGGGACTACAGGGGTTAACTAGCGCTGCCATGGTGACGCAGCCAAGGGGGTGACGTCATCACGCCGGATGGTTGTAAGGGGAGAGTCAGCCATCTTACGACATCTTTCCTGGCTGGCTTAATGCACAGTAACAGACCTGTACTGTAAGCTATAGTTATGTAATAAAGTTCTTGTTCAAACCAGACATCACTCTCTGTGAGTCTCTTCAGTTTACAGACATAACACTAGTCACTAGCTTTACCATGCTAATAGCCTAGAAATGCTAATGGACAGGTAAGGCATGATAATAGTCAACCTCGGAATGCTAATTGATGGCCTAGAAATGCTAATTGCAGCTTATGAATGCTAATAGGCAGCCAAGGGGTGTTAATGGCTAGCCTGGGAATGTTAACAATTACCCTGAAATTGCTAACAGACACAGTGTTGCCAAATATACAATAATTATTGTATTTATACAACAGTTTTTGGGTCTATATGATCAGTAGTTTTAAAAAAGGGCAAATATACGAAATATACGATAGTTTTGGCATTTCTGTACACCCCCCAAAAATGCCATTTTGATTTACGTGAACAGCCACACATCACCAGAAATTGATGCCTGCTCATAGCTGATCAGCCCATACAAGGCTGGCTCCTCCTCGATGCCAAATGTGCCAATCACATCAGCAGCACTTAGCTCACATTTGTTTGGGCAGTTGCACTGACTGCTGGAAAAACCAGCATGGACAAGCATGCTGGTCACCAGCATGATTTGCTGTGTTTTGAAGCTGGTCATACCAACATACTATGCTGATTTGGTGTTGGTTTAGCTGGTGGACCAGCATAGACCAGCATAGACCAGCATAAACCAGGATAGACCAGTATGAAAATGCTGGTCTATGCTAGGTTTTCTATGCTGGTTTTTCCAGCAGGGACAGTAACAAATTTTTAAAAATCAGTGAACATGAGTTCGGACTTGGAGGAAAAAAGTGAGTCCAGCCTCGCAGACGCAGACACTGGTAAGAAAAGAAAGCACCTCCACTGGTCACAGCAGCTTTATCACCCTGCCTGGAGTTAGACCCAGCATCTAAGGATGGAAGCAGTGGTTGTGCAAAAAGGTGCAGTTCACTGTGTGGGTGGGTGGGTGTGACAATGCATACAGTAGTTGTTTAATTCAAATGGCTGAGCCTCTGCATTTATTCCTTGTAGGTTACTGCACTTCCATACATATAGAATAGCTTTGTTTTTAAATGGACTATCCTAGCCTGTGATTTTTCAAGCTATTTTAGTACATATGATAGTTTGGGTCAAAATATGTGACAGTACAAAATTTCTTCATTTTGTTATGAATCCTCATGTGCCATTACGCGGCACATGGAGGACAGAATGAAAAACCCAAACGCAGGAGTAGATATGTGCAATTTATTAACAAACTCCAAAAATAATAAGTCCAGCAAACAGTCGTGTGAAACACAGTGATGAAATGATAGGCTAAAGGCCACCAGACTTACAGGGACGCCTCCTGGATGCTCTACTGCCCGGCTATGGGAATGCCTAGTGCCGCTGAGCTGCAGTCAGCACGGGGTGAAAGACTAACCTGGACTTACGGTGCAGGAGCGATCCGAGGAAGTCCATGCAGTCTGGTGGATGAAGGTGAAACAGGCTGGCAGCGTAATGAAGGTAATGGCATACACGGAGGTACATGCTGCCATGTAAGAATCTCAATACCCTGACGGTCTCTTCCTACTAACACAGCGTTGAAGTAATAATAATATTAACGAGGGAAAAGACCACCAGTGTGACTGAGCGTGGGCTGGACATAACTGGAATCATGTGTGTATGAGTGAGTGAAAGAGCGTGTGAATGGGAATGAATGAAGTGTGTGTGTGTGTGTGTGTGTGAAACACCCAATAATGAGACCCAGCTGATGGCACTGACAGGAGGAGGGGGCGTGCCCGAGCTGTCAGGGAGCGAAGAACCCAAAGGGCTCTCTGACGAGCCTGATGGAAAATAAATAGGGAGATGGGCCAAACAGCCACAGGTCAGAACTGGGTTTGGGACCACCAAACCCAGGTTCATGACACATTTCCCATCTGGCAACACTGAACAGACACCTTAGGAATGCTAACGGCCAGTTTAGGGATACTGGCCAGCCAGAAAGTGCTAACAGCCAGTTTAGGAATGCTAATAGACAGCGTAGGTGTAGTGTAAGGGCTACTGGGCACCGGTGTGATGATTCAGCCAAATGGTGACATCACACCGAGCCGATAAAAGGGTGGAGTCGGCCATATTAGGCCTCTCTCAGCTCCAGGCCATACAATACAGTCTCCACAGTAAGCCAGTATTGTGCTAATAACTATTTGTGTAATAAAGTTCCTGTTCTGAATCAGCACCACTCTCCATTAGTCATTTGGGGTTTCCAGACATAACAATAGGGATGCTAATAAATAGCCTAGCAATGCTAACATTCAGATTAGTGTGGAGCATGTAAATAATGAGGTGGATTTGGTTCATACACGACTCACACAAGGAGCATAGACAGAATGGCATACAAGTAGGAACTCTTCCCTTAAATAACATGACATCCTTCTAGACTCTTCTCACACACAAAAGATAATCTCCCCGTCCGACTGCAGTCAGTCCATTCATCCTTGACACCTCCCTGTTATCTTACTAGGGCATCTAGAAACTTCTCACACACAAAAGGTTAACTTCGCGTCCTTTGTTCCTGTCTAAGGTGGTAAACCATTATGCACTCCCCAGGTTGCCACCCCCCCAGCAACTTAGATAGGACAAAAGGGTAACAGTCCACATGCTGTGATAAAACCATTAGCATCAGTCCACATGCTGTAGAACAATCAACATCAGTCCGCATGCTGCTTGGGCTTCAGTCTTCTGCTGTATCTGCTGTAGCCAGGATTCGCTGCCTCCGTGGCGCTGCCATGCTGGGGGGCTGATGTCTGGGGGTGAAAACTTTTTGACTGTCCGTGTGGGTGCTCTGGAGAATCTTTACTCTGGGAAGCGCCCCGTGGGGGTCTTCCACGCCGAGGGGCCCTCACCAACAGCACTTGCTTGTCAGCCACAACGAAAGCAGGTTTGAGTCTGTCTATGCCAATTTTTTCCCTCCTACCCCCCAAGTCTAGCAAAAAATGCTTATCCCCTGTTTCCAGCACTCTAAACGGTCCATCATAAGGTGGGCACAGTGGGGGGTGGTGGGAGTCGTGTCTGACAAACACGAACTCTGCATTTTTCAAAGCTTTAGGCACAAAAACGCGCGGAAAACTGTGGTGGGCAGGGCCCGGCAGCGTGCTTGAGTCTATGCAACGCTGCAGCAGCTGAGACGGGGAGCTGCCTGGCGCAGGATTATCTGGCAGAAACTCCCCAGGCAGCCGGAGTGGTTGTGCAAAAACGAGTTCTGCCGGGGAAGCTTCCAAATCCTCTTTAGGCGCAGAACGTAACCCCAATAAAACCCATGGTAGCCTGTCTACCCAATTTGCATCCGTCAGTGAAGCCCTCAGAGCCGCTTTTAACGACCTATGAAAACGTTCGCATAACCCATTAGCCTGCGGGTTGTACGCGGTTGTGCGGTGAATTGAGACACCTAGGCTGCGGGCCATGGTTGACCAGAGTTCAGAAACAAATTGAGAGCCTCTGTCGGACGTAATGTCCGACGGAACTCCAAAACGCGCCACCCATGCTGTTAAAAACACGCGCACCACCTCCTCGGCCGTGGTTGCCGCCAGCGGAACCACTTCTGGCTAGCACGTGGTGCGGTCCACCATTGTCAGGAGATGCATGTACCCCTGTGATGGCGGAAGGGGGCCTATGAGGTCCACGTGGACATGGTCGAACCTCTTAGCCGGGATGCGAAACGGCTCCAAAGGAGCCTTCGTGTGTCTGTGAACTTTGGCTCGTTGGCACGCCACGCAGGCTGCCGCCCACTCTTTCACTTGTTTGCGAAGGCCCGGCCACACATATTTCTCTCCTAACATTTTGACCGACGCGCGCACCCCTGGGTGTGCCAAAGAGTGAACCGACTCAAACACGCGGCGGCGCCACGCGGCCGGAACCACAGGCCGGGGGCGACCCGTGGAGACGTCGCAGATTAAGGGGTGAATGCCGTTAAGCAGCGTCCTACTCTCCAGCCTTAACCCTGTTGGTCCAGACTGGAGCGCGCGCACGTCCGCGTCACTAGCCTGCTCCACGGCCATGGCTGCGTAATCCATCCCTACACAGACCGGGGCCACAACGGCGCGCGAGAGGCAATCTGCCACTACATTCAGTTTGCCCGACACATGCTGAATATCAGTAGTAAACTCTGAGATCGCGGCCAGCTGCCTCTGCTGCCGGCCCGACCAAGGTTCTGAAACTTTGGCCATCGCGAATGTTAGTGGCTTATGGTCAACGAACGCGGTAAAATTGCGCCCTTCCAGCCAGAACTGGAAATGGCGAATGGCCAGGTGGAGAGCCAGCAACTCTCTGTCGAGCGCGCTGTATTTACGTTCCTTGTCGCACAAGGTTCTGCTGAAAAAGGCAAGTGGCTGCCAAGCCCCGGCGACGCGCTGCTCCACGACAGCCCCTATGGCCACATCTGAGGCGTCAGTGGTGAGGGCTATGCGGGCCGTTGGGTCTGGATGTGCCAACAATGCGGCGTTTGCCAGGGCTGCTTTAACTTCCAAGAATGCCTGCTCTCGTTCCGGGGTCCATTCGACCCTATTCGCGGGTTTCTGTTTTTTGAGCGCAGCGTACAATGGCTGCATGAGCTGCACTGCGCGGGGAAGGAAACGGTTATAAAAGTTCACCATTCCCAAAAATTCTTGTAGCGCCCTGACCGTTTGCGGTCGGGGAAAATCTGTTACTGCGTGCACTTTGTCAGGCAGTGGAACCACTCCTTCGGGAGAGACGTGGTGCCCCAAAAAATCAATCCCCGTCACCCCGAACTGACATTTCGCTGGGTTGATTATTAAACCGTGCTCTTCCAACCTTCGGAAAACCGTAGTGAGGTGGGTTTCGTGTTCATCTTCGGACGCGCTGGCTACTAAGATATCGTCCAGGTAGACGAACACGAAAGGGAGATCGCGCAGCACTGCATCCATCATGCGTTGGAACGTCTGTGCTGCCCCTTTAAGCCCAAACGGCATGCGCAAGAACCAAACGGAGTTATTACCGCTGTTTTGGGTATGTCCTCAGCACGCACTGGGACTTGTTGGTAACCACGGACCAAATCTATCTTAGAAAAAATGCGCGCTCCTGCGAGGTGAACAGAAAAATCCTGAATGTGGGGAATTGGGTAGTGGCCGTGCGCTGTAACGATGTTTAACCTGCAGAAATCACCGCAAGGTCACCACGAACCTTCAGCTTTAGGGGCCATGTGTAGCGGGGAAGCCCATGGCCTGTTTGAGCGCCTGATGATGCCTAACCTCTCTAGGTTAGCGAACTCCTCGCGCGCTATGGCCAGTTTAGCTGCGTCCAAGCGCCGAGGTCTTGCAAAAACGGGCGCCCCGGTGGTGGTGATAAAATGCTCCACCCCATGTTCTGAAAACGTCGGGACTGTGAGTGCTGGGAACTGAGCGAGCAATGTGTGGAACTTACCGCATGCTGCTGTGACGTTGGCTTGTGCTGTTGGCCGGGTCACTCAAGCTATACAGGGGAGAGAGTCAAAAGACAGTGCATTAACCAGGCGCCTGTTAGCAATATCTACCAACAACCCACGTGCACATAGAAAATCAGCCCCCAGTATATGGTAATTCAATGCTGCTACAACAAAAGTCCATTCAAATGTACGACCGTGTAGAGACAAGAGTAGAGTCCTCTCACCAAAGGTCTTAATCTCTGAGCCATTTGCTGCTGCCATCTCGGGGCCGCTGGGTCCTGCCAGCCGGTCAGCGTAGGTCGGCCGGATGAAACTCTTCTGTGCGCCGGTGTCCATGAGGAAATGCCTCCCCGAGCGTGCGTCCGTCAAATAGACCAGCTTGTTCTCCTCCCCGAGGGTCGCGGCTGCTACCGACCCCCGGTCTTGGCGTTTCCCGAGCGCTTGAACTGGCACAGTGGTATACATTTGCGTGCCCTCTCTGCAAAGCGGCGGTGGTAGAAGCAAAGTGTGTCACCTCCAAGTTCCTTGGCCCCCGCTGCTGCTGCCGTTGGTGGTTCTGCTGCTGCCGTCGGCGGCTCCTCGCCTCCTCGTGTCAACGTGTCGGGCTCCGTCGCTGCCGCAATGGTCACGAAAGCCTTGGTGGCGACGATGATCCAGTCTGCCTCCCGGGCTAGCGCACGATAGTCCCGTTTGGCCAGCAATGACGAATTGGCCAGGGCCACTCTCGCCGCTGTCGGAAGGTTCCTGAGGAAAATGTGGGTGAAGATGAAGTGGTCATCGTCCGTGCCCTTTAACCTCAGTATCTTCTCCATCATGTCCACGGCCGAACCGTCTCCCAACTTGGTCCGCGTCAGAAGCCTGTCTGCTCTCTCACCATCCAAGAGCGTGTAGTGCTGGATGAGGGCAGCCTTCAGCGCGTCATATTTGCCGTCGGCTGGTGGCTGATCGAGCAAGCTCTCGATGTGCTGAGCCGTGCTGGCATCGAGCGCTGTGACCACATAGTGGAATTTCGTATCATCCGCCAATATCCCCCGGAGGGCGAACTGCGCCTCGGTTAGGTGGAACCAGGAGCGCGGGTTGTGCTGCCAAAAATCAGGTAGTCTGATCGCTACAGCGCACACGAAGCTGGAGGTTCCAGTCGAGGTTGGCTCCGGGGATCTTCCGTAGTATTCCATGATTCGTCTTGGGTCACCAGTGTGGAGCGTGTAAATAACGAGGCGGATTTGGTTCAGGTGGTTTATTACACGACTCACACAAGGAGCATAGACAGAATGGCATACAAGTAGGAACTCTTCCCTTAAATAACATGACATCCTTCTAGACTCTTCTCACACACAAAAGATAATCTCCTTCTAGACTCTTCTCACACACAAAAGATAATCTCCCCGTCCGACTGCAGTCAGTCCATTCATCCTTGACACCTACCTGTTATCTTACTAGGGCATCTAGAGACTTCTCACACACAAAAGGTTAACTTCGCGTCCTTTGTTCCTGTCTAAGGTGGTAAACCATTATGCACTCCCCAGGTTGCCACAGTAGAAATGATAATAGATCGCCTAGAAATGTTAACAACCAGCACAGGAATGCAAATAGGTAGCTTTGGAACGCTAACACCCAAGCAGAAATGGTAGTAGATAGCCTAGGAATGTTAACAGCCTGCGTAGGAATGCTAATAGATAGCCAAGAAATGCTAACAACCAGAGTAGAAATGCTAACACCCAGATTAGAAATGCTAATAGATAGAATAGAAATGCTAATAGATAGCCAAGGAATGTTAACAGCCAATGTAGGAATGCTAATAGATAGCCTAGAAATGCTAACATTCAGAGTAGAAATGCTAATAGATAGCCTAGGAATGCTAACATCTGTGATGTATTATATTGGGCATTTCTAGGAGTGGTGCGTGTCCTGCGAATGATGTCACCACGCCATATATATTGGGCAGTCCACCATCTTAAGTGAGAGTTGTATGGGAGTCTTGAGTTGGTATGAGAGGTGGTTGGCAGCCGGCCCCATTACACGCGTGCTTGTACTTTACCATTTATTATAATAAAGTTCAGTTCAACAGCAGCATCCTTGTTGGTCGTCATTGCCACGTTTGTGGACACAACATTTGGCGACAAGAGATTAAACCATGAAAGCATGCTTGAGGTCACTTCGACCGTTTTTGGAAAACCCGGGTGAGCCGGCCGTCTCGTGGCGCTGCTGGTTAGACACGTTTAAGGACTATGTCGACGCAGCTGATCTGGATGGCGCAGACGACGAGAAGCTAAAGAGCATGCTGGTTCTCGATCTAGGCGAGGAGGGACGGCACATGCTCCGTACTCTGGGTCAGGCAGACTCATTTGGCGAATGTGAGTGGTCTTTGTGACTAGAAAAGCACTATATAAGTGTAGGTTAGTTAGTTAGTTAGAATGTGTGATTCTGATAAAGGACATTACTATGGCTGGACCAACGCTATGGCCCAGAGGTTTGCTTCCTTTGGGCGCGAAAAAATGGTGGGTGAGTCAGCTTGACATTATATATTGAAAGTCCAAGTCTTAGCGACCACGTGCGCCTTTGGGCCCTTAACAGATGAGCTAGTCCATGTCAAGCTAATGAGTGTATACAGCACAAAGAGTGACTACAGCATGAAGGACAAGCACAGCTCGGATAGCGAACGTAATGCAGAGAGTGGGTACAACACAGACAGTGAAGACGACATGGAGAAAGAACAGAGAATGGATTCACCTCCGTCTTTCACTCAGCCAGAACTGGAGCTGGAGGAGAGGGAGCCCGGGTCTAACGAGACCACAGCCGATGAGGTAATACAGAACAGCACCGATAACACTCCATCCACCCCATGCACTCAGGAGGAGAGCTGCCCAGGAGGGGAGCAGTGGCCAGACTTGCCTCCGTTCCTCACTCAGCTGGAGCTGGAGGAGAGTGAATCCATGCCTATTGAGAACGACACCAACGAGGTAATTAAAAATGGCACCGGCACCAAGGCATCTGCCCCGCACTCTCAGGACAGTCGCCCAGGAGGGGGCCAGCTGGACTCGCCTCCAGCCCTCACCCAGCCAGAACCAGAGCCGGAGGAGAGGGAGCTCGAGCATGCAGAGAACCCCGAAACATAGCAACAACAACCAGGCACAAACATAGCTCATGACGCGACACAGCAGAGCACTTCAGGTGGGAAAGAGTAGGAACCAGACTGCTTATGTACCCACACTCAACAAGCTATGGAGGTTACGACCGAGCTGACTGGTGAAGAGTCTGCTTCAACAAGCGGCACCGGAGATACACCAGACACCTTCTGTACCCATGACCATGACGATCCTCGATCTATGACGGAGACACTTGAAGGGTCTGCGACAAACACGCTGACAATGGAACCGCCACAGCATGACAGAAGTTCCAAGCCAAACAAGCACACAGAGCCACCGGGAGCACAACATTGCATAAAACTGGGTAAGGTGCCACTCCAAGTCATGAACTAGGTTCAGGTTCACACCAGCTAAAGACCGGGACGGAACAGCCAGTGAAAAAATGGGCGCCGCTGAGGACTGTGGCAAACCTGGTGATAGAAAAATTCCATATTATTCTTATATTATTCCATATCTTTTATATTCTCATATGTGCATTTTATGTATGGCCTTTGGGCAGCTTCATTCTGTGTGTAAGAATGCATGAGTTAGCAATTACATAGCTATAATAAGAATGTCCAGTTTGTGAGTGATTGTGGTGAGAATGTTCAGATATTTTCTAAATGACTGCAGATCTTTTCAATTAGTCATGTTCAGTTCTGTATGACTGAGAGTGTATTTATCTCCCTGTTTCCTGGAGTAAAGAAGATAAGGACTATGCTTCATGGACTCTCAAGGACAAGCCTGTACGTCTTGCAGGACATTAATCTTCATCTCCCGTCTTCCCATTGATAAAACAGCTTTCTAAACCTTGAGAAATGCATGTTTGATTCGGGAGTATGGATGGTCAGACTTAGTACTCTGCTTCTATATTTCTCTCTCATCAGCCATGAGGAAAATAAATCTACTTACATTTAAATATTCTGCTTGATTTTTTGACTCAGAATGATTATGCTGAAAAGTAATCTAACATTTGGAGCCCGAACAGTGACCCAGATAACGCCGTCCTGCTACGGGCACCTCTGCCCGATTTCAGCGAGTGCACAGCTGACGAAAGACCTTCCCAGGCTGAACCCAACAGGCTCAGTGTTACTGCAGTGAAGGCATTCGGAACGAGGTGCTGAAACAGACTGTGTGACGGGTCCAAAAACCCTACAGGCGGTTTGAGTGTGAGTACATTTATTTATTGATTGGCCCTGGGATGGGAGTCCCAGAGAGTACCCTGGGATGAAAGTCCCCGAGGGTAAATGTTGTGTTTGTTAAGCTGAGCGTTTGGCACCGCAAAGTCTGGTGTACGTTTCTGCTCGCCGTAGCCATAGGTTTAGTTCGGCTTGGTCTGGAGCAGTTTGGGTTCGATGAGGTGGAAGCTCAGCGGTGTTGCTAATGCATGGAACCATTGACGTAAGAGGGTCCAATAAGTTTGTAGTGAGCGTTGATGGAATCGATGTAAGACTCTCCAGTAACATCGCAGTGAGCAATGATCAAAGTGGACCGGTAGAAGAAGGGTTAACCTTTGAAATAGCACTGGTTTGAATAAAATTACTGCAGTTTGTTTGTTTGTTTGTCTGGTTGTTCTGTGTTATACGGTTTGTCCTGGCGAGACCGCAGAGGCAGAAGTACAAGTGTTGTGATGGTTGAAGCCGTGGTTGTCCATTGTTTTTCTGGTTATTGTAAAGTGAAAAGGGATGGTTATGTGATTATTGTCTCATGGAGTAATGCTAAAAATCGTGTATAAAGTGGTGAATTGGGAGTTTGCAGGTAATAATGGGGAGAAAGTGAATTGTGTTCTCACAGTGGTAAAGAGAAAAACAAGAAGGGTTCATGTTATAGTGTGAGGTTGCCAAATTCGCTGAGGTTGCCATTTCAAGCTTAATTTAACGGGTGGGTAACGTCACTTGTGGTAACGTATCGTCACTTCCTGTATTGCTGTCTGTCTGTGTGGTTTGCTCTCCTCATTCTCCCAAGGATTTTGCTTTTAATTGTATTTTAACCACTTTTTTCCATCTACCGTTAGTTCTCATTTCTGCTGATCAAGACTCTTGCACTTGTGTGCGCACTCAGTGCCATCTAATCACCCTCTTTAACCTTCTGTTCACCTTTTATCGGTGTTTTTTTTAGCTTCGGGTTAGCCACTAGCTATGGCTACTAGCTCTCCTTCCTCTCCTCCTCTGGTGTGCTCTCTCTGTCAGATGTTTAGCTACACCTCTGCCTCTTTTAGTGATAACAGTAAATGTAATAAATGTTGTCTTTCTGAGGCGCTCGAGGCGAGGTTGTCTGATTTGGAATCCCAGCTCCGCTGCATTGAAACACCGTCTGTGCCAGTTACTCTTGACGGACGTCCCCTAGCTGCAGCGGAGCTCCCTAGCTTAGGGTGACCTGTTAGCGGTCCTCCGGTCCTCCTCAGCAGCGAGGAGACTGGGTGGGTGACGGTGAGAAGGAAGCCTAGTCGCAAAGCCCCGGTTAACCACCAGCCTGTTCACGTTTCTAATCGTTTTTCCCCGCTCAGCGACACACCCGCTGAGGAAAAAACTCTGATCATTGCCAACTCTGTAGTCAGAAATGTGAACCTAGAGACTCCAGCGGCCATAGTCAAATGCATTCCTGGGGCCAGAGTAGGCGACATCGAGTCAAATTTGAAAATGCTGGCTAAAACTGTAAATACTCCACAATTGTTATTCACGCTGGCATTAATGACATCCATCTCCAGCAGTCAGAAGTCACGAAACTTAATGTAGAATCGGTGTGTGACTTTGCAAAAACAATGTCAGACTCTGTAGTATTCTCTGGGCCCCTCCCCAGTCTGACCAGTGATGATATGTTTAGCCGCCTGTCATCCTTCAACCGCTGGCTGTCTGTGTGGTGTCCTGCAAACAACGTGGGCTACATTGACAATTGGAGCTCATTTTGGGGAAAACCTTGTCTTATTAGACAAGACAGCGTCCATCCCACTTTGGATGGTGCGTCTCATTTATCTAACAATCTGGCATCTTTTTTATCCAAATTTCCAAAATCTTGACAACTCAGAGTTGGGACCAGGAAGCAGAGTCAGAATCAGAATCAGAATCAGAATCAGAATCAGAATCAGATTTATTGCCATTGTTCATGTGATACACAAACTAGGAATTTGTCTCGGTGCCATGCTGCAACATTAAAAACATAATGAGAAAAAGGGATAAACTAAAAAACTAAAGGACTAGAAACATGCAATAAGTGTAGAAAAATAAGTAATAATAAGTAATAATAATAATAATACTAGTAATAATGAGTAGTACTAGTCAAGGCAGTTTTAAAAAATTAGCATGTAGCAGATAATGTGAAGTACCACATAGTGCAGTCAATAATGCAACAGAAAAACAGTGATGATTGACATGAGTCTGGTTGAGCTGCTGTACATAGTGCACGAGAGTCAAAAGTCACTTAGTGTTCAGCAGTCTGATGGCAGAGGGGAAAAAGCTGTTCATGTGCCGGGAGGTTTTAGTCCGAATGGACCGAAGTCTTCTACCTGAGGGGAGGGGGGCAAACAGTACGTGACCAGGATGTGAAGGATCGGCTATGATCCGGCCAGCACGCCTCCGGGTCCTGGAGATGTACAGGTCCTGGAGAGATGGGAGCTTGCAGCCTATCACCTTCTCAGCAGTGCGCACGACGCGCTGCAGCCTTAGTCTGTCCCTGGCAGTGGCTCCTGCGTACCACACAGTTATGGAGGAGGTGAGGATGGACTCGATGATGGCCGTGTAGAACTGCACTAACATCTTGGTGGGTAGCTTGAGCTTCCTCAGCTGCCGCAGAAAGAACATCCTCTGCTGGGCCTTTTTGATGAGGGAGCTGATGGTTGGCTCCCATTTGAGGTCTCGGGTGATGGTGGTGCCCAAGAAGCGGAAGGAATCTGCAAAGGTGATGTCGCAGTCTTACACGCCTCTCTGCAGCTCCTCTTCATCCGCCACCCCTCAACTTAGCCCCTGTGTTCCCCATCAGAGAATTATTGTCTGCTCCCTCCAAAGTAAATAAAAATATAATGTATAAGCATCCCAAAGTGATTAAACAAAAAGTCGGTAAAATTCAAATTAAACATGAAGCCTCTGAACTGAATGATTTGGCCTCTCTTCCTCCTCATAATTTAAAAATTAAATGCAGTTTATTAAATATTAGGTCTCTAACTCCCAAGTCTCTGTTAGTCCATGATCTGTTAATTGATCATTAGACTGATTTAATATCCCTTACAGAGACTTGGTTAGGGCAAGAGGATTATGTTGGTTTAAATGAATGAACTCCCTCTGGTTATTTAAACTGTCAAAATCCCAGAAGTTCTGGTCATGGAGGAGGAGTAGCAACAATTTACCATTCCAAACTATTAGTTAATGTAAAGCAAAAAACATGTTATAATTCCTTTGAGGGCCTGGTCCTCAGTATTGGACACTTTAGCAATTTTAGGTTAAACCCAATTTTATTTGCCATAGTTTATTGTCCTCCATCAACCTACTCAGAATTTTTATCCGAATTTGCTGATTTCTTAGCTGATTTAGTGCTGAAATCAGATAGAATAATTATAGTAGGGTGTGGGACACATATGCACATGGTTATATCACTTTAGACTTCACATCTCAGATTGAACAAAGGACTGAGTCTCCTTGGAGATAACAGGAGGATGTGGAAGTTTAGTCTTTGGTATGCAAAGAGACGGCCTTGGGGGATTTCCTGGCTGCCAGAGACTTTAGGTGGAGGTGATAAGATCTAAGAAAGGATGCATTGTTACTTGGGATTAAATGCATTGTGACTGTGAGAGAGGATGCATTGTTACTTGGGATTAAATGCATTTTGACTGTGAGCTTTGAAAGTCCTGGGTATTTAAAGGACGAAGGTCTGGGTTTTTTCCTCTTTTCTGTTTTGCTGATGTTGGAAGATGTGAATAAACCTGACTCCCACGCAGACCGGGGCCACCACGGCACGCGAGAGGCAGTCCGCCACTACATTCAGTTTGCCAGACACATGCTGAATATCGGTAGTAAACTCTGAGATCGCAGCCAGCTGTCTCTGCTGCCGGCCCGACCACGGTTCTGAAACCTTGGCCATCGCGAATGTTAGCGGCTTGTGGTCCACGAACACGGTGAAGCTGCGCCCTTCCAGCCAGAACTAGAAGTGAAGGGTGAAGGGCCAGCAACTCTCTGTTAAATGCGTTGTATTTACATTCGCTGTCGCGCAAAGTTCTGCTGAAAAAAACAAGCGGCTGCCAAGCCCTGGCGACACGCTGCTCCACGACAGCCCCTATGGCCACGTCTGAAGCGTCGGTGGTGAGCGCTATGCGGGCCGTTGGGTCTGGATGCGCCAGCAGTGTGGCGTTTGCCATGGCTGCTTTAACTTCCGAGAACACCCGCTCTCGCTCCGGGGTCCATTCGACCCTATCCGCGGGTTTCTGTTTCTTGAGCGCGGCGTATAATGGTTGCATGAGCTGCGCCGTGCGGGGAAGGAAACGGTTATAAAAGTTCACCATTCCCAAAAATTCCTATGCACATGGTTATATCACTTTAGACTTCACATCTCAGATTGAACAAAGGACTGAGTCTCCTTGGAGATAACAGGAGGATGTGGAAGTTTAGTCTTTGGTATGCAAAGAGACGGCCTTGGGGGATTTCCTGGCTGCCAGAGACTTTAGGTGGAGGTGATAAGATCTAAGAGAGGATGAATTGTTACTTGGGATTAAATGCATTGTGACTGTGAGCTTTGAAGGTCTTGGGTATTTAAAGGACGAAGGTCTGGGTTTTTTCCTCTTTTCTGTTTTGCTGATGTTGGAAGATGTGAATAAACCTGACTCGTGAGATAAACTCTGCCTCGTCATTTTTGTGTGGAAATGTGAAAATGACGAGGCAGAGTTTATCTCACGAGCCATGTTTATTCACATCTTCCAACATCAGCAATACAGAAAAGAGGAAAAAACCCAGACCTTCGTCCTTTAAATACCCAGGACCGTCAAAGCTCACAGTCACAATGCTTTTAATCCTAAGTAACAATGCGTTCTCTCTCACAGTCACAATGCATTTAATCCCAAGTAACAATGCATCCTCTCTTAGATCTTATCACCTCCACCTAAAGTCTGTTGCAGCCAGGAAATCCCCCAAGGCCGTCTCTTTGCATACCAAAGACTAAACTTCCACATCCTCCAGTTATCTCCAAGGAGACTCAGTCCTTTGTTCAATCTGAGATGTGAAGTCTAAAGTGATACAACCATGTGCATATGTGTCCCACATGGCCACCCCCCCCAAACGTCTAAGATGGAACAACGGAATAACAGTCTGCATGTCATGATAAAATCATTACACATCAGCCCACGTGCTGCTTGGGTCTCAGTCTCCTCCCGTATCTGCTGTAAGCGGGCTTCACCACTTCCGCGGCGGTAAATGTAATAAATGTTGTCTTTTTGAGGCGCTCGAGGCGAGGTTGTCTGATTTGGAATCCCGGCTCCGCTGCATTGAAACACCGTCTGCGCCAGTTACTCTTGACGGACGCCCCTTAGCTGCAGCGGAGCTAGCTAGCATAGCTAACCCTGTTAGTGGTCCTCCGGCTCTCCTCAGCAGCGAGGAGACTGGATGGGTGACGGTGAGAAGGAAGCCTAGTCGCAAAGCCCCGGTACACCACCAACCTGTTCACGTTTCTAATCGTTTTTCCTCGCTCAGCGACACACCCGCTGAGGAAAAAACTCTGATCATTGGCGACTCTGTAGTCAGAAACGTGAACCTAGAGACTCCAGCGGCCATAGTCAAATGCATTCCTGGGGCCAGAGTAGGCGACATCGAGTCAAATTTGAAAATGCTGGCTAAAAGTAACTGTAAATACTCCACAATTGTTATTCACACTGGCATTAATGACATCCGTCTCTGGCAGTCGGAAGTCACGAAACTTAATGTAGAATCGGTGTGTGACTTTGCAAAAACGATGTCTGCCACTGTAGTATTCTCTGGGTCCCTCCCCAATCTGACCAGTGATGGCATGTTTAGTCGCTCGTGATCCTTGAACCGCTGGCTGTCTGTGTGGTGTCCTGCAAATGACGTGGGCTACATTGACAATTGGAGCTCTTTTTGGGGAAAACCTGGTCTTATGAGACGAGACAGCATTCATCCCACTTTGGATGGTGCTTCTCATTTATCTAACAATCTGGCATCTTTTTTATCCAAATTTCCAAAGCCTTGACTACTCAGAGTTGGGACCAGGAAGCAGAGTCGCCGTCTTACACGCCTCTCTGCAGCTCCTCTTCATCCGCCACCCCTCAGCTTAGCCCCTGACTTCCCCATCAGAGAATTATTGTCTGCTCCCTCCAAAGTAAATAAAAATATAATATATAAGCATCCCAAAGTGATAAAGCAAAATATTGGTAAAACTCAAATTAAACATAAAGCCTCTAAATTGAATGATTTGGCCTCTGTTCCTCCTCATAATTTAAAAATTAAATGTAGTTTTTTAAATATTAGGTCTCTAACTCCCAAGTCTCTGTTAGTCCATGATCTGTTAATTGATCATCAGATTGATTTAATTTCCCTTACAGAGACTTGGTTAGGGGATTATGCTGGTTTAAATGAATCAACTCCCTCTGGTTATTTAAACTGTCAAAATCCCAGAAGTTCTGGTCGTGGAGGAGGAGTAGCAACAATTTACCATTCCAAATTACTAGTTAATGTAAAGCAAAAAACATGTTATAATTCCTTTGAGGGCCTGGTCCTCAGTATTGGGCACTTTAGCAATTTTAGGTTAAACCCAATTTTATTTGCCATAGTTTATTGTCCCCCATCAACCTACTCAGAATTTTTATCTGAATTTGCTGATTTCTTAGCTGATTTAGTGCTGAAATCTGATAGAATAATTATAGTAGGGGACTTTAATATACATGTGGATGTAGATAGTGACTGCCTTAATGTGGCATTTAATGTGGCATTTAATTCAATATTAGACTCGATTGGGTTTTCTCAGAAAGTAGGAAATTCTACTCATTACCTCCACCATACATTGGACCTTGTTCTGACATATGGCATAGAAATAGAAAATCTTGTAGTGTCTCCTCATAACCCTGTACTGTCAAACCATTGTCTGTTAACCTTTGATTTTACTATTTCTGACTATTTGGCTCCTAAAGAAAAATATTATTACAGTAGATGCCTCTCAGATGATGCTGTTACCAAATTTATGCAGATTGTTTCCTCTATGCCATGTGTCAACACAACGGAAATAAGCTATAGACAGCTTGCTCCTTCTGTAATTGATAACATGGTGGATAGTGTTTCAGCTTTTCTGCATCAGACTCTAGACTTGGTGGCCCCCTTAAAAAAGAAAAAGTCTAATCAGAGATTTCTAACTCCTTGGTTCAACACAGAAACTCGTAGCTTAAAACAGAAGACTCGTCAATTAGAAAGAGAATGGTGCTCCACTAATTTAGATGAAATCTATTTAGCTTGGAGAAATCATCTTTTAATTTATAAAAAAATCTCTTAGAAAAGCTAGAACGAGTTATTACTCTGCATTAATAGAAGAGAACAAGAATAATCCCAGGTTTCTTTTCAGCACTGTAGCCAGGTTGACAAAGAGTCAGGACTCTGTCAATCCTAGCATTCCCTTAGAGCTTACTAGTCAGGACCTTATGAACTTTTTCAATAATAAAATTTCATCCATCAGAGATAAAATCAATCAGATTCTTCCCACAGTTAACTTAAATACTGTAACTACTACAACTCCTTCAATTGATGTCTGTCTTGATGTGCTTACTCCAATCGACCTTTGTGAGTTAGACAAAATAGTTTCCTCATCCAAACCTTCAACTTGTCTTTTAGACCCTATTCCTACCAGGTTATTTAAAGAAGTCTTCCCACTTATTGGTAGCTTTATTCTTCATATAATCAATTCTTCATTAACTTTAGGCCATGTACCGCAGGCTTTTAAAACGGCTGTAATTAAACCCTTACTCAAAAAGCCAACGCTAGATCCAGGAGCTTTAGCTAACTATAGACCAATCTCTAATCTCCCTTTCATTTCAAAAATCTTAGAAAGAGTTGTTGCTACGCAATTATTTGACCACCTACAGGGAAATGGTTTACTTGAAGAGTTTCAATCTGGGTTTAGAATCCATCATAGTACTGAAACAGCCTTAGCGAAGGTCACTAACGACCTCCTCATCGCATCTGATAATGGACTGGTTTCTGTACTTGTCCTTTTAGACCTTAGTGCAGCTTTTGATACTATCAATCATAATATTCTACTTGATAGATTAGAACACTATGTTGGACTTAATGGAACTTCGTTGCAGTGGTTTAGATCTTATTTATCTGATAGGTTCCAGTTTGTTCATGTAAATAATGAGTTTTCTTTCAACTCAAAGCTTAGTCATGGAGTTCCACAGGGATCTGTGCTAGGCCCTACTCTTTTTAGTTTATATATGCTTCCGTTAGGCAACATTATTAGAAAGCACTGTATACATTTTCATTGTTATGCAGATGACACACAATTATACCTGTCAATGAAGCCAGATGATAGTAATCAATTAGCCAAGTTAGAAGCCTGTCTTAAGGAAATCAAAGCTTGGATGACTTGTAATTTCCTGCTATTAAATTCAGATAAGACTGAAGTCATTCTTGTTGGTCCAAAAAACCTTAGAAATACCTTTCCAAATCAAACTTTCAGTTTGGATGTGGTTACTCTTTCTCTTAATAGCTCTGTGAGGAACCTTGGAGTTATTTTTGATCAAGATCTGTCCTTCAATTCACATATTAAATTTGTTTCTAAGACTGCCTTCTATCATTTGCGTAATATTGCCAAGATTAGGAACATCTTGTCTCAGAGTGATGCTGAGAAACTGATCCACGCTTTTGTTAGCTCGAGATTAGATTATTGTAATTCTTTATTATCAGGCTGTCCTAAAACATCTTTAAAAAGTCTTCAGCTGATCCAAAATGCTGCAGCAAGAGTTTTAACAGGTACTAGAAAGAGAGCTCATATCTCTCCGGTTCTGGCCTCCCTTCATTGGCTTCCCATAGAGTTTAGAATTAAGTTTAAAATCCTTCTTCTTACTTACAAAGCTCTAAACAATCAGGCTCCTTTTTATTTAAAAGATCTGATACTACCGTATTATCCTAACAGAGCACTAAACCGCTAACTTTTGCGATGGCCAAGGTTTCTGAACCGTGGTCAGGCCGGCAGCAGAGACAGCTGGCCGCGATATCAGAGTTTACCACTGATATTCAGCATGTGGCGGGCAAACTGAATGCAGTGGCAGATTGCTTCTCGCGCGCTGTGGCGGCCCCAGTCAGCGTAGGGGTAGATTATGCAGCCATGGCCGCGGAGCAGGTTGGTGACGCGGACGTGCACACACTTCAGTCTGGACCAAAAGGGTTAAGGCTGGAGAGCAGGGTGCTGCAAGACGGCATGCCCCCCCTAATCTGCGATGTCTCCACTGGACGGCCACGTCCAGTAGTACCGGCCGCGTGGCGCCTCCGCGTTTTTGACTCGGTTCATTCCTTGGCGCACCCGGGAGTGTGCGGGTCGGTCAAAATGGTAGGAGAGAAATTTGTGTGGCCGAACCTCCGCAAACAAGTTAAAGAGTGGGCAGTAGCCTGCACGGCATGTCAACGAGCCAAAGTACACAGGCACACGAAGGCTCCTTTGGAGCCGTTTCACATTCCGGCCAAGAGGTTCGATCACGTTCATGTGGACCTCGTGGGCCCCCTCCCGCCGTCACAAGGGTGCACACACCTTCTGACAATGGTGGACTGCACCACGCGCTGGCCTGAAGTGGTCCCGCTGGGATCAACCACGGCCAAGGAGGTGGCGCGTGCGTTTTTAATAGCTTGGGTGGCGCGCTTCGGCGTTCCGTCGGACATTACGTCCGACAGAGGCCCTCAATTTGTGTCCGAGCAGCCTGGGTGTCACAATTCACCGCACAACCGCGTACAATCTGTAGGCTAACGGGTTATGCAAACGTTTTCATAGGTCATTGAAAGCGGCTCTCAGAGCACCACTGACGGATGCAAATTGGGTTGACAAGTTACTGTGGGTGTTATTGGGGTTGCGTTCTGCGCCTAAAGAAGACTTAGAAGCCTCCCCAGCGGAGCTCGTGTTTGCGCAGCCACTCCGGCTGCCTGGGGAGTTTCTCCCAGATAACCCTGCACCAGACGCCTCCCCGTCTCAGCTGTTGCGGAGTAACATAGAATCAAGCACGCTGCCCAGCCCCGCGCACCACAGTTTTCCGCGCATTTTTGTGCCTAAAACTGTGAAGAACGCAGAGTTTGTTTTTGTTAGACACGATGCGCATCAAACCCCGCTGCGACCGCCTTATGACAGACCGTTCAGAGTGCTAGAAACAGGGGACAAGCAGTTTTTGCTAGATTTGGGGGGTAGGAAAGAGAAAGTTGGCATAAACAGACTCAAACCCGCTTTTGTGGTGGCAGATGAGCAGGTGCTGTTGGCGAGGGCCCTGCGGCGAGGTAGACCCCCGCGGGGGGCTTCACAGAGTAATATTTCCCCAGAACACCCACAGGTGCTGACAAAAGGTTTCCACCCCCAGACGGCAAACCCCCAGCGTGACAGCACCTCAGAGACGTTGAACCCCAGCTACAGCAGATACGGCAGGAGACTGAAGCCTATACAGCATGTGGACTGATGTGTATTGATACTATCACGACATGCATGTGGTTATCCTCTTGTTTGTTCTGTTGGTTCTAAAATGTTGGGGGGGCTTTGTGTGGTGGACACACATATGGGACCTGTTTTGTGACACATTTTAGATCAGAACAAAGGCAGAGCAGCTTCCTTAGTGATTACAGGAAGCTGCAAGAATCTTAGCTTTGGTATGCAAGGCTTGAGACTGTGGGGGGTTTAATTAAAGGATTAAAGAAGGGATGCATTGTAGACAGTTGAAGTGATATCATGGAGAGAGGATGCATTGAGAGAGTGGGCTGCACGGTGGCGCAGTGGTTTAGCACTGCGGCAGCACAGTTTACCCTCGGCCGGGGGATCGCGGGGATCATGAGATCGTGGGTTCGATCCCAGCCCCCGACCAACAGTGAGCTGTGTGGAGTTTGCATGTTCTCCCCGTGTTGCGTGGGTTTACTCCGGGATTTCTCCGGTTTCCTCCCGCATACCAAAAAAAAAACAACATGTAGGTTTAGGGCGCTCGCGCACGCAGCGACCGGCAGCCGGTGGCTTGTCACCAGACTGCAAACCAAATCTACCTACGGGTACAAATAAGTAACAAAAAAAAAAAATTGTGACTTTCTTTATTATGCAAGGTGGTCTGTGATACATGTGACCTGAGTCCTGATATTTAAGGACGAGAGTTTACTGTGTGGATCTCTTTTTCTGCTTTGAGAAGATGGCGATGTGAATAAAGCTGACTTGAGAGAGAACTCTGCCTTGTCATTCTCACATCTCCACAATGTATTTATTTCATTATTTGGGCTTTTTTGCATCTTGTTGGGGTTTAGTCAAAGCATGCATATGTGTCCGCATGTAATATGCAGTTGATCTGGTCATTCCGTTCCACAGTGAAGCAGCAGTCAGGACGTTCGTCTACCACTGACTAGGCAGGCTGAGGGTGCCTCCCCGCTTAACGGGAGTCTTGGCTGCTGCTTTACCTGTGTGCCAGTGATGTCCTTTGTGGCACCACGGGTTCCTGCGAGCCCCCCACACCCCCGTACACCTCGTGTTCTCCATGCCAAATTGTCCATTAGACCTACGCAATATATTTTGACTGAGCAACTCCATACTTGGGGATAGCAATTATAAAATCTTTGTTTGCGAAGCGCTGTGGTGACTGACAGGTTGTGATGCTGTGTGTTATCCAGTCAGTGTGGTCGTGATGCCGCGTATTGTCCAGTCAGCATGGCCGTGATACAGCGTGTTATCCAATGAGCACAGAGTCAATCCGAAACCCACACACACACACACACACTTGTTGAAGCCAGGACATGAAGACACAGAGTGTGGCTAAAGTTTTATTGATAAAAATTACATATTTTGACTGAGTGTCTCCATATTTGGGGATACACAACCTCAGGAATGCATGTTTAAAATCTGAGGCCAGTCTGACGAACGGTTTGAGAGATATGTAAAGAACACACACACACACACACAGACACACAAAAAGAGATTTCTTGCATTTATAGATAGATTGATCCATCCGCTGAGCCACGACCAAAGTGTGTTTTTTTATACTTATTCTACTTATTGTTGCTATTTTATTCAAAAGTGTGCTTTATATCTCTGTTTTCATATTTTCATGCTTTTACTGTACGGTAGCCTGGTGGAGCACCCACAGTTTTGTTGTACTTTAGAAGAAGAAGCCAACTTTATTGTCATTCAGTCCATCATGTACACTAGAACAAAATGACGTTTCTGCTATAATGTTAATCACATCTAGAATAAGAGGGGTCGCTGCCATGCAAGCCTCCGCCACAAACAGCTTTTCCCTTCCCCCATTCTATTGTGCTGAGCACCAAGCTAGAAGGTGGGAAGCACCATTTTAAACGGTCTTTGGTATGATCTGGCTGGGACTTGAACCCACGACCTCCCGGTTGTGGGGCAGATGCTCTACCAACTAGGCCACCACTCCGGTACGTAACCAGATGAAAATTAATTTTATTTTTTGTTTGAAATTTCACCAAACCTTTCCTGTGAACTATAACCATTTTATTTGTGGTGTCAATAGCATGTTTTGGTGTTTTTGTTAAGTTGGACGTGAGACCAACAGGCGTGATTCCAAGACGCGCCAGGCAGCGACACTGGAGTCCCGGGAGGATTCCAGATCGGGTCGGTGACGAGGTTTGACCCAGGGCAGGAGCCCACGTACAACATGGTGGACTGCTGAAGCTAAATCGAGCTCCTCTGTGCATCGGTGACGAGGTCCGGCCCAGGGTAGAAGCTCGGCTGAGGGGCGTCCACAAGAAAAGAAAACGACAAGATGACCAGGAGCGGCTGTGAGTGGTGGCAGCCCAGGGGGGGGCGGCTACTTGGGACTGTCTGATACATTGTGGAGACACCCTGACAAGCTACGGCGAGTGGATGTGAGGAAACGCCGATGTGGTTCTTCCCCAGAGACGAAGAGGCGAAGGCACTCGGGGAGGGATCCGCCAGATGGCAATCCGTGGGGGGGGGGGGGGGGCTTTCCACTGGGACTGTATGGTGACTGGGGGGTGGCTACTAAAATGTGATGGTTATGATATTAGTATACTTTAATGCCCATAGTCAGGTAGTTGACATGTTTTGCATGGAATCGTTGTGTGTTTGCCCTGTTTAAAAAAAAAAGTTTTCAACAGAGTTTATTTTGTTGCATTTGATTGCATGTTATTATTGTGAAGTACCCAAGTTATAGGGTGGGTGTGTTGGGGTGGGGGCTAACAACGAGAATGTAAATGTACATGTCGACTGTTTGGTGTGAATTTAAACTGTTATTTGTATATAAATTGGTTTGGGAATTATTTTAATTTTAGGAACACAGCTGTTTTATTTTTTTTATGGACTCTATGGTGATTAAGGCGGCAGAAAACCCGCCTAGTCGTGTTGAGGTGGGTCAGCAGTCCACCTGGCCCCCCCTAGTCTAGTTAGTTTGTGTGTTTGGATCAGCCTATATGTATACTGTATATTATGTGTTCTCAGCGTGTGAGTTGGGTTACAAATTTGGGTGGGCCTAATTAATGCACTTGGTTTTTCTACAGGGGGTGGAAATGTGGTGTGGAAATATGGCGTCTGTGTTACCCTAGGTGTAGTGGGGGGCCTTTCCGGTTCCGCCGTCACCCAGGGTATAAAGGGTTGATGCAGAAGAGGCTAGCCATCTTTCGCTGTTGATCCCTTGGCTGTACGGAGCACCTGTGTTTGTGGTTCTTATTCAAGATTCAAAGGCTTTATTATCATGTGCACAGTTAAGAAATGCTACATTTCCTGAGCAATGAAATTCTTACTTTGCTCTCCAAACGAATGCCAAGTTAAAGGTACAGAAACAACAATTCTAACAGGTCATGACACACTAACACAGTAACTCAGTCCTAGTACTGATGGACGCTAAGACACACACACCAACACACAGTTAGGCAGTAGAGGAATGAAAATGAAAGTCACTGGATGACTAAAGTGATAGTGGAATATTGATATCAGAGATGATGTAAACCTGAGATGGCATAGACTTATGTACAGTGTGCAAATCAGCATTGTGCAACAAACAGTGTATAATTACAAATTATTGGTAAGTAGCAGCAGAGATGATATGGACATCAGACAGTGATATCATGTCTACTGTACAGGTGAGCAGTGTGCAAATTTAGCAGCCGGTGTGTGAGTTCCTATATGCAAAGCTGTGTTACAGAGTTTTGGGAGTTGTTATCTGTTCAGGAGTCTGATGGCAGTGGGAAAGAAGGAGTTCCACAGTCTGGTTGTCCTGCATTTCACACTTCTGTACCTCCGGCCTGAGGGTAGAAGTGTGAACAGTCTGTGCTGGGGGTGGGTGGGATCCCGGAGGATGACGTCAGCTCTCTTTTGGACTCTGCGGTGGTAGATGCTCTGCAGAGAGGGGAGTGGAGTTCTGATGATCTTCTCCGCTGTCTTCACCACTCTCTGCAGGCATTTGCAGTCCAGGGCAGTGGTGTTTCCGTACCACGCAGTGATGCCGTTGGTCAGGATGCTCTCAATGATGCAGCTGTAGAAATTGTTGAGGATCCTGGAAGAGATGCCAAACTTCTTCAGCTTCCTCAGAAAGTACAGTCACTGTTGAGCTCTCTTAACCACCTCTGTGGTGTTGTGTGTCCACTTAAGGTCCTCGCTGATGTGGATGCCAAGGTATTTAAAGCTGCTTACCCTCTCCATCTCAAGCTTCTGGATGAACAGCGGCCGATGGGGTCTCCTCCTCCCTTTCCTCATGTTCACTATCATTTCCTTTTTCTTGTCCGTGTTGAGTGTGAGGTTGTTGTCCTCACACCATGACACCAGGTTGGCCACCTCCCTCCTGTAGGATGCTTCGTCATCACCAGTGATGTGTCCTGTCACCGCTGTGTCATCCGCAAACTTTAGGATGATATTGTCTTTGTGGGAGGCGACACAGTCATGGGTGAAGAGGCTGCAGAGGATGGGGCTGAGAACACAACCCTGGGGGACACCTGTGTTTGTGATGATGCTGGCTGAGGTCCTGTTACCCATCCTGACAGACTGGGGCCTGCCAGTCAGAAAGTCCAATAACCACTCACAGAGGGTAGGGTGCAGTCCAAGTGAAGACAGTTTGTTGGTGAGTTTGTGGGGGATGACCGTGTTGAAGGCGGAGCTGTAGTCGACAAAGAGCATCCTAATGTAGGAGTCTTTATCTTCCAGGTGGGAGAGAGAATAATGGAGTGCTACGGCAATGGCATCTGAGGTGGATCTGTTAGGCCGGTAGGCGTACTACAGGGGGTCCAGGGTGCCTGGTATGCTGTCATGAATGAGGGGCAGCACCACTCTCACAAAGCACTTCATGATGATTGGAGTGAGTGCTACCGGTCTGTAATCATTCAGACAGGTTGGCGGGCTCCTTTTGGGGATGGGGATGATAGTTGTTGTTTTGAAGCAGGAGGGGACTATGTTCTGGTTGAGGGAGAGGTTGAAGATTGCTGTGAGAACATCAGTCAGCTCAGCAGCGTATGCTCTGACGGACCGCCCGGGGATGTTCTCTGGTCCTGCTGCCTTGCAGGGGTTGATATTACTCAGTGCTTTGTTTACCTGGTCTGGTGAGACTCTTAGTGGGTGGGGAGGTGCGTGAGTGTGTGTCTCTTTACTGTGCTGTGGCTGTTGGTCTCGAAGCGGGTGTAAAAGATGTTGAGATCGTCTGGCAGGCTGTCTGTAGGGCTAGTGGTGCTGCTGTTGGTCTTCTTGTAGTCTGTGATGTGTTGCAGGCCTTGCCACATGCGCCCCGGGTCAGGAGTGGAGTAGAGGCTGTCCAGCCTTTCTCTGTACTGCCTCTTGGCTGTTGTTATAGCCTTCCTCAGTCCATATTTTGCAGCTTTGTACTCAACCTCACAGCCTGATTTAAATGCATGAGAGCGAGCACGCAGCATCTGACGTACCTGACTGCTGATCCAGGGCTTCTGGTTGGGGAACTTCCTGACCTGTATGGTGGGTACAATGGTATCAACGCACGTACTGATGTACCCAGTCACGTATTCAGCGTAGTCCTGTATGTTAACAGAAGAGTCCTCCTGAGTGGCTGCAGCTTTAAACACATCCCAGTCTGTACAGGCAAAACAGTCTTGTAGGGTGCTCTCGGTCTCTGGAGTCCAGTGCTTAATTTGCTTTATAACAGGGTTTGTTTGTTTCAGCTTTTGTCTGTAGGCTGGGTACATAAACAGGGAGATGTGATCTGACTGTCTGAAGTGGGGGCTGGGTGCCGCTCTGTAGGCGCCACCTATATTGGAATAAACATGATCCAATGTGCTTTTATCCCGGGTGGGAATGTCCACATGCTGGTAATATCTGGGAAGTACGGTCCGTAAATTGCACTGGTTGAAGTCGCCAGCAACAATAAAAACAGCATCAGGATGTTTCGTCTCTACTGCGCTGATGATGTCGTGGAGTTTGTTTAGCGCTACTGTGTAGTTGCTCTGTGGGCAGATGTATACAGTGGCCAAAAACAGCGGTAAATTCCCTCGGTAAATAACAGGGACGGCATTTCAGCAGTAAAAACTCCATGTCGGGCGAACAGTGCTTGTGAACGGTCTGTACATCTCCACACCACGAGTGGTTTATAAATACACGCACACCCCCACACCTTGTCTTACCAGAGTCTCCTTTTCTGTCTGCCCCGTGTGCTGAGTGGGTCTGGAGGTGAATAGCGCTCTCCAGGACTCTGTTTGAAAGCCAAGTTTCACAGAATATTAGGGCTCAACGCTCGCTTGTCTCCCACTGGTCTTCAATTCTTGCTCTTAGTTCGTCTAGCTTATTTTCCAAAGACCAAACGTTTGCCATTAACAGACTGGGTAGCGGTGGCCAGCTGGAGCGAACCTTTAGCCTATCCTGAAGCCCTCCTCTCTTGCCTCGCCTTCGGCATCTTCGACCCCGCCTCCGACACATTTCCTTTGGTTCAGCATGCTCACGCGGGCTCGGTGCTTTGGGGCCTTCCTGGGGGTGCTGATGGTCATCATTGGGGCGGACGATGCATTGCAGGTCGGGTGGTATAAAGCCAGTAAATTCTGTGTGGCTGCTTGACTTGGCGATATCCAGTAGTGTTTGTCGGTCCCATGTTAGCAGTGCATGAAGTCCATGCACTGTAGAAAGAACAACAACTATGCATAAAAGGAGAAAAGTTGGCATTCGGGAGCAGAATGAGCAAAGACGTTCGCCAACGGTGGGCGCCATAACAGAGACTCCAACCGATAACTGGGCTATGTGTTGTTGCTGTTGTGTCCAGGAGTTTGCTGTCATTAAGGGGCATTCAGCATCATTGTGGTCCAAGTCCTTCCTTCTACCAGCTCACACTTAACAACGCAGAGTCTATGGTGAATGGGAGTGTGCAAGCCAGACGAAAGGCAGCAGCAAGACACATTCGTTTCATTTACAACTGTACAATGACAATAAAGCCTATTCTATTCTGTAGGATTCCTGTGACGTCATCTGGTCTGTAAAGTCAAACAGGCCAGATGATGTCACAGGAGTTCTCTTCTCCCACAGAATCTAGGACTACAGAGCTGTCTGAAAAACCTCCTTCAGATCTTCTGTGAGGTCATCATTAACAGACCTGCCTCTTGGATAGTCTGGTACTCCCTCTATGAGGAGGAAAACAGGAAGTTTCCCACTGAGCCTCGGGGCTAGATTAGCTAACCAGTTAGCTTAAGCTGTGGTCACAAAGATTCTTATGGGTTTGTAAGAATCTCCCAGTTCCTACAAATTCTGGAGTTTGCAGACATTTGTGGAGGGGGGCATAGTTTCTTACTGCTGCCGTTCAATTTGCAAGAGCAACTTAAGATAAGATACGCCTTTATTAGTCCCACAATGGGGAAATTCCAGGATTACAGCTGCAAAGGGATAGAAGCACTCAGAGCAATAGTTAATAAATGGTATTCACTTATATAGCGCTTTTTTATTCTCATCTCTTGATGACCAAAGCACTGTACAGATCCTGCTATCCACCCATTCATGGCGGCATGCTACCTAACATGGCGCTTCCAGACCCACCAGGAGCAATTGGGGGTGAAGTGTCTTGCCCAGGGACACAACAGCAGGATATCTGGGGAGAGGGGGATTTGAACCGCCAACCATGTGGTTATTGGACGACCTTCTCTACCTCCTGAGCCACTGCCGTCCCTCACTGACTTAATAAGATAAGAACTGGTTAGCCAAAGCAGTAAATGAATATACATATGTACACAGATAATTACATAGTTCAGGAGCATTGCAGCTAGATGGAATAAACAGCATTATGGTTTGTAAAATTACCCTGCAGAATATGAATATATACTGAGACAGTATAATTCATATTTAAATCAACAGTGTTGTTGCCACCCTCAATAATAATTGTTATTGTCCTAGTTGTATATTGGGGGGGATGGTCTCTCTTGTGCAAAGCTGTTATGTTTAGTACATTTAATAGGACCTCTACGAGCTGCCCTAGTTAGGTTATAAAGTCTGACAGCTGTAGGTAGGAAGTGTTATGTCCACAAACCTGGAATGAAGACGGACGAGGATGCTGTGCTCAAACTGAATTTTATTACAGAACTTAGTATAAGCTCCTAAGGAGGAGCAATGTGGTTTTCGTCCTGGCCGTGGCACATCGGACCAGCTCTTTACCCTCTCGAGAATTCTTGAGGGTTCGTGGGAGTTTGCCCAACCAGTTTACATGTGTTTTGTGGACTTGGAGAAGGCATTTGACCGCGTCCCTCGTGGATTTTTGTGGGGGGTGCTTCGGGAGTATGGGGTATCGGGCTTGTTGTTACGAGCTATTCGGTCTCTGTACGACCGTTGTGAGAGTTTGGTTCGTATTGCCAACACTCAGTGGGAGTCATTCCCAGTGAGAGTTGGACTCCGCCAGGGCTGCCCTTTGTCACCGATCCTGTTCATAATTTTTATGGACAGGATTTCTAGGCGCAGCCAGGGAATGGAGGGTGTCATGCTTGGTGACCACAGGATCTCATCTCTGTTATTTGCAGATGATGTTGTCCTGTTGGCTTCATCCAGCAATGACCTACAGCTCTTGCTGGGATGGTTTGCCGCTGAGTGTGAAGCGGCTGGGATGAGGATCAGCACCTCCAAGTCCGAGTCCATGGTCCTCAGCCGGAAAAAGGTGGATTGTCCTCTCCGGGTTGGGGACAGGCTCCTGCCCCAAGTGGAGGAGTTTAAGTATCTCGGGGTCTTGTTCACGAGTGAGGGGAAAATGGAGCGAGAGATCGACAGACGGATTGGAGCAGCATCTGCAGTGATACGGACGTTGTACCGGTCTGTTGTGGTGAAGAGGGAGCTTAGTTCTAAGGCAAAGCTGTCGATTTACCAGTCAATCTACGTTCCTACTCTCACCTATGGTCACGAGCTTTGGGTAATGACCGAAAGAACGAGATCGCGGATACAAGCAGCTGAAATGAGCTTTCTCCGTAGGATTGCTGGACTCACCCTCAGAGATAGGGTGAGGAGCTCAGTCATCCGGGAGAGGCTCAGAGTAGAACCGCTGCTCCTCCACATTGAAAGGAGTCAGTTGAGGTGGTATGGGCATCTGATTAGGATGCCTCCTGGACGCCTCCCACTTGAGGTGTTTCAGGTACGTCCCACTGGGAGGAGACCCCGGGGCAGACCCAGGACTCGGTGGAGAGACTATGTCTCCCAGCTGGTCTGGGAACGCCTTGGTATCCCCTCTGAAGAGCTGGAGCAGGTGGCTGGGGAGAGGGAGGTCAGGGCTTCTCTGCTTGAACTGCTGCCTCCGCAACCCGGACCTCCGGAAAAGCGGTAGAAGATGGATGGATGGATAGATAGTATAAGCACATGTACTCTTAGTGGTCATATGCACACTTGCACACACACATCACATCATAGCAGTCCGTCGTGGGCAACAATGACTGTTTCATTTAACACTCCAGCGGTAACCCATATACCGTCTCTACAGCAACATGCAATGAGATGGCGGACCGCCCAATATATACTGGCAGTGGCGTCAGCCGCAGGCCTCGTTCCACACCTAATGTGTCCCTTGTTCATACACCATATCCCCCCCCCTTGCAAAAATACAGAACATGCTCTAATCCATAATTATTTAGTTAGCCCTCCCTAATTTGATACACTAATAAGCCCACATTGTTAACATACTTATTTAAACACACTTCAACATTATTTTTTTTTTCAAGAACACTCAGCATTTAAAGGACTTTAATCAGAACCTAGAACTAGGGTCTGCATGTAGACCACTGCTAGACCTAACGCGGCTGAGTGGGTGATTCTGCCACCTTTTCAGCCACACTCCTACCTGAACACTATTTTTTCACTGTCTTCCATGGGGAAAACGGTTCTGCTGGAGGGGTTTTGTAGCGGGCCCGTGATGGACGCATCCCTGGAGCTCTCGGGCCCCCGGGGCCAGAGCCAATCTTCATGTTGCCGGGGCCTGGGGCCCACACTGTGGCATCTGATTCCCGTGAAACCTCACAGTCTGGAGCAGCCACCTGGACATGCCATAGTTGCTTTGTGTGCTGAACTGAACTGTCTGTTACTGTCAGTCGAAAGCACGCTGATCCCAGTTTCGCCACGATCCTCAGCTGCACCCGTTGTCTCACCGGCTGTGGCCCAGTCAGTCGCCGTCCTGGTCTCTCGCCAGTGCAAACTTGAACCCAGTCCATGACTTGGAGCGGTGCCTTGCTCAGTTCCGTGTGTCGTTGTGATCCCGGTGGCGTTGCATGCCCGACCGGCTTGGGATCTCTGTTGTGCTGTGATGATTCTGATGTTACCTTGTTTGTTGCGGACCCTTCACCCGTTATCACTGTTGCTGTTTCCGTAGTCTGAAGCTGGTCGTGAGTATGGAAGGTGTCCGGTGTCTCTCCTGTGTCGTTCGTTGTTGCAGACTCTCCACCCATCAGCTCGGTTGTAACCTCCGTAGCTTGTTGAGTGTGGGTATGGAAGTGGTCCGGTTCCTCCTCTCTCCCGTCTGATGTGCTCTGTTGTTCCGCATCATGAACGGTGTCTGTGTCCGGTTGTTGTTGTTGTGCCTCGGGGGGTTTCCTGTGTGCACTGGTTCCCTCTCCTGCAGCTCTGCCTGGGCAGGGAACGGAGGCGAGTCCAGCTGTTGCCCCCCCTCCCAGGCAGCTCTCCTCCTGAGCGCACAGGGTGGATGGTTTGGTGTCGGAGTCGCCCTGAATTTTCTCATCAGCGTCGGTCTCAATAGGCACGGTTCCCCTTTCCTGCAGCCTTGCCTGGCTGGGTGAGTAACGGAGGCAAGTCCGGCCGTTGCCCCCTTCCCGGGCAGCTCTCTTCCTGAGCGCGCGGGATGGATGGTGTGTTGTCGGTGCCGTTCTGAATGACCTCGTCGGTGTTGGTTTTGATGGACACGGGCTCCCTCTCCTGCAGCCCCCTATCATCCCCATCATAAATGAGGCCGATGATTGCAGAGTCATCAGAGAACTTCTGTAAATGACAGTGTGGTGTGTTGTGTGAAAAGTCAGCAGTGAAGGGTGTGAACAGGAAGGGAGCCAGAACTGTTCCCTAGGGGGCTCCCGTACTGCAGATGATGGTATTAGACACACAATCCTGGTTTCTCACAAACTGTGGTTGGTTAGTGCGGTAGTCCAGGATTCACGATGACAAGTGCTGGTCCACCCCTGCACACACCAGCTTGTCCCTCAGGATCACCATCTGGCTGGTGTTGAAAGCACTGGAGAAATCAAAGAACATGATCCTCACAGTGCTCCCAGGCTTCTCCAGGTTGGACAGGGGACAATGTAGGAGGAAGATCACTGCATCCTCCACCCCAGTGCCATGCTGGTAGGCAAACTGAAGTGTATCCATCACTGGTCCCACCAGAGGCAGAGGTGGGCGGGAGTAGCCTCTCAGGGTCTTCATTAGGCATGATGTGAGGGCCACTGGTCTATAGCTGTTCAGGTCCTTGGGGTGTGGGGTCTTCAGTGCAGGTACCACACAGGATGTTTTCCACAGCTGTGGTACCCTCCTCCTTGGTCCCAAGGTTGTCATAGCCGGGGGTGGAAGTGGGGATAAGCTCCCACTATCTATAAAGTGTTCCCATATGGCGTGCGTCTCTTACAGCCTCTGACAACTAAGTCCAGCTCCTGGTGTGCTTGTCGCAGAACTGCTTCTACTGACAGGAAAAGGGGTGAAGGCGGGTTTCTGGTGCCTTAAAACCAGATTGCTTCGGGTAGGTGGGGCTCTACAGCCGGGAAGGCAGCTCACCTAGGGGAAGGAAAACCCTGATTTCAAACCTCCACTGCCTTGCGGTATACCTGCTCACAGGAAAGGCTTCGGGAGTCAACCCTGAAAAAAAATCCGGAGTCGGAGCCCCTAAGGCAGTTCGTCGTTGTCTACAACGTCGCTCTGGCAGCTCCTGCGACGGCGCTGGAACCATGTGTACTGGCTTTTGCCTTTCCATTGGATCATTTCAGCGATGTGGAGAAGGGGGACCTGCTGCATGGGTAACAGTTTCTTCTCCATATCAACTTACCCAGGCTTTGCGCAATGGAGAGGACACTCCAGATTCGCTATGCAGCGTCGGTACAACACGGGAAGCAGCAGCTACCGGTTATAAGTCTTCGTTCGATTGGTGTAGAGCTCGACGCCAGGGGCTGCTTCCGATGGTGGGAGGGGCCATCATGCTCCACTGGGCAGCTACCGCCCGCCTTAAGCTGGGCAGCCCCCAGCCAATAAGGTGCTGCCTCGCCACGGACTGTTAACCTCACTGGGTGCGTGGGGTCTAGATTGAAAACCGACAAGTGGTTTGATAACCTCGCACCAAGCAACAAGAACAGAAAGAAGAAAACACCATCCCTAAAGATGGGCACATGGAACGTCAGAACAATGACACCAGGTTTCTCTGACGATCTTCAGGAAATCAGCGATGCTCGCAAGACAGCAGTCATCGACACGGAACTGAGCAGACTGCAGATGGACATCGTCGCTCTCCAAGAGACCAGGCTCACAGGGTCAGGATCTGTGAGAGAGAGGGACTTCTCCTTCTTCTGGCAGGGGAAACCACCTGACGAGACCAGGGAACATGGAGTTGGATTTGCAGTTAGGAACACCCTCCTGGGATCCATTATTCCACCCACAGAGGGAAGCGAACGCATTCTGTCCCTTCAGCTTCACTCATCAGAGGGGACAGTCAGTTTAATCAGTGCCTATGCACCAACACTGACTTCTACGGCGGAAGCTAAAGACAAATTCTACGACGTCCTCAGTACCACCATAGAGAAAATCCAAAAACAGGAGCCATTGTTCATCCTCAGCGACTTTAACGCTGGAGTTGGTGCCGATTACAACTCTTGGCCTACCTGTTTGGGCCAGTTCGGCATAGGAAGGATGAACGAAAATGGACAACGCCTACTGGAACTCTGTTGCCATCACGGTCTCTACATCACAAATATATTCTTTAACACGAAGCCCCAACACAGTCTCCTGGAGACATCCAAGATCCAAGCACTGGCACCAGCTTGATTTGATTCTCACTAGACACAGCTGTCTACCCAGCGTCCAGATCACACAAAGCTACCAGAGTGCTGACTGTGATACAGATCACTCCCTAGTATGTAGCAAGGTCAAACTGCGAACCAAGAAAGTGCACCGCACTATAAAGGAAGGCAGGCCTTGCATTGATACAAGTAAGACGCACGACCAGGAGAAAGTGGAGGAATTTGCACGCGTGCTTGGGAAATCTCTCCCAGGCCGTTCCGCCGCTAGTGCCCAAGAAAGGTGGCAGCACTTCAGAGATGCCGTGCTCAAGGCTGGCATGACCACCTTTGGCAAGAAAACCAGCAGGTCAGCAGACTGGTTCGAGGGACACTTCGATGAAATGATCCCAGTAATCGTGGAGAAGCGGAACGCCTTGGTAGCTTATAAAGCCTGCCCCAGCGAACGCAACCTGCAAGTCCTCCGGGCTGCCCGTAGCAAAGTCCAGCAGCGTGCCAGGTGATGCACCAACGACTACTGGCTTCAGCTCTGCTCCCAGATACAGTTGGCTGCAGACATGGGCAACATCAAGGGGATATACGATGGAATCAAGCTGGCCTTGGGCCCTATACAGAAGAAAATCGCTCCCTTAAAGTCTGCCACAGGAGAGGTAATCCAGGATCGGGTACAACAGATGGAGCGCTAGGTAGAGCACTACTCTGAGCTGTATGCCAGGGAGAACATAGTCACTGACGATGCCCTGAATGCCATCAAGTGTATGCCTGTACTGGGGGAGTTTGATGGAGAACCGACCATCGATGAACTGAGCGATGCCCTTGACTCCCTTGCCACCAGCAAAGCCCCCAGGAAGGACGGCATCCCTGCCGAGGTTCTGAAGTGCTGCAAAGGGTCACTGATCACGGAGCTACATGAAATCCTCTGTCTGTGCTGGAGAGAAGGCGAAGTGCCGCAGGACATGAGGGACGCCAACATCGTCACACTATATAAGAACAAAGGTGACAGGAGCGACTGCAATAACTACCGTGGCATCTCTCTCCTCAACGTCATTGGGAAGCTGTTCGCTCGTGTTGTCCTCAAGAGGCTTCAAGTTCTGGCAGAGAGAGTCTATCCCGAATCACAGTGCAGGTTCCGAGCCAACAGGTCTACAATCGACATGGTGTTCTCTCTCAGACAGCTGCAGGAGAAATGCAGGGAACAGAGGCAGCCACTCTTTGTAGCCTTCATTGACCTGACGAAGGCTTTCGACCTTGTTAGTAGGGATGGCCTCTTCAAAATCCTCTCCAAGATCGGATGTCCGCCCAAGTTGCTCAGCATCATCCGATCATTTCACGATGACATGAAGGGCACAGTCGTCTTTGACAGCTCAACTTTATCTGCCTTCGATATTTGAAGTGGAGTGAAACAGGGATGCGTTCTTGCACCGACTCTGTTCGGAATCTTCTTTGCCGTCATGCTGAAACACGCCTTTGGTTCTGCCAAAGAGGGCATCTACCTTAGAACCAGATTGGATGGAAAGCTCTTCAACCTCTCCAGACTAAGGGCAAAGTCCAAGGTCCAGCTAAAATGTCTGCGTGACTTCCTCTTTGCAGATGATGCAGCAATCACCGCCCACTCAGCCAAGGACCTTCAGCAGCTCATGACTCGTTTCAGCAAGGCTTGTCGCCACTTCGGACTCACCATCAGCCTGAAGAAAACACAGGTCATGGGACAAGGTGTGGATTCTCCACCCAGCATCAGTATCTTCGATCATGAACTAGATGTTGTCCATGACTTCGTCTACCTGGGATTCACTATCAATGACTCCCTCTCTCTCGACACGGAGCTCAATATGCGCATCGGCAAAGCAGCTACAACCATGTCCAGACTGACAAAGAGAGCGTGGACCAATGGCAAGCTGACAGAACATACCAAAATCCAGGTCTACAGAGCTTGCGTCCTCAGCACTCTACTGTATGGCAGCGAGTCCTGGACCCTGCAAGCCCGACAGGAAAAATTGTGCAGAAAGGCCTGTCCAGCTTTGAACAGTCACTTATACAGCAAACTGAGGCGAAGTGACAGAGGAGAAAGCCCCGAGGCCAGGCAGACCGACCAGCAATGGACTTCACCTGTATCCAGTGCGGCAAGGATTGCCACTCCCGCATCAGACTTTTCAGTCACACCCAACACCGACGCTGCATCAAAACCACCTGTTATGATCCAAGCATCATTATTATTCGCACTCGGGCCAGCCATCATTCCTGTCAGGCTTTGACAGTGGCGTTATTATCCTGGCTCTCCGAGCTCTTATTGTGACAGCGCTCGGGGAGGCTTCCGCTCAGCTGTCAAGGCCTGAACAGCTGTTTTCCATTTGCGGTCATTAGCGGCCGGCTTCTTAAGCCGACGCCAGTGGCTGCATCCTTGCAGCAGTGTCCGTCTCTGATCGTCGGAGCGATCGTGCTACATAGATTATATTACATTGCCCGTCTGTGGTGTGACCGTCTTATCCTGTGGACCCGTGAGTGAGCTTGTTAGCCTTACGCCTCCCTGTGTGTGTAAACTATGTGTCGTAGCCTCAGCAGCTTGTATTATTGTGATTTCACCATGAATAAAGACACTAACACAACTCTCTGGTGACGGTGTGGCGTCTTATGGTGGCTCGCGAGGGCCACCGCATGACACCACCCAGAGCGCAACTCCATAGTCTCTCGAGACTGATGGATGCGGTACCCTCCCCAGCTTCAGGCTCAAGCTGAAGATGTGCTCCATGATCCCGCACAGCTGGTCTGTGCAGGACGTGAGGAGCCTCGAGCTGATGCCGTCCAGACCTGCAGCCTTCCTCGCCTTTATCTTCTTCAGCTCAGCTCTCACCTGGGTCTTAGTGAGGGTCAGGTTGGGGCAGGGGAAGCTGTGTGCTGGGGGGGGGGTCTATGGGGGGAAAAAACAGCAGGGGGTGTACGGGTGGTGGGGGGAGGGCCCTGGACAGTGTGACTAGATGAAGGTGAAGGCAGCAGTGAAGAGGTCAGTTGGTCAAACCTGTTAAAAAACAGGTTCAGATTGCTCACCCACTCCCTACCCCCTATGGCCTGGAATGAGGTATTCTGGTTCCCAGAGATGGTTTTGAGGCTTCTCCAGACACCGCTGACATCACTTTGTTGCAGCATGCCCTCCTTCTTCTTCGTGTAAATGTTCTTCCCCTCTCTGATCTTCCTCTCTAGCTCTGTCTGTACGGATTTCAGCTCCTCCTCTTTTGCCGACCTGAAGATCCTTTTCTTCTCCATCAGCAGTGACTTTATCTCAGGGTTGATCCAGGGTTTGTTGTTTGAGAAACACTGTATGGTCTTGGTGGGTACGGTGTTCTCTAAACAGAAGTTAATGTAGTCTGTGATGGTGTGTGTGAGGCCATCAACATCCTCACCATGTGGATCACAGAGCTGCTCCTACACAGTGCTTTCAAAACAGTCCTTCAGAGCGTCCTCCGCCTCCTCAGACCAAATCTTCACTGTGCGGATAACAGGAGGTTGGCTGTGCAACAGGGGTTTGTACACAGGCAGGAGGTGAACCAAGTTGTAGTCAGATCTTCCGGGGGGGGGAGTGATGATGAGGTATAAGCCTCCTCGGTGTTTGCATAAAATATGTCCAGTGTTTTATTGTCTCTGGTGTGGCATGTGACATACTGGGTGAAAGTGGGCAGAATGGAGGACAGGGATGTATAGTTAAAATTAGCAGAGATTAGCTGGAGAGCTGTGGGGTGTCAAGTCTGTAGTCTGCTGGTGACTGTGTGGATGAT
The DNA here is from genome assembly GCA_020510985.1 of Pholidichthys leucotaenia. Classification (NCBI taxonomy): domain Eukaryota; kingdom Metazoa; phylum Chordata; class Actinopteri; order Cichliformes; family Pholidichthyidae; genus Pholidichthys; species Pholidichthys leucotaenia. Next base: position 6,308,246 of record CM035839.1, on the reverse strand, counting down.
GTCATGATGATGATGTCTGCCTCAGCACTCGTGGGGGGGTGCATAAAAAACAATCATGATGACATGTGAGAACTCTCTGGGCAGATATACTGGTCGCATGCTAACAGCTAGCAACTCAATGTCCTTGCTGCAGTGTTGTTCTTTAATCGTGATGTGTCCAGGATTACACTATCTGTTGTTCACATACATTATCAGCCCCCCACCTCTGCTTTTCCCGCTATCTGGTGTCCGATCTGCCCGTATTAAGTGGAAACACTCCAGTCCGATGTTAGCATCTGTTGCCAGTTCTTTTAGCCACGTTTCAGTAAATAACATGATGCTAATCTCTCTGAAGACACTCTCATACCGGGACACAACCGCCAGTTCATGCATCTTGTTAAGCAGCGAGCTCACATTTCCCATAATAACGGATGGTAGGAAGGGCTTGTAGCTCATTTTCCTCGTGGGTCACTTCACTCCAACATACCATTCCCATCATTTTTGCCTGATTTCTTGTGGGATATCAGGTCTCACAGTTAGCGTCGCAGAGCAGCCCAGTGCTAATAATTGACTCCTACTGTAAACAACAGCAAACCCACTCATCCGGTCAGTAGTCTTTGGCAGTATGAGCAGAAAGATGGCTAATATCAACGGCAGTGAGGCGATATTGTGTCCTTGGCATCAGTGATGGATACAGGGTAACAGGATCAGAAAAATTGTGGCAAAGAAAAAAAACAGGTAGTAAATAAAGAAACGAGAAAGAAACTCAGCTGCTGCAAAGGGCTGCCGACTCGTGTGGTGCTAGAAGTTAAGTTGAGGAATTCTTGAGAAATGAGGTGCTTTTCTGTCATATGATGGCCCTAGAGTTCTTACGTTCTTCGTAAGGGTGCCTTGGGATCTTGCTACAGCATACTTACTGCTATCTTATGAAAAAAAAAAAAATTCTGCAAATCACAGCACTATCATGTCGTTGGTAGGAAGATCTTATGGCTGTCGGCACAAATGTTGCACGCATGACATACTTCCACCATATGAGTGCCTCACTACCGCCTTACTCACACTGTTATAAATCGCTGTACAAACATGGATTTGTATAGCGCTCCCTGCGACTGCTGTAAGGGGCCCTCAAAAACAACTTCAGTTGTTCTTGAGGCATACTTATGGCCAACATCTTGGGAAGTCCTTACCTTGTTCCTATGGCATTCATATGACCGCCCTATGATGATGGGTTTTCATGGGGTGCTCATAGAGATCTTGGACAGGACCATCAACCTGGCCATGAGCTTATGAACGGTCTACAAAAGCTGGATTCTCCTACAGCCACCTTAAGAAGGCCATATGAAATGGTCTAAAAATCGATTGTACAGTGTTCTCAGCTGTCCATAAGGGTATTTGTGACCGTAGCTTTAGTACTGTGAATTCTAGTTACCCCATTAGACAGCCATGTCCCAGCTCTTTCATTAGTCCACAGTCCAGGACGGATTTCACCTCAATCTGACTTGGGGTTTTTTTTTTTTTTTTTTTTTCCAGCATGACATTCCTACCAGCACCGTTAGCATAGTGGCATAGCTAGCTTAGGAATGTGAAGTATGGTAGCGTAAATAGTGATTTCATGGCTCTTTTATGTAAATTATGGTCACCACCCCAAACCATTTGGTTCACTAGTCCACCATCAGTTATCTGTCCCGCTACATTCTGGCTACTGGAGTGGTGGCCTAGTTGGTAGAGCATCCACCCCACAACCGGGAGGTCATGGGTTCAAATTCCAGCTAGGTCATACCAAAGACCAAATAAAAAAATGGTACTTTCCACCTTCTAGCTTGGTGTTCAGCGTAATAGAATGGGAAAAGGAAAGTTAACGCACAGAGCTATCAGACGACTGACCCCCCCCCCCCATTCCCCACTGTAGCTTTCACTACTTACAGTAGCTGTGTGGTCTAGCGTCATGAAATGGAGATAGGCACTGACCCATATGCCACATGGTGTCCCACATGCTGTGGAAGGAATCAACATTAAACTAACATTCTGGCTGGTTTTGTTATATTTATGCTGTGCTATCTGGGTAGACAGGGATTGGTCATATGCTATCGACCTCTCAAACCACGCACCCATCTATGATTATGCTTTATGTGAGTTTTTACACTCAGTCTGACCACCAAAGCTAAACGCTGATGTTAGCCTTCCAAAACATAAATCTCTGAGCAATGATGAGGGACGGAGGGTGGGGTCAACTGGAACTAAATTAGCATTTAAAGCAGTTTGTCATAAAAACGACTCCGTCTCTGGGTGTAAAATGGTCGTGTGTCTGTAATTTTCCAGTTTGGGATCAATAAAGTACATCTATCTATCTATCTATCTATCTATCTATTAACCCCTGAGGTGTTCTGACCAGGTCACAGACCTCCAGCAGCTGTGTCAGCATGTGGATACAGAGCAGAACTGGGCTCTTTAAAACATGTTCTATTTGTAAACTCATCAGTATAAGATGTTGTTTGTTTTAAAGAAGCTTCAGTGACTTCATCAGATAAAGACTCTGAAGAATGACTCCCACCATCAGTGTGTGCGTGGCCATGGCCTAACAACAGAACGATGATGATTGTAATTCAGTGATGGTAATCCTGTGTGAGGCAGATCGTTCCAGGTTCCTCTGAGATGCTGCAGAACAGCTGCTGCTGCGGTTCTGGGAGGAAAACAGAACCGCCAGAAAAACACAAAGACATATTCAGTTTACCGTTGATGTTTTATTTTCCATCGTGACATATCTCTGGTTGGAAAAAAGAAAAAACCTGGAACACGCCAGGTTTTCTCTGAGCAAACATGTTAACAGGCGGGGGAGGCGGGGTATTCACCAATACAGCATGAGGTACAGATGAATGAATGAAAATTAGGGACAAATCTGCAAGAATAAAGGGGCAAAGATATGATAACAGATGCCATTTTAAAAAAGCAACAAATTACAATTCAGTTATGTGGAATAAAAATTTAACCAGCATCCAGATGAGTGTCGCAAATTTATGAGAAAAAAGCTGAAAATTTATGAGAAAAAAAAGTTGAAAATTTATGAGAAAAAAAAGTTGAAAATTTACAGGAAAAAAAATGGAAATTTATGAGAAAAATATACTTGAAATTTTACAGAAAAAAGTTACACATTTATGAGAAAAATATTGAAAAGTTACAGGGAAAAATTTGCAAATTTACATCAAAAATTGCAATTTTTTCTAAAAAAAGATACAAATTTGTGAGAAAAAGTTGCGCATTTATGAAGAAAAAAGTCACAAATTTTTGATAAAAACATTGCAAATGTTTATTTTATTTTATTTTATTGCAAATGTTTTTTGTTTTGCTTTGTTTTGTTTTTTTATAAATCCTGGAATTTCCTCATTGTGGGACTAATAAAGTCTTATCTTAAATCTATGAGGGAAAAAATGTGAAGATATATGAGAAAAAAATTCAAATCTAAATGTTGAAAATTTATCCGAATTTTTTTTCTTTGCATATTTGCATACTTTGGGTCATTTTGCTAATGAGGGGGCTAGCATCCCCCCACCCATATCACCAGCCGATAACAGTGAACATTTGCAGTCAGGACCTTTTCTGAGTTCCTCACCCAGACTTTGTGATCTGTGGAGCACAGAACAGGAGGAACTGAGGACAGTAACATAACTGTAAATCTAACTTCAGTGACCAGTGAATGGTGAAGAAAGGGACAGAAGAAGGAAAACATTCCTGATGTGCTGCTCTGACAATCACTGAGCCTTGGACTGACTGTCCTTTAACAACATATTATGATTTATTTTCACATTTTCTGGCTCATCTACAATTAAAACCACAGGCTGTCTTCTGAAAAGTGAAAAAAGATGCAAAACTGCAGCATTTGACATTTTGGGCCCTAATTTGATGGTCATCAGCAGATTTTTCCACCAGACTTCCCACTGTACACCAGTGTTTTTCTCAGTTTCTCTCAGCTCATTGTCTGTTTTTTACGCTTTGCACCATGTCCTCTAATTACCAGCAGACAGTGCACCTGTTTTGCGCTGGGAGGAGAATGCTCATTTCAAAGAGGTGTGGCGGCACGCAATCTAATGCACATTCACCGACGACGATGAGAAGGCATGCAGGGTGGAGGTAGAGAATCTGCTGCTGTGGTGCTCAGCAAACAACCTGAAACTGAATGTCCACAGAACCAAAGAACTCATAGCCGACTTAAAGAAGAACCAGCAGGACCCCTTCCCCCCCCAATAAATGGAGACCATGTGGAAACCGTCCCCACCTTCAGGTTCCTGGGCACCCACATCTCCTCTGACCTCTCCTGGACTGTCAACACCAAGGCCCTGGTGAAGAAAGCCCAGCAGCAGTTGCACTTCCTCCATGTCCTGAGAAAGAACAACCTAGACCAGAAGCTTCTGCTGGCCTTCTATCACTGCTCAGTGGAGAGCGTGCTCACCTACTGTCTGGGTGTGTGGTACACGGCTCCACGGCCAAGAACAGGAAGGCTGTGCAGAGGGTCATCAACACCGCCCAAAAATCATCAGCAGCCCTCTGCCCTCCCTGGTAGACATCTCCAGATCCTCCAGTCTCAGAAGGATTAAGGCCATCACAGGAGATCTCTCACATCCTGCCCACCGCCTGTTCGACCTGCTTCCCTCTGGACGATGGTTCAGATCGATCAGGTCCCACACCTCCAGACTGGCAAACAGTTTCTTCCCCTGGGCCATCCGAACTGCAGACAGTCAGAGGCCCCACCCCCCTCCCTCTGAACACTCACATGCACAAAACTGAGGACCTTTTAAGTATCATTAAAAAACTCTCACCTGTTTTTGCACTCTGCACTTCTTTGCGTTTTATATCTCTGTTTTTATATTTTCATACTTTTACTGCGCAGTAGCCTGGTGGAGCACCCACAATTTAGTTGTACTTCACACCTGTACAATGACAATAAAGCCTATTCTATTCTATTCTATTCTATCACTATTATGGGGCATTTCATGGCAATCCGCTTTTGATCATGAAAAAGGAGGTCTATCATCAGAAGTGCATTGTTTAAGTGGCATGTTTTGAAATTATGCAGCGCCAAAGCTGATGAGGAAACGGCAGCTGGGATTCTCTGTTATTTTAATGGAGAAAGTTGTAACAGTCATCATATAATCTCCCGTCATTGAATTTATACTGCAATACAATCACTTCTGAAGTACTGAATTATACTTCAGTAAAGGACGCATATCGCGCTGTTCCCCGCGCTGCGCTGGGTCTATCTGATCACGTGATGGTTCACCTCATCCCCACATACATACAAAGACTGAAAATCACTAAACCTGTTGTGACCACCACAAAGAAATTGACCAGTGAAGCTGGAGAGAAACTGAACACATGCATGGAAATAACTGACTGGGGCATGTTTAAAAGAGCCACACATGATCTTAATGAGTACACAGACACTGTGAACTCATATATCAACTTCTGTGAGGAGAACATTCTCCCATCACGCACCAGGGTGAGATATTCTAATGACAAGCCTTGGTTCACAGCTAAGCTCAGACGGATCAGGAAGGAGAAGGAAGCAGCGTTGAAAAGTGGAGACAGGGACTGCTACAGGGAGGTCAAATATCGGTTTAACAGAGAGCTGAGGAGAGCTAAATCTGTATATTCTGAGAGACTCCAGCAGCAGTTCACTGCTAATGACTCGGCTTCTGTGTGGAGAGGGCTGAGGTAAATCACCAACTATCGGCCTCAGGCTTCTAAGGGTCAGGATGACAAAGCCCTTTGTCAAAGACTGTCCCAACACTATGCCCGTTTTGACACCTCGTCAGCTGTGTCCAACTCACCCACTCCACCCAGCTCCACTGCCTCCTCAGCCCCTAATTCATCAAAAGCGGTCCCCCCTCCTCCTCCTCCTCCTCCCCCCCTCCCCTTGTCATCAGTGAGCAGGACGTGCACAGACAGTTCTCCAGACTGAACCCGCGCAAGGCCCCCGGGCCGGACGGTGTGTCTCCCTCCACCCTGAGACACTGTGCGAAAGAGCTGGCTCCTGTCTTCACAGACATTTTTAACACCTCCCTTAAGCAATGTCACGTGCCGACCTGCCTCAAATCCTCCACCATCATCCCTGTCCCCAAGAAGCCACGGATTACTGGACTTAATGACTACAGACCTGTAGCGCTCACCTCTGTAGTCATGAAGTCCTTTGAGCGCCTGGTCCTGTTTCACCTCAAGTCCATCACCACACCCCTCCTAGACCCGCTGCAGTTTGCCTACCGTGCTAACAGGTCTGTGGACAACGCAGTCAACCTGGCCCTCCACTCCATCCTGCAGCACCTGGACTCCCCGGGAACCTACGCCAGGATTCTGTTTGTGGACTTCAGCTCTGCATTCAACACCATCCGCCCCGATCTGCTCCAGGACAAGCTGTCCCTGCTCAACGTGCCTGACTCCCTCTGCAGGTGGATCACCGACTTCCTGATGGACCGGAGACAGCATGTGCGCCTGGGGAAGTCTGTCTCAGACTCTGTTAGCATCAGCATTGGATCACCCCAGGGCTGTGTACTTTCCCCCCTACTCTTCTCCCTTTATACCAACTCCTGCACCTCCTCCCACCAGTCTGTTAAGCTGATTAAGTTTGCGGACGACACCACCCTCATCGGGCTCATCTCCAACGGCGACAAGTCCGCCTACAGGGAAGAGGTGGCCCAGCTGGTGTCCTGGTGCAGCCACAACAACCTGCAGCTGAATGCTCTGAAGACAGCAGAGATGATTGTGGACTTCAGGAAAGTCACATCCCCCCTGCCCCCCCTCACCATCACAGGCTCTCCCATCACCTTTGCAGATTCCTTCCGCTTCTTGGGCACCACCATCACCCGTGACCTCAAATGGGAGCCAACCATCAGCTCCCTCATCAAAAAGGCCCAGCAGAGGATGTTCTTTCTGCGGCAGCTGAGGAAGCTCAAGCTACCCACCAAGATGTTAGTGCAGTTCTACACGGCCATCATTGAGTCCATCCTCACCTCCTCCATAACTGTGTGGTACGCAGGAGCTACTGCCAGGGACAGACTAAGGCTGCAGCGCGTCGTGCGCACTGCTGAGAAGGTGATAGGCTGCAAACTCCCATCTCTCCAGGACCTGTACATCTCCAGGACTCGGAGGCGTGCTGGCCGGATCATAGCTAATCCTTCACATCCTGGTCACGTGCTGTTTGCCCCCCTCCCCTCAGGTAGAAGACTTCGGTCCATTCGGACTAAAACCTCCCGGCACATGAACAGCTTCTTCCCCTCTGCCATCAGACTGCTGAACACTAAGTGACTTTTGACTCTCGTGCACTATGTACAGCAGCTCAACCAGACTCATGTCAATCACCACTGTTTTTCTGTTGCATTATTGGCTGCACTATGTGGTACTTCACATTATCTGCTACATGCTAATTTCTTAAACTGCCTTGACTAGTACTACTCATTATTACTAGTATTATTATTATTATTACTTATTATTACTTATTTTTCTACACTTATTGCACGTTTCTAGTCCTTTAGTTTTTTATTTTATCCCTTTTTCTCATTATGTTTTTAATGTTGCAGCATGGCACCGAGACAAATTCCTAGTTTGTGTATCACATGAACAATGGCAATAAATCTGATTCTGATTCTGATTCTGATTCTGAATCACACACTAAATAGATGTTTTTTTTTATTCCATCCACACTCTCATTTTAACCCTTTAACTTTCCGGCTGTTATAAAACATGTGCGTCACCTGCTGCCTATGTCGCAGGTCCGTGCCTGTCACGTGATGTGTCCCAAAAGCACAGAAAACCCGGTTGTAACAAGCATTTCACATCAAAAGATATCAGACACGTATAGCTTACTGCTCTTCACTGGAGGACTGGAGGACTTCACCCAAACGAGCCGCCTCAAAACATCATTTCTGGAAACGCAAACAAGAGAATGTAAACAAAGGGTCCAACCCAACATATATTTCCACACGGAGGAAGCATTTGCTCCAAATTTTGCCAACTATGATTCTAAAAAAAGATTATTTAGCTTCTGAAGGGAAATATTTACCTTTTGTGACAGCAGAAGAAGGTCTGGAGTGTGTACACTTTCATCTGCCATCAACGGAGCTGCACGTGACGACAGAGAACAATAGCGCCGGTTTGGCGGCGTAATGTAACCAAAATTGAGTTGCAATAAATCATAAGATAAATGTGAGAGTTTCTGGATGTGGGAGAGAAAGCGAAAATGATGAGCAGAAGACGAAATAAGGACCGTGGATGACAAAAATGTATGAATGAAGACATGGTGAGCGGTAGGTCTGACCAGTTTTTATCGATTTGTGTACATTCTACTGATTTTCTGGTTCATATACTTTGAAGATAAGATAACAAAAAACAAAAACCGTGACAAAAAAACAAAACTATCCTTTGTGTAAATATGTCCAAAGTCCACTTTTTGACTGAAAGTTATGTAATTTGATACGGCTGCCATTGCATTATGCAAATTAGATGCATAAATTTACTCCTATCTCAAACTTTGGATCATATTCTACATCTCTCTAATTGACAGTAAGCCATTATCTCTTACCACATTCAAATTAGAGCCTTTGGAATTTGTCATATTGTGGTGACCCACAACACTCTACAGGAACATTCCTCACACTCAGCATGTCTGCAGGAAGCAGAGGACAATTTGCATATGGACAGAGAGCCCCTGGGGGACAACCAGAACAATGGACTATTGTTTATACATCCCCGGATTAAGAAGAAGACGTCCGGGCGCCAGTTGGTCATGCTAATCATGTGTATTGACTGATATGTATACCAATATGCTAATGTGCCATGCATTCTCTCTGTCTGTATAAAAGAGCTTACTATACATGCCTCAACAAGACAGTACAGCACAGTAGGGCACAGCGCTACAAGTGTGTCTCATTTTGATGGAGGAAATAAAACTCTGCAACCTCCCAGCTCATCGCATCTTGCCTGATCTTATTCCTCCACAATATCTAAAATAAATATTTTCTTGAAGAAAAACTTGACTGCCAGAGCGAGGTGAGTTGACGGGAGCGCTGCTGCGCCATAGACAGATAACAGGTTAATTATGGACTTACCATTGGAGTCTACAGATTAGGCATTAATGTGTGATTTTTTTAGGGGAATGAATGAATGAACAGGAGGCATGTGTGTGTTTCTGGTGCAGATGCGGCACACAAGGGAGACATGTCAGTCTGAGGCTTTTTATTCCATCCGTATTTTGACTTTCATCACAGACTTATTAGAGCCTTGAGATGACTTTTGTTGTGACTAGGTGCTATACAAATAAAGTTGAATTGAATTGAATTATTAGGTATTAATGTGTTTCTTTTTAGGGGAATAAATGAATGAATAAGGAGTGTGCAGCACTTTACTTTTCACTGTAACTCCCCAGAGAGACAGGAGATGCTACTACATCTGCCTCGGCCGCATGCCCCGGTGTAACAGGCCAAATTAAGCCCCGCCCAGATTAAACCCGGGGAATAAACTGGCCTAGGCCAAACTGTTATGTTGGTAAACAAGGGTCAATACCGAGACTGAAGGTGGAACTGAACACAACTTTATTATGGACTCACACTGATGGCACAGACACTCCTGTCAGGCAGAGAGGTGGTCAAAGAGACCACCTCTCTTCCTCACAGCCCTCTTGTACCCTGGATGGCGGTGGAACTGGAAAGGTGGAGCCACCACCCGTGTCACACAATAATACGTCCCATGAACAACATCACACACCCCCTTCAAAAAGGTCCAAAACACAAACACAATCAAGACCCTCCCCAATTTAGAACCCGACTCACACACTAAGATTAAACAGAAATATATCAGGCCTATACCAGTTACACATAACAACTAAGGCTAGGGGGAAACAGGTGGACTGCTGTTCCACCCCCCACACGGCTAGACAGATTATTCTGCTGCCTCAACCAAACACTGTCCAATAAATTAAAACTGTCATGTTCCTACATAAATACCAGAACACAAAACAATCCCATTATTAGAACAAACATATATGCAAACAGGTTATTCCCTCAGTAACAAACCCAATATACAACGTAATTACTATTCACACCATGCAATAAACCCATCACTCCAAACATTAGTCTGCCCCAGCAGAGAAACCACCCCTGGAAAACCATTAGATGGTCCATCTCCGGTGCCCCTTCTTCTCTTCACGCCCACGGATGGCCCACACCTCAGCCCAAACACCTCCTTCTCCTGCTTGGCGCGCTGCAGCTCATTGGGATGCCGCCATGAGCCATCAGATAGCTGCAGGCAGCCATCCTTCCAAACAGCTACCACCTGCAGTCGCCCCTGGTTGTCCTGTCGTTTGCGTTTGCACAGAACTCCTCTCAACCGGGCCTCCTCTCTGGGTCGGACCACATCAGCGACCCCCAGAGAAGCCTGACTCGGCTTCCAGTGTCCCTGTGTGGCACATCCTTTTACTGTACCAGTCCTGCCCCGCTCGCTTTCATTTTTACTGCCAGCGAAGCTGTTGTGACCCCTTGTTTTTCGGTACCTCCCAGCCAAACTCCAGAAGCAGAATGGGCCATCCACTCAGCTCCACCCAGCGTCCCACTGTGCCACCCAGTTCCCTCAGCTAGGGTTACTTGGGCCCTGGCACCGGAACCCTCCCATGATGGCCCTGGGTGAGGTTGGTTCTGCTCATCTTCCAGAATACTAGGCCAAGATTTGTCCCATACCGCATCGTCCACTACTCGCGGAGCCAGCCAGTCCCACAAACTATGGCCCAACCACTCCTCTCCAACACCGCTGGTGATAGTGAAGCCCAGTCCATAAAAAAGGTCACAGCCGATAATGTTCTTGCCACTGGTGGTCATCACAAACTTCAGGTTGGACACCTCTGCTGATTTGTACTGAGCCGTCAATTCCGCCGAACCCACCGTGGCCAACCTCTTTTCACCATACCCACACAGCGGTGCTGAATGATGTCTTATTCGGTAATAAGATAAGATAAGATAAGATAAGATAAGCCTTTATTAGTCCCACAACGGGGAAATTCCAGGATTGCAACAGCACAGGGATAGCAACACTCAGAGCAACAATCAGAAGGCAAGAAAAAAACAAGCAAGCAAGAGCAGCTAATATACATATGTACATATTACTATAAAATATATATATACACACACACACAGAGAGACACACAGTGCAGAGCATTGTAGCTAGATGGAATAAATATGTAAATATATAAACACCCACAGTACGGAGCATTGCAGCTAGGTGGAATAAATATGTAAGTATATAAACACACACAGTGCGGAGCAATGTAGCTAGATGGAATAAATATGTAAATATATAAACACACACAGTGCAGAGCATTGTTGCTAGGTGGGATGAAACAGCACAACCGTCTACTTAGTTATCCTACATGGTATGATTATGTGCCCATACATATTCTCACCCTCCATAGTGACCGGTATTTTCCTAGTTGTATGCCGGAGGGGACCATTGTGTAAGTCTATTGCATCTTTTGCATTCAAAAAACTATTAGTTTGTTACGTCTTTTTGCTATCTCTGCGAGCAGCCCTGCTTAGGTTGTACAGTCTGACAGCCGTTGGTAGGAAGGACCTACGAAACCTCTCGGTTGTGCACCTGGGATGATGTAGTCTGCTGCTAAATGAGCTCCTCAGTGCATTCAGTATGTCCTGCATAGGGTGGAACTCGGACTCCAGCAGAGATGACAGTTTAGCCACCGTCCTTCTCTCTCCTATCTCCTCCACCGGATCAAGGCGCTGCCCCAGGACAGAGCTAGCTTTCTTAATCAGTTTGTTCAGTCTCTTCCTATCGGCTGCAGTAATGCCACTGCCCCAGCAGACCACTCCAAAAGTGATGGCTGATGCCACCACCTTGTCATAGAATGTCTTCAGCAGCGCCCCTTGTACACCAAAAGACCTGAGTCTCCTCAGTAGGAACAGCCTGTGCTGTCCCTTCTTGTAGAGTGCGTCAGTATTGTGTGACCAGTCTAGTTTATTGTTCAGATGAACACCCAGGTACTTATAGGATGTCACCATCTCGATGTCTGTTCCCTGTATATTTACTGGTGCTGTGAGGGGCTGCCCATGCCTGCGGCAGTCCACCACCAGCTCCTTAGTTTTCCTCGCGTTGATCTGGAGGCAGTTCCAATGGCACCAGTCCACAAAGTCCTGGATAAGCCCTCTGTACTCAGCTTCATCTCCATTGGAGATGAGGCCAACGATCGCAGAGTCATCAGAGAACTTCTGTAGATGGCAGTGTGTTGTGTTGTGTGAGAAGTCCGCAGTATAAAGAGTGAACAGGAAGGGAGCCAGCACCGTTCCCTGGGGGGCCCCCGTGCTACTGATGATCATGTCGGACACACAGTCCTGGGTTCTCACAAACTGAGGCCGGTTCGTGAGGTAGTCCAGGATCCATGATGACAGGTGCTGGTCCACCCCTGCGCGCAGCAGCTTGTCCTTCAGGATCATCGGTTGGATGGTGTTGAAAGCACTGGAGAAGTCAAAGAACATGATCCTCACCATATTCCCGGGCTTCTCCAGGTGGGACAGAGAACGGTGAAGGAGGAAGATCACTGCATCCTCCACCCCAATGCCATGCTGGTAGGCAAACTGGAGTGGATCCATCGCAGGTTCCACCAGGGGGCGGAGGTGAGCAAGGAGCAGTCTCTCCAGGGTCTTCATCAAGTGGGACGTCAAGGCCACCGGTCTGTAGCTGTTCAGGTCTTTGGGGTGGGAAGTTTTTGGTACAGGTACCACACAAGATGTTTTCCACAGCTGTGGTACCCTCCCCAGTTTCAGGCTCATGTTGAAGATATACGTCACAATCCCACATAGCTGGTCTGCACAGGACTTGAGGAGCTTTGCGCTGATGCCGTCCGGTCCCGGCGCCTTCCTCGCCTTGATCTTCCTCAGCTCCGTCCTCACCTGGGTCCTGGTCAGGGTCAGGATGGGGGGCTGTGTGTTGGGAGTGGGGGGGGTGTTGGTGGAGTGGGGAGTGGGCAGCAGGACTTGATTTCTTTAGAGGCAGCAGTGGTTGTTGTGCAGACAGGGGGGAGGGCGGTTGGTCAAACCTATTGAAAAACAGATTCAGGTTGTTCGCCCACTCCCTGCTCCCCGTGGCCTGGGGGGAGGTATTCTGGAGCCCAGAGATGGTTTTGAGGTTTCTCCAGACCCCGCTGATGTCGCTCTGTTGCAGCTTGTCCTCCATCTTCTTCCTGAAGCTGTCCTTGCCTACTCTGATCTTTCTCCTCAGCTCCCTCTGTACGGACTTCAGCATCTCCCTGTTCCCCGACCTGAAGATCCTATTCTTCTCTCTCAGAAGTGTTTTTATCTCAGGGTTGATCCAGGGTTTGTTGTTTGAGTGACGCCGTATGGTCTTGGTGGGAACGGATTTGTCCACACAGAAGCTGAGGTAGCCCGTGAAGGTGTGAATGAGGCCATCGATGTCCTCACCATGTGGATCGCAGAGCTGCTTCCAGGCGGTGGCTTCAAAACAGCCCTTTAGAGTGTCCATTGTCTCCTCAGACCATAACTCCACAATGTGCATGGCTGGAGGTTGTCTGTGCACTAGGGGTTTGTACACCGGCCGGAGATGAACCAAGTTGTGATCCGATCTCCCGAGTGGGGGGAGTTGTGATGAGGTGTACGCCTCCTTAGTGTTTGCGTAGAATAAATCCAGTGTTTTATTGTCTCTAGTGTGGCATGTGACATACATGTGACATATGGGAAGAAACTCCTCACGGTGGGCCAGTTCAACACAGACCTCACCACACCCATGTCAGTCAGCAGCGTCATCTCCACTTCATCCAATTTCACCATACAGTACGTACAGCCATTGGTGCTTGGGGAGATGGTGTGGATAACCATGGGAGTTGGGGTGGGGGAGTTCACTTTGTGTCTTCGTTCCCCACGCTCGAACCTATTACAGGCCCTGGCAAAATGATGCGGAAGTCCATACTTGCCACAGCGTTTTCCTCTTGCTGGACACTCTCTAGCCTTGTAACGGTGCTTGGTGGACTCACAACCCAAACACCTGGGCGATCCTGGGGCGGACCTTATTTGTGCAGCAGTAGTGTACTTCTCCTTATCCTGCATGCTATCATCGCTGTCCGGATCCACAGCCTGTGCCGTTGATTGTGATTCAGATTGGTGTAGTGTAGCTCTCTCACCGAGGTCATGTGACAGTTTGTCCGCTGCTTCACACTGCTGAGCTATCTTGACAGCCATGGCTAATGTCAGTTTGCCGGAGTGCGTGAGGAGCCTCAACCGAGCCATCGAGCAAAGTGTGTGCTCTGCCAACTGGTCGTGGACCATGTCCTCTTCCAGTGCTCCAAACTGGTAGTCCCCAGCCAGCTGTCACAGGTCCGCAACATACCGTTGTACTGACTCGCCGGTCCACTGGTGGCGCTGCCGAAACTGAATCCTCCAGACAATGACGTTCACAGGGGCGCAAAAATATTGTGCCATTAGCTCAACAACGTCCTTGAAACTGTCACTAGCACCCAAGGTAGCAAGGATTCGTTGTCCTTCCATACCCAAATTATGAACCAATATTGCTCAAGCCCGCATCTTCTTCAGTTCACCAAGGTTCAGAGCCACCAAGTAACTCTGGAACGTGGCAAACCATCTTACCCAAGGGACTGGCGGCTCGCCGTGAAGACTCCTGTCAGGCAGAGAGGTGGTCAAAGAGACCGCCCCTCTTCCTCACAGCCCTCTTGTACCCCGGATGGCAGCAGAACTGGAAAGGTGGAGCCACCATCCGTGTCACACAATAATACATCCCATGAACAACATCACACAAACTATACCCTGGGGTGTAGAAGAGCCTAGGCCAGAATATACCCCTCTTTGTAAAGAGGTTTTGACTGTATTTACACATTATATTTACAACACAACACGTCACCACGTCATGATGTCACTACCTTACTTTACCTTACATTGTTATCAGCTGATCTGACCACTTTTTTCCATTTTATAAACTGACATATATATCGAAATAAATGACACGCCTGACCAGCCCACTTGTACGCACAGCTAAATATTTTTCTACTATAATAGTGTAACAACTATTAAATAGAGACTATTACCCAAAAAATGGGTTACAAATTAATTCAGAAACACAAATATGGTGTTAAGATTGTGTTGTAATTCAACTCAAAAGACAAAAAATAATAATTACACATTAAATTATTTCTTTACACGTTTAGATGTACATAAAATTGTTCTCATCAACAGCTAAACATAATCTCTTGGTCCATTACACTCAGTCTCTTATCACGTGCATATTCCGACTCCAAACACGAACAACAAAAAAAACTGTCCTAGCAACGTCCCCCACAAATCTTCGCTGGCAAAAAAAAAAAAAAATGAAAGAGGGTCCAGATTCTCCACCAAAAATAACTGGAAGCTAATGTCTTTAAAATAACGTAAAAAGACCCTGAGCTCAGGAAAAGCTGCAGTTCGTAAAGGAAGAGAAAAAAGGCTGAATGTCAGCATTATGCAGCCCCGTCACCCCTGGGTCTGTTTGACAGCTCAGCATTAATACATGAAACAACACTGCGAAACTTAGACAGCTACAGGGCCACAAACAACAAATGAAGCTCTCTAACTTATGTCACAGAGTCAGTGAAAGCATTCCGACTTGGCTCGCCACGTGGGTCGACTCTCTTGGTGACACAGGTAGAGGGTTGGACTCTGGAGCCGGAGGTTGTGGGTTCAAACCCACCAGTTCAGCTTAACTGCCTGTCCCCTTGGCTACAATTACACTTTATTATTTATGAAAATTAGGCCTATTTTTATGTTGTCATAATTTTATTCATAAAGTGCTACAATATTAAAACCATATCTCAGTGTTTACATCATCTGCCAACGGCAAGCGTCGTGTTTACAAGCCGCACTTTCTGTTTCACCGTTCCAAAGGTACACCAAGTTAATCCCTTCCGCAGCACGTGGGACACCATGTGGTTTCACTGACCCTAGGCAACACAGCTACTGCGAGCAGTGAAAGCTACAGTGGGGGGGTCAGTCCTCTGGTAGCTCTGTGCGTTAACTTTCCCTTCCCTGTTCTCTTTTGCTGAGCACCAAGCTAGAAGTTGGAACGTACCATTTTCATATGGTCTTTGGTATTGTCCAGCCAGGATTTGAACCCATGACCTCCCGGTTGTGGGGCAGATGCTCTACCAACTAGGCCACCACTCTGGTGTACACCAAATGTGACAAAAACAGTCTGAAAAACATGATGGAAATTGTTTATCATCATTCTGGTGTACCTTGCCCCATCAACACAATTTAAAAACTAGGAAAAAGTTTCAAATCTGCACGAGGCCAAGAACCACCTGTAGTGAAAATTTCGTCCAAATCCATCCAGTAGTTTTTGTGTAATGCTGCTGCACAAATAAAAACAAGGTCCTTGGTGGAGGTATGCACTCTCAGATCATCACCAACATTTAACTGGTTCATCCTTGGCCCAAGGGCTACCTAACTAACTAACTAACTAACTAACCTGCACTTATATAGCGCTTTTCTAGTCACAAAGACCACTCAAAGCGCTTTCACTAATACCAACCCTCCATTCCAAGGGCCTATAGGAAACAGATATCTAGGGACAATTTAGAACAGCCAATTAACCTAACATGCATGTCTTTGGATTGTGGGAGGAAACCGGAGAAATCCCGGAGTAAACCCACGCCTACCTCTGGAGAAATTTTCACCAAAATCTGTCCAGTAGTTTTTGCGTAATCCTGGGGGTATAAATTGGCCTAGGTCATAATATACCCTGGGTATAATCCAGCCTAGGCCACTTTAACCCCGGCTATAGTCTGGACTGGGGGTATGCTGTGGCCTGTTACACCAGGTTTACAGCCAGGCAGAGCCTCAGCGCCTAGGGTCACGGTTCTCCCCCAGCAAGCTTGATTGCCATCCATCGGCCCCCGGGAGGGGCCACCAAGCGGGGGCTCACTTCATGACGGGGATCGGCAGCAGACAGGAAGCTGTGCCGGATCGCCTCTGTTCCTCCTGCCTGGGAGGGACTGGGAGAGAGAGCCATAAACCTAGGTAGACCCCCATGAGAGACAGGGGGACCCTTGGTCAACAAAAGCAACAGGAGAGGGAGCACCCCATCTCCCCACGACCAGGAGTGACTTCCACAGCATCAGTCATGAAAGTTTATGAAAGTCTGCACAGGCATTATCCGCTTTTCCTGAAGTTTCAGACCCATTCATGTCTGTGTGTTGCATCTATGCGCACTACATTAAACCATTCAGCTGATTTTTCTGCTCAGCATTATCTCTCACCCATTTGTTCTCTCCAAAATAACTAACTGGGCATTAACTGTGATTGATCTCTTCCTTATTAACAAGCGGTCTTACAATTGTGTGCATTTTTGTTTACACACACGGGCTTTGGTCAGTGCAAAACCCGTCTTAAGCCATCATGATCAGAGTTCACTTTAGATAATGTGCCTCTTTGCATGAAGGGATGGGTAGGAGTGCTTTGGATTGGATTATTCAAAACACACCTCTGAATATTAATTAGACTAGTTTCTTTGCACCTGACCCCTGGCAGAAAATTCATTTCTGCGCTGCTGTGATAAGGAAATGAACTTGGAAAGGCCCATAAACACATTCTGCGTCACTGACAACTGATTGGCCAGCTGCATCCTTGTAATACGGCTCTCTGTATTGGTTCTACTGACCTTCACTCCTCTTCTCTCCAGAGCGTATGCCCACCTCTCCAGGCTCTCCTCCACCTGCTCCCTACTCTTGCTACAGATCACAGCGTCATCTGCAAATGTCGTGGTCCATGGAGACTCAGTCGGCGTCACCAAAAATTGACCTCATGCACCATTTTTTAAACAGATTCATCACTGTGGTGCAATCTTAACATGACCTTCTTCTCCAGCTGCTGCATTCATGAAGTTCCTGACCCGAACTTTAAGGTTCAGGTCGCTGAAATTCAAAGTTGTTCAAATTTTTAGTAAAAAAAAATACAAAATTAATTGCAAAAATAACTGATTGGTTCAAACAGATGTAATAAGATGAGAAGTAAGAAACAATTGTGAGCTGTCATTCTTATGTAGGAGACATTTTCTGCATTTACACTCCCTCAGGATCCCTCTCAATCTGACCCCGCTCCTCCTTCTCCTCCTTCTCCTCCTCCCCTCTCCAGCCTTGTGTTCATCTCATAGCTGAATAAATTAGTGGTGTTTTATCAAGTACTGAGACGTGGCGTTGGCATTGTTACTGTATTGGCATCTTAAAAAGATTAATTGTGCCCAAGGTGGTTTGCAATTGGTAAACAATTATTATAATCCTGTCAGACTCATGAATAATTAATGAGCGGATTAAAGAGCTGATGTGGAACAATGCTGGAGCCTGACACAGTTAGACTTCCTCTATGTTTAGGTCAGGAGCAGAAGGATGAAGGATGGAGCTGAGTCAGCAGTCTGATGTGTGACTACCACGGCTGAGTCTGACACCGTTAGCAGCTTCATCGGCATAGACAAACATCAGGGTTCACCGAGGAAGGAGGAACCAGCTGGAGCACAGGAGTGTAGGTGGGATGAGGGGGAGGGAGTGTCATCCTCCTCGTTAACCTGCCCCCCATCACCAAACCAGAAAACAGAGAACTGTCCACTCAGTATCATCATAGATCCTTCTGTATCCTGTTACAGAGCTGAATAAAATGCCTCTAAACCACCAATACTAAGCAGAAATAAATCACAACTTTTCTGTTAAAATTTTGTCTTTTTGACATAATTCTGGACCCAGGGGACAGAAGACAGACTCGAGGGAATTACAATTATCCTTTTATTAGTCACCTGTGTCTTGTGTGTGAGTGCGTGTATGTACAATGTGGTGCGTGAAGTGCAGAACTCGTGCTGGGGCACAGCAGGACGCTGTTCGGCCTGGCAACCCTATGGAGACAAAGCAGAGACGTTAACGCTGCACCAGCGCTGAGGGAGTAATAATGACAGTCGCTTACTTTTGCAGGTGGTGATGCTGGGCTCCGATTTGCCCTGAGAGCGATAGCCAGGGAGAGAGCGTCTGGCTCTGTGCAGGGAGGAGTGAGAGTTACCCTGATGCTGGAGTGGAGCTGAGCCGCCACCGGGGAGAGAGAATCCGCCGCCAGGGAGATCCACCTGTGCACAGGGGAGAAGAACTTCACAAGGTAAGTGGAGGTTAAGCTTACGTGCAGCGACGCGTTGCTCCTGGTTAGAGGAAGAACCAGGACATGGCTGAAGACGAGAGACGTGTCCTCGGGAGTTTGACAGATGGCTCCGTGCTGAGTTTCTGGCAGGTCCGGCTCTTAAAGCCCGCTGACGATTGGCAGCAGGTGTGCACGCAGCTGAGACTGATGATGGCCCTGCGGGCGCCATGACACTTTTTTGTCATAAATTTGCAAAACTTTTCTTGTAAATCTGGGACGTTTTTCTTAAGATTTTGTCTTTTTTGTCATAAATTTTCAACTTTTTTGTAATAAATTTGTGATGTTTTTCCTGTACATTTTCATCTTTTTTCATAAATTTGCAAAAGCTTTCTTTTAAATCTACAACTCTCTCCTCAAAAATTTATACATTTTTTTCCTCATCAATTTGCAATTTTGTCCCATAAATTCTCAACATTTTTATCATAAATTTGACTTTTTTCTCAAAAATTCGTGTTTTTTTCTCACAAATTAGAATTTTTTTTCACTGTAAATTTTCAACCTTTTTCTTGTTAGTTTTCAAACAGCGAGTGCAAACAAAACAAGCCACAACAGAAGTTAGCGTGAGAGCCACTAGCCTGGCAGCTAGCAATGTCCTGTCAGCAATAACCGTGACACCAGCTGACTGCTGCTTACCTACACATGGAGATCATCAACTACAGTGTTGTGACATATCAAAGGGTTCACACACATAATGAGAGAGGATTGGGATGCAACAGGCATTTATTTCTCACTGACTCATTACCTAGAACAGAGGGGAGGCCATTCACACAGACGATCCTCTCACTCAGGGTGGCACAGACACATGATCTATCACATACAGGGAAAACAACACTATCACAACTGGTCTTACAGCACAGTTATAATGGCACAGCAATAACAGAACACACGGATAATAACAGTCTTTGAATCCTCCGTGGCGCAAAGTATGCAGGGGGAATCCCCGCCCCTTCCTCACAGCCCCGACGTTACATTGCCTTCCTCCCCCCCCCCCGGAAAAAAAGTCCACCTCAAAAGTCCAATACGAATCCGTCCAGGCGTCGGGGCAGCCACCGTTGTAGGCGACCAGCACACACCAGCCCATTAGTGTCTATTCGCACCTCGACCAGGGTATCCAATCAGGATGAAGCCTCTGGCTCAGCCACCTGCGGGGCAGCTGGCTGGTATGGGGCAAGGCGGTCATGGTGAAGCACCACCACCCAGTTCCTCCTCTGCAGCCTCACCCTGTACACTACATCTGACAGTCTCTGTAGGACCTCGCACGGTCCCAACCAGTGGCTCGCCAGCTTTGGTGACAGTCCCTTTCTGCACTCCTGGCAGAAAACCCAGACTCGATCCCTGGTGCAAAGTCCCTCCCCTAGCAGCAGGAGTCGTACGCTTGCTTCTGCCGACTTCCCGCCGCTGCCATGGCCTCCCAAGCCAGTTCGTGCACTGTGTGAAGATATTCTCTTAAGCAAAACAAATAATCCAACCCCAGTTTGCCCTCCACCTCTGGCTCCAGGAAGGGGGGGACACCAAATCCACTGGTGTGCGTAGCTCACGTCCAAACATTGTCACGCCGCGCCATTCATCAGCGGCGCCACCTGCTCACGCACCTGCCAATCATCAGCGGCGAGGGATAAAGGCCGTCTCGCCCGGAGGCTCGGCCTGAAGCCGTCAGACTTCGTCCCTCACCGTTGTGAGCATACTTCCCTTCAGCGTAACCATTTTGGTAAGAAGATCGCTTACCTTTTCTCTTCAGTCTTCTCCCCTGTGCACAGGTGGATTCCCCAGCGGCGGACATCTCCACTCCATCGCCCAATCCTCGCTGCTGTACAGAGCTCTCCAGGTGGCTGTCTTCCGGGCTTCGCCCCCTTGTTGTGCCAGCTGTCCTGACCCACCAAGTAAGTCCTTCTCTCGCCATAAATCCCTCCTGTGTTGGTGTATGCCCGTCACCCTCTCCCTGTGCTCTCTCCATAGGGTTGCTCGGCTGTACGGTCACCTGCCTCTGTGCCTGGAGCAGACACCATCACCAACACATTTACATCCCGCAGACACGCACTCATTCACTCCTGTTGTTAATAAACTCTTTGAACTACTCTAAGCCTGTGTGTGTGCGTCTCCTGAGCCGTGCGTTATGTCAGTACGGTTTCAGCAGAGCGGCTCGGCGGACGGCGGGCTCGCACACCGGTTTTCCACTCTCGAGGCTAGAGTGGATCAAATAGCTTATCAACAACAGGTGATCTTTAATCAATTATTGAATTTAACTAACCGGTTGGGCCGCTTGGATCCTCAACAGCCGTTCCCCCCGGCTCGCCAGGGTGGCGCGGCTCCTGCTGTTCCAGCGGCCGTCCAGCCGGCTCCAGTGGCACCGGTTCGGCTCACACCGATTCCGACCCCCGCCCGCTTTAGCGGTAAGCTCGGCGGAGCGCGGGGGTTCATTATGCAGTGTGAGTCCGTGTTCCACCGTGTGCCCGGAGATTTTCCCTCGGATCACAGTCGGATTGGTTACATAGGGAATCTTCTGGAGGGGCGTGCGTTAACTTGGACCTACGCCGTAATGGCGAGGCCCAGTTATGCCACCCTCACCTATGACCAGTTCGTGAGGCGCTTCCTGGAGGTCTTTGACCATTCTCAAACCGAGACGGTCCAGGTCGATCGGCTCCTCGCTCTCCAGCAGGGAGGCCGGTCGGCAGCGGACTACTCGGTCGACTTCCGGGTAGCGGCGGAGGAATTGGGCTGGGAGGATCGCTCCCTCTGTGGCCTGTTCCTCCGCAGCCTCAATAGTGATCTGAGGGATGAACTGGCTGGACGGGATATCCCTGGGACGCTAGCGGAGCTGACATCCTTAGCGATAAGTTTGGATAACAGGCTGCGCGAGCGCTCCTCGGGGCGGAAGTCTTCTTCTTCTCGCCCTCGTGGAGTCTCGCCGCACCTGTTCCAAGCTCGCCCCCTGGCGGCGCCGCCAGCATTGTGCCCCGAGGAGTCGGAGCCGATGGTGACGGGCTGGACCAAGCTTTCCCCTGCGGAGAAACAACGCCGCCGTGAGTTGGGCCTCTGCATGTATTGCGGAGGTGACCAACACACTGTGGAGCGTTGCCCGCGGAAAGCCAGTCGGCGGGGTCCGCGAATCGCTGTAGGGAGCCTCGCGGATCCCAACCGGTTAGACTCTCTCACCCAATTAAAGCTGCCCATCCGTTTTTGCCACAATCCCACTGGGCACCTCACCCACGCACTGGTGGATTCGGGCGCAGAGGGCAGCTTCATTTCACAAGGCCTGGCAACCCGATTGGACATCCTTATCTTCTCCAGGTCCAGGGACGAGCACCAGGTCCATGTGAGGCGGGTCCTCCAAAGACTGCTGGAGAATCGTCTGTACGTGAAGGCTGAGAAATGCGAATTCTACGCTAGGACCACATCCTTCCTGGGATTCATCATCGCTCAAGATCAGGTGCTCCCAGACCCAGAGAAGGTGAAGGCGGTGGTGGAGTGGCCTACTCCCGCATCCCGGAAGCAGGTGCAACAGTTTGTTGGCTTCGCCAATTTTTACCGCCGCTTTGTCCCAAATTTCAGCTCGATCGTCGGACCGCTGACCCGCCTCACGTCCCCGAAGGTCCCGTTCCGGTGGACTGAAGAGGTCGCTGCTGCCTTTAGGGCGCTGAAGGCGGAGTTCTCCTCCTCCCGGGTCCTTCGCCAGGTCGACCCCGCGCTGCAGTGCATTGTGGAGGTGGACGCATCGGACACGGGAGTGGGAGCAGTGTTATCCCAGCGGTCACCTGACGATGGCGCCAAGCGGCCGTGCGCCTTCTTCTCCCGGCGCCTGTCCCCGGCGGAGAGGAACTACGATGTGGGGGACAGAGAGCTCCTGGCCATTAAACTCGCCTTACAGGAGTGGCGCCACTGGCTAGAGGGGGCGGACCTGCCGTTTGTGGTCCTGACGGACCACAAGAACTTGGAGTATTTACGATCTGCCAAGCGCCTGAATGCCCGCCAGGCGCGCTGGTCTTTGTTCTTCGCCAGGTTCCGCTTCTCGATCACCTTCAGGCCGGGCTCCAAAAACGGCCTGCCTGACGCCCTCTCTAGGCAGTTCACCCCCGTGGAGGCTGAGGAGACGCCCCACACTATCCTGCCCAGGTCGTGCGTCCTCGGTGCCATCTCTTGGGACATTGAAGACAAGATCCGGAAGGCGCAGGAGGTGGAACCTGATCCTGGCGGCAGACCGGAGGGAAGACTGTTCGTCCCATCTGCGGTCCGAGGAGAGGTCATCCACTGGCTCCACACCTCCCGGCTCACCTGTCATCCCGGCACCTCTCGGATGATCAGCCTCCTCCAGCGGTCCTTTTGGTGGCCAGGCCTGCGGAGGGATGCAGCCCGCTACGCCCGGGCTTGCCCAATCTGTGCCACCAGCAAGTCGGGAAATGCCCCCCCAGCGGGTCTGCTCCAGCCTCTGCCCGTCCCCGGCAGGCCCTGGTCGCACATCGCACTGGACTTCGTCACCGGACTCCCCGTTTCCAACTCCTTTGACACCGTCCTGACCATTGTGGACCGTTTCTCCAAGGCGGCGCACTTCATTCCCCTGCGGGGTCTCCCTACTGCCCTGGAGACGGCGGGCCTCCTCGTCCAACACGTGGTCAGGCTGCACGGGATTCCGGTGGACGTGGTCTCGGACCGGGGCCCCCAATTTTCGTCCGAGGTTTGGAGATCCTTCTGTAACGCCATCGGAGCCAAGGTGAGCCTCTCCTCCGGCCATCACCCCCAGTCTAACGGGCAGTGTGAGAGGACCAATCAGGAGCTGGAGGCTGCGCTCCGCTGTGTTACCAGATCCAAGCCGACGTCCTGGAGCAACCATCTCGCCTGGGTGGAGTATGCCCACAACACCGCCCGCTCTTCTGCAACGGGGATGTCCCCCTTCAAGGCGTCCCTGGGTTACGACCCCCCGCTGTTTCCAGCGCAGGAGAACGAGGTGACTGTCCCCTCCGTTAGGGCGCACCTTAGGCAGTTCCGCTCCACCTGGGCTGCCGCGCGTCATGCGCTTTTACGCACAGCGGAGCGCAACAGGACCGTGGCGGACCGGCACAGAAGACCTGCCCCGGCGTACAGAGTTGGGCAACTCGTGTATGTGTCTACCCAGGACGTCACATTAAAAGGCGAGAGGAGGAAGCTGGCACAGCGATTCATGGGTCCCTTTCCCGTCACCCGGATCATCAACCCGGTGGCTGTGCGCGTGGCTATCCCCCCCTCCCTCCGCATCCATCCCACTTTCCATGTGTCGAGGGTGAAACTGGCAGTCACTGACCCCCTTTGCCCTCCTCCTGCAGCGCAACCCGCGCCCCGGATGGTTGGTGGCCATCCGGCCTGGTCCGTCTCCTCCATCCTGGACTCCCGGCGCCGAGGCCGTGGGTTGCAATACCTGGTGGACTGGGAGGGCTATGGGCCCGAGCATCGGCAATGGGTGCCCCCGTCGTTTGTGTTGGACCCATCGCTCATCGCGGACTTCCACCGAGCGCACCCGGATAAGCCATCGCCAGGAGGCGCTGCTAGAGGGGGGAGTACTGTCACGCCGCGCCATTCATCAGCGGCGCCACCTGCTCACGCACCTGCCAATCATCAGCGGCGAGGGATAAAGGCCGTCTCGCCCGGAGGCTCGGCCTGAAGCCGTCAGACTTCGTCCCTCACCGTTGTGAGCATACTTCCCTTCAGCGTAACCATTTTGGTAAGAAGATCGCTTACCTTTTCTCTTCAGTCTTCTCCCCTGTGCACAGGTGGATTCCCCAGCGGCGGACATCTCCACTCCATCGCCCAATCCTCGCTGCTGCACGGAGCTCTCCAGGTGGCTGTCTTCCGGGCTTCACCCCCTTGTTGTGCCAGCTGTCCTGACCCACCAAGTAAGTCCTTCTCTCGCCATAAATTCCTCCTGTGTTGGTGTATGCCCGTCACCCTCTCCCTGTGCTCTCTCCATAGGGTTGCTCGGCTGTACGGTCACCTGCCTCTGTGCCTGGAGCAGACACCATCACCAACACATTTACATCCCGCAGACACGCACTCATTCACTCCTGTTGTTAATAAACTCTTTGAACTACTCTAAGCCTGTGTGTGTGCGTCTCCTGAGCCGTGCGTTATGTCAAACATCAGCACTGCGGGAGTGCACCGGGTGGATTCCTGAGCTGCTGTCCGGTGCACCCACAGAACCAAGAGCAGATGCAGGTCCCAATCTCGCTGTCGCTGGTCCACTAGGACGGCGAGCTGAGTGGTCAGAGTCCAGTTAAAACGTTCGACCAGGCCGTTGCTCAGTGGGTGCAACGAGGTGGTTCGGGTCTTTCGGATGCCCAGCCACCTGCAGACCTCCCCAAAGACCTCTGCCTCAAAGTTCTGTCCCTGGTCACTGTGCAGCTCCTCTGGCATGCCAAACTGACAAAACATCTCATCCACCAGCTTTGAAGCTGTGGTGATGGCGCTCTGATCAGGGACTGCATACGCCTCTGGCCATTTGATGAAGTAATCCATTGCAACCAGCACATAACGGTTCCCCCGATCCGTGGTTGAGAAAGGGCCCAGAATGTCCACTCCCACCCATTCCATGGATGCCCCTATCCAGTACTGCTGCAAGGGGGCGTGGGATTGCTGAGTCGGCCCTTTCTGAGCTGTGCAGGTGTTGCAGCAGTGGACATGGAGCTCTACATCCTGACGGCACCCCGGCCAGTAGAACCGGGCCCCGAGACACTGCAGAGTCTCCATCACCCCAAAGTGGTCCGCCCCCACCAACCCATGGACCAACTGAAGCACCCTGAGGCGGAGCCATCGGGGAACCAGCAGCCAGACGCGACACTGCCAGCTGAAGCCTGTCACCATTTATAAACAACACCCTTGTAACAGCGGACATTGGCCCACTGGGAATGTAGGGCCTTGGTCTCTGGGTCCAGCACAGACACAGCCTCCCAGGCGGGCCATTGGCCCATGTCCAACCACTGCTGAACCCGGGAAACAGCCAGACCTCCATCCTGCTCGCTCCAAAGCTGTTGTGTGCCAAGGGCATCTGTGACATCATCGCTGCGGAGAGTTGGTTAATTATCTGAGGAGGAGCTGTGCGCCACTGTGTTATTCATGCTCACAGTGGTCTGGAGAGCAGCAGTCCATGAGACGGCTTGGTCCTCTGCCCGCTGGCAATGCCGACAGTCCACCAAAGCACAGGGACGCTGGGACAGCGTGTTAGCGTTGGCATGGAGGCGGCCTGCTCAATGCACATGCCTCCAGCCATCTCGTTAACTGTCCATCCAGCTCTTTAAAGTTCAGTAGCCAGGTCAGGGAGGCGTGGTCTGTTCTGAGCTGAAACTTCCCACCATACACATACGGGCGAAAATGGCGAAGCCCCTGGATGACTGCCAACAGCTTTCGGTGAATTACACAATAATTCCTTTCAGCTCTGCTGAGAGTGCGGCTGAAAAAAGTGACTGCCTGCTCTCAGTGTTCTCACTCCTGTGTCCACAATGAAAGGGCAGTTTGGGTCGGGATACTGCAGCACAGGGGCTCCGATGAGTGCCGAACAAAGCCGGGAAAAAGCAGCAGCACAGTCCTCCCTCCGCTCGAACGTGCAACCCTTCTGTGTCAGCTGATGCAGCGGGCTGGTGATGGTAGCAAAATCCTTCACAAATTTCCTATAATAAGAGGCCAGTCAAGAAAGCTCCGTAGTTCTCCCATATCCCGCGGCACCAGCCAGTTTTTCACCTGTCAGTCTGTCACCTGCTCTGGATCGGTGGCAATTCCCGTAGCGCTGACGACGTTGCACAGGAAGGTGGTTTCTCGCCGAAACAAGTGGCATTTCTGCAAGTGCAGCCGCAGTCCTGCCCGGCGGACGGCGTCTAATACTTCCCGAAGGTTGAACAGGGTGCCGTCAAAGTCAGCTGCGTGAACCAGCAGGTCATTGAGATAAACGATGCAGCGGCTCCGGGGCACATGAGCCAGCACTCACTCCATCAGATGTTCAAAGGTGTCCGGGACATTGCAAAGTCCAAATGGCATCACCTTGAACTGCCAGAGTCCCTGCCCGATGGAGAAGGCTGTTTTCTGGCAGGCCTCCAGTGACAGCTCTACCTGCCAATAGCCGCTCTGGAGGCCCAGCAAGCTGAACCAGCTGGAGCCAGTGATGTAGTCCAGCTCATCATCGATGCGGGGCAGAGGGTATTAATCCTTATGGGTGACATCATTCAGGTGCCGTTAATCCATGTAGAACCACCACAAACCATCCTTCTTCTTAACCAAAACCACTGGTGCCACTCAGGGGCTGCTGGTGGGCTCGATAACATCTGCCTCCAGCATTTCCTGTATTTTTTTTCTGCCACCACCCACCTTAAAAAAGGCTGACAGCGGGGGAGGAGCCGGATCAGCCTGGTCTCACCAGTGTCGATCTGGTGCTGCACCAAGCTGATTTGGGTGCACTCCTCATCCCTGGGAGCAAAGACGTCGATATACCAGTCCAACAGCTTCCACA
Organism: Pholidichthys leucotaenia; assembly: GCA_020510985.1. Taxonomy (NCBI): domain Eukaryota; kingdom Metazoa; phylum Chordata; class Actinopteri; order Cichliformes; family Pholidichthyidae; genus Pholidichthys; species Pholidichthys leucotaenia. The sequence goes on along the minus strand of CM035839.1, from coordinate 6,280,592 downwards.
GCTGGTGTCTCTGCCCCTATTCTAATCCTCTGCAGCTCTGCTGGAACAATACCTCAACCATCTGCTGTGCTTCTGATGATGCAGTGACCTGCTCTGCTGCCCCCCCCCCACCGCCTCTGTCCCTGTTGTCTCTAGAAGCATCTTCATCTGCTTGTGCTGGTGGCGCTGTTGTGTTCACTTCTGGTGGCAATCCATCCAGTTTGGTCTGTTCTGATGGCCCCTCGATTGTGCAGGTCCTCTGGCTCCTCATCTGGCTCTTGCCGCAGATGGTCCTTGTCCCCAGCAGGAGAGACAAGCTGGCGGTGTTGATCATTGCACCCCATGCTGCGAGCAGATCTAGTCCAATGATGCAGGGGTCTTGGAAGTCAGCCAACCAGAATATATGGTCTGTGTTCTGACCGGCCTCACCACAAGAACTCACCGCCCTCCCAGTCTGGCGCAGTCACTCGTGGCTGTGGTGATGCAGTGGCCAGTCGGTTCCCACCTCTGCGGTTCAGCTTCATCTGTACTGGGCAGCACTGTGGGTCAGACCAGGGAGATGGGAGAATCAGTGTCGATCAGGGCCCGGATTGGTGTGCTATCCAGGCTGCACTGCGGGTACAGCCCTAGTGAGTGTCCAGTTCGGCCCCAACGTGGTGATAGTCTATCAGGGAAAATGTCTGGGAGATGCAGCAGGTCCTCATCCATGCCATCTCACTCTAGTTTAACACCGGCGAGGTGGCAGGTCATCGTGGGGTGGGTGCTGGGCAGTAACACGCATTTGTGTCCTGGCTTCCCACAGTGGAAGCATCCCTCCTCATGCCACTGTTGTCGTCCTCTCGCTGGCTGTGCAGCTGTGGTCTGGTGCAGTTCCTCCTCCTCCTCCTCGCTCTCAGCTGTGGCCTGGAAAGCTCTCTGAATCGGTGATGACACATAAGCTGAATAATCCATCATTGTCCCCACCCGCCCCACTTCTGCTACGACTATCTCCCAACTGCTCGCGCCATGAATCTGGATGTGTTCCTGGAGCCAGGCCAGGTGGAGGCCGAAGAAAAAGTTCTGTAGAGCAAGCTTCTCCACCGCTCCCAGCTCAAAATCTGGGTAGCCTCATTGTGTCAGCAGCCGTAGGTCCACTGCGAAGGCTCCCAGGCTCTGTCGGCTGCCTCGCTGGTGGTTGGCCAGCTGTTCCCAGGCGTGATCAGTATGGGTCGCTCTCCTGAACCACCTCTGGAGCATTCCTTGTAGCGCTGGCAAGCTGTGGCATTCTTCAGGCCAGAAATTAGACAGCGTGCAGAGAGCCCCGCCCTCCAGAGCCAGCGAGACCAGCATAGCTGTCTCCTCAGGTGTCCAGCCATTTAGCAAAGTGGCCAGTTCAACCGGGACCAGGTAATCGTTCAGCAGGGTTTCGCCACTAAAGCGGGGAAGTTTTCATTGATTATGGAGGACATCATCTACTATGGTGGAGATCAAATATGGTGGAGATCACCGACTATGGTGGAGCCAATTATGGTGGAGATCATCAGCTATGATGGACATCATCGAATATGGTGGAGATCATGAAGTATGGTGGAGATCATCAATTATGGTGGAGATCATTGACTATGGTGGACATCATCGACTATGGTGGAGATCATTGACTATGGTGGAGATCATCGAATATGGTGGAGATCATCAGGTATGGTGGAGATCATTGACTATGGTAGAGATCATCAACTGTGGTGGAGATCATCAAAAATGGTGAAGATCATCAAGTATAGTGGAAATCATTGATTATGGTGGAGATCATCGACTATGGTGGAGATCATCAACTATGGAGGAGATCATCAAGTATTGTGGATATCATCAAGTATTGTGGATATCCTCTCCTGTGGAACCAGCTGCCAATCTGGATTCGGGAGTCAGACTCGATCTCTGTTTTTAAGAATAGGGCTAAAACCTACCTTTTTGATTAGCCTACAATTAGGGAGGGATCATGTGTTTCTGAACCCTCCCTTAGTTATGCTGCTAATAGGTTAAGGTTTAGTCAGCCGGGGGACCTCCAGTAATGCACTGGGCCTCACTCCTTTCCTCACTCTCAATGAAATATTTTTTTTGCTGGTCATTAACATTTGTTTGTTCTCTCCCATAGATTGAGTCCCCATCATGCTGTTTGCTCTCTACATGTCTGTTCTTTTCATCTTCTCTATCCCCTCACCCCCCCAGCCAGTCGCAGCAGATGACTGCCCCTCCCTGAGCCTGGTTCTGCTGGAGGTTTCTTCCTGTTAAAAGGGAGTTTTTCCTCTCCACCGTCGCCAAGTGCTTGCTCACAGGGGATCGCCTGATTGCTGGGGTCTTTCTGCAACTGTGGGGGTCCCCCCTACAGTTGATAGTGCTATGAGATGACTGTTGTTGTGAAATGGCGCTATATAAATAAAGTTGAATTGAATTGAATTGAACTGAATATCATCAACTATGGTGGAAATGATCAAATATTTTGGAGATAATCATCTATGGTGGAGATCATTCAATATGGTGGAGCTCATCGACTATGGTGGAGATAATCAGCAATGGTGGAGATCATCGAATATGGTGGAGATCATAATTTACTGTGGAGATCATCGACTATGGTTGAGATCATCAAATATGGTGGAGATCATTGAATATGGTGGAGATCATCGACTATGGTGGACATCATCGACTATGGAGGAGATCATCAACTAAGATGGAGATCATCAATTATGGAGGAGATTATCAAGTACTGTGGATATCATCGACTATGGTGGAGATCATCAAATATTTTGGAGATCATTGACTATGGTGGAGATCATCGAATATGGTGGAGATCATCATCTATGGTGGAGATCATCAAAGATGGTGGAGATCATCAAATATGGTGACGATCATCAACTATGGTGGAGATCATCGAATATGGTGGAAATCATCGACTATGGTGGAGCTCATCAACGATGGTAGAAATCATCGAATATGGTGCAGATCATCAACCATGGTGGATATCATCGACTATGGTGGAGATCATCAACTATGGTGGAGATCATCGACTATAGTGGAGATCATCGAATATTGTGGAGATCATCAACTATGGTGGAGGTCATCAACTATGGTGGAGATCATGGACTTTGGTGGAGATCATCAAATATGGTGGAGATCACCAGATAAAGTGGAGATTAAATTAAATTAAATCACCCTTTATTGTCATTCAATCCATACAGCCAATCAAGTACAGTAGAATGAATTTGTGTTTCTCTTAGTTACAGTGTTAATCACACACACACACCCATATATAGAATCAGAGGGGTCATTGCCATGCAAGGCACCGCCACAGATTTCCCTCCTCCATTCCATTACTGCTGAGCACCAAGCTGGACGGCAGGAAGTTCTGCTTTTATATGGTCTTCGGCATGACCCAGCCGGGATTTGAACCCTTGCCTCCCGGGTGTGGGGTGGATGCTCTACCAACTGAGCCACCACACCGGATTATTGACTATGGTTGAGATCATCGAATTTAGCTGAGATCATCTATGGTGGAGATCATCTGTTATGGTGGAGATCATCAACTATGGTGGAAATCATCAAATATGGTGGAGATCATTGACTATAGTGGAGATCATCAAATATAGTGGAGATCATCGAAAATGGTGGAGATCATCGACTATGGGGGAGATCATCAACTATGGATGAGATCATCGAATATGGTGGAGATCATCAGCAATGGTGGAGATCATCAAATATAGTGGAGATAATAATTCATGGTGGAGATCATTGACTATGGTGGAGATCATCAAATATGGTGGAGATCATCGAAAATGATGGAGATCATCAAGTATAGTGGAAATCATTGATTATGCTGGAGATCATCAACTATGGTGGAGATCATCAAATATGGTGGAGATCATCGAATATGGTGGAGATCATCAACTATGGTAGAGATCATCAATTATGGAGAAGATCATCAAGTATTGTGGATATCATCGACTATGGTGGAGATCATCGAATATGGTGGAGATCATCATCTATGGTGGAGATCATCAATTATGGAGAAGATCATCAAGTATTGTGGATATCATCGACTATGGTGGAGATCATCGAATATGGTGGAGATCATCATCTATGGTGGAGATCATTGACTATGGTGGAGATAATCAGCGATAGTGGAGATCATCGAATATGGTGGAGATCCTAATTTATGGTGGAGATCATTGATTATGGTGGAGATCATCAACTATGGTGACGATCATCAACTATGGTGGAGATCATCAAATATGGTGGAGATCATTGACTATGGTGGAGATCATCGAATATAGTGGAGATCATCTATGGTGGAGATCATCGAATATGGTAGAGATCATCGACTATGGTGGAACTCATCAATGATGGTGGAGATCATCAACCATGGTGGATATCATCGACTATGGTGGAGATCATCAACTATGGTGGAGATCATCGAATATGGTGGAGATCATCAACTATGGTGGAGATCATGGACTTTGAAGGAGATCATCAAATATGGTGGAGATCACCAGATAAAGTGGAGATTAAATTAAATTAAATCACCCTTTATTGTCATCCAATCCATACAGCCAATCATGTACAGTAGAATGAAATTGTGTTTCTCTTAGCTACAGTGTTAATCACACACACACCCATATATAGAATCAGAGAGGTCGCTGCCATGCAAGGCGCCGCCACAGATTTCCCTCCTCCGTTCCATTATTGCTGAGCACCAAGCTGGACGGCAGGAAGTTTCGCTTTTATATGGTCTTCGGCATGACCCGGCCGGGATTTGAACCCTTGCCTCCCGGGTGTGGGGTGGATGCTCTACCAACTGAGCCACCACTCCGGATTATTGACGATGGTTGAGATCATCGAATTCAGTTGAGATCATCTATGGTGGAGATCATCTGTTATGGTGGAGATCATCAACTATGGTGGAAATCATCAAATATGGTGGAGATCATCAACTATGGATGAGATCATCGAATATGGTGGAGATCATTGAATATAGTGGAGATAATAATTTATGGTGGAGATCATTGACTATGGTGGAGATCATCAGCAATGGTGGAGATCATCGAATATAGTGGAGATAATAATTTATGGTGGAGATCATTGACTATGGTGGAGATCATCAAATATGGTGGAGATCATCGAAAATGGTGGAGATCATCAAGTATAGTAGAAATCATTGATTATGGTGGAAATCATCAACTATGGTGGAGATCATCAAATATGGTGGAGATCATCGACTATGGTGGACATCATCGACTATGGAGGAGATCATCAACTATGGTGGAGATCATCAATTATGGAGAAGATCATCAATTATTGTGGATATCATCGACTATGGTGGAGATCATCGAATATGGTGGAGATAATCAGCGATGTTGGAGATCATCAAATATGGTGGAGATCCTAATTTATGGTAGAGATCATCGATAATGGTGGAGATCATCAACTATGGTGATGATCATCAACTATGGTGGAGATCATCAAATATGGTGGATATCATTGACTATGGTGGAGATCATCGAATATAGTGGAAATCATCTATGGTGGAGATCATTGAATATGGTAGAGATCATCAACTATGGTGGAACTCATCAACGATGGTGGAGATCATCAACCATGGTGGATATCATCGACTATGGTGAAGATCATCAACTATGATGGAGATCATCGACTATAATGGAGATCATTGAATATTGTGGAGATCATCAACTATGGTGGAGATCATGGACTATGGTGGAGATCATCAAATATGGTGGAGATCACCAAATAAAGTGGAGATTATTGACTGTGGTTGAGATCATCGAATTTAGTTGAGATCATCTATGGTGAAGATCATCTATTATGGTGGAGATCATCAACTATTGTGGAAATCATCAAATAGGGTGAAGATCAATGACTATGGTGGAGATCATCGAATATAGTGGAGATCATCTATGGTGGAGATCATTGAATATGGTGGAGATCATCAAATATGATGGAGATCATTGACTACAGTGGAGATCATCGACTATGATGGAGATCATCAATTATGGTGGAGATCATCAACTATGGTAGAGATCATCAAATATTTTGGAGATCATCATCTATGGTGGAGATCATTTACTATGGTGGAGATCATCAAATATGGTGGAGATCATCGAAAATGGTGGAGATCATCAAGTATAGTTGAAATCATTGATAATGGCGGAGATCATCAAGTATAGTGGAAATCATTGATTATGGTGGAGATCATCGACTATGGTCCAGATCATCAAATATGGTGGAGATCATCGAATATGGTGGAGATCATCGACTATGGAGGAGATCATCAACTATGGTGGAGATCATCAATTATGGAGAAGATCATCAATTATTGTGGATATCATCGACTATGGTGGAGATCATCGAATATGGTGGAGATCATCATCTATGGTGGAGATCATCGACTATGGTGGAGATAATCAGCGATGGTGGAGATCATCAAATATGGTGGAGATCCTAATTTATGGTGGAGATCATCGATAATGGTGGAGATCATCAACTATGGTGACGATCATCAACTATGGTGGAGATCATCAAATATGGTGGATATCATTGACTATGGTGGAGATCATTGAATATAGTGGAGATCATCTATGGTGGAGATCATCGAATATGGTTGCGATCATCGACTATGGTGGAACTCATCAACGATGGTGGAGATCATCAACCATGGTGGATATCATCGACTATGGTGAAGATCATCAACTATGATGGAGATCATCGACTATAGTGGAGATCATTGAATATTGTGGAGATCATCAACTATGGCGGAGATCATGGACTATGGTGGAGATCATCAAATATGGTGGAGATTACCAAATAAAGTGGAGATTATTGACTGTGGTTGAGATCATCGAATTTAGTTGAGATCATCTATGGTGGAGATCATCTATTATGGTGGAGATCATCAACTATTGTGGAAATCATCAAATATGGTGAAGCTCAATGACTATGGTGGAGATCATCGAATATAGTGGAGATCATCTATGGTGGAGATCATTGAATATGGTGGAGATCATCAAATATGATGGAGATCATTGACTACAGTGGAGATCATCGACTATGATGGAGATCATCAATTATGGTGGAGATCATCAACTATGGTGGAGATCATCAAGTATAGTGGAAATCATTGATTATGGTGGAGATCAAATATGGTGGAGATCATTGAATATGGTGGAGATCATTGACTATGGTGGATATCATCGACTATAGAGGAGATCATTAACTATGGTGGAGATCATCAATTATGGAGAAGATCATCAAGTATTGTGGATATCATCGACTATGGTGGAGATCATCGAATATGGTGGAGATCATCATCTATGGTGGAGATCATCGACTATGGTGGAGATAATCAGCGATGGTGGAGATCATCGAATATGGTGGAGATCCTAATTTATGGTGGAGAGCATCGATTATGGTGGAGATCATCAACTATGGTGACGATCATCAACTATGGTGGAGATCATCAAATATGGTGGATATCATTGACTATGGTGGAGATCATCGAATATAGTGGAGATCATCTATGGTGGAGATCATCGAATATGGTAGAGATCATCGACTACGGTGGAACTCATCAACGATGGTGGAGATCATCAACCATGGTGGATATCATCGACTATGGTGAAGATCATCAACTATGATGGAGATCATCGACTATAGTGGAGATCATCGAATATTGTGGAGATCATCAACTATGGTGGAGATCATGGACTATGGTGGAGATCATCAAATATGGTGGAGATCACCAAATAAAGTGGAGATTATTGACTGTGGTTGAGATCATAGAATTTAGTTGAGATCATCTATGGTGGAGATCTTCTATTATGATGGAGATCATCAACTATTGTGGAAATCATCAAATATGGTGGAGATCAATGACTATGGTGGAGATCATCGAATATAGTGGAGATCATCTATGGTGGAGATCATCGAATATGGTGGAGATCATCAAATATGATGGAGATCATTGACTACAGTGGAGATCATCGACTATGATGGAGATCATCAATTATGGTGGAGATCATCAACTATGGTGGAGATAATTAATTATGGTGGAGATCATCAACTATGGTAGAGATCATTGAATGTGGTGGAGATCATCGACTATGGTGGAGATCATCAAATATGGTGGAGATCATGGGCTATTTTGGAGATCATCCAATATGGTGGAGATAAGATAAGATAAGCCTTTATTAGTCCCACAACTGGGAAATTCCAGGATTGCAACAGCACAGGGATAGCAACACTCAGAGCAACAATCAGAAGGCAAGAAAAAAAAACAAAAAACAAGAGCAGCGAGTATACATATGTACATATAAGAATTAGAATCAGATCAGAATCAGAATCAGATTTATTGCCATTGTTCATGTAGTACACAAACTAGGAATTTGTCTTGGTGCAATGCTGCAACATTAAACATGGAGTAGCACTAAAGATAAAAAATAAAAAACTATGCATGCAATAAAAGGTAGAATATGAATAAGTAATATTAATCTATGCAATTTTTAAATATATTAACAAGCAGCAGATATTGTGGAGTTCCACATAGTGCAGTCGGTAGTGCAAAAAGAAAACAGTGATAACTGTCATGAGTCCGGTTGAGCTGCTGTACGTAGTGCACGAGAGTCTAATAAGTCACTTAGTGTTCAGCAGTCTGATGGCAGAGGGGAAGAAGCTGTTCATGTAGCGGGAGGTTTTAGTCTGAATGGACCGAAGTCTTCTGCCTGAGGGGAGGGGGGCAAACAGTGCCTGTCCAGGGTGTGAAGGGTCGGCTATGATCCGACCTGCAAGCCTCCGGGTCCTGGAGATGTACAGGTCCTGGAGGGATGGGAGCTTGCAGCCGATCACCTTCTCAGCAGCGCGCACAACGCGCTGCAGTCTTAGTCTGTCCATGGCAGTGGCTCCTGCGTACCACACGGTGATGGAGGTGGTGAGGATGGACTCGATGATGGCCGTGTAGAACTGCACCAACATCTTGGTGGGTAGCTTGAGCTTCCTCAGCTGCCGCAGGAAGAACATCCTCTGCTGGGCCTTTTTGATGAGGGAGCTGATGGTCGGCTCCCACTTGAGGTCCCGGGTGATGGTGGTGCCCAGGAAGCGGAAGGAATCCGCAGTGGTGATGGGAGAGTCTGTGAGGGTAAGGGGGGGGCAGAGGGGCTGTGACTTTTCTGAAGTCCACGATCATCTCCACTGTCTTCAGAGCGTTCAGCTGCAGGTTGTTGTGGCTGCACCAGGACACACGATGCGGAGCATTGCAGCTAGATGGAATAAATATATAGATATATAAACACACAGTGTGGAGCATTGTAGCTAGATGGACTAAATATATGAACATATAAACACACACAGTGCGGAGCATTGTAGCTAGATGGAATAAATATGTGAATATATATATTTTTTTGGACTTATTTTGTACCCGTAGGTAGATTTGTTTTGCAGTCTGGTGACAAACCACCAGCTGCCGGTCGCTGCGTGCGCAAGCACCCCTTAACTCCCTAACCTGCATGTTTTTGACATGTGGGAGGAAACCGGAGAAATCCCGGAGTAAACCCACGCAAACACGGGGAGAACATGCAAACTCCACACGGATCACTGTTGGCTGGGATCGAACCCACGATCTAACGGTCCCCGCGATCCCCCGACCGAGGGTAAAACTGTGCTGCTACAGTGCTATCCACTGCACCACCGTGCAGCCCCATATATAAACACACACACAGCGTGGAGCGTTGTAGCAAGATGGAATAAATATATGAATATATAAACACACACAGTGCGGAGCATTATAGCTAGATGGAACAAATATGCAAACACATAAACACACACAGTGCGGAGCACCGTAGCTAGATGGAATGAATATGTAAATATATAAACACACAGTGTGGAGCATTGTCGCTAGATGGAATAAATATATAAATATACAAACAAATATATAAATATACAAACAAACACACACAGTGCGGAGCATTGCAGCTAGATGGAATGAAACAGCATAACCGTCTACTTAGTTATCCTACATGGTATGATTATGTACCCATACATATTGTCACTCTCCGTAGCTACCGGTATGTTCCTAGTTGTATACCGGAGGGGACCATTGTGTAAGTCTATTGCATCTTTTGCATTCAATACTATTAGGTTGTCACGTCTTTTTGCTATCTCTGCGAGCAGCCCTGCTTAGGTTATACAGTCTGACAGCAGTTGGCAGGAAGGACCTGCGAAACCTCTCGGCTGTGCACCTAGGATGATGTAGTCTGCTGCTAAATGAGCTCCTTAGTGCATTCAGTGTGTCCTGCATAGGGTGGAACTCGGACACCAGCAGAGATAACAGTTTAGCCACCATCCTTCTCTCTCCCATCTCCTCCACTTTTTTTTTTCTTCTTCCGGCTTTCAGAGAGAGCAGACGCATTTCTTCTCCTCTCCTCTCCTCCTCCCTTCACTGATCCCAGCTTGCTGTGTCCTGTCTGTGTCTCACTCTTCTTCTGGCTGAATCTCGATCCAAACGGAAAATTATGGATTTGGTAAGCTGGGCTGTAAATGCAATTGACACCACCTTTTCAAACAGAAAATCGGGCCCAGGGAAGCCCAACTGTGTGAGACACAAACAATTGGAAACTTATGTGTCTGTGCGACCTTTCAATCGAAGATGTGGAAGACATCTACCTGTTTGGCCTTAAGATCACAGGATTTCTGCTGTTTGGCTTTGGAGTTTTCCTGGTGTATCGAAAACTAAGGAAGTTGGAAAGAGCTAATCAAAATGCGGACCCGGCGAAGCTCCTTCAACAATTCGACCAGTTGGGGAGGGCTCTGATAGCGGCTAATGGTGAACTGAATAGGAAGATGGGTAACATCTCGGAGTCGCTGGGTGCTCTCCAGGAAATGATTTTAAAGCCTAGAAATGTACATGGAAATGTACATGCAAATTGTGATGCACAGAATCGCATGAGAGGTGAAATTTCTATGCTCTAAGTGAACTGTGCCTATCAGGCCTTTGTTATATCTTTCACCCTTTACGTTACTTAATATAACAATAATAACTCGGACCATCGACGTAATGTTCACGGTTTATTAGCGTAGCAGCAACTCATAGCACACGGCCAACGACAACACACTCTGCCATCACAGATTACCCATAATGCTTTTAGCAAAGCACTACAACGGGTGCCATAGTAAACCAAAATACATAACATCTCCTCCCCCCTTACAATAGATGTCCTACAGGAGATACCAAATGTTTTTGTTTTGTCTCTCTCTTTTTTTTTTAATTATTATGCTACCTTAGGAGTGAGGGTAGACTACCTCATCCCATAACTGTACCCCTGGGGATTATTCTGCCCCATAAATGTGGGTCAGTTGCTATCTAGTCTAATAACTCAGACGGACAGGAGGTCGTCGCTCCCTGGTAGGGTATCGGCGCTCTGTAGGAACATGAGTCTGTGTTCTTTCTAATGTGGAGGTTGCTTCTGGTGCTGATGCAGAAGAAGATGTCACATCTCCAGCTGGAACTCTGGTCTCTGAAGTGGTTGAGTTCTGTACTGGTGTAGGTGGACAAAGTGGTGAGTTGGTGAGTGCATCGTTAGGATATCCAAGAGACGGTTCTGCAGGCGCTGGCGGTGTCTGCAGGAGTTGATCCACGTGCCTTTTCCAAACACTGTCAGTGGTTTGAACTGTATATGAGACTGGTCCAGTTTGTGCAATAACAGTTGCAGGAACCCACTTAGGTTCACCTCTGTAGTTCCTGGCCAGCACAGATTCTCCTGACGTGAACGCTCTGTCCTTTGCCCGATGTTCTCTGTGCATAATTTGTTTCTCTTGTTGCTTTTGCACAGTGTCCTTTAATCCTGAGGGTTTCAAAAGGTCAAAGGTAGTGCGCAGATCTCTCTTGAACATCAGACTAGCAGGGGTTGTCTTTGTGATTGCATGTGGAGTGTTGCGGTAGTTTAGCAGGAACTTGTGCAGCCTCTGATGCAGTGTTCCTTGACCTTGTGATGCTTTCAATGCGTGTTTCATTGTCTGCACAAACCTTTCTGCAAGGCCGTTCGTCGCAGGATGGTATGGAGCTGATTTAATGTGCTGCACTCCATTAGCTTGTAGAAAAGCATCCATTTCTTGTGAAACCAACTGAGGTCCATTGTCAGAAACTAGTTGTGTAGGAGACCCAAAACGACTAAACATTTCTCCTAATGCCTCTGTGGTCTTCTCTGTGGTGGTTGACCTCATAATAGCCACTTCAGGCCATTTACTGTGTGCATCCACAGCAACGAGAAACATTCTGTCCTCAAACGGACCTGCAAAGTCAATGTGCACACGATGCCATGGCTCCTGTGGGAACTCCCAGGGATGGAGAGGAGCCAATGGTGGGTTGTTCCGTACCTTGTGACAAGATGAACAGCTTTTGGCTATTTCTTCAATCTGCTTGTCAATGTTTGGCCACCAAAAATAGCTTCTCGCTATTTCTTTCATTCTCACGATTCCACTATGTCCTGCGTGAAGTTGCTGTAACACTTTTGTTCGACATGACAGGGGAATAATCACTCTCCTCCCCCACAGCAAACAACCCGACTGAACAGACAATTCTGTCCACTTCCCAAGGAAGGGCTTCAAGGTTGCGTCATCACCCGCAGGTTGTCCTTTAATGACCAAGTCCATGACTGCCGACAACACAGGGTCATTTCTAGTCCCCTTTTTCACCTGCACAGCTGAAACAGGTGCGTTTTCTACCTCTGTGAAGTAGAAGATGTCCACAGTGCTTGACTCTGGCTTCATGACAGGAAGTGGTAATCTGGATAACCCATCTGCATTACCATGACAGTCTGACTTTCGATACCTGATGTCATAGGAGTGTCCTGACAACAGCAACGCCCACCTCTGCAGTCGGGACTCTGCAAGACATGGTATTCCTGTGTATGGTCCAAGGATGGTTGTGAGAGGTCGGTGGTCAGTAAAAAGTGTAAACTTCCGTCCATACAAGTACTGGTGGAATTTTCTCACACCAAACACAATGCTCAGAGCCTCTCTTTCTAGCTGAGCATAGTTAGCTTCTGCCTTGTTTAATGTCCTTGATGCAAAAGCGATTGGCTTTTCCTCACCGTCTAGCATTACGTGGGAAATCACCGCCCCTACGCCATAAGGAGAGGCGTCGCAGGCAAGCTGGATCGGAAGTGATGGGTTGAAGTGGGTCAGAACCTCTGATGCCGTCAGCGCATCCTTGGCCTTCTGAAAAGCCTCCTGACAGCTTGCTGTCCACCTCCATGCTTCCTCTTTGCACAGCAGGTTATGCAGTGGTTTTAATAGTGATGCCAAGTTTGGTATGAAACGTCCATAATAGTTCAGCAGACCCAAGAAAGACTTCAGCTGACTGACATTTTGGGGTGGAGGTGCATCCACAATGGCTGTGATTTTCGATGGTGCAGTGTGCAGTCCCTTAGCATCGATCACATGACCTAAGTATTCCACGGATGACTGGAAAAACTCGCATTTATCCTTGCGGATTCTCAATCCATATTCCTCCAGTCTCTTGAGAGTTGCATCCAAGTTGCGCAGATGCTCTTCATCATCTGCTCCTGTACACAGGATATCATCCAGGTAGCACTGCACTCCTGGTAATCCACTCAGGATTTGATCCATAGCTCGCTGAAAAAGTGCTGGAGCAGATGTAATGCCAAAAGGCAGTCTGCAGTATCTGAAGAGTCCGTTATGGGTATTGATAGTCAGCATTTCACGTGACTGTTCGTCTACATGCATTTGTAGGTAAGCCTGGTTGAGATCTATTTTGCTGAACTTTTGTCCCCCACTCAGCCCCGCAAATAAGTCATCAATCAGTGGAAGGGGATACTGCTCTGCTGTTAGTACAGGGTTTACTGTTACCTTAAAGTCTCCACAGGTCCGGATTCCTCCATCCTTTTTGGGTACTGGAACTATGGGCGTGGCCCACTCACTGGTTGTCACAGGCTCCAGAACTCCATTCTTGACCAGAGCATCCAAGTCAGCCTCCACCTTTGGTCTGATGGCGTACGGCACTGGTCTGGCTTTCATGAACACTGGTTTACTGTCAGGTTTGACATGCAGTTTCACTATAATTTTTTTCATACTGCCTAGTTCATCACGAAAAACCTTTTTGTGCTTTTCCAGTATGGCCTGCAGCTGAGTGGAACTGTGTGACAGCTTCCTTACTTCTTGCCAGTCAAGTTGGATTTTCTTTAGCCACACACGCCCCATTATAGCTGGACAGTTGTTCTTGGTAACATAAACTGGAAGCTCAGCAGTTTGGCCATTGTACTGAACAGTTACCTCTGTCATCCCTTTCATGGGCACTCGGTGTCCAGTGTACGCCCTGAAGACGGTGTCTGAAGGTCGGAGTGGAAGATGTTTCAGAAACTTCTTGTAAATGCCATGCGACACAAGTGATGCCTTTGATCCGGTGTCTATCTGCATTTTAATAAAATGTCCCTCCACTTTTGGTTTAGTCCAAAAGCCTTCTGAGCCTTCATTCACATTCATAAACCGGACAGTATTTATTGCAGTTGACACCTCTTCCTCTGAGAAGTCGCTCACTCTGTCCTCGCCATGTTTAACTGTGTGAACATTTCTTTTCTTTTTGTATTTTACCATGTCACTTTTATTCCTTGTCTTTGGGCCTTTGTCTTTGCTCCTTTTGCTTCTACATGCCCGCTCCACGTGGCCTTTTTTTCCACAGTTGTTACAGTCCATCTCTTTGTACCAACAGTCATTAGGAAGGTGTCCCACCTTGCCACAGCGGAAACATGGACCTGTTGCATTGGTTTTACTACTGTTGAGCTTATGTACTCTGCCTGTAGCATGCAGTTGGTGTGCTTCTTTGGAAGCCATCTCCATCATCACACTAATGTTAATGGCTCTTTCAAGCGTCAAATCACTTTCTGTGAGTAACTTCTTCTGTGCTGCTTCATTTCGTAGTCCACACACAAGCCTGTCTCTTAATGTGTCATTTAAAACATCTTTAAATTCACAGTGTTCGGCTAACTTGCGTAGCGCTGCAACAAACATGTTAACAGACTCACCCTCTTCTTGGTTACGTCTGTGAAACCTGTATCTTTCTGCAATCACTAGAGGCTTGGGTGAGAAGTGGTGGGTCAGTGTGTCCACCAGTTCTTTGTAGGTTTTAGAGCCTGGCTTTACTGGCTGTAGGAGGTTGCGTAGTAGGTTAAATGTCTTGGGACCCATCACACTCAGAAAAGTGGGCACTAACTTTTCATCCGTTATTCCATTGGCCGCGACGAAATAGTCAAAGCGCTCAGTATAGGAGCTCCATTGTTCCGCGCTCTCATCAAAGGGCCCGATAGAGCCAATGACTCCAGCCATTTTAACACTCCTGGTTGAATGTCGCTCTTTCCCTCGCGGCTCCTTTCTGTAACGTTGTTTCTTCCCTCCGGCGTTACTCACAGAGTTTTTTTTTTTTTTTTTGTCCTTAACGATTTCCACTGCTCCGCTCCTCCCCTCTTAGCAGACAGCCCGCAGTATCCACCTCAGCACAGTGGCACGGTGTATCACCCTGTCAGCACGAAGTAGCGGCGGGAAAAACACGACAAAAAAAACTCTCCTCCGTCGCGGACTGCAGCGTCGGTCCAGACGTCCTCGTCGCCACTTTTTGTTATATCTTTCACCCTTTACGTTACTTAATATAACAATAATAACTCGGACCATCGACGTAATGTTCACGGTTTATTAGCGTAGCAGCAACTCATAGCACATGGCCAACGACAACACACTCTGCCATCACAGATTACCCATAATGCTTTTAGCAAAGCACTACGACGGGTGCCGTAGTAAACCAAAATACATAACAGCCTTGATTCGGCGTCCTTGAGAATCATTCCTCCAGGAGAAAAGATAAGGCAGAAGGGAGTTTTTGGCTTGGCTTCTCTAACCCAAACAATTGCTGATGTGCAACAATCTGAACTCTCCATGGACAGCCATGTGACTAACATGGAATTTTACCATCTGGCATGAACTGAAGAGAGATGAACTCTGGACATGTTATCTATGTTTTAGGACACTAAGGACATAACATCTAGCCGTTGCCCAAGAGAGGATTTTTGTTTGTCCACCAGTAACTGATACTTCACACACTGCACTCACACTGATATCACATGACTGACATACACACTGGTCTCTCTCTAGCTTTGTTATTGTGTGAATCTGTATTGTCTGCTAAGTGTGCTTAGAGGTTTTTTTTCTATGTAATCACAATCTTGCTCACTCGAGCCACATTTTGATAACTATGTTTTTTCTCTCTGCCCAATGTGTCACCTCCTTCCCCCCTCCCCCTCTTTACCCCCCACTGAATGAGGTGCCTGTATGGCTGCCGCGTCATTAGAGTGCGCTTAACATGAGCGCACCTTAGTGATAAGTAAAATTCCTTGTATGTGTAAGCATACTTGGTAATAAAGTTGATTCTGATTCTGATTCTGATTCTGATTCACTGGGTCAAGGCGCTGCCCCAGGACAGAGCTAGCTTTCTTGATCAGTTTGTTCAGTCTCTTCCTATCGGCTGCTGTAATGCCACTGCCCCAGCAGACCACTCCAAAAGTGATGGCTGATGCCACCACCGTGTCATAGAATGTCTTCAGCAGCGCCCCTTGTACACCAAAAGACCTGAGTCTTTTGAGATCACCAAATAAAGTGGAGATTATTGACTATGGTTGAGATCATCGAATATAGTTGAGATCATCTATGGTAGAGATCATTGAATATGGTGGATATCATCAACTATGGTGGAGATCATCAAATATGATGGAGATCATTGACTACGGTGGAGATCATCAAACATGGTGGAGATCATCAACTATGGTAAAGATCATCAAATATGACGGAGATCATCAACTATGGTGGAGATCATCGAATATGGTGGAGATCATCAACCATGGTGGATATCATCGACTATGGTGGAGATCATCAACTATGGTGGAGATCATTGACTATAGTGGAGATCATCAAATATGGTGGAGATCATTGAATATGGTGGAGATCATCGAATATGTTGGAGATGATCATCTATGGTGGAGATCATTGACTATGGTGGACCAATCAAACACATCACATTTGATTTGCCAACAAACTCTCCTGACCTAAACCCCATAGAGAATCTATAGAGGATTGTCAAGAGGAAGATGAGAGACACCAGACCCAACAATGCAGACAAGCTGAATGTCACTATCAAAGCAACCTGGACCTTCATGACACCTCAGCAGTGCCACAGGCTGATCACCTCCATGCCACGCCACATTGATATAGTAATTAATCCAAAAGGTGCCCCGACCAAGAATTGAGTGGTACATGGACATACTTTTCAGTCGGCCAACATTTCTATTTAAAAACTATTTTTTTAAAATTAATTTTATGTAATTTTCTAATTTTTTGAGAAACTGAATTTGGGGTTTTCGTGGGCTGTAAGCCATAATCATCAAAATTAAAATAAACACTTGAAATATGTCACTCTCTGTGTAATGAATCTATATAATATATGGGTTTCACTTTCTGAAATGAGTGAGAAAAATATTGAACTTTTTCATGATATTCTAATTTTTTTAGATGTACCTGTACATGGGGAGTAAGAACTTTACTCTCACTGATTTTATTTTGAGGTTTTTCATTAATCTGTAACATTTTAGTCATAAATTTGAACCTGTGGCACACATATGTGAGTTGCTTAGGCTGCATATGTATATCACTCTTGCTTCACGTCTCGGAATTGAACAATAGGTCTGGGTCTCCTGGGGATAACAGGAGGGTGCGAAATGTGATCTTTAAAGATGGCCTTGAGAGATTTCCTGACCACCAGGGTTTTAGGTGGAGGGGAGAAGACCTGGAGGACGATGTATTGTGTCTTGGGATTTAAAGACAATGTGACTCTGTACTTTGATGTCCCCGGTATAAAAAGGACAGATGTGGGAGGATGGGTCTCTTTTCTGTTTGAGGGGATGTTGGAGATATGTGAATGTGAATAAACCTGAATTGAGAAATAAACTCAGCCTCATCTTTTCACGCTCTCCACACTGGTGACCTTAAGACGTATCATGGGCGAAAGAAATTCCCCTGAGCGGGACTCGCTAAGAACCAGCCAGGCGAACGCAGTCTCAGTCAAACTACCAGATTTCTGGCAGGACAACCCAGACTCCTGGTTCCTCTTGGCTGAAGCTCAGTTCGCTCTCGGGGGAATAACAGCAGATGACACGAAATTCTACCACGTTATCGCCAAGCTCGACAACCGTACGGCTCGGCATATGCAGAGCCTGGTGCAGCGCCCACCGGCCGAAGACAAATACGGCGGGTTGAAGGCTGCGCTCACCCAGCGTTTCACTCCCTCAGTCCAGGAAAGAGCGGAGAAACTCCTGGCCCTGGACGACTTGGGAGACAGCACACCCGTCGACCTGATGGAAGACATGCTGAGGCTGAGGAGCTCAGACGGCAACGACTTTCTCTTCACCCACATTTTCCTGAGAACCCTACCGTCGACCACGAGAGCGACCCTGGCTGGTTCACCGTTGTTGGCCCAGCGAGACTTCCGCGTGCTGGCCCAGGAGGCACAGCCGATTCTCAATGCCAGCAGACAGCGCGCGGCCTCCACGGCAGCAACAGGACTTGACTCGAGGGCCGGAGATGGCAGGGGGCCAGAGGCGGCAGCAGCAGACCCACCGGCAATGGTGGCGGTGAAGGCCAAACATCGCGGAGGAGATGACCTCTGTTTCTACCATCATCGCTTTGCAGAGAGGGCACGCAAGTGTATACCACCGTGTCAGTTCAAGAGCTCGGGAAACTCCAGAACCGAGGGTCAGTAGCAGCCGCGGCCCTCGGTGAACAGAACAAGCTGCTCTACTTGACGGATGCGCGTTCGGGGAGGCAATTCCTCGTGGACACAGGCTCCCAAGTGAGTTTCATCATGCCAACCTATGCTGACCGGCTGGCAGGCCCCGGGAGTCACGGAGCATCGGTGGTGAACGGCTCGAGCATTAAGACCTTCGGTGAGAAGACTCTGCTTCTGTCCCTGCACGGCCGTACATTTGAGTGGACTTTTATTATAGCGGTGGTGAGCTTCAACATGTTAGGGGCTGATTTTCTGTGCTCACATGGGTTGTTGGTTGATCTCTCTAATAGACGCTTGGTTAATGCACTCTCTTTTTACTCTATCCCTTGTGCAGCTCGAGTGACCCCGCCCACAGCACAAGCCAACATCGCTACGGCAAGCGGTTAGCTCCACACACTCCTCACCCAGTTTCCAGCACTCATGGTTCCCACATTTTCAGCAGCCGTGGCTAAACACGGAGTGGAACATTTTATTACTACAGCCGGTCCCCCCGATTTTGCAAAAGCTCGGCGCTTGAATGCAGCTAAACTGACCATAGCGCGCGAGGAGTTGGCCAATCTTGAAAAGTTGGGCATCATTCGGCGTTCAAAGAGCCCATGGGCTTCCCCGCTTCACATGGTCCCTAAAGCTGACGGCTCGTGGCGACCTTGCGGTGATTTCTGCAGGTTGAACAACACTACAGCACACGGCCGTTACCCAATCCCGCATATCCAAGATTTTTCCGTTCATCTGGCGGGGGCGCGCATTTTTTCTAAAATAGACTTGGTTCGCGGCTACCATCAAGTCCCAGTGCGTGCTGAGGACATACCCAAAATAGCGGTAATAACCCCGTTTGGCTTGTTCGAGTTTTTGCGCATGCCGTTTGGGCTTAAAGGCGCCGCGCAGACGTTCCAACGCATGATGGACGCGGTGTTGCGCGATCTCCCCTTCGTGTTCGTCTACCTGGACGACATCTTGGTAGCCAGCGCGTCCAAAGATGAACACGAAAATCACCTCACGGCAGTTTTCCGAAGGTTGGGAGAGCACGGGTTAATAATCAACCAGCGAAGTGTCAGTTCGGGGTGACACAGATTGATTTTTTGGGGCACCGCGTCTCCTCAGATGGAGCGGTTCCTCTGCCTGACAAAGTGCGCGCAGTAACAAATTTTCCCCAGCCACAAACGGTCAAAGCGTTACAAGAATTTTTGGGAATGGTGAATTTTTATAACCGTTTCCTCCCCCGCGCAGCGCAGCTCATGCAACCACTGTATGCTGCGTTTAAAAAGCAAAAACCCACAAATACAATCGAATGGTCCCCGGAGCGGGAGCGCGCATTCTCGGAGGTCAAAACAGCCCTGGCAAACACTGCGTTGTTAGCACATCTAGACCCAACGGCCCGCATAGCGCTCACTACTGACGCGTCAGACGTGGCCATAGGCGCGGTAGTAGAGCAGCATGTTGCCGGGGCTTGGCAGCTGCTCGCTTTTTTCAGCAGGACTTTGCACGATACCGAGCGAAAATACAACACGTTCGACAGGGAGTTGTTAGCGCTCCACTTGGCCATTCGCCACTTCCAGTTCTGGCTGGAAGGTCGTCGTTTCACTGCGTTCGTTGACCACAAGCCGCTGACTTTTGCGGCTTGTGGCCAAGGTTTCAGAGCCGTGGTCAGGCCGGCAGCAGAGGCAGCTGGCTGCAATCTCAGAGTTTACTACCGATATTCAACACGTAGCGGGTAAACTTAATGTAGTGGCAGACTGTCTCTCGCGCGCCGTAACTGCTCCAGTCCGCGTAGGGGTAGATTATACTGCCATGGCCGCGGAGCAGGCTAGCAGCGCAGAAGTACGCGCGGCCCCAGTCCGCGTGGGGATAGATTATGCAGCCATGGCCGCGGATCAGGTTAGCGATGCGGACGTGTGCGCGCTCCAGTCTGGACCAACAGGGTTAAGGCTGGAGAGCAGGGTGCTGCAAGATGGTATGCCCCCCCTAATCTGCGATGTCTCCACTGGACGACTGCGTCCGGTGGTGCCGACCGCATGGCGCCGCCGCGTTTTTGACTTGATTCACTCTCTGGCGCACCCGGGGATGTACGTGTCGGTCAAAATGGTAGGAGAGAAGTTTGTGTGGCTGAGCCTGTGCAAGCACGTTAAGGAGTGGGCAAGAGCCTGCATGGCTTGCCAGCGAGCCAAAATACACAAACACACTAAAGCTCCCTTGGAGCCGTTTCACATCCCGGCTAAGAGGTTCGATCATATGCATGTCGACCTCATAGGCCCCCTCCCGCCGTCACAGGGGTGCACACATCTTTTGACAATGGTGGACCGCATCACGCGTTGGCCTGAAGTGGTCCCACTGACATCAACCACAGCCGAGGAGGTGGCGCGCGCATTTTTAACAGCTTGGGTAGCGCGTATTGGAGTTCCGTCGGATATTACGTCCGACAAAGGTCCTCAATTTGTTTCCGAGCTTTGGTCAGCGATGGCCCGCAGCCTGGGGGTAACGATCCACCACACTACCGCGTACCACCCCCAGGCTAATGGTTTATGCGAACGTTTCCATAGGTCATTGAAAGCAGCCCTCAGAGTGTCGCTTACGGATGCAAATTGGGTAAACAGGCTACCATGGGTTTTATTGGGGTTGCGTTCTGCACCTAAAGAGGACTTAAAAGCCTCCCCAGCTGAATTGGTGTTTGCGCAGCCACTTCGGCTGCCCGGGGAGTTTCTCCCAGATAATCCTGCGCCAGAGTGCCCCCCCGCTCAGCAGTTACTGAGCGACACGGGAGCGAGCACGCTTCCTGGCCCCGTTCATCACAGTTTTCCGCGCGTTTTTGTACCTAAGGCTTTAAAAAATGCGGAGTTTGTTTTTGTCAGACACGATGCTCATCGCCCAACCCTGCAACCGCCTTATGATGGCCCATTTAGAGTGCTGGAAACAGGTGATAAGCACTTTTTGCTAGATTTAGAGGGCAGAAGGGAAACTATTGGCATAGACAGACTCAAACCCGCTTTTGTGATGGCTGACGAAGCTGTGCTGTTGGCGAGGGCTCCTCGACGCGGCAGACCTCCTAGGGAGCATTCCCCAGAGCTCCCACAGGGATTGACTAACAGTTCTCATCCTCAGATAGCAGATTCACAGCAGGATGGCGCCGCGGGAGTGGTAAAGCCCGCTTTCAGCAAGTTCGGAAGACGATTGAAGCCCAAACAGCACGTGGACTGATGTCTGTGATTTTATCATGATATGCAGACTGTGTTGTATTGTTTCATCTTAGACGTTTGGGGGGGGGGGGGGGGTCATGTGGCACACATATGTGAGTTGCTTAGGCTGCATATGTATATCACTCTTGCTTCACGTCTCAAAATGAACAATAGGTCTGGGTCTCCTGGGGATAACAGGAGGGTGCGAAATGTGATCTTTAAAGATGGTCTTGAGAGATTTCCTGACCACCAGGGTTTTAGGTGGAGGGGAGAAGACCTGGAGGAGGATGTATTTTGTCTTGGGATTTAAAGACAATGTGACTCTGTACTTTGATGTCCCGGATATAAAAAGGACAGATATGGGAGGATGGGTCTCTTTTCTGTTTGAGGGGATGTTGGAGATATGTGAATGTGAATAAACCTGAGCTGAGAAATAAACTCAGCCTCATCTTTTCACGCTCTCCACAAACCTTCCTTTAATATTTTTTTTTCATATTTCTGATTGTTTCCTTGTATTTTTTCAGGGGTAGCCAGCCCATTCCTGCACTCCTTCCATCTAGTGGTTAAACAGAGTAACTGTTAAAAGGGAAACTGAAGTTATTCTCTTAAGTAAAAAAATGTGATATAATTCAAAAATTATTTCAAGAGTCTTCACCTGGATCAAATGTGAACACTGTTGACTAAGACTACCCAATAAAATCTGTTGCCATATAAAGAAAAATCACATTTTTAACAAAGAATTTCCCTTCTGAAAACCTATCTGTTGCCTGTAGGTCTATAAATTTGGTTGTTTTTTCTCATTATCATTTTTAAAAACCTCCCTGTCCCTGCAGGTCTGTGGTACCATGCTAGGACACACTAGGGGACGCTTTGCTTTTCCACACCTGCTCAGTGCCACGTTGCTTCAGGGGAATGACTTCATATTTGGGTCTTCTGCTGCTGGTCTGTGAGGGTCCTTAGACGATTTCACCCATCACATCCAAGTGTGACCCACCCCCCCAGCAAAAAAAAAAAAAAAATTATCAGCCAGCACCACTGCTGCTACACAGGTTCACATCAGGATCCTGACCTACAGCTGTGGTTGTATACTTTGTTGTATATTCATGGATGATGGTTTATCATAATCTGGTTCTGCCACAGTAATTATATTGAAACGCTGAACACTGCTCTGTCGGTCAGTGTTGGGATCTTCAAAGAAAGCAGAGACAGGGGTGATGCACTGGCCTCAGAGTGCTCTTGTTCTCAAAGTTGTGGGACAAAGTTTTAGTAGAAAAAAAACTACTTAGATTCACAGCATATTAAGAGACAAAAAGGAGCTTGTGGTTCATGTTTCTTGTGTTCTTCTTTTTGCGATCACCGATGATGTTAAAAGGGATAAATCAGTGAAAGAGTTGAAAGGTTACTCTTTACCAAAGGTATGAAAAATAGATTCCCTAGGTTCAAGTTTAACCGGGGCGGCTGTGGTGCAGGTGTAGTGTGGCCGACTACTGATCAGAGGGTTAGGGTTCAATTTCCACTCTGTCTGCAGTCTACATGTCCAAGTGTCCTTGAGCAAGACACTGAACCCCCAGTTGCTCCTGGTGGGTCAGGCCAGTGTCGGTGCATGGCAGCTCTGTGCGTGTGTGAGAATGTGTGGACAGCAGGATCTGTAAAGAGCTTTGGTCACCTAGAGACGAGATAAAGTGCTATATATGAGTGAACATCATTTAACCCAGAAGACTGATCCAGATTTCCCAGACCAGAGAAGGCTGTCGTGAAGCTGGGTGGGTGTTTGGGGTCTCAGACTGAACAGGTCACTTGGTCTGAGCCTCAGACCCCAGAAGAGGGAATGAGCCTGGGGACAGGGGCAGTGGTGCTGGCTTAAGGCCTCGATTCTGTTCAGAAATGTTCCAGGGTTTCCCTCTGAAGACTGAGCAGTGACCAGTTAGATGGAGGCTGGTAACCGGACCTCTGTCATAGAGGCCGGCGTTAGGGTCTAACAGTATAAACTGGGATGGATGTTACAGGAATAAGTTGTGTGTTCAGTGGTGAAACGTGATTATTACAGTAAAATAATGGCGATGATGATATGAGACATTTGTTCTCTAGACAAAGAGACAAGAGAATAAATGAAAGAAAATCCATTAATTCACGTTCAGATGAGACGTTTCTGCTTCAAACGAGTCTCTCTGTGTTCAACGACAGGTGGAATAAAAGAAGTCTAATTGTACTTTTTAATCACTTCTGAGCACAAAAGAGATGTCAGCTTTTTGTCTTTTTTGGTTCTGTGGAGCCTGGTGCTTTGAAAGGTTTCTGTGATTGGATAAATCAGGGCGGATGCAAAGAAACGTTAAATTAAAGCCAACAGCTTTTGTCTCTTCAAACGGGAGAAGTCCGGCCTTTGTTCCAGGACTTTTTAAACGTCAAATGTGGAAGTTTGGAGCAGCTGGAGTCATCACTGTTGATTTTTTTAAAAAAGATCTAGATATCATCAGCTGAATAAAACACTAAAATATGTGAAGATCCACAGACATGCAGAGATCTGAATCAGTCAGGACCAAATTATCCCCATAAGAACTCTGGGGTTCCACAGGGCTGTGCACTGACTTAAAAAACTAATTAATCACACATTAATTACGATTAATCATTGAGCAGGACAACAGAATCAATAAGACAGAATTACACTTCAGCAACTCTTAATTGTACTGTATTTTATTGACCTTCATATTCAACAAAAATGTGATTAGCTTTCAAACTATCTTTTTAATTTAGTTGTTTTTTATTTCCTTTTTATTTTTGAAGAGTTCAGAGAGAAAACCAATGTTTGTCTGAAAGGTAATTTTCCTAATTATCTCAGCATGTGAAGGACAAACCAGCGTAGCAGTTCTCCATTGGTTCCCAGAGAACCTGCAGTAATCCTGACCTGTGTGCAGGACGAGGCAGAACAGTTCAGTGCCCCAAGGTTCCCCGGAGGATCACTGCAGTGTGGTGTAAACTTCTCAGATTTAAACCCTGAAAAACAAGACCTGCCCTTACTTTAAGTTGAGCCAGCTGCTGACTTTCTTTGCTCCTAAAATGTTCTACTGTTTTCATTTAAACTGAAATCTTTTTGTATAGTTTATGTATTTTTTTCTCGTAAACTTGTGACATATTTTGTGCAACTTTGACTTTTTCTTGCAATTTTACTACAGTTTTGTTTTATAAAACATCATGGATCGTCACCTTATCGTGGTGGGGGGGTTTGCGTGCCCTAGTGATCCCAGGAGCTATGTTGTCTGGGACAATTTGCCTCTGGTAGGGTCACCCAAGATAAACTGGTCCTGGGTGAAGGGCCAGACTAAGAACGATCTGACAGACTCTCATGATGAATGCTAGAACAAGGATTCAGTGCACCTCGCTCGGTGTGGGGTTACCGGGGCCCCACTCTGGAGCCAGGCCTTGGAAAGGGATTCGATGGATAGCGCCTGGTAGCCAGGTTTCTGCCCATGGGACCCAGCTGGGCTCAGCCTGAAGGAATTACATGGGTCCGCCCTCCAGTGGGCCCACCGCCTGTAGGAGGGACCGTGGGGATCCGGTGCTATGTGGATCAGGTGGCGGTTGAAGGCAGAGACCTTGGAGGTCTGATCCCAGGCTTCCTAAACTGTCTTTTGGGACGTGGAATGTCACCTCTCTGGTGGGGAAGGAGCCTGAGCTGGTGCATGAGGTTGAGAGATACTGGCTAGATATAGTTGGCCTCACCTCAACAAACAGCTCCAGTTCTGGAACTAGTCTCCTGGAGAGGGGCTGGAGCTTGGCCTACTCTGGAGTTGCCCCGGGCGAGAGGCGACGAGCAGGGGTGGGAATTCTTGTATCCCCCCACTTTGCTGCCTCTATATTAGAGTTTTCCCCAGTGGATGAAAGGGTTGCTTCCCTGCACCTTCGGGTTGGGAAACGGGTCCTGACCATCATTTGTGCCTTTGCACCAAATGATGTTTCAGAGTACCCACCCTTTTTGGAGTCTCTGACTGGGGTGATGGAGAGTGCTCCTCTGGGAGACTCCGTTGTCCTACTGGAGGACTTTAATGCGCACATGGGCAACAACAGTGAGACCCGGAGGGGGGTGATTGGGAGGAACGGCCTGCCCGATCTGAACCTGAGTGGTGTTCAGTTATTGGACTTCTATGCTAACCACAGTTTGTCCATATTGAACACTATGTTCAAGCATAAGGGTGTCCATATGTGCACCTGGCACCAGGACACCCTAGGTCACAGGTCGATGATTGATTTTGTTATCGTGTCATCAGACCTGTGACCGTATGTCTTGGACACTCGGGTAAAGAGAGGTGCAGAGCTGTCAACTGAACACCACCTGGTGGTGAGTTGGATCCGATGACAGGGGAGGAAGCCATTCAGACCTGGTAGACCCAAACGTATAGTGAGGGTGTGCTGGGAACGTCTGGCTGAGGCCCCTGTCTGGGAGGTCTTCAACTCCCACCTCCAGAAGAACTTCAACCACATTCCGAGGGAGCCGGGAGACATGGAGTCTTAATGGGCCATGTTCTCCAACTCTATTGTTGAAGCGGCTGACCAGAGCTGCGGCTGCAAGGTGGTCGGTGCATCTCGTGGTGACAACCCCCGAACCAAGTGGTGGACACCAGTGGTGGGGGGGGGGGCATAAAGTTAAAGAAGGAGTCCAATCAAGCTTGGTTGGCTTGTGGGACTCCCAAAGCAGCTGAGGTGTACCGGCAGGCTAAGCGGAGTGCAGCTTGGGTGGTTGCTGAAGCAAAAACTCGGGTGTGGGAAGAGTTCGGTGAGGCCATGGAACAAGACTTTCGGTCGGCCTCAAAGAAATTCTGGCAAACTGTCCGGCGGCTCAGGAGGGGGAAGCAGCTCCCTGTCCACACTGTGTATGGTGCAGATGGGGCGCTGTTGACTTTGACTTGGGATATCGTTGAGTGGTGGAAGGAATACTTCGGGGATCTCCTCAATCCCACCGACACGGCTTCCACAGAGGAAGCAGGGCTTGTGGACGAGGGGGACGACTCGCCTATCACAGGGGCTGAGTTTGCCAAGGTGGTTAAAAAGCTCCTTGGTGACTGGGCCCAGGGGGTGGATGAGATTCGCCCTGAGTACCTCAAGGCTCTGGATGTTGTAGGGCTGTCATGGTTGACACGCCTCTGCAACATTGCATGGAGGTCGAGGACAGTGCCTTTGGCATGGCATGAAGGTCTATGGCAAGGTACTGGAGAGGAGAGTCCGGCTGTCGGTTGAACCTCGGATTCAGGAGGAGCAATGTGGTTTTCGTCCTGGCCGCGGTACATTGGACCAACTCTTTACCCTCTCAAGAATCCTCAAGGGTTCGTGGGAGTTTGCCCAACCAGTTTACATGTGTTTTGTGGACTTGGAAATGGTATTTGACCACGTCCCTTGTGGTTTTTGTGGGGAGGTGCTTCGGGAGTATGGGGTATCAGGCTTGGTGTTATGACCTATCCAGTCTCTGTATGACCATTGTGAGAGTTTGGTTCACATTTCCACCACTCGGTCGGACTTATTCCCAGTGAGAGTTGGTGTCCGCCAGGGCTGCCCTTTGTCACTGATCCTGTTCATAATTTTTGTGGACAGAATTTCTAGGCGCAGCCAGGGAATGGAGGGTGTCATGCTTGGTGACCACAGGATCTCATCTCTGTTGTTTGCAGATGATGTTGTCCTGCTGGCTTCATCCAGCAATGACCTACAGGTCTTACTGGGATGGTTTGCCACTGAGTGTGAAGCAGCTGGGATGAGAATCAGCACCTCCAAGTCCGAGTCCATGGTCCTCAGCCGGAGAAAGGTGGATTGTCCTCTCCAGGTTGGAGACAAGCTCCTGCCCCAAGTGGAGGAGTTCAAGTATCTTGGGGTCTTATTCACAAGTGAGGGGAGAATGGAGCGAGAGATTGACAGACAGATCGGAGCAGCATCTGTAGCGATGCAAACATTGTACCGGTCCGTTGCGGTGAAGAGGGAGCTGAGCTCTAAGGCAAAGCTGTTGATTTACCGGTCGATCTACGTTCCTACCCTCACCTAAGGTCTCGAACTTTGGGTAATGACCGAAAGAACGAGATCGCGGATACAAGCGGCTGAAATGAGCTTTCTCCGTAGGATTGCTGGACTCACCCTCAGAGATAGGGTGAGGAGCTCAGTCATCCAGGAGAGGCTCAGAGTAGAACCGCTGCTCCCCCACACTGAAAGGAGCCTGTTGAGGTGGTTTAGGCATCTGATCAGGAAGCCTCCTGGACGCCTCCCACTTGAGGCGTTTTGAGCATGTCCCACTGGGAGGAGACCCCGGGGCAGACCCAGGACTCGCTGGAGAGACTATGTCTCCCAGCTGGTCTGGGAACGCCTTGGTATCCTCTCTGAAGAGCTGGAGCAGGTGGCTGGGAAGAGGGAAGTCTGGGCTTCTCTTTTTGAACTGCTGCCTCCGCGACCCGGATCTCTGGAAAAACAGTAGAAGATTGATGGATGGATTTTTTTTTTTAAATCTTGTGGAGAGAGGAATAATCAGGTCCAGGGCAGAGTGGGCTTTATTAATTTCTCTCTCACACATTCCTCAGAATCACAAGCATCAAAAAGACTAACAGGTCGCAGGCACCTCTCCTTTTATATCATACAAATCGCTCAGTCACCTGTGGTGCTGCATTAACATGAAAGCCTCTGCAATTCCCCATTCTCTTTGTCATTGCTCTCATCAACCCACCAACCCCCCATGACCATTCCGTCTGAGTGGAAACATACTGAGTGGATTCCCACACTGCCCCCTCCCCCCCGAAACTCAGACTGAGCCTTAACCCTCATGTCCTTTTGGCTTCAGTGTACGTCCGTAGCGGCTGTAACGGGGGGTGGGGGGGCTGTGGCTCCAAGGTGCTGCTGTACCGGTGGGGTGCTCTTGGTGGTGCGTCCGTCTGTGGGGGGACATTGAGAGGGGGGGAAAGATCTTTAGCATGCCATTGTGACTGATCTGACGGGTCATGTACCTGGGGAGTTCTCAATGGGGGTCGTCCGCGCCGAGGAGCTCGGGCCAACACCACCTGCTAAATCTGCTAAAACGAAAGCGGGCTTAAGCCTGTCTATACTGACTGTTTCCCTGCACCCCCCCAAGTCTAACACAGAATGTTTCTCCTTGGGTTCCAGCACTCTGAACGGGCCATCGTAGGGCGGGCGCAAGGGGGTCCGGTGGGCATCGTGCCTGACAAATACAAACGCCGCGTCCTTCAAGACCTTTGGCACAAAAGCGCATGAAAAACAGTGGTGAACCGGACCGGGTACTGTCCCTGCCGCTACGCTATGCGGTGAAAGCGGGGATGGATCGGTGTTCGGCGTAGGGCTGTCCAGAAAAAATTCCCCTGGGAGCTGCAGCGGCTGGGAAAAAAAGAATTCTGCTGGGGAGGCTGCCAAGTCCTCCTTCGGTGCTGAACGCAACCCTAAT
Source organism: Pholidichthys leucotaenia (assembly GCA_020510985.1). Lineage (NCBI taxonomy): Eukaryota > Metazoa > Chordata > Actinopteri > Cichliformes > Pholidichthyidae > Pholidichthys > Pholidichthys leucotaenia. Next base: position 6,251,149 of record CM035839.1, on the reverse strand, counting down.
AGAACCCATGGCAACCTGTCTACCCAATTTGCATCCGTAAGCGAAGCTCTGAGGGCTGCTTTAAGCGATCTATGGAAACGCTCGCATCATCCATTGGCCTGGGGGTTGTGTGCGGTCGTGCGATGAAGTGTGACGCCCAGGTTCTGGACGATGGTGGACCAGAGGTCAGAAACAAACTGCAGGCCCCGATCGGACGTGATATCGGAAGGGGCGCTGAAACGTGTCACCCATGTCATCAAAAAAACGCGTGCAACTTCTGCAGACGCGGTGGAAGCTAGCGGGACTGCTTCGGGCCAGTGCGTGGCGCGGTCCACCACTGTCAGGAGGTGCGTGAATCCCTGCAATGGTGGGAGGGGGCCCACGAGGTCCACGTGAACGTGGTCGAACCACTTAGCCGGGATATGGAACGGCTCCAAGGGGGCCTTTGTGTGCCTGTGCACTTTGGCTCGTTGGCACGCTATGCAGGCTGCAGCCCACTCTTTCACCTGTTTACCCAGGCTCGGCCAGACGAACTTCATTCCCACCATTTTGACTGATGCACGCACTCCTGGGTGCACCAGGGAGTGAACAGACTCAAAAACGCGGTGGCGCCAAGCACATGGGACCACCGGGCGCAGGCGGCCCGTTGAGACGTCACAGATTAGGGGGGGGGGCCCCGTCTTGCAGTACTCTGCTCTCCAGCCTTTACCCTGTTGGTCCAGACTGGAGCGCGCAAACATCCGCATCACCGATCTGCTCAGCAGCCATGGCCGTGTAATCGATCCCCACTTAGACTGGGGCCACTAGCGCGCGCGAGAGGCAGTCTGCCACCACGTTGAGTTTACCGGCCACATGCTGAATGTCAGTCGTAAACTCCAAGATCGCGGCCAGCTGTCTCTGCTACCGGCCCGACCATGGGTCCGAAACCTTGGCCATAGCGTACGTTAGTATCAAAACAATCGATTCCTGTCACCCCGAACTGGCACTTCGCCGGGTTGATTATTAATCCGCGCTCCTCCAACCTCTGGAAAACTGTCCTGAGGTGGGCTACGTATTCGTCCTCGGACGCGCTGGCCACCAGGATGTCGTCCAGGTAGACGAACACAAACAGCAGATCGCGCAGCACCGCATCCATCATGCTTTGGAATGTCTGCGCTGCGCCTTTTAACCCGAAAGGCATGCGTAAAAACTCAAAAAGACCAAACAGGATTATTACCGCCGTCTTAGGTATGTCCTCGGCGCACACCGGGACCTGGTGGTAACTCATTCTCTTTGTCACTGTTCACATCAGCCCACCAACCCCCGCACCAACACACAAACCCCCCATGACCATTCCGTCTGAGTGGAAACATACTGAGTGGATTCCCACAATCTGACATTTTCTTAATGAATTTGGATTTTTCCCTGTAAACCTGTAAATTTTCTTTCACAGGTTTTTTTTTATTATTTTTCTGAAATAAAAAGTAAAAATGTAAGTTTTAAAATAATAAAATAAGCTTTTCAACACCCCCACCCCCCGGTCCTGTCAGGCAGCTCGGTGAGCAGAACAAAAATCTGCTTCCCTCATTGTGTGATAAATTTGCCTTTTTTCTGATTATTCCATCAGTAACAGAACCACGCATCAGTCAGTAGCAGTAAATCTAACCTGAAAAAACAAACACAAAGTGTTGAATAAAAACAGGCAGAGGAAGCTGATAAAGGTCGTACGGTGTTACAGCAGAAAACGCCCCCCGCTCCTCTTCGGCTCAGACTCATTAACACATCAAGGTTGACCCGAGTGTCTTTCTTTCCATCTCTTTGTTCGTCCCCAAAAATCTTCAATGGGCCCCTGAAGGATTTCGTCATCAATAAGCCATTAGCATCCTGATCTTTCATCTGGGGAAGATGCGCTCGCTCTGAGCGCTTTAATGACTGCAGCCCTAATGGATCCTGATTTTTTAAAAAGGCCTTGTATTCATCCTGCAAACATGAAGATGATAAAAGAAAAACACTCATGAACATGAGGACAGAAGAAATCCGTGAAGGACAAACAGAAGACAGAAGTGGTTTTCAGGTGGAAAAGAATCCTTATTCTTTGTGAATTTGGAACCAAAACTGCAGTTCCTCTGACGTCCACCAGAGGCTGACTCCATCCATCCACCCATCCATCTTCTTTCGCTTTATCCTTTTCGGGTCACGGGGGGGCTGGAGCCTATCCCAGCATCTCTGGGCAAGAGGCAGAGTCCACCCTGGACAGATCGCCAGTCCATGTCAGGGCCAACACAGAGAGACAGACAACCGTTCACTCTCACAGTCACACCTAAGGACAATTTAGAATCCCCAGTTTGATGCCAATGAACCTAACTTGCATCACTAAGTAAATCCTCATTGACTTCTGTGTTATACTGGAATGTGTTACAGTTCCCTCCACTGAGGAGGTAGCGTGATCGAGGTGGTCTGTCTGCCTGTTAGCAGGATTACTCAAAAACTACTGCATGGATTTTGATGAAATTTTCACCAGAGGTGGTTCTTGGGCCAAGGATGAAGCCATTAAATTTTGAAGATGATCCATGAGGGACAGAAGGAGCCTTGGCAGAGGAATGCGCTGTCTTAGTGCTTTTTGAGTTAAGAAATGTTACAATAATTACAACATTATACAAATACAAAGCCATTTCTGACTGTAAATGAGAGTATTGGGGGGGGGCTGTTATGTCTATAATTACTCTTGGTTCACAAAAGAGGCGAAGTGACTTGGAACTCAGCTTTTTTTAACTCACTGAATGTGGCCGCCATTGACAGGGCCCCGGCTAAGGTAAGGTAAGAGGCCGTAAGATGGCCAACACCGGTCTTACAATGGGCGGTCCGGTGACGTCACTGGAGGTGAGTGTCACCACCCAGCACTTCATAGTAAAACAACGAAAAATATTTCCCTCCCCCCTTTAAAAACATCTAAAACCACTCACTCAATTAAGACCCTCCCCAATTTGAGACCCGAATCACGCACTAACAAACGAAAACTAATGTCTCTAAGGGCCTCTTTCCACCAAACCGGTTCCAGTGCTTAACTGGAGCTATTGCGTCATTAGCACCAGTTCTTTGGGTTTCCACCGACTAAAGCACCAGTCCCCAGCTCCCAAAAGTGGGGCTATCGTGGCCCCAACTCCTAGCTGGGCCAGCGGCAGCACCAGTTTACGATGGTTACGTCCAAAGCCATGGGCGTGGTTAACTGACCAGCTTCAAAACATTACTGACCGCCATGTTGCTTTCCAAACAGCGGAGCACGCAACGGATTCCAAAACCAAACAGATTTAGAGCGAAGAGGAGACATATTTCTTGGTTCTATGGACATAAGCAGAAGTACAAGATCAGCTGGAGGGGGCCACTCATCTGAACTGTTCTGGAGGATCAGCCAGCCAGCCGGACCATCGTCACTGCCATGGATTAGTCTGGACGACAAACTGCTTAAAACACGCTGGTAAGTGTATTGTCTTTAAAATGCCAGACGTTAACCAATATATGTATACATATAGATCCGCTTGTATTGATATGTAACGGCCAAGTGCAGATTTTTTTTTTTTTTTACTCACTTTTGTGGCCATAGTATTTTCGGTTAGCTATGCTAACAAGTTAACTGTTTTTAGCACGAACGTTTCTCCTCGGCAGAAATGCGCATTTGAGACACTAGAACAGAAATCTTAGCATCTTACAGAATACTTTTTTTATAAAGACATCCAGCGCAAAATACGTTTTTTGTGGTATGAATACTGTGGATGAATGGGTGCCTTGCGTTATGTTATGGGAGATTTTTCTACCAGACACTAGTAACGTCGTCTTTTTTACTATTTTGGTAATATTTCCATAATCTTAGGCCATTTTTTTTTTAAAATGTCACTCGTGTTTAATTGTATGTTGTGTAGCCGTATTTTATCTAATCCTTCTCTTACTTTATTGCGCAGTAGCCTGGTGGAGCTCCTACAGTTTCATTGTACTGTACACCTGTACAGTACAATGAAGTTTCATCTATTCCTATTCTTCTATTCCATAATCAGACATGTAAGCTTTGCTAACATTGATATTGAATAAAATTGTCTTCTATGTCTGCACATTTAATGGAAGGCTTAAGTTGTTCACTGCACAAACTAAAACACTTTTTTTTTTATAGATTTATCACAGCTGGATGATGAGGGAGAAGCAGCCAGACCTGTGGTGTCCAGCTCACCTTCACCAGCTCCAAGCTTGTCCTCCTCCTGCTCTTCTAATCAGACCACATTAGGTCATTTATGTTCAGATCATTTTGATTTTGTGTACTTTATTGATCCCCATAGGGGAAATTGAGGGCATCCACCTGGATGGATCATGACCCAGTCACACAAAGGAGGGAGTGAATTAAACCAATGATACACTTGAATTGAATGTTGTGATGCTACTAACAGTAAATGGATGTTGAACAGACACATTCAATCTTGGATTGACGATTCCTGCATTTTTCAGTGTGTGGTTATTTTATATTGCTTATTTTTGTACTTTAAAACAGGGAAACAGAAGTGTGACACAAACATGGACCTCCTTCTAGACTACGGTCAGATGAGACAGCAGGAGCAGAGCAGGAGGGAGGAGCAGCTGAACTTCGCTTTGCTGCAAAGCAGACCAACACCCTTGTTGGACTGATGGGACGTGTTGTGTCTGTGCTTGAGGCACTGTAAAAAAAGTAACTATCACAGCATTGATATTGTTGTCTGTGTGTACATAATATTTCATATGTAGCAGTCTGAAGTTTTTGCACATTTTGGAAATAAAAGCTTTCTTTCCTTAAGTGTTTTTCTGCTTCTACATTGTTATCCTCACACCAAACATGTTCAGGTTCAGGTTCCTTTATTCGTACCCGTAGGTAGATTTGTTTTGCAGTCAGGTGACGTCCATGTTTACAAACTACAGTTACATTCAACATGAACACAAACACAGGCACACATGAAGCTGACTATAGACGTGATAAAAGTGCTCAAGGCTCCACCAATCAGGACATAAGACAAAGAGATGAGAGAAAAAACATAAGAGAGAAGGGTCATATTAAAAAGTTAAAGACTTTACATTTCATATGCATGAAATATAAAGTTATTTAGGACAATGCAAATCACTATAACATTGTAGTGGTGGGAAGTGAAAGTACAAGTACTGAATTACTGCACTTAAGTTCATTTTTCCAGGTATTGGACAATATATCAGGTATTTGTGGACTTACTCATATTTTTGACAACTTCTTTCACATTTTTTAAAGAACAAGCAGCAACAAACTTTAAATCTATGCACTTTTTCTGTGGAAAATGTTCCAAGTTGCCAGTTTCAAAATTGATGAGTTTATCTTGTTTTGACAACGTCCCACATGACATTCTGTCAGCTCTGGACAAGATCATTTCTGGGGAAAGAACTTTGAACACTTTACAGTCTGTCTCTTGTTATCCCGACATGAATAAAAACTTGAATCAGTACTTTAACTAGAATAGATGACACAAGTACAGAAGGGTAACCTTTCACATCTCTGTAGTTTGGAGGTGCATAGAATATGCATTTATACAGTATCTTCATGTATATATGCAGTAAATCTATACATTTTTCCATGTAACCTTGTGACTGCATTATTTTAATTGCTTTTAATCCCAGATCAAGTTTGTTTAGGGTTCAAAATGCATCGTAAGTGTTAAATATATCTTGTTATACCTAACTAAGTACTGTTTATCTGTTGAAATATATATATATTTACCGGCTAATATAACCCATAACAATATGGCCCCTGGCGATCATTTTTTGGGACAGCTGATCACTTTTTGGCATAACAGAACAGGCGACCTCCGTCTCGTAATGCGCCGTAACACCACCTATTACAGAAATGACATAAATATTATGTTTAAAAGTGTAGTCAATGCTCGCGCTACAGATTTTATCTAACAACGGCTGATAACTGAAATATTGATGATTACCGGTGTCCTTAAACGTAGCCGCCGTTCTCTGCCATTAAAAATAAAACTGTTTTTGGATGGTAATACAGGTTTAGAATAAAAGCAGCGCTCCCAAAGAGACAACAAACTCCTACATGTTGACAAGCTAACGCTGCTACTTCTTCTTCTCTCGGTTACTGGCGGATAGCAAACAAGTGAGAGGTGCATACCGCCACCTTCCGTCTTCTCTGGTGTTCTGCGGGGGTTGGGCGCTTCACACTACGTAATGACGTAGCCCTGACATAATTCCCGACTAGCTCCATATCGGTGGAAAGACAACTGGTTCTTATGAGCCACTCCAGAAGAACTGGTTAAGCACTAACCAGCCCCAGAACCAAACTAGCACTGGAACCGGTTTGGTGGAAAGAGGCCCTAAATGGGCTAACACATTCACACGACAAAACCTAAATGAAGGAGGAAGGGTGGACTGCCGTCCTGTCCACACGGCAAGGTGGATTATTCTGCTACCTGCTAGAGTAAATTAAGGTCCATCCAGCCATCTTCTACCGCTTTTCCGGAGATCAGAGTCACAGAGGCAGCAGTTCAAGCAGAAAAGCCCAGACTTCCCTCTCCCCAGCCACCTGCTCCAGCTCTTCAGAGAGGATACCAAGGCATTCCCAGACCAGCTGGGAGACATAGTCTCTCCAGCGAGTCCTGGGTCTGCCCCGGGGTCTCCTCCCAGTGGGACGTGCCCAAAGCACCTCAAGTAGGAGGCGTCCAGGAGGCATCCTGATCAGATGCCCAAACCACCTCAACTGGCTCCTTTCAATGTGGAGGAGCAGCGGTTCTACTCTGAGACTCTCCTGGATCACTGAGCTCCTCACCTTATCTCTGAGGGTGAGTCCAGCAATTCTACGAAGAAAGCTCATTTCAGCCGCTTGGATCTGCGATCTCATTCTTTCGTTCGTTGCCCAAAGCTCATGGCTATAGGAGAGGGTAGGAACGTAGATTGACTGGTAAATTGACAGCTTTGCCTTAGCGCTCAGCTCCGTCTTCAGCTCAACAGACCAGTACAACATCTGCATCACCGCAGATGCTGCGCTGATCCGTCTGTCAATCTCTCATTCCATTCTCCCCTCACTCCTGAATAAGACCCCAAGACACTTTAATTCCTCCACTTGGACACCCTCCGTTCCCTAGCTGCGCCTAGAAATCCTGTCCATAAAAATTATGAACAGGATCAGTGACAAAGGGCAGCCTGGCAGACGCCAACTCTCACTGGGAATGAGTCCGACCGAGTGATGGCAATACGAACCAAACTCTCACAATGGTCATACAGAGACCGAATAGCTCGTAACAACAAGCCCGATACCCCATACTCCCGAAGCACCCCCCACAAAAAAACACGAGGGACGCGGTTGAATGTCTTCTCCAAGTCCACAAAGCACATGTAAACTGGTTGGGCAAACTTCCACGAACCGTTGAGGATTCTTGAGAGGGTAAAGAGCTGGTTCGGATGGGCCACGGCCAGGACAAAAACCACATTGCTCCTCCTGAATCTGAGGTTCGACCAGCAGCTGGACTCTCCTCTCCAGTACCTTGGCATAGACCTTTCCAGGGAGGCTGAGGAGTGTGATCCCTCTAAAGTTGGAGCACACCCTCCGGTCCCCTTTTCTGAAGACAGGAACCACCATCCCGGTTTACCATGCCAAAGGCACTGTTCCCGACCTCCACGCAATGTTGCAGAGGTGTGTCAACCATGACAGCCCTACAACATCCAGGGCCTTGAGATACTCAGGGCGAATCTCGTCCACCTCTGGGGCCCGACAACCCAAGAGATTTTTAACCACCTTGGCGACCTCAGCCCCTGTGATAGATGAGTCATCCCCTCATCCACAAGCTCTGCTTCCTCTGTGGAAGGCGTGTCAGTGAGATTGAGGAGATCCTCAAAGTATTCCTTCCACTGCCTGATGACATCCCCAGTCGAAGTCAGCAGTGCCCAATCCGCACCATACACAGTTTGGACAGGGAGCTGCTTCCCCCTCCTGAGCCGCTGGACAGTTTGCCAGAATCTCTTCAAGGCCGACCGAAAGTCTTGTTTCATGGCCTTACCGAACTCCTCTCATACCCAAGTTTTTGCTTCAGCAACCACCCGAGCTGCACTCCGCTTGGCCTGCCGGTACACCTCAGCTGCTTCGGTAGTGCCACAAGCCAACCAAGCTTGATAGGACTCCTTCTTCAGCTCTTTCTTCCACTGGTGTCCACCACTTGGTTCGGGGGTTGCCACCACGAGATGCCCTGATGACCTTGCGGTTGCAGCTCTAGTCAGCCGCTTCAACAATGGCAGTGGAGAACATAGCCCATTCAGACTCCCTGTCTCCAGACTCCCTCAGAATGTGGTTGAAGTTCTTCCAGAGGTGGGAGTTGAAGACCTCCCGGACAGGGGCCTCAGCCAGACGTTCCCAGCACACCCTCACATACATTTGGGTCTATCAGGTCTGAATGTCATCCTCCCCTGCCATCGGATCCAACTCACCACCAGGTGGTGATCAGTTGACAGTTCTGCACCTCTCTTTACCCAAGTGTCCAAGACATACGGTCGCAGGTCTGATGACACGACAACAAAATCAATCATCGACCTGTGACCTAGGGCGTTCTGGTGCCAGGTGCACATATGTACACCCTTATGCTTGAACATGGTGTTCGTTATGGACAAACTGTTGTAACCCAGTGTTAAAACCCGCAAATAGAAATAGAAATATTGATACCGCTTTTAAAAAGAAAAACACCCATTTCACAATGGGAATAAATAATTTGAATATGAATATTTAATCCCATTGACGCACGTGTCACCTAGCTTGGTCAGGTTTTTGTGCTGGATTCAGAGGACTGTGGATTCTCCAGATCTGGATGGCGAGCCGAAGCCCGAACCCTATGAACTGCTAGAGGTGATCCCACTGATCACCTGGAATGGACACTAGAGAACTGTACACACTGTAAATATATTTGGAGTATTTTATTTTTATTTTTTTTATTGTTGTTACAGTGCTGTGTTTTTGTTTATGTGTACATATCTGTAAAATTAACATATATGGTTGCAAGTTCCATATATCAGTGTGTGAGTCATCTGTTGTTGCACCTCCCAGGCTCCTACGAACCCTGTAGTCTATCTGACCTGGCCCAATTGTCCCTTCTGTCCAGGTAGTAGGTTAAAGGTAACTACACTGCCATACCCAGTACTACCAAAAGGGTACAAGACCACACAGTAAAGTACACCTAAAGTAATATTACACACAAGTGGGTGTTACAGTGGTGTTACATTTACAAAAGCTGGCGAGCCAGCCAGAAGCCTGGAGCGTTGCACAACAGTAGTGGACTCTGTTTTGACCCCTGCCCAAACAGTTCATATACTGTCAAAATGGAATTTGTTGCAAAATATTGTGTCAAAGTTCTAAATGCAGTCATTGTCAGTGGTGTTGTTGATAAAGAAAGAGACACAGACATTTTTGAGTTCCTAGAGCAACATGGCACTATCCGTAGGGCGCTTAGCGTTAATGATAACTCATCTGACTTTGACAAAAGTCATATTGTAGAGTTCGAGTCTGGATTAACCATTGAAGCATTGGCACCTACATTGCCGTGCTTCTTTCCATCCACTGACAATCCTGAGGTTAAATACTGCATTCAAGCTCTAACTGATGTCTACACTAAAACTGTAGGGGGCAGTGTTACTGAGGCTTATCTTATCAACCTGAGGGGTTTAGCTAAGCTAAGTGGAAAAGGTTTTGAAGAGGTGTTGCGGGAGGTCATGTCCACAATAGGGAAGTCTATTGAAGCTGCTGAGATAGCGGAAACGGTCTCTGCTGACGTTGATCTTGCTGTCCCTACTGTAGAACCCACACAAAGTGGAGTCTCTCCTCCACTCCAAGTTGAAGTGCCTCCCACCCCTAAAACCACTCAAGCACTCTTCCAAAGCCCTCTTAGACCAAACTTAACACCTCAAATGTTGAGTCCAGCTGATTTTAACCCAGCCGAGGTTCAGAAAATCGTAGTCGAGCATGTCATTAAAAATGCAGAGAAGCCGTCAAACGCCCATTCCTCTTGGAGAATCAGAGCTTTCTCTGGCAAAACGCCAAGACCGTATACTGAAGCTGACTATGAAACATGGCGTTCACATGTTGACTTGATGATGGAAGATACTTCTTTGTCTGACTTGGAAAAATCTCGCAAGATCTTTGAAAGTCTTCTTGCTCCTGCGTCTGATGTTATTCGCCCTCTTGGGCCTGAAGCCACCTCTGCCGACTGTCTTAAGCTTTTGGACTCAGCTTTCGGGACTGTTGAAGACGGTGAGGAACTGCTTGTGCGATTCATGAACACTTTCCAAGATTATGGAGAAAAAACCCTCTGCATATCTGCATCGTTTGCAGGTGGCGCTCAATCTCGCAGTGCGTAGAGGCAGTCTAGAGCCACAAGAAGTGAACAAACAGCTTCTCAAGCAGTTTAACAGAGGCTGTTGGGATGACAATCTGCTAAAGGAGCTACAGCTGGAACTAAAAGATAAACATCCACCTGAGTATGCAGAGTTATTGCTTCACCTTCGCACTGTTGAAAACAGACAAGAAGTTAAAAACACACGCATGAAAAGACACTTGGGCGCCACAAAACCAAAAGCAGCCTCCTACGAACAAACAGTCACCGAAACAAGTACAAATAGTGGAGTGGAGTCGGACAGTCTGAAAGAACTGAAAAAGCAAGTCGCTGATCTAAAAAGCCAATTAGCTGCTGTCGTGAAACAGAAGAAACAAGCACCACTGAAGAAAGACCCAACTAAGAAATCTGGAAATAAAAACCTGACCATGCCAAACCTGAAAACTTACCTTTGTCCAGCCGTCCCAGTACTAGGCCCAAACTATGGTATTGCTTCCACTGTGGTGAAGATGGGCATATTGTAGCCACTTGTGAGTCAGAGCCAAATCCTGCACTCGTAGCTGCAAAACGCAAAGAACTAAGAGTAAAAAGACAGATTTGGGACAGTCGGAACCCCCAATCCTCTTTAAAACTGAAGTCTACCTCTGTTGCGGGACAAACAGAGGCTAGTTCAGAGATGACCAGCCCCAAACCAAAAACTCCATTCAAAACACGTGCTAAACTGAAATCACACTACAAAACAGACCCCTTTAACTTTCCTAATGGTCTAATTGGTACAAAAAGTACAGCACAAGTTAAAGTGAATGGCTGTACTGTGAGCTGTTTGTATAATATTTATGTTAAATGTGAGTCAGGCTGTTATATTTGTGTATTTATAATATTTATAATATTTATAATTGTGTATTTATAATTTTTCTGCATTGATGTATGTGGTTATTGTGTATATTTTTTATCTTGATTCTTTTTTCTAAAGCCCATCCAGGGACAAGAGTTGCAAATTAGCTAATAGCTATACACTCTATGTGCAACACATCAGATTGATTGTCTTTGATTAATTGTCTATGTTTATTGCACTGTCCCTGTCAAATAAACTAATCTACTACTACTTAGATACAGGTTCCCAGGTGACTACTGTCCCTGAGTCCTATTACAGACAGTACTTATCCAACCATGAGATTAAGCCACTTTTTGAGCTGTTAGAAGTGGAGGGAGCTAACGGTCAGAGTGTACCTTATTTAGGCTACATTGAAATGTATGTCACTTTCCCAAAAGACTTTCTCTGTATTGAAGCCGAAGAGCCAACACTTGCCTTAGTGGTTCCCGATGTACGTGCAGCTGATCAGTCCTTAGTGTTAATAGAGACAAACACATTAGATGTACTTTACGAGCTGTACTCTGATGCATGTTCTGAACTGCTTAAAGTTGGGGTACTACCAAATTGAGGTAGAGGAGCTGGACAAACCAAAGACGGCGTTCGTATGTCCCATGGGCTTTTGGGAATTCAATAGAATGCCCCAAGGCATTACAAACGCCCCCAGCACGTTCCAGCGCCTCATGGAGAAATGTATGGGCGACATGAATCTGCATGAGGTGATTGTGTTCCTCGATGACATCATTGTATTCTCCAAGATGCCCGAAGAACATGAGGCTCGCTTAATGAAAGTTCTTAATCGCCTAAAAGAGTATGGGCTTAAACTCTCCCCTGAGAAATGCAGATTTTTTCAAACTTCTGTCAGATACCTCGGTCACATTGTGTCCAGTAAAGGAGTTGAGACCAACCCCGAAAAAGTGAAAGCCCTAAGTACCTGGCCTGTGCCCCATGATTTCAAACAGCTCAGCTCGTTCTTAGGCTTTTCAGGGTACTATAGGCGGTTCATTAAGAACTATTCCAGCATCGTTAAGCCCCTCACTGACTTAACAGCGGGCTACCCTCCTTTGCACAAAAGCACAAAGCCCAAAGCTAAGCCTGCCCAGTACCACGACCCAAAGACACTGTTTGGCGAGCGATGGACTTCTTCCTGTGATCTCGCATTCAAAACCATCATTGAAAAGCTCAGTCTGTCCTGGGTTTCGCTGACCCTCAGTTGCCATATACACTCCATACTGACACCAGCACTACAGGGCTTGGCGCCGCCCTCTATCAAGAGCAGGAGGGCCAGACTAGGGTCATAGCTTATGCAAGCCGGGGGTTGTCTAGAAGTGAGTCCCATTACCCCGCCCATAAATTTGAATTTTTGGCTCTAAAGTGGGCAGTAACGGAGAAGTTTGCAGACTATTTATATGGCAATCATTTTACTGTCATGACAGACAGTAACCCCCTGACGTACATTTTGACTACTGCTAAGATGGATGCCATGAGTTATAGGTGGCTAGCTGCCCTGTCGACGTTTAACTTTAAGCTCCAGTACAGAGCAGGCAAGCTTAACTCAGATGCAGACGGCCTCTCTAGACGGCCACATGGTGAGTTACTCGATGACGCAGTGTCCCTAAAGGAGCTCGACCACATACAGCAGTTCACTCAAACTCACTTGTCTCTTCCTGAAAGCAGTTTAAGTCCCGAGGTAGTGTCTGCTATATGTGAAAAACACCTTGTCTGTAGCTCTCCAGACAACACCTTCCCTTTGGTTCACTCATTAGCCCTCTCTGTAGCCGCCATTCCGGATGGCTATGCCGATGAAGATGGCTGTGGTGGTCTTCCAGTTGTACTCCACATGATTCCTGAACAGATCAAAAACAAACAAAGAACTGACCCCTGTTTAAGAGAAGTGATTGCACAATTTGAAACTGGGCTACAAGTTCCACCAACTGTACGAACTGAACTTCCTGACATCAACTTGTTACTCCGAGAGCTCAGTCGACTTGAACTGTGCAATAGCATCCTCTACCGCACTCATCAAGATGGAGGAAATGTTACTTACCAGCTCGTCTTACCTGAACAGCTCCGCGATTCAGTCTTTCAAAGCCTCCACTGTAACATGGGCCGTTTAGGCACAGAGCGTACTTTGGATCTCGCCAGAACAAGGTTCTATTGGCCTCGCACAGTGGCAGATATTGAAAAGAAGATCAAGACATGTAATCGCTGCTTAAGACATAAAACCGCTCCAGAACGAGCTGCTCCGCTTGTCAGTATCAAGTCCACTCGACCACTCGAACTTGTCTGTATGGATTTCCTGTCCATTGAGACCGATCAAAGCAACACAAAGGATGTGCTCGTGTTAACTGATCATTTCACGAAATACGCTATAGCCATCCCTACCAGCAATCAGAAAGCTCAGACCATTGCAAAGGCACTTTGGGACAACTTTATAGTCCACTACAGGATACCCGAACGGTTACATAGTGATCAGGGTCCCGATTTTGAGTCCCATATCATAAAAGAACTTTGCAAAATCATGGGCATTCGCAAAATCCGGACGACACCCTATCATCCCAGAGGTAACCCAGTAGAACTTTTCAATAGAACGTTATTGAGCATGCTGGATACTCTGGAGGAAAAGAACAAAACTCATTGGCACAACTATGTAAAACCACTTGTACATGCGTACAATTGTACAAAAAATGACACTACTGGTTTTGCTCCATATGAGTTAATGTTCAGTCGTCAGCCGAGATTGCCAATCAATCTTGCATTTGGGCTCCCGTTTCACAACAAAAGTTTCAAGTCACATTCCCAGTACATTGAAAAACTGAAGACAACTCTACAAGAAAGCTACAAACTAGCAACAGAAAATGCTAACAAGATGGCTGAAAGAAACAAAACAAGATTTGATATGCGAGTGAAACCCTCAAAACTAGAACCAGGCGACAGAGTTTTGGTGCGTGCAGTCCGCCGCAGAGGAAAGCACAAACTAGCAGACAGGTGGGAAGCTGAAATTCACATTGTGGTGAACCAAGCAGGTGACTTGCCTGTTTACACTATAAAACCTGAGACAAAAGATGGTCCTGTTTGCACCGTTCACCGCGACCTCTTGCTTCCCTGTGGTTTTCTTGCCCCTGTTGAAGAAGAACCTGTCCAACCAAAACGTGCCCGAAAACCCAAGACAAGACAATCACCTGAACAAAGTGAGGAATGTGAGAATTCAGAACCAGAAAATGAAGATGTCTATTGGTACAGAGAAGAACCAATCCAAACGCCCATAAAGCTCACTCAAGTTTATAAAATTCCCCATCCAAAGACATTCTTTAAAGGAGACATTCCTGCTAAAACTCACTTACCTGAGAATGACAACCAAATAGAAAATGTCACTTCACCTGGATGTGCCAACTTACCTGGAAATGACAGTTCACCTGGATGTGACAACTTACCGAATGATGGAAACCTGGAGGAAACTGAAACAAATGCGGAACCATCAAACAATGAGAATGGAACTGAAAGTGAAACCAACTTATCTGATAAAAGTACCCGTGATGAACCTGTGGAAGAAAAAGAACCTGAAAAAGAAATCCCAAAGACTATGAGACGTTCCGAGAGGACAACCTCCCAGCCAGAAAGACTACAGTATAGTCAGTTGGGAAATCCTCTCATAACTGTTGCCCAGTCCCTGTTTCAAGGACTAAACCTGGCTTTTACCAGAGCCTTAACAGAGACAGATCCTAAGATTATTCCCATGAACACTGGTTCCCTTGTCTTTACTATCTAGCTAATCCCATGCAAAGGGACTTGCATGATTCTAAGGGGGGATAGTGTAACCCAGTGTTAAAACCCGCGAATAGAAATAGAAATATTGATACCGCTTTTAAAAAGAAAAACACCCATTTCACAGTGGGAATGGATAATTTGAATATGAATATTTAAATAAATATATATTCATAAATAGTTAGGAACATTTTCTGGAAAGTTTTGATAAAGTTCCAAATGTTTTTATTTGGCATTTTGAGTAACCAATGGCTGCGTCGTTTGTTTGGCAGCAACAGCCAATGGGGTCCCGCCAGCCAACGGGGTCACGCACTCCCTCGTTCGGTCTGTGTGTAATTCGCAGAACGCTGTCAGACACTGCCGAGACACGACCGAGAGAGCACGATTCCTCACGGAGACGATGAGCTACCGTGCTAATAGCATCCTTTGCTTGGACAAAATTTGAGATTGATTGGGATCCAAAGGCTGTGGACGCCGTTGAGCGCGGGAATTCTATTGACGCACGTGTCACCTAGCTTGGTCAGGTTTTTGTGCTGGATTCAGAGGACTGTGGATTCTCCAGATCTGGATGGCAAGCCGAAGCCCAAACCCTATGAACTGCCAGAGGTGATCCCACTGATCACCTGGAATGGACACTAGAGAACTGTACACACTGTAAATATATTTGGAGTATTTTATTTTTATTTTTTTTTATTGTTGTTACAGTGCTGTGTTTTTGTTTATGTGTACATATCTGTAAAATAATATATATAGTTGCAAGTTCCATATATCAGTGTGTGAGTCATCTGTTGTTGCACCTCCCAGGCTCCTACTAACCCTGTAGTCTATCTGACCTGGCCCAATTGTCCCTTCTGTCCAGGTAGTAGGTTAAAGGTAACTACACTGCCATACCCAGTACTACCAAAAGGGTACAAGACCACACAGTAAAGTACACCTAAAGTAATATTACACACAAGTGGGTGTTACAGTGGTGTTACACTGTGGTTAGCGCAGAAGTCCAATAACTGAACATCACTCGGGTTCAGATCGGGCAGGCTGTTCCTCCCAATCACCCCCCTCCGTGTTTCACTGTCATTGCCCACGTGCGCACTGAAGTCCTCCAGTAGGACAATGGAGTCTCCCAGAGGAGCACTCTCCAGCACCCCAGTCAGAGATTCCAAAAAGGGTGGGTGCTCTGAACCATCATTTGGTGCATAGGCACAAATGATGGTCAGGACCCATTTCCCAACCCGAAGGTGCAGGGAAACAATCCTTTTGTCCACCGGGGAAAATTAAACTAACTAAATTAAAGTCCATTAAGTAAAATTGTATGCTGTGCTCCTAAACTAGAACAAAACCTAAAATAATCCATTATATAACCTCTTTTTTTTTAAAAAGACAACACCAACAACAACTCCAGAACTTCAACATATGCTATTTACAACTTCAACATATGCTATTTACAACCCGTCTTCAAGTAAAAAGGACATAACTGGCATGGGGGCCCAGGGCACCCTCTCAGCAGATGTGCCCCTGGAAACTGCCTGTCCCCAGGGTGATGGTTGACCCTCCAGATGCTGAAGACGCTTCTCCACACCATCGGCCTCGTCCCACGTCCAGCCTCGTCTCCCGGAGTCTTCTCCCAGACATGCCAAAGCTGATTTGCATGCCACACTGAGCCATCAGACAGCCTGAAGTGCGCTGCACCCAGTTTGTCCACTATGTGCAGACACTCCCGATGCTCCTCAGGTTGTTGTCTGGCCCCTCTTCGCCACGGACGTTCCTCATCTCAACAGGGCCACCTTAACTTGCCGTTAGGCCCTTGGGCTGAGAGGTTTTGTAGCCCCCCCCCCCCAACAGAATCTCAGTTAAAAAAAATGTGTAATAGCTACTGTATGTTTTAATAATGGATTGCAGTTATATAGCACTTTTCATGATACCCAAAGACACTTTGCAAGTGTCTATTATTCATTCACTCCACAGACAATGATAGTGGTAAGCTACCTCTGTAGCCACAGCTGCCCTGGGGCAGACTGATGGAAACATGGCTGCCAATCCATGCCAATGGCCTCTCCAACCACCACTGAACATTTATTCACATTTCTACATCAGTGTCATGAACCATGAACACACTGGAGGCAAGGTGAGTAAAGTGTCTTGCCCAAGGACACGACAGTAAGGTGAGGGGAGTGGGATTCGAACCACCAACCCTCCAGTTATTGGGCGACCTGCTCTACCTCATGATCCACTACGGCCTCATTTTTGTTTCTCTTTGAGAAATTATGCAACTCTAAGTTAGAAAACACAACTACACTGCAAAAAGTCAAATATAAGTAAAATTAAATGCAGGGCATTCGGAAAGTCTTCACAGCGCTTCACTTTTTCCACATTTTGTTATGTTACAGTCTTATTCCAGAATGGATTAAATCCATTTTTTCCTCAAAATTCTCCACACAATACCCCATAATGACAATGTGAAAAAAAAGGTTGGGGTTTTTTTTAGATTTTTGCAAATTTATTAAAAATAAAAAACTAAGAAATCACATGTACATCAGTATTCACAGCCTTTGCCATGAAGCTCATAATTGAGCTCAGGTCCATCCTGTTTCCACTGATCATCCTTGAGATGTTTCTACAGCTTAACTGGAGTCCACCTGTGGTAAATTCAGTTGATTGGACATAATTTGGAAAGACACACACCTGTCTATATAAGATCCCACAGTTGACAGTGCACATCAAAGCACAAACCAAGCATGAAGTCAAAGGAACTGTCTGTAGACCTCAGAGACAGGATTGTCTCGAGGCACAAATCTGGGGAAGGGTACAGAAAAATTTCTGCTGCTTTGAAGGTTCCAGTGAGCACAGTGGCCTCCATCACCTATAAATGGAAGAAGTTCAGAACCACCAGGACTCTTCCCAGAGCTGGCCGGCCGTCTAAACTGAGCGATTGGGGGAGAAGGGCCTTATTCAGGGAGGTGGCCAAGAACCTGATGGTCACTCTGTCAGCGCTCCAGCGCTGCTCTGTAAAGACAGGAGAACCTTCCAGAAGGACAACCATCTCTTCAGCAATCCACCAATCGGGCCTGTATGGTAGAGTGACCAGACAGAAGCCACTCCTTAGTAAAAGGC
The DNA here is from genome assembly GCA_020510985.1 of Pholidichthys leucotaenia. Classification (NCBI taxonomy): domain Eukaryota; kingdom Metazoa; phylum Chordata; class Actinopteri; order Cichliformes; family Pholidichthyidae; genus Pholidichthys; species Pholidichthys leucotaenia. The sequence continues at coordinate 6,233,086 of CM035839.1, read as the reverse complement.
ACATGGCAGCCCGCCTGGAGTTTGCCAAAAGGCACCTGAAGGACTTTCAGATCATGAGAAACAAAATCCTCTGGTTTGATGAGACAAAGATTGAACTCTTTGGCATGAATGCCAGGTATCATATTTGGAGGAAACCAGGCACCATTCATAACTATGTCAATGTTGGTAGCAGCATCATGCTGTGGGGATGTTTTTCAGCAGCAGGAACTGGGAGACTAGTCAGGATAGAGGGAAAGATGAATGCAGCAATGTACAGAGACATCCTGGATGAAAACCTGCTCCAGAGCACTCTTGACCTCAGACTGGGGTGACGGGTCGTCTTTCAGCAGGACAACCACCCTCAGCACACAGCCAAGATATCAAAGGAGTGGCTTCAGGACAACTCTGTGAATGTCCTTGAGTGGCCCAGCCAGAGCCCAAACTTGAATCCAATTGAACATCTCTGGAGAGATCTGAAAATGTCTGTGCACCAACGCTTCCCATCCAACCTGATGGAGCTTGAGAGGTGCTGCAAAGACAAATGGGCAAAACTGCCCAAAGATAGATGTGCCAAGTATGTGGCATCATACTCAAAAAGACTTGAGGCTGTAATGGCTGCCAAAGGTACTGCGCAAAGGAAGGGCTCTGTACAGTGAATTATTGAGAGAAAAAGAGCTTAGGCAAAACAAATTGCTCAAACGCCCCCACACCCCCACCCCAAAGTGTAAAGGATTTTTCTAAGCTGGAGTATGGAGTGGAGGAAGCTGCTAATTATGCGTGGAGGAGACAGGTGGGCCATAAAGTACTCAGCTGGAGGAGAAGGGAGAAAAAAGGCAATGATTGCTTACATCAGACAGCTGTGCGTGGGACAGTGGACTCCGAACTTGGTAAAAAGTAGACTGTGGAGGATGAAAGCAGACGAGGCACAAGCTGACAACACAGAACTTTATTTCTCCTTCAACACAGAACAGACTAACTCTGAGTGTCAAAGCGAACTGCTTTATACATTTAGTTCCTGCCTCTGGCACTCAGGGTAAATACATTAACATACCAGTTACGAAGCGTGAACACACATCAACATACACGTCACAGAGCAAGGCTTAGTACAATACATTCTGCCCCTGCGTCCTCAGGTGTGAGCCAGGCATGGCGGGAGTGAAAGGCACATCTTTATTTACTTCATACCCCCCAGCCCTCTGGTGCCCTTGGCTTGCCCCCCAGTACCCTGAAGTACTGGGTGGAGTGTCATCTCTTTGTGTCACCACACAGTCCCCCCCCCAAAAAAAAACCACCCAGAAGGGGTCCTAACCCTCTGGACCTTTGGGCTTGAGCAAGCGCCCGTAGCAAGTGTAACATGGGCTGGTCAAAGTGCCTTCCTGCCGAGGCGGGTAGGAGAAAGACTTGGTCACTGGAGGGGGAAAGGGTAGGCAGGGGAAAACGTTAGTTTTGTGGTGGACACAATACACATGGCACTCCACCCAGGACAACGGGGTTGGTGGGGGAGAAGATAGGGATGCTAATGGAGAAAGGTGAGAGGAGCCAAACAAACAAAGATGTGCCTTTCGTTCCCCACCGCGCCAGGTTCACACCTGAGGACGCAGGGGTGCAAATGTATTGTAAAAAGACCTGCTCTGTGACGTGTGTGTGTGTCAATGTCATGTTAATGTGTGTGCATGTATTTCATGTCTGTATGTTAATGTGCTTATCCTGTGTGCCAGAGGTGGGAATAAAAGTATATAAAGGAGTTTGCTCAGGCACTCGGGTTAGAGTTTCTGTGTTTTATGTTGAAAGGTGACTAAAGTTCGTGTGTCATTCAGCTCGCTGCCTCATCTGCTTTCATCTTCCACATTGGTGACCCTAAGATGTGCAATGGAGAACAAGCCGAGCACCACTCCGGAGACAACCCAGAGGAAGAACAGCAGCATGGCATGCACTGTCACAGTCAAGCTCCCAGATTTCTGGCTCCACAATCCGACTGCTTGGTTTCTACATGTGGAAGCCCAATTCGCACCCTGCGGGATCTCCACAGACAACACCAAATATTATCATGTGGTCGCTGTGCTGGATGTGCACGCCACACAGCAAGTAATGAGCCTGCTCTAGGAGCCGCCACCCCAGGGGAAACATGACGCGCTCAAGCAGATGCTGCTTCAACATTATACCCTGTCGGACAGTGAGAGAGCAGAAAAACTCCTCACACGCTCACAATTGGGTGACAGGTCAGCTGTAGAGCTGAGGGAGAGCATGTTAGCACTGAGGGGGAAGGATGACAAACCTTTCCTTTTCACCCATCTCTTCCTCAGGAACCTACCAGCTATAGCGAGGGTGATCCTGTCCAACTCACCACTGCTGGTGGCCAAGAACTACGGCGTCCTGGCACAAGAAGCGGACCACATCATCCTAGCGAACAGAGCTCTCAGCGTGCATGCAACAACACTAGCAGACATGAAGGACTCCAGCAAGGTTGAGGAGAGGTTGGGGGTGGCTGGGACAGATGGCAAGAGACGCAGGAAAGGGACGCACTGTTTCAATCAATGCTGGTTTGGCTCGAATGTCCAACCGATGCTGTCTGCCACCGTGCCAATTCAAGAAGCCAGGGAAACAGCATGGCCAGCAGTCAGTAGCAGCTGCGACCACAAGCAACCGGAACAAGCTGCTTTTTATCACAGACACATGTTCAGGGAGACGTTTCTTGGTGGACTCCGGCTCCCAGAAGAGCCTCATTCTGCCAGTCAGTGTGGACAGGTCGGAAGAAGGATGCGGCCCCGGGCTTACGGCCGGCAACAGATCCAACATCAGGATGTTTGGCGAATGAACATTGACAATATGCTTACATGGATGCAATTACCAGTGGGACTTTGTGGTAGCTGCATGTGCTATCCCAATTTTAGGCGAAGATTTTTTATCTGCTTACGGATTGTTGGTCGATGTTGCCAACAGGCGTTTAGTTGATGCTGTTTCTTTTTCCTCCTTGCCCTGCACAGCTCGGGGAGTTGGGCCAACAACACATGCTAACATTATAGCTCCAGGGGGTAAATACCAGCATTTACTTTCACAGTTCCCAGCACTCACGGTTCTGACTTTTTCTGCTATGGTAACCAAACACGGGGTCGAACATTTCATAACCACAAAAGGCTCGCCGGTGTTTGCGCGCCGTCAGCACCTGGACGTGGTTAAACTAGCCAACGCATGCGAGGAGTTTGACAACTTAGAGCAGTTGAGCATCGTTAGGTGCTCCAACAGCCCGTGGGCATCCTTGCTACACATGGTGCCCAAGGCCAATGGGTTGTGGCGACCGTGCGGCAATTTCCGGCACTTGAACAATGCCACGGAACACGATTAGTATCCTATCCCGCACATCCAGGATTTTTCTGTGCACCTGGATGGGATGTGTGTTTTTTCAAAAGTGGATCTGGTCCGTGGTTACCACCAGGTCCCGGTGCGTGCGCAGGACGTTCCCAAAACAGCGGTAATAACTCCTTTTGGCCTTTTCGAGTTTTTACGCATGCTGTTCGGGTTCAAGGGCACAGCGCAAACCTTCCAAAGAATGATGGATGCGGTGCTCTGTGACCTGCTTTCGTTTTTGTCTACTTAGACGACATTCTGGTAGCTAGCGCATCCGAGGAGGAGCACCTCGCCCATCTCAAACTAGTTTTCCAGAGGTTGGAAGCGCACAGGCTTATCGTTAAGATAAGATAAGATAAGATAAGATAAGCCTTTATTAGTCCCACAACGGGGAAATTCCAGGATTGCAACAGCACAGGGATAGCAACACTCAGAGCAACAATCAGAAGGCAAGAAAAAAAACAAGCAAGCAAGAGCAGCTAATAAACATATGTACGTATTACTATAAAATATATATATATACACACACACACAGACACACAGTGCAGAGCATTGTAGCTGGATGGAATAAATATATGAATATATGAACACACAGTGCAGAGCATTGTAGCTAGATGGAATAAATATGTAAATATATAAACACCCACAGTACGGAGCATTGCAGCTAGGTGGAATAAATATGCAAGTATATAAACACACACAGTGCGGAGCAATGTAGCTAGATGGAATAATATGTAGATATATAAATATATAAACACACCCAGTGCTGAGCATTGTAGCTAGATGGAATAAATATGCAAATATATAAACACACACAGTGCAGAGCATTGTTGCTAGATGGAATGAAACAGCAAAGTAACCCGGCAAAGTGCCAGTTCGGTGTGCCAGAGATTGATTTTTTGGGTCACTGCATTTCGTCGGAGTGTGCAATCCTGCTGCCTGATGAGGTGCATGCCGTGTCGGATTTTCCGCGCCCGCAGACCATGAGGGCCCTACAGAAATTTTTGGGCATGGTCAACTTTTACAACCGTTTCCTCCCCTGAGCAGCCCAGCTGCTGCAGCTGTTGTACACCGTGCTCAAACAAAAGAAACCCGCGGAAAACATCGACTGGACCCCGAGCTTGTCCAGGCTTTCTCAGACACCAAAACAGTGCTTGCTAATGCTGCTTTGCTAGCCCACCCTGCCCAGTCAGCGTGGATAGCACTCACCAGTGACTCGTCCGACGTTGCCATAGGTGCAGTGGTGGAGCAGTACGTTTCCGGTTCATAAGCCGCTAACATATGCAATGTCCAAAGTCTCGGAACCGTGGTTGGCCTAGCAGCAACGACATTTGGCCGCGATCTCAAAGTTCACGACCAACATCCAGCACATAGCCGGTAAGCTTAATGTTGTGGTCGACTGCTTGTTATGCACATTAGTCTCCCTGGTCTACATGGGAATAGATTTCCTCACCATGCCCGCGGAGCAAAGTGGGGACGCAGACATTTCTCCAGTCCACACCTACTGGGTTAAAACTGGAGAGCAGGGCGGTGCAAGAAGGGTGCCCCCCCTTGCTCTGCAATGTCTCCACCAGTTGCCCATGCCCGGTGGTTCCGAGCTCTTGGCACCGCCACATTTTCGAGTCGGTCCACTCCCTTTCACATCCTGGCATGCGTACCTCAGCTAAACTGGTGAGGCCAAAATTTGTCTGGCCTCACTTACGCAGGGATGTGAAAGAGTGGGCTGCAGCGTATGTCACGTGCCAGCAGGCCAAAGTGCACAAGCACACCAAAGCCCCCCTCGAGCCATTCCAAATTGTGGCCAGGAGGTTCGACCACATCCATGTGGATTTGTTGGGCCCCCTCCTGTCGTTGCAAGGTTTCACGCACCTTTTGACAGTCATGGACCACACCACGCGTTGGCCTGAAGTGGTCCCGCTGGCTTCCACCACATCTATGAAAGTGGCTTGCGCTTTTTTGTCGGCTTGGGTTGCATGGTTTGGATCCCCGTTGGACATCACTTCCAACAAGGGTCTGCAATTCTTTTTGGAACTCTGGTCCGCGATGGCCTGGGAGTCAAAATCCACTGCACTACCGTGTACAACCCCCAGGCTAATGGGTTATGCAAACGTTTTCATAGGTCACTTAAAACACAGCTCAGAGCTTCACTCATGGATGCAAATTGGGTCGACCACCTGCCCTGGGTCCTGTTAGAGTTGCGCTCTGCACCTACGGAGGACCTGGCAGCCTCCCCAGCAGAACTCGTTTTTTCTCAACCGCTGCAGATCCCCGGGGAATTTTTACCGGAAAACCCCTCACTCGGAACTGACCTGCCCGCGCAATTTTTTCGCAGTACAGGGCCGGCCAATGTGCCTGGCCCCGGGCACCATTGTTTTCCCCACACATTTGTCTCGAAAAGCTTACAGAGTGCCAAGTTCATTTTTGTTAGGCACGACACACACAGAACCCTGCTGCGCCCATTGTATGATGGACCATTCAGAGTGCTGGAAACCGGGGCAAAGCATTTTGTGTTAGACTTGGGGGTGGGGGTAAGGAAACCCTCTGCATTGACAGGCTTAAGCCCGCTAATGTGTTGGCAGATGAACAGGTGGTGTTGGCTCAAGCTCCCTGGCGCAGACGCCCACTTACAGTGGCTCTGCAAGTTGGTGTTCCCTCTACAGAGAACTGTTGGCAGCAGACTAGGTCTTTCCCCTCCCCACCCTTTCCCCCCTCTACGGGACTGCGTGTCGGCAGCCGAGTTTGTCTCCCACCTACAATAGCACACTTCAGCCGGTCCAGCGACTCCACATTACAGCCGTTTTGGGCGCCGGCTGAAGCCCAAGGTGCCAGAGGGTTAAAGCCCCTTCTGCGTGTTTTTTTTTTTGGGGGGGGGGCTGTGTGGTGGACACAATACACATGGCACTCCACCCAGGACAACGGGGATCGTGGGGGAGAAGATAGTTAGGGATGTTAATGGAGAAAGGTGAGAGGAGCCAGACAAACAAAGATGCGCCTTTTGCCCCCCATCGTACCAGGTTCACACCTGAGGACGCAGGGGTGCGAATGTATTGTAACAAGACCTGCTCTGTGACGTGTGTGTCAATGTCATGTTAATGTGTGTACATGTCTTTCATGTTTGTATGTTAATGTGTTTACCCTGTATGCCAGAGCCAGGAATAAAAGTATATAAAGGAGTTTGCTCAGGCACTCGGGTTAGAGTTTCTGTGTTTTATATTGGAAGGTGAATAAAGTTTGTGTGTCGTTCAGCTCGCTGCCTCGTCTGCTTTTATCTTCCACAGTTTCTTGAAAACAGTTCTCTGTAGAGGGAACACTAACCTGCGGACCCACTGTAGGTGGACGCCTGCACCGGGAAGCTTCAGCCAACACCACCTGCTCATCTGCCAAAACATAAGTGGGCTTCAGCCTGTCTCTGCAGACGGTTTCCTTACGCCTCCCGCCCCCCCGGCCCCCCCAAGTCAAACACAAAATGTTTCTCCCCAGTTTCCAACACTCTGAACGGGCCACCGTACGACGGACGTAGCGGGGTTCTGTGGGTGTCGTGCCTGACAAAAACAAATTCAACATTCTCTAAGTGCTTTGGAACAAAAGTACGGGGTGTGGAGAATGTGGGAATGACGAAGCTGAGTTTATCTCACGAGTCAGGTTTATTCACATTCTCCAACATCATCTAAAAACAGAAAGAGAGAGAAACCCCCAGACATTCGTTCTTTTATACCCCGGAACATCAAAGCACACAGTCACATTGTATTTTAATCCCAAGTCACAATGCGTCTTCTTCCAGGTCTGATCACCTCCACCTAAAGTCACTGGCGGCCAGGAAATCCCCCAAGGCCATCTCTCTGCATACCAAAGACCACATTTCACATCCTCCTGTTATCTCCTAGGAGGCTCAGTCCTTTTGTTCATCTGAGACGTGAAGCATACAGTAAGCATACAGTGATATACATATGAAGCATATGAAACTCACACGTGTCCCGCATGACCCCCCCCAAACGTCTAAGATGGAACAACGTAATAACAGTCTGCATGACATGATAAAATCACACACATCAGTCCACGTGCTGCTTGGGCCTCAGTCTTCTCCCGTATCTGCTGTAAGCAGGCTTTACCACCTCCGCGACACCCTCCTGCTGGGGAGCTGCTGTCTGAGGATGAGAACTGTTAGTCAATCCCTGTGGGTGCTCTGGGGAATGCTCCCTAGGGGGTCTGCCGCACCGAGGAGCCCTGGCCAACTGCACACCTTCGTCAGCCACCACAAAAGCGGGTTTGAGCCTGTTTATGCCAATCATTTCTTTTCTGCCCCCCAAATCTAGCAAAAAATGCTTATCTCCTGTTTCCAGCACTCTAAATGGTCCATCATAAGGTGGTCGCAATGATGGGCGATGGGCATCGTGTCTGACAAAAACAAACTCCGCATTTTTTAAAGCCTTAGGCACAAAAACTCACGGAAAACTGTGGTGAACGGGGCCAGGCAGCGTGCTCGATTCCGTGCTACTCTGCAACCGCTGAGCTGGGGAGCACTCTGGCGCAGGATTATCTGGGAGAAATTCCCCGGGCAGCCGAAGTGGCTGTGCAAAAACTAGCTCAGATGGGGAGGCTTCTAAATCCTCTTTAGGTGCAGAACGCAAACCCAATAAAACCCATGGTAGCCTGTCCACCCAATTTGCATCCGTAAGCGACGCTCTGAGGGCCACCTTCAATGACCTGTGAAAACGTTCGCATAACCCGTTAGCCTGCAGGTTGTACGCGGTTGTGCGGTGAATCGTTGCCCCCAGGCTGCGGGCCATCACTGACCAAAGTTCGGAAACAAATTGAGGGCCTCTGTCGGACCTAATGTCCGACGGGACTCCAAAACGCGCTACCCATGCCGTTAAAAACGCGCGCACCACCTCCTCGGCTGTGGTTGACGACAGTGGGACCACTTCCGTCCAGCGCGTGGTGCGGTCAACCATTGTCAGAAGATGTGTGCACCCCTGTGAGGGTGGGAGGGGGCCTACGAGGTCCACGTGAACATGATCAAACCTCTTAGCCGGGATGTGAAACGGCTCCAAGGGAGCTCTCGTATGTCTGTGTACCTTGGCTCGCTGACAAGCCATGCAGGCTGCTGCCCACTCCCTAACTTGTTTGCGCAGGCTCGGCCATACAAATTTCTCTCCCACCATTTTGACCGACACGCGCACTCCTGGGTGCGCCAGAGAATGGATCGAGTCAAAAACGCGGCGGCGCCACACGGCCGGTACCACAGGATGCAGTCGCCCAGTGGAGACATCGCAGATTAGGGGGGGCATGCCGTCTTGCAGCACCCTGTTCTCCAGCCTTAACCCTGTTGGTCCAGACTGGAGCGTGCGCACGTCCGCGTCGCTAACCTGATCCGTGGCCATGGCTGCATAATCTATCCCTACGCGGACTGGGGCCGCGCGCACTTCCGCGTCGCTAGCCCGATCCATGGCCATGGCTGCAAAATCTACCCCTACCTGGGCTGGAGCCGCCACGGCATGCGAGTGGCAGTCTGCCACTACATTAAGTTTACCCGCCACATGCTGGATATCGGTAGTAAACTCTGAGATCGCGGCCAGCTGTCTCTGCTGCCGGCCCAACCACGGTTCTGAAACCTTGGCCATTGCGAAAGTCAGCGGCTTGTGATCAACGAACGCGGTGAAATGGCGTCCCTCCAGCCAGAACTGGAAGTGGCGAATGGCCAAGTGGAGAGCCAACAACTCCCTGGCGAATGCGCTGTATTTTCGTTCACTATCGCCTAAGGTCCTGCTGAAAAAGGCGAGCGGTTGCCAAGCCCCGGCTACATACTGCTCCACAACCGCCCCTATGGCCACATCTGATGCGTCAGTAGTGAGCGCTATGCGGGCCGTTGGGTCTGGATGTGCTAACAACGCAGCGTTTGCCAGGGCTGTTTTGACTTCCGAGAATGCGCGCTCTCGCTCCGGAGACCATTCGATTTTATTTGTGGGTTTTTGTTTTTTTAGCGCGGCATACAACGGTTGCATTAGCTGCGCTGCGCGGGGGAGGAAACGGTTATAAAAATTCACCATTCCCAAAAACTCCTGTAACGCTTTGACCGTTTGTGGCTGGGGAAAATTTGTTACTGCGCGTACTTTGTCAGGCAGAGGAACCGCTCCTTCTGGAGAGACGCGATGCTCCAAAAAATCAATCTGCGTCGCCCCGAACTGACACTTCGCTGGGTTGATTATTAACCCGTGCTCTCCCAACCTCCGGAAAATTGCCGTGAGGTGATTTTCGTCTTCGTCTTCAGACGCGCTGGCTACCAAGATGTCGTCCAGGTAGACGAACACCAAGGGGAGATCGCGCAACACCGCGTCCATCATGCATTGGAACGTCTGCGCAGCGCCTTTAAGCCCAAACGGCATGCGCAAAAACTCGAATAGGCCAAATGAAGTTATTACCGCTGTTTTGGGTATGTCCTCAGTGCGCACTGGGACTTGGTGGTACCCGCGGACCAAGTCTATCTTAGAAAAAACGTCCGCCTCCGCCAAATGAACAGAAAAATCTTGGCTATGCGGGATTGGGTAGCGGTCGTGCGCTGTAGCGTTGTTCAACCTGCGGAAATCTCCGCAAGGTCGCCACGAGCCGTTAGCTTTAGGGACCATGTGAAGCGGGGAAGCCCATGGGCTTTTCGAACGCCTGATGATGCCCAGCTTTTCCAGGTTGGCGAACTCCTCGCGCGCTATGGTCAGTTTAGCTGCATCCAAGCGCCAAGCTTTTGCAAAAACAGGCGGTCCAGTGGTAGTAATAAAATGTTCCACTCCGTGTTTAGCGACAGCTGCTGAAAATGTGGGAGCCGTGAGTGCTGGGAACTGAGTGAGTAGTGTGTGGAACTTACCGCTTGCCGTTGCGATGTTGGCTTGTGCTGTGGGCGGGGTCACTCGGGCTGCACAGGGAATAGAATAAAAAGAAAGTGCATTAACCAGGCGCCTGTTAGCAAGATCAACCAACAAACCATGTGAGCACAGAAAATCAGCTCCCAACATATTGAAGCTCACTGCAGCTATAACAAAAGTCCACTCAAATGTACGGCCGTGTAGGGACAGAAGCAGAGTCCTCTCACCAAAGGTCTTAATCCTTGAGCCGTTCGCTGCTGACGCTCCGTGACTTCCGGGACCCGCCAGCCGGTCAGCATAGGTAGGCGTGATGAAACTCACTTGGGAGCCTGTGTCCACGAGGAATTGCCTCCCCGAACACGCATCCGTCAAGTAGAGCAGCTTGTTCTCTTCCCCGAGGGCCGCGGCTGCTACCGACCCCCGGCCTTGGCGTTTCCCGAGCGCTTGAACTGGCACGGTGGTATACATTTGCGTGCCCTCTCTGCAAAGCGGCGATGGTAGAAACAGAGGTCGTCTCCTCCGCGATCCTTGGCCCTCGCCGCCGCCGTTGTCGGTGGGTCTGCTACCGCCGCCTCTGGCCCCCTGCCATCTCTGGCCGTCGCGCCGAGCTCCGTCGCTGCTGCGGTGGCTGCGCGCTGTTTGCTGGCGTTGAGAATCCGTTGTGCTTCCTGGGCCAGTGCGCGGAAGTCCTGCTGGGCCAACAACGGTGAACTGGCCAGGGTCGCTCTCGTGGCCGACGGTAGGGTTCTCAGGAAAATGTGGGTGAAGAGGAAGTCATCGCCGTCTGAGCCCCAGAACCTCAGCATGTCCTCCATCAAGTCGACAGGCGTGCTATCTCCCAAGTCGTTCAGAGCCAGGAGCCTCTCTGCTCTCTCCTGGACTGAGGGGGTGAAACGCTGGATGAGCACAGCCTTCAACCCGCCGTATTTGTCGTCGGCCGGTGGGTGCTCCAAAAGGCTCTGCACATGTCGAGCCGTGCGGTTGTCGAGCTTGGCAATAACATGGTAGAATTTCGTGTCATCTACCGTTATCCCCCGGAGGGCGAACTGTGCTTCGGCCAAGTGGAACCAGGAGCACGGGTTGTCTTGCCAGAAGTCTGGTAGCTTGACTGTGGCTGCGTTCACCTGGCTGGCTCCTGACGAGTCCGGCTCGGGGGAATTTCTTTCGCTCATGATACGTCTTAGGGCTACCAGTGTGGAGAATGTGGGAATGACGAGGCTGAGTTTATCTCACGAGTCAGGTTTATTCACATTCTCCAACATCATCCAAAAACAGAAAGTGAAAGAAACCCACACACATTCGTTCTTTTATACCCCGGAACATCAAAGCACACAGTCACATTGTATTTTAATCCCAAGTCACAATGCGTCTTCTTCCAGGTCTTATCACCTCCACCTAAAGTCACTGGCGGCCAGGAAATCCCCCAAGGCCATCTCTCTGCATACCAAAGACCACATTTCACATCCTCCTGTTATCTCCTAGGAAGCTCAGTCCTTTTGTTCATCTGAGACGTGAAGCATACAGTAAACATACAGTGATATACATATGAAGCATATGAAACTCACATATGTGTCCCACAGGGGAAAGCAATGGTGCTCTGGGACCGGAACACTGGTTTCCCCTGTATCGGAAAAAAGGTGCACTGGCAGATCAGTACCGGGCACAGGGCTCTCTGGAAAAATTCTCACGGGATCTGCAACAGCTGAGATAAAAAGAGTTTTGCCGGGGAAGATGCCAAATCTTCCTTAGGTGTGGAGCACAACCCTAGTAGGACCCAAGGCAGGTGGTCGGCCCAATCTGCATCTATTAGCGAGGCTCTGAGCGCTGCTTTAAGTGACCTGTGAAAGCGCTCGCACAAACAGTTAACCTGCGGGTTGTACGCAGTGGTGTGGTGGATTTTGACTCCCAGGCTGTCGGCCATCGTGAACCAAAGTTCCAAAACAAATTCCGGACCCCTGTCAGAAGTGATGCCCGACGGGGATCCGAACCGTGCGACCCAAGATGACAAAAACGCGCAGGCTACCTTGGCAGACGTGGTCTGTGGTGAACGCTAGCCACGCTGATGGGGTTGAGTGGGCCAGCAAAACTGCATTAGCGAGCACCCTTTTGGTGTTTGTCAAAGCCTGAGCCCGCTTGGGGGCCCAGTCAATGCTATCCGCTGGCTTCTTTTATTTGAGCGAGCCATACAGTGGTTGCAGCAGCTGTGCTGCAACCAGGAAACCAGGCACCACTCATCACCAGGCCAATGCCATCGCTACGGTGAAGCATGGTGGTGGCAGCATCATGCTGTGGAGATGTTTATCAGAGGCAGGAACTGGGAGACTAGTCAGGATAGAGGGAAAGATGAATGCAGCAATGTACAGAGACTGTACATTGCTGCCACATTGCTCTGGAGATGTTGCCCAGACACCCCAGGGCAACATCAAAAGGAAAGAAACCCCCCCACACACACACACAAAGAAGATCCCCCCCAAAAAAGAAAAACAACCCACCCCGGCGAGGAGGAGGGGGACCCCAGGCGCAGAGGGACTGAAGCAAGACAAAAAAAAGAAAACTCCCCAAAACAATAAAAAAAACCCCACTCATGACCCACAACACTGAACAAGAAGGAAAACAGAACTCTGAATCATTTGAGAGCCACAATCAGGCAGTTCCGGCGGCCTGTTGAGGTCCCAAAACCACTGGTTCACCCGGTGGAAAAAGTCAGGTGGTCTTCCAGAGTTCCACATTTCCGCAAGCAGATGATGAAGCTTTTCTGGTGGCCTCTTAGAGTTCTTGAGCCACACAACCAAAGGCCGCAGTCTGTCAGGTGGTCAGCAACACATGAATATCAAGTGATGGACATAGAATTTGACCAGTTAACAACAACGTGATCTTTTTATTGGCTCATGATAGGCCCCTGGGCTTCAGCCCAGCCTGGCCCGTTCATTAAGGCGGCCGTGCATCTCCACTCTGAACCCAATCCAGGACCCTCAACGGGGCCCGGCTCGGCTTGAGATGTTGTCGAGCGTGTTGATCCTCCATGCTTCTCGGTCCTGTCCTGACCTCTTCTAAGGCTCTTGTAGATGTGCCCTCATAGCCACAGACCCCCGTCATTGTTAATGGCGAAACCCAGTCCAATACTCCAAACATATATACAAGATGGCATATAAAATCACATCAGGATTGTCATATCCAGTCTGCGTTGTGTTGTTGCTTAGTTTTTGTCACGTTTTGTCTTAGCTTTGCTCTGATTTGTAATCACTCTTATTTTATTTTTGAGTTCTTAGATGGAACATGGGTGGGCAATATAAGCTGCGGCTTCAGCCATCACCCATTTCACATAACTTATGTTGAATTGTATAATCCGAGGAGTTGCTGTTTAATTTGACCTTGTTGGATTTTTTTCCCCCCTTTGTTCTATTATTCTGAAAGACTGAATGAATATTCAAAGACTGGTGCAAATTAGAACTGTTTTGGGGTATTTTTTTTTTATATTTATAAGCGCTTCATGTTTGTTAAAGTGTACACAACTTTAAAAAATATACACGTTTGCAAGTTCCCATACTACTGTGTGTGTGTCATCTATTGCTGCACCTCCAGCCCCTCATACTGGTCCTGGTTCAGCAGATCTTCAGCCTGCATCTCTGTAAATAGTGAGGCAAGGTCAAGTTTGGGTGGATCGTTTTCCTCTTGCCTAGATGAAAGACAGAAATGGGTGGTGGATAATTAAAGAAAGTTTAAAACGTTTCAGAAATGAATGAATGAATGAGCCTTTATTTCGGAGAGATTAGATTAAAAGAAAGGAACAGAATAATAGAACAAAGGGGGAAAAAATCCAACAAGGTCAAATTAAACAGCAACTCCTCGGATTATACAATTCAACATAAGTTATGTGAAATGGGTGATGGCTGAAGCCGCAGCTTATATTGCCCACCCATGTTCCATCTAAGAACTCAAAAATAAAATAAGAGTGATTACAAATCAGAGCAAAGCTAAGACAAAACGTGACAAAAACTAAGCAACACCACAACGCAGACTGGATATGACAATCCTGATGTGATTTTATATGCCATCTTGTATATATGTTTGGAGTATTGGACTGGGTTTCGCCATTAACAATGACGGGGGTCTGTGGCTATGAGGGCACATCTACAAGAGCCTTAGAAGAGGTCAGGACAGGACCGAGAAGCATGGAGGATCAACACGCTCGACAACATCTCAAGCCGAGCCGGGCCCCGTTGAGGGTCCTGGATTGGGTTCAGAGTGGAGATGCACGGCCGCCTTAATGAACGGGCCAGGCTGGGCTGAAGCCCAGGGGCCTATCATGAGCCAATAAAAAGATCACGTTGTTGTTAACTGGTCAAATTCTATGTCCATCACTTGATATTCATGTGTTGCTGACCACCTGACAGACTGCTGCCTTTGGTTGTGTGGCTCAAGAACTCTAAGAGGCCACCAGAAAAGCTTCATCATCTGCTTGCGGAAATGTGGAACTCTGGAAGACCACCTGACTTTTTCCACCGGGTGAACCAGTGGTTTTGGGACCCCGACAGGCTGCCGGAGCTGCCTGATTGTGGCTCTCAAATGATTCAGAGTTCTGTTTTCCTTCTTGTTCAGTGTTGTAGTTTTACTATTAAATTTCCATTTTGACCTTTAATAAATGACTTTTCTTGTAAACTTGCCAGTTTCCCCATAAATTTCTGACTTTTGTAAGAAAATTGCAGCTGTTATAATAAAAAAAGCAACTTTTTTGTAAATTTGTGACAAATTTAATTTTTTTTCTTTTCCACAGAAGCTAGATTATTGAATATTTGCTCAACTATTAAACACATGAAATAAATGCACCACCTTTATATGAATAAAATCAATTTCTTTTATTTTTTTCAGGTGAAGACAGAGAAAAAAATAGATAAATGAAAACATGTCTAAGTGCATTTAATGATGAAATTAAAGAATCAGAAATAAAGAAGCTCAGACAGAAAATACACAGAAAAACCCTGTATTTATCAGGAATAAATATGTACACTGATGCAGCACAAAAACTAACGTTTATACATGAAAAAAAGCTAAATAAAAGACTTTAAATGTTAATATGTGAGCTTTATTAAAGCTGGGAACTATCAGAGTTGAATTTTAAAAATACATAATTAGTGCCATTCAGTTTACCCACAAATATGAAGCAACAAATGTCAGTTATACAACAGAAAATTCAACCCAGAAACTTTAGGGCACGCCCATTTACGGAGGTGTGGTTGGGAAAACAGAAAAAATGGATTAAATGTTAACATTTTTTTTGGGGGGGGGGGTGGTTCTATTTTACCCCAGATATGACGAGCCGTTCTCACATCAATTTTTCTTTTAAATACGGAGGGGCTGAAAAGGAAAAAAAAGGGGAAAACGGAAAACTCTGGAATTATGAAAAAAGCAGAAAAGGAAAAAATTAAAGGGGAAAAACAAAATGAAAATAAAATCGACCATAAAACCATAAAGTTTTCCATTTTTGTTTAACATAAAAAAAGTCCCAGAATGCCGTGCACCCAAACTGAGGACCTGACAGTTTAATGTGAAGCAGAAAAAGTGTCGTCATCATGGAGACCGCTGGTTAATTTGGGTTCATGAGTGAGAACAACTTTAATGAGGTTAAATGAAACGTTAACGATGAAAACAATGCAGGAAAACATTAAAATAAGGTGAAGATGAAACTTATTAGTCCTTCATTTTTCTTTTTTTAAGAAACCAGACTGAGATGAACCCAGACCAGGATCCCAGAAACCAGTGAGACCAGCAAACGCAGCATGGTGCTCTGCTCCCGTTCCAGTTAGACCAGAATGATCCAGACCAAGAACCACACAGCACCACGTTAACACTTTATTCATGTGGGAAAATGTAAAGCAGCCAGCTGACTTCATTCAGACTAAAATACTGCAGCAGCAAAGTTCTCAAGGCATTCTGGGTAAAAAAAACAACTATGGAAATAAAGCTGCTGATGTTTGGTTGTTGTTGTTTTTTCAGACCTGGAAAGCCTGCTGTGGCCCACCACGGAACATCTCAAGAGAACGTCCAAGTTTGACACAAAAACAAGCAGATGTGCCAAAGAGGAAAATGTCGCCCCCTTGTTGGTTGTCCTGAATCAGCGAAGGATTTGAAGGCAGAAAATGTCACCCCCAGATGGCCATCTGACCAGCAGCTGATTTTAACCATGAAAAACTGCACCACCCAGTGGTCGTCCTGAACCAGTGGTGGATTTAAAGAAAAAATGCTGCCCCCTGTTGGCTGATTTGAATTACAAAGTTGGAGTCAAATTAAAAGGAATTAATCTCAAATTTATGTGAAAAAAGTAACTTACAAGGAAAAAATAAATTTATCAAAAAAAAAAAGTCAGCTGTACAAGAAGAAAAATCCATACATTTATAAGAAAAGGTCAGTCAGTGCTGGAGTTAAAAAGGAAGCTGTCGCCTCCTGGTGGCCGTCCTGATTCAGCAGCAGATTTAAAGACAAATGTCGCCCCCCGGTGGCCATTTTGACTCAGTGGTGCATTTTAGAGGTAAAAATGTCGCCCCCTGGAGGTGGTAATATCTTGCTGGTGGACTTTAAAGTATAAAACATCGCCCCCCGGCGGCTGTCCGGAGTCAGCGGTGGACCTTCAGAAGAGGTGTGTGGTGGAGCGGCTGAATGTGTGGTACTTCCTCTCAAACATGGAGGGCAGGTTGACCATGGAGGGCGAATGGAGCGCCTGGAAGACAAAAATGACAAATGCTCATGAAGGCGATAAAAGCAGCTGAAGTGTTAGCACCCTGTGAGAGCGGAAATTTCAGCAGGACTTAAGTATCGTTTCATTAAAATTAGCCTCAACTACGCGCTCACTGGAGCTGGAATCAATGAAAATTTGGGCTCAACATTCATGATCAGATTAAATTTACGCACCAGCATTCAGAATTGGGGGTTTTCTCCTGTAAATTTGGCACGTTTTCCCTAAACAATCAATTATTGAAAAATTTCTTGTAAATTTACAATTTTCTCGTACATTGTAGAATTTTTCCTCATAAATTTGTAACTTTTCACAATCAGCAAATTTTATCTAATGTTTAGCATTTTTTTCTCATAAATTAGCAAATTTTCAACATAAATCAGCAAGGGTTTTTTTGTAAATTTGCAACAATTTCAGTAAATTTGTTGATTGTTTTTTTTGTTCTCACAAAAATTTGCGACATTTCTTGTAAATCAGTCACCATTTTCTCTGGTAAAAGTCAGATTTATGAGGGAAAAAATGATGAAGATGAAGTGCAGCCACCCGGTGAACAGCCCAAACCACCACAGTCCCGGAGGCCAGGTGTCCAGATCAGCCCTTCACGCCGTTTCACGGAATTACTGAGAGACGTTAACGAGCTGCAGTCTGCAGACCCACGTGGACGTTCAGCCGGGACGCCCCACGTTCAAGAGGAAAG
Source organism: Pholidichthys leucotaenia (assembly GCA_020510985.1). Lineage (NCBI taxonomy): Eukaryota > Metazoa > Chordata > Actinopteri > Cichliformes > Pholidichthyidae > Pholidichthys > Pholidichthys leucotaenia. Next base: position 6,215,481 of record CM035839.1, on the reverse strand, counting down.
AAGGTTTACAGGAATGTGAACTACAGGTGTGAACCGAGGCTCCCTTAATCCACATCAGACGCCAGTTCAGCTTCCTCACATCAGGCCGATAACGGAGGAAAAAACATCACAGAATTACAAGGAAAAAGGCTTTGAAACATGAAAAAAAGAACCGTTTTAAAAGGCAAAAAGACAAATGCACAGGCAAAAAGGTCAAATTAGCTGGGAAAAACAATTCCAAAGTTACATAAAAAACTGGTCAATTTACAAGTGAAAAGCCACAAATTTCCTTGAAAAGTACTGCCAATTTACAAGATAAAATGCTGCAAATTTACAAGGAAAAAATTACAAAATAATGTGAAAAAAGTCAAAAACAAAAAATGTTGCCAGTTTACAAGATAAAATGCTGCACATTTACAAAAGAAGTTGCAAATTTATAAGGAAAAAATGTAAAATAATGTGGAAAAAGTCAAAAAAATATACAAGAAAAAATGTTGCCAATTTATGAAAAAAAGTTGCGGTTTACAAGGAAAAAACCTGCAAAATCATGGAAAAAAAAAAAGCTCCAAATTTACAAAAAGTGAGAAATTTTTGAGGAAAACTCAGACCCCCGTGAACAGCCCCCCCACCACCACAGTCGTGTGGATGAAATGTTAAGTCCTCACATCAGAGTCTACAGCTGGGTCTCTTTACGGGGATGGGCTGGGGGGGCAGGCCTGGGGCTGGACAGGAACCCCACGGATGGCTCAGACCTCAGCTGCTGCGTCTGGGTTAAGGTGGACTGGCCTGGGTACGGCTGGGTCAGTAAGGAACTGTGGAGGCTCGCTGTGGAGCCGCTGCCGGCAGCGGGGGCGGGGTTTGCGGGGCTGTGGGCGGGGCTTTTGGTGGGGGTGCAGGGGGTACGGATGCAGACCGGGAGGCGGGCTCTGATGGGGGGGTGGTCCAGGGAGTTGGAGCGCTGCACCACGGCGGCGGCGGCAACTTTAGCGTCGCTCAGACTGAAGGTGGAGGTGGAGCGACACATCTGCAGCAACAACACAACTGTCAATCATCCATACAGTGGGCGGGGCTTACACAGGAGCCATGTGACTTTTTTAAATGGACAGGTGCAGAAATGAGTGAAAATAATGAAAAAAAAAATCCATAATTCAAACTGAAATCAGATAAAATATAGGCAGGTAAAAAAATAAAAAGAATAAAAAAATATTAAAACTCAAAACTGAAGAAAACAAAAAAAGCCAGAAATTTAAGTAAGAAAAAAACAAACAAAAAAACAGAAATTACAAATACAATAAAACACAAAAAAAAAACCAAATTAAATTAATGAAAATATTAATGGTCAAGACAGAAACAAAACAATTAAGAAAAAAAAATTTAAAAGGGAGGAAAAAAATTTTTTGAAATTAAATGAATAAAAATATTAATGGTCAAAATAGAAACAAAAAACAAAAGAAATTTTAAAAAAGGAAAAAAAATATTTTTTACAAAAAAATTTGTACGAGCAGCGAAACATTTTTGAACCTCAATGAAGACGGTCAAATATAGCAAAGTGTAAACAGGAATTTAATCATTAATTCATCTTTTTGTCTCATAATTTTTTAAACCAATTTCTCATCAGTCTTTGACTGTGGAGCCACAGGGTGGAGACCCTCGGTTTATGACATCATTAAAACATAGATTCATGCAGCAGCCGCAGCCTCTCATTGACCTGCTGGCTACGGAAAGCCACATGGCTCACAGTTATGAAAAAGAAAGCTGCAAATTTACACAAAATCAGGCAAAAATTGACACAAAAATGTTGCAAAAAAATTCAAAAAGTCCCAATTTTTCCAGGAAAAGCAGTGCATTATTAGCGACCATCTTTTCTTGTCTAAATTTTCCATTTTAAATGACGTGACCTCACAGCTGCGGGACGTGTGGTCCCAACAACGACAGTCGTGATCAGACTCACAGACATCGTAGAACTGTTCAGGCTCTTCTCCCCGTTCATCCTCTGGTTCTTCTCCTCTGAAGGACTGCTGGCCAGGAACGCCCTCTGGATCACGCGCTTCGGAGTCTTGGTGAACGAGAACGCCCTGGTCACCTGATTTAAATTAAAAAAAAACAAACAACCAGAGCACCGCCCCCGGTACGTTAGAGCCGTTATTGATCACTACCAGTCCCACAAGCAGAAAATCAATGGCATCAGAGCAGAATACGGTGTCCATCTGTAATAAAACTGGGAGGAGTTTCAGCAAACAAAAGTGGAACAAATGTAGAGAAACTCATTTAACGGCCAACAATATGCACATCTGATTGGACGATTGACGTGGTCACTGACAGGAGTTGCTAGGGGTGGGACAAAAGAGCGAGTCAGTGATGGATCGCGATACTTAACACAACGATCCACCAATCCCTAAACGCATGGCTCAATCTTTTATTAATTATATATATTCATGTAAATATTGTATACCCTCGTGGGTATTCAACCAACTGTTTTCAGCCCACTACACCGCATTCCACATTATTATACAAATGATATTTGTCTCTTATTTTCCTAAATAGTGGATGCAAATGACAGTCAGCATAATTTTCAAGTCATCAACCGTTAGAGCATAATTCAAATTTTATTGAACAAACCTCCAATGATAACTAATTTTTTTGCAAAAATAAAAAAACTCAAAATGCACTGTTCCAAATTATTATGCACAACAGAGTTTCAAAACATTTTATTGGTTGTAAAAAACTGAAAATGGTCATTTGTTGAATTTGCACCATTCAGCAATCATATTTACTGAAATCAAAAGCTATTTCAATCAAAAACATCTTAAAAGGTCAAGTTACACGTTAACATACGACCCCTTCTTTCATATAACCTTCACAATTCTTGCATCCATTGAACTTTTGAATGTTTGGTGAGTTTCTGCTTGAATTTCTTTGCAAGATGTCAGAATAGCCTCCCAGAGCTGCTCTTTTGATGTGAACTGCTTCCGACCCTCATAGATCTTTTGCTTGAGGATGCTCCAAAGGTTCTCAATAGGGTTGAGGTCCTGGGAGGATGGGGGCCACAACATGAGTTCCTCTCCTTTTATGCCCATAGCAGCCAATGACACAGAGGTATTCTTTGCAGCATGAGATGGTGCACTGTCATGCACGAAGATAATTTTGCTATGGAAGGCACAGTTCTTCTTTTTGTATCATGGAATAAGGTGGTCAGTCAGAAACTCTATATACTTTGCCGAGGTCATTTTTACACCTTCAGGGACCCTAAAGGGGCCTACCAGCTCTGTTCCCATGATTCCAGCCCAAAACATGACCCTGGCACCTCCTTGCAGACGTCGCAGCCTTGTTGGGACATGGTGCCCATCCACCAACCATTCACTACTCCATCCATCTGGACCATCCAGGGTTGCACGTCACTCATCAGTAAACAAGACTTTGAAAACTAGTCTTCATGCATTTCTGGGCCCACAGCAACAGTTTCTGCTTGTCAGCACTGGTTTGGGGTGGCCAAACAGTAGGTTTACGCACAACTGCAAGCCTCTGGAGGATCCTACTCCTTGAGGTTCACGGGACTCCAGAGGCACCAGCAGCTTCAAATACCTGTTTGCTGCTTTGTAATGGCATTTTAGCAGCTGCTCTCTTAATCCGATGCGTTTGTCTGGCACAAACCTTCCTCATTATGCCTTTATCTGCATGAACCCATCTGTGCTGTCAATCGGCCACATATTTCTTCACAGTACAATGACCATGCTTAAGTTTTTTTGCAATATCTAATGTTTTCATACCTTGTCCAAGGCATTGCACTATTTGATGCTTTTCGGCAGCAGACAGATCCTTTTTCTTTCCCATATTGCTTGAAACCTGTGACATGCTTAGTAATGTGGAACATGTTTCCTTAGTGGTTTTCCTTTAATTGGGCTCACCTGGCAAACTAATGATGACAGGTGTCTGAGATTGATATCAGTGATCCAAAGAGCCTTGAGACACAATACCATCCATGAGTTTCATTGAAAAACACAAAACTGAATGTTTATGACACTACAATCCTGTTTGCATAATAATTTGGAACACGGTGTAGATGGGACAAAGCAAGCATCAAGTCAAGTGAAGTCAGCTCATCTCGGTGAGATTTGCAGCCAGATTTGAAAGTTAGGAAGCAGTTAGCTCCGAGTTACCTCAAATGTCGGGTCTTTTGTGGATTTTAGACCACAGATGGAAGAAAAAAACCTTGACAAGGCGTACAAGCCGCAAGAAGCGCTGCAAACACACCAAAAAACAAAAAAAACATGCAGGCTAACACACGCCTCACAGCAGCGTTAGCACCGGCTAAGCTAAAAACATATGTGGAGCTGGAGTAGGGCTTGAAGAAAAAATTAAGTAAAGTTTATTTATGAAGCACTTTTCACGCACATACAGTCACAAAGCACTGTACAGTAAAACAGAATATAAGGAAGCTGACATAATCACTCTATAAATCACGATCACAGGACATCAGGCAGACATCATAGGAGGCCCTATGATGTCTGCCTGATGGCCTGTGAGGATCCTAGGATATCAGGCAACATAGGACTCGCCATGCCATGTGTCTTTATGATGTCATAGGGCTCAAAATTGGCGAGGTGAATAAGTCATCATATTAATCCAAGAAATCTCTGTGTGTGTCACGATCATAGGACTTTGTGTTGCCATGGTAACCATGTCAGAGATCAAAGGCAGGCATGCAGCAGGGGTTATGCGGGCATGCACGGGTGCCATGTCAACATCCCCGAATTTCAGCCTCCCCGGATATGCGGAAGTTTGGGAGGGGAAATCTTGAATGAACGTCCATAGGGGATCCATAGGGGAGCTGTGGATGTTCATAGCTATGACATCACAGGTGCACACTTTGTTCCTATGATGTCACATGACCATATAAAGAGTTCTGAACAACTCCTTCTACATCATAGGCACCCTGTGAGGTCAGAACACTGCATGCAGAAATACTTGGTTTCTACAGATATGCACTAGTAATTTAAAAAATAAAATAATTTAAAAATAGCAGACTTACAATGAAAAAGCAGTTGAATTTGGAAACTCAGCAGAAATCTTCATTAAACAAAAAGTTTTTCAGCTGCTTTTCAAAAGAGTCCAGAGAGTCAGAAAACTGTAGCTGAAGTTCACATCCGTTCCCAGGGTGGCAGTTGCCTTGCGTCTCCGTGGAAAATGAAGCCCCGAGAAGACTTTATTATATAAAAGAGATGTCAACAGTTTTACTTTGGGGCATGATTTGAGGTTGAACAAGGTGAAATCATTTGACCTGCACGGGATTGTGATACTCGACTATCGCGATACCGTGATCATCGCTGAACCGTGATAGGATCGCATCGTGACCCAAGTATCGCGATCCGAATCGCAAGGTCCCTTGTGATTCCCACCCCTAGGAGCTACCATCAGTAACATCATCAGTTCTCTTCTCCATGTTTGGTTCCCTTTCCATTTTGTTTCAGTGAGTAACGGTTCTCCAGAACTTCTCCCCACAGATGTACTACTGATGATGTCATGAAGAACATTTTATCCCACTGATAGGACAGCAACGATCCATAAAGATCAAACTCCATTTATCGTCAGTGTTCAACGTTGGAGCTGAAATGTGGAAACACGTCTGCTGTTCAGCCGTCACACAGCAGAGGGCAGCGATGAGCACCAAACCACCAGACAGAAATCAATGTTCTATTATTATAATTCACCCAGAATCAAAGAGAAGAGGAGAAGACGATGAAAGCGGCTCATTCTGCTGGTCAAACACCAAATGATCATCTGTGGCTGGTCCTCCTTTCTGTGCATTCACAGGACCCCTCTGGTCCCTAAATAACCCTTATTAGGAACCGTTTTAGCTGCTGTGATGTAGGAGCTAAAACGGGTTCCAAGAGTGGGTGATTGAGCTCTTCACTTCACCTTTTTGGAGGTTTTCTTGATGGCCCTGGAGGCTTTACTCAGAGTACTGTCCATGTCCTTGGTGCTGACCTGCAGGGAGTCTGGGTTTGTGGTCTGGATCAGGTCCTCCTGAGAGTTAAAGAGCAAAAAGTTCTAATAATAATACAGGTTCAAGTGAGTAAAGTGGATCAACTGGTTGGAAAACAAAGATAAAAACAGAAATAATCAACTACAGTCTGCAGAGGATGACCAGTAGTTATCATCCACCAGAGGAACTGTTGTAGACCAGTGCAGGTTGTCGGGATTTAGCAAAAAGTCACAAAGTCAACAGAATCAAACCTCAAAGTTCTCATGAAAGAAAATGAAAATCTCAGAGGAAAATTTGACTCCTGGTTTAAAAATGATGTAAAAGATTAAAGTTTCCTCCATCCTGCCCAACAGTTTGGTGTCAAGCCACACACAGGACACCGGCGCCCCCCGCTGGTCACTCTGATCATGACACCCTCCTGACAAGAGCAGCTCTGCAAACGCCGCAAACAGGAAAGAAAAAAGGCACAGATGTATGTGAAAAATGCAAAAGAAAAAAATTATGAACAAAACTGTTGCAAATTTCAGTAAAAGCATTTAGATTCTTAAAAAGTTTCACACTTGGAAGGATAGAAAAGTTGCAGGTTTACATGCAAAAAGTCTCAAATTAAAAAGTGAAATTTACTTGAAAATGTAAATTTATGAGGAAAAGTTACTAATTAACAAGAAAAAAGTTGTCAATTTATAAGGAAATAAATTACAATCCCAGGAAAAAAGATGCCGATTTTTGAAAGAAAAAGTTTCAAATTAACAAAAAAGCTACAAATTTGTGTAAAAAATGTAAAAGGGGAGGAAAAATAGAGGGGGAAAAGTCAGATTAAAAAGTGCAAATTTACAAGAAAAACATCACAAATTTAGGTTAAAAAAAGAGCAAATAAGTTGCAAATTCAGAAAAAAAAAAATCAGATTCTTAAAAAAAGTTGTAAATTTACAAAAAAGAAAGCAGCTGAAACTGTAGAATAAAAATGTTAAATTTATATTGAAAATGCAAAAAAAAATACTGGCAAAAAAGCTACTAATTTAGGAGAAATTGTTTTTATTCTTAAAAAGTTTCAAATTTATCAGAAAAGCTGCAAAATAAATTTAAAAAAAGCTTCAAAATGTTGCAAATTTTGGAAAAACTCGGGTTGAAAAAAGTCACAAATGCAAAAACAAACAAAAACCCCCGAGCAGCGACTAAGGTTTAAGAGTCCACAGACCCCCCCCATTATGATAAACGTGGAGAAAAACATGGAGGATGGCAGAGCCTCGTCCTGTCAAAGTCCCCGTCTTCTGTAACCGTGACCGCTGGTCGCTTCTCACCGCGTCGGCCCTGCAGATGGTGTTGGCGATGTGGCGACACAGCGTCCTCAGCCAGACGTGTTTAACCGTCTCCTCCCCACTCAGCTGGAAGCTGAACAGCAGGTTCTCCTGTTCTGTGGGGGGGCGGACCACCAGGGCAAAGGCGTTCACGCAGTCTGGAGGGATGATGATGAGAAGTCAGAATGAGAAGTCAGAGAAACCATGGAGAAGGAAAATCAGAGAAGAAAGGACCAGAACAAGGAAGAAAACAGGAAAAAGGAAGAAAAGGAAGAAAAAAGGAAAAAAAGGAAAAAGGCGAAACATGAAAAAAGGAAAAAGGCAAAACAGGAAAGAAACAGGGAACAGGTGAAATGGGAAGGAAACAAGTAAAAGGTGAACTGGGAGAAAAAAAAGGAAAAACTGGAAAAAGGCAAAACAGGAAACAGGAAAAGAAAAAACAGGAAAAAGGAAAAATAGGAAAAAAGGGAAACAGGAAAAAGGTGAAATGGGAAACATGAAAAAAGGAAAAAGGCAAAACAGGAAGGAAACTGGAAAAAAGGTGAACCGGGGGAAGAAAAAAGGAAAAACAGGAAAAAGGAGAAAGAGGAAACAGGAAAAAAGTGAAACAGGAAACAGGAGTGAAACAGGGAAAATGTGAAACAGGAAACATGAAAAAGGCGAAACAGGAAGGAAATAGGAAAAATATGAAACAAGAAAAAGGCAGAAAAAAGCAAAACATGAAAGAGGTGAAACAGGAATAAAGGAGGGAAAAGGCAAAACAGGAAACAAGAAGAAAACAGGAAAAGTGATGGAGATGACTGGAGTTTGTTGCTTTAAATTCTTAAGTTACGTTCACACCAAACAGGAAAGGGCAGATTTGGGGGGCAGCACAGATACATGCGATAACCAGTGGGTGATTTATTATTTTTTTAATCAGGGGAAAAAAACAAGAAAAAAAACTTTCAAATTCATGAGAAAAAAAGTTGTAAATTCATGAGGGAAAAGTTGCAAATCTACAAGAAAAAAGTTGCAAATTTCTGAGAAAATAGTTGCAATTTTATGAGAAAAAGTTGCAAATTTAAAACAAAGTTGCAATTTCATGTGAATAAAGTTGCAAAATTATGAAAAAAGTTGCAAATTTGTGAGGAAAAAAGTTACAATTTTATTTGAAATATCTCAGACTTTTTTGCATTTCTGCTTAGAACTGGTGCATTGGTGTTATTCACGTCTATTTGCATGTTTGCACCGAGTTAACATTTAGCTGCGCCGCCCACAACATTTGTGCCTTCAGTTTTGGTGTAAACTCACCTTTAAACTGAACTTTTTTGGCTCGTTAATCTGTCTCACGTTAAATTTTACAATCATGTAAAATTCCTGAAAATTGACCCACCACAACCAAAACTGGCAACATAAAAGGAAAAAGAGTCACTCAGTTATAAGAAAAAGTTGCGGTTTTATAAGAGAAAAAAAAAATTTGCCAAATTACTAGAAAAACTTCCATGAAAAAGTTTCCCATTTATGTTGAAAACATAATCACAAATTTGCAGAGACAAAAGCTGCAAATTTCCATGACAATGTGGAAGAAACCCGTTGTCATGGTTACCACATCTCCGCTTTACTGTTGGGACCTGTGAACACAGATTTAAGGAGCGGCCGTCACGTTTAAGGAAAGGTAACTTCGGTTCTTTCAGGGTCCCGACCTCACCATCTGTGTCCTGCAGGTCCAGGACTCTCCTGATCTGGGACAGGGGCATCAGAGCGATGTGCTTCAGTGGGGGAGGCGGTCTGGTCTGACCCAGGGGGCTCTTAAACGTCGTCATCACTTTGTGACGCTTCCTGGCGATCTGGGAGGTGGAGAAAACAAGACAAGAAGATTCAGAGCGGGACGGCGGGGCAAGCTGCTGAACTCCGGATGAAAACTGTTCATGAGAAGAAAGTCAACTTTAAAGCAGCGTCCTCAGAGAGGCTGGGGGGGGGGGGGGGGGGTGGACACCACATCCACTGTTAGTGTGATAAATCAATGAGGCCTTCATGGAGGTAAACGATGAAACTCATTAACGTCGCCTTAATTAGGGACCGGGGAGTCGACAACAACAACATAGGTGGAGATGTGATCAATGTTTGCTGATGATGGAGGGGAGACCCCCCCGTTCCCACAGTGACCCCCACCTAATTAGCACTCAGACACTGATGTCAGCAGGGAGGGAGCAGCAACAATCAGAACCAAACCTGGACATTCTCGGGGATCTTCTGCTTGCAGCCCCAGGATGCTTATGTCCATTATTTCACCACTTCATTATGTTTATTACCCCCCCACCCCACAAACACACACCGCTGCCTCTGATAAGGACTTATTTATGACTTTAGACTCTCACACTGAGCCAGCTTTATGCTAGCTGGCCCAGGCTGTGGGAGCAGCTAACCAGCTAGCATTAGCCTACAACACAGATCTTAATTTGGGGGGGGGGGGGGGGGGGGGGGTTTAGATGGAAAAAGTTTCAAACTTGGAAAAAAGCTCAATTTGAGGAAAAAAGTTGCATATTTTGAAGAAAAAAGTTACAATTTGCAGTTTGTGGCTGAGTGTGAAGCGGCTGGGATGAGAATCAGCACCTCCAAGTCCGAGTCCATGGTCCTCAGCCGGAAAAAGGTGGATTGTCCTCTCCGGGTTGGGGACAGGCTCCTGCCCCAAGTGGAGGAGTTTAAGTATCTTGGGGTCTTATTCACGAGTGAGGGGAGAATGGAGCGAGAGATTGACAGACGGATTGGAGCAGCATCTGCAGTGATGCGGACGTTGTACCGGTCTGTTGTGGTGAAGAGGGAGCTGAGTTCTAAGGCAAAGCTGTGGATTTACCAGTAAATCTACGTTCCTACTCTCACCTATGGTCACGAGCTTTGGGTAATGACTGAAGGAACGAGATCACAGATGCAAGTGGCTGAAATGAGCTTTCTCTGTAGGATTGCTGGACTCACCCTCAGAGATAGGGTGAGGAGCTCAGTCATCCAGGAGAGGCTCAGAGTAGAACCGCTGCTCCTCCACATTGAAAGGAGCCAGTTGAGGTGGTTTGGGCATCTGATCAGGATGCCTCCTGGACGCCTCCCACTTGAGGTGTTTCGGGCACGTCCCACTGGGAGGAGACCCCGGGGCAGACCCAGGACTCGCTGGAGAGACTATGTCTCCCAGCTGGTCTGGGAACGCCTTGGTATCCCCTCTGAAGAGCTGGAGCAGGTGGCTGGGGAGAGGGAAGTCTGGGCTTCTCTGCTTGAACTGCTGCCTCTGCAACCCAGACCTCCGGAAAAGCGGTAGAAGATGGATGGATGGAAAGTTGCAATTTTAGAAGAAACTAGAGGGCACCCAGAAAGCAAATACCTCTACCAAGGCTCTGTCCCTCCCTGCCTTTGTCTGTCCATATCACCATCCATCTGAACATTGTGAGATAGGGCCTTGGTGGAGGTATGCACTCACGGATCACCTCCAACATCTAATGAGTTGATTTTTGGGCCAAGAGCCCCCTCTGGAGAAAACGTGCTCCAGATCCATCCAGTAGTTTTGGAGTTTTGTTGCCAACACTCTGTGAGAAGATAAGAGCCTTGGTGGAGGTATGCATTCTCAGATCACCACCCAAATCCAATCCTGTGCTCCGTGAGCCATGACACACCTGCCCTGCAAACTGGAATGAAAGGCGCTATAGAAATACAAGCCACTATTATTGTTGTTACAATTATTAACAGAGAAACAACAGCAAACACAATATGACCACATTATAATAATAACAACCAGACTGGCATAGACCGTACGCTGGAGCTGGGCAATTCCACCTTAAATCTGCATCATGGTTTATTGAATCTTTCAGGCTGTTTTTTTCCTCCTCTCTCCTCCATTACACTTTACTGACAAGGTTCATAATTATTCAGCAATATTACACAACAGTGCGCTATTATACCATATTTTGCTGTTATCCACTACAAATTCACCTTGTTTGATGCAGCAAAGTTCAGCCTCCACCTCCTCCACCATCACCTCCCGTTCTCGTCTTCCTGTATGTCCTGCCCTCCCTCAATTCTGATTGGCTGCTTAGAAAGGTCTGACGAGTTGAACTTTTTTCAGCCCAGAGCACTGTGACAAAAAGCGAATGCCGCTCAAAGTGTTTCAGCTCCGAGGGCGTTCAGTGCCGTAAATGCTGGACTGCATAGACAATGAATAGAAAACAGTCGTCCACAGCAGGAAAAAACAGCTTGGTGGACACGCCCCCAATACTTTTTCTGCAGTGTTTGGCTTCCACGTTGCTGAGGCGCATGGCGTGATGGCATGACCCCGCACGCAACTGAGTGGACACGTCTTAAAGGGGCAGTACATGAAAAGCACCAGATTAATATATAAAATATTTAAAAATTCCTGCTTCCACGTCATGATCTGAATCATCAACAAAATCTAGCCATCTGTTGCCCGTGCCATTACACACCTTCCCTGAAAATTTCATCAAAATCTATTGGTGACTCTTTGAGTTATGCTGCTAACAGACAAACCAACCAACCAACGCCACTAAAACATTGCCTCCGTCCTCCGTTGGCGGAGGCAAAAAGTTGCAAACTTAAGATAAAGTTGCAGATTTAGAAGAAAAACGTTGCAATTTTTTTCTTCTAAATCTAACTTTTTTCTCAAATTGAGCTTTTTCTTCTAAATTTGCGATTTTGAAACAAAAAAGTTGCAAATTTTGAAGAAAAAAAGTTGCAGCTTTGTAAGAAAAATGTTAAACATTTAAAATAAAAAAGTTGCAGATTTGGAAGAATCTGGGGGTAAAACGGTGCTACATTATTTAATCCCTGAGGTATTTGACCAAAATATACCACCTGTGGTCTGTGTTCAGTCTGCTCATTAATATTCATGAGCCTGTGATCTGACTGGGCAGAGATCTGAGCTGGCCAATCACAGATAAGGAGGCTGTCACGGGTTTATGATGTCATAACAAAGCAGCCACTCACATCATCTAGATAGAAGGTTAAACATGTGACAAAAAGCTCAGCGTGCAGAGCAACACGTTGACCGAGTGACCGTGTGAATTTAGAAGCTCAGTCGTACCTCCAGACAGTCGTTGAAGAGGAAGAGGCTGACGTTTTCTCCGCGGTCACATGGTTGGTCTCCCAGAGCGATGGTTTCTACGCGGTAGACCAGACTACGGTGGGATGACAGCAGGTTGGCCTGGGAGGGAGGGGGACAGGAAGAAAACCAGAGAAGGTGGGATGAAGATGGACAGGAGACGAGACAAGAGAAACTTCAGTTGTCCATATGGCTGGCGATTCAGATTTGCAACTTTGTTCTTCTAAATTTGCAACCATTTGCTTTTAAAAATTTCCACTCCTTTTCTTCTAAATTTGCAGCTTTTTTCCTAAAAGTTCAGCAGTTTTTCTCCTTTTAACTTTGCAACTTTTTCCTCTTAAATTGTATCTAAAACTGTATAATATTTGGAAAACGCAAATTATATCATGACAGAAAAATTTAAATAAATGCTAAAACTGACACAGTTTTGGAAACCAAGTTCCTAGGGGTCACTGTTGATGAACTAAAGTGGAAATCACACACAAATGATGTCAAAACTAAACTGTCTAAATCCATTGCTGTACTGTATAAAGTTCAGGATCTCCTGTGTCAGAAATCTCTGCATTTTCTATAATCCACTGATAGTTCCTTCTGTGACTGTGTGGAGATCTGGGAAAGCACAGACAAAACAAACTCAAACTTCAGCTTTTTACTACAGAAAAATGCTGTAGGCACGGTAGCAACAAAACCTCAGCAGGAACCATCCATCCATCTTCTACCACTTTTCCGGAGGTCCAGGTCGCGGAGGCAACAGTTCAAGCAGAGAAGCCCAGACTTCCCCCTCCCCAGCCACCTGCTCCAGCTCTTCAGAGAGGATACCAAGGTGTTCCCAGACCAGCTGGGAGACATAGTCTCTCCACCGAGTCCTGGGTCTGCCCCGGGGTCTCCTCCCAGTGGGACATGCCCGAAACACCTCAAGTGGGAGGCGTCCCGGAGGCATCCTGATCAGATGCGCAAACCACCTCAACTGACTCCTTTCAATGTGGAGGAGCAGCGGTTCTACTCTGAGCCTCTCCTGGATGACTGAGCTCCTCACCCTATCTCTGAGGGTGAGTCCAGCAATCCTACAGAGAAAGCTTATTTCAGCTGCTTGCATCCGTGATCTCGTTCCTTCAGTCATTACCCAAAGCTCGTGACCATAGGTGAGGGTAGGAACGTAGATTTACTGGTAAATCCACAGCTTTGCCTTAGAACTAAGCTCCCTCTTCACCACAACAGACCGGTACAACGTCCGCATCACTGCAGATGCTGCTCCGATCCGTCTGTCCATCTCTCGCTCCATTCTCCCCTCACTCCTGAATGAGACCCCAAGATACTTAAACTCCTCCACTTGGGGCAGGAGCCTGTCCCCAACCCAGAGAGGACAATCCACCTTTTTCCGGCTGAGGATCATGGGCTCGGACTTGGAGGTGATGATTCTCATCCCAGCCGCTTCACACTCAGCGGCAAACTGTCCCAGCAAGAGCTGTAGGTCATTGCTGGATGAAGCCAACAGGACAACATCATCGGCAAACAACAGAGATGAGATCCTGTGGTCACCAAGCATGACACCCTCCATTCCCTGGCTGCGCCTAGAAATCCTGTCCATAAAAACTATGAACAGGATCGGTGACAAAGGGCAGCCCTGGTGAAGTCCAACTCTTACTAGGAATGAGTCTGACCGAGTGTTGGCAATACGAACCAAACTCTCACAACAGTCGTACAGAGACCAAATAGCTTGAAACAATAAGCCCGATACCCCATACTCCCGAAGCACCCCCACAAAAATCCACGAGGGACACGGTTGAATGCCTTCTCCAAGCCCACAAAACACATGTAAACTGGTTGGGCAAACTCCCACGAGCCCTCGAGAATTCTCGAGAGGGTAAAGAGCTGGTCCGATGTGCCACGGCCAGGACGAAAACCACATTGCTCCTCCTGAATCCGAGGTTCGACCAACGGCTGGACTCTCCTCTCGAGCACCTTGGCATAGACCTTCCCAGGGAGGCTGAGGAGTGTGATCCCTCTAAAGTTGGAGCACACCCTCCGGTCCCCTTTTTTGAAGAGAGGAACCACCACCCCGGTTTGCCATGCCAAAGGCACTGCCCCCGACCTCCATGCAATGTTGCAGAGGCGTGCCAACCATGACAGCCCAAAAACATCCAGGACCTTGAGGTACTCAGGGCAAATCTCGTCCACCCCCGGGGCCCGGCCACCAAGGAGATTTTTTTAACCACCTTGGTGACCTCAGCCCCTGTAATAGGCAAGTCATCTCCCTCGTCCACAAGCCCTGCTTCCTCTGTGAAAGGTGTATCAGTGGGATTGAGGAGGTCCTCAAAGTATTCCTTCCACCGCCCAACGATTTCCCCAGTCAAAGTCAACAGCGCCCCATCTGCACCATACAAAGTGTGGACAGGGAGCTGCTTTCCTCTCCTGAGCCGCCAGACAGTTTGCCAGAATCTCTTCGAGGCTGACCAAAAGTCTTGTTCCATGGCCTCCCCGAACTCCTCCAATACCCGAGTTTTTGCTTCAGCAACCACCCGAGCTGCACTACGCTTGGCCTGCCGGTACACCTCAGCTGCTTCGGGAGTCCCACAAGCCAACCAAGCTTGATAGGACTCCTTCTTCAGTTTAATGGCCCCCCTTACCAGTGGTGTCCACCACTTGGTTCGGGGGTTGCCACCACGAGATGCACCGACCACCTTGTGGCTGCAGCTCTGGGCCGCCGCTTCAACAACAGAGGTGGAGAACATGGCCCATTCAGACTCCATGTCTCCAGACTCCCTCGGAATGTGGTTGAAGTTCTTCTGGAGGTGGGAGTTGAAGACCTCCCGGACAGGGGCCTCAACCAGATGTTCCCAGCACACCCTCACTATACGTTTGGGTCTACCAGGTCTGAATGGCTTCCTCCCCTGCCATCGGATTCAGCTCACCACCAGGTGGTGATCAGTTGACAGCTCTGCACCTCTCTTTACTCGGGTGTCCAAGACATACGGTCGCAGGTCTGATGACACGATAACAAAATCGATCATCGACCTGCGACCTAGGGTGTCCTGGTGCCAGGTGCACATATGGACACCCTTATGCTTGAACATGGTGTTCGTTATGGACAAACTGTGGCTAGCATAGAAGTCCAATAACTGAACACCACCGGGTTTAGATCGGGCAGGCCGTTCCTCCCAATCAACCCCTTCCAGGTTCCACTTTTGTTGCCCACGTGTGCACTGAAGTCCCCCAGTAGGACAATGGAGTCTCCAAGAGGAGCACTCTCCAGCACCCCAGTCAGAGACTCCAAAAAGGGTGGGTACTCTGAGACATCATTTGGTGCATAGGCACAAATGATGGTCAGGACCCATTTCCCAACCCTAAGGCGCAGAGAAGCAACCCTTTCGTCCACCGGGGAAAACTCCAATATAGAGGCAGCGAGGTGGGGGGACACAAGAATACCCACCACTGCTCGTCGCCTCTCACCTGGGGAAATTCCAGAAAAGGCCAAGCTCCAGCCCCTCTCCAGGAGACTGGTTCCAGAACTGGAGCTGTGTGTTGAGGTGAGGCCGACTATATCTAGCCGGTATCTCTCAACCTCGTACACCAGCTCAGGCTCCTTCCCCACCAGAGAGGTGACATTCCACATCCCAAAAGCCAGTTTAAAAAGCCTGGGATCAGTCCGCCAAGGCCTCCGCCTTTGACCACCACCTGATCCACATAGCACCGGACCCCCATGATCTCTCCTGCAGGTGGTGAGCCCACTGGAGGGCGGACCCATGTAACTCCTTCAGGCTGAGCCCGGCGGATCCCATGGGTGGAAACCCGGCCACCAGACGCTAGCCATCGAGCCCCTCCCCCAGGCCTGGCTCCAGGGTGGGGCCCCAGTAACCCCATACCGGGCGGGGTACACTGAATCCTTGATCTAGAATTTATCATGAGAGTCTGTTGGATCGTTCTTAGTCTGGCCCTTCACCCAGGACCAGTTTGTCTTGGGTGACCCTATCAGATGCAGATTGCCCCGGACAACATAGCTCCTGGGATCACTGGGGCACGCAAACCCCCCCACGATAAGGTGACGATCCATGAGGGGCTCAGCAGGAACCAACAAATGCAATATTCATTCATTCCATACTCTTAAATGTAAAGATCTATTAGATTAGGACGTCATTCAAATCATCTACAAAGCAAAAAATAACCAGTTACCTGATAATATTCAGAGACCATTAAAAAAGGGAAAGCAAACATGAGCTCAGAGGAAAGTGTTTTTAACAAAGCAAAGATGAGAACAGAGAATCGCTGCATGTCTGTCGCTGCAGTTAAACTGCTGCTCTGAAATATTCACACCTGTTCTACTCTGGAACAGTTCAACAACTGGACAAAGATGAGAAAATCTCTCAGGATCTCAAATGCTAGCAGCTACACTTGTAATAACTGAAAGGGTTTTGTTCCTAACTGATTCTGTTTGACTTTCTTTGGTGATTTTTGGGTACGACTTAAATTTTTATGTTACCGATTTTAAAATCGTACCAGCTAGGCGCTCTATAAGCACGAGCTTCAGCCCACACCCTCCCTCTTCTTCCATGTGTCCTACATATTTTTGTTGTTTCCATTGTATGTTCATTACAAGATAAAATTCACATTCATATTTTTTTCCTTCTAAAATTGCAACTTTTTCCCCCTTTAAATCTGCAACTTCTTTCTCCTAAAACTGCAACTTTTTTCCCCTTGACATTTCACTTTTTCCTTCTAAATTTGCAACTTTTTTCCTCTTAAAACTGCAACTTTGTTGTAACTCTGCACCTTTTCCCCTGACTCCTAATTTGCCACCTTTTTTTCCCATGAATTTGTGAGTTTCTCCTGTAGTTTGGGGGCATCACTGAACATTTTCTGCATGACTGCACACACATGAAGCCAGAGGAACGTACGGGGCAGCCGTCGACTTCATAAACCACATCAAAGATCTGTTTCTGGCCCTCGGTCTTCCTCTTGTCCTCGTTGATGTGACTGAAACAGCAAGTGAGAAGGCAAACATTTAAATCATCCTCAGAGAAACTCCAAAACAAGAGAATCCTGGAGGGAAAACTTCACCTGCGTCCCAGCATCTAACCTCAGTCATTTTGGTATAAAAACATATTAAAATGACAATAAAACAGTCAAATTAAAAGAATAAACTGAAGTTAGAAGTTTTTTAACCACTCCTAAGTATTTTCCTGTTTGTGATTTTTTCCTCAGTCCACTATGATGTGCAGCTGATCTGGCCATTCCACTCCACAGTCATGGGGGAACTATTTTTAAGTTGTTAGTTTTTAAATACTTGTGTAGGAGGGGGGACTCGAGGATCCCCCCCCCCCCCAGCACACCCGTGCACCTGGTGTTCTCCCCATCTGCCAAATTTTCCTTTAGACCTACATAATCACGGCAACTTTATGGTGTAATTTTTTTAAGTATTAAATCTTCAGCATTATCTTCTTCTAGTCAAATTTGTTGCTTTTCGTTTCCTTGTTTTGTTCACGGAGCGCTGTGGTTACTGATGCTGTGATGCCACGTATTATCCAATCAGTACGGAGTTAATCCAAAACCCCGCCCACACTTCTAGAAGCCAGCGCATGAGGAGAGAGCATGCCTCGACTTGTACTGATAAAAAATTACATATGTTGACTGAACAACTCCATACTGGGGGATCTCACCTCAGTGAAGCACTTATAAAACCTGAAGTCAGTAGGAACGGTTTGGGAGACATGTGAGGAACACACACACACACACACACACACACACAGAAATGCTGCATTTATAGACAGAGTTGTTACCTTTTTACCACATATACACCTGTGACATTTTCCATTAAATTTGTAATTCTTTTTCCAGAAATTTGGTGACATTTTTCCCTGAAATCTGGGTCAGCCTTCCTCAAAAAAGCAATTTTCCCCCTAAGTTTTGACATAAATTTTCTGCTTTTCTCATTTTTCTTAAGTAAATCTGTAACCTCTCCCTCAGGAGTTTGTGGCTTCTTTTAGTCAGACTTGTGAGGTTTTTCTGTGGAGGCCCCAGGCAGGAAATAACTTTGATCGCAGTTTCTCACTTTTCATTTTAGACAGTAATTCCAGCACAGAAACATCTTAATAAACGTGTCCTTTTGTTCCTGTAACAATGTTCAGTTATTACAGACTGAACATTCATCATCTGTTAAAAACCTTCAGACAAAAGAACAACGTCAACGCTGGAAAATGAACCATCAAAGGTCAAACTCACGTCATGACCTCCTTCAGAGACTCGATGGCTTTCTCCAGAGTCATTTTATCCGGGTTGTCGTCTGATGTGTGTTTCTTTATGTCTGCAAACGGACAAAATTAGGTTTACAAAAGAAGAAATCAGATAAAACAGCGGCAGATAAAAGTGTCTGGGTCGTCTTCTGAAAATGGAGAAAAAGGAAAAAACTCAGAAGCAGCAGATAAGAGAGGAAGGTTGACAGACAGGTCTGCAGCCGTGTTCCCACCACAGGGACCTTTTTAATAGTTCCAGCTATCAACAGTAGCTCTTCTGACAGTATCAGAAATATTTAGCCCCCAAAAGGACCTTTTTAGCTCCTACAGAATGGGGAGACAAGGGAAAGTCCCCAAAGTAGTAGAAAGAGTTCCTCTGCTGACCGCTGTCCTAAACAGGTTCCTGTACTGTGTGGTGTGAATGCGGCAGCACTGATGCGATACCGTTGAGCAGCAGGGCCATGCTGGGTAGTCTCTGCACCGGTCTGATCAGCAGCTCCACCAGCGTCTGCCTGCCACACTCTGGTTTGGCCTGGTTGATCTGAGGATGCAGAAAACATGTCAGGAAAGGGTTAAACACGCGCCGTTCTGAAGGAGAAAAAATGATGCAAAGACTATTAAAAACTCAGAACATTTACAAGAAAAAGGCCGGTCAATGAACAAGAAAAATACTTCAAACTTTACAAGAAAACTGTGCCAATGAGGAGAAAATTTACCAGTCCATAAAAATTTACCAATCCACAACAAAAATGTGCAAATTAGCAGAAGTTAATTAGAAGACAGGTGTGACGAGCCCAGCCGTCTGGGCTGTGGTCAGATCTTGACACCAGATAAATGAGGGAAAAAACGGTGCATTTGAGAGAAAGGAACGATGACTGAAACTATGGGACACATGTCTTCTTTGATTGGCTCATTTCAAACAGCACTGCTGCAGCTCTCTGGCGCTCGTCACCTTCTACAGAACGGGTCCGAACGTCATCTGTTTAATGTCTGAGCGAATAAGCTGGGGTTCTGCTGGGCTGTGATGATTGAACAGGGTTTGTCGTCACCAAAGAAGGCAGAAATACAGCAGAACAGGATGAAAACTAAAACGAGAGCACTCTGAGGCCAGTGCAGTGTCCCCCACCTCTGTTTTGTTTGAAGATCCCAGTACTTCCTGACAGAGCAGTTTTCAACTTTTCAACAGTTACTGTGGCAGAACCAGGCCATGATAAACCACCAGCCATGAATATACAACCATAGGTGTAGGCCAGGATCCTCAGGAGATCCTGTGTAGCAGGTCTGGTGACCCTAGAGAGCTTTACACCTTCTATAGGATGAGACCATAGGGAGTGTCAACCTTGACCTTTGACCCCAAACCTGCAGTCAGAGGTTATGGGCCCAGTCTCCTTCTCCTCCCCTGCAGACTCGCTGACTTTAGGCGCGTTCACGTCCCGTGACTGAGGGTTCAGGGCTGTCCTGACCTGAAACCAGCAAGTGGCTGACTGACCACTGCTGACTTCCTGAGTCTTCGTGGCCTTGCTCCAAGTCATCATGCTGTGCTGACTGAAGCTGAGGGCGTTACCCACAGTTCAGAGCGCCACGCTGGGGTTTGTCAACGTAAAGCTCCTGATTGGTCACCTGTTCATCACTGAACCCCCTTCACCCCTGCTCCACCCCACAAAAAAATAAATACATGAATTACACCAGTTTAGTAGTTTAAATAATTTAGGGTGGTGTGTGTGTGTGGGGGGGGGGGGTGCAGTCTGATAAAAAGATGATTTAATTAATTCCAAGAGGCTGCAGCACTTTTAATTCAGGTCATTCCTGATGAAAGTAACATGTTTAAAACCAAGTCTGAGAGCCACAACAGCTGCTGACGTGTTTTCACTTCAAAGAAATTAAAAGTCTGGTGAAAATAAATGACTTGAAAAGATTTTTAATAAAACTGTAACACTGAAAATAAAAAAAAAAAAAAACAGTTTGAACCTCTTTGTTTCAACAAGAACATCTTCCTATATGTAAAACTGAACAAAAATGCAGCCAAACAAAACTGGGATTTTATTTTAAAAAGTTACACAGACTGAAAAACTAAAAGTTGGAGGGGGGGGGGGGGGGAGAGAGAGAGAGAGAGAGAGATGTGACACAGCTGAACTTCAGCATCACTTTTTCCTGGTTAATACGCTGCTTTCTGCTTTAGTTTGGGCTTTAGTCACTTTTTTATTCTCTGGTTTTTTTTTTTTGATGATTTATATACAGTGGTGTGAAAAAGTGTTTGCCCCCTTCCTGATTTCTCATTTTTTTGTATGTTTGTCACACTTACACTACCGTTCAAAAGTTTGGGGTCACCCAGACAATTATTTTGTGTTTTCCATGAAAAGTCGCACTTATTTACCACCATGAGTTGTAAAATGAATAGAAAATATAGTCAAGACATTGACAAGGTTAGAAATAATGATTTGTATTTGAAATAATTTTTTCCTTCAAACTTTGCTTTCGTCAAAGAATCCTGCATTTGCAGCAATTACAGCATTGCAGACCTAACATGATTGCACAAGGGTTTTCTAATCATCCATTAGCCTTCTGACGCAATGAGCAAACACACTGTACCATTAGAACACTGGAGTGATAGTTGCTGGAAATGGGCCTCTATACACCTATGTAGATATTGCACCAAAAACCAGACATTTGCAGCTAGAATAGTCATTTACCACACTAGCAATGTATAGAGTGTATTTCTGATTAGTTTAAAGTTATCTTCATTGAAAAAAGTGTTTTTCTTTCAAAAATAAGGAAATTTCTAAGTGACCCCAAACTTTTGAACGGTAGTGTAAATGTTTCAGATCATCAAACAAATTTAAATATTAGACAAAGATAGCACAGGTAAACACAAAATGCAGTTTTTAAGTGAAGGCGTTTATTGTTAAGAGAAAAAAATCCAAACCTACATGGCCCTGTGTGAAAAAGTGATTGCCCCCTAAACCTAATAACTGGTTGGGCCACCCTTAGCAGCAACAACTGCAATCAAGCATTTGCGATAACTGGCAGTGAGTCTTTTACAGCGCTGTGGAGGAATTTTGTCCCACTCATCTTTGCAGAATTGTTGTAATTCAGCCACATTAGAGGATTTTTGAGCATGAACTGCCTTTTTAAGCTCATGTCACAGCATCTCAATCGGATTCAGGTCAGGACTTTGACTAGGCCACTCCAAAGTCTTCATTTTGTTTTTCTTAAGCCATTCAGAGGTGGACTTGCTGGTGTATTTTGGATCATTGTCCTGCTGCAAAACCCAAGTGCGCTTCAGCTTGAGGTCATGAACAGATGGCCGGACATTCTCCTTCAGGAATTTTTGGTAGACAGCAGAATTCATGGTTCCATTTACCACAGCAAGTCTTCCAGGTCCTGAAGCAGCAAAACAGCCCCAGACCATCACGCTACCACCACCATATTTTATTGTTGGTATGATGTTCCTTTTCTAAAATGCTGTGTTACTTTTACGCCGGATGTCAGGGGACACACACCTTGCAAAAAGTTCAGCTTTTGTCTTGTCAGTACATAGAGTATTTTCCCAAAAGTCTTGGGGATCATCAAGATGTTTTCTGGCAAAACTAAGATGAGCCTTTATGTTGTTTTTGCTCAGCAGCGGTTTTCATCTTGGAACTCTGCCATGCAGGCCATTTTTACCCAGTCTCTTTCTTATGGTGGAGTCATGAACTCTGACCTTAACTGAGACAAGTGAGGCCTGCAGTTCTTTGGATGTTGTTGTGGGGTCTTTTGTGACCTCTAGGATGAGTCGTCGCTGCACTCTTGGGGTAATATTGGTCAGCCAGCCACTCCTGGGAAGGTTCACCACTGTTCCATGTTTTCACCATTTGTGGATAATGGCTCTCGCTGTGGTTTGCTGGAGTTCCAAAGCTTTAGAAATGGCTTTATAACCTTTTCCAGACTGATAGATCTCAATTACTTTGTTTCTCATTTGTTCCTGAATTTCTTTTGGATCGCAGCATGATGTCTAGCTTTTGAGGATCTTTTGGTCTACTTCACTTTGTCAGGCAGGTCCTATTTAAATGATTTCTTGATTGAGAACAGGTGTGGCAGTAATCAGGCCTGGGTGTTGCTAGAGAAACTCAACTCAGCTTTCCAAAGATGTGATAAACCACAGTTAATTTATGTTTTAACAAGGGGGCAATCACTTTTTCACACAGGGCCATGTAAGTTTGGATTTTTTTTTACCGTTAATAATAAACACCTTCATTTAAAAACTGCATTTTGTGTTTACTTGTGTTACCTTTGTCTAATATTTAAATTTGTTTGATGATCTGAAACATTTAAGTGTGACAAACATACAAAAAAAAATGAGAAATCAGGAAGGGGGCAAACACTTTTTCCACACCAATGTATACAGTATTATATTTGTTGCTTCCTAATTCTTTCAACAAAGTTCATTAAAAAAACTTCTAGTGTTGCCAAAGTAAAGTGAGGTGTGTCTCATTTCTGCCATTTTGAGCTACTCCACCCCCTCACAGACTCGCACACTTGGGCACTACTGATGGCAACTGCCTAAGTCTACAAGGGCTCAAGGCTGCAGGGTTTAGGGAGCAGACTGAGATTTGGCCTTGGTCTCAGAGTGAACCTGTGGACCAGGCTTGGTGACCCTAACTTTACTCGTTGTACAGTAATAAGGCATAGGGAATGTTAACCTTAACCTTTGACCCCAAACCCATAGAGGTCAGGATCGCAAGGTGAGCCTGTGGACCAGGTTTGGTGATCCTAGCTTTACTTGTTTTATAGTAATAGTAAATGTAGCATTCACCATCGTGAAACTGCAGTGTTAACTTTGACCTCTGACCCCAAACCCATAGTTAAGTGAGGGTGTAAGTTGTTCACGTTTATTAGATACACCTACTGCATCAATTTAAAAGCCTACATCATTTCCTTCAGTAGTTACTGTGTTTAGAAGATTTAGGGAAAATCTGACCTGACCTTTGACCTCAAGGTAATCCGATGAGTCAAATTGGAATATGTGCATCATCAGTGTACATCGAACCATGGTACCAAGTTTCAAAACAATCAGAACCAAACTGTAGGAGGAGTTGATTTCACAAAAGTGGGACGGACAGACAGAGCCAGAACATAATTCCTCTTTGGGCTTCGACCGGCGGGGCTAATAAAGACCACTGACCTTGAGGAACGCGTGGAACCTGGGCTTCTGTTTCTCACAGCGAACAATCGTCTCTTTGCTTATCTCAAAGAAGTTGACAAACGGAGGGTAGGCCTTCACCAGATCTTTGGACTGGACACAGAACAGGTAGAACGTGTGAGTGGGGACCTTTATGACATCACCAAATCAAAGAGCTCCATCTGGAGACGTCCGTCATCACATCATCATCAGCCTGGGCCAATCACTGACTGCCACGGAAGTCAGCGGAAAACTGGGGCCACAAACCCAGCTCACTCACTTAGAAGTGAAGAGCTACGAATTTATAAGGGGGGAAATGTCAATTCATCAAGGAAAAGCGGAAAATTAATGAGACAAAAAAGAAGTTTAATGGGGAAAAGCTGCAAATTAACAACAAAATTTTTTTTTCATTTATTAGAAAAAAATTCTTAAATTTATTAAGGGAAAAGGTTGCAAATTTATGACAAAAAACTTGAAAACATACAAGAAGAAGTAGCTAATTAATCAGAAAAGTCTCAAATTAACATGAAAATAATTACAAATTTATGACAAAAAGTCTAAATTTATAAAGGGGGAAAAATGTAAATTTATTTGAAAAAAGTGGCAAATAACGAGACAAAAAAATTAAGTTTATTGGGGGAAAAGTTGCAAAATAATGACAAAAAACTTGAAAATTTATTTGAAAAAAGTTACAGATTTATAAAAAAGTTACAAATTTACGGTAAAAAACTTTAAAAACTATCAGAAAAAGTAGCTAATTTATCAGAAAATTCTCCAGTTTATGTGAAAACATTTTTAAATTATGACAAAGAAATCACAGATTTACTCGAAAAAAATGGAAATTTATGTGAAAAAAGTTTTCAGTCGGCAGAGAAAAAGTCCCAAATTAATGAGAAACCAATCTGCAAATTTATGATGAAATAAAGCCGTTATCCATGAAGGAAAAACGTGAAAATGGAACCAGCTGCAAATTTACAAAGAAGGTTGTGGAATTATGTGGCATGACGGAATATTCCGTCCCATTTCAAACCTATTTCACAGCCATCCATCACACACTGATGAGAATACAAAGTGGCCTCACGTATTTGAGGATGACGTTTCCCACACTTCTGCTCTCCGACCAATCAGTGAGCAGCTCCTCCAGGTCCCTCTAACCAACAGAAACGAGACATCGTTAAAACTTGATTGACAATTCCACCAGGGACAGAACACCGGCAGAAAACTGGCAACCTTGATCCTGGTGTGCACGTCATAGATGTCCGGGATGCTGCCAAATATGGTCTTGACTTCCTCCTGGGCCAGAATGGGCCCGCCCACTTGACCCTCCTTCTCCAATGGGAGCTTGAACAGCTGAAAAAAATAAAAACAAGTGAAGAAGAGGAAATATTCAAGGTGGTTTAATAATAATAATAAAGCTGCATTTACAACTTAAGCTGGATTTCAGACTTTTTTCAGACCACGCGGTGAATCTAAGAGCCGAGTGTTGTGTAAAGTGTGACGACGTTAAAACTCTGAGCCGTCCAGCTATTCACCGCCTCACTTCTGCAGGTCAGTGCTGACACATTATTACGTTATCCAGCTAAAACACTTGAAAATACAACCTGCCTTCACGAGCAAAAATTCACAAAGTACAAATAAAAAAAGGCAAAAACACAAAAAAGTGGAGAATGTACAAGAAAAAAGTATGAAAATTATCAGAACAAAAATGGTAAATTTACAATTAAAAAAAATCTGAGAATTTCAAAGAAAACTGACAAGTTCACAAAAAATGTCGCTAATTTACGAGGATTTTTTTTTTTTATACCAATTTAAAAAAAAGTGCACAATTGCGAAAAAAAAAAAAAACGTTGAAAGAATATGAGAAAAGGTGTCAGAGTTGCATCAAAATGTTGCTGCTGTCAGTCACTTAAGTGAAGACGAGGATTTGGACCCAAGAAAACAGACGCCCCGGTTCCACCGGCGTCAGAACTTCACCAAGGTCTCCACCAGGGGTGGGGGATGTGACCTCAAAATGATATCACGATATTTCTGTGAATTTTCACGATAACGATATTCTTCACGATATCACAGAATACGTTTTTTTCTTTTAAAGTTATACAGGCCAGTTTCACAGGCCAGTGGTAATTATGTTCAACATATTCAGTAAAAACAACAATTCTTATTTCTCCAGTTTATAAAGAGCAGTCTAGAACGCGTTTCAAACTTTTTTTATTCTGTATCAGATATTACCAGAAAATATTCTATATTATAAGCCACCACATCTTCAGCACACTGAGGGGTGGACTGGGACAAAAACTAAGGAAATCTGACTTCCTCCTTGGCCAGCCTGTTACTGGAAACCAGAAACCACCACAGTTTTAGTTGGCCAACATTTTAAAATAACAGCTATCAAACTAGTTATAAATGGAATTATAACCTTCAGCTGGGAGGAAAATTATGAATTTGGATTTTAACAGTCAACTGATCTATTGATTATTAAAACAACTGACTGACTCATCTTCATGTTAACCCTTCTTGTGGCAAGGTTTCATGGACAGATAGCGCCCCCACTGCCACAGGCGCAGCACTGTGCCTGTCATGTGATGTTATATGACGTGGCCAAAAACTCCCCAGTTGATTTAAGTTGTACAAAGGATTCCACCTCACAAGGTGGCAGACACGTATAACTTACTGCTCTTGCCTTGGAGGACATAGAAACATCCTTCTGGACACCAGAGAAGAAGAAATTTTTAGACAAACAAATGTGGACATTACCAATCGCTGTAGACATACTCAACTGCAGACGGAGGAGCCATTTGCTCCCAAATTTGCCAACTATGATTTTAAAAAGAGATCATTTAGCTTATGAAGGTAAATGTTTACATTTTGTTATAACAGAGGGTGGGCGAAGCTGGTTGATGTTCACCTGCTGCCGCCCCCAGCACCATGTGACTAGACAACAATCGCACCGGTTCCATGTCGTCATATAAGACAAATTGCAGTGGAGTAAAAGTGAAATTGAGTTGGGATAATCATAAGAGTTTCTGGATGTGGGAGAGAAAGCGCAAATGACCGACAGAAGGCAAAACAATGACCAGGATGGACGGCGCGAGAGCTGCCTGGCCAGCAGTAAGTCTGACGAATTTCTTTGTTTGTTGACATTCTACGAATGTTCTGGTTCATATACTTTGAAGACAAGATAAAAAAAAAAAAAAAAACCAAAGCAAAACCAGTGACAAGAAAACAAAACCATCCTTTGTGCAAATATGTCCAAAAGTCCATTTCTGACCGAAAGTTATGTAATTTGTTATGGCTGCGTCACATTATGCAAATTAGATGCATAAATGTACTCCTATCTCAAACTTTGGATCATATTCTACATCTTTCTAATTGACAGTAAGCCATTATCTCTTATCACTTTCAAGTTACAGCCTTGGAAATCTCTGACATGTGAACTGAATATTTGCATGCAAAAAACTTTGACCACTAGGGGCTTATGGCGCCACGGAGCGCCTGTGGCAGTCATTGGGTTAATCTGGTGCTGCTTCTGATTTCTTCACCTTTCACAGTAAAAGCACAAGGTAAGAAGCTTCAGGTAAAAAGTTACAATTCTGCATGAAAAAGGTCACAAATTTGTCACCAAAAACGTTCAAATTTAAAAAAAAAACAAAAAAAAAACCTTTATGACAAGATGTTTAATGAGAAAAAACAAATTTAGGAGAGAACGGTAACAAGCAGATTAAATTAAAAATTAAATTAATTAAAATTAAATCACCCTTTATTGTCATTCAACCATACAACCAATCACGTACAGTAGAACGAGATTGTGTTTTTCCTATCTACAGTGTTAATCACACACACCCCAAGTGTAGAATCAGAGGGCCGCTGCCATGCAAGGCACCACCACAAATTTCCCTCCTCCATTCCAGTTTTGCTGAGCACCAAGCTGGACGGCAGGAAGTTCCACTTTTATATGGTCTTCGGCATGACCCGGCCGGGATTTGAACCCCTGCCTCCTGGGTGTGGGGCGGATGCTCTACCAACTGAGCCACCACTCCGGTGATGAGATGAGAGTGAAGTTGGTACTGCAGACTACATACAGCCCGTAGGCTTTGACATTTATAAAGGTTTGTCTTAAAACATCTGAATAGTCCTGAAGACATTGCCTTATGAATGTTAGAGCAATTTAGCTCTGGTTAATGCAGCCTATTTATTCCATTAAAAAAGGTAAAGCCTAAACACATGACTTCTGTCTTCATCTCATTTCTATGCTCTGGGGCATGAGGGGGTTTTGGTCATTTTAACATATTAAATTAATTTAGTCTAGTATGTTATTTCACCGGGTCAGGAAGAGGGTCTAAATAAAACAGGGAGGGAGTGGGCTGATTTAAAGCTATTATCATTTCATCATTTTTATCATACTGAATATATGCTGGCCTACCTGTCTGCCGTTTCCCCCAAACAAGACACTTCTGCAGGTAAATGACCGCTGCATCAGACCTCCCGTCCCTCTTTCTCTCAGTTTACCCGCGTTAGAACTCTCTGTTGCACAGACAACTCCTGGGGCTGTTAACAGATTTTTTTTTCTTCTTTTGGTTGGTTGAATAAATCACGCTGGAGCAGCCACAACGGAACGAAAACAAACCTCTGGACACTCCGGACATCAGCGACACCGCTTCAGGGCGAAGTAAAACTTTTCCCCAAAGCGGCGTTGTTGACATGCAGAAAAAAATGCGGGCAGATTATCTGCATCGCTGCACCGTTTTTTGTTTTTTTGTTTTTTTAAAGATGGCAGCAGTCTGAAACGGCCTTAAAACTAAATTACTTTCTCACAACCAGACGAAGATGTTCAAGCACAGAGCACCACTTCTCGCGCTATGTTTTTTTCCGGTTTCTATGGTAACACGTAACATCTGTTGGCAGTGTAACGGACCCCAAATATCACAATATTCATTTTTACACTGGTATCAAAATTTATATCAATATTATCGTGAATTATATG
Source organism: Pholidichthys leucotaenia (assembly GCA_020510985.1). Lineage (NCBI taxonomy): Eukaryota > Metazoa > Chordata > Actinopteri > Cichliformes > Pholidichthyidae > Pholidichthys > Pholidichthys leucotaenia. The sequence goes on along the minus strand of CM035839.1, from coordinate 6,186,778 downwards.
ATATGGCACACCCCTAGTCTCCACCTGAAAAAGAAAGGCGTTGGTTCTTGACCCACCTGCAGGATGGTTCCTAGAATGTCCACGTAGTTGCTCTCAGTCTGGTAGAGCTCCTTGGAGACCTGCCATCTGGCCGACTGTTTAGGAACAACTGGAGTGGAACTCTTGGAGTTCTCTGAGGAACCACACAGGCACAGGAAGTGATCAGAGAACTGAAGAACGCTGCTGCACGTATGCTCATCTCTACATCACTTATTTATGCACCAAAGATCAATCAGACCAGCGAGACATTCAGGACGAGTGACGGCCACGAGGAGAAAACCTGAAACCAGTCTATGATGGTGGAGAGAACGTTCATCAGAACCTTTATTGCTCATCTGACATACTGCTCATCTGCAGCCTGTGGCTCTTCTGCCCATAATCCCCGTCTCCCTGTGGGCTCCACAAACACCAAAAACAACTAATTTACATGGAAAATGTGACAAAAATACCACAAGTCTTCTAAATTTATCAGGGAAAAGCTGAAGGCTGAACATAAAAAGTTGCAAATCTATGAGAAAAATAGGAGGAAAGCCTTAAATTCATGAAAAAATTTACTAGAAAAGCTTCTAATTAATGAGAGAAAACGTCACAAATTTTCAGAAAAAAGTTTCAGACGACTAAAAAAAGAACAACTAAAATTATTGCAGAAGCGATTACAAACGTAGAACAAGGAGCAGCAAATATCCATCCATCCATCTTCTTCCGCTTAATCCTTTTTCGGGTTGTGGGGGGGCTGGAGCCTATCCCACCATCATTGGGCGAGAGGCAGGGTCCATCCTGGACAGATCGCCAGTCTGTCGCAGGACCAACACAAATATACATGAAAAAAATCAAGCATGTAGGAAAAAGCTGCAAATTTACAGTAAAAAGCTGTAAATTAATGAAAATAAAGTTTAAAAATACTTGAGATGAAAAAATTAACAGGAAAAAGTTGAAAATGAAAACAGAAAAAAGCAGAAACTTAATGGGAAGAAGTGGCATAAAATAATTATGACGAGTCACATTTATGTGGAAAAAAATAAATTTATGGGAAAAAATGCTAATTGAAAGAGACAAAATTGATTTAGAAGAAAAAAGTAATAAATCCACCAAAAAAACTGCAATTTGAGAAAAATAGTTGCACATTTCGAAGTATTAGTAGTAGCAAACATGAAAATTTGATAAATCTGAGGAGAAACATAAGAAAAATCTAACTTTCCAGAAAAGTAATTGCAATTTTTGTAGAAAAGCAAGTCACAGATTTATGAGTAAAAGTTAATTTCTAAGAGAAGTTATAGTCCATCTGGAAAGTCTTCACAGCACTTCACTTTTTCCACATTTTCTTATGAATGAATGAATGATTAAATTCATTTTTTCCTCAAAATTCTACACACAATACTCCATAATGACAACATGAAAAATGTTGGGGGGTTTTCAGATTTTTGCAAATGTATTAAAAATTAAAAACTAAGAAATCCTATGTATGCAAGTATTCACAGCCTTTGCTCAATACTTTGTTGATGCCCCTTTGGCAGCAATTACAGCCTCAAGTCTTCTTGAATATGATGCCACATACTTGGCACACCTATCTTTGGGCAGTTTGGTCCATTCCTCTTTGCAGCACCTCTCAAGCTCCATCAGGTTGGATGGGAAGCATCAGTGCACAGACATTTTCACATCTCTCCAGAGATGTTCAATTGGATTCAAGTCTGGGCTCTGGCTGGGCCACTCAAGGACACAGAGTTGTCCTGAAGCCACTCCTTTGATATCTTGGCTGTGTGCTGAGGGTCGTTGTCCTGCTGAAAGATTAACCGTCGACCCAGTCTGAAGTCAAGAGTGCTCTGGAGCAGGTTTTCATCCAGGATGTCTATGTACATTGCTGCATTCATCTTTCCCTCTATCCTGACTAGTCTCCCAGTTCCTGCCGCTGAAAAACATCCCCACAGCATGGTGCTGCCACCACCATGCTTCACTGTAGGGATGGTATGGGCCTGGTGATGAGCGGTGCCTGGTTTCCTCCAAACATGACGCCTGGCATCCATACCAAAGAGTTCAATCTTTGTCTCATCAGACCAGAGAATTTTGTTTCTCATGGTCTGAGAGTCCTTCAGGTGCCTTTTGGCAAACTCCGGGTGGGCTGCCATGTGCCTTTTACTAAGGAGTGGCTTCTGTCTGGCCACTCTACCATACAGGCCTGATTGGTGGATTGCTGCAGAGATGGTTGTCCTTCTGAAAGGTTCTCCTCTCTCCACAGAGGAATGCTGGAGCTCTGACAGAGTGACCATCGGGTTCTAGGTCACCTCTCTGAATAAGGCCCTTCTCCCCCGATCGCTCAGTTTAGACAGCCAGCCAGCTTCTAGGAAGAGTCCTGGTGGTTCTGAACTTCTTCCATTTACATATGATGGAGGCCACTGTGCTCATTGGAACCTTCAAAGCAGCAGAAGTTTTTCTGTACCCTTCCCCAGATTTGTGCCTCGAGAGAATCCTGTCTCGGAGGTCTACAGACAATTCCTTTGACTTCATGCTTGGTTTGTGCTCCGACATGCACTGTCACCTGTTGGACCTTATATAGACAGGTGTGTGTCTTTCCAAATCATGTCCAATCAACTGAATTTACCACAGGTGGACTCCAGTTAAGCTGCAGAAACATCTCAAGGATGATCAGTGGAAACAGGATGAACCTGAGCTTCATGGCAAAGGCTGTGAATACTTATGTACATTTGATTTCTTAGTTTTTTATTTTTAATAAATTTGCAAAAATCTCAAAAAAAAATTTTCACATTGTCGTTATGGGGTATTGTGTCTAGAATTTTGAGGAAAAAATTGATTTAATCCATTTTGGAATAAGGCTGTAGCATAACAAAATGTGGAAAAAGTGAAGTGCTGTGAAGACTTTCTGGATGCGCTGTGTGTATATTTTTTGGTCTTGTGCAGATTTTTCTGGGACAAAATTTGCTCAAAACGGCTCTTTTCAAAGTAGAGGTTCCAGACGTCTGGTGTCAAAGTTTCTGCCGCAATGAGGAAATTAAAACTTTTTAAAAACACTTAAGTTGTGATCAAAAGAAAATAAGTGAGCACATTAACGAAGGCTGGGCCAGTTATCTACTGAAGTGAGATGAGTGACAATTCTGAGCAGCGAAAACATTACAAACAACAAAGTCACAAATTTATAAGGGAAAAAGAAGGAAGTTTATGTGAAAAAGTTCATTTATAAAAGGAAATAAAGTTGTGAATTCTTATGAAAAGGCAAGGCAAGTTTATTTGTATAGCATATTTCGTGTATGTAAAGTGCTTTACATATAGCATTACAGCAAGTTGCAAAAAGAATACATAAGAATTTAAAAAGCAAACTAAAAAGTAAAGAGAAACAAAAACAGGCTAAAATAGAATACGACAGAAATAAAGGTTATACAGTGATCCCTCACTTATCGCGGTTAATGGGTTCCAGAACCGACCGCGAAAAGTGAAAAACCGCGAAGTAGCGTCACCCCCCTTTGTGGAATTCCAGGCTGATCTCGTTAGTTTTTTGATACATAAAATAATGTATAAATAATATAAATAATACGTACGTTCATTCTCTCACTCTCTCTCTCTCTCTCGGGAGAGAGAGAGAGAGCGAGAGAATGAAAAGAATCTCGCGAGAGTGCATCTCTCGCGAGAACAAAATCTAGAGTCGGGAGCGATCTCTTAGGGGGGAGATGCTGGCCAGCGAATCAGAGAGGTGGATTTTGAGTTGTGCGGGCTCTCCGTGTTGATACGTGATGTTCTAATGTATTTTTTCTCAATTTTGAATTTTTGATGAATATTTTTGAAAAATCCGCGATGCACTGAGGGTGCGAAAGGTGAAGCGCGAAGTAGCGAGGGATCACTGTAGTACATTGTAGGCTACTGAAAGGCCGCAACAAATACAGGAGTTTTTAACCTGGATTTAAAGCAGCTGAGAGTTTCAGCAGCCCTGATGCTTTCTGGGAGTTTGTTCCATATGTGAGGGGCATAAAAATTAAACGCTGCCTCACCAAGTTTGGTTCCAACTCTGGACACAGATAGTAGGCCTGACCCTGATGATCTGAGAGCTCTAGGTTGTTCATAATTGACCAGCAGATTTGAAATGTATTTTGGCCAGAAACGATTCAGAGCTTTACAAGCCAACAGCAGTATTTTGAAATCTATTCTTTGACAGACAGGAAGCCAGTGTAAAGACCTGAGAACTGGAGTTATATAATCCATTTTCTTGGTCTCAGTGAGGACTCGAGCTGCAGCATTCTGAACCAACTGCAGCTGTCTGATGGACTTTTTAAGGAGACCTGTGAGGACAGCGTTACAGTAGTCCAGTTTACTGAAGATAAATGCATGGACAAGTTTTCTAAATCCTGCTGAGACATCAGACCTCTAATCCTCACTATGTTCTTTAAGTTATAATAGGCTGACTTCACTACTGTCTTAATGTGGCTATTAAAATTCAGGTCTGAGTCCAGAACCAGGCTTGGCTGTTGGTTTTTAGCATCATTGATTGAAGCCAAGTACTAACTGAGTCTTTCTTCTTTGGCTCCAAAAACTATTATTTCGGTTTTGTCTTCATTTAACTTTAGAAAATTCTGGCACATCCACTCTTGAATTTGACCAATGCATCTGATCAGGGTTTTAACTGAACCATTGTCTTCTGGTGAGACGGTTATGTAGATTAGTGTATCATCTGCATAATTATGGTAATATATGTTGTTGATTTTTATGATTTGCACTAGTGGGAGCATGCAGATGTTGAAAAGCGAAGGTCCCAAAATGGAACCTTGGGGAACTCCACAGGTTATTTTTCTTTGTTCAGATTTGTAGTTACCTATAGACACAAAGTAGTCCCCGTCTTTTAAATAGGACTCAAACCAGCTAAGTGCTGTAACAGAAAGTCCCACCCAGTTTTTCCAGCCAGTCTAGGAAGATGTTATGGTCGACCGTGTTGAATGCAGTGCTGAAAAAAGTCAAATTTATAAGGGGGAAAAAAATGAATTCAAATGAAAAAAAAAGTCTCAGATTTAGAAGAAAAGCAGCAGATTTCAGAGCAAACTTTTCCTGCCGGTGACACTGATGACACCATTTTTAACCATTTCACCTTCACGTCGCACTTCTGATACATTTGTGGCTCCAGGCTGATCTTTGTTCTTTTATAAGGGGCCTGATCCGTGTTGTAGAAGCTTCCATCACTAAAACAAACAAGCTCGTCACTAGCTGGTGTTTTTAACTCCATCGTCACCTCTGATGTCATTCCTGCACTAATTCACTTGCCACTTCCTGTGTCCCAGCACGGTCTAAACGGTTCTGCTCCCTGACCTTGAGGATCTCCCTGATGTTCCTCCTCTGGCTCCTCACACGTTTTTTTACTCCTCCTCGTCCTCCCTGTCTCCTCCCTGCCTGTCCTCCTACTCCTGTCTTTTGTCCTGTTCCTGATCCTCACTGTGTTGTCTGCTACTCTGTCCTCTGGAAACAACAGTGGGGGGGGGGGGGGGGGGGGGGTCAACATGGTTCCTACAGGATGAACTCAGATTTGTCATCATTCACACAATGTTCACAGGAACAGAGACCCCCCACCCTGGTACCTGTGAGGCCCCTGCAGGTGTCGGGGGTGTTGGAGATGTCCAGCAGCGAGCCGATGGACAGCGAGTGCTCGGCCGATGGTCGCTTCCTCGGAGGGAACGGGGAGATCTCCGTCTCCTTGGTGAGCTGGGCCAGCGTGTCTTTGAGGCGCCGCCGCTTCCTGTTGCTGTTGGGGGTGGACAGGGACAGCAGGGACACGGCCTTCTTCATTGCCGGGCTGTCGTTCTGGAGATTTAAGGACATAAAGAGAGATGTTCAGGTTACTCACAGGAAAACACAAGATGACAGGACAACCAATTCATTCACTGAATGATTTTAACCCTTCCATTGCCCCCCTCTAGTCACCCATAATAGTGATATAACTTATCTATAAATCAGTTTCACACACATGAGTAGGTCATGCCATGAGTGAATGAACTACTGTGATATTTAACAGCAGATATAAATAATACGACATGTGGAGTGACACTAAATAGTTCTTTTGTGGGGGATCCGGACAATATGTTCTCTACTCAGACTGAATGGCACAAAAGGAGACGCTTAAAAGCTGTGAAACGGATATGCAGGACAGACAGTGGTTTTCTCCATAAGACTGCATGATAATATGCATTCTCCTCCGGGCTGCATAATAATGCGCCGACAGGCTGGGTGACAAAGGGGATTGTTATTGTGAATGTATGTACAGTGATCCCTCGCTACTTCGCGCTTCACCTTTCGCGCCCTCAGTGCATCGCGGATTTTTCAGAAATATTCATCAAAAATTCAAAATTGAGAAAAAATGGGCGGGCGCTAGCAGAAGGCAGGGAGACTACATTAGAACATCAGGTATCAACACGGAGAGCCGCTCAACTCAAAATCCACCTCTCTGACCACCGCTCCACTCCTCTCCGCCCACCTCTTCACTGCTCGGGAATCTCGCAAGCTGATTGGCCGCGACGTTTTACCTCGCAAGCTGATTGGCCGAGACGTTTTACCCAGCTTCTCTCCCTGCCGACATACCCAGCGAAGGAAGACCGCATTCATTGTTCTTTATCGCTAGTCTCGCCGCGTGGAACTTTTCGCTGTTCTCTTGTGCCTTTTTGTGCGAAATAGTCTTCCCGTCGAGCCACTACGCCGCCTCCTGCAGCTGCCCTCGACAATGCTGCGCCTCTAGCACCTGACGATGAGGCGTCACCTGAGGAGCAGTAAAGCTCTCATTAACCTGTGCAGTAAATCATCTTCATCTTGAGTTACGTATCTTGTTATAAAAATAAAAGAGTTCTAAAAACATATTTATGTACACTTTATTTACATTTACATATGTATGTACACTTACACACACACACACACGTATCATATGAGAGAGAGAGTGAGAGAATGAACGTACGTGTTATTTATGGGTGACGTCATTAGGGGTGACGCTACTTCGCGGTTTTTCACTTTTCGCGGTCGGTTCTGGAACCCATTAACCGCGATAAGTGAGGGATCACTGTATTGTGATGTGAACCCCCCCAGGTCGTGAGGCGAGTTTGTATGGTATAAAAGAGAGATGCCAGCGACCTGGGTTCTTATTCTTGTTGACTGACGATAGCAAGAGCAATAAAGTCTAATCTGTTCCAGCTCACTGCCTCACCTGCTCATTCCTCTCTCCACACTGGTGACCCTTGATGCATAATGGAACTCGACGCAAACACCCCGGAGACGACCCGGACTGGAGGCGCCAGCACCGCATGTGCCATTTTGGTCAAACTCCCAGACTTTTGGCTACATGACCCGAAGTCTTGGTTCCTCCAAACTGAGGCCCAGTTTGCGTTCCGTGGAGTGACAGCGGATGACACCAAATACTACTATGTGGTTGCAGTGCTGGACGCACGCACAACACAGCAGGTGGCGAGCCTGCCCCAACAGCCCCCAGCCCAAATACGACGCTCTCAAGACCACGCTGACCCGGCGCTACACGCTCTCGGACTGCGAGAGAGCAGAAAGGCTCCTGACGCGCTCCGAGTTGGGAGACAGGTCGGCAGTCGAATTAATGGAGAAAATGTTGGCATTGATGGGCACAGATGATGGGCATTTCCTCTTTGCTCACCTTTTCTTCCGGAACCTCCCGACAGCAGCCAGAGCAGTCCTTGCCAATTTGCCGCTGCTGGCCACGCTCAACTACCGAGCGCTAGCACAAGAGGCAGATCGGATTATCCTGGCAACCAGAACCTTCACTGTGAAGGTAGCGGCATCGGAAACCAGCGAAACGGCCAGCAGGGGTGAGGAGCCAGCGACGGTGGCCGCAGCGAAGGCCAAGAAGCACCAGAGGGACACGCTCTGCTTCTACCACCGCCGTTATAGAGAAGACACACGCCGATGTGTGCCACCGTGCCAGTTCAAGCGCTCGGGAAATGCCAGGGCCGGCAGTCGGTAGCAGCTGCGACCACCGGTGACACAAACAAGCTGCTCTGTGTGACAGACTCGCGCTCGGGGAGACGGTTCCTCGTGGACTCCGGCTCCCAAAAGAGCCTCATCCTGCCGTCCTACGCAGACCGGCTGGCGGGAAGTAGCGGCCCCGAGCTGGCGGCCGCAAACAGCTCAGACATTAAGACTTCTGGTGAGAGGACACTGACTGTATCCTTGCACGGCCGTACATACCAATGGACATTGGACATTTTTTTTTTTTTTTTTTTTTTTTTTTTTTTCCTCTCGGCGCCACACGAGTCGGCTGCCTTTTGCAACAGCGGCTCGATTCCGAGTCTTTTTCCCTTCCTCTCTCTTTTGATCCGTCTTTTTTTTTCACCCCACTTATATCACGGACACACAGATCGTCCTAAATGTCTCCTGAGCCGGTGGACGGAGCCACTGTCTATAGCAGGATACGATACAGCAGAGAACAGCTGCTAGCATTCAACCGCCACCCGGTCCCATTGGAAAAACTCGACATACCGAGTGAACTGAGGCGAAAACGCCGCGGCTGCCGGGCTGGAGTAAGGCGGAGGACAAAAAATATAAGGTACAGACCCTCCCTTCCATCTGTTGTCATGGGAAATGTACGGTCGATACTGGGAAAGTTAGATGAGCTAGCGGCTATCTCCCGTTATGATAGCACATACCGGTAGTGCTCTCTCCTTTTGTTTACTGAGACGTGGCTAACTGAACTAGCAGCAGATGCTAACATTGAGCTGGAGGGTTTTCACATGATACGAGCTGACCGAACACCAGACAGTGGCAAGGCTAGGGGCGGTGGAGTGATCATGTATGTTAACAACAACTGGTGCAGACCGGGACATATCACTGTTAAACAACGACACTGCAGCAAAGACATTGAGTTGCTAGCTGTTAGCATGAGGCCTACATATCTCCCGAGAGAACACTCACACGTGATCTGCATTGTTGTTTATGCAAATCCGACGGCGAACGCTGGGACAGCACGTGACGTCATCCATTCAGTAACCAGCAGGCTGCAGACAGAACACCCAGATGCTCTTCTCCTCATCTCAGGCGATTTCAACCATGTTTCACTGTCTCCCATTCTACCCACGTTCACCCAGTATGTCACATGCCACACTAGAGACAATAAAACACTGGATTTATTCTACGCAAACACTAAGGAGGCGTACACCTCATCACAACTACCCCCACTCGGGAGATCGGATCACAACTTGGTTCATCTCCGACCGGTGTACAAACCCCTAGTGCACAGACAACCTCCGGCCATGCACACTGTGGAGTTATGGTCTGAGGAGACAATGGACACCCTAAAGGGCTGTTTTGAAGCCACCGCCTGGAAGCAGCTCTGCGATCCACATGGTGAGGACATCGATGGCCTCATTCACACCTTCACGGGCTACCTCAGCTTCTGTGTGGACAAATCCGTTCCCACCAAGACCATACGGCGTCACTCAAACAACAAACCCTGGATCAACCCTGAGATAAAAACACTTCTGAGAGAGAAGAAGAGGATCTTCAGGTCGGGGAACAGGGAGATGCTGAAGTCCGTACAGAGGGAGCTGAGGAGAAAGATCAGAGAAGGCAAGGACAGCTTCAGGAAGAAGATGGAGGACAAGCTGCAACAGAGCGACATCAGCGGGGTCTGGAGAAACCTCAAAACCATCTCGGGGCTCCAGAATACCTCCCCCCAGGCCACAGGGGGCAGGGAGTGGGCGAACAACCTGAATCTGTTTTTCAATAGATTTGACCAACCGCCCTCCCCCCTGACTGCACAACAACCACTGCTGCCTCTAAAGAAATCAAGTCCTGCTGCCCACTCCCCACTCTACCAACACCCCCCCACTCCCAACACACAGCCCCCCATCCTGACCCTGACCAGGACCCAGGTGAGGACGGAGCTGAGGAAGATCAAGGCGAGGAAGGCGCCGGGACTGGACGGCATCAGCGCAAAGCTCCTCAAGTCCTGTGCAGACCAGCTGTGTGGGATTGTGACGTATATCTTCAACATGAGCCTGAAACTGGGGAGGGTACCACAGCTGTGGAAAACATCTTGTGTGGTACCTGTACCAAAAACTTCCCACCCCAAAGACCTGAACAGCTACAGACCGGTGGCCTTGACGTCCCACTTGATGAAGACCCTGGAGAGACTGCTCCTTGCTCACCTCCGCCCCCTGGTGGAACCAGCGATGGATCCACTCCAGTTCGCCTACCAGCATGGCATTGGGGTGGAGGATGCGGTGATCTTCCTCCTTCACCGTTCTCTGTCCCACCTGGAGAAGCCCGGGAATATGGTGAGGATCATGTTCTTTGACTTCTCCAGTGCTTTCAACACCATCCAACCGATGATCCTGAAGGACAAGCTGCTGCGCGCAGGGGTGGACCAGCACCTGTCATCATGGATCCTGGACTACCTCACGAACCGGCCTCAGTTTGTGAGAACCCGGGACTGTGTGTCCGACACGATCATCAGTAGCACGGGGGCCCCCCAGGGAACGGTGCTGGCTCCCTTCCTGTTCACTCTTTATACTGCGGACTTCTCACACAACACAACACACTGCCATCTACAGAAGTTCTCTGATGACTCTGCGATCGTTGGCCTCATCTCCAATGGAGATGAAGCTGAGTACAGAGGGCTTATCCAGGACTTCGTGGACTGGTGCCATCGGAACTGCCTCCAGATCAACGCGAGGAAAACTAAGGAGCTGGTGGTGGACTGCCGCAGGCATGGGCAGCCCCTCACAGTACCAGTAAATATACAGGGAACAGACATCGAGATGGTGACATCCTATAAGTACCTGGGTATTCATCTGAACAATAAACTAGACTGGTCACACAATACTGATGCACTCTACAAGAAGGGACAGCGCAGGCTGTTCCTGCTGAGGAGACTCAGGTCTTTTGGTGTACAAGGGGCGCTGCTGAAGTCATTCTATGACACGGTGGTGGCATCAGCCATCACTTTTGGAGTGGTCTGCTGGGGCAGTGGCATTACTGCAGCAGATAGGAAGAGACTGAACAAACTGATTAAGAAAGCTAGCTCTGTCCTGGGGCAGCGCCTTGATCCGATGGAGGAGATAGGAGAGAGAAGGACGGTGGCTAAACTGTCATCTCTGCTGGAGTCCGAGTTCCACCCTATGCAGGACATACTGAATGCACTGAGGAGCTCATTTAGCAGCAGACTACATCATCCCAGGTGCACAACCGAGAGGTTTCGTAGGTCCTTCCTACCAACGGCTGTCAGACTGTACAACCTAAGCAGGGCTGCTCGCAGAGATAGCAAAAAGACGTAACAAACTAATAGTTTTTTGAATGCAAAAGATGCAATAGACTTACACAATGGTCCTCTCCGGCATACAACTAGGAACATACCGGTCGCTATGGAGGGTGAGAATATGTATGGGCACATAATCATACCATGTAGGATAACTAAGTAGACGGTTATGCTGTTTCATTCCATCTAGCAACAATGCTCTGCACTGTGTGTGTTTATATATTTGCATATTTATTCCATCTAGCTACAATGCTCCGTACTGTGGGTGTTTATATATTTATATATCTACATATTATTCCATCTAGCTACATTGCTCCGCACTGTGTGTGTTTATATACTTGCATATTTATTCCACCTAGCTGCAATGCTCCGTTCTGTGGGTGTTTATATATTTACATATTTATTCCATCCAGCTACAATGCTCTGCACTGTGTGTCTGTGTGTGTGTGTATATATATATATTTTATAGTAATACGTACATATGTTTATTAGCTGCTCTTGCTTGCTTGTTTTTTTTTTCTTGCCTTCTGATTGTTGCTCTGAGTGTTGCTATCCCTGTGCTGTTGCAATCCTGGAATTTCCCCGTTGTGGGACTAATAAAGGCTTATCTTATCTTATCTTATCTTACATTTGTCATAGCAGCATGTAACTTCCCCATTTTGGGCGCTGATTTTTTGTGTGCACACGGACTATTAGTCGATGTTGCTAACAGACGCCTGATTAACACAATGTCTTTTGATTCTCTGCCCTGTACAGCTAGAGGAGCCAGGTCCACAACTCTAGCCAACGTCACAGCTCCAGGCGGTAAGTTCCACACACTACTCACCCAGTTCCCAGCACTCAAGGTTCCAACGTTTTCGGCGGCCGTCACTAAACACAGGGTGGAGCACTTCATTACCACCACAGGGCCGCCCGTTTTCACATGACCTCGGCACCTGGACGCAGCTAAACTGGCCAGTGTGCGTGAGGAGTTCTCCAACTTGGAAAGGTTGGGCATCATCAGGCGCTCAAAAAGCCCATGGGCATCCTCGCTACATATGGTGCCTAAAGCCGAGGGATCGTGGCGACCATACAGAGATTTCCACAGATTAATCAATGCCACAGTGCACGACCGCTACCCAATCCCCCATATTTAGGATTTTTCTGTCCACCTCACCAGGGCATGCATTTTTTCCAAGGTGGACCTGGTCCGTGGTTACCACCAGGTCCCGGTGTGCGCGGAAGACATACCCAAAACGGCAGTAATAACCCTGTTTGGTCTTTCTGAGTTTTTACGCATGCCTTTCGGGTTAAAAGGCGCGGCGCAGACATTCCAACGCATGATGGATGCGGTGCTGCGCGATCTGCCTTTTGTGTTCGTCTACCTGGACGACATCCTGGTGGCCAGCACGACTGAGGACGAACACGTAGCCCACCTCAGGACGGTTTTCCAGAGGTTGGAGGAGCATGGGATAATAATCAACCCGGCGAAGTGCCAGTTCGGCGTGACGGGGATCGATTTTTTGGGCCACAGCATCTCACCGGAGGGCGCGAAACCCTCACCGGACAAAGTGCGCGCAGTGGCAGATTTTCCCTGGCGTCAGACGGTCAGGGCACTGCAGGAGTTTTTGGGGATGGTGAACTTTTACAAACGTTTCCTCACACGCGCAGCCCAGCTCATGCAGCTGTTGTACGCCGCACTTAAGAAACGGAAACTGGCGGACAGAGTCGACTTGACTCCTGAGCGAGAGCAGGCCTTTTCCGAGGCCAAAACAGCTCTAGCGAACGCCGCACTACTGGCGCACCCGGACCCTGTGGCTCGGATAGCGCTCACTACCGACACATTCTTGGCAGCCGCTCGCCTTTTTTAGCAGGTCTTTGCACGACAATGGGCGTAAATACAGCGCTTTCGATAGGGAGTTACTGGCTCTCCACTTGGCCATACGCCACTTCCAGTTCTGGCTGGAAGGGCACAGCTTCACTGCGTTTGTGGACCACAAGCCGCTAACGTACGCTATGGCCAAGGTTTCGGAACCATGGTCCGCTCGGCAGCAGAGACAGCTGGCCGCGATCTCGGAGTTTACAACCGACATTCAGCATGTGGCTGGTAAACTCAACGTGGTGGCAGACTGCCTCTCGCGCGCATTAGTGGCCCCAGTCTACGTAGGGATAGATTACACGGCCGTGGCCGCCAAGCAGATCGGCGATGCGGACGTTTGCGCGCTCCAGTCTGGACCAACAGAGTTAAGGCTGGAGAGCAGAGTACTGCAAGATGGGGGGGGGGGGGGGGGGGAGGGTCCTGTGACATCTCCACAGGCCGCCTGCGCCCGGTGGTCCCACGCGCTTGGCACCGCCACGTTTGAGTCGGTTCATTCCGCGCATCAGTCAAAATGGTGGGAGCAAAGTTCGTCTGGCCGAGCCTGCACAAACAGGTGAAAGAGTGGGCTGCAGCCTGCGTAGCATGCCAACAAGCCAAGGTGCACAGGCACACAAAGGCCCCCCTTGAGCCGTTCCATATCCCGGCTAAGAGGTTGGACCACGTTCATGTGGACCTCATGGGCCCCCTCCTGGCATCACAGGGAGGAGGCCACCACGCGCTGGCCCGAGGCGGTGCCGCTAGCTTCCACTGCGTCCACAGAAGTTGCACGCGCTTTTTTGACGACATGGGTGGCACGCTTTGGCGCCCCTTCGGATATCACGTCTGACCGGGGCCCGCAGTTCGTTTCCGACCTCTGGTCCACGATGGCCCAGAGCCTGGGCGTCACAATTCATCGCACTACCGCGTACAACCCCCAGGCCAATGGGTTATGCGAGTGTTTCCATAGGTCACTTAAAGCAGCGCTCAGGGCTTCGCTTACGGATGCAAATTGGGTGGACCAGTTGCCGTGGGTTCTATTAGGGTTGCGTTTAGCACCGAAGGAGGATTTGGCTGCCTCCCCAGCAGAGCTTGTTTTTTCCAGCCGCTGCAGCTCCCCGGAGAATTTTTGCCTGACAACCCCACACCCAACACTGATCGAGCCCCGCCTTCACTACATAGCGCAGAGGCAGGTACGGTACCCGGCCTGGCCAACCACTGTTTTTCCCCACGCTTTCGTGCCAAGGACTTGAAGGATGCGTCGTTCGTGTTTGTCAGGCACGATGCTCACCGGACCCCGTTGCGCTCGCCCTACGACGACCCGTTCAGAGTGTTGGAACATGGGGATGAACATTTTGTGTTAGACTTGGGGGGACGCAGAGAAACAATCTGTATAGACAGGTTCAGGCTTAAGCCCACCTTCATATTAGCAGACAAGCAGGTGGTGTTGGCCCGAGCTCCTTGGCACAGACAACCCCCCACTGAGAACTCCCCAGGTAAATGACTCGTCAGCTCTGTCACAATGGCATGGTGAAGATGTGTCCCCCCCCCCAATCGCCTGCTCATTCCTCTCTCTACACTTTCAATTATATTGTATTCTCTGTAGCCCCCACGAATATCTAAGAAATCAGCAGCCAGTTAAAGTTTAATGCCATTAAAATGATTAATATGATTTCTGTTCAGCAGCTGTCATGACCCATAGTAATATGACAGCTCATTATGACTAGGAACCACAGCCCTCCAGACTTTGATGTATTCTCCGTAGCCCCTGTAATCAAATCAAACTTTGTCATATTGCTGTACATACAACTGTAGTGCAGGCAAGATGAAATTGCGTTTCTCTCGGCATCCATATAAATAGGAGCAGCATGATCTAAGACACACTCACACATAGCTTCACCCCCCCATCCATTCACACATCCCTGAGACATACTTGGGAAAAAAAATGTACTGGTTCCAGTAATGGTTACTACACAGGAACCTTGACTGACCTGTTCACCACCTATTACCCACATTTATAGTGTAACTGTGGAATCAAGTTAACATGATACTTTAAAGGTTGTTTTGTTCCTCCTGTTCGCAGCCAAACCATGTTGTGATGTTGATGTATTCGCCGTAGCCCTGGATTCTTATGTGTTGGGGTACCTATGTATACTGGAATGCTGTAGCTTCAACACTATTTCAGGATACTTCATGAAATCTTCACACCGAATTGGCAAAGCATTATAGATTTAAAAGCAAACTTGGTTTTATTTCAATCTTTACCTTTTTTTTTTTTTTTTTTTTTTAACCTTTTTTGGAGCAAAAACTGACACCTTGAAAGAAAAACTGCCAAATAAAAAAAATCAGTGATGGAGTAGTTTATTCCAGCACACAGCTCTTGACCTTTGACCTCCAGTACAGCCTGGATCATCATGTGTGAGCTTGGTGAGCATCAGGGCAACTGCCTAGGGCAGCGTGGTGATTTTAGTGAGATGTGGACACATGGCCGCCATGCCGCCACATCTGCTCATTTTTTCACCAGAATGAGCTAAAATTTTTAATTTACAACAAAAAATAGTATGAGGAAAAGTTACAAAATTCATGAGATGAAATAAAAACTAAAGTTACTGGTGAGAGCAATTGCCTGGGGGGAATGGGTGTGACATCACAGTTCAGTTACTCCGATGACAAACTGCATCTACTTTTAAAAACTAATTCTGACTTATCAAACAACTCTTTATAGTGTGTAAAATCGATAAAAACCGACCTTCTCATAGAGGTACATGGACTCTCCAGCCCGAGCGTCGATCTGAATGCTGCCCCAGAACCACTGTAGAACCATAGAGAACAGCATTAACGTAATCACAGAACAGCACAACTATCACAGCTGAGAGGTCACGTGTTTCCTGTACAGGTCAGGCAGCGTCTGGCCCCACAGGACCGTCACCGCTAATAATAAAGCAAAGTCAGCGTACCTCCTGTTTGACCACAAAGAAGTTCTTGGAGGGAGTAAAGGGCAGCTCCTTCACAGAGTTCTCTTCCACCACCAGGTGGGTGCACTTCTCATCCCCCACCGCCAGGAAACTTCCACCTGAAACACAAAACAGACAGGAAATTTAAAAAGTCAATTGAGGAGGAAATCTTTAAAATTTTGGGGAAAAAAATGGCAAATTTTGAAAAAAAAAAAAAAAAAAAAAGGCTGAATTTAGGTGAAATTAAGTGTCAGATTTGGGAGACGTGTCAAAATTAAAAGGAACAAAGTTAACAATTTAGGGGGGAAAAGGTGTCAAACTTGCAAGAAAAATAAACTTATGAGGAAAAAAGTCAAATCTAGGAGGAGAAAGTCAAAAATAACAAGGGGAAAAGTCAAATAAAAAAAGTCAAATTAAACAGAAAAAAGTCACAAATTAAAGATGAAAAGCTGTAGATTTACAGAGTCTCCAATGGAAATAATTTCCCTTTGGGGGAAAAGTAAATGTATAAGAAGAGAGCAGCAGTTTCCTGAAGTGTCCCTCAAAGGATAAAATTAGATCACTGATCCAATACAGCTGTAGTAGATTAACCAAAGAGGCAAAATCATGACAAAATATGTCAAAATTTTAAAAAAAATAATAAATTTATGAGAACAAAATGGTGGATTTACAAGAAAAAAAAGGTGCAAAGTGACAGGAAGAAGTGTGACGTTCCTGCTGGTGTTAGAACGCCGCTGCAGGTTCTTCATTTTGACCTGCTGTCAGTGTGTGTTCTGAGCTGTGGTCCACAAACAACTGTGAGGGTTCTGGTTCTGACCGTGTTTGATGGTGATCTCCTCCATGTTGGCCCGCTCTTCGTCTGAGAACCCCAAAAAACTGAGAACGCAGTCCTGGAAGGGAGGAACTTTGAACTCTGAACGGAACTCCTCCTCACCGGCGTGGAAGTTCCTGAAAATTAAGTTCAATGAGGTTTAAGGTTCATAAGGTCGTGATCAGGAACCGGAACCTTTTCAAGTCCAAAAACTAGCAGCAGTAGTTCCCACTGTCCCACTGCCAGTACAGGAAGCAAAATTCTTTTATTCGGGAACCTTTTTAGCTCATTCTACACAGCAGGAGCTTGGAGTGAAAACTGGAACCTACATCAACGGTGTCCAACCTGCGGCTCTGGAGCCACCCGTGACCCAATGAGTGACAGAAAAACAGATCAGTCTAATAATTTACGAGAATGTGGTTTATCAGAGAATGATGAAAAGAGTGAAAAGTTAAGGGAACACACTGATAATATAAATAAATTAACTAGAATTAGTCACAAATTTATGAGAAAACTTGCAAAGTTACACAGAAAAAGCTGCAAAGTCTGGAGGAAAAAAGATGCAAATTTATTTGCAAATGGTCAAGAATTACACTGCAGAATTAAGTCAGAATAGTCACAAATTTATGAGAAAACTGTTGTAAGTTTAGAGGAAAAAAGCCACAAATTTAGGAGAAAAAAAATGTGAAAATTTATGTCAAATCAGTTACAAATTTACAAGAAAAAGGTTCCAAATTTAATATGAAATACTCACAAATTTATAGGAAACCTTGCAGCTTTTTTCCCCTTGTAAATTTGCAGATGTCAGAAACAAACGGTTCAAATTTATGTGAAAACAATTATGAATTCAGAGGAAAAAAGGTGCAAATTTAGGGCAAAAAAAGCTGCAAAATTATGTCAAAATATTCACAAGTTTGTTAGAAAACAGCTGAAAATTTACGAAAAAAACTATTCCAAGTTTACAGGAAAAAAGCCACAAATTTAGGAGAAAAAAAATGTGAAAATTTACGCTTAACCAGTTACAAATTTACAAGAAAAAGGTTCCAAATTCAGCACAAATAGTCACAAATTAACATGAATATGGTCACAAATTTATGAGAAAATGTGCAAATTTACAAGGAACAAAGCTGAAAATTTTAAACTCAAAAGGTGCAAATTTATGTGAAAATAGTCGCCAATTTAGAAAAAAAAAAGTTGTAAATTTAGGGTAAAAAGTGTTGCAAAATTATGTCAAAATAGTCACAAATTTATGAGAAAAATCCGCAGCAAATTAACTTGGAAATAGTCAACTTCTCGAGAAAACAGCTGAAAAAGGTGTTACAAGTTTACAGGAAAAAGGCCACAAATTAAGGAGAAAAAAAGCTCCACATTTAACATAAAACAGTCAAACATTAAAATGAAAATAGTCACAAATTTCTGTAATTAATTTATTAGAAATCAGCTGCAGTTGCAGGAGAATCGGGCTCCCTTTAGTGGGAATGCAATAAAAAGACCCTTAAAGCACACAGCTGCTCTGCAGCAGTTCTCGTCTATGTTATGTCGACTGTTGTGTCTATTTTAGGCTCAGTTCCCATAAAGAACTGGAACTTTTCAAGCGAACCATCTGCAGAGGAACTCTTGAAAACAGTTCCTCTAACAGTCAAAGGACCTGAGGGATTTTTCTGCTGATGTTCTTAACTCACACGTCATCTCTCCTGTCCCAGGCCTTGTAGATCCACGAGGGAGTGACGATGGGGGTTCCTAAAGATATGGCCACCTGGGAGAACAGAAATGAAAGACAGACCAGAAACATGAGGAACATGACTGGTTAATTCTGAGAGGGTGGTCTGCAAGTATTTTTGTTGTATACTTTATTAACCCCAGAGGGAAATTCAGGGCGTCCACCTGGATGGACGAGGCAGCCACGGTGCGGCGCCATCCCTTCACCACTCACACACACATTCACTCCTGGGGCCACTTCAGAGTCTCCAGTGAACCTAACCTGCATGTTTCTGGCCTGTGGGAGGAAACTGGAGTAAACCCACGCAGACACAGGGAGAACATGCAAACTACACAGAAGGGTCACTGATGGTCAGGGGGTGGGATCGAACCCGTGACCTTCTAACTGTGCTGCCACAGAGCAAACCACTGCGCCACCGAGCTGCCAAGCTTTTTTAGGAGAAAAGGTTCAAATATGTCAAGCTTCAGAGTCATGACGGGGGGGGGGGGGGAATGATAAAGCTGCAAGTTTACAAGAAAAAAAAAACTCAAATGTATGAAAAGTTAAGCCTTTATTAGTCCCACAATGGGGAAATTCCAGGATTACAGCAGCAAAGGGATAGTGGCACTCAGAGCAACAGTAGATAAGGTAATAAGATCTGGTTAGGCTTACAAGGTCCGCGCTGATCTGTTCACACTCCGACAGGCAGTGAAAAATAAGCTAGGAGCAGGAAGACAAAAGAAGAGGAAAACAACAGCCTTGTGTGTAGCAGAATGGAATGTACGCACTCTGTTGGACAGAACAACATCACAGCACCCAGAAAGACAGACCGCGCTTGTGGCCCTGGAAATGACCAGGTACAATATAGACATAGCTGCACTTAGTGAAACAAGATTGCCTGGATATGACAGCTTGGAAGACCATGGGTACATCTTCTTTTGGAGTGGGAGATCAACTCAAGAAAGGAGAGAAGCAGGAGTGGGCTTTGCAGTTAGAAAGGAGATAGCAGCAATGCTTGATGAGGAACCAGTGCCAATCAACGGCAGGATAATGACTATGAGACTCCCACTACAGTGGAAGATGTATGCCACACTCATCAGTGTATATGCCCCAACAATGACAACACAGAGGAGGTGAAGAAAGAGTTCTACAGTGATTTACGTGAGACTATCAGGTGTGTACCGACTGATGACAGGCTGATACTGGTTGGAGATTTTAATGCCAGAGTTGGTTCGGACACTGAGAAATGGAAAGGAGTGCTAGGCAGTCATGGAGTAGGTAAGTGCAATGCTAACGGAGAACTTCTACTTGCACTATGTTCAGAGTACAACCTTGTGATAACCAACACTATTTAAGCACAAGGACACACACAAGAAGACATGGATGCACCCAAGATCCAAGCACTGGCACTTATTAGACTACATCATAGTCAGGCAGAGAGACATAAGGGATGTATTGGACACCAGAGCAATGAGAGGCGTCGACTGTGGTACTGATCATGTTATGCTGAGATCTAGATTAAGGATTTGAAGACGAAAACAGCACTGCAGGACAGGTGCGAAGCGACCACGGATGCTAAACACTAGTGCACTGAAAGGCCAAAAGAAGAAGGAAGAACTTACACAGGAAATGGATGAAAACTTGAAAAACTGGGACAGCAACAACTCAGAGAATGACATAGAAGAGAAATGGGCAACACTGAAGGATACGGTGTATCAGACTGCGAGTGATATATTAGGCTACCCTGAGAGGAAACATCAAGATTGGTTTGATGAGCATGATGAACACCTGAAGAAACTACTAGCAGCAAGGAATACAGCTAGGCAGGAAAACCTACAGTGTAACACAAGGTCGAAGAAGATGAAATACTCAAAGGCTCAGAGTGAGCTACAGAAGTACACCAGAGAGATGAAGTCCAACTGGTGGGATGAAAAAGCGGAGAAACTTCAAACTGCAGCAGACAGGAAGGACAGGAAAACATTCTTCACAGGTTTGAGAGAAATCTACGGCCCTAAACCAAGAGGATTGATCCAACTAAAGGCTATGGATGGTGAAACGGTTTTGCAGGAGAAAGACAAGATCCTGGATAGATTTGCAGACCACTTTGACCAACTACTAAACAACCCTGAAGATCTCACTGAAGAGGCTAAAGAAGCTCTCGTGCAGCGACCAGCTGTATCAAGTCTGGATGAACCACCAAATTTTGATGAACTAATGGCAGCTATCAGGACAACACAGGATGGTAAAGCTCCAGGAAGGGATGGAATTCCAGCAGAAGTGTGGAAATTTGGTGGTGTTCAGCTGACCAACTGCCTGCACAAGCTCATCCAAGAGATATGGGATGCCCAGAAAGTACCTCAAGACTGGAAGGATGCAAGTATTGTGCCTTTGTTCAAGAAAGGTGACAGGAAAGTTTGTCAAAATTTTCTGCTTGAAACAGGTTCAAGAAAAGTATTGAACAGAACATGCCGCTTTATGTAGTCTTCATAGACTTCAGTAAAGCCTTCAATACTGTTTCACGACAAGAACTTTGGCAGGTACTCAAGTAATATGGTTGTACAGAGAAGTTTGTCAGCCTGATCGAGGCACTCCATACAGGTATGCAAGCAAACGTGGCAATGAGTGGTTCAGTGTCTAAAGACTTTTCGGTACAGTAACCAATGGGGTGAAACAAGGGTGTGTGCTGGCACCTACACTCTTCTCGCTATATCTGGCAGCCATGCTTGAGGTAGCCTTCAAAGACACTTCAGAAGGAGTATACATTCAAACAAGGAAAGAAGCAGACTTGTTCAATGTGGCACAGTTTAAAGCCAAGAGTAAGACATCGATAAAGGTAGTAAGAGAAATGCTCTTTGCCGATGACAGTGCTCTAGTTGCACACAGCATGGAAGATATGCAATCTTTAGTGGAGAAATTTGCAAGAGAAGCTAGCCAATTCAGCCTCCACATCAACATCAAGTAGACAGAGTGCCTTTATCAACCACCAAAGTTCCAATTATCAACATCACTACCAGAAGAGATCAGCATTAGTACAGAGCCACTAGTCAAGTGCAAGACTTTCAAGTACCTAGGGAGTACTGTTTCAGAAAATGCTAGGCTGGAGGATGAACTATCTCTCAGAATGGGAAAAGCGAGCGCTGTGTTTGGAAACTTGAGGGAGAGACTGTGGAACAATCGACATGTGTCTATCCGTGTGAAATGCAAAGTGTACAGAGCGACAGTACTGGCTACTCTATTATACGGTGCTGAAACTTGGACTGTCTACAGAGTGCAGGTGAAGAAACTCCACGCGTACATGATGAGACACCTTCGAGCCATAATGAACATCTCATGGAAAGACAAGATAAACCAACATAGAAGTGTTGAAACGAGCTGGTCTACCATCAATGGAGGACATGCTAATACAGATGAACCTGAGATGGCTCGGACATGTTGAGAGGATGGACCACCAGCATCTCACTCGGCAGTTACTCTACTCACAGTTATGTGAGGGCAAACGCAATCAGGGTAGACCAAGGCTCAGATTTAGAGACACTGTAAAAAGAAACTTGAAGAAGTTGGACATAGACAGGAGTTCCTGGCAGCGGAAAGCTAAGGACAGAGCTGTGTGGAGGAATCTGATCAAACCTAAATGAAACAGTCATTGTCGCCCACGACAGACTGCTATGATGATGAGCCAAAGCAGTAAATGAATATCCATATTCATTTCAATTCAGCTTTATTTATAATGCGCCACATCACAACAAAAGCCGTCTCGTGGCGCCACAGTGCAGATTAAAAAAAAAAAAAAAAAAATCACAGTCACAGAAAAACCCAGCAATCAGACGATCCCCTATGAGCAAGCACTAGGCGACAGTGGAGAGGAAAAACTCCCATTTGGAAGGAAGAAACCTCTAGCAGAACCAGGCTCAGGGAGGGGCAGTCGTCTGCTGCAACTGGCTGGGGATGAGGGGATACGGAGGATGGAAGGACAGACATAAAGAACATAGTAGTAAGATGCCAAGTACAAAATTGGAGGTCAACCAGCAGTATGGATCAGATAACAATAGAACAAGAGTGGGGTTAAAAGACACAAATAACCTCCTTAAACAAAGGCTATATTAAAAAGGAAGGATTTTACCCTGTTCTTAAAGACAGAGACCGAGTCTGACTCCCGGACCCAGAGCGGTAACTGGTTCCAGAGAGAAGGGGCTTGGTAGCAGAAGGCTCTGCCTCCCACCGTACTTTTGGAGATTCTGGGCACCACAAGTAAGCCAGCATTTTGGGAGCGTAATGCTCTGTTAGGATGGTAAGGTAATATCAGATCTTTTATATATTGGGGTGCCAGATTGTTAAGAGCTTTGAAAGTAAGAAGAAGGATTTTAAACTTGATTCTGAATTCAATGGGTAGCCAATGGAGGGAGGACAGAACCGGGGAAATATGATCTCTTTTTCTAGAACCAGTTAAAACTCTAGCAGCAGTATTTTGAATCAATTGAAGACTTTTTAAAGATACTCTAGGACAACCAGATAATAGCGAATTACAATAATCTAATCGCGAACTGACAAAGGCGTGAATCAGTTTCTCAGCATCACCCAGAGACAAGATGCTCCTGATCTTAGCAATATTGCGCAGATGATATAGGGCGGTCCTAGAAACAGTTTTAATATGTGAATTAAAGGACAACCGTGGGCTGCACGGTGGCGCAGTGGTTAGCACTGCGGCAGCACAGTTTACCCTTGGCCTGGGGATCGTGGGATCGATCCCAGCCCCCGACCAACAGTGATCTGTGTGGAGTTTGCGTGTTCTCCCCGTGTCTGCGTGGGTTTACTCCGGGATTTCTCCGGCTTCCTCCCACATGCCAAAAACATGCAGGTTAGGTTAATTGGAGACTCTAAAGTGGCCCTAGGTGTGAATGTGTGTGTGAATGGTTAAGGGATAGCGCCGTAGCGTGGCTGCTCATCCATCCAGGTGGTGGATACCCTCAATTTCCCCTCTGGGGATCAATAAAGTATACTAAATCTAAAAATCTAATCTAAAATCCTGGTCAAAAATCACTCCAAGGTTCCTCACACAACTGTTCAGAGTGAGAGTGGCAGCATCTAAATTAAGGGCATAATCTGAAAAGGAATTTCTAAGATGTTTTGGGCCAACAACAATGACTTCAGTCTTATCAGAGTTCAATAGTAAAAAATTACAAGTCATCCAAGCTTTGATGTCCTTAAGACAGGCATCTAGCTTGGCCAACTGATCACAATCATCGGGCTTCATTGACAGGTATAGTTGTGTGTCATCAGCGTAACAATGAAAATGTATACAGTGCTTTCTGATGATATTGCCCAGCGGGAGCATATATAGACTAAAAAGAGTAGGGCCCAATTGAACCTTTAGCGATAGCGATACGTTTACATTCACAAATATATGGAATTAAAGTTGGACCAACAGAACATAAAATCTCCCTGTACGCCGATGATATAATTTTGTTTATGTCGAATCTAAAAAAATCAATTCCAACCTTGTTGAATTTAATAAAGAATTTTGGGGAAATATCAGGATATAAAATAAATAAAACTAAATCTTCAATATTAATGCTAAATGAGACCCAGAGAAATTACCCAGCCCCTGAGGCAAATCAATTCAATGTTGTAAATCAGTTTAAATATTTAGGAATCCAAATTATGCCTAAGCTAGAATCAGTCGCCAGCGTCAACTATGAAGCCTTAATGTCAGATATCAATGAGTTAACTCAGAGATGGATGTCACTACCAATGTCGATGATCGGGAGAATCAATATACTTAAAAGTAATATTTTACCTAAAATACTTTATTTATTTCAATACATTCCCTTATCACCACCTTTAGATCTATTCTCAAGAATAAAAAAAAAGTTAGTGGAATTTATATGGAACAACAGGAGGGCTAGATTACGTCTGTCTTTATTATATTTACCATTTGATCGTGGAGGTCTGAAATGTCCAAATTTTATGTTGTATTATTGGTCGGCACAACTGAGGTCTATGACATATTATTTTTCATCAAATGATCTCCCTCACTGGACTGAAATGGAATCATACAATTTACCTTTACCTCTTCCCATATTCATATACTCAGATTCGGCAAAAAAATTACAAAAACAAGTTAAAAATCCATTTGTAAAGCATATGATCAAAATATGGTGTGAAGCTAAAAACTATTTAAAAGAACCACAGTTATTGTCACAATTTAGTCCAATATGGGATAATCAATATTTTAAACCAGGGAGAGCGGACGCTGTATTTAAAGTATGGAATTTAAAAGGGATACAAAAGATTCAGGATTTATATTTGCCATGTGCAGACAACATAATGTCTTTTGAAGAGCTGAGGATCAAATTTAATCTCAATAGAACACATTTTTTTTAAATATCTTCAACTTAGAAACTTTATTCGATCAAATCAAAATAAAGCTCTCACTCGACCTATTTATTCATCCTTGGAAAAAATGATGATGAAAGATAGTAAAAGAAAGGGTATTATTTCAGAGTTTTATAACTCATTGACACCATCTTCAAGTGAAAATTCACTGAAAAGATTAAACTACTGGAAAGAAGATCTGCAAATTGAAATTTCGGAGGAACAATGGGAATTGGCTTGTACAGAAGCTCAAACCAAATCAATAAATGCACGCCTTAAATTGATACATTTCAAATGGTTAATGCGGATGTATGTTACACCGGAGGAGTTAAATAGATATAACAAAAATATACCAGATACATGCACAAAATGCATGGAAAGTAAAGGAACCCTATTTCATTGTTTATGGGAATGTAGATTAATAAGAATGTTTTGGGAAGAGGTGAGGGTAACAATTGAAAAAATAATCTCAAAACAAATCATACTGAATCCTAAACTGTTTTTGTTGGGTCTGTACCCAGAAAAGCATAATTTTAATAAAAGTGAAAGAACATTCATAGACCTCAGTTTGCTTAATGCCAAAAAATGTATTGCACTATTATGGAAAAAGACTCATAGACCAGATGTGACTCAGTGGTTAAGACAGATGTTAACAAACCTTCCATTAGAAAGAATAACATATATACTGAAATCAAAGGAAATTGTGTTTGAGAATATATGGAGACCTTTTATTGATTATGTAAAAAATTTAAACATAACTCTTGAAGAAGAAGGTGAATGATGTGTGTGGACCTTGTAAATTCCAAACTGGTGAACATAATATGTATACTTATGTATTGGATTGTCTAGACTAAACAGAGGAGCATTGTTGAAGACTTGATTTTGTTGGTGGTTGTTGGTGTTTTTAGTGCATTTTTTTTTTTTTTTTGTAGTACTTTAGCGTTAGTGTTTGATTGTTTGTATCATGTTTGTTAAAAAAAAAAAAAAAAGGTTCAATAAAGATATTGTGGAAAAAAAAAAAAGAGTAGGGCCCAACACAGATCCCTGTGGAACTCCGTGAGTGAGCTTAGAGCTGGAAGAAAATCCATCATTGACATGGACAAACTGAAATCTATCAGACAAATAAGATCTAAACCACTGCAACGGAGTTCCACTGAGTCCAGCAAAGTGTTCCAATCTATCAAGTACAATGGCATGATCGATAGTGTCAAAGGCTGCACTGAGATCTAAAAGAACAAAAACAGAGACAAGTCCATTATCAGCTGCAGTCAGGAGGTCATTAGAGACCTTCAGTAAGGCAGTTTCAGTGCTGTGATGAGCTCTGAACCCAGACTGAAACACCTCAAACAAACCAACTCCCTGCAAATGGTCAGATAACTGCACAGCAACAACTCTTTCCAAGATTTTTGAAATGAAAGGCAAATTGGAGATTGGTCGATAATTGGCCAAAACTCCAGGATTGAGCGTCGGTTTTTTAAGTAAAGGTTTAATTACAGCAGTTTTAAAAGCCAGTGGAACATAACCCAGAGTTAAAGAAGAATTAAGTATATAACTGTCTATGTATATAACTGTATATACATAGACCATGTATATACCATGTATACACCATGTATATAACTGTCTCATATGGAGACAGTTATATACATGGTGCAGGAGCATTGCAACTAGATGGAATAAACAGCATTAGAGTTTGTTAAGTTACCCTGCAGAACATGAATATGGACCCAGACAGTAGATTTCATATTTGAATCAACAGTGTTGTTGTCACCCTCAGTAATGATGGATATTGTCCTAGTTGTGTATTGGAGAAAACGATTTATCGTGCAAAGTTGTTACATTTAGTACAGGTACAGTTCAAAAAATTAGAATATCATAAAAAAGTTCAATATTTTTTGTCACTCATTTCAGAAAGTGAAACCCATATATTATATAGATTCATTGCACAGAGAGTGATATATTCCAAGTGTTTATTTTAATTTTCATGATTATGGCTTACAGGCCATGAAAACCCCAAATTCAGTTTCTCAAAAAATTAGAATATTACATAAAATTAACTTTAAAAAGTAGTTTTTAAATAGAAATGTTGGCCGACTGTAAAGTCTGTCCATGTACCACTCAATACCTGGTCGGGGCTCCTTTTGGATTAATTACTGTATCAATGTGGTGTGGCATGGAGGTGATCAGCCTGTGGCACTGCTGAGGTGTCATGAAGGTCCAGGTTGCTTTGATAGTGGCCTTCAGCTCGTCTGCATTGTTGGGTCTGGTGTCTCTCATCTTCCTCTTGACAATCCTCCATAGATTCTCTATGGGTTTTAGGTCAGGAGAGTTTGCTGATCAAGCACAGTGATGCCATGGTCATTAAACCAGGTTTTGATACTTTTGGCAGTGTGGGGGGGTGTCAAGTCCTGCTGGAAAATGAAATCAGCTTCTCCATGAAGCCAGAGGGAAGCATGAAGTGCTCTAAAATTTCCTGGTAGACGACTGCGCTGACTTTGGTCTTGATAAAACAGTGGACCAACACCAGCTGATGACCTCTGTTCAGATCAAAGTAAATTTTGCATTTCATTTGGAAATCAAAGTCCCAGAGTCTGGAGAAAGAGTGGAGAGGCACAGAAACTAAGCTGCTTGAGGTTTAGTGTGAAGTTTCCACAGTCAGTGATAATTTGAGGAACCAGGTCATCTGCTGGTGTTGGTCCACTGTGTTTTATCAAGACCAAAGTCACCGCAGTCGTCTACCAGGAAGTTTTAGAGCACTTCATGCTTCCCTCTGCTGACAAGCTTTATGGAGAAGCTGATTTCATTTTCCAGGTGGACTTGGCACCCCGCCCCCCACACTGCCAAAAGTGTCAAAACCTGGTTTAATGACAATGGTATCACTGTGGTTGATTGATCAGCAAACTCTCCTGACCTAAACCCCATAGAGAATCTATGGAGGACTGTCAAGAGGAAGATGAGAGACACCAGACCCAACAATACAGACGAGCTGAAGGTCACTATCAAAGCAACCTGGACCTTCATAACACCTCAGCAGTAACACAGGCTGATCACCTCCATGCCACGCCACACTGATATAGTAATTAATCCAAAATGGAGCCCTGACCAAGTATTGAGTGGAACATGGACAGACTTTTCAGTCGGTCCACATTTCTATTAAAAACTATTTTTTAAAATTAATTTTATGTAATATTCTAATTTTTTGAGAAAATGAATTTGGGGTTTTCATGGGCTGTAAGCCATAATCATCAAAATTAAAATAAATAAACACTTGAAATATATCACTGTCTGTGTAATGAATCTATATAATATATGGGTTTCACTTTCTGAAATGAGTGACAAAAATATTCAACTTTTTCATGATATTCTAATTTTTTGAGATGTACCTGTACATTCAATACAACCTCTGTGAGCAGCCCTGGTTAGGTTATAAAGTCTGACGGCTGTAGGTAGGAAGGACCTGCGGAACTTCTCCTTTGAAAAAAAAAACTCAAAAATTTATGAAACAAAGCTGCAAATTTACCAAAAAAAGAAACAAAAAACTCACAAATTTATGAAAAAAGCTGCAAATTTACCTGAAAAAAACCCCCCTCAAATTTATGGGGAAAAAACTGCAAGAAAAAGAAACAAAAAAAATCCCAAATGCATAAGAAAAAGATCCAATATTTAGGTGAAGTCAGAAACTTGAGGAAAAAAGTCATGGACAAGTTTATTTTTAATGAGGAATAAGTTAACGTTGAGAAAACCCAGCCGTCATGTTTACTGTTTTGAGACCTTTGAGAAGACAATTTAAGAATTCATTTATTAATCCTTTTAAAAGCGAATTAAGGTCTTAATTTTGGATTCTGATGAATGTGTGGACATGAGGATGGGAATCATCACCATTTTCCAGAATTGATTTTTTCCTGATTCTCATCAGTAAACTCACTTCTATCATGCACTGACCACATCAAGTCTTGGATGGCCCTAAACGTTCTAAACTTTAATGAGAAGACAGAAGTGATGGTGTTTGGACCTTGTGGCCCCTGTGAGTCCCCTCCTGTAAACTTGGGCCCCCTCACTCCTTATGTGAAACCCACAGTCAAGAACCTTGGTTTTATCATGGACAGTGACTTTAAATTAGACACTCAGATTTGCTCTGTGGTAAAATCCAGCTTCTTTCATCTAAGGCGTTTAGCAAAAGTCAAAGCCATTCTCTCCAGACCACACCTGGAAACAGTAATCCGTGCTTTCATTTCATCTCGGCTGGATTACTGTAACGCACTTTACGCCAGTGTCAGCCAGTCATCTCTTTTGCATCTGTCATGTTTTCATGTGCGTTCTTGTTGTACAGCACTTTGTGTAACAAGTGTTGCTTTTTAAAGTGTTTTATAAATAAAGTTGAATGATTGACTGATTCAGTTTCAATCTGATCAACACCGGTTCTT
The DNA here is from genome assembly GCA_020510985.1 of Pholidichthys leucotaenia. Lineage (NCBI taxonomy): Eukaryota > Metazoa > Chordata > Actinopteri > Cichliformes > Pholidichthyidae > Pholidichthys > Pholidichthys leucotaenia. The sequence continues at coordinate 6,157,397 of CM035839.1, read as the reverse complement.
CTGACGAAGGCTGCAGTGAACAGTCGAAACATGTAAAGAAGGTAAAAACATCTCCTTTCTATTTTTGTCTTTAATAAGAACAAAAAGTAAACACTGGTTCTGCCATTATGGCATCTATGATGATTACGTCCCTTTGGCTCCAGAGTTAATGATGTAAACTGCAGCAGGAAGAGTCTAACCTGGTGAAATAAATCCATGATGTGACTTCAGACACCTCACACCTCCTGTGAACATCTAAAAAGCCCAGTCTCTGGGTTCTGAAAATCCATCAGCTCATTCTAATAAAATCAATTTATTATCGATTATTCCATATTTGAACCGGCGCCTCGTGGACACCCTGAAATATTGAACTGGCAAAGTACCAACCCTGTACTTCTCTCCATGGGTGGAGTAGGCGATGAGGTGGGTGACTTTGGTGCTGAAGTCTTTCCTGATGGTTCCACCCATGTGATGGACCAGGTTCACCAGGTTCTTCTATGGGAACCAAAAAAATTTAAATCAGACACACTTAGAAAGATAATTGCTGTCTGCGAGCAGATTTTGTTACTGAACACCAGCACTTTCTGACCTGCCAAATTACCAGTGTCTCACCACACCAAAAACTCACGTAAGTAGGATCAGAAATGAGAACCGGTCTCACCATTTCTTCTTTGTTCCTGAAGCCGGTGAAGCACAGAGACAGGTTGATCATGGTGGTGGAGTAGAGAGGACGACAGGAGAACTGCAGTGGCTGGACACGGACAACATTTAGTTTAGGAAATCAGAAATCACAGTCCTGAACGGTCCAACTGTACTCAAACCAACTTTTGTGTCCAGATGTGATCACCAGCAACACCTGGGGTACATAACTTCTTTACAAGAGAAAAAGACCAAAATTTATGTGAAAACAGTCAAATATTTACAAGGACAACAGTCACAAATTTAGGACGAAAAGGGTTAAAAATTAACTGGGAATTTTTTTTGCAAATTTATGTTTTTTGTTTTTTTTTTTAAAAAAAGTCACAAACATACAAGGAAAAAAAATCCCAAACTGTGTGAGAAATAAAGTGGCAAATTCATTAGGAAAAGTGTTGCAAATTATTGAGGAAATGAGGCCAAAAATTTAGGTGTAAAAAGTTACAAATGTGAAAAAAGTCCTAAAGCAAAGAGAGAAAAAGTCCTAAAGCAAAGAGAGAAAAGTCCTAAAGCAAAGAAGTCCTAAAGCAAAGGGGGGAAAAGTCCTAAAGCAAAGAGAGAAAAAGTCCTAAAGCAAAGGGGGAAAAGTCCTAAATGACAGGGGGAAAGTCCTAAAGCAAAGAGGGGGAAAAAGTCCTAAAGCAAAGAGGGGGAAAAAGTCCTAAAGAAAAGAGGGAAAAAGTCCTAAATGAAAGGGGGAAAAGTCCTAAATGAAAGGGGGAAAAGTCCTAAAGCAAAGGGGGAAAAGTCCTAAAGCAAAGAGGGAAAAAGTCCTAAAGCAAAGGGGGAAAAGTCCTAAATGACAGGGGGAAAAGTCCTAAAGCAAAGAGGGAAAAAGTCCTAAAGCAAAGAGGGAAAAAGTCCTAAATGAAAGGGGGAAAGTCCTAAAGAAAAGAGGGAAAAAGTCCTAAAGAAAAGAGGGAAAAAGTCCTAAAGAAAAGAGGGAAAAAGTCCTAAAGAAAAGAGGGAAAAAGTCCTAAATGAAAGGGGGAAAGTCCTAAAGCAGAGGGAAAAAGTCCTAAAGAAAAGAGGGAAAAAGTCCTAAATGAAAGGGGGAAAAGTCCTAAAACAAAGGGGGAAAGGTCCTAAAACAAAGGGGGAAAAGTCCTAAAGCAAAGAGGGAAAAAGTCCTAAAGCAAAGGGGGAAAAGTCCTAAAGCAAAGAGGGAAAAAGTCCTAAAGCAAAGGGGGAAAAGTCCTAAAGCAAAGAGGGAAAAAGTCCTAAAGCAAAGAGGGAAAAAGTCCTAAAGAAAAGAGGGAAAAAGTCCTAAATGAAAGGGGGAAAGTCCTAGAAGCAGAGGGAAAAAGTCCTAAAGAAAAGAGGGAAAAGGTCCTAAAGAAAAGAGGGAAAAAGTCCTAAAGAAAAGAGGGAAAAAGTCCTAAATGAAAGGGGGAAAAAGTCCTAAATGAAAGGGGGAAAGTCCTAAAGCAGAGGGAAAAAGTCTTAAAGAAAAGAGGGAAAAAGTCCTAAATGAAAGGGGGAAAGTCCTAAAGAAAAGAGGGAAAAAGTCCTAAAGAAAAGAGGGAAAAAGTCCTAAAGAAAAGAGGAAAAAAGTCCTAAAGAAAAGAGGGAAAAAGTCCTAAAGAAAAGAGGGAAAAAGTCCTAAAGAAAAGAGGGAAAGTCCTAAAGCAGAGGGAAAAAGTCTTAAAGAAAAGAGGGAAAAAGTCCTAAATGAAAGGGGGAAAGTCCTAAAGAAAAGAGGGAAAAAGTCCTAAAGAAAAGAGGGAAAAAGTCCTAAAGAAAAGAGGGAAAAAGTCCTAAATGAAAGGGGGAAAGTCCTAAAGAAAAGAGGGAAAAAGTCCTAAAGAAAAGAGGGAAAAAGTCCTAAAGAAAAGAGGGAAAAAGTCCTAAAGAAAAGAGGGAAAAAGTCCTAAAGAAAAGAGGGAAAAAGTCCTAAAGAAAAGAGGGAAAGTCCTAAAGCAGAGGGAAAAAGTCTTAAAGAAAAGAGGGAAAAAGTCCTAAATGAAAGGGGGAAAGTCCTAAAGAAAAGAGGGAAAGTCCTAAAGCAGAGGGAAAAAGTCTTAAAGAAAAGAGGGAAAAAGTCCTAAATGAAAGGGGGAAAGTCCTAAAGAAAAGAGGGAAAAAGTCCTAAAGAAAAGAGGGAAAAAGTCCTAAAGAAAAGAGGGAAAAAGTCCTAAATGAAAGGGGGAAAGTCCTAAAGAAAAGAGGGAAAAAGTCCTAAAGAAAAGAGGGAAAAAGTCCTAAAGAAAAGAGGAAAAAAGTCCTAAAGAAAAGAGGGAAAAAGTCCTAAAGAAAAGAGGGAAAAAGTCCTAAAGAAAAGAGGGAAAGTCCTAAAGCAGAGGGAAAAAGTCTTAAAGAAAAGAGGGAAAAAGTCCTAAATGAAAGGGGGAAAGTCCTAAAGAAAAGAGGGAAAAAGTCCTAAAGAAAAGAGGGAAAAAGTCCTAAATGAAAGGGGGAAAGTCCTAAAGAAAAGAGGGAAAAAGTCCTAAAGCAAAGAGGGAAAAAGTCCTAAAGAGGGAAAAAGTCCTAAAGCCCTACACTTATAAGAAAAAAAATAGCAAATTAATGAGCTTTTTTTTTTTTTTTTTTTTAACGGGTACATCCGTTTTGTTTTTGTAAGTAGAAATTTCTATTTTTTCCATATAAATGTATCAGTTCTTTCAGTCTCAGAGTCACAGGGAGTCACTTCTCTGTTAGTCTGCTGTCATTTCCTGCTGAGGTGTGACGACGTTTCAGGTGAACAGACATAAATAAAATAAAGGTGTGGTTTAAACCCTGACCTCCTCTTTGGCGGCGCAGTAGAGAACCACAGGAGGGCCGATGATACGGTTCTCCCGTTTGTACAGGTAGTGGTACTCAGGACAGTTAAAGTGGGTCAGGACAAAGACCGTCTCAAAGTCGGCGTTCTCCCCGTCTCCAAACTCCTGGACGTTCTCCGACACGATGAACGGACTGTTGATGTCCTGGAGATCAAAAACATTCAGTCAGCGGGTGGAGAGCGGTCGGACAACAGTGATGTGAAGCTGTTAATTAAACGTGATTAAAGCCTGATGGGCTCGTTAGTGATGATTTAGTAGAGTTTCTGCAGCTGTCAGGAGGTTAGATTTAAGACCTTTTTAACACCATGTGATCAAATTTAAGACCTCACATTAGTGGAACAGTAGAAGATCCCAGTCAGCGTTAAAGTCCAGTTGTTTAGTGAAAGTAAAATCAAGTCAAACTGTGGGTGGCCAGTCCAGTCACATTAAATGTGGACGTAAAAACCCTGGAGAAACAGTCACAAACTTATAAAAAGTTGTAAATTTACAAAAAGGAGGAAAAAAAGGACAAATCCAGTCGACAAGAAATAGTCACACCTGTGAGACGAGAATAAAAGTTACTAATCTACATGAGGAGGAAAGTGGAGCCAGTCGAGGAGACAAGAGTCCCGTTTTCCCCACAGGAACCAGTTTTACAGGAGCTTCCCCCACAGTGTGGGTCTCACTACAGGAACCTCAACGAAAGAGGATGGTTTCAGGAACTCGTAGCGGCTGGAATAAGACCCTGGTCAGGGATAGGTACTTCAGAGCAGTTCCGAAAACTGGTGGGTGGGGCTTAGGATTGACTCGATAATCATTGGATAAAAGTCGGCATCACAATAAACAAAAGACAAGGAAATGGGAAGCAAACAATTTGACCAGAAAAGAATAGTGAAGAGCTAATGCTACCGATTGTGGAGGATCTGAACAACTATTCATTATATTATTATTATTAGTGGAGGACACGAGCATTAGAGCAGAGTGGCACGGACCATCACACTGAATAATGTCTACAAAAGCTAATACCGCCATGGCTGTGGGGGGGGAACGACCTGATCGACTAGATATCACACGTGACCACACTTGCATCGGGGTAGCATGAACACAGTGGAGAGGGAAGGCACATGACGAGCGGGTCGGGCTGTCCTTAAACAGAGAGCGGACACACACAGACAGCCGAGGACAGAGTCCTCATGTCGGTCCCATCACTCCACTCTGTATTCATTTCAGACATAATCATTTCTGTGTGATTTTATTTTTCCACGCTGCATCACGGTCAAAACTGTCAGACGATTACGTCACTAACAAATCCTCTGGAGACTGATGGTTCCTACCCCCATAAAGGAGACATGACGGGGGAGAAGACTCAGCTACAGACTGACCTTTACCAACTTCCTGTCCCCTAAAACTAGTTCCTGGTTCCTGCAGTGGAAATGGGGCTATAATTATGACACGAGAACACTCACAAACTTACAAGGCAAAAAAAGCTGCAACTCTAGTAGATGAGGGAAAAAGTCACTCATCTACAAAAATGCTACAAATTTCCTACATGAGAAATGCCAGAAATCTACAGCGTCACATACTGCATTTATGAGAATGAAAAAAGTGCAAATCTAAAGGTGCGTTCAGACCAAACATCAAAGCGCAAATGTAATGTAAACATGCAAACAGATGCAAATTCATGTCCACTGCAAGTTGCTGAGGGGCGGGGTTACCTTCATAACTTCTGCAGCTATTTTCTACCTGCTGTGGAAATTGCAAAAATGCTGTCATGTTTAGGTTTACAACGTTATCCGGCGGGCACACAGCAGGGAAAATGTTACTGCCTCCTCCAGAAACTGCACCCGTTTACACTGCTAGCCTACTAGCCCTCGTTAGCACATCTGTAGCAGGCGTACGTGGGTGAATGAACCCCAGACACTCTGTTTCAGCTGCAGCACTCCGGTCCATCTGTCTGCAGGTGAGCAACCCTCTCATTTTCACACTAGTTTACTCTCCAGTGTTGATATTTTTACTGCGGTGACGACAGAATCTCAACACTGATTAGATACCCCTACCAAATCCCCTGGACGTGAATACGCAACATGTTTACATTGAGCACGCGAAAATTTTGCTTTATGTTTGGTGTGACTGCACCTTAAGGGACCAAAAAAAAAATTTTCATCTGAATGTAAATTAGGGCTGCAGCTAAATTATGTTGCTGCTAATTAATCTGCTGGTTATTTTTTCTATTAGTTGACAAATCATTTGAGCTATAAAATATTTCAAGAAGTCAGAAATGTAAATCACAACATCTCAAAGCTCACAATGACCATCTGATGTTTACAAACAAACTATTTAGCTTGGAATCAGTGGGCAATTTGTTGTTAACAAGGAGGACGGAGGATATTCAAGAATCTGGCACAAGGTACAAATGGATAAATGTGAATTAGGTACAAATTTGCAAGAATAAAGGTTCCAAAATACAATAAAAGATGCCATTTTAAAAATTAATGTAAGTCACAAATTATAATTTAATTATATATAATAAAAGATTTAACCAACATCCAGATCAAAGTTGCACATTTTTGAAAAGTTGCACATTTCTGAGAAAAAAAGTTACACATTTTCGGAGAAAACAGTTGCACATTATCAGAGAAAAAGGTTGCACATTTTTTTTTTCCACAATATCTTTATTGAACCTTTTTTTTTTTAACAAACATGATACAAACAATCAAACACTAACACTAAAGTACTACAAAAAAAAAAAAATACCCTAAAAACACCAACAACCACCAACAAAATCAAGTCTTCAACAATGCTCCTCTGTTTAGTCTAGACAATCCAATACATAAGTATACATATTATGTTCACCAGTTTGGAATTTACAAGGTCCACACACATCATTCACCTTCTTCTTCAAGAGTTATGTTTAAATTTTTTACATAATCAATAAAAGGTCTCCATATATTCTCAAACACAATTTCCTTTGATTTCAGTATATATGTTATTCTTTCTAATGGAAGGTTTGTTAACATCTGTCTTAACCACTGAGTCACATCTGGTCTATGAGTCTTTTTCCATAATAGTGCAATACATTTTTTGGCATTAAGCAAACTGAGGTCTATGAATGTTCTTTCACTTTTATTAAAATTATGCTTTTCTGGGTACAGACCCAACAAAAACAGTTTAGGATTCAATATGATTTGTTTTGAGATTATTTTTTCAATTGTTACCCTCACCTCTTCCCAAAACATTCTTATTAATCTACATTCCCATAAACAATGAAATAGGGTTCCTTTACTTTCCATGCATTTTGTGCATGTATCTGGTATATTTTTGTTATATCTATTTAACTCCTCCGGTGTAACATACATCCGCATTAACCATTTGAAATGTATCAATTTAAGGCGTGCATTTATTGATTTGGTTTGAGCTTCTGTACAAGCCAATTCCCATTGTTCCTCTGAAATTTCAATTTGCAGATCTTCTTTCCAGTAGTTTAATCTTTTCAGTGAATTTTCACTTGAAGATAGTGTCAATGAGTTATAAAACTCTGAAATAATACCCTTTCTTTTACTATCTTTCATCATCATTTTTTCCAAGGATGAATAAATAGGTCGAGTGAGAGCTTTATTTTGATTTGATCGAATAAAGTTTCTAAGTTGAAGATATTTAAAAAAATGTGTTCTATTGCGATTAAATTTGATCCTCAGCTCTTCAAAAGACATTATGTTATCTGCACATGGCAAATATAAATCCTGAATCTTTTGTATCCCTTTTAAATTCCATACTTTAAATACAGCGTCCGCTCTTCCTGGTTTAAAATATTGATTACCCCATATTGGACTAAATTGTGACAATAACTGTGGTTCTTTTAAATAGTTTTTAGCTTCACACCATATTTTGATCATATGCTTTACAAATGGATTTTTAACTTGTTTTTGTAATTTTTTTGCCGAATCTGAGTATATGAATATGGGAAGAGGTAAAGGTAAATTGTATGATTCCATTTCAGTCCAGTGAGGGAGATCATTTGATGAAAAATAATATGTCATAGACCTCAGTTGTGCCGACCAATAATACAACATAAAATTTGGACATTTCAGACCTCCACGATCAAATGGTAAATATAATAAAGACAAACGTAATCTAGCCCTCCTGTTGTTCCATATAAATTCCACTAACTTTTTTTTTATTCTTGAGAATAGATCTAAAGGTGGTGATAAGGGAATGTATTGAAATATATAAAGTATTTTAGGTAAAATATTACTTTTAAGTATATTGATTCTCCCGATCATCGACATTGGTAGTGACATCCATCTCTGAGTTAACTCATTGATATCTGACATTAAGGCTTCATAGTTGACGCTGGCGACTGATTCTAGCTTAGGCACAATTTGGATTCCTAAATATTTAAACTGATTTACAACATTGAATTGATTTACCTCAGGGGCTGGGTAATTTCTTTGGGTCTCATTTAGCATTAATATTGCAGATTTAGTTTTATTTATTTTATATCCTGATATTTCCCCAAAATTCTTTATTAAATTCAACAAGGTTGGAATTGATTTTTTTAGATTCGACATAAACAAAATTATATCATCGGCGTACAGGGAGATTTTATGTTCTGTTGGTCCAACTTTAATTCCATATATTTGTGAATGTAAACGTATCGCTATCGCTAAAGGTTCAATTGCCATAGTAAACAGTAAAGGTGAAAGTGGACAGCCTTGTCGACATCCTCTATTGATTTTTATTGGTTTTGAAATATTGTTATTTGTTAGGATTTCTGCTGTAGCATTATTGTATATTATTTGAACCCATTTTATGAAATTATTTCCAAGTCCAAACCTTTGTAGGACTTCAAAAAGAAAGGGCCATTCAACTCTATCAAAGGCCTTTTCGGCGTCCAATGATAGGAGAGCTGTATCCGGTGCTTCTTTATTAAAATAAATAATATTAAATAGTCTTCTTACATTATGGAAGCCTTGTCTACCCTTTATAAAGCCATTCTGATCTCGATTAATAATATTTGGTAAAATTTCTTGTATTCGTCTTGCTAAAATTTTACAGATTATCTTAAGGTCGGCGTTTAATAGGCTTATTGGTCTCATATTTTCACATTTATTAGAGGGCTTACCTGGTTTTGGCAGCAGTATAATTAAGGCATTATTTATGTATGATGGTAAATTATTATTTTGAAATGCTTCTAAAACCATTTCCAAAAAAGGTTTTATTAATTTATTCTTAAATTTTTTATAAAGGTCAACTGGAAGACCATCTGGTCCTGCACTTTTTCCTGATTTCATATTATCAATGGCTAGCCCAACTTCTTCTTGACTAATTTTAGACTCCAATATCTCCCTGTTTTCATTTGGAATACACGGTATAGATAGTTCGTTCAAAAACCCATTTAGTTTTGTTAAATCAGGTTCATTTTTGGTATCATATAATTTTTCATAGTAATCTCTAAAGGCTCTATTAATTTCTAAAGGATCTATAACTACCTGTCCGTTACTTATAATGCTGGTAATTGGTGTTTTAATTTCCAATTGTTTAATCTGCCATGCTAATAATTTTCCTGATTTTTCACCTTGTTCATAAAAAGATTGTTTCAATCTTAGAAGACTCGAGGCAGCTCTATTCGCTGATTTTTTGTCGTATTCAGCTCTCAAAATCAGTAATTCATTCTCCAACCTTGGGTCACTTCCTGCATACACTTTTTCCTGAAGACTTTTTATTTTATGTTCCAATTTAGCTCTCTCCTCTCGAGTCTTCTTAGATTTTGATCCTGTATAACTAATAATATGTCCCCTAATAAAAGCTTTGAAAGCCTCCCACTTTACACATGCTGATGTTTGTGTAGTATTGATGTCAAAGAACTCGTCTATCTGTTTTTCTATATACTTGACAAATTCCTCATCCTGAAGCCATTTATGCTGAAATTGCCATCTACCTGATTCCTTTGTCAATTTTTTATCTACATATATTAGACAACAGGGTGCATGATCAGAGATCACGATGTTATCATAAAAGCAGTTTTGAATCTTGGACCTTAATTCTGTGGAAATCAAAAAATAATCAATACGTGAGAATGTCTTGTAGGTACTGGAATAACAAGAATAGGCTTTAACTTGTGGTTTCATTTCTCTCCATATATCTAACAATCTCAATTCTTTCATAAAATGATTAATAGTCATCCTACATCCAATGTGCGTACAATCCAGTCCTGTTGATCTATCCACACCTGGATTCAATGTACAATTAAAATCCCCTGCTATTATATGTTGCCCTGTAAGTGATGATAAGATGAGAAATAAATTAGCAAAGAACTTCTGATCATCTATATTGGGACCATATAAGTTCACCAAATTTATATTTTCTAATAGCAAAGAACCTTGAATGATTACATATCTTCCAAATTTGTCTCCAATTACATTTTTCACTTGAAAAGGAACTGATTTATGTATGAGAGTCATAACTCCCCTGGCTCGGGATGAAAATGAAGAGGTGAATACACTTCCCTGCCATCTACTCCTAATTCTTTTAACATCCTCCTCTATCAGATGAGTTTCTTGTAAAAACACAATTCTTGAACCCATGTCCTTTATTTTATTCATAACTTGTTTAAGTTTTTTTAAATTCTGTAGACCTCTGCAATTCCATGAAGTTAAATTAAGATTAACACTTTGGTCCATGATCAATAGAGAGTTTGGGATTACCTTGCAGTGTAAACATGCTCATACAGAGAAGCAAAAACATGAGTGGTTGAACATTCATCCTACAAACTACACACAAACAAATTTCCCCTTCCCACACTTGTGGCAAACCCCCCAAAATCAAAAGAAAAATTCTGTCTCCCGATATAGCCATCGACCGTTCCACACCCACGGGGAACAGCCTAAGCCACTCCTTCTTCATCCTCCCAATCACCCTAACTCTACTGCTTTTAATGACGTAACATTAACTCTCCTCTGTAGTTTTCCAACTTAACTCCAAAATTTTTAACAACTTTGTACATCATAGTTTTTTTTTTTTTGTTTGTTTTGTTTTTGTTTTGTTTTTTTAATATATAATACAATCTATATTTTGTAAACTTACTATTTACTTCAAGTCAGTCAGATGTCTGTGCAAATGCTTAATTATTCTACCTTATATTTTGTTCATGCTTAGCTCCCACCAGTCTCTTCTTCTTCTTTGATCTTCTTGATGAACTCCTGCGCCTCCTCTGGGGTCTTGAAGATGTGGGTTCTGCCCTCATACGTGGTCAGCAGTCTCGCAGGATAGATTACACCATGACGAATCCCAAGGTTGCGCAGCTCCTTACGTACGGGATCAAACTGCTTCCTCAATTGCTGGATTCCTGTGGCCAAATCTGGGTAGAACCGCACCTGCTGGTCCTGGTGTTTAATCTCTCCTTTTTTAGCTCGTGCAGCGTTGAAGATCTTCATCCTGTCTCTGTTGCTAAGAAACTTCATAATTAAGGTCCTCGGCGGTCCCTTATCTCTCCGTGGGCCAATACGATGTGCTTTTTCCAGAACCACTGCTGATTGCAACTCCTCGCTGCCCAGCACCTCCGGAATCCACTTTTCCAGAAAGGAACATACGTCCCGACCTTCTGATTCCTCTGGAAGACCCACCAGCCTCAAATTATTCTGTCTCGACCGAGATTCCAAATCCAAAATATTATCTTCCAGAGATTTATTTTTTTTTTCCAAAGTGCGCACCTTTAATTGAAGACAGGTGACGTCATCTTCAGCACTAGCGAGACAGAGCTCCATCTGCGCCGTTCGTTCTACACAGTCACCCAATTCCTTTCTTATTCCTTCCAACGCTGTCATAATCCCATCAAATCTAGAGGAAAAGTCCGCTCTCATTGAACTCATGGCAGCCATCAGCGCATCTGCGCCATTCCCCGCAAATATCGCACCGTTGCCAGCCTCCTCCGCCATATATGGAGTTTTGTTTGCTGCGTCACAGACCTGAAAGTCCGTTAATTTGGACTGTTTCGGCGGCTCGCTTTTTCCTTTTCCTGGTTTTCCAGCCTTAGGCTTCGCCGACATATCCTCGCCCAAATGCTGGGATACGTTCTGTCCCAAATGAGAGAGTTATTTGCCGATTTTTTTTTTTCCAGGAGCAGAGCAGAGCGAGACACGTCCATCCTACGTGGCAGCCATAACCGGAAGTCAGGTTGCACATTTTTGAGGAAAAAAGCTGAAAGTTTTGGAGAAAAAAAATGAAAATGTACAAGAGAAAAATCACAAATTTATGAGGAAAAAAGTTGCAGATTTATATATATAAAAAAAAAAACCCTGTTTTTCTGCTTAGCATTTGTTGCATTCTGCAACATGGGCAGTCCTGTTTTTCCAGGTTGGGAAGTTAATAACATGATGCTAATCCCCAGTGAAAGCAGCCGCTCCCTGATGAGTGGTCATACATGCAGGCTGATTAACGGAGCCCCACCACAGTGACCCATCCACCCACGCAGCAGCAGCACGTCCCCCAACATCACCCAGAGACCCCCATGTACTATACCATGTTGACTATAGATTTGATCATGGCTTTCGACTTGGAGCCACACTGGCCCTCTGTGATCTTTACCACCGGGACCTCCATCACTTTGACGGCCTGGAACAACCACACCAGGAGCATGATCAACACGCCTCCATGCCTTCGTGTGTGGACTGTAGCAACCTTAAAACCTCCCAGAGAAGGTTTGTAGTTAACAACAGACAAAGTTTACCTGCAGAGCTTTGACCAGAGCTTCATTTCTGCCGGCCTCCCCAACCAGAACAACACGGGTCTTCACCTTAGGAAGAACATCTGACAGAGAGGAGAACACAGCTGAGTCAGAGGGAACAAAGAAGAGGAGATAAGGCAGCAGAGTGAAGCTTCTTTCTTTCCCGCTGACCGACAGCTGAACGGCCCTAAAATTATCTCAGCTGTCAGCTTTGACCCTCAGAAATCCCCAAACAGGAAATCAGGTGAAAAACTGCAGATTTTTCCAGTCTCATATAACAGGCAGACTGAAGAAAACTGGAAGAAGTGCATGTAGGAAAAGCTGCAGAGTCACCAAACCATCAGCTGATTTAACTGAATATTCCAATTTAGTGGCTGAAAGAGACCCCGTCATTGTCTTTGTCCACATGTTGAAACAGATGTGACATGATTGGTCAGAACACCTCAGGGTTTAATTACTGTTGTACCACTTGACACACGGGGAAGGAGCTGAGCTGCTCAGTTTGACCTTAAATCAGCATCACGGTTGATTCAACCTTTTACAATGGTTTTAGTTTTGCTTTCCCCCCCTCCTTTCTTCTCCCTTATAGTTCACTGAGAAGGCTCATAACTAAGCAACATTACACAAGAGTGTGGTATCAATGAAGGTATCACTGGTGATTCAGTAGAAAATGGGCATAACAGAGAAAGGAACAGGCCTATTGTCATTTCACACACATGTAACCAAAGTAAATATTGTCCACTGCACAAATCAGAGTTCATTTACATACCTGTTGAGGGTCACATGACTCGTGCCAGCAGCCAATTAGCTTGGTAGCTGTGTTGGGGGAGTCCTTTATGCAGTCATGATTATGCTAGCACTACATAGAGACTACCAGTGATCTGATCCGTGTTCTTAAATCCAACCTCAGCTTGTCCATTTTGTAGTCTACTCCCGCTGTAAAACGGTTGAGCTGACGCGGATAGTGGTTAGCAGCTAACAATGATTTAGCTTCAGTGCATTTCCATGTCAGTTTCCAGACATTTTGCTCATTTTTTCTTGTCATGTTCAGATGGAATAAAGAGTCCTTCATGACACGCTGTGCAGACAGGCAGTGCATTTCTACTCAGTGCAAGCTGCTTTAATTTTTACGCCATGGTCTACTGTATATATCCTTTATTTATGGAAGTAAAAATTATTTATAATTTATTTAACATGAATTTAAATTTAGGGCGGCGCGGTGGCAGAGTGGTTAGCACTGCAGCAGCACAGCAACTCACCCTTGGCCGGGGGATCCCAGGTTCCATCCCAGCCCCCGACCAATCTGTGTGGAGTTTGCATGTTCTCCCCGTGTCTGCGTGGGTTTACTCCAGGATTTCTCCAGTTTCCTCCCACATGCCCAAAACATGCACGTTAGGTTAACTGGCATCAAACTGGGGATTCTAAATTGTCCTTTGGTCTGACTGTGAGAGTGAATGGTTGTCTGTCTCTCTGTGTTGGCCCTGCGATGGACTGCTGATCTGTCCAGGGTGGACCCTGCCTCCAGCCCCCCCCCCCCCCCCGCCAAAAAAGGATTAAGTGGAAGAAGATGGATGGATGGATGAATTTAGTTTTAGTTTCTGTTTTTCATCCATCAGAGAGAAAGCGAGATAAATGAATGACAGAAAATCTCATTTTTATTGTGAAGGCTCAGCTTTTACTTTGAAAGTGTCCATCAGCATTGATTTTCTTCTTTTATTTCATAATGAGAAGCTGAAGCAGCTATTGCTAATGCTAAGGTAGCGCCACATGAACTGAACGCCTGCTAGCCTAGCATTAGCAGGTTTGTTTTTATGAGCATCAGCATTTTCACAATTATTTTTCTTATAAAGTTGCAATTTATTGTCACAAATCTGCAGTTTTTATATAACCTTTAGACTGTTTTCCCTTATAAATTCACTAAATTTTCATATAAATATAAAAAAAAAAAAATCCCAGATAAATTTGTTTTCCTGCATATTTGCAGTCTCTCACAATTTCTCTTTTTTCATAAATTTCTAATTGTTGCCATGCAAATTTGAGTCTCTTAATTCCAAATTAATTTATTTAAATTTGTGAATTTTTGTAAATTTAGTGATTTCATCACAAATTTGCTTTTTTTTCTCCTCAACAGTTTGAATTGTTTTTCCTAAATGTGCAGGGTAAATGCAAAAATCTGAATTTCAGAGTAATGAACAAATACTTAAAGGGCCCATTGACAGAAAAATGGTGTTTATAGTTTTTTTAACTGTCTGAAATGTGTCTATTGGTCACATAATTACCCAAAAAATATGCAGTCAATTCTCTTAAACACACACACACACAGAGCCTTGATTTCGTTTTTCTGTCCCAGTTACGTTTCTGACTCTTCCTGGTAAATGGTGTAAGTCATGATTTGACAAAGCCAACCCACCACCATCCTGGAGACCCGCCCACTGCTCTACTATTAGCCCGCCTAGCTGTCTGTCATGTAGATGGAAGGGGTGCTAAAGCTAGCCTATTAGTCACTGAGCTATTAGCCCCCAGCTAACACTGGTACCAGGAGGTTGCCACCAACTGCGGCTTATATTGTTATTTTCCTCAGACCTGAGGCTACGGTCACACTGCAGGTCTTAATGCTCAATTCTGATTTTTTGCCGAGATCTGATTTTGTTCACATTCTAATTTAAATGTGACCCCCATCAGACTCCAGTGTGAACGGTCTACAGCTGTGAAGTGACCCTCATGCACTGAAGAAAAAGTAACATCAGACACAGCGTGGTGTTTCAGGAAGTAAAAATGAGCCCAGAACGATTGAGGGGGACAGAACTTCTTCACCTTGATGCAGCGCAGCAAAAGAAAATGTTAAAAACATTCAGAAACGATTATGCACAAAATAAATGAGAGCAGCTTCCTTCCTCTACAGGCCAGATGACCGCTGTGATCAGCTCTGCTTTAACAGAACTGGTCCATTAAACAGCTCTCTTGAAAATGACACCCCGTGTCTCAGTGGGATTACCTCTAGAAATAAGGCCCATAATAAATAAACGGGGCGGCTCGTACCAGCGGCGTAACACCGGTCCTGCACAGGAAGGAGAAGCCACCACAGACTCCCCTCTCCTGGACTGTGGGTCCTCGTATCCCCGTATCTGGCCAGTCCGCTCCACAGTCATGTCGGTATTAACTTTACATTTTCAATGTTACCGCGGCCAGGACTCACCGTGTGCCGTTTACAGGGAAAAAGGACTTTGCAGCGTCCAGTAAATGCGCCATTACTGTGCGCCTGCTTGTCTGACGGTTTAAGCCCTGAACACACACCCCAAAATTTTGAAGTTGTTGTGCAGTCGGAGGCGACAAAATTATGATCCAGTGATGAAGGGAAGAAGACTGATTAAAAAGAGAGCAGAAATCGGCTGCCATGCTGGCTGCATCCTCCACCACAGAACTGTAGCGTCTGTCTCACTTCAATGAGGAAAAAGTCGATGACATGACCTGACCGTTCAGACTGAGGTCGCTTTGGACAATATCAGATACAGATCTGAATTAGGACCACATATGGAAGTGGCCTGGGTCTGGTGTGAAAAACATCAGATGTGTGCTGTTCAGACTGTCATTAAAAAAAAAATCACATATGGGTCACATGTGTGCAAAAAATCAGAATTGAGCATTAAATCCTGCAGTGTGAACGTAGCCTTCGTCCTCCTATTCACCATCCCTGTTACCACCTGGTTCACCAGGCCACAGTCCACAATACATCTCGTATCACTCTGGCCCGTCTCACAATAACTTTGCTGTCATTCCACAGCAAACCGCCAGCAGCAGCACACCGGTTGCAGCAACCACCTACACCAGGGCCGACACCTCTCACTGCCAGCTCCCCCACTGTCCTCTGGTGCTTCTCATGGGAGCGCAGCAACGTCCCACACAACCAGACAGTGTCGTTTGAGACCCCATGGCTCTGCAGCTCGGCCAGCAGCCTCGGGTCCCAGGCCAGGCCAGGTCGGTTGAAGCGATCAGGCGGGGAAGGGGGTGGGGGGCGCCCGGCCTGCGGTGCTAGCGATTTGTTGTGCAATCACAGCAAAATTACTGGGAGATGGGCCATAGTGACGCGAGTTACACCATCAACTGTGGATCAGTGAACCAGCGCTGCCCACCCCAGCAAGAAGGAGGCTAAAAGCTAAAGGCTAGAAGCTAGTCTGCTAATGGCTAACTGACTTAAGAGGGAGGGCGGAGCTGAACTGGTGGAGGACGTTTCTTAAAGTGACAGGCTTTAAATCACAGCATTTCAAGAAAGCCAGGAAAATATAAAACAAATTTACTTCAATAATTAAAAAATTAAAGAAAATGTGAACAAAATATGTCAGAAACCCTTCATGAAGACATAAATGAGCTGTTAAAATGTGGAAAAAGGCCAGTCTCTGAGTCCTTTAAAACATTATTCTGGCTCACTTCAATCACCCCATTATTGATTTTTTTTAATGGCTTTGGGTCAGTTTTTCATGAAACTGTCTGACTACCAGTGAAGTGAAAACCGACGTCCTGTTGCTGTGTTTATTCTTCAATTTCTCATACATTCCCAGTTTCACTCAGACACACGGATAAAGAAGATGACGACCGACCTTCACCGTCCTCTCCCATCGTGGTCAGGAACAGGCGATCCTTGGTGGTCTCTGCGATCCTGGAGTCACAGACCAAAGAATCCACCAACAAACTCTGAGCCGCTCCCAGAGTCACGATGCTGCTGTCAGCCATGGCCGAAGGCCCGGGGGGGGGGGGAGCCGACGTCTGCTCAACCACCACTGGAGAGAAGAAAAAGAGGCATGAGACGGGCTTTCTTCCTCACCAACGCATTTACCAGAACTGAAATTACTGCATCGCTGGGTGGGCGGGAAAAAAGTCACATTTACAAGAAAAAAGGTCAAAAAATTTATGAGGAAAAAGTAGGAAAATTTACAAGAAAAAGCCACAAATTTACACACACACACAAAAAAATGTGAGGAAAGCAGTAAATTTTAAGAAGCCACCAACAAGACAAAAATGACACAAATTTGCTGGAAAAAAGCTGCAATTTACAAGGAAAAGACAAAAGTTTGTGAGAAAAAAAGCTGCAAATAAACAGGAAAGCCCCACTAAATGAGAAAAATAGTCAAAATTATTATGAGTCTTAAATTTATGAGGAAAAAAAGTCAAACTTCATATCCTGAAAAAAAAGTCACAAATTTATGAGAAAAAAGTCACAAATTTATAGGGTTACCAATTTGCAAGCAAAAAAAAAAAAAAAAAACAAATGTGTGTGGGGAAAAAAGTTTCAAATTTACAAGAAATATTTACAATTTTAAAAGACAGAAGAACACCACATACGGTACATTCCATACGCCCGTCCAAAGCCATGATTGGTAGTGTATAGCTATAGATTACAAATTCATGATTCAATACACTGTAGAGCTGTGATAAAACTAATAACCATAGAACTGAAAGGAGCTGAAGCAAAGCAAACAACAACAGTGAAACCTGGAGGGGGGTGATTGGGAGGAACGGCCTGCCAGATCTGAACCTGAGTGGTGTTCAGTTATTGGACTTCTGTGCTAACCACAATTTGTCCATAACGAACACCATGTTCAAGCATAAGGGTGTCCATATGTGCACCTGGCACCAGGACACCCTAGGTCACAGGTCGATGATCGATTTTGTGATCATTGTCATCAGACCAGCGACCATATGTCTTGGACACTCGGGTAAAGAGAGGTGCAGAGCTGTCAACTGATCACCACCTGGTGGTGAGTTGGATCCGATGGCAGGGGAGGAAGCCATTCAGACCTGGTAGACCCAAACGTATAGTGAGGGTGTGCTGGGAACGTCTGGTTGAGGCCCCTGTCCGGGAGGTCTTCAAGTCCCACCTCTGGAAGAACTTCAACCACATTCTGAGGGAGTCTGGAGACATGGAGTCTGAATGGGCCATGTTCTCCACCTCTGTTGTTGAAGCGGCGGCCCAGAGCTGCGGCCGCAAGGTGGTCAGTGCATCTCGTGGTGGAAACCCCCGAACCAAGTGGTGGACACCAGTGGTGAGGGGGGCCATTAAGCTGAAGAAGGAGTCCTATCAAGCTTGCTTGGCTTGTGGGACTCCCGAAGCAGCTGAGGTGTACCGGCAGGCCAAGCGGAGTGCAGCTCGGGTGGTTGCTGAAGCAAAAACCCGGGTATGGGAGGAGTTCGGTGAGGCCATGGAACAAGACTTTCGGTCGGCCTCGAAGAGATTCTGGCAAACTGTCCGGCGGCTCAGGAGGGGAAAGCAGCTCCCTGTCCACACTGTGTATGGTGTGGATGGGACACTGCTGACTTCAACCAGGGATATCGTCTGGCGGTGGAAGGAATACTTTGAGGATCTCCTAAACCCCACTGACACGCCTTCCACAGAGGAAGCACAGCTTGTGGACGAGGGGACGACTCATCTATCACAGGGGCTGAGGTCGCCAAGGTGGTTAAAAATCTCCTTGGTGGCCAGGCCCCAGGGGTGGATGAGATTCGCCCTGAGTACCTCAAGGCCCTGGATGTTGTAGGGCTGTCATGGTTGACACGCCTCTGCAACATTGTGTGGAGGTCAGGGGCAGTGCCTTTGGCATGGCAAACCGGGGTGGTGGTTCCTCTCTTCAAAATAGGGGACCAGAGGGTGTGCTCCAACTTTAGAGGGATCACACTCCTCAGCCTCCCTGGGAAGGTCTATGCCAAGGTACTGGAGAGGAGAGTCCGGCCGTTGGTCGAACCTCGGATTCAGGAGGAGCAATGTGGTTTCGTCCTGGCTGTGGCACATCGGACCAGCTCTTTAAACTCTCAAGAATCCTCAAGGGTTCGTGGGAGTTTGCCCAACCAGTTTACATGCGTTTTTGTGGACTTGGAGAAAGCATTCGACCGTGTCCCTCGTGTTTTTTGTGCAGGGTGCTTCGGGAGTATGGGGTATCGGGCTTGCTATTACGAGCTTCCTGGTCTCTATATGACCATTGTGAGAGCTTGGTTCGTATTGCCAACACTTGGTCGGACACATTCCCAGTGAGAGTTGGACTCCGCCAGGGCTGCCCTTTGTCACCGATCCTGTTCATAATTTTTACATGTGTTTTGTGGACTTGGAGAAGGCATTCGACCGCGTCCCTTGTGGTTTTTTGTGGGGGGTGCTTCTGGAGTATGGGGTATCGGGATTGTTGTTACGAGCCATTTGGTCTCTGTACAACCGTTGTGAGAGTTTGGTTCGTATTGCCAACACTTAGTTGGACTTATTCCCAGTGAGAGCTGGACTTCACCAGGGCTGCCCTTTGTCACCGATCCTGTTCATAATTTTTATGGACAGGATTTCTAGGCGCAGCCAGGGAATGGAGGGTGTCATGCTTGGTGACCACAGGATCTCATCTCTGTTTTTTGCACATGATGTTGTCCTGTTGGCTTCATCCAGCAATGACCTACGGGTCTTACTGGGACGGTTTGCCGCTGAGTGTAAAGTGGCTGGGATGAGAATAAGCACCTCTAAGTCCGAGTCCATGGTCCTCAGCCAGAAAAAGGTGGATTGTCCTCTCCGGGTTGGGGACAGACTCTTGCCCCAAGTGAAGGAGTTTAAGTATCTTGGGGTCTCATTCAGGAGTGAGGGGAAAATGGAGCGAGAGATTGACAGACAGATTGGAGCAGCATCTGCAGTAATGCAGACATTGTACCGGTCTGTTGTGGTGAAGAGGGAGCTGAGTTTTAAGGCAAAGCTGTCGATTTACCAGTCAATCTACGTTCCTACCCTCACCTATGGTCATGAGCTTTGGGTAATGACCAAAAGATCGAGATTGTGGATACAAGCGGCTGAAATGAGCTTTCTCCCTAGGATTGCTGGACTCACCCTCAGAGATAGGGTGAGGAGCTCAGTCATCCGGGAGAGGCTCAGAGTAGAACTGCTCCTCCTCCACATTGAAAGGAGTCAGTTGAGGTGGTTTGGGCATCTGATCAGGATGCCTCCTGGACGCCTCCCATTTGAGGTGTTTTAGGCACGTCCCACTGGGAGGAGACCCCGGGGCAGACCCAGGACTCGGTGGAGAGACTATGTCTCCCAGCTGGTCTGGGAACGCCTTGGTATCCTCTCTGAAGAGCTGGAGCAGGTGGCTGGGGAGAGGGAAGTCTGGGCTTCTCTGCTTGAACTGCTGCCTCCATGACCCGGACCTCCGGAAAAGCAGTAGAAGATGGATGGATGGATAGAAAAATGCTGCAAATTTACAAGATAAAAGCATCAATTTTAAGTTACAAAATTCTGAAATTAAAGAGGAAAACAGTCACAATTAATGAGAAATCATTGCCATTTGTTCTCATTTTACTTTCTGTTAAAAGGCAAACTACAAATTAAAACTCTCAAGACAAATAACTTGAGATCACAGGAAAAGACAAAATGCATCAACATTTGGCAGCTTGGGGCTTCCATAGTTTTCTGCAGGTGTGGGATGATTTAAAATTTTCACCTTTTATCTTTTTAACTAAATCAGAACAGATGTGTGGTGAAATCATCTCATCTTTTCTATCTTTGCTCTTTTGGGAAATAGCAGTTTCAGTGGGGGGGGGGGGGGGTTGTTGCACATTTTTCATTCTTGAACTGCAACAGTTTACATGCATGTTTGTGAGGATTTTCCTCCTGACTTTCTACATGTTCTGGAACGTTTCTACAGCTATTAATAGGTTAAATGTCAGACTGTTACCTTTTTAAGAGCATTTGATCAAATTTAAGACCTCACATTTGCAAAACTGCTTAAAATCTGTGACCACATTATATTTAACCTTCTTCTGTTATTTAGTGGAACTGAAATGAGTTGAAAGTTTGGGAGGTCAGTCCAGCTCAGATTCAAGCTTTACTTCCACTGGTTTGATGTTGGCACGAGAAAATTGAGTTATTTAGCTAAAATGCCTAAAAGTAGTCCTACCACCACAACAAAACGGGCAGATTAAGAGGAAAAAAGGCACAAACTTATTTCTTAAAAAAGCACATTTACAAGAAAAAAAGCTGCAAATTTATGAGAAGGAAGTTTGTAAGTTTACAAAGAAAACAGAAGGAAAATTATATGAAAAAGCTGCAAGACTGCAAGGAAAGTAGCTGCAAATTTACTAGGAAAAAAATCGCAAATTTATGTGAAAAGTCACAAGTTTACAAGGAGAAAAATCTTAAATTATTCGGAAAATTTGTGTGTACAAAAAGTCCCAAATTTACAGGGAACAAAGTCTCAAGTTCATGAGAGAAAAGTTCCAAACTTGCAGAAATAAAGTTGTAAGTTTATGAGGAAAAAATGGCAAATGTATGTGGAAAAGCCACAAATTTACGAGGAAAAACAACTGAAAACAGATGTCTAAAAGCTGTCATTTCTGAGGATTTCATCCCATAAATGCATCATGTTTATCATGTCTGTGGGATTTCAAGACCTTTGACATGTGGATTTATGGTTCAGTTGTCATTTTTAAGAATAATCTAGGCTGTGATTTAGGATAAATTAATTCAAGGCTTTTTCTATCTTAAATTAACAGACACGGTACCTGGCAACGTCAGCTGCCGTCACCTGTCAGCTCTTAATGAACCACTCCGGATTTTTATTGCACTTTAATTCCTTATGTCACATAAAAGCAACAAGACAAACTTACCGACTTTAGGAGCCTTTTAACGAACAAAAATTAAAGCAAAAAAGTAGCTAGCTTGATCTGTTGTATCCACAGAGCTAACAGAACTAGCTGTTTTTTAATCAAAAATAAACTTCAAGTAAATCCTCTTCGGTGTCAGATGCTACTAAAGTACGCGTAACATGACTCCGTTAAATCCCGGCTCCGGCATCAGTGCATGTTGTCCGGTAAATGGCGAAGACAAATTCCGATTAGCTGACGGCTAACAGCTAACTGACCTGTTAGCTACTGCTGTTTCTGATCAATTCAAAAAGAATAGCAAACAAACACGCTGCGTTCTGATTGGCCCAGAGGGGGACGTAACACCGGTGACTTACGTCTGACGTGACCGCTGATTGGTCTATTCGTTCAAATCCCACAATGCGCTCTAAAGCAACACCCAAAATCCAAAAAACATTACTCTTTTAAGCTTTAAATTAGTTTTAAGTCTGTTTTCACCATAGGAAAGTTTTTACCCACGATGACGCTGATCAGCCCGGCCTGTCTGGCTGCAGCTGTAACTTCAGAGCCACAGCTGCTAGGATCACTAAACAGGACAAGGGGTTGGCATGAGGACCCTCACCTGATCTGAGCTATGGTTTTTGGGTCAAAAGGTCAAAATCACAAGGTGAGCCAATATGACTGCACATTGCATGGCCCTTCCCATGTGGCTCAGATCAGATCTGTATCAGGAACAAATGTCTATAATATACTTTAAGAGCACACAAGCAAAAGTTCAAGTGCCTCACCTGAAAATGACTTTGGTAGAAGTTGAAGTCACACATCATCATGGTTTCAATCATGTATAAATAACTAAATAAATAAAGTTGAGTTTGACTGTGCACCCAGTCTCATCATTATATCCAGATATTTATAGACATAACATTTTGGCGACAAGGATAAACTATGGAGGTGTAGAGGAGTGCCTTTCACAGACGAGACTGAGTTTATTTCTCAGGGTTGGTTTATTGAGAGGTCACATCCTCTAACAAGAACAGAATCTCAGAAAAAAGAGAGAGAGCAATCATCTAACACAGCTCTTATAGTCTCCCAAGACACAAATCCCCCAACATCAAATCACACACCCCCAACCCACAGTCTTTAGGTAAACATCCAGCGCCCGAGGCTCCTTGGCGTCTCCATTGTCTCTTGACCCTCTGGCGTCTGGGGCTCCTGCTGGGGCATTCTCTCCAACTTCACATCTCCTGCAAGGCCAACTTCACACCTCCCGTAGGTCCTCACAGGGTCAGGTCCTCTTTGTCAGGTCCTCTTTGTCCCTTAAGACGTGAAGTTTCTAGAATATGCACCGTCATGCCTACTAGGTGAATGCGGGGGATATGAATACAATATATGCGCCCTAAATATGCGCCATATAACCCCCCCAAACGTCTAAATAAGGACAAAGTGCACCCCAATATGCATAGCATCATATCATAATACACAGAACAGCAAGAAAAGGCACAACACATCACACTCCCGGCTGCTTGGGCTTCAATCGCCTGCCATATCTGCTGTAAGCCGGTTTCGACCTTCCTGTAGCCGCTTCTTGCATCTGTGGATCAGAGTCATTAGCACATCCTTGTGAAAGCTTAGAAGAGTGTCTCCCCGGCGGCCTGCCACGGCGGGGGGCCCTGGCTACCTGCACATGTTCATCAGCCAACACAAAAGCGGGTTTGAGTCTGTTAATGCAGACTAATTCCCTCCTGTCTCCCAAATCGAGCAAAAAATGTTTTTCCCCGGTTTCTAACACTCTGAACGGTCCATCATAAGGTGGTCTTAACCCTAACCTCTGTGCCTCGTGTCTAACAAAGACGAATTCTGTATTCTTTAAGGCTTTAGGCACGAAAACGCGTGGGAAACTGTGATGAACTGGGCCGGGGAGGGTGTTTGATCCCGCGTCGCTCTGCAGCAGCTGAGCGGGGGGGCGATCTGGTGCGGGGTTCTCTTTGAAGGAATTCTCCCGGTAACCGGAGAGGTTGGGCGAAGACTAGCTCGGCCGGAGAGGCTTGCAAATCTTCCTTAGGTGCTGAACGCAACCCTAATAAAACCCATGGAAGCTTATCAACCCAATTTGTGTCTGTGAGAGCCGCTCTGAGGGCTGCTTTCAATGAACGGTGAAAGCGTTCGCACAAACCGTTGGCCTGGGGGTTATATGCAGTCGTGCGATGAATTTTCACCCCCAGGCTGAGTGCCATGGATGACCAGAGCTCGGAAACAAATTGGGGCCCTCTGTCAGACGTTATGTCTGACGGGACTCCAAAGCGCGTGACCCAAGCCGTTAAAAACACGCGCGCAACGTCTGCTGCTGTGGTTGACGCCAGGGGGACCACTTCTGGCCAGCGCGTGGTGCGGTCCACCATAGTTAGAAGGTGTGTGAACCCCTGTGACAGCGGGAGGGGTCCCACCAAGTCGATATGCACGTGGTCGAAGCGTTTGGCCGGGATGTGAAAAGGTTCTAGAGGGGCCCGCGTGTGCTTGTGTACCTTTGCTCTTTGACACGCTGCGCAGGCTGCAGCCCATTCTTTCACCTGTTTACGCAGCCCCAGCCAAATTTCTCTCCCACCATTTTGATCGATGCGCAAACGCCCGGATGTGCCAGCGAATGTATTAAGTCAAAAACGCGGTGATGTCACGCAGCTGGGACCACGGGGCGGGGGCGCCCCGTGGAGATATCGCAGATTAGAGGGGGCATACCTTTTTGATGCACCCTGTGCTCCAGCCTTAGCCCTGTTGGCCCAGACTGGAGCGCGCACACGTCCGCATCGTTAACCTGCTCGGCGGCCATGGCTGCGTAATCTAACCCAACGTAGACCGGGGCTGCGAGCGCTTCCGCGCCGCAAGCCTGGCCCGTGTCTACAGCCACCGAGTCTGCCCCCTGGGGGCCTGGCATTGCAACTGCGCGCGAGAGACAATCTGCCACTACATTGTGTTTGCCCGCCACGTGTTGAATGTCGGTGGTAAACTCCGAAATCGCGGCCAGCTGTCTCTGTTGTCGGCCCAACCAAGGCTCTGAAATTTTAGCCATTGCAAATGTTAATGGTTTGTGGTCTACAAACGCGGTGAAACGGCGCCCTTCCAGCCAGAACTGGAAGTGGCGGATGGCCAAATGCAGGGCTAAAAGCTCCCTATCGAACGCGCTGTATTTACGCTCGTTATTGCGCAATGTTTTGCTGAAAAACGCAAGTGGTTGCCAGCTCCCTGCTACCAGTTGCTCGACCACCGCCCCAACTGCTACGTCGAAAGCGTCCATGGTAAGCGCCATGCGAGCTGCTGGCACCGGGTGTGCCAATAACGCAGCGTTCACGAGGGCTGACTTAACCTGGGAGAAAGCGCGCTCCCGGTCCGGGGACCACTCGACCTTAGTTGCAGGTTTTTGCTTCTTTAGTGCCGCATACAGTGGGTGCATGAGCTGTGCCGCGTTGGGGAGGAAGCGGTTATCAAAATTGACCATCCCCAAAAATTCTTGCAATGCTTTAACTGTCTGCGGTTGGGGGAACTCCGTTATTGCACGCACTTTATCAGGCAGCGGGACCGCTCCTTCTGGAGACACACGGTGCCCCAAAAAATCGATTTGCGCTACCCCGAATTGGCATTTCGCTGGGTTAATTATCAGCCCGTGCTCTGTCAACCTCTGAAAAACCGCTGTGAGGTGGCGTTCGTGTTCGACTTCGGATGCACTGGCTACCAAAATATCATCCAAATAGGCGAACACGAAAGGGAGGCCACGCAACACCACATCCATCATGCGTTGGAACGTCTGTGCGGCGCCCTTGAGGCCAAAAGGCATGCGCAAAAACTCGAACAGCCCGAAGGGGGTTATTACTGCCGTTTTGGGTATGTCTTGCGCGCGGACTGGGACTTGGTGATAACCGCGCACCAAATCTATTTTGGAAAAGATGCGCGCCCCCGCCAAATGTGCCGAAAAATCATGGATGTGCGGAATCGGGTAGCGGTCGTGTGCTGAAGCATTATTTAATCTGCGGAAATCACCGCAAGGGCGCCACGAGCCATCAGCCTTGGGGACCATATGCAGGGGTGACGACCAACGGCTGTTAGAGCGTCTAACAATGCCCAGTTTTTCCAAGTTGGCGAATTCCTCGCGCGCGATGGCCAGTTTAGCTGGGTCCAAGCGCCGAGCTTTTGCAAAAACAGGGGGGCCAGAGGTAGTTATGAAGTGCTCGACCCCGTGTTTGGCTACTGACGCTGAAAATGTTGGGACCGTGAGTGCTGGGAACTGATTGAGTAGTGCATGAAACTTACCACCCGCAGCTGTGACATTGGGATGTGCAGAAGGCAGGGCCACCCGAGCTGTACAGGAGATAGAGTGGAAAGACAGTGCATTTACAATACGTCTATTAGTAAGATCAACTAATAAACTGTTTGAGCATAAAAATTCAGCACCTAGCATGTTGTTGCTAACTGCAGCAACAACGAAGGTCCACTCGAAGGTGCTGCCGTGGAGGGATAGGAGGAGCGTCTTCTCCCCATAGGTTTTGATCGTCGAGCCATTTGCCGCTAGCACCAGGGGTCCGCTGGACGGCGCCAGCAGGTCCGCGTAGGAAGGCTTGACAAAACTCAGCTGGGAGCCTGTGTCCACCAGGAATTCCCTCCCTGAATTTGCGTCTGTCACGAAAAGCAGCTTGTTCTTCGCGCCGAGAGCCGCAGCTGCTACCGACTCTCGGTCTTGGCGTTTCCCTGGCGCTTGTATCGGCATGGTGGGATGCATCTGCGCGCGCTCTCGGCGAAGCGTCGATGGTAGAAACAGAGGATGCTGTCAGCTCCGCTTCTCCTGGCCTCTGCCGCTGCTGACGTCAGTGGGTCCGGTGCTGCAGCCTCTGGTCTCCCCTCGTCTCGCGGGGGTGCGTTCAGCTCCGTTGCCGCCGTCGTGGCTGCGTGTCGTCTATGAGCGTCGACGAGCCGCTGCGCCTCCTGGCCCAGCCCGTGGTAGTCACGGTCGTTGAGCAGTTGTGAGCTGGCCAGGGTGACTCTCACTGCTGGCGGTAGTGTTCTGAGAAAGAGGTGGGCGAAGATAAAACTGTCGTCATCTTCGCCTCTCAGGCTCATCATCCTCGCCATCAGATCTGCCGGCCTGTCTGCTTCCCCTTCTGTTAGCGCCAGAAGTCTCTCTGCTCGCTCTCCCTGCGAGGGAGTGAAAGCTCGAATGAGGGCGGTTTTCAGTGCGCCATACTTGTTGTCCTGGGGCGGGTGGTTGGTCAGGCTCTCCACCCGCTGCACTGTGAGGCTGTCCAGCTTCGCGACGACATGGTAGAACCTCGTTGCGTCCGCTGAGATTCCCCGAAGGTGGAACTGCGCCTCCACAGTGGTAAACCAGGAGCGCGGGTTATGTTGCCAGAAATCGGGCAGCTGTAGTGTGGTAGCTGCGTTAACCCGGTTGGCTCCTGAAGAGTCCGGTGTGGGAAAATCTTCGCCACCGGCCATAGTTTGTCGTAGGTCACCACTGTAGAGGAGTGCCTTTCACAGACGAGACTGAGTTTATTTCTCAGGGTTGGTTTATTGAGAGGTCACATCCTCTAACAAGAACAGAATCTCAGAAAAAAGAGAGAGAGCAATCATCTAACACAGCTCTTATAGTCTCCCAAGACACAAATCCCCCAACATCAAATCACACACCCCCAACCCACAGTCTTTAGGTAAACATCCAGCGCCCGAGGCTCCTTGGCGTCTCCATTGTCTCTTGACCCTCTGGCGTCTGGGGCTCCTGCTGGGGCATTCTCTCCAACTTCACATCTCCTGCAAGGCCAACTTCACACCTCCCGTAGGTCCTCACAAGGTCAGGTCCTCTTTGTCCCCTAAGACGTGAAGTTTCTAGAATATGCACCGTCATGCCTACTAGGTGAATGCGGGGGATATGAATACACTATATGCGCCCTAAATATGCGCCATAAAGGCGTGTATCGCACCTCTTCGCCCCTTTCTGGAGCTCCTGGGCGAGCCACCTGTGCCTTGGCCACGTTGGTTCGTGGCCTTCCAGAGTTATATCATCGCATTGGACCTGGGTGAGCTTGATAAGTTGAGAGCACGTGCGCTCTTGGTGCATAATTTGGGGGTTGAGGGCCAGCGTGTCCTGCGCACACTCGAGGCTTTGGACTCATTTGAAGATGTAGTCGAATTGCTGGCGAACCATTTTCACACCCGGGATAGCGTAATTGTCTGGAGGATTAGGTTCCAACAATGACACCATCAAGTGGGTGAACCTGTCCTCCAGTTTGTTGCCGACCTGTGGCAGCTGGCTAGCAAATATCGTTTTGGGGCATTGGAGGAGGAAATGGTACATGACCAGCTGGCAGAGCACACAACCAGCACTGCTTTTCGAGCTAGGCTGCTCACGGCACCGTGTGACTTGACGTTAGCTAGGGCTGTCAAGCTAGCTCTCTAAATAGAGACCGCAGACAAGCTAACATCAGAGCAAAATTGGCACCAGTCACAGTCTCCAGCCATGGCATTAGTAGTGGACCTGGATAGTGAGGATAGCATGGATGACAACGCAGTAGAAACCATTGCTACCAGCCACAGGTCTGCCCCGGGAAAACCCCTGTGTATGGGTTGTGGGTCCGTGAAACACTGATATAAGGCCAGGGACTGCCCAGCTAGAGGGAAGCACTGCAGCAAGTGTGGACGCTTGGACCATTATGCCAGGGTGTGCCGTATGTCTGAGCCAGAGTGCCCACGGAGAACAACCACTTCACCCTTCCTGACAACTGTCCATGCGGTGTCCCCAAGTACCAATGGGTACACATCCTGTAAGGTGATGCTGGATGGTGTGGAGGTGCCACTTCTGATCAACACAGGGGCGGAGGGATCGTTATTGAATTGAGCCACAGTGAGGAAATTTTTCCCCCACTACAGGATAAGCGGTAACCCAGCGCTGCTTTACAGGTGTGGAGGTCGCAGGCTGTGCACGGGTGGAACACTGGAGTTAACGGTTTGGTACAAGTCGGCGACGATGACTGACTTCACGTTCCACATGACGGCCCGAGGTGACAGCATCATGGGCTGTGACCTGCTTTATGGGCTGGGGTTTGCCATTAAAGACGACGCTGGGGAAGGGTGGTCTGGTTGTGGCCAGTAGAACCCTCCTGTTTTGGTGGTGGAGGATGACGCTGTGTGGGACGAAGATATACTGGACACCACGGCGGACAAGTAGGACCAGCCTCACTCAGGTTCGACGCAGGAGGGTCTCAGTGCCGGCGCTCGGGGAATGGTAGGAGAGAGTACTGAGCGTGGTGGTGAGGTGCCTACGTCGGCAAGTGACACTGATGTGCTAGCCCCAGATTCCTCTGGAGCTTGGCTGCAGAGGGCTGGAGGATCTGCAGCTACAATGGCGACTGCTGCAGCAGTTTTAGAAGAGGTCGAGGCCAGACTGACAGGCACGGAGGGAGCGCGTGCCAAATAGCACTGCTGCAGGCCGAGCAGAGCACCCCTGAGAGTTACGGACCTGGCCTGGGCTCTAGGAGAGGGATGTCCATGGCGGATATGGGCCAAACGACAGCTGGAGGAACACCAGGAGCAGATGCACATAGTGACTGAGCGGGGCGCAGCCTACTTCCAGCTGTCGGACGGCTCGTGGAGGCGCGTAAACGAGCTGCGGCGTGCCCGGGAGGAGGCTTCGGATGGCGGGTCTGGACGAGAGAGGCGGTCGATGGCTATGAGAAGAGGCGCTCTCATCCATGAGGTCAGCTGCGACCCTGGAGGCATGCTGCTCCAGGGGTGGGTCTGCTGAGGGGCTCCCCTGGGCCCCCCACAAGCCAGTTCTACCCCTTTCTGCCAGAAGGACAGTAGTGTGATTTTGAAATTGGTTGTGATGTTCATATGTTTGTGTGTGTAAAAAAAAATGTTATTGTTCTGAGTGTCTTAGTATTTTAGGAACATGGCAATGTTTTAAGTTATTAATGGACTTTTATCTAGCTTACAGGTGGCAGAATAATCCACTTTGCCGTGTGGGGCAGGACGGTAGTCCACCCGTCCTCCTTAGTTTAGGTTCTGTTGGGCGAATGTGTTAGGCCATTAGGTATTTCAGTTCTAGTTTTTTTAGTGCTTGATTGTCCTAAATTGGCAAGGGTCTCAGTTGTATGTGTGGTTTTGGACTTTCTACCGGTGGTGGGGGGGGTGATGTTATATTATTGAGGCCTTTATTGTGAAGTGCAGTGTAGTTGCGGCCATTTCCTCTTCCGCCACTGCACCGCCCTATAAATACCAGTGGGCATCTCTGTTCTATTTCTTTGCCGATGTCCCTGCCTGGTGGCTGTGTTGTCTGTCCAACGACCAATAAAGTTGAGTTCGACTGTGCACCCAGTCTCATCATTATATCCAGGTATTTATAGACGTAACACACTAGGTGCCCAACATTATAACATATTTGTGAGCCTAGTTACCTCCGCCATGGAGATATGTAATCAGGGTGCTTTGTCTGTCTGCCTTTTTTTTTTTCCACAATATCTTTATTGAACCTTTTTTTTTTTTAAACAAACATGACACAAACAATCAAACACTAACACTAAAGTACTACCAAAAAAAAAAATGCACTAAAAACACCAACAATCACCAACAAAATCAAGTCTTCAACAATGCTCCTCTGTTTAGTCTAGACAATCCAATACATAAGTATACATATTATGTTCACCAGTTTGGAATTTACAAGGTCCACACACATCATTCACCTTCTTCTTCAAGAGTTATGTTTAAATTTTTTACATGATCAATAAAAGGTCTCCATATATTCTCAAACACAATTTCCTTTGATTTCAGTATGTATGTTATTCTTTCTAATGGAAGGTTTGTTAACATCTGTCTTAACCACTGAGTCACATCTGGTCTATGAGTCTTTTTCCACAGTAATGCAATACATTTTTTGGCATTAAGCAAACTGAGGTCTATGAATGTTCTTTCACTTTTATTAAAGTTATGCTTTTCTGGGTACAGACCCAACAAAAACAGTTTAGGATTCAAAATGATTTGTTTTGAGATTATTTTTTCAATTGTTACCCTCACCTCTTCCCAAAACATTCTTATTAATCTACATTCCCATAAACAATGAAATAGGGTTCCTTTACTTTCCATGCATTTTGTGCATGTATCTGGTATATTTTTGTTATATCTATTTAACTCCTCCGGTGTAACATACATCCGCATTAACCATTTGAAATGTATCAATTTAAGGCGTGCATTTATTGATTTGGTTTGAGCTTCTGTACAAGCCAATTCCCATTGTTCCTCTGAAATTTCAGTTTGCAGATCTTCTTTCCAGTAGTTTAATCTTTTCAGTGAATTTTCACTTGAAGATAGTGTCAATGAGTTATAAAACTCTGAAATAATACCCTTTCTTTTACTATCTTTCATCAACATTTTTTCCAAGGATGAATAAATAGGTCAAGTGAGAGCTTTATTTTGATTTGATCGAATAAAGTTTCTAAGTTGAAGATATTTTAAAAAATGTGTTCTATTAAGATTAAATTTGATCCTCAGCTCTTCAAAAGACATTATGTTATCTGCACATGGCAAATATAAATCTTGAATCTTTTGAATCCCTTTTAAATTCCATACTTTAAATACAGCGTCCGCTCTTCCTGGTTTAAAATATTGATTACCCCATATTGGGCTAAATGGTGACAATAACTGTGGTTCTTTTAAATAATTTTTAGCTTCACACCATATTTTGATCATATGCTTTACAAATGGATTTTTAACTTGTTTTGGTAATTTTTTTGCCGAATCTGAGTATATGAATATGGGAAGAGGTAAAGGTAAATTGTATGATTCCATTTCAGTCCAGTGAGGGAGATCATTTGATGAAAAATAATATGTCATAGACCTCAGTTGTGCCGACCAATAATACAACATAAAATTTGGACATTTCAGACCTCCACGATCAAATGGTAAATATAATAAAGACAGACGTAATCTAGCCCTCCTGTTGTTCCATATAAATTCCACTAACTTTTTTTTAATTCTTGAGAATAAATCTAAAGGTGGTGATAAGGGAATGTATTGAAATAAATAAAGTATTTTAGGTAAAATATTACTTTTAAGTATATTGATTCTCCCGATCATCGACATTGGTAGTGACATCCATCTCTGAATTAACTCATTGATATCTGTCATTAAGGCTTCATAGTTGACACTGGCGACTGATTCTAGCTTAGGCACAATTTGGATTCCTAAATATTTAAACTGATTTACAACATTGAATTGATTTACCTCAGGGGCTGGGTAATTTCTCTGGGTCTCATTTAGCATTAATATTGAAGATTTAGTTTTATTTATTTTATATCCTGATATTTCCCCAAAATTCTTTATTAAATTCAACAAGGTCGGAATTGATTTTTTAAGATTCGACATAAACAAAATTATGTCATCGGCGTACAGGGAGATTTTATGTTCTGTTGGTCCAACTTTAATTCCATATATTTGTGAATGTAAACGTATCGCCATCGCTAAAGGTTCAATTGCCATAGTAAACAGTAAAGGTGAAAGTGGACAGCCTTGTCGACATCCTCTATTGATTTTTATTGATTTTTAAATATTGTTATTTGTTAGGATTTCTGCTGTAGCATTATTGTATATTATCTGAACCCATTTTATGAAATTATTTCCAAGTCCAAACCTTTGTAAGACTTCAAAAACAAAGGGCCATTCGACTCTATCAAAGGCCTTTTCGGCGTCCAGTGATAGGAGAGCTGTATCCGGTGCTTCTTTATTAGAATAAATAATATTAAATAGTCTTCTTACATTATGGAAGCCTTGTCTTCCCTTTATAAAGCCATTCTGATCTCGATTAATAATATTTGGTAAAATTTCTTGTATTCGTCTTGCTAAAATTTTACAGATTATCTTAAGGTCGGCGTTTAATAGGCTTATTGGTCTCATATTTTCACATTTATTAGAGGGCTTACCTGGTTTTGGCAACAGTATAATTAAGGCATTATTCATGTATGATGGTAAATTATTATTTTGAAATGCTTCTAAAACCATTTCCAAAAAAGGTTTTGTTAATTTATTCTTAAATTTTTTATAAAGGTCAACTGGAAGACCATCTGGTCCTGCACTTTTTCCTGATTTCATATTATCAATGGCTAGTCCAACTTCTTCTTGACTAATTTTAGACTCCAATATCTCCCTGTTTTCATTTGGAATACACGGTATAGATAGTTCGTTCAAAAACCCATTTAGTTTTGTTAAATCAGATTCATTTTTGGTATCATATAATTTTTCATAGTAATCTCTAAAGGCTCTGTTAATTTCTAAAGGATCTATAACTACCTGTCCGTTACTTATAATACTGGTAATTGGTGTTTTAATTTCTAATTGTTTAATCTGCCATGCCAATAATTTTCCTGATTTTTCATCTTGTTCATAAAAAGATTGTTTCAATCTTAGAAGACTCGAGGCAGCTCTATTCGCTGATTTTTTGTCGTATTCAGCTCTCAAAATCAGTAATTCATTCTCCAACCTTGGATTACTTCCTGCATACACTTTTTCCTGAAGACTTTTTATTTTATGTTCCAATTGGGCTCTCTCCTCTCGAGTCTTCTTAGATTTGAACCTGTATAACTAATAATATGTCCCCTAATAAAAGCTTTGAAAGCCTCCCACTTTACACATGCTGATGTTTGTGTAGTATTGATATCAAAGAACTCATCTATCTGTTTTTCTATGTACTTGACAAATTCCTCATCCTGAAGCCATTTATGCTGAAATTGCCATCTACCTGATTCCTTTGTCAATTTCTTATCTACATATACTATACAGCAGGGTGCATGATCAGAGATCACGATGTTATCATAAAAGCAGCTTTGAATCTTGGACCTTAATTCTGTGGAAATCAAAAAATAATCAATACGTGAGAATGTCTTGTAGGTACTGGAATAACAAGAGTAGGCTTTGACTTGTGGTTTCGTTTCTCTCCATATATCTAGCAATCTCAATTCTTTCATAAAATGATTAATGGTCATCCTACATCCATTGTGCATACAGTCCAGTCCTGTTGATCTATCTATACCGGGATTCAATGTACAATTAAAATCCCCTGCTATTATATGTTGCCCTGTAAGTGATGATAAGATAAGAAATAAATTAGCAAAGAACTTTTGATCATCTATATTGGGACCATATAGGTTCACCAAATTTATATTTTCTAATAGCAAAGATCCTTGAATGATTACATATCTTCCAAATTTGTCTCCAATTACATTTTTCACTTGAAAAGGGACTGATTTATGTATGAGAGTCATAACTCCCCTGGCTCGGGATGAAAATGATGAGGTGAAAACACTTCCTTGCCATCTACTCCTAATTCTTTTTACATCCTCCTCTATTAGATGAGTTTCTTGTAAAAACACAATTTTTGAACCCATGTCTTTTATTTTATTCATAACTTGTTTAAGTTTTTTTAAATTTTGTAGACCTCTGCAATTCCATGAAGTTAAATTAAGATTAACGCTTTGGTTTATGATCAATAGAGAGTTTGGGATTACCTTGCAGTGTAAACATGCTCATACAGAGAAGCAAAAACATGAGTGGTTGAACATTCATCCTACAAACTACACACAAACAAATTCCCCCTTCCCACACTTGTGGCAAACCCCCCAAAATCAAAAGAAAAATTCCGTCTCCCGATATAGCCATCGACCGCTCCACACCCACGGGGAACAGCCTAAGCCACTCCTTCTTCATCCTCCCAATCACCCTAACTCTACTGCTTTTAATGACGTAACATTAACTCTCCTCTGTAGTTTTCCAACTTAACTCCAAAATTTTTAGCAACTTTGTACATCATAGTTTTTTTTTTTTGTTTTTTTTAATTATATAATGCAATCTATATTTTGTAAACTTGCTATTTGCTTCAACTCAGTCAGATGCCTGTGCAAATGCTTAATTTTTCTACCTTATATTTTGTTCATGCTTAGCTCCCACCAGTCTCTTCTTCTTGGATCTTCTTGATAAACTCCTGCGCCTCCTCTGGGGTCTTGAAGATGTGGGTTCTGCCCCCATACGTGGTCAGCAGTCTCGCAGGATAGATTACACCATGACGAATCCCAAGGTTGCGCAGCTCCTTACGTACGGGATCATACTGCTTCCTCAATTGTTGGATTCCTGTGGCCCAATCTGGGTAGAACCGCACCTGCTGATCCTGGTGTTTAATCTCTCCTTTAGCTCGTGCTGCGTTGAAGATCTTCATCCTGTCTCTGTTGCTGACAAACTTCATAATTAAGGTCCTCGGTGGTCCCTTATCTCTCCGTGGGCCAATACGATGCGCGCCCTCCAAAACCACCGCTGGCCGCAGCTCCGCACTGCCCAGCGCCTCCGGAATCCACTTTTCCAGAAAGGAACACGGGTCCCGACCTTCGGATTCTTCCGGTAGACCCACCAGCCTCAAGTTGTTCTGTCCCGACCGGGATTCCAAATCCAGAATGTTTTCTTCCAGACATTTTTTTTTTTTCCAAAGTGCGCACCTTTAATTGGAGACAATTGACTTCATCTTCAGCACTGGAAATACGAAGCTCCATCTGCGCCATTCGTTCCACACAGTCACCCAATTCCTTTCTCATTCCTTCCAACGCTGCCATAATCCCATCAAATCTAGAGGAAAAGTCCGCTCTCATTGAACTCATAGCCGCCAGCAACGCACCTGTGTCGCTTCCCACAGCTCCCGCGCCGTTGTTAGCTTCCTTCGCCATATTTGGTGCTTTCTCTGCTACGTCACAGACCTGAAAGTCCGTTAATTTGGACTGTTTCTGCGGCTCGCTTTTTCCTCTACTTGGTTTTCCAGCCTTAGGCTTCACCGACATATCCTCGCTCAAACGCTGGGATACGTTCTGTCCCAAATGAGAGAGTTATTTGCCGATTTTTTTTCTCCAGAAGCAGAGCAGAGTGATACGTGTCCTTCTTACGTGGCAGCCATAACCGGAAGTGTCTGTCTGCCTTTTAGCAGAATAATCAAAAACTACTGGATGGATTTAGATGAAATTTGCACCAGAGGTGGTCCTTGGGCTAGAGAGGAACCCATGGTGATGATCTGAGAACGCTAACTCCACCAAGGTTCTTTTCTTCTCACAGAGCGTTAGTAAGAATACTCCAAAACAAATCTATTACATTTTGGAGGTGATCCATGAGGGACGGAAGGAGCCTTGGCAGAGGGATGTGCTCTCTGAGTGCTTTTCTAGTTTTGAAATTACATCAGAAATGATGATCTGAGATAATTTAAAGCTTGTACTGATAAAAATCTGTAAGAATTTGCCATGTAATGGTATTTTTCTTTGAGAAGTATGTATGCATTAAATATATGTCAGTGGTGTAATTACCTCCACCAAGGGACGAGGTAATTGTAGTGTTAGAATAAGTGCTGGTATACAGCAGGTGACGTAGCCTACGGGTGACGTCACCACGCCACTATATATTTGGGAAGTCTGTCATCTCATGGCAGTTGGAGTTGGAGTTGGTAGTTGTTTAGACAGCTATAACTAAGTGTTCATAAGTGCTTTGTACTACATCCTGTTTGTAATAAAGTTCAGTTCGAGCACAGCATCCTCGTCCATCTTCATTCCATGTTTCTGGACATAACATTTGGTGATGAGAATTTTGAACCATGGAAGTGTGCCTAAGACTGCTACGGCCTTTCCTCGAGTCTCCAGGCGAACTGGATGTCCTGTTGCCAAGATAGCTGGACGCGTTCGAGACCTACATTGCAGTGTTGGACCTGGGAAAGATGGATAAAGTAAGGAAGTGGGCACTACTTGTCCACAACCTGAGCATAGAAGGTCAGAGGATTTTTCACACGCTTGGTCCGATGGACTCGTATGTATGTAAATGCTGTTGAACTGCTAGCTAGCTACTTTGCTACACCCGACAACGTGGTGGCACAGTGCGGGAAGCCCCGCCGTCGGCGCCAAAAAGCTAGGCTAGATAACCCCATGCCCTATGGAGACGGCGTAAACATTGTGGGCACCAAAGGTTGGTCAGGGCCGCAGTGTGTGATGAAGCTGGACAGTGTTAATGTGCCAATGTTGGTGGCCGCCACCACCATGCGGTCCATGGTAAACGAGGCCACAGTTAGGAGGCTCACCCCCTGGCGACCTGATGCGGTGGAACTACCGAACTCCATGACTGGCAGGAATGTCACCTTTGCGGTGCAGTAAAGCGAGAGGGAAATTCCAGCATTCCGGTTCCAGGTAACACACCAGGGTTGGTGAGACTGTAGACGGTCCAGGCCCATTTCACCCAGGCTTCACCAACGTGGGTGCAGCTGAAGAGCACAGCTCAGACAGCGAATGTAACGTAGAGAGTGGATACAGCACAGACAGTGAAAACGACATGGTGAGAGACTAGCGACCGGACTCCCCTCCGTTCCTCGCCCAGATAGAGCAGGAGCTGCAGGAGAGGGAGCCCGTGTCTCTCAGGAACGATGCTGATGTGAAAACTCAGGGTGGCACCGATACCAAACCAACTTCCCCGTGCACACAGGAGGAGAACTGCCTGGGAAGGGGGCAGCGGCCGGACTCACCTCAGATCCTCGCCCAGCCGGAGGCCGCTGTGGATTCGCAGGAGAGGGAGCCCATGCGCGCAGAGAACCTTGAGACACAACAACCGGGCACAGACACCATCTATGACGCGGCACAACAAAGCACATCAGACAGGAGAGAGGAGGAACCGGACTGCTTCCATACCCATGCTCAACATCAGTCTACGGGGATTACGACCGAGCCAACGGGTGAAGAGTCCACAACAACAAATGATACAGGAGAAACGTTGGACACCTTCCATACCCACGACCAGCTTCAGACTACAGAAACAGCGATGGTGAAGTTGAGTAAAGGGTCCACGACAAACACGGTAACAACAGAACTGTTATGGTATGACAGAGGTCACAAACCGGATGAGCACACAGCACCACAGCGATCACAGTGGCACATGAGACCAAGCAAGACACCACTCAAAGTCATGAACTGAGTTTGAGTCCACACCGACAAGAGACCG
Source organism: Pholidichthys leucotaenia (assembly GCA_020510985.1). Lineage (NCBI taxonomy): Eukaryota > Metazoa > Chordata > Actinopteri > Cichliformes > Pholidichthyidae > Pholidichthys > Pholidichthys leucotaenia. The sequence goes on along the minus strand of CM035839.1, from coordinate 6,119,618 downwards.
GGACAGCGACTGACCAAGTCACAGCAGATGGAACAGCGGACGGCACTGAGGATCGTGGCAAAACTGGGATCAGTGTGCTTTTGACTGACAGACGGTTCAGTTTGGCACACAAACCGACTCCGGCGTGTCCAGGTGGCTGCTCCGGACAGCAAGGCTTTGCAGGAGTCAGCTGATGCAGTATGGGACCCAGACCCCAATGTTATGAAGATTGGTCCTGGCTGCGGGGTCCGGCATCGCCAGGGGCGGGTCTACCACGGGCCCACTACAAGGCCCCTCTGGCAGAACCGCATTCCCCATGGAAGACTGTAAAATAAAAGACAATGACTGTTTAGGTAGGAACGTAGCTAGGAGCAGGTGGCAGAATAATCCACTCAGCTGCGTCGGGTCCAGCGGTGGTCTACCCGCTGACCCTAGTTTGTGGTTATAAATGTGATTTTAAACGTTGAAATGTTAAATTGCGTAAGTGTACTAAATTGGGGAGGGCTGATTAATGTATGCTCTGTGTTTTGCCGGGGGGGGGGGGATGTAGTCTTGGGATTTACTACAGAGTACAGTGTGATGACGCAGCCTGCGGGTGATGTCATCACACCACTATATATACGGGAGAGTCCCCCATCTCATGGCAGAGTTACAGTTACCGCTGAGCTACGGCTCATCCTCAGGGATATGACTGAGTGTTCAGTGTGCAGTGTACTTATAAACACTGTGTAATACAGTTCAGTTTGAGCACAGCATCCTCATCCATCTTCATTCCAGGTTTGTGGACATAACAGGTGTATGTAGTCGTTGTGGTGTAATTGAGTTACTTGGAAAAGAACTACACAGTCGCACAGTGATGATGTCAAGGAGGCGACTGGCGGGAGAGAGACAGACTAGCAGCGAGGTTGACATGGTGCAATAAAAAGTGACGTTAAAAGCTACAGTTGGACTCACGCAGTGTTTTAATAACACGACATGGTGTCAGAAGTCCTGTACTTAACGTAGAGAGGTAAGCCCGGAAACAAAAAAGGATCGGTTGTACACCACGGAGGAAGAGAGGGGAGTTTGCGGACATGATGAGTGAAGATGGAGACGCTAACGGAGGGATAGCAACCGCTCCGGGAGCCGCTGTGGCAGCGGGTCCGTGCGCTACGTTTAACATCCAGCCACTGGAGCCCTTCGACTTTTCTAAGCTGCAGGAGTGGGCCAAATGGATGCGGAGATTTGACAGATTTCACCTGGCAAGTAATCTGAATGCAAGCTCTGAAGAGAATCAAGTTAATACTCTGATATATTGCATGGGGGACGAGGCGGATGATGTTTTACGTGGGCTGGCTCTGACAGATGCTCAGCGCAGCTCGTATGAAGCGGTGCATGATGGCTTTCAAGGCTTCTTTGTGGTTAAAAAGAATGTAATTTATGAACGTGCCAAATTCAACCTGCAAAAACAGAGAGAAAGTGAGACAGTAGATTCTTTTGTTACTGCATTATATGCGCTGGCTGAACACTGCAGTTACGGTGTGCTGCATGATGAGCTACTTCGGGACAGACTCATCGTCGGTCTGTTAGACAAGAGGCTGTCTGAACGCATGCAGCTAGATGCAGAGCTGACTTTGGAGAAAACAGTCAGGATGGCACGGCAGAGTGAGGAGGTGAAAAAGCAGCAAGCTTCTCTGAGAGGAGACACCAGGACTCAGGCAAGTGAGGCAATGTCTGTTGATAGAGTATTCAAGGGAAGTAGGAAGCCTGCTAAAAACAAACCTCAGCGTGCTCACAAACCGCACAGTACTCAGGATAGCAAGGAAAAGGGGACACAGTCAAAATGTCATAAATGTGGCAGCTCTCCATCACATTCAGAACGTGAGTGCCCTGCAAATGAAGTGAACTGTCATGCTTGTGGGAGAAAGGGTCACTATAAACATGTGTGCAAGACCGTAAAATCTGTACTTGAGGTGGAAGAGGATGAGGATGCCATCTTCCTCAGCAGTGTTACAACAGACGGTGATCCTTGGATGGTCAACACTGACATTCATGACAGCAGTGTGACGTTCAAAACTGACACGGGTGCCGATGTCACAGTTTTGCCACATGCTGTGTTCCAGAAAATACTCAGAGAAAACCCACCTGCAGTCCACAAAGCACCTAAGCTGCTCCTGGGACCGGGGAGGAGGCCACTTGATGTTGTGGGCGTTGCCAAGCTGTTGCTGAGAATTGGTGGGAAAGAGGAGACGGAGGAGGTGTATGTTGTCCATTATGTGCACACTGCCCTGCTAGGGAGGTCCGTGAGCTGCAGACTAGGGCTGGTTGCACGCCTTGACAGTGTCACTATAGAGATATTAAAGGAGAACTATCCAAAATTATTCAGCGGACTAAGTGAGGTGCACCAGGCATATGCCATCAAGCTCAAACCAGGTGCCAAACCATTTTCACTCAAGACACCAAGGAGGATCCCATTGCCACTAATGCACAAAGTCAAGCAAGAGCTGTCCTGCATGGAAAGCCTCGGGGTGATATGCAGAATTGAGGAGCCTACAGACTGGTGTGCTGGCATCATGGTAGTGCCCAGGAAGAACAAGATGGATCCTGTGTATTCACACAAAATATGAGTGTACTTATAAACGTTAAGATAAGATAAGCCTTTATTAGTCCCACAACAGGGAAATTCCAGGATTGCAACAGCACAGGGATAGCAACACTCAGAGCAACAATCAGAAGGCAAGAAAAAAAACAAAAAAAAGCAAGCAAGCAAGAGCAGCTAATATACATATGTACATATTACTATAAATATATACAGTATATATACACACAGTGTAGAGCATTGTAGCTGGATGGGATAAATATATGAGTATATAAACACACAGTGCGGAGCAATGTAGCTAGATAGAATGAATATATAGATATATAAATATAAACATAAACATAAACACACCCAGTGCGGAGCATTGTAGCTAGATGGAATAAATATGTAAATGTATAAACACACACAGTGCAGAGCATTGTTGCTAGATGGGATGAAACAGCATAACCGTCTACTTAGTTATCCTACATGGTATGATTATGTGCCCATACATATTCTCACCCTCCATAGCGACCGGTATGTTCCTAGTTGTATGCCGGAGGGGACCATTGTGTAAGTCTATTGCATCTTTTGCATTAAAAAAAAACAAACAAAAAAAACTATTAGGTTGTCACGTCTTTTTGCTATCTCTGCGAGCAGCCCTGCTTAGGTTATACAGTCTGACAGCCATTGGTAGGAAGGACCTGCGAAACCTCTCGGTTGTGCACCTAGGATGATGTAGTCTGCTGCTAAATGAGCTCCTCAGTGCATCCAGTATGTCCTGCATAGGGTGGAACTCGGACTCCAGCAGAGATGACAGTTTAGCCACCGTCCTTCTCTCTCCTATCTCCTCCACCGGATCAAGGCGCTGCCCCAGGACAGAGCTAGCTTTCTTGATCAGTTTGTTCAGTCTCTTCCTATCGGCTGCAGTAATGCCACTGCCCCAGCAGACCACTCCAAAAGTGATGGCTGATGCCACCACCGTGTCATAGAATGTCTTCAGCAGCGCCCCTTGTACACCAAAAGACCTGAGTCTCCTCAGCAGGAACAGCCTGTGCTGTCCCTTCTTGTAGAGTGCGTCAGTATTGTGTGACCAGTCTAGTTTATTGTTCAGATGAACACCCAGGTACTTGTAGGCTGTCACCATCTCAATGTCTGTTCCCTGTATATTTACTGGTGCTGTGAGGGGTTGTCCTTGCCTGCGGCAGTCCACTAGCAGCTCCTTAGTTTTCCTCACGTTGATCTGGAGGCAGTTCCGATGGCACCAGTCCACGAAGTCCTGGATAAGCCCTCTGTACTCAGCTTCATCTCCATTGGAGATGAGGCCAACGATCGCAGAGTCATCAGAGAACTTCTGTAGATGGCAGTGTGTTGTGTTGTGTGAGAAGTCCGCAGTATAAAGAGTGAACAGGAAGGGAGCCAACACCGTTCCCTGGGGGGCCCCCATGCTACTGATGATCGTGTCGGACACACAGTCCCGGGTTCTCACAAACTGAGGCCGGTTCGTGAGGTAGTCCAGGATCCATGATGACAGGTGCTGGTCCACCCCTGCGCGCAGCAGCTTGTCCTTCAGGATCATCGGTTGGATGGTGTTGAAAGCACTGGAGAAGTCAAAGAACATGATCCTCACCACATTCCCGGGCTTCTCCAGGTGGGACAGAGAACGGTGAAGGAGGAAGATCACCGCATCCTCCACCCCAATGCCATGCTGGTAGGCGAACTGGAGTGGATCCATCGCTGGTTCCACCAGGGGGCGGAGGTGAGCAAGGAGCAGTCTCTCCAGGGTCTTCATCAAGTGGGACGTCAAGGCCACCGGTCTGTAGCTGTTCAGGTCTTTGGGGTGGGAAGTTTTTGGTACAGGTACCACACAAGATGTTTTCCACAGCTGTGGTACCCTCCCCAGCTTCAGGCTCAGGTTGAAGATGTATGTCACAATCCCACACAGCTGGTCTGCACAGGACTTGAGGAGCTTTGCGCTGATGCCGTCCGGTCCTGACGCCTTCCTCGCCTTGATCTTCCTCAGCTCCGTCCTCACCTGGGTCCTGGTCAGGGTCAGGATGGGGGGCTGTGTGTTGGGAGTGGGGGGGTGTTGGTGGAGTGGGGAGTGGGCAGCAGGACTTGATGTCTTTACAGGCAGCAGTGGTTGTTGTGCAGTCAGGGGGGAGGGCGGCTGGTCAAACCTATTGAAAAACAAATTCAGATTGTTCGCCCACTCCCTGGCCCCCGTGGCCTGTGGGGAGGTATTCTGGAGCCCAGAGATGGTTTTGAGGTTTCTCCAGACCCCACTGATGTCGCTCTGTTGCAGCTTGTCCTCCATCTTCCTCCTGAAGCTGTCCTTGCCTTCTCTGATCTTTCTCCTCAGCTCCCTCAGTTGTGTAATAAAGTTCAGTTTGAGCACAGCATCCTCATCCATCTTCATTCCAGGTTTGTGGAGCCAAAATATTTAGCAAGCTGGATGCAAATATGGGGTTTTGGCAAATCCCACTGACAGAAGATTCAGCGAAACTGACAACGTTCATCACGCCCTTCGGACGCTATTATTTCAAACGGCTACCTTTCGGCATTGCGTCTGCCCCTGAACACTTCCAGAACAGAATGGTGATGGAGGTCACAGAAAGGCTCGAAGGCGAGGTTTGTCACATTGATGACGTGCTGGTGTGGGGTCGTACGCAAGAGGAGCGTGATGCTCATCTGCATACCATGTTAAGAAAGATTCAGAAGGCAGGTATCACACTTAACATTGTCAAGTGTGGCCTGTCAAAGTCTGAGGTAACTTTCCTAGGCCACGTGATCTCCGCCAGCAGTATCAGTCCAGACCCGAGCAAGACGGAGGCTGTGAGGGAAATGCTTGAGCCAAAAACAGTGAGTGAACTAAGGTCTTTCCTTGGAATGGTAAACCAGCTAGGGAAATTTATCCCACAGCTTGCTGAGAGGGATAAAGCCCTCAGAGATCTCCTTTCGAAGAAGAACTGCTGGGTGTGGGGCGCCAAGCAGGCTAAATCCTTCCAGGACTTAAAGGATGCCCTGACATTGCCGCCGGTGCTAGCCGTATATGATCCTAACAGAGAATGCAAAGTTAAGGCAGACGCGTCGTCTTACGGACTTGGAGGAGTCCTGCTACAAAACTGGGGTGAGGAGTGGAGACCAGTAGCCTTCATGTTGCGGTCTCTCACACCCACTGAGCAGAGATATGTGCAAATGGAAAAGGAGGCTTTGAGCCTGACCTGGGCTTGCGAGAGGCTCAGCAACTTCCTCATTGGAAAACACTTTCAGTTGGAGACAGATCACAAGCCTCTCCTGAGTCTCCTGGGGTCTCAAGCACTGGACGCTCTACCCCCTCGGATCCAACGCTTTCGAACGCATTTTATGCACTATTCCTACTCCATATCTCATGTGCCAGGGAAGTGCCTGTGGACAGCTGACACATTGTCGCGAGCGCCTGTCACAAGAAAAGGGACACCAGCTGACAAAGAGCTGTTCGAGGACACAAATATCTACGTGGATATGGTGATGGAGAACCTACCTGCAAGCACTGCCTATCTGGAGGAGCTGAGAGAGCAGCTGCAGAGGGACAGTGTGTGTGCTCGAGTGATGCAGCTGTGTGCAGAAGGCTGGCCAGTTCATGGCATAAATGAACCTGCACTCAAGCTATACTGGACTGACTTCCTTACTGTCCAGGATGGTCTACTGCTAAAGGGAGATAGGCTTGTCATACCTTCAACCATGAGAAATGATGTTCTCGCTAAGCTGCACGAAGGACACCAGGGTGCGGTTAAGTGTAGAGAACAGGCACGACAGTCAGTATGGTGGCCGGGGTTGAGTCAGCAGCTGAATGAGTTGGTTCTCAACTGCAGAGCATGCTGTCAGAAGAGACAGAACCACAGGGAGCCACTGATGCCTGACACCATACCCAGACAGACCATGGCAGAAGTTGGGAGCAGACTTGTTCATGTTAGGGAGTAAGACCTACCTGCTAGCAGTGGACTACATGTCAAGATATGTGGAGATTGCCCTGCTAACTCCCACAAGATCTAATGATGTGATCCACCACCTTAAGTCAATCTTTGCACGTCATGGAATCTGTGAGACCCTGGTGACAGACAATGGGCCACAATTCTCCAGAGCGGCCTTTGCAGCGTTTGCAAAGTTGTACGGGTTCCAGCTTGTAACCAGCAGCCCGAAATATCCCCAGGGCAACGCTGAAGCTGAACATGCAGTGCAGACAGTGAAGGGGCTTTTGAAGAAGTCAGATGACCTCTATCTTGCTTTACTGGCTTACAGGGCTACCCCTCTCCAAAATGGGTATAACCCAGCTCAACTGCTCATGGGGAGGAGGCTTCATACAACTGTGCCTATTCTTCCTGCGTTGTTAAGTCCTGCACTTCCTGATGGAAATGCTGTTATGCTGAAAGAAGGGAAGAGGAAAATGAAAGCTGCACAACGCTACAACCTGAGACGCCGTGCAAAGCATCTCAATAGACTCACTCCAGGACAGGATGTGCGGGTCATAGATCAAGGAGCAGCGGGAGCTGTCATCGGAAATCACACCACATCGTGCTCTTATCTGGTGGAAGGACCCCATGGGACCATCAGGCGAAACCGTCGTCATCTCATCCCCTGGAACTCCTCATCAGAGCAGAGCAACAGTGCTGCAGCTGAGCAGTTCCCGGAAGGTGTTCCAGAACAACCTTCAGTAGAACAACCTGCAGCAACATCATCACAGCAGAATGTTCCTGAACCACCATCTACTCCTACTCCTAGAACCAGGTCTGGGAGTGCGGTTGTAAAACCAACCCGGTTGGACTTATAAACATTTCTGAATGTTGAATGTTTGAAAATAATAGTGGAAAAAAGGTTGCAAATGTATTGCACTATTTTTCTGATTTTGCTCTTTTCTATGTAAATGTTCAAGTTCAGAGTTTAGAGTGAGGACAGAACAGTACAGGGTTTAGGATGGAAGTATTGTACTGGATTTTGCACATATTGTTCAGTGCTGAGGGGAAACTGCAGTGTGTCTGTTGTGTGTGTGAATGGCATTAGATAGGACCAGATCTTCCAGTCACAGAGCAGAACAATCCTCTAAGGTCTGTTGAATCAATGGCAGTCTACCCACTGATACTAGGAAGGGGAGATGTGGTTGAGTTACTTTGAAAAGAACTACACAGTCGTGCAGGGATGACGTCAAGGAGGAAACTGGCGGGGGAGAGACAGACTAGCAGCGAGGTTGACATAGTGCAATAAAAAGTGACGTTAAAAGCTACAGTTGGACTCACGCAGTGTTTTAATAACACGACAGTCGTATTGTGTCGCCATCATCACCGATAACATCCGTACCGGGTCACTGTGTTCCGGGCGTATCTGTGTGTGTGGCAACTTCTCCTGCAACTCACCAGGAGTTGCAGGAGTACACACACAGGATGGCTGTTTCCTCGTCGACGTCATCCTGTTGAATCTTGTCTCACTCCACGTCATCATCACTGGTGTGTATTGCATCCCAAGTCAGTCAAGTAGAGTACATTACTGTCGCGGATGGAGAAGCCCAGTCTGTAGAAAAGGTCGCATCACAGTATATTTTCACCATGCATAGCCACTTGAAACTTGAAATCATAAACCACTTTTGACACGTAGCAAAACATTAGCATGATGGTCCCTACGTTGCTAACTTTGTGGCCACTATAACCATACAGCTCCGCTGGGTTCTTTCTAGTCGGGTGGTTGGGGGAAAATTTCTTCACCGTGGCCCAATTTAACATCGACCTCACTGCAGTGGTGTCAAGCAGGAATGTCAAGCAGGAGTGTCAAGGGCTGCACGGAGGCGCAGTGGTTAGCACTGCGGCAGCACAGTTAACCCTTGGCCGGGGGATCGTGGGGATCGTGGGATCATGGGTTCGATCCCAGCCCCCGACCAACAGTGATCTGTGTGGAGTTTGCATGTTCTCCCCGTGTATGCGTGGGTTTACCCCGGGATTTCTCCGGTTTCCTCCCACATGGCAAAAAACATGCAGGTTAGGTTAATTGGAGACTCTAAAGTGGCCCTTGGTGTGAATGTGTGTGTGAATGGTTAAAGGGATGGCGCCGTATTGTGGCTGCTTCATCCATCCAGGTGGTGGATGACCCTTAATTTCTGTAAAGCGTCTTTGAGTGTCTATGATAAAGCGCTATATAAATCTGATGCATTGATTGATTGATTGAGTGGCACAGCAACGTTTTTTTTTTTTTTTTTTTTTCGATCCAAGATGGCGCCCACAGCGGTCGACATGGTGCTTCGCTGCGCTCTTTGTTTGTTTTTGTTTGTCAATTGTGTGTCTGCTTGCACTTATACCCGTGAAGAACTTTTAAATATCAGGACTTTGACCCCCACGGACCTCCTCCCAGTTTTTCCAGCCCCTGCCGCCGATCTGGTTTATTGTTTGGCTCGGAAAGTGAGACGGCGGAAGAGAGGAAGACGAGCGGGCGCTCTCGTATGACTTCGCAGGAGAGGCTCGCGAACGGCGCTGCCTGGCATATTTCTGTCCAATACCAACTCTCTCTCTAACAAGGTGGATGAACTGAGACTGCTGATGCGTTTTAAGGACCTCGCCTCCTCAGCTGTCCTCTGCTTTACTGAGACCTGGCTCCGGGAAAATATACCGGACAGCGCGCTGCGCCTCGACGGCTTCCAGCTCTTCCGTGCTGATCGTGACACAGAGCTTTCCGGCAAGACCACAGGAGGCGGTGTCTGCTTCTACATCAACTGTAGCTGGTGCTCTGATGTAACGGTAATTTCCAAACACTGTTCTCCTGCCTTGGAATTTCTTGTTATCAATTGCAAGCCCTTCTATTCCCCGCGGGAGTTTGCTTCTTTCATAATGATCGCTGTGTACGCCCCTCCCGACGCGGACACGCGCGAAGCTCAGCGCGTGCTCGCGGATCACATTCAACACACAGAGCGGAGTTTTCCAGACTCGCTGATTATTGTGGCTGCCGACTTTAATCAGTGCAATCTGAGCCACGATCTCCCCCGCTACAAACAGTTTATTAAATGCCCCACCAGAGGATTAAACACACTGGATCACTGTTACACCACAGTGAAAGACGCATATCGCGCTGTCCCTCGAGCTGCGCTGGGATTATCTGATCACGTGATGGTTCACCTCATTCCCACATACAGACAGAGATTGAAGCTCACTAAACCTGTTGTGAGCACTACGAAGATACGGACCAGTGATGCTGAGGAGAAGCTGGAAACGTGCATGGAAATATCTGACTGGGGCATGTTTAAAGGAACCACGCATGATCTGGATGAGTACACGGACACTGTGAACTCATATATCCACTTTTGTGAAGAGAACATTCTTCCATCACGCACCAGGGTGAGTTACTCTAATGACAAACCCTGGTTCACAGCTAAGCTCAGACAGATCAGGAAGGAGAAGGAAGCAGCGCTGAAAAGTGGAGACAGGGACTGCTACAGGGAGGTTAAATACCGGTTTAACAGAGAGCTGAAGAGGGCTAAATCTCTATACTCAGAGAGACTCCAGCAGCAGTTCACTGCTAATGATTCGGCTTCCGTGTGGAGAGGACTGAGGCAGATCACCAACTATCGACCTAAGGCTCCTAAAGGTCAGGATGACAAAGCCCTTTGTCAGAGACTGTCCCAACACTATGCCCGTTTTGACACCTCGTCATCTGTGTCCAACTCCCCCCCTCCCTCCAGCTCCACAGCCTCCACATTCCCTACTTCATTTAAGGCACCCCCCCCCCTCCTCCCCCCCTCCCCTTATCATCAGTGAGCAGGATGTGCTCAAACAGTTCTCCAGACTGAACCCGCGCAAGGCCCCCGGCCCAGACGGCGTGTCTCCCTCCACCCTGAGACTCTGTGCGAAACAGCTGGCTCCTGTATTCACAGACATTTTTAACACCTCCCTTAAGTTATGCCACGTGCCATCCTGCCTCAAATCCTCCACCATCATCCCTGTCCCCAAGAAGCCACGGATCACTGGACTTAATGACTACAGACCTGTAGCGCTCACCTCTGTAGTCATGAAGTCCTTTGAGCGCCTGGTCCTGTCCCACCTCAAGTCCATCACCACCCCTCTCCTGGACCCGCTGCAGTTTGCCTACCGAGCCAACAGGTCTGTAGACGATGCAGTCAACCTGGCCCTCCACTCCATCCTGCAGCACCTGGACTCCCCGGGAACCTACGCCAGGATCCTGTTTGTGGACTTCAGCTCCGCATTCAACACCATCCGCCCCGCTCTGCTCCGGGACAAGCTGTCCCTGCTCAACGTGCCTGACTCCCTCTGCAGGTGGATCATCGACTTCCTGACGGACCGGAGGCAGCATGTGCGGCTGGGAAAGACTGTCTCAGACTATACTAGCATCAGCACCGGATCACCCCAGGGCTGTGTACTTTCCCCCCTACTCTTCTCCCTTTACACCAACTCCTGCACCTCCAGCCACCAGTCTGTCAAGTTGATCAAGTTTGCGGACGACACCACCCTCATCGGGCTCATCTCCAACGGCGACGAGTCCGCCTACAGGAGAGAGGTGGCCCAGCTGGCGTCCTGGTGCAGCAATAACAACCTGCAGCTGAACGCTCTGAAGACAGTGGAGATGATTGTAGACTTCAGGAAAGTCACTACTCCTCTGCCCCCCCTCACCCTCTCAGGCTCTCCCATCACCACTGCTGATTCCTTCCGCTTCCTAGGCACTACCATCACCAGGGACCTCAAATGGGAGCTGACCATCAGCTCACTCATCAAAAAAGCCCAGCAGAGGATGTTCTTCCTGCGGCAGCTGAGGAAGCTCAAGCTACCCACCAAGATGTTAGTGCAGTTCTACACAGCCATCATCGAGTCCATCCTCACCACCTCCATAACCGTGTGGTACGCAGGAGCCACTGCCAGGGACAGACTAAGGCTGCAGCGCGTCGTGCGCACTGCTGAGAAGGTGATCGGCTGCAAGCTCCCATCTCTCCAGGATCTGTACATCTCCAGGACCCGGAGGCGTGCTGGTCGGATCATAGCCGATCCCTCACACCCTGGTCACGTACTGTTTGCCCCCCTCCCCTCTGGTAGAAGACTTCGGTCCATCCAGACTAAAACCTCCCGTCACATGAACAGCTTCTTCCCCTCTGCCATTAGACTGCTGAACACTAAGTGACTCTCGTGCACCATGTACAGCAGCTCAACCAGACTCATGTCAATCATCACTGTTTTCTTCCTGCATTACCGACTGCACTATATAGTTCTCCACAGTATCTGCTGCTGGCTAATATATATTTTAACTGTTGACCAGTATCACTTAATCTTATCCTACACTTTATTACATGTATAGTTTATTTCTCTTATCTTATCATGTTTAATGTTGCAGCATTGTACCGAGACAAATTCCTAGTTTGTGTACTACATGAACAATGGCAATAAACCTGATTCTGATTCTGATTCTGATTCTGATCCAACTCTACCATGCTGTATGTGTACAACATGTTCTCAGGGCTTACCGCGTGAATGGTCATCACAGGTGAGCGGCTCTGCTTGGCTGGTGGGCTCCACGGCATCGGCGACCAGCAAACTTTGGTAAAGTGATTAAATCTTCCACACTTCTTGCAATGCTGTCCTCTTGCTGGGCAAAAATGTGCTCTCTCATGGTGTGTCGGGGAACTACAGTTACTACACACGGGGCCCCTCGAAGCGGTCCTGCAGTCCATGGTGTTCGTCTCAAACTCTTCCGCCGTGCCACCATGTTCCTCCATGCCCACTGCAAAGGTTAGCAGCATCTGTCCTGGTTGTTGCTGCTGTTGGTGCACACGTAGCTCCGATGCTAACTTATCTGCTGACTCAAGCTGGAATGCTAGCTTGCTGGTGTTTGCAAGCATCATGTTGTTTGGTGCCTTTAGCATCTTTGCCCGCAGTCGCTGGTTGCTTGTGTACTCGGCCAATTGGTCCGGCACCATCTCGTCCTCTAAAAGTCCAAATCTGCACATGCTAGCCAGATGATGAAGGTCTGTGACGAATTGCTGGGTGGACTCACCAATTTCCTGTCACCTTTGGCGGAATCTTATGCGCCACGCCAACACGTTGTCCGGTGTAGCAAAGTAGCTAGCTAGCAGTTCCACAGTCTCATCGAATGAGTCCGTTGGTCCAAACATATGAAAAATGCACTGACCTTCAGTGCCCAGGTTGTGGACCAGTAGAGCCCGCTTTTGTACCTTGTCCAATTTGCCCAAATCCAATGCTGCTTCATACATCTCGAAAGCATCAAGCCATTGTTGCCAAGGAACAGGTGGCTCACTGGGGTATTCCAGAAATGGTTTCAGTGGCCTCATGCATGCCTCCATGGTTTAACTCTTGTCGTCAAATGTTATGTCCACAAACCTGGCAATGGCCAGCAGAAGAAAGAGCTGTGCTAGAACTGAACTTTATTACACAAAGTGGTAGAAACACAATACCCGTTATCCGGGCACTGAGCCCCTATGCTGCTGTATGTTGGGAGAGACCTAAGGTGGCTGGTTCTCCCCACTTATAGGCTGGAGTGATGATGTCACCAGCAGGCTGCGTCATCATGCCGCTACCTGTTAAAAATCCCTTTATAACACAGTCGCATTTCGACAAAGCAGTCCTCTATGAAGGTAAAGTTTGTAAAGACTCCCTCAGAAAAGCAAATGTCTCTACTTTAAAACAAGCTAAAACAGTGTAATTATTTCCATCTGAATAATGAATTTGTTTGTGACCACAGACTTGATTTAGATATGTGCTGTTCATAATTTATATTTTGGAATTATATGAAAAATAATATTGAAATTTCATTTTATTACATTGCCTGTGTGGTAGAAATTCACCATTTATTATTCATGCACACATGTAAACCATACTTTACCGCACCAGATGCTTTAGGCGTCATGCCCCAGTCAGACTTTGTATGGTTATGTGGCTCCTATGTCTTTCAGGATCTGCTTGCTGGGTGGGTGGGACGCTGTGTGCCGATTCAGGCCGCAGGCCACTCTTTCCTTGTCACTGCTAACCTCACATCAGTGCGAAAGACCAAACGCCAACGCTGTCCAGCCATGACTCTATTTGCTCAGTAATGTAGTGTCTACATATTCAGTGCATAGTGTGAGAGGTGAATCATAATGAATTTATGCTCAGCATGCACGTTTGGACCGGAGTGGTGGCTCAGTTGGTAGAGCATCCGCCCCACACCCGGGAGGCAGGGGTTCAAATCCCGGCCGGGTCATGCCGAAGACCATATAAAAGTGGAACTTCCTGCCGTCCAGCTTGGTGCTCAGCAATAATGGAATGGAGGAGGGAAATCTGTGGCAGCGCCTTGCATGGCAGCGGCCCTCTGATTCTGCACTTGGGGTGTGTGTGATTAACACTATAGATAGGTAAAACACAATCTCATTCTACTGTACATGATTGGTTGCACGGCTGAATGACAATAAAGGGTGATTTAATTTAATTATCTCTCCTCTGTACGGAATGTTCTCAGTGAGCAGGGGAGTGGGTGAGCCTTGTAGAGAATAACTGTTAAGATTGTCAAGTAAGGTCAGATCACATTCTTGTGAGTCGTGTGCTCCGACAGTGTGTCTTTGGGTCTTATTTTCATGGCTGCTACCATATTTGGGTTAGAGAGGAATATTATAAAGGTAGCCAAACTGCTGACAAGAGCAGAACAGTGGGAGCAGATTTTGTCTCTTCTCCACTCTTCTCCTGTATACAGAGAAATAAAGGTCATCCAGCTGGCAGAATCGTCTTCCTCTTTATTTTACTTCAGGACACTAATAAAGGGCTGTAAAATTTGGTCACATTCCTGGTGTACAGTGACATAACGTTCGGCTCAGGAGACGCACACACACAGGCTCAGAGTAGTTCAAACTGTTTATTAACAACAGGGATGTTTGGGTGCGTGTCTGCGGAATGTTAATGTGTTGGTGGTGGCGTCTGCTTCGGACCCAGAGGCAGGAGACCGTTCAGCCGGCAACCCTATGGGAGAAATTGGACACAGGGTGATGAGCACACACCAACACAGGAGGAGAATAGGCGAGGGAGAGAAGCTTACTTGTTTGGGCAGATGACTGGCGCTTCAAGGATGGAAGCCCGGGAGACAGCCACCTGCAGGGCTCGGTGCAGCAGCGAGGAGAGACGAGGGACGGGGTTGTCCGCCGCCGAGGAATCCACCTGTGCACAGGGGAGCAGACTGGAGAGATGAGGTAAGTGAACTTCTTACCGGTAAAGAGGATGCTGAAGAGAGTGTGGTAGAAGTCCATGCAAGGAAAATGAAGTCTACGGCTTCAGGCCGACGCTCAGGGCGAGGCGGCTTTTATCCTTCGCCGCTGACGAGTAGCAGGTGCGTGAGCAGGTGGCGCCGCTGATGAATGGCGCGGCGTGACAGTACTCCCCCCTCTAGCAGCGCCTCCTGGCGATGGCTTATCCGGGTGCGCTCGGTGGAAGTCCGCGATGAGCGATGGGTCCAACACAAACGACGGGGGCACCCACTGTCGATGCTCGGGCCCATAGCCCTCCCAGTCCACCAAGTATTGCAACCCACGACCCCGGCGCCGGGAGTCCAGGATGGAGGAGGCGGACCAGGCCGGATGGCCACCAATCATCCGGGGCGCGGGTTGTGCTGCAGGAGGAGGGCAAAGGGGGTCAGTAACCGCCAGTTTCACCTTCGACACGTGGAAAGTAGGATGAATGCGGAGGGAGGGGGGAATAGCCACGCGCACAGCCACCGGGTTGATGATCCGGGTGATGGGGTAGGGACCCATGAAGCGCTGTGCCAGCTTTCTCCTCTCGCCCTCTAGAGTGACGTCCTGGGTGGAAATGTAAACAAGCTGCCCAACTCTGTACGCCGGGGCAGGTCTCCTACGCCGGTCCGCCACAGTCCTGTTGCGCTCCGCCGTGCGCAATAGCGCATGGCGCGTGGCAGCCCAGGTGGAGCGGAACTGCCTGAGATGGGCCCTAACTGACGGGACAGTTACCTCACTCTCCTGCTCCGGAAACAGCGGGGGGTCGTAACCCAGGGACGCTTTGAAGGGGGACATCCCTGTAGCAGAAGAGCGAGCGGTGTTGTGGGCATATTCAACCCAGGCAAGATGGTTGCTCCAGGACGCGGGTTTGGATCTGGACACACAGCGGAGCGCAGCCTCCAGCTCCTGGTTGGTCCTCTCACACTGCCCGTTGGATTGGGGGTGATGGCCAGAGGAGAGGCTCACCTTGGCTCCGATGGCGTTGCAGAAAGACCTCCAAACCTCAGATGAAAACTGGGGGCCCCGGTCCGAGACCACGTCCACCGGAATCCCATGCAGCCTGACCACGTGTTGGACGAGGAGGTCCGCCGTCTCCAGGGCAGTAGGGAGGCCTCGCAGGGGGACGAAGTGCACGGCCTTGGAGAAGCGGTCCACGATGGTCAGGATGGTGTCATAGGAATTGGAGATGGGGAGTCCGGTGACGAAATCCAGAGCGATGTGCGACCAGGGCCTGCCAGGGACGGGCAGGGGCTGGAGCAGACCCGCTGGAGGGGCATTTCCCGACTTGCAGGTGGCACAGATTGGGCAAGCCCGGGCGTAGCGGGCTGCATCCCTCCGCAGGCCTGGCCACCAAAAGGACCGTTGGAGGAGATCTATCATCCGGGAGGTGCCAGGGTGACAGGTGAGCTTGGAGGTGTGGAGCCAGTGGATGACCTCTCCTCGGACCGCGGATGGCACGAACAGCCTCCCCTCCGGTCCGCCGCCAGGGTCAGGTTCCACCTCCTGTGCCTTCCGGATCTTGCTCTCAATGTCCCACGAGATGGCTCCCACGACGCACGACCTGGGCAGGATGGAGTGGGGCGCCTCCTCCGACTCCACGGGGGCGAACTGCCTGGAGAGGGCGTCAGGCAGGACGTTCTTAGAGCCAGGCCTGAAGGTGATGGAAAATTGGAACCTGGCGAAGAACAGGGACCAGCGCGCCTGGCGGGCGTTCAGGCGCTTGGCAGACCGTAAGTATTCCAGGTTCTTGTGGTCCGTGAGGACCACAAACGGCAGGCTTGCCCCCTCCAACCAGTGGCGCCACTCCTGCAGGGCGAGCTTGATGGCCAAGAGCTCTCTGTCCCCCACATCATAGTTTCTCTCCGCCGGGGACAAGCGCCGGGAGAAGAAGGCGCACGGTCGCTTGGCGCCATCGTCCGGTGACCGCTGGGACAGCACTGCTCCCACTCCCGTGTCCGAGGCGTCTACCTCTACTATGCACTGCAGCGCGGGGTCGACCTGGCGAAGGACCCGGGAGGAGGAGAATTCCGCCTTCAGCGCCTCAAAGGCGGCAGCGACCTCTTCGGTCCACCGGAACGGGACCTTCGGGGACGTGAGGCGGGTCAGTGGTCCCACGATGGCACTGAAGTTGGGAACAAAGCGGCGGTAGAAATTGGCGAAGCCAACAAATTGCTGCACCTGCTTCCGGGATGCAGGTGTAGGCCATTCCACCACCGCCTTTACCTTCTCTGGGTCGGGGAGCACCTTATCGTGGGCGATGATGAACCCCAGGAAGGACGTACTCCTGGCGTAAAATTCACACTTTTCCGCCTTAACGTACAGACGGTTCTCCAGCAGCCTTTGGAGGACCCGCCTCACGTGGACCTGGTGCTCATCCCTGGACTTGGAGAAGATGAGGATATCGTCCAGGTAGACGAACACGAAAAGGCCAATGAAGTCCCGGAGGACGTCATTAATGAGGCGCTGGAAGACTGCAGGAGCGTTGGTCAACCCGAACGGCATCACCAGATATTCAAAGTGGCCGTTCGGGGTACGGAAGGCCGTTTTCCACTCATCTCCCTCCCGGATCCGGACGAGGTGGTAAGCGCTGCGTAGGTCCAGCTTGGTGAACCAGGTCGCCCCCTGGAGGGAGTGGAAAGCAGTGTCCATGAGAGGCAGGGTGTAACGGTCCCTCTCCGTGATATTGTTGAGGGCCCGGTAGTCGATACAAGGGCGGAGGGACCCATCCTTTTTCCCCACGAAGAAGAACCCTGCCCCCACGGGTGACGATGATGGGCGGATAATCCCAGCACTTAATGATTCCTTCAGGTAGGCGTTCATCGTCTCCTTCTCCGGCGCAGACAGGCTGTAAAGGCGACCAGAAGGTAAGGGAGCCCCCTGGCGGAGGTTGATGGCGCAGTCATAGGGCCGATGAGGGGGAAGAGACATAGCTTTCGCTTTGCTGAACACCATGCCCAGGTCGTGAAATTCTGGGGGCACCAGAGACAGGTCCGGGGGTGCAGCGTCCGTCGCAGGGGGAGGAGCGGACGGAGAGCAGGCAGCGGACTGAAGGCAGGTGCCCATACAGAACGTACTCCATGCCGAGATCCCAGCTGATTTCCAATCCAGGACCGGATTGTGAAGGCGGAGCCAGGGATACCCCAGGATGACGGGCGACACAGAGTTGGGAAGGACGTAAAAGGTCATCTCCTCCCGGTGGTTTCCCGAGATGATGACCGGTAGGGGAACAGTTTGATGTGTCACTCTCCCGAGGGTGGCACGGGAGAGGTGGATCAGGGAGAGGGGAGTGTTGAGTGCCTGGCAGCGGATGCCCAATCGGGTTGCCAGGCTTTGTGAAATGAAGCTGCCTTCTGCGCCCGAATCCACCAGTGCGTGGGTGAGGTGCCCAGTAGAGTTATGGCAGAAACGGATGGGCAGCTTCAATTGAGAAAGTGATCCTAACCGATTGACATCCGCGAGGCTTCCAACAGTGACTCGCGGACCCCACCGACTGGCTTTCCGTGGACAACGCTCCACGGTGTGTTGGTCGCCTCCGCAATACATGCAGAGGCCCAACTCACGGCGGCGTTGTTTCTCCACAGGGGAAAGTTTAGTCCAGGCCGTCACCATCGGCTCCGACTCCTCGGGGCGCGATGCTGGCGGCGCCGCCAGGGGGCGAGCTTGGAACAGGTGCGGCGAGGCTCCACGAGGGCGAGAAGAAGAAGACCTCCGCCCCGAGGAGCGCTCGCGCAGCCTGTTATCCAAACTTATCGCTAAGGATGTCAGCTCCGCTAGCGTCCCAGGGATATCCCGACCAGCCAGTTCATCCCTCAGATCACTATTGAGGCTGCGGAGGAACAGGCCACAGAGGGAGCGTTCCTCCCAGCCCAATTCCTCCGCCGCTACCCGGAAGTCGACCGAGTGGTCCGCTGCCGACCGGCTTCCCTGCTGGAGAGCGAGAAGCCGATCGACCTGGACCGTTTCGGTTTGTGAGTGGTCAAAGACCTCCAGAAAGCGCCTCACGAATTGGTCATAGGTGAGGGTGGCATAACTGGGCCTCGCCATTACGGCGTAGGTCCAAGTTAACGCACGCCCCTCCAGAAGATTCCCTATGTAACCAATTCGGCTGTGATCCGAGGGAAAATCTCCGGGCACACGGTGGAACACGGACTCACACTGCATAATAAACCCCCGCGCTCCGCCGAGCTTACCGCTAAAGCGGGCGGGGGTCGGAATCGGCGTGAGCCGAACCGGTGCCACTGGAGCCGGCTGGACGGCCGCTGGAACAGCAGGAGCCGCGCCACCCTGGTGAGTCGGGAGGAACGGCTGTTGGGGGTCCAAGCGGTTCAATCGGTTAGTCAGTTCTAATAATTGATGAAGAACCACCTGTTGCTGATAAACAATCTGATCCACCCGAGCCTCGAGGATGGTAAACCGGTGTGCGAGCCCGCCGTCTGCCGAGCCGCTCTGCTGAAGCCGTACTGACATAACGTTCGGCTCAGGAGACGCACACACACAGGCTCAGAGTAGTTCAAACTGTTTATTAACAACAGGGATGTTTGGGTGCGTGTCTGCGGAATGTTAATGTGTTGGTGGTGGCGTCTGCTTCGGACCCAGAGGCAGGAGACCGTTCAGCCGGCAACCCTATGGGAGAAATTGGACACAGGGTGATGAGCACACACCAACACAGGAGGAGAATAGGCGAGGGAGAGAAGCTTACTTGTTTGGGCAGATGACTGGCGCTTCAAGGATGGAAGCCCGGGAGACAGCCACCTGCAGGGCTCGGTGCAGCAGCGAGGAGAGACGAGGGACGGGGTTGTCCGCCGCCGAGGAATCCACCTGTGCACAGGGGAGCAGACTGGAGAGATGAGGTAAGTGAACTTCTTACCGGTAAAGAGGATGCTGAAGAGAGTGTGGTAGAAGTCCATGCAAGGAAAATGAAGTCTACGGCTTCAGGCCGACGCTCAGGGCGAGGCGGCTTTTATCCTTCGCCGCTGACGAGTAGCAGGTGCGTGAGCAGGTGGCGCCGCTGATGAATGGCGCGGCGTGACATACAGAAGTGGGATAGTTGATTGCCACTCTTCGTCCGTCGACGCAGGCTGATCACTCCAAACGAAGTTTGGCTCTTTCCGCCCAGTTTGGCGATGGGAGTGCGGAGGTGGCGAAGGGGTGAGACACTATCCAGAAGAATCCATTTTACAAGTCTCCTAAAGTTAAAGTAAG
Organism: Pholidichthys leucotaenia; assembly: GCA_020510985.1. Taxonomy (NCBI): domain Eukaryota; kingdom Metazoa; phylum Chordata; class Actinopteri; order Cichliformes; family Pholidichthyidae; genus Pholidichthys; species Pholidichthys leucotaenia. Next base: position 6,099,648 of record CM035839.1, on the reverse strand, counting down.
TAAAATTTATTGTGCCCTTTATGCAAATTGTATTGGTAAATTGTCAGTTGCGTAGTTCACCTCACTGGACCAATTTCTGTGCATGTCCAGTGGGTTAAAGTCCCATGGTAGGACAAATCCTGGGGTCCGGCGAGTTGATCTCGTGGCAGGACTAAATTGAAGACGGTGTACGGTACCTGTTATAAACAGGTTTGGGGACATAGTCTGAAGTCACAGTGAGACGCGTTGGGGGATGCCTGGGGTGACCAGCGGTCAAGATAAGGACGCATTAGGCAAGCGCTTGAGATGTTTGGTGGTGTCTGGTGGTCATATTGGTCAGTAATGGGGTTTTGCAAGTCAAGGCCTAAACTGTGTCCCTCCGGCGTGAGCGGCCCAAAGGTGAAATTTATGACTGACAATTATGGTCCTGACAGTGTTGAGTTTTTGGGAAAATGGATCTGCGAGGATGGATTTCCTCTGAGGAGGGGTCATTCTCAACCGAGGTTATTATTGCCTTGAGGGATAAGATCAATGGTGAAATTCAGAAGGTACAGACACGTAAGAAACAAAGTAAGAAGGACAGAGAAAATCTGATGCAGTTGCAGTTAGAAAAGGGCGTGGCTGACAGAAGCAAAGACCCGTAGAGATAAGCAAGAGCAGAATAAATTACAAAATGAAAGAAAAAAGTAAGAACAGGGAAAATACACATACTATACAAAAAACAATTTTTACACTCTCCTGGGGACCCTATTCCCTCACCCTATGACCGTGATCATCCTGTGCCACCCATCCTCCATCCTACTAACCCTTTTACTGTGGCATTGTATCCAGCTCTGCCTGGGCCATTTTCACTCACACCTGAAGATGATACGCCTCCCCCCCACACAGAAGATGGTTGTAGATGATACATCTCCCCCTGAACAGAAGCACATCCAGTCTGAACAGAAGACACTGTCAGGTGCTATGAAGCATAAGGGACAACGGGAACTTGAGGGATTGTTGGGACCTTCTATCCATGGCCAACCAGCAGCAGATAAAAGGCGAGGGGACATCAAATCTCAACCAGAACCTCTTACCACTATGCCAGTGGTAGAGGTTATGGGGAGGGATGGACCCGAAGGTGTGTTCAGACCATGGGCACCGAAGGACATACCAAAGTTTGCAGCGACACTCCCACAGTTGGAGAATGACCCACTGTATTTTTGTGAACAGTTGAACGCGTTCTGTAGAACTTATCAGCCCACTTTCTATGAGCTTCGATGGATTATGGCACAAAAATGTACCCCAACAAATATAGCAAAGTTGATGCTTTTTTTGAAAAAGACATTTGACCGGATCACAAAGACTGGGGCACATCGTCAGACACACACAACGAAGATTACAAGAACGGTCTCTTTAAACTGATGGAGGCCATCATCACGGAGTGTAAAAAACGTTCAGATCTGAGCAAGGTGGCGAACTGTAAGCAGAAGGACGACGAACCGCCAGGTAACTATTTTCACCGGCTGAGGCAAGTCTTTAATGGGGCAGCAGCCATAAAATGTCCAGATGACTATATGACAGACAAAGGAGCATATGGCACACATCTGAATATGTGGTTCATGCCAGGCCTCCTTCCCAACTTGGCAGCGGATGTGAAGCAGACTTGTATTGGTTGGGAGTCTCAGTCTTTGGAAGAGGTACTCAGCCACGCTGAACACCATCACAGGAAGAACGAGACTGCTGTGAAGAAGAAGTTGAGGAATAAGGAGGATAACCTGGAGAGAGCCTTACTTACAATGGATCAGTGGGTCCCCACTCTGGCCCAGCTGCACCCTGGTTCTCTCACAGGTCCTAATCAGTGTCGCTATTGTGGTCAAGAGGGACACTGGATGCGACAGTGCCCACAGTTGTCGACCTGCAGCTACTGTAAGCAACCTGGTCACTGGGCCACAGCATACCCTGTGAGATCAAGATCTGGTCAAAGCGGAAGGGGAAGAGGAAGAGGAAGAAGTAACTTCCAGCGAGGAATTTATGGGCCCTGGCCATGACAAAACCCAGGACCCATGATGCAACCATATCAATCGCTCTTGTGGCTGCTCTGGTTCTGCTGGGTTCTGTTCGGTATGCGATGCAAGGCTGGGATTGGTTGCTTCCACATCTAAGTGAAATGGACCTGGACCATCATCGGTCCGCACGGGGTCTGTGATGGAGAGACCCAGTTCACAGAACAAATCCCACCCCATAATGTTATCAGCATGGTGCGTCACCTGGAACCGGAACGCTGGGATTGTTCTGTTGGTGTTTTGCACTTTAAAGGTAATGTTTCTGCTGTTGTGTGTCACACATGGCTCTAGGGAGCCGCGCAATAAGAGCCAAGGGCGAGCCAGTGAGTCGTGATGTTTTATTTAGGTAAGGGTGAGGGATTTTTTTTTTTTTTTTTTTTTTTTTTTTTTGTTACTTATTTGTACCCGTAGGTAGATTTGGTTTGCAGTCTGGTGACAAGCCACCGGCTGCTGGTCGCTGCGTGCGCGAGCGCCCTAAACCTACATGTTTTTGGTGTGCGGGAGGAAACCGGAGAAATCCCGGAGTAAACCCACGCAACACGGGGAGAACATGCAAACTCCACACAGCTCACTGTTGGTCGGGGGCTGGGATCGAACCCACGATCTCATGATCCCCGCGATCCCCCGGCCGAGGGTAAAACTGTGCTGCCACAGTGCTAAACCACTGCGCCACCGTGCAGCCCACAGGGATGAGGGAAGCACAGATACTCAACACAATAACACTCATGAGCAGTACAGTGACAGAGAACACTGTTGGCACCGGGCGTAGGGGTACACAACAAGAGGGCTCACAGCAGGTAACACTCACGGGTTAAGCAGCCAGAAGAATAGAGAGCTGGCACTGGGCAAAGGACTCCAATACACAGGTCACTCTTACAAGGTGGTACTCCCAAGTGATACAGTAAGGCAAGTAGCGGGTTAGCACCGGACATGGGGGTACCAAGGCACAAACTCCTTACGGGAAACACTTACGAGTTGTGCTGAAGATGAGGTAGGGGCTGGCACCAGACGAAGGGGCTCCAGCCTAGCAGTGCTTATGTCGCAGCCCCGAGTCATCGAGGCTGCTCCTATTTATTCCCATTGGCAGCGCCCCAGCTGATGAGGACTAATTGGCCCCAGCCGTCCGTAATGCTGTCAGCTGGGAGCCTGCTGAGACGCTGCTCAATGGGAAGCAGGGATGAGGGAAAACATGGGCTGAGCGCTGAAACGGCATCTCAACCCATGGTGACAGAGCCTCCCCCTCAAGGTCGGGCTCCTGAATGACCAGAAACATCCCAGCCCCAGCCCCCCCCCCCCACCTAGGACGGGAGGAAGGGAGGCAGGGCCGGAGGGGACGAAGCAAAGGGGAACACCAACAGGCCAATGTAGGGTAACAGGGCAACAAAGAAAAAAACCCCAAACACAGTACTCTACATCGCACCAAAAAAAAAAACGGAAAAAAAAAAACAGGGCACAGATGGGGAGAAAAACTGGGTCAGAACGCCGGTTACACACTACTCAGAGAGTACCGACAATGCGTGACCCAGAGCAAGGAAAAAAACCCACTAAAAAGGCAACAGGGCAAAAACGCTGAGAATGGTTAATTAGGGAAAAACACAATACACAGCGCTAATATATATACATACACACACAGTCACCAAGGGAAGTGAAGGTGACTGGAACAAACGGACAATTACAGAGCATGGTTTTAAGGAAAACAAAGCGCATGACTCTATAATGAACAGACAAAATTACAAACAGGGCACAAAAAGGAAATGCTGAGTGCGGGCAAAGGAAAACCCACAGCACAACGAATATATAAATACACCGTCACCTAAAGAAGCGAAAGTGACTGGAACGAACGGACAACTGCAGAGTATGGTCTGATAAGAAACAAAACGCATAACTCTACAATGCAAGGACAAGGCTAAAACCAGGCACAAAAAGTAAAATGCTGAGTACGAGGAATGGAAAACACACAGCCCTATGAATACATATCAACCAACAGGACAAAATATTACACCCGAGTGACCTTAATAATGATAAAAGAAAAAGTGACACCCGAGGAATATGGCAGGCAGAGTCCAAAAATGGCCGAGATGGCTCCGGAGATCTCCCCGCCCATTGTCCAGTTGGCGAACCAGGGAAAGGGAAATGTTCGGATGGCGAACTCCGGACCCAGATCCCAGGAGTCCAGTCCACCGGCAGCCGAACCAGGCCACCCAAAGGCAAACACAGACCAGCAGGGGGAACCAGATCACCGAACCGAAAGTTTTGTGGGTCGGGTCGTCGACCCGCATCACTCAACCACCAGGACCGTTGAGACGGACGAAGGGTCAGAGCGGGTCCCGGTGGAAGAGGCTCAGGGGAGAGCCGATGACGAGGGCGACGAGCGTCAGGCCGCAGGGAAACGGCCACCTCCTCACCGGACCTGGACAACACTGGGGCAGCACCCACGTCGGACCCCGATCGGGCCTTAGGCGAACCCACGTTGGACCCCGATCGGGTCTCGGGCAAACCCATGTTGGACACTGCACCAGAACCGACCTCCAACGTCGAACCTGGACCCTCCAGCACCACGAGGAACAGCAACTCCTCGCCGGTGACCCTGAAAGAAGGCTCAGAGGAGAAAACAGAACCGGGATCAGGATCACCGGCAGCGCCAGAACCCGGCGAGCCGAGCTCAGACGCAGCGGGTGGCTGCACCCGGCTCGTCTCCCCTAGAGACAGGCTGAAGTGCTCAAAGATAAAAAGGGAGAAAAGAAAGGAGAGCACTCGCCTGATCTCGGGTTCTGACGCCATCCAGGACTGCGAAGATCCAGGATCCGTCGTCAGGAGGTCGTTGTCAGGCTCCCATCCAGCCGCGTCGGGCCCCGCAGCCAGCACGATGGTCTGCGCAGCTTGAGGTTCCTCCAGCTCCGGTGACCCCGCCGACGATCCACTCGGCGGGAAGCCAGAAGAATCTCGTCCCGCTGGACCGAACCGCTCCTCCGTGGAGACCCGGGGACGCTCAGTCGTCGGCGCAGACTCCACGCAGCAGTCAGTCCCCCTCCTCCATCCGCAACGTAGCTGCGGAACCACAGGCCCTGTCCTTATCCCACCACGTTGACCCGGAGGCGGGCATCGCTCGGTGGAGAGAGACACAGAGGATGCGGGATTAGGAACACAGGTTACAGCAGGTGGGGGGAGTTCAGGGAGCTGCGAACCCTGAACTCCTCCTCCAGGAATGTGACAGAGCAAATCATTTAGCAGATGTGAAAAAACTATGACTTGCCTGCCTCCTGGAGGTTGAGTATCGCCTGCTGTGGTGGATACTGCTTCTTCCTCTCCCCGCCCGGCGATAACTGAGGACCCCCCGGGAAATCGTCTGAGGATCGCTCGCGTTGTCTCCAGCAGAGAGCTCGCCAGGCCGGAATTCCAGGCACACACAGCAGTCAGGAAGCGCGTCGAGGAGGAGGGGGAAACAGCCGGGGTGAGCCAGCCCGAATGTCCAGGGATGACAGCGGGGAAATGAGGCTCAGGGAACGAGGCTGTGAAAACTCCACACTGACGAGGCGAAGAGGCGACAGCTGCGTGGGAGGAACGGTCCTGGCAACGGCCCAGAACTGGATCCGGACGAGGTTCGTGCAGAGGTGACTCGGCGATGTGATGACGGCTATTCCCAGGGGACGAAGCGAGGGGGGAACCCAGGATTTGCCGCTCCAGATCGGAGATCGAGGCGAGGAAGGCGTTGAGCACGGGAAAGCTTCGTAACCCTGGAGTCCTCTCCATCAATCTCACTGCCGCCGCCACACGCCTGAAGATGGTAACAGGGCACACAGTGGAGCTCGCGACAGCCACTCGACCCCAGACATAACTGCTGTCAGCTGCGGCTCCTTGAAGGGAATCCCGAGTGACGTGGCGAAGGTCGGGGGAAGCCCTCTGGTTGGCGCGAACTCCCGGACTGGAATGGCGGCAGGAACGGGATCCCGAAGCGGGGGGCAACGTCATCCGCTTCGGCCTCCTGCCGGGATTTCCATCCAACCCGCGGAGCTTCTCTTGCTGAGTACCTGTGGCGTCTAACCTGGCACTGTCCTCGAGATGGTACACAGAAAGAGGGTAACAGTCCAGGAGTTCCTCAGCACGGCCCGGATGCCAGCGTCTCGCGTTGGAGGCGTCGTGCAGGGTGAAGAGCGTCCCGTCGACAGCCTCCGAGATGGACCTCAGCTCGTCGCCCTGGCGCCGGGAGTGACTCCTGGGAAACAGCGTGCTAGCAGCGCTGACACCCGGACAGAAAGGTACAATTCCACGGTGACTCACGGCCGCCGGTAACTCGTCTGGCTGCGACATACTGTCACACACGGCTCTAGGGAGCCGGGCAATAAGAGCCAAGGGCGAGCCAGTGAGTCGTGATGTTTTATTTAGGTAAGGGTGAGGGATGAGGGAAGCACAGATACTCAACACAATAACACTCATGAGCAGTACAGCGACAGAGAACACCGTTGGCACTGGGCGTAGGGGTACACAACAAGAGGGCTCACAGCAGGTAACACTCACGGGTTAAGCAGCCAGAAGAATAGAGAGCTGGCACTGGGCAAAGGACTCCAATACACAGGTCACAAGGTGGTACTCCCAAGTGATGCAGTAAGGCAAGTAGCGGGTTAGCACCGGACATGGGGGTACCAAGGCACAAACTCCTTACGGGAAACACTCACGAGTTGTGCTGAAGATGAGGTAGGGGCTGGCACCAGACGAAGGGGCTCCAGCCTAGCAGTGCTTATGTCGCAGCCCCGAGTCATCGAGGCTGCTCCTATTTATTCCCATTGGCAGCGCCCCAGCTGATGAGGACTAATTGGCCCCAGCCGTCCGTAATGCTGTCAGCTGGGAGCCTGCTGAGACGCTGCTCAATGGGAAGCAGGGATGAGGGAAAACATGGGCTGAGCGCTGAAACAGCATCTCAACCCATGGTGACATTGTGGACACACTGACGCCGTCCAGCTTCTCTACACACTGCAGTCCTGACCAGTTCTCGGGGCCCACAATGCTAATGCTGTCATTGTCAGACGTGGGGTCGATGGGCTCAGCAACCGGGACAACCGTCTGCACCAGCGAAGATGATTGTGGGGAGCGCGGGCCAGGGCCTGCTAACTGCAGTGCTAACTGAGCAGCCTCTTCTCACTCCAGCTGGGATGTTATCTCCAGTGCTTCAACTAGCATCAGGCCAACTGGCGCAGTGAACAATTCCACCCACAGCTTGCTATTTGTAGTGTTCTCCGCCAACTTGTCTCACACAATCTCCTCCTCTAAACGTCCAAACTCACATACACTAGCCAAACTGCTGAGGTTGGCGACAAACTGTTGATAATGTGTAACCTTGACATACCAACAGTCTTCATGCTGCACAAAGAAGGAAGACAGTATTTCAGCTTCTTAAAATCACACCCTAATAAAGCCTGCTAAACATCTTTTAGTGACATATCGGGATTTCTGGTATAGAAACAGAATAAAGCAGCACACCAACAGTAATATCAGTACATTTCCATTTCAAGGACCACAGACAGGACCACTACTCTCTCCTCATAAACAGAGACCACATGGAAACCGTCCTCACCTTCAGGTTCCTGGGCACCCACATCTCCTCTGACCTCTCCTGGACTGTCAACACCAAGGCCCTGGTGAAGAAAGCCCAGCAGTGGCTAAACTTCCTCCATGTCCTGAGGAAGAACAACCTGGACCAGAAGTTGCTGCTGGCCTTCTATCGCTGCTCAGAGGAGAACGTGCTCACCTACTGTCTGGGTATGTGGTACGCCGGCTCCATGGCCGAGAACAGGAAGGCTGTGCAGAGGGTCATCAACACCGCCCAAAAAATCATCGGTAGCCCTCTGCCCTCCCTGGAAGACATCTCCAGATCCTCCTGTCTCAGAAGGATCAAGGCCATCACAGGAGACCTCTCACATCCTGCCCATCACCTGTTTGACCTGCTTCCCTCTGGATGATGATTCAGATCGATCAGGTCCCACACCTCCAGACTCACAGTTTCTTGCCCTGGGCCATCTGGACTGCAAGCAGTCAGAGGCCCTACCCCCCCCTCCCTCTGAACGCTCACATGCTCAGAAGTGAGGACATTTTAATTATGATCAGGATGTCTCCTGGACGCCTCCCACTTGAGGTGTTTTGAGCACGTCACACTGGGAGGAGACCCTAGGGCATATCCAGGACTCACTGGAGAGACTACGTCTCCCGGCTGGTCTGGGAATGTCTTGGTATCCTCTCTGAAGAGCTGGAGCAGGTGGCTGGGGAGAGGGAAGTCTGGGCTTCTCTGCTTGATCTGCTGCCTCTGTGACCCGGACCTCCAGAAAAGCTGTAGAAGATGGCTGGATGGATGGATGGATAGAACACACTTGTCTTTGCACTCTGCACTTTCATGTATATTGACCCATCTGTGAAACCACTACTACGTAGATTTCCATAATCCTGGATTTTATTTTTATTTCATTTCTTTATTTCATTCGTGTGTTTAATCGTGTGTTCTGTAACCGTGTTTTAAATAACCCTTCTCTCTTATTTTATTGCGCAGTAGCCTGGTGGAGCACCCACAGTTTCGTTGTGTTGTTCAATTGTACAATGACAATAAGCCTATTCTGTTCTGTTCTGTTCTGTTCTGTTCTGTTCTGTTCTGTTCTGTTCTATTCTATTCTATCAGCTGCCTCCCCTCCATCATCCACCTCCATATCTGCTCCTGTAACTCTCACTGCACCAACTTACTCTTGTCTACTTCACAGTCTATAGTTTGAACTTGAAGGGGCTTGGAAAGTCAGATGTCAATAAAGTTTTTTGTTTTTGTTTTCTGGCCTTTGTTTCTGAAAGAAAATCAAATCTGGGACACTGTGGTGTGGACAGAGCTGGAGAGGAGCCAGGACACTGCCAGAATACAGACGGCAGCTGAGGTGGTTGGAGGTGGAATTAGCCCACTAAAATGTGCCTGCTGCCCAGCCAGTCAAAAATTAAGTTTAATTCACTCTGTCACCGTCTGCTGGTATGGTCATCATCCATGGTGAGGTAGGTAGTAGCAGAGTAATCGTTTTTGCAGATGTTATTGTGAACAGAATCACTATTGTAATAAAATATGATTATTTAGTCTTTCTTTATCAGCCTGACAGATGCATTTGATCTTAAGATGTTTTTTCTAAATAAAAAGAAATACTGTGTTACTTAGAAACTGTAACTGTGCTGGAACCTGCTCTTTGTGGTGTTCTTTGACAGTGATTAAACAGAGCGTTTGTTAAACAAAGAACACATGTTGTTCCCCTGTTATTAAAGCAGGCCACCCTAATATAGTGGACTAGAGCCGGCCCTGTCCTGGAGATCTGGTCTCCATACAGTGGTGAGCAAACATTTAACAGCCTCACGTTTTTTTAGTTGAAAAGATGGAAACACCGTCGGTTTGGCAAATGGAAAAATGACATTATCACCAGCAAACATTAAGGCTGAGTTGCTATTTCAAAAATTAAACCACAACAACATGTCATGGACGGGGTTGTTTTCAACCCCGTCCATGACATGTGGCTGTAGGTCTTTGATTGTGCTTATTATTTTCAGCTGCAGATTATTTGAGCCTGGCACTCTGCCAGTCCTACAGCCACGCCTCCCCCTCTCGTTCTCCCTTGCCAGACATTCACCGGCTGTGTCTTATCACCACATGCACACATACGCACACACACACACACACACTCACATGCACACACACACACAAACATTTTCAATCAGTCATGCACTTGCTTGCCACCCTGCTGTGTCCACTTGCCTTCATTAGTGATTTGTGTACTTATGGAAGGCAGTGTGATCAGTCAGTGTGGCGGCTTAGTCAACATTGGACTTTTTGGTTCGCAGATTGTTGGCTCCCTTCCTTTGGACTGTACTGTGTTGTTCCCCCAGAGCCTTCTCGCTCCAACGTGTATGTAAGTCTTCTTTTATTAATGCCTTCCTCTCCGCTCGGCATCTCCTCTGAGCCAACAAAGCTAGTAGCCGGTTGTTTCATTTTCAGTCAGTGACTGTTACATGGACATTTTTGTGTATTTTCCTTTCTGTCAATAAACACGTTACATTACTGCACTTTGGGCTTGAACAATTCATTCATTCGCTGTGCAATTACACAGCGGACATGACAGTAAGCTGCCACCATAAAGAAGCCCAAGCAGTGAAGCAACGTGTCATTTTCACTTTTTTGTGTGTGTGTTCCTTACCTGTTGGAGCTGGCCATGTCTCCAGGTTGTCGACCTCGCCCAAGGAGGGGAGGGTTGGGTCCGGGTAGACCCAGTTTGGAGGAGGAATGGGCAGCGGACGTCATTCAGAGTTATGTGGACAAGGATCTCGATGCTCAAGGACCCATCCAGGTATGGGAGTGTTTGCGTGGAGCCATGAGAGTCCTGAAGGTGCATCCCGAACTCAGGAGTTATCCACAGTACGCAGGACTGTATTCCTTGGTCCATGCGCTCCAGAAAGTGTTTCCCGACCTGAGGTTCGAAACGTTTCCCGCTGCACCGAGGCGAAGGTGCACTCCCCAACAGCCGTCCTCCTTCTCTCCCGCTTTGCCATCGTCACCTCCAGCAGGCATTATACTGGCTCCTGCGAGGGCATGCTCAGCCTCAAGGCGGAACAGTTGTCCAGCCCCGGATCACCGGAAAGGCACCATCTCCTCCTCGTTAGCAGCTTCTTCGTTATCCAGCGAGACAATTCCCGTGGCAGTCTCCTCTTCCAGTCCGCTTTTGCCAGTTGTCACGTCAGCCTATTCTTCCTCTCCAGGTGCCGCACAGTCCGTCTCCTCGATGGCTCCTCCCGCTGCTCGGAGGCTCTCCATGCCATCTCCGGAAGTTCCTTTCTCCATGATGCCGGGGGCAGTCCCTACTCCTCCCATGGTGGGGTCCAAGCTCTCCAGAGCCAGGGAGAGGGATGACACTCCACACAATACAGCAGCAGGCAACATCCAAGTCCAGGCTAACAGGCATGTTTATTTTCATTTCTCTTCTTCTATTAATAATGAAATGTCTTGCCTGATTCCTGGTAGGGAGAGCAGTCCCCTGAGTTCTCCCCACCTGCTGCTGCTATGAATGGCTCACCAGCCCTCTCTCTGCTTATCCCTGCTTCCTCCGAGGGTGCTCCGGAGCTGAACCGTCAGGACCGGGAGGAGCCAGAGGTCCGGGAGGATCCATCCCCCGCAGCAATGGTGAGCCAGACACCAGCCGCCATGCTGGAGGAATCTCCAGCATGCGGCACAATGGCTGAAATAATGACTGCAGAGACCAACATGCCTGCTACGGAGGCCACCGCAGCAGAGTCAGCGCCCGAGCTGTGCCTCCAGAAAGTCAAGCCCATGGAAACATCACCTGGCTCGCCGGAGTCCTGGACAGCGGTAGAGCTCGAGCTAAGGCAAGTGCTCTCTTTTGTCTTCCTTCTTTACATAGAAGAGCATTTTTGCCTAGCTCTACGTGAGGAGGGCCAGCTGCAGCCGTACGCTGCACCTGAGCTCGCCTTGCAGGGCTCCGCCACTGCCGGCGACCCTGACCCTTCCTCCTCTGTGTCTGAGTCCTTGTGTAGGGTTGCCGGAGAGAGGTCCACATCGCCGGACGAGACTGAGGATCCAGGCTCGCCACTGGAGGTTATTGTGGCTGCTGCCACCCACGCTGTGGTCTCCGTGGGTCCAGCTCCCCATCTGCCGACGGTCGTGGGTCAGGTTCTGCCTCAGTCCAGGTCTCCGGGGTGCCTGTGATTGATCGTCTCCTGGCCCAGGTTCTCATACGGGTCAGCTGGCCCAGGGTCAAGATGGCGTTGAGGTCATCAGTGGCCCAGCCGGGTCCCACCGTGGGTGCAGCAGGGGTCCCGCCGGGGTCCCGCCGGGCTCCATCGTGGGTGGAACTATGGCTCAGTTGGGGTCCACCGTGGGTGCTACACCGGCCCAATCGGGGCTCACCGCGGGAGCAATGAGGCCTCGGATGGGGGTCACCACTGGTGCAGCGTTGTCCCAGGACGGGACCACCGTGGGTACAGCCATGGCCTAGCCCGGGTCCACCGCAGGTGCGACAAAGTTTCGGCCACACATCAGGACCACCGAGGGTGCACCAGCCGGTCCAAGGACACCAAGATCTCCTTCCAGAGGCCTGGTGGGTGATCCTTCTCTTCTTGCTGGGCACCATCGTGGTCTACCAAGTCCTGCCACCAGTGACCACAGGGTCTCCATCCCTTGGTCCCTCCACCCACCTCCAAGTCTTTCGGTGGGCAGGCTGCCCCCTTGCTTTCCCCTCTGGTCCTGGTGGCTCAAAGATGCAGGCCGGCCGCCCGAAGATCTGAGTCTCCTGGTGGGAGGGCCACTTTCCGGCCCGTTTCACCTGGCCTGGTGGCTGAAGAACCCCAGTCAGCCGTCCAATAAACTGTACCGTTGGGGCTGGTGGCCAGGTTTTCCAGGCAGGCCACCTAACTCACTTTGCCTGGCGGTTCAGCTGGTGTTGGACTTTGTTAGGCCACCTGGCCTGGTTCACATGACCGTTTGTGGGCTCTGGGACTTTGGCCAGCCCCCTGGACTTATGGCCGTTCGTGGGCCTTGAGACCTTGGCCGGCTTCCAGAACTTGGGAACTCTGGCGTTTTGGGGAGGGGTTACTGTAATTTTGGGGTTGGGAAGTGTTTTATCAAATTTGACCCCTATGAACTTTTCAGCCCCCCTCCCCCCATAAACTAAATGCATTTTTTTAAATCACCAAAATATGCGATTTGCCAAAATGTTCCCAAATTTTTGACTACAACTTTGCACCATACAAGATGAGTTAATGATAACAGATGTGACTCATTAGTAAATCACCCAGGATGGTTGTTGCTGCGTTTGAGTCTGTGTATGATGATGAGCAGATCTGTGACAGGATGAATGATGGACAGGAAGACAATCAGTCTGGTTTTTAATCACTATGAACTTCAAATTCATGTTCTTTTCTTTTGATTCTTTTGAACCCAGTTCCGGTTCCGCCGGACCGGCGGCGCCACACGAGTCGGCTGCCTGTTGCAACAGCCTTTTTTTTTTTTTTTTTTTTTTTTTTTTTTAATCTTCCTTCTTCTTTCTACACCTTTCACTCTGTATATATATCACGGACGCACGGATCACCCCGGGGGTCTCCCGGGTCGGCGGACGGAGCCACGGTTTGCAGCGGGAGACGTTACAGCGGGGAGGAGCTAGTGCTAGCTAGCACTTGGCCGCCGCCCGGTGCTAATGGGAAACTCGACATACCGGGAGCTGTAGCGAAAAGGACGCGGGTGCCGGGCTGGAGTTTAGGCGGCGTGAAAGAAATATAAGACAGAATAATAAAGAGCGATGGCAAGAACCAAGCAGACCGCCCGTAAAATCTACTGGAGGAAGAAGCCCCCCCTCCCCCAGAGACAGCTAGCCACCAGGGCTGCTCGGAGAGGCGCTCCGGCCACCGGCAGAGTGAAGAAGCCTCGCCGTCACAGGCCCGTGGCTCTGAGAGAGATCTGTCGCTGCCAGAAATCCACGGAGCTGCTCATCCGTAAGCTGCCCGTCCAGCGCCTGGTGAGGGAGATCGCTCAGGACTTCAAGACCGTCCTGCGTTTCCTGAGCTTCGCCGTCATGGCTCTGCAGGAGACCAGCGAGGCCCACCTGGTGGGTCTCTTCTTCGCTAAGGGGGTCACCATCATGCCCAAAGACTTCCAGCTGGCCCGCTGCATCCGCGGAGAGAGAGCTTAGACTTTCTGCTGCACATTCACCAGCCATAATGCTCTGCACTGTGTGTCTATATACAGTATATATACATTTATAGTAATATGGACATATGTTTACTAGATGTTGTTTTTTCTTGCCTTCTGATTGTTGCTCTGAGTGTTGCTATCCCTATGCTGTTGCAATCCTGGAATTTCCCCATTGTGGGACTAATAAAGGCTTATCTTATCTTATCTTATCTTATCTTATTTATTAACCTATGAAGTTCTTAGTGTTTGTGTGTATATTGTGACCTAAAAACTGAAGTTTTCTGTTATAAATAATACATTGTCAGGATAAAACTGATCATGGTAAAGACCATTATTTATGGTATATTTTTAATATTATCTAGTAGGTCTTCTACAAAGAAGCTTTTTTCCTCTTCTGCTATGAACTAAAATATTAATAAGTAATACCAGTTCTAAAATATTGATGGCTTTCAGTCCTCAGACTGTGGTGTAGTGTCCTATCAAATCCACTAGGTGGCGATGTTGTGGAAAATGAGGAAGCGTGAACACGTGTTGTTGGAAAAGCAAAATTTGTGCAATCCACCCCAGATATCCTGATATTTAAAAATGAGCTTCAGTATATCCTGTTCCAATATTGGAACAAACATAAAAGCAGCAAAGACTCTGTGCATTATTAAAAAAAAAATTCCAAAGAAATGAATGGATTACTGTCTTCTGAACAATGGTAAAATAGTGATTTTTTTCAGTTGTTATAAGTGAACCATGTGGTTATATGTTTATCTTTTTGTTCTTTATTTTATTATTTTCTTTTGTTCACTGTTATATGAATATTTTGTTACTTTAATATGGACAGGAAAAACAGACCAGTTGTGCAGGAAGTAGGTGGCACTGTCATGAAAACCTGAGGGTCCTGAACCTGCAGCCTCCGGCTGTGCAGGAACCCCTGCACCCCTGGTCTGGTGTTAAAAAATGAGATGTGTGCTTTTCAGACTGTCATTAAAAAAATCAGATATGGGTCACATGTGCAAAAAAAGTTTCAAATGAGCATTAAAACATGCAGTGTGAACATAGCCTAAGGCCTCACCATCATCTGGGCAATAAGAACCATCAAAATAAGAACTGGACTTTGAACATATTCAAGGCACCACCTGCTACTGTCTTTGCACTCCACTAGTTGCACAGTTTATGCCTGTTTGCATTTGCCATAATTTTGCACTGCAAAATGTGTATATATGTATATTTCTAAGTTGTTTTATTTTCTTTTTTATTGCTGTGCTGATTGCTGGGGTGACCACACAAGTTTCATTGTACTTTGCACAGAGACAGTAAAGCCTCTTACCTTATTACAGCAGGAAAAATAAGTATTGAATACATCAACATTTTTCTCATTAAACATATTTCTGATGGAGCCACTGACCTGAGATTTTCACCAGATATCAGTAACAACCCACGTAATCCATACATGCAAACAAATCAAGACAACTGTGTTCACAAAACAAGTTATATTTAATAAAGTGGAATGACACAGGGAATAAGTGTTGAACACAGGAAGAAAATGAGATGTAAAAAGGCATAGAAAGCCAAGAAACCAGCTGAAATCCATCAGAATTTAAGAAGCCATTGTTATTGTCACCCAGAGGTTAATAAAGCTATCAGAATAAAAACCTGTTAATAAAAACAGCAATAATTGCTTGAATGTAAAGAGCCAATAAATAAGTCCATATGGTTAAATATTACTAAAAATGTCTACAAAGTTATATTTCATGTTACTATATTTTATTTGGATAAAAAAATGTTAAAACATGCCAATTCATTGTCATTTACATTTTAAGATAGCTGAAATACATTTAGACTCTTATTTTGAAGAGTACGTTGCTGCATAGCTCATGCGACAAGAAACAGCCAATCAGATTGCTGCAGGCTTTTCCTGGCAAACCAAGAAAAATACCACACACACACACATACGAGAAGTGCTGCGCAGAGAGAAAAAAAGAAAGGAGTAAAAATAGAGCAGAGAAATGAGTCTAAACTAACCTAAAAGCTATTTTTGGACTCTGAAGAAGGTTTTATTTATTTACTTATTTTTTTTTGTTGTTTTCTAACCTGTCCTGGTTGTACATGAAGTAACAGAACTCGGTGAGTGAGAAAAATATAATTTCTTTTCTGTAAAGCAATGAGTGAAAAGTTATCTAAAAGTTATTTTTACACTTTTACAAAGGTATTGTTGAGTTTTCCAACCAGTTGTGGGTTCTGGAGATTTGTGTACGTGTGTTTATCGGGACTTGGTGAGTTGAAAACGTGTATTTTATTTCTGTAAAGTATATTTGTGAACTGTATTGGTTATTTTATACAAATGGAAATCTGAGGTTGTGAATTTGTCAGTTTATATGAAAGTGGTGAATATTTTGGTACATTTTCAGCCAAATTGAAGTGTGGGCTTGTAGGTCAATGCCCTGACTTGTTTCTTCTTTTTTTTTTTTTTTTTTTGTCCGCCATTTCGTCACCATCTTAACAAGCACTAATTAAGACTGGAAATGGACTTTTTCTTAGTTTTAGAGCTACCTAGCGTTTTATTTTAAGTATGTATGCTTATTTTATGTTGTTTACGTTGGGCCAATTTAGGTTGGGATGACGATATGTCGAATTAGGACTGAATTTGAAGATTTGGAGAACACGTGCTTGAACCGTGATGGCGAGCCACCCTAGGGACCTTGTGTGAACTGTGCATGAGCCAGGAAGCTAGAGGGCGTACCACTCCTCTACTGGACATTGCATGGTTTTCATCTGAACTGGTATGATCCATCCACATTTCCACCAAAACCAGTGGATTCAGGATAAAAACACTGGACTGCTAATTCAGAAGAATTAAAGCATGAGTAGACTTGAAAGAAAAAGACTTTTATTCTGTGGTTAACAGATTTGTTCAGTCTTTTGCTGAATTGTTTTGAGTTTTGTATTTATTTATTTATTTTTTACAATTTTATTTGATTGACCATACACGATTATACTGTAAAGGTATTGTTTACATTCCATTGTTAATTGTTTGGTTGTAAACAACAAAAGAATGGTAATGGTTAAACTTAAAGGGTACCTACGTATACTAAACTTGAAAGGAACTTGAAATGAAATAGAACTAAACTAATTTGAACAAAACAAAGATAACTCAAGTAGGTTAAAGAACTAGCTTGAACTGAACTAAAAGAAACTAAAGGTTGCAACCTATTAAAATAGGACTAAATTAAATCCTTTTAAACCTAACTAAAAGGTCTAAACACAAAAGGGGATTTATTCTATGTTACTGTATGTTATTGTTCTCTTGTCCATTTATTAATAAGCCAGTATTTTCAACATACTTCCTGGTCTGTGATCTCTTCTTTATTTAGAGTTTTATTACTGCTCCTGTAGTCAAATCTAGGTGACTCTGATACTGGTCCATCATCATCATCATCATCATCATCATCATCATCATCATCATCATCATCACTATCATCGCTGTCCTATTACACTGTGTTGTATGCTAGTACTTACTATACAGCCCATTCCCTGTAATTAATCCTTGTAGGTGTTACGTTATGTCTTAAACTGAGAATCAGTAATGAGGCTGAAGGTACAACAGAACACGACTTTATTATTGTCTCACTGTACAGTACAGACGCTCTCGTCAGGCAGAGGTGAGGTCAAAGAGACTGTCCCTCTTCTGCACAGCCCTCTTATACTCCGGGTGGCGGCGGAACCGGAAAGGTGTAGCCACCACCCATGTCACACAATAATAAGTCTTAAGAACAACGCTACATCCCCCCCCCCCCCCGAAAATGGTCCAAAACATACATACAATTAAAACCCACCCCACCTTGGAACCCGAAACACACACTAACTCAAACAGAAATAATGAAGGCCTAACCATACACACAAAACAACTAAAGCTAGGGGGGAACAGGTGGATTACGATTCCACCCACCCCCGCATGGCCAGACGGATTATTCTGCCATCTCTGCTAAAACACAGTCCTGTAAACATAAAATTGCCGTGCTCCTAAAATAAATAACAAAACACAAAACAATCCCATTATTAGAAAGAACGTACAGTGGGGTAAAAAAGTATTCAGTCAGCCACCAATTGTGCAAGTTCTCCCACTTAAAAGATGAGAGAGGTCTCCAATTTTCATCATAGGTATACCTCAACTATGAGAGACAAAATAAGAAAAAAAAATCCAGAAAATCACACTGAAGGATTTTTAATGAATTAATTGGTAAATTCCTCAGTAAAATAAGTATTTGGTCAATAACAAAAGTTCATCTCAATACTTTGTTATATACACCTTGTTGGCAATGACAGAGGTCAAACGTTTTCTGTAAGTTTTCACAAGGTTTTTCACACACTGTTGCTGGTATTTTGGCCCATTCCTCCATGCAGATCTCCTCTAGAGCAGTGATGTTTTGGGGCTGTCGCTGGGCAACACGGACTTTCAACTCCCTCCAAAGATTTTCTATGGGGTTGAGATCTGGAGACTGGCTAGGCCACTCCAGGACCTTGAAATGCTTCTTACGAAGCCACTCCTTCGTTGCCCGGGCGGTGTGTTTGGGATCATTGTCATGCTGAAAGACCCAGCCACGTTTCATCTTCAATGCCCTTGCTGGTGGAAGGAGATTTTCACTCAAAATCTCACGATACATGGCCCCATTCATTCTTTCCTTTACACGGATCAGTCGTCCTGGTCCCTTTGCAGAAAAACAGCCCCAAAGTATGATGTTTCCACCCCCATGCTTCACAGTAGGTATGGTGTTCTTTCTCCTCCAAACACGACAAGTTGAGTTTTTACCAAAAAGTTCTATTTTGGTTTCATCTGACCATATGACATTCTCCCAATCCTCTTCTGGATCATCCAAATGCTCTCTAGCAAACTTCAGACGGGCCTGGACATGTACTGGCTTAAGCAGGGGGACACGTCTGGCACTGCAGGATTTGAGTCCCTGGCGGCGTAGTGTGTTTCCGATGTAGCCTTTGTTACTTTGATCCCAGCTCTCTGCAGGTCATTCACTAGGTCCCCCCGTGTGGTTCTGAGGTTTTTGCTCACTGTTCTCATGATCATTTTGACCCCACGGGGTGAGATCTTGCGTGGAGCCCCGGATCGAGGGAGATTATCAGTGGTCTTGTATGTCTTCCATTTTCTAATAATTGCTCCCACAGTTGATTTCTTCACACCAAGCTGCTTACTTATTGCAGATTCAGTCTTCCCAGCCTGGTGCAGGTCTACAATTTTGTTTCTGGTGTCCTTTGACAGCTCTTTGGTCTTGGCCATAGTGGAGTTTGGAGTCTGACTGTTTGAGGTTGTGGACAGGTGTCTTTTATACTTATAACGAGTTCAAACAGGTGCCATTAATACAGGTAACAAGTGGAGGACAGAGGAGCCTCTTAAAGAAGAAGTTACAGGTCTGTGAGAGCCAGAAATCTTGCTTGTTTGTAGGTGACCAAATATTTATTTTACTGAGGAATTTACCAATTAATTCATTAAAAATCGTTCAATGTGATTTTCTGGATTTTTTTTTCTCATTTTGTCTCTCATAGTTGAGGTATACCTATGATGAAAATTGGAGACCTCTCTCATCTTTTAAGTGGGAGACCTTGCACAATTGGTGGCTGACTAAATTTTTTTTTGCCCCACTGTATATACAAACAGGTCATTATTCTGTATAAAGGTAAAGCCAACTTTATTGTCATTCAGTCCATATAGCCAGTCATGTACAGTAGAACTTCTCTTATCTACAATGTTAATCACATCTAGAATCAGAGGGGTCGCTGCCATGCAAGGCGCCACCACAAATTTCCCTCCTCTGTTCCATCATTGCTGAGCACCAAGCTGGAAGGCAGGAAGTTCTGCTTTTATATGGTCTTTAGCATGACACGGCCAGGATTTGAACCCAAGCCTCCCGAATGTGGGGCGGATGCTCTACCAACTGAGCCACCAGTCCGGTGTTTAGCAGAATACACTGCAAACATCACATCTGCATAGAAAAATAGACAGCTGGTCTTCTTTCTACCCACGTGACAGATACTGAACATGTCTACGGTAACCCTCAGTCCACAGCGTCATTCAGAAAACAGGTCATTTCCCATTAATAGAACATGTATATAAACAAATCATCTCCCAGACTGACATCATGCAAAAAAACCACAATGCCTCCAACTACCAGTCAGTCCCAGTAGAGAAACCACCCCCCGGAGACCCGTCAGGTGGATCCCTTCCAGAGCACCTTATATTCTTCGCACCTGGAGATGACCCACGTCGAAGCCCAGACACCTCCTTGTCATCACTGGCGCACCGCATCATTGGCGCACCGCAGCTCATTGGGATGTCTCCATGAGCCATCAGACAGCTAAAGGTAACTGTCCTCCCGAACAGCCACCACCTGCAGCCGCCCCTGGTCCTCCTGTCATTTGTGCTTGCCACAAACCCCTCTCAACCGGGCCTCGTCCCTGGGTCAGACAACATCAGCGATCCCCAGAGGAGCCCAACTCAACTTCCAGTGTCCCCGAGTGGCACGTCGTTTCACCGTGCCAGCCGGTCCTGCCCCGCTCGCTTTCATTTTTGACGCCGGCGAAGCTGTTGTGACCCCTTGCTTCTTGGTACCTCCCAGCCGAACTCTGGAAGCAGAATGGGCCATCCACTCGGCTCCACACGCCGTCACGGGTGTCCCACCGTGCCGCCCAGTTCCCTCAGCTAGGGTAACTTGGGCCCTGGCACTGGAACCATCCCATGATGGCCCTGGGTGGGGTTGGTCGTGCTCATCTTCCAGAATACTAGGCCAAAGTTCGTCCCATACAGCATCGTCCACCACTCGCGGAACCGGCCGGTCCCACAAACCACAGCCCAACCACTCCTCTCCAACACCACTGGTGATAGTGAAGCCCAGTCCATCAAAAAGGTCACAGCCCATAATATTCTCACCACTGGCAGTCACCATGAACTTCTGTTGGACACAGATCCACACACCCCACCATGGCCAACCTCTTTCCACCATAACCGCACAGTGGCGCTGAATGACCTCTTATTCGATAGTATGGGAAAAAACTCCTCACAGTGGGCCAATTCAACACGGACCTCACCGCGCCCGTGTCAATCAGCAGCGGCACCTCCACTCTGTCTAATTTTACCATACAGGACGTACGACCATCGGTGCTCAGGGAAACCGTGTGGATGACCGTGGGAGATGTAGCGGGAGGGGTCTGCTTCACGTCGTTGTCCCCCTTGCTCGAACTTCTTACAAGCCCTGGCAAAATGATGCAGAAATCTGCACTTGCCACAGTGTTTTCCTCTTGCCGGACAATCTCTAGCCTTGTAACAGTGCTTAGTGGACCCACAATCCAAACAGCTGGGCAATCCCGGGTCGGACCTTATCTTCACAGCGGTAGCATACTCCTCTTTATCCTCCACGCTATCATCACTGTCCGGGTCCACAGCCTGCATCGTTGACTGTGAGTCAGATTGGCGGAGTTTAGTTCTCTCACCGAGGTCACATGATAGTTTGTCCGCAGCTTCATACTGCAACAACAACAGCCATGGCGAATGTCAGTTCGCCAGAGTGTGTAAGGAGCCTCGACCGTGCCGCTGAGCAAAGCGTGTGCGCTGCTAACTGGTCATGAACCATCTCTTCCTCCAATGCTCCAAATTGGCAGTCCCCGGCCAGCTGACGCAGATCTGCAACATACTGTTGCATAGACTCGCTGGTCCGCTGGCGGCGCTGCCGAAACTGAATCCTCCAGATGATGACGTTTTCAGGGGTGTGAAAATGATGCGCCATTAGCTCAACCACGTCCTCAAAACTATCACCGTCACCCAAGGTACTAAGGGTGCATTGTCCCTCCATACCTAAATTATGAACCAACACTGCTCGTGCCCGTAATTTCTCCATTTCACCGAGGTTCAATGCCACCAGATAATTTTGGAATGCGGCAAACCACCTCGCCCACCAGGAACCTCCAAAAATGGCTGAATGTTAGCAGCTCCTGTATCCATGCTTTTATCCTCGTCACCAAATGTTATGTCCTAAACTGAGAATCAATAATGAGGCTGGAGGTACAATGGAACACAACTTTATTATTGTCTCACTGTACAGTACAGACGCTCTCGTCAGGCAGAGGTGAGGTCAAAGAGATCATCCCTCTTCCGCACAGCCCTCTTATACTCCGGGTGGCGGTGGAACCGGAAAGGTGGAGCCACCACCCATGCCACACAATAAGTCCTAAGAACAACACTACAGCCATCCCATCCCCCATCAGCGCAAATTAATTTCAGCTGGTTAAGTCCTGACTGATAGCCTTTAAAAGGTCTGTGAATATCAGGTTGGCACACCACAAAGAACTCATGATGGGTAGAAGCAAAGAGCTCTCTCTAGTCCTTCACAACCCTTATTGTTGCAAAACATCATGATAGCATTGGTTACAGGTGCATTTCAAAATTGCTGAATGTTCCAGTGAGCATTGTTGGAGCCATCACTTGGAAGTGGAAAGAACATCATTTTACCATAAACAGCCATGGTGCAGTTGTAGTGTGGCCGACTACTGATCTGAGGGTCAGGGGTTTGATTCCCGCTCTGTCTGCAGTCTGCATGTCGAAGTGTCCTTGAGCAAGACACTGAAGCCCCAGTTGCTCCTGGTGGGTCAGGCCAGTGCCGGTGCATTGCAGCTCTGCTGCCATCAGTGTGTGAATGGGTGGATAGCAGGATCTGTAAAGTGCTTTGGTCATCTAGAGATGAGAAAATGTCATGCGGTGGCTCTCGCGAGCCACCATAAGACGCCACACAGTCACCAGAGAGTTGTGTGAGAGGTTTTATTAACGGTGAAATAGTGACAACACAAGCTGCTGAGGCAATGACACATACTAGTCTACACACATCGGGAGACGTAAGGCTAACAGCTCACTTACAGGTCCACAGGAGGAGATGGTCATAACACAGGCAGGCAAGGTTGGTGGAGTAATGATAACACCAGCTGCTGAGGCAGTGACACACACAGGTCTACTCACACCGGGAGGCATAAGGCTAAACTGCTCACTTACAGGTCCACAGGAAGCGATGGTCAAACCACAGACAGACAGGGTAGTAACAGTCCAAAGCATACGTAGCTCTGACGAAGAGAGACTGACACTGCTGCAGGGATGCGGCCGCTAGCGTGGGTTTAAGAAGTCCATCACTAACGACCGCAAACGCAGAACAGCTGTTCAGGACTTGACAGCTGAGCGGAAGCCTCCCCGAGCACTGTCACAATAAGAGCTCGGAGAGCAGAATAACAACGCCGCTGTCAAGCCCTGACAGGAATAGCCCCACGAGTCCATAACAAGCGGACCAGCGTCATGTTCGTCTGACAATGAGGAAGAGAAGTTCGCCAGCGACACTGCTGTTGTGGACAGGTAAGTGTTATAAGCTAAATTATTCTTTATCTCTGAAAATTGTAATCCAAATGACTTTTGACCGATCGGTAAATTACAACTGTGCGTTATCGCAACATGACCGGTCCGGGTCCGTCATGTTGCGAAGCCCCCCCCCCCCCCGGTACTCTTCTGTAGCGGATTGCAGATATATTGCAGATATTTTAGTCCAACTGTGTGTAGTAGACCGCGGCGCACCGTCACCGCTTTCCGTCATGTAGCGATGGGCGATGTCCGTCCTCTGTAGCGGGGGGGGGGGGAGTTGTTATCTTCTACATTACAAATATTTTAGTATAATTTTTAGTGCACTGTAGGTTATTTTTTCTTGTAAAAAAAAGCCACACATTTTTTACGTGGCATGCTTCTTTGTGTGTGGGGGCTTGTTTGTTCATTCATTCATTCATGAATGCATAAACAACCCCCCCCCCCCCCCACACACACAGCCCTTCACCTTTCATTAGAGCCCAAGATGAAGCTTCTATATTGAATCATTCAAAAGTTACAGACGTTTTTCCAAACTCTGCCATTTGGCACAAGTTGGCACAGTTCAAAAACGCCTGGGAACAACCTAAGAAAAAAGCTGTGTAATATATTCATTTTTTGTGGTATTGTTACAAAATTTGGACCTCAGCTGGATAACACTTGGTTCTACATTTCTGTTGCATTTTCCAGCCCGGATCTGAAGCTGTGTGTTATTTGCAAGCATTTGTATCCAAAAAAACACCCAGGCGAAATTTATTTTCTTGAAGTTCAGTATGTTTAGATGACTGTTACTCAGTGGCAGGAGCACTTAGAGAGATTATGACTGTTTTGCCAAAAAATTCAAAGTGTTTTCTTTTAAATGAGACCAACCCCATGAAGATGCTGCAAAGGGTTGAAGAACAGCTTTTGATTTACTTTGGGTATGTTATTTTTTGGCGTTTTTAGGGAAATTGACCAGAGTGCAAGGGGTTAATTACCTCCGCCAAGGAGGTGATGTGGTTGGGGTGGTTTGTTTGTTTGTTTTTTTCTGTTTATTAGCAGGATCCAAATCCAAGATGGCGCCCACAGCGGTCGACATGGTGCTTCGCTGCGCTCTTTGTTTGTTTTTGTTTGTCAATTGTGTGTCTGCTTGCACTTATACCCGTGAAGAACTTTTAAATATCAGGACTTTCACCCCCACGGACCTCCTCCCAGTTTTTCTAGCCCCTGCCGCCGATCTGGTTTATTGTTTGGCTCGGAAAGTGAGACGGCGGAAGAGAGGAAGACGAGCGGGCGCTCTCGTACGACTTCGCAGGAGAGGCTCGCGAACGGCGCTGCCTGGCATATTTCTGTCCAATACCAACTCTCTCTCTAACAAGGTGGATGAACTGAGACTGCTGATGCGTTTTAAGGACCTCGCCTCCTCAGCTGTCCTCTGCTTTACTGAGACCTGGCTCCGGGAAAATATACCGGACAGCGCGCTGCGCCTCGACGGCTTCCAGCTCTTCCGTGCTGATCGTGACACAGAGCTTTCCGGCAAGACCACAGGAGGCGGTGTCTGCTTCTACATCAACTGTAGCTGGTGCTCTGATGTAACGGAAATTTCCAAACACTGTTCTCCTGCCTTGGAATTTCTTGTTATCAACTGCAAGCCTTTTTATTCCCCACGGGAGTTTGCTTCTTTCATACTCATCGCTGTGTACGCCCCTCCCGACGCGGACACGCGCGAAGCTCAGCGCGTGCTCGCGGATCACATTCAACACACAGAGCGGAGTTTTCCAGACTCGCTGATTATTGTGGCTGGCGACTTTAATCAGTGCAATCTGAGCCACGATCTCCCCCGCTACAAACAGTTTATTAAATGCCCCACCAGAGGATTAAACACACTGGATCACTGTTACACCACAGTGAAAGACGCATATCGCGCTGTCCCTCGAGCTGCGCTGGGATTATCTGATCACGTGATGGTTCACCTCATTCCCACATACAGACAGAGATTGAAGCTCACTAAACCTGTTGTGAGCACTACGAAGATACGGACCAGTGATGCTGAGGAGAAGCTGGAAACGTGCATGGAAATATCTGACTGGGGCATGCTTAAAGGAGCCACGCATGATCTGGATGAGTACACGGACACTGTGAACTCATATATCCACTTTTGTGAAGAGAACATTCTTCCATCACGCACCAGGGTGAGTTACTCTAATGACAAACCCTGGTTCACAGCTAAGCTCAGACAGATCAGGAAGGAGAAGGAAGCAGCGCTGAAAAGTGGAGACAGGGACTGCTACAGGGAGGTTAAATACCGGTTTAACAGAGAGCTGAAGAGGGCTAAATCTCTATACTCAGAGAGACTCCAGCAGCAGTTCACTGCTAATGATTCGGCTTCCGTGTGGAGAGGACTGAGGCAGATCACCAACTATCGGCCTCAGGCTCCTAAAGGTCAGGATGACAAAGCCCTTTGTCAGAGACTGTCCCAACACTATGCCCGTTTTGACACCTCGTCATCTGTGTCCAACTCCCCCCCTCCCTCCAGCTCCACAGCCTCCACATTCCCTACTTCATTTAAGGCACCCCCCCCCTCCTCCTCCCCTCCCCTTATCATCAGTGAGCAGGATGTGCTCAAACAGTTCTCCAGACTGAACCCGCGCAAGGCCCCCGGCCCAGACGGCGTGTCTCCCTCCACCCTGAGACTCTGTGCGAAACAGCTGGCTCCTGTATTCACAGACATTTTTAACACCTCCCTTAAGTTATGCCACGTGCCGTCCTGCCTCAAATCCTCCACCATCATCCCTGTCCCCAAGAAGCCACGGATCACTGGACTTAATGACTACAGACCTGTAGCGCTCACCTCTGTAGTCATGAAGTCCTTTGAGCGCCTGGTCCTGTCCCACCTCAAGTCCATCACCACCCCTCTCCTGGACCCGCTGCAGTTTGCCTACCGAGCCAACAGGTCTGTAGACGATGCAGTCAACCTGGCCCTCCACTCCATCCTGCAGCACCTGGACTCCCCGGGAACCTACGCCAGGATCCTGTTTGTGGACTTCAGCTCCGCATTCAACACCATCCGCCCCGCTCTGCTCCGGGACAAGCTGTCCCTGCTCAACGTGCCTGACTCCCTCTGCAGGTGGATCATCGACTTCCTGACGGACCGGAGGCAGCATGTGCGGCTGGGAAAGACTGTCTCAGACTATACTAGCATCAGCACCGGATCACCCCAGGGCTGTGTACTTTCCCCCCTACTCTTCTCCCTTTACACCAACTCCTGCACCTCCAGCCACCAGTCTGTCAAGTTGATCAAGTTTGCGGACGACACCACCCTCATCGGGCTCATCTCCAACGGCGACGAGTCCGCCTACAGGAGAGAGGTGGCCCAGCTGGCGTCCTGGTGCAGCAATAACAACCTGCAGCTGAACGCTCTGAAGACAGTGGAGATGATTGTAGACTTCAGGAAAGTCACTACTCCTCTGCCCCCTCACCCTCTCAGGCTCTCCCATCACCACTGCTGATTCCTTCCGCTTCCTAGGCACTACCATCACCAGGGACCTCAAATGGGAGCTGACCATCAGCTCACTCATCAAAAAAGCCCAGCAGAGGATGTTCTTCCTGCGGCAGCTGAGGAAGCTCAAGCTACCCACCAAGATGTTAGTGCAGTTCTACACAGCCATCATCGAGTCCATCCTCACCACCTCCATAACCGTGTGGTACGCAGGAGCCACTGCCAGGGACAGACTAAGGCTGCAGCGCGTCGTGCGCACTGCTGAGAAGGTGATCGGCTGCAAGCTCCCATCTCTCCAGGATCTGTACATCTCCAGGACCCGGAGGCGTGCTGGCCGGATCATAGCCGATCCCTCACACCCTGGTCACGTACTGTTTGCCCCCCTCCCCTCTGGTAGAAGACTTCGGTCCATCCAGACTAAAACCTCCCGTCACATGAACAGCTTCTTCCCCTCTGCCATTAGACTGCTGAACACTAAGTGACTCTCGTGCACCATGTACAGCAGCTCAACCAGACTCATGTCAATCATCACTGTTTTCTTCCTGCATTACCGACTGCACTATATAGTTCTCCACAGTATCTGCTGCTCGCTAATATATATTTTAACTGTTGACCAGTATCACTTAATCTTATCCTACACTTTATTACATGTATAGTTTATTTCTCTTATCTTATCATGTTTAATGTTGCAGCATTGTACCGAGACAAATTCCTAGTTTGTGTACTACATGAACAATGGCAATAAACCTGATTCTGATTCTGATTCTGATTCTGATTCTGAGGATTATGTAAAAACTACTGGATTGATGTTGATGATTTTCACCAGAGGTAGCCCTTTGGCCAAGGATGAACCCATTACATTTTGGTGATGATTTGAGAATGCATACCTCCACCAAGGACCTTGTTTGTATTTGTGCATCCATCCATCCATCCATCCATCTTCTACCGCTTTTCCGGAGGTCTGGGTCGCGGAGGCAGCAGTTCAAGCAGAGAAGCCCAGACTTCCCTCTCCCCAGCCACCTGCTCCAGCTCTCCAGAGAGGATACCAAGGCGTTCCCAGACCAGCTGGGAGACATAGTCTCTCCACCGAGTCCTGGGTCTGCCCCGGGGTCTCCTCCCAGTGGGACGTGCCCGAAACACCTCAAGAGGGAGGCGTCCAGGAGGCATCCTAATCAGATGCCCCTTTTTTTTTCTTCCAGTTCCGCCGGACCGGCGGCGCCACACGAGTAGGCTGCCTGTTGCAACAGCCTTTTTTTTTATCTTCCTTCTTCTTTCTACACCTTTCACTCTGTATATATATCACGGACGCACGGATCGCCCCGGGGGTCTCCCGGGTCGGCGGACGGAGCCACGGTTTGCAGCGGGAGATGCTACAGCGGGGAGGAGCTAGTGCTAGCTAGCACTTGGCCGCCGCCCGGTGCTAATGGGAAACTCGACATACCGGGAGCTGTAGTGAAAACGACGCGGGTGCCGGGCTGGAGTTTAGGCGGCGTGCAAGAAATATAAGACAGAATAATAAAGAGCGATGGCAAGAACCAAGCAGACCGCCCGTAAAATCTACTGGAGGAAGAAGCCCCCCAGGAGACAGCTAGCCACCAGGGCTGCTCGGAGAGGCGCTCCGGCCACCGGCAGAGTGAAGAGGCCTCGCCGTCACAGGCCCGTGGCTCTGAGAGAGATCCGTCGCTGCCAGAAATCCACGGAGCTGCTCATCCGTAAGCTGCCCATCCAGCGCCTGGTGAGGGAGATCGCTCGGGACTTCAAGACCGTCCCGCGTTTCCTGAGCTTCGCCGTCATGGCTCTGCCGGAGACCAGCGAGGCCCACCTGGTGGTCTCTTCTTTGCTAAGGGGGTCACCATCATGCCCAAAGACTTCCAGCTGGCCCGCTGCATCCGCGGAGAGAGAGCTTAGACTTTCTGCTGCACATTCACCAGCCATAATGCTCCGCACTGTGTCTATATATATACATTTATAGTAATATGGACATATGTTTACTAGATGTTGTTTGTTCTTGCCCTCTGATTATTGCTCTGAGTGTTGCTGTCCCTGTGCTGTTGCAATCCTGGAATTTCCCCATTGTGGGACTAATAAAGGCTTATCTTATCTTATCTTATCTTATCTTATACCACCTCAACTGACTCCTTTCAATGTGGAGGAGCAGCGGTTCTATTCTGAGCCTCTCCCGGATGACTGAGCTCCTCACCCTATCTCTTATCGTGGTGGGGGGGTTTGCGTGCCCCAGTGATCCCAGGAATTATGTTGTCCGGGGCAATTTGCCTCTGATAGGGTCACCCAAGACAAACTGGTCCTGGGTGAAGGGCCAGACTAAGAACGATCCAACAGACTCTCATGATAAATTCTATATCAAGGATTCAGTGTACCCCGTCCGGTATGGGGTTACCGGGGCCCCATCCTGGAGCCAGGCCTGGGGGAGGGGCTTGAAGGCTAGCGTCTGGTGGTCGGGTTTCCACCCTTGGGACCCGGCCGGGCTCAGCCCAAAGGAGTTACGTGGGTCTGCCCTCCAGTGGACTCACCACCTGCAGAACGGGTCATGGGGGTCCGGTGCTATGTGGATTAGGTGGCGGTCAAAGGCGGAGACCTTGGCGGACTGATCCCAAGCTTTCTAAACTGGCTTTTGGTATTTGTGCAGCAGAATTACAAAAAAAAAAACTACTGGATGGATTTGGATGAAATTTTCACCAGAGGTGGTCCTTGGGCTAGAGAGGAACCCATTACATTTGGGAGATGATTGTATACCTCCGCCAAGGCTCTTCTCACAATGTTAGCAAGAATCCTCCAACACTACTGGATAGACTTTGATGCAATTTTCATCAGAACTGGCTCGTGGCCTACTCACGAACCCATTACATTTTAGAGGTCATTCATGAGAGACGGAAGGAGCCTTGGTGAAGGTATGCACTCTCTAAGTGCTTTTCTAATTGTTGCTGTTGTGCATTGTTTGAATCAGGAATACTTGGCTGATATAACTGTGTTCTGTTGTCATCATTAGACTGTAATTGTTGATCAGTGTCATCCTCTGATACCTGATGTTGTTTAGGCCGTGGTGCTGTGTGTGTGTGTGTGTGTGTGTGTGTGTGTGTGTGTGTGTGTGTGTGTGTGTGTGTGTGTCTGAGCGAGAGAGAGATTAGACTAATTTGTGTTTATGCTGAAGGCAGTAGTATCTGTCATTGTAAAAATGAAAATCTTAGTGAGATAAAATATCCTAAATCAAGGCTATACGTTTGTTTTTCCCTCACAAGATACTTTTGACAAGACAAGAATTTCTTTTTGTTGTGCAGTTTTCTGTAAGATTTTACTTGTTTTAAGAAATTTAATCTTACTTTGTTGGCAGATATTTTTTCTAATTTTAACTAAAATTATCTATTGCCAGAATTTTTTGCTTAAGTAAAATTATCTACCAACAGAGTAAGAAAATTTGACTTATCAAATTGCTTCATACAAGTTAAAACTATCTGAAAGCATGTAAAATTTTCCTCACACATAAACTGCGCAGCAAGAATAGATATGTTGTCAGACAAAAAGTCAAACCTAAACCGCCTTCATTTATTTCATTTTACTTATATTTGACTTTTTGCAGTGTAGTTGTGTTTTCTAGCTCACAGTTGTATAATTTCTCAAAGAGAAACAAAAATGAGGCCGTAGTGGCTCAGGGGGTAGAGCAGGTCGCCCAATAACTGGAGGGTTGGTGGTTTGAATCCCGCTCCCCCCACACCTTGCTGTTGTGTCCTTGGGCAAAACACTTTACTCACCTTGCCTCCAGTGTGTTCATGGGTCATGACACTGATGTATGAATGTGAATAAATGTTCAGTTGGCGTGGATTGGTAGCCACATTTTTGTCAGTCTGCTCTAGGATAGCTATGGCTACAGAAGTAGCTTACCACTATCATTGTCTGTGGAGTGAATGAATAATGGACTCATTGTAAGGTGTTGGGTGTCATGAAAAGTGCTATATAAATGCAATCTATTATTAAAAACATGGCTATTACATATTTTAAAAATCAAATCACCCTTTATTGTCATTCAACCATACATCCAATCATGTACAGTAGAACGAAATTGTGCTTTATCCTATCTACAGTGTCAATCACACCCCCCCCATGTGTAGAATTAGAAGGGCCGCTGCCATGCAAGGCACCGCCACAGATTTCCCTCCTCCATTCCATAATTGCTGGGCACCAAGCTGGATGGCAGGAGGTTCCGCTTTTTTATATGGTCTTTGACATGACCCAGCCGGGATTTGAACCCCTGCCTCCCGGGTGTGGGGCGGATGCTCTACCAACTGAGCCACCACTCCGGTATTTTAAACTGAGATTCTGTTGGGGGTGGGGGGTGGGGGCTACAAAACCTCTCAACCCAAGGGCCTAATGGCAAGTTAAGGTGGCTCTGCATGGGCTCTATGCCAGCTTACCTCTCAAGACTCCATTGCTGAAGAAAAAGCATGTTGAAGCTCGTTTAAAGTTTGCTGCACAACATTTGGGCAAGCCAGGAAATACTGGGAGAATATAGTTTGGTCAGATGAGACCAAAATTGAACTTTTTGGATGCCATAACACCCAGCATGCTTGGAGAAGAAGTGGCACTGCACATCCCATCATGGTGCGGGGGTGTTTTTCAGCACATGGTACATGCAGACTTCATATATTCAAGCCAGATGATACTAATCAATTAGCCAAGTTAGAAGCCTGTCTTAAGGAAATCAAAGTTTGGATGACTTGTAATTTCCTGCTATTAAATTCAGATAAGACTGAAGTCATTCTTGTTGGTCCAAAAAACCTTAGAAATTCCTTTCCAAATCAAACTTTCAGTTTGGATGCAGTTACTCTTTCTCTTAATAGCTCTGTGAGGAACCTTGGAGTTATTTTTGATCAGGATTTGTCCTTCAATTCACATATTAAATTTGTTTCTAAGACTGCCTTCTATCATTTGCGTAATATTGCCAAGATTAGGAGCATCTTGTCTCAGAGTGATGCTGAGAAGCTGATCCACGCTTTTGTTAGCTCGAGATTAGATTATTGTAATTCTTTATTATCAGGCTGTCCTAAAACATCTTTAAAAAGTCTTCAGCTGATCCAAAATGCTGCAGCAAGAGTTTTAACAGGTACTAGAAAGAGAGATCATATCTCTCCGGTTCTGGCCTCCCTTCATTGGCTTCCCATAGAGTTTAGAATTAAGTTTAAAATCCTTCTTCTTACTTACAAAGCTCTAAACAATCAGGCTCCTTTTTATTTAAAAGATCTGATACTACCGTATCATCCTAACAGAGCACTACGCTCCCAAAATGCAGGTTTACTTGTAATACCTAGAATCTCCAAAAGTACAATGGGAGGCAGAGCCTTCAGTTATCAAGCTCCTCTCCTGTGGAATCAGCTGCCAATCTGGATTCGGGAGTCAGACTCGATCTCTGTTTTTAAGAATAGGGCTAAAACCTACCTTTTTGATATAGCCTACAATTAGGGAGGGATCATGTGTTTCTGAACCCTCCCTTAGTTATGCTGCTAATAGGTTTAGTCAGCCGGGGGACCTCCAGTAATGCACTGGGCCTCACTCCTTTCCTCACTCTCTATGAATTTTTTTTTTTTTTGCTGGTCATTAACATTTGTTTGTTCTCTCCCATAGATTGAGTCCCCATCGTGCTGTTTGCTCTCTACATGTCTGTTCTTTTCTTCTTCTCTGTCCCCTCACCCCCCAGCCAGTCGCAGCAGATGACTGCCCCTCCCTGAGCCTGGTTCTGCTGGAGGTTTCTTCCTGTTAAAAGGGAGTTTTTCCTCTCCACCGTCGCCAAGTGCTTGCTCACAGGGGATCGCCTGATTGCTGGGGTCTTTCTGCAACTGTGGGGGTCCTCCCTACAGTTGATAGTGCTATGAGATGACTGTTGTTGTGAAATGGCGCTATATAAATAAAGTTGAATTGAATTGAATTGAATATAACTGAAGGTAAGATGAATGGACAAATATACAGAGACATCCTTGATAAGAACCTGTTGCCATCTACTAAGATGCTGAAGATGAAACGACGGTGGACATTTCAGTAAGACAATGATCCCAATCACACAGCCTAGGGAACTCTCAACTGGCTCCAGGAAAGAAAAATAAAGCTGCTAGAATAGCCCAGTCAGTCACCTGACCTGAATCCATTTGAAAATCTATGGAATGAACTGAAGATCAGAGTTCATAGAAGACATCCATGGAACCTTCAAGATTTGAAGACAGTTTGTGTGGAAGAATGGGCTAAAATCACTCCTGAGCAACACCTGCACCGTTTCTCCATACAGGAGGTGGTGAAAATCTCAGGTCAGTGGCTCCATCAGAAATATGTTTAATGAGAAAAATGTTGATGTGTTCAATACGTATTTCCCCGCTGCACATTTTGATGAAGAACAAGACTCCTGTGTCTTCATTTTGAACTCTGACGGTCTGCAGCACCAGAACTCCAAAATACTGGAAA
The DNA here is from genome assembly GCA_020510985.1 of Pholidichthys leucotaenia. Taxonomy (NCBI): domain Eukaryota; kingdom Metazoa; phylum Chordata; class Actinopteri; order Cichliformes; family Pholidichthyidae; genus Pholidichthys; species Pholidichthys leucotaenia. The sequence continues at coordinate 6,066,595 of CM035839.1, read as the reverse complement.
TTTACAAGCAGCAAAATTATGAGGATAAAGGTTGAAATTTAATTTAAATAAGTTAGCAAAGAAGCATATTTTCAAAATTAACGTAATTTAATTTACAAGAAAAAAGTAGCAAATTTAGACAGAAAAAAAATATTTGCAAGAAAATTATTTAAAAACATTTAAAAACTTGCAAAAATGAGAGTAAAGTCACAATTATGAAAAAAATGAATTTATGAGAAGTTGCTTTTTTGAAAAATGACAAACTTGCACATTTTTTAGCACAAGAAACAACATTTATGAAGAAGGAACAGGAAGCATTCAATGATTTTAAATGTATATTTAAGTTTGGTACAATGTTTGAAATACAAAAGAAACTCATGATGCAAATGCAGATAATCACAATGAAGGGATGCAGTATTTACATTACAATGTCAGATACATTAATAATAATAATAATAATAATAATAATACAGGCATACATTCTGGTAGAGGCTTCAGTTCAGATGCAGCATGATGCAGAACAGAAACATTTTCTTTATTAAAACAATTAACACATTTTCATTTAACAGACAAAATAAATGTACATCATGGTCAGTGTGGTTCTGTACAATCACAATAATCACAACATTAATGATGTGAGAGAGATTTATTTTTGATGAGTTTCAATTTTTTCAAAAACAGATTTACAGTGTCCAAGAAAAAAAACAAAAAAACCCAAAACAGTCCCACAATCATCCAAGACTCATCCATCCCTGAATTTCATTTCCTTTCATGGATCGGAGAGAAAACTACAGCAACACAACCAGCATTTATCGGTTTTCTTCCCGGCTCAACAGATTTGAGTTGTGACCCAGAGCTGATGATGAGCATCACCTTTTACAGTGTGGGATAGACTTTTACTGGTCATGAACGGGCTAATCGAGCTGAAAACACACCGGCACAGACAACTGATCAGCCTCTGTGAAAGCGGTGAACAGCCCTGGCAGAGGTATGCACTCGCTGAGTGCTCTCCAGTGAGCTGCAGCCTGAATCCATCTGTAGTTCACTGAGTGACCACAAGGTGCCACTAAAACCCGAATGTCGACACAGATTTCCTCCATGTGACGTGACACAGACGTACAGAGGTCTATAGGATGTCTGGCTGCACTTTGTGGCCTATAGAAGTTTCTTGAAACCACTACAGACTTCTGTAGATTTCTATAGGAGGTCCACATGAATCAATATAGGTCTACAGAAGTCTCTAATAGCCTCCCAGGTCTGTGAAGTCCACACACATTGTGCATGTGACATTACAGTCCTGCATATAGGTCTACAAAGACCTCTACAGACATCTATACACTGTATGTCTATAGAAGTCTATAGGGGTCTGTATAGATATACGAGGGGTGGCTGAAAAGTTCACAGTGGTCAGATTTGACCAAATGTGGTTTATTTTTCAATCGCAGGGATCCAAGCGCTGCAACACCGATGAAGACGTGTGTGGACTGAAGGGGAGACTCTGTTGAAAAATAAACCACATTTGGTCACATCTGACCACTATGAACTATTCAGCCCCCCCCCCCCCCCCCCCATAATGTCTGCAGATGTATATAGAGGGATGTATTAGTCTACACAAGTCTATGCAATCTACAGTGGTCTATAGAAGTCCATGGAGGGTAACATAGTTCTATAGAAGTGTATACAGGTTTATAGTGGACTGTATAGGTATACAAAAGTCTATCGTGGTCTATAGAAATCTATAGCCATATGCAGTGCTCTATAAAAGTCTGTACAGGTCTACTACAGAGGTCCATAGTGGCCTATAGCGATCTACAGTGGACTATAGTGGTGTATATACTGTCCACAGAGGTCTATACAAATCTGTATAGGTCTCCAGAAGCCTGCAGTGTTCTAGTGGTCTGTAGACGTTGATGGTCCACCCTTTCAGTCATATGGGCATGTGTAGGATGAATATTTCCCAAATCACAATTTTTACTAAGCCCATAAATTATGGTATTACAGAAACTAAAGCTGAATTTTAGTCAAACTGATCACTCCAAATTCAGCCGGATGTTGACTTTTTTAAAAATCCCATAACAATGTAAATAAAATACAGCGTGAAAATAGCAAATCCCTGCTGTGGGGATTTCTCAACAGCCCCGCATCTCTTTCCTCATGCATTTTTTAATCCAGACAATTTGCATTTTTTTCCAAAATTTCTTCAAAGTCTGGCTTCCAAATAAAACGCGAAGGTGTGGCACATATTCAGTAAGGTTGGTAGTTGGATTCTTGTTACAATTCCCGCCAAATTACAGAGAAAAAGTCGAGTAGATGCGGTCACATCATGCCTGTGACAGGGCTGCAGCTACTGTTGGTTCTTTATTTTAGCAGCAGGGAAACACCACACAGCACTGAGGAAGAAAACGTGCAGCGATACAGCAGAAAAAATGGTTCTCCAAAGCAGAACGCAGGAACACTGATGTGTGTTTTAAATGTTGCCACCCACACACGTTCAAATTCCAGTTTTGAACTCTGTGGATTTACAGAGAAACTTCAGTCAGAAATTAAAAACACTAAAGTCGGCCATATTTGTAGTCCCAAAATAAGAACTACAGGTAGAAAACTTACAACACTTGTCCAGCTCAGGAAATAACAGTTTTAATAAAAACTACAATTACAGCTGTCAGCCATGTTTGTAGTCCAATAATACACTACAGACAGTTGGCCATGTTTATTGGTTTTCCTGAGAGACGTCGCCTCCATTTTCTTCAGAGTCAGAGAGCGCTGCTGTGCACAGATCGCTGAAGATGTCTGAAAAGTAAAATTTAAAAAAACCATGAGAAATTCACATGAACTTTGATTTTCTACAGAGGACAAACTGGGCACCGTAAAAGAGGAAAAGAAAATAAGATGTATTTGATTTCATTCAGGCGTCACTTTGGTCAAACGTGCCAGTCAAGGCTCACACTAAAAATAAAAAAATCATGCCGTATTGATGATTCAAACAGCTTTAATTCTCCAGAAATATTAGCCAATGCATCAACGGTAAAAGACAGGTGCAGAGAAGCTATTTTCTCTTTTAAAGACCAAAAATCAGCCACAAAATAAGAAGGCAAAAGATAAAAGGGAACTAGCAGAGAGAAGGAGGAACAGGGACAGACAAAAAAACCTAAAATGTTAAAAATGGGCATGAAAGAGAAGAAATGATGAAGAGGATTTTGATTATTTCAGTCTGTCAATTTATTTATGAGGACAAAATCTACAAGAAAAATGTGACCAATTGACAAGAAAAAAAAGACACCAACTTTACAGGGATAAAAATACCATTTAAGATAAAATTTTAGTAAATACAGTGAATAAGTAAATGGATTTGTGAGGAAATACACATTCAAAAGAAAAAAGTCACCATTAGGCCTGTTATGATAATTAAACACAAACTTGTAAGTTTTCTGCTTTGATATATCGCTGGTTACGTGTCTGTTGACATAATCCACCAACCTGCTGTCAGTCAGCGCCTTTTCGGTGGAGGCGGGGCTAATGCTCACACAGTGGGAAAGCCAGAGAAAGTGAAGTGGTACAGTGGAAGAGTCTGCTCACACCACAAAGTTTGTCTAAATCTCTGTTTCTCTTTAATAGTGTGACTGTACTGTGAATCCCTTGGATCCGGCTCGAAAGGCCATGTGGGTTACTCATGCAACGTGTGTATGACGTATGCTCTGTGCAACTATTCGTACTGTCAATCATTTTATCCGGACACCTCAGCAACACCAGAGATGCACATTCTCTCTGGTGTGGCATACTGACCCTCACCAACTATAAACCGCCACCTCAGACCTGTGCGAGTGACATCACACCGCTTAACAACCTTAATGATTTCTTTGGCCGCTTTGAAACACAAAATAGTACATCAGCACAGAAGACCACTCCTTCCCCAGATGAGCAGGCCATGAGTCTGGATTCAGCTAGCCTGAAGAGGACCCTCCGCAGGATCAACCCACACAAGGCAGCTGGACCAGACAACATACTGGGTCGCGTTCTGAAGGACTGTGCAGAGGAGCTCAAGAATGTCCTGGCCGACATCTTCAACATCTCCCTGAGTCAAGCCGTTGTCCCCACGTTTCAAAACTGCCACCATAATACCAGTTCGAAAGAAGTCCGTCCCATCCAGCTACAATGATTACCAGCCCATAGCTCTGACCTCCATCATAATGAAGTGCTTCGAGTGGCTGGTCATGCAGAACATCAAGTCCATCCTCCCTCCCTCCCTCCCTCCCTCCCATGACCCAGCTCAGTTTGCACACAGGTCAAACAGATCCACAAAAGATGTCATTGCTTCTGCTCTCCATCCAGTCCTCACGCACCTGGACACAAAGAACTCCTACGTGCGAATGCTGTTCTTGGACTTCAGTTCAGCATTCAACACAATCGTCCCCCAGCACCTGATATGAAAATTCAGACACTTGGGACTCAAAACCTCTTTCTGTAACTGGGTGCTGGACTTTCTCATGAGGAGGCCACAGAATGTGCAGGTTGGCAGCAATACTTCCAAGACCATCACACTGAGCTCAGGGGTCCCACAAGGGTGTGTGCTCAGCCTGCTGCTCTTCACCCTGCTGACCCAGGACTGTGTACCAGCCTACAGCACCAACCACATCATCAAGTTTACGGACAACACAATGGTGGTGGGCCTCATCACCAACAACGAGGAGGCCAACTATAGAAATGAGGTGAGCCAATTGGTCCAGTGGTGTAAAGACAATAACCTCTTCCTGAACGTGGGAAAAACCAAGGAGATTGTGGTCGACTTCAGGAGAGGACACACACAGCACCCCCCTCTGATCATCGATGGAGCAGCTTTGGAGAGGCTGAGCAGCACCAAGTTCCTGGGGGTGCACATCTCTGAAGACCTCTCCTGGTGCCTCATGTACAAAGACTTGCGTGGATTTTCTACTGACAGATGACATACGTTTAAATCAAAAAAACGGCGTAAGCAAAAAAAAAAAAAAAAAATCCAGACGTATGAAACAGTGTGTAGGCAGGAATCCAAGCATGTTTCCTTTGTACCTCTCAATCTGCTTGAAATTGAACGCACGTGAGGAAATACAGGACTCCTCTCTTGAAATGCCTCCATTTGGAATATGCAATTAGATTATATAATTATTTAATTATATACAAACACTGCATGTTTGATTCTGCTGTATCCACAATCAAAAATAATGGAATTTCACGGACTATGAGTTGGAGGTGCTCCTGAATGAGGCACAGGTGCTTAAAAATGTTTTGTTTGGCACGCTGTCCTCCGGCATTAGCACCGGATACAGGTAATTCAATATCCTGCTCACAGCCCTGTAAGATTAGTTTACGGTTTTCCTTCACTGAGACAGGGATGAGAAGGAGATGTTTATTTAACCTTGACATGTTTCGACTGACGTCTGCAGTCGTCCTCAGAAGCGTCAGCTGATCGCTGTGATTTGGAGTGTGTATAGCTCAGTGGTTATAGTGTCAGATTATAAAGTGAAGGTTCCAGGTACAAAACCAGCTGCAGCCTCTTTTAGGGACCACAATAGAAATAAGTGTGCACACTTTCTTGTGTCATCCCATTGTTTTTAAATATATATTGCATCTTTTATACAATGTTATTTTAAACAATCTTTCAATCAATTTGTGACCAGCTGGGTGGATCCGCTGGTTGAATTAAAGGAAAACGGTCACGAAAAAGAAGACAATGTGAACCTATTTAGTGGGTAGCCACGATCACCTGTCAGTTGAAATCAGATCATATTAGACTCCACAAGTACATATTTTATGTCCAAAATGCAAATCTCATCCTTTATAGCTACTGTATATACAACTTACACACGTGGACAAAATTGTTGGTACCCCTCTGTTATTGAAAGAAAAACCCACAATGGTCACAGAAATAATTTGAATCTGACAAAAGTGGTAATAAATAAAAATTCTATGAAAATTAACCAATGAAAATCAGACAATGCTTTTGAATTGTGGTTCAACAGAATTATTTTAAAAAACAAACTCATGAAACAGGCCTGGACAAAAATGATGGTACCCTTAACTTAATATTTTGTTGCACAACCTTTTGACGCAATCACTGCAATCAAACGATTTCTGTAACTGTCAATGAGACTTCTGTACCTCTCAGCAGGTATTTTGGCCCACTCCTCATGAGCAAACTGCTCCAGTTGTCTCAGGGTTGAAGGGTGCCTTCTCCACACGGCATGTTTCAGCTCCTTCCACAGATGTTCAACAGGATCTAGATCAGGGTTCATAGAAGACCACTTTGGAATAGTCCAGTGTTTGGTTCTTAGCCATTCTTGGCTGTTTTTAGCTGTGTGTTTTGGCTCATTATCCTGTTGCAAGACCCATGACCTGCGACTGAGACCAAGCTGTCTGACACTGGGCAGCACATTTCTCTCTAGAATACCTTGATAGTCTTGAGATTTCATTGTACCCTGCACAGATTCAAGACACCCTGTGTCAGATGCAGCAAAGCAGCCCCAGAACATAACAGAACCTCCTCCATGTTTCACAGTAGGGACAGTGTTCTTTTCTTGGTATGCTTCATTTTTGCGTCTGTGAACATAGAGCTGATATGCCTTGCCAAAAAGTTCCAGGTTTGTCTCGTCTGTCCATAGGACATTCTCCCAGAAGCTTTGTGGCTTGTCAACATGCAGTTTGGCAAATTCCAGTCTGGCTTTTTTATGATTTGTTTTCAACAGTGGTGTCCTCCTTGGTCGTCTCCCATGAAGTCCACTTTGGCTCAAACAACGACGGATGGTGCAATCTGACACTGATGTACGTTGACATTGGAGTTCACCATGAATGTGTTTAGAGGCTGTTCTGGGCTCTTTCGTTACCATCCGTATTATCCGTCTCCTCCTGCGGCCACGTCCAGGGAGGTTGGCTACAGTCCCGTGGATCTTAAATGTCTGAATAATATGTGCAACTGTAGTCACAGGAACATCAAGCAGCTTGGAGATGGTCTTATAGCCTTTACCTTTAACATGCTTGTCTATAATTTTCTTTCTAATCTCCTGAGACAACTCTCTCCTTTGCTTCCTCTGGTCCATGTTTAGTGTGGTACACACCATGTCACCAAACAGCACAGTGACTACTTGTCACCCTTTAAATAGGCCGACTGACTGATTACAAGTTTGTAGACACCTGTGATGTTAATCAGAGGACACATCTTGGTTGAACATCAAATCAAATCAACCTTTACTGTCATATTGCTGTACATACAACTGTAGTGCAGGCAAGATGAAATTGCGTTTCTCTCAGCATCCATTTAAGTAAAAACATAATTTAAGACACACTCACACACCCCCTCACCCCCCACCCCAACACAGCCATTCACACATCCCTGAGACATACTTGAAAACTAACTAGAACTATAATATACAAATAATATACATAATGTCCATAAGGTGCAGTAGTATGTATGAAAGATTCAGGATCAACTGTTCAGCATCCTGACAGCTTGTGGAAGGAAGCTGTTAATCAGTCTGGTGGTTCTGCCTCTGATGCTCTGGACACATGTCCCTACGGTCACATTATTTTCAATCTTTTCTAGGGGTACCATCATTTTTGTCCAGGCCTGTCTCATGAGTTTGTTTTTTAAAGTAATTCTGTTGAACCACAATTCAAAAGCATTGTCTGATTTTCACTGGTTAATTTTCATAGAATTTTTATTTATTACTACTTTTGTCAGATCCAAGTTATTTCTGTGACCATTGTGGGTTTTTCTTTCATTAACAGAGGGGTACCAACAATTTTGTCCACGGCTGTGCATGGATTACACACACTACTATTGTAAATGAATGAAGTGCGCCATTTCAAACTTTACACATGTGTTTACTGACATAACTACAGTATGCACAGAGGCAATTGGGGCTTGGTAGAATGCCGTGAAACTGTAGTTTAATCAGCAAAAAAGGAAAGTCAACTTACTTGACCCACTGACTTGTAATGACGTCTTGAAGACAGGGTGATATTTGGGGGTGCACAGGCGCGTTATGCATGAGGTGGGTTATTATTAGGACAATTACATGAATTTACTCACCAAGAAGCCACCCATCCACACAGTGCCAGCCTGTAGTTTGTTCCCAACAATGCTGTTCATTAGAATCATTAGGAAAACTGGCTCTCGCTGCAAATTGTGCTTTGATGTTGGCCTGTTCAGCTTTATTGTATGGGAATATGATGTACCTGGGTGACAGCCGGATAATGCCATCCCATACAGCTGGCATAGCTCGGCTCAGCGTTGACTGGGAAATTCCCGATGGGTCTGCCAGCTCACTCTGGCATGCTCCTGTTTCCAGAAACCCCAGAGTTGTCAGCACCTGCACTGGGATGGGCAGCGCATGGCTTCTCTCCGTGTCGCGCTTCAAGAGCAGCTGTAGCTGTGAGCACAGTTCCACAAGGACTGCCCGTGGAAACCTAAACCAGCTGACAAGCCAGTCATCATCCTAAGCCAGAAAATCATCTGTTTCTAAATACCCTTTCTCTTCTTACTGCACGATTTGCAATATCCTTTAATAATGGTAACGCCATTGTTGTTAGAGGCATTTTCTGCACTTCTTTGCGCTTGCTTTTATATCCACTCATCTAATTGCACACACTTGGATGTTTGTTCATCATGAGTCTCTGGTGTGTACAATAATGTTCACGTCATTATCAGTCTCCCAACATCACCTCTAAGTGTCGCCAATGGACCAATAACAGTAGAAACATACGTACGCCAGCCATGAAGTTGGCGTGGGGCTGTGCATATTTCCACGGTCATGTCATTCTTGATACATCTGAACTTTTCCGTGGAAAAGGACATACGCCATGTTTTTGTGTGTAAGTACCCTTTGTACATGAGGCCCCAGGTCCAACAACATCACATCACTGGCCATGAAGGCTCAAACTTGCCTCCATTTCCTTTGCAAACTGAGGAGAGCACGAGTCCCAGCCCCCATCATGTGCTTATTCTACCGGGGCACCATTGAAAGCATCCTCACCAGCTATATCACGGTGTGGTATGGAAGCTGCACCGCCTCCTGCCGGAAGACACTACAACACACAGAGAAAGCAGCCAGCAAGATCATCAGTGCCCCTCTGCCCCCCTCTTGGACATTACCTCATCCGCCTCACCCGCAGAGCTATCAACATTGCAGGCGACACCTCCCACCCCTCACACTCCCTCTTCAGCCCCCTGCCCTCGGGGAAAAGGCACCAGAGCTTCCAGGCCTGCTTCATAAGACTGCTAAACAGCTTTGTTCATCAGGCCATCAGGACCCTGAACTCTGTCCATTTCTTCCCCCCACACCACTCCTGGACCGTAATGCACTCACCCGCACAATAACTCCCTCTGTTGGCACAGCTGAGGCACACCAACAGTCATACAACTGCTGCTGTATGTCTCTGCACTTTACTGCTACCATTTACACAAATGCCATATCTGCTGCTGTCTGTTATTGCAACACTGATCATGTGCAGTCCTATCTGTAACTGTCTGCACCTACACTACTGCATTGAACTTGCAACGATGAGTATTGCTGCTCTACTTTTTCTGTATATACTACTGCTGGGTTTTATTGTTTATCTTCATTTGCACTATGGGTAGCATTACTGTATATAGACTGCTGTTGTTGTTTTTCATCTTTATTCCTTCTTTTCTTATATATTGTGGACACCACTGAAGAGAGAAACAGCATTTCTCTCTACTGTGATGTCTCTGAGATGCTTACGATGATGTAAAGCCACACAGGTAGGTCAGCTGTCCCTGACAATGTGTAAACCGTAGCGGCGTTGCTCAAAACAGTATGAGTGCAGGAACAATTGTGGCTACGTTTCCCGACAGCTGCACAATTCCAGAGAGTTTGGAAGAATAATTAGAAAACCAAATTGTAAAGCTCCAGGGTGGGAGCATTTTGGATTGAAGCTGAGAGCCCAGTAATGTCGACAATGTTGACGATATTTGAAAACAGCTGTAATGAAACCTGTCAGTCAAGCTAACCTGGAAATGCTACACACACACACAGCCAGCATCAGAGCCAACCAGATGGCGCCATTTAATTATTTAGATTTTTCCACATTTCAAGTCCAGTCTTTAATACTGTTGATCACTAAAGTTTGTTATCCTATCCTTACATTCCTCGTCACCAAAACACAAATAAACAAGAAACACATGAAAAAATGTTTGTAGATGATTTTTTTCAGTTTCATGCTGGAGCTGCAGGTGGAGGACGGCTGACAGAGAGAGGACAGAGGTGAAGGATGAGCGTTAGCGTGGAGTTAACGAGCTGATCAGAGCGGCTGCAGCAGAGTTTTAGAGTTAAAAACAACCTTCAGACGGCGAGTGGAGAACAGAGGGAGGAACCTGCCCAGGTTCCTTTGACGGAACCTTCTTCACCTGCCTGGACAGGAAACACAGCAGCACGGTTTGACTCACAGTTATGAGGGAAAACAGTCAGATTTAAGAGAGAAAAAACCACACTAATTTATCCATCCATCTTCTTCCGCTTAATCCTTTTCGGGTTGCGGGGGGGCTGGAGCCTATCCCAGCATCTTTGGGCGAGAGGCAGGGTGAAAACACGCACATTTACCAGGAAAAAAGTCACAAATTCATGAGTCAAAAATTCATACAATAAATACCCCAAATTATGAGAAAAAAGACAAATTTATCAGGAAAAAAGTGACATTTTACAAGTAAAATATCTCAGATTTATGAGAAAAAAAAACACAGGCAAATTTACTGGGAAAAAACAAAAGCAGAAAATCTAAAAATATCCAATTCTACAAGAGAAAATGTAGAAAAGTAGACAAAAGGTCAGAAAGTTTTTAGTGGAGAAGTTAATTTTTGAAAAAAATCACAACATGGGAATAAAAATCCGAAAATTTATGAGAAAGTCTAAACTTTTTAGGGAAAAAAACCCCTCAAAATCTGGGGAAAAACTGTGCAAAGTTCAAACAAAAATTGTCCAAAATTTATGAGATTAAAGTCAAAAATTTATCAGGAAAAATTCACAAATTCATACAACTTCAGATCTATAGAAGAAGCAAATTTACCAGAAAAAAAAAAAAACAGAAAAAAAAAATTACCAGAATCACAAAATCATAAGAAAAAAACTGAAAATTTACAAGAAAAAAAGTCATCCTAAAAAAAGCGTACATATTTATGAGTTATAAAACAACTTTAAAATGTGTCAGATTTATTTAAAAAAGTCAAATTCCCAGAAAAAAATTGACAAAAATGTCAAATTTTTGGATTAATAAGATGCAAATTTTCAAGGAAAAAATACAAAAAATTACAGTAAAAAAGTCACAAATGTTTTAGTAAAAAACTGAAAAATTAGAGGAAAAAAGAGTGAATTTTAAGAGGAGAATATTCTAACATTTTGGTGACTAAAAGGTGCAAATTTATCAGAAAATCAAAATTTACAAAAAAAAAACCCTGAAAATTTATTACAAAAGTCATGCATTAAATATTTTTAAAAACTGCAAATTTATGAGGAAAATATGAGATTTTTAAAGTCTCACAATGGGGAAAATTCCAGAGAGTGGCATGATCCGGCTGCGACTTGAACCGCATCCTCCTGAATATGGGGCGGACCCTCTACCGCTAGGCCACCACTCCAGGTTTACAGTGATTTCATAACAATTATAAACTGGAGCAAAAATCACAAATTTATGAGTGATAAAGTTCCAAATTTAAAAAAAGTGTTCAATTCAGGAGTAAAAAGTGATTTTCTTGTTTAGGGTGAGAGTTTTTATTATTGTGATGAGTGACGGTTTAGAGGTTAGACATGGAAAAATCATCAGAAAATATTCCTGACAATATTATAAATCAGAGATGAACTGCAGCCAAACAAAGTGTAGCCCTAAAAACACATAAATACAGTAGAGCAAAGAAAACAAACCAGTTTCTGTGGTGACTTTCCTCCAGGACGTGACCCGGGTCAGCTGAGTCCACAGAGACGTCCAGACGGTCCGGATCAGGACATTCGTAGGTCAACTGGACCCCAAAATGGCTGCTGTCAACCTGAAGAAAAAATGTCAAACACACCTTTAAAATCTGACAAAATACACAAAAAAACAGCAGATAATTTACAGGAATTTAGGAGGAAACAAACCTACATTTTACAAGGCAAAAAGGCTTAAATTTGTGTGAAAAATGTGTAAATTTAGAGGGAAAAGGCTGCATGTTTAAAATAAGATAAGCCTTATTAGCTCCACAGTGGGGAAATTACAAGACATTAATGAGGAAAAGATCTTTTATGGATTTTTTTTGAGAAAAAAGTTCTTGGAATTTTTATCATAAATGTGGAGCATTTCTCTCTTTGTCAAATTTTCACATTTTTTCCATATGAATTTGACTTGTTTTCTTCACAATTTGGTCACTTTTTAATCATAAATTTTCAGTCTTGTAATTTTGCACTTGTCTTTTTATGTAAAAATATAAACATTTTTTTCATAGATTTGTCAGTTTTTCCACAAATCTTTACAGAAATGTCAGACTTCTTCTTGTAAATGATCAACTTTTTTCCTCATTAATTTGTGACTTTTTAAACTAAATCTGCTCCTGATTTCAGACGCCTCAGATCCATTTACATTTTTGTTGTTCCCTTCCTCATCGTCGGAGGACTCGGAGGATTCTTCGGCACTGGAGGGAATCGTCTCAAAGTCCTCAGTGTTCATGGAGGGGAGACGGCACTGGACCCAGCCTGAGGAGGACAGAGGAGCCACTATAACACTATAATAAACACACACATCCTGGACAGCCCCCAAATAAATAAGGCAAGAACTCATCCCCAAACTGGATGGAAACATCCATCCGGTCCTGGCTGTGAACCATGCTTAAATCATCACTGGTCTTAAAATCCCAAGTCCTAATCATCATCATCATCATCTGTCATGTTTGGCTGTGGGAAAGCGCAGCGAACATATAAATTGGCAGCGAGCCCGAAATGCAGAGCAAGTAACGTGTTTATTTACAATGAATGAAATGTACAATAGTCCAAAACACAGTCACAATAAGGGGTAGGACACCTGCTACAAGCTTGGTTGGTTAGGATGTGCGGAACGTGCTCCAAAAAGCAGGAGCGGAGAAAAGGCACAAGGGAAGACTTACAGTACGTTGGAGTGGAATGGCTCTGAGGAAACAACGAGATAAAGTCCAGGGAAAACCAACAGACGCGAGACTGGATGTCCAAAGTTGCCATATCGGCTGGACTCGCTGCCCTGCTATTTATGCACAGCCCTAATGAAAGCAGGCAGACCAGCCATGTGGCAACAGGTGCGTGACTGATTGAACTAGTGTATCAGAATCAGAATCAGAATCAGATTTATTGCCATTGTTCATGCAGTACACAAACTAGGAATTTGTCTCGGTGCAATGCTGCAACATTAAACATGATAAAATAAAAGAAATAAACTATACATGCAATAAAGTGTAGAATAAGAGTGAGTAATACTAGTCAGCAGTTTAAATATATTAGCGAGCAGCAGATAATGTGAAGAACCATATAGTGCAGTCGGTAATGCAGGAAGAAAACAGTGATGATTGACATGAGTCTGGTTGAGCTGCTGTACATGGTGCACGAGAGTCAATAAGTCACTTAGTGTTCAGCAGTCTGATGGCAGAGGGGAAGAAGCTGTTCATGTGACGGGAGGTTTTAGTCTGGATGGACCAAAGTCTTCTACCTGAGGGGAGAGGGGCAAACAGTACGTGACCAGGGTGTGAGAGATCGGCTATGATCCAGCCAGCACGCCTCCGGGTCCTGGAGATGTACAGATCCTGGAGAGATGGGAGCTTGCAGCCGATCACCTTCTCAGCAGTGCGCACGACGCACTGCAGCCTTAGTCTGTCCCTGGCAGTGGCTCCTGCGTACCACACGGTTATGGAGGTGGTGAGGATGGACTCGATGATGGCTGTGTAGAGCTGCACTAACATCTTGGTGGGTAGCTTGAGCTTCCTCAGCTGCCTCAGGAAGAACATCCTCTGCTGGGCCTTTTTGATGAGGGAGCTGATGGTCGGCTCCCACTTGAGGTCCCTGGTGATGGTGGTGCCTATGAAGCGGAAGGAATCAGCAGTGGTGATGGAAGAGCCTGTGAGGGTGAGGGGGGGCAGAGGGGTTGTGACTTTCCTGAAGTCCACAATCATCTCCACTGTCTTCAGAGCGTTCAGCTGCAGGTTGTTGTTGTTGCACCAGGACGCCAGCTGGGCCACCTCTCTCCTGTAGGCGGACTCGTCGCCGTTAGAGATGAGCCCGATGAGGGTGGTGTCATCCGCAAACTTGATCAACTTGACAGACTGGTGGCTGGAGGTGCAGGAGTTGGTATAAAGGGAGAAGAGTAGGGGGGAAAGTATACAGCCCTGGGGTGATCCGGTGCTGATGCTAGCAGAGTCTGAGACAGTCTTTCCCAGCCGCACATGCTGCCTCCGGTCCGTCAGGAAGTCGGTGATCCACCTGCAGAGGGAGTCAGGCACGTTGAGCAGGGACAGCTTGTCCCAGAGCAGAGCGGGGCGGATGGTGTTGAATGCGGAGCTGAAGTCCATAAACAGGATCCTGGCGTAGGTTCCCGGGGAGTCCAGGTGCTGCAGGATGGAGTGGAGGGCCAGGTTGACTGCGTCGTCTACAGACCTGTTGGCTCGGTAGACAAACTGCAGCGGGTCCAGGAGGGGGGTGGTGATGGACTTGAGGTGGGGCAGGACCAGGCGCTCAAAGGACTTCATGACTACAGAGGTGAGCGCTACAGGTCTGTAGTCGTTAAGTCCAGTGATCCGTGGCTTCTTGGGGACAGGGATGATGGTGGAGGATTTGAGGCAGGATGGCACGTGGCATAGCTTAAGGGAGGTGTTAAAAATGTCTGTGAAGACAGGAGCCAGCTCTTTCGCACAGTGTCTCAGGGTGGAGGGAGACACGCCGTCAGGACCGGGGGCCTTGCGCGGGTTCAGTCTGGAGAACTGTTTGAGCACGTCCTGCTCACTGATGACAAGGGCAGGGGGGAGGAGGGGGGGCGCCTTTGATGAAGTAGGGATCGTGGAGGCTGTGGAGGCAGTGGAGCTGGGGGGAGGGGGGAGTTGGACACAGATGACGAGGTGTCAAAACGGGCATAGTGTTGGGACAGTCTTTGACAAAGGGCTTTGTCATCCTGACCTTTAGGAGCCTGAGGCCGATAGTTGGTGATTTGCCTCAGTCCTCTCCACACAGAAGCAGAGTCGTTAGCAGTGAACTGCTGCTGGAGTCTCTCAGAATACACAGATTTAGCTCTCCTCAGCTCTCTGTTAAACCGATATTTAACCTCCCTGTAGCAGTCCCTGTCTCCACTTTTCAGCGCTGCTTCCTTCTCCTTCCTGATCTATCTGAGCTTAGCAGTGAACCAGGGCTTATCATTAGAGTACCTCACCCTGGTGCGCGATGGAAGAATGCTGTCCTCACAAAAGTGGATATAAGAGTTCACAGTGTCCGTGTACTCATCCAGATCATGCGTGGCTCCTTTAAACATGCCCCAATCAGTTATTTCCATGCACGTTTCCAGCTTCTCCTCAGCTTCACTGGTCCATTTCTTCGTAGTGCTCACAACAGGTTTAGTGAGCTTTAATCTCTGTCTGTATGTGGGAATGAGGTGGACCATCACGTGATCAGATAGTCCGAGCGCAGCGCGGGGAACAGCGCGATATGCGTCCTTAACTGTGGTGTAACAGTGATCCAGCGTGTTCTTTCCTCTGGTGGGGCATTTAATAAACTGTTTGTAGCGGGGGAGATCGTGGCTCAGATTGCTCTGGTTAAAGTCGCCAACCACAATAACCAGAGAGTCTGGAAAAATCCGCTCCGTGTGTTGGATGTGATCCACGAGCACGCGCTGAGCTTCACGCGTGTCCGCGTCGGGAGGGACGTACACAGTGACGAGGATGAATGAGGCGAACTCCCGCGGGGAATAAAATGGCTTGCAGTTAATAAAAAGAAATTCCAGGGCGGGAGAACAGTGTTTGGAAATTACCGTTACATCAGAGCACCAGCTGCTGTTGATGTAGAAGCAGACTCCTCCTCCTGAGGATTTACCGGAGAGCTCTGTGTCACGATCAGCACGAAACAGCTGAAATCCCTCGAGGCGCAGCGCGCTGTCCGGTGTATTTTCCCTGAGCCAGGTCTCGGTAAAACAGAGGGTAGCCGAGGAAGAGAGGTCCTTAAAACACATCAGCAGTCTCAGTTCATCTACCTTGTTAGAGAGAGAATTGGTATTGGACAGAAATATGCCAGGCAAAGCCGTGCGCGTGCCTCTTCTGCGGAGCCGGACGAGAGCGCCCGCTCGCCTTCCTCTCTTTCGCCGTCTCACTTTTCGAGCTAAGCAATGAACCAGATCGGTGGCAGGAGCTAAAAAAAACTGGGAGTAGGTCCGTGGGAGTGAAAGTCCTGATATTTAGAAGCTCTTCACGGGTATAAGAGCAGGCAGACACACAATTGACAAACAAAAACAAACAAAGGACCATGCACCATGCACCATGGCGACCACTGTGGGCGCCATCTTGCGCAAATATTTGCGCAAATATGGATGCGTGTGTGTGAGTATAAGAGTGAAAATGAATGTGTGTGGATGTGTGTGTGTGCATGAGTGTGTGAGTGAGTATGTGGTGATCATACTGCTGGTGGATGCCTGGTGAGGGGCAATGCATGGCTGTGGGACTGGCAAAGAGCAAGCTCAATTCGTCAGCTGGAGTTAACAAGCAATAATTATACCCACCGCTGCCAGTCATGCTCAGGGTGGCAACCCTGAACATGATAGTGCCCCGCCAAGGGGTGGAGACCAGACACCCACCGTACCATCCAGGAAGAACACAACCTACCCCCCCCCCACTCAAAAAAACACACAAACAACCCATGGCGGGAGGTGGGGGAAAAACAGGTTAGGAGGGACAGAACATGATGGACAAATCACCACAAAAACAACACAACACTCCCCAACCCCAACTAAACTACCCCCCCCCCATCCCCAAGAGTCCCACAGTTCAGGGGGCCGACCAGAGTCCAAGGCCCAGCAGGTTACCGAAGGTTCAGGGGGCCGACCAAGATCCCCGGCCCAGCGAGCAGCCTGCAGAGCAATATCCAGCGGCCTTCCCGCATGATTAGGCCACCAGGACTGGAAGGGCAGCCGAGGCGGTGGTCTACCCACAGGAAGGCTGAGAAGCAGGTGGCCAAACAGGGAAAGAGAGACCCCTGCGGTCACTGGCAGCAAAGGGAGGAGGACCCCGTCGGTGCCCGGCAGAAGGAGGAGGAACACCCACAGGGCCTCCAAACAGGAAAGGATTGCCCCAGCGTTCCCAAACTGTCCCATGGCACCCCTGGTGGTCCAGATGAAGGAAAGAACCTTAGTAGCACCCGCGGTGGGCTCGGGCTGGGCCGTGGCTGCGTCTGCGGTGGTCCCAGCCTGGGACAACATTGCATCCACGATGGACCCCGACTGAGCCATTGCTGCTCCCACGATGGACTCCAGCTGGACCCCTGCTGCACCCGCAGTGGGACCCGGCTGGGCCACTGCTGACCCCAATGCCATCTTGGCCATGGGCCAGCCGACCCGTTTGAGCACCCGAGCGAGGAGATGGTCAACCACTGGCACCCTGGACTGGGGCCGGGTGCCCCCGACAACCACTTCATCTGGAACTTCGGTGACCTCCGGTGGTGGACCTGGATCCGCAGCCTCGTCCGGTGACGGGAGACCCTCTCCGACAACTCTGGAAATGGACTTGGAGAGAGAGAGAGGGAAGGGTCAGAGTTGCCGGCAGCAGCAGAGCCTGGCGAGGCAAACTCAGGTGCAGTGTTTGGCTGCAGCTGGCTCTCCTCACCTAAAGCTAGGCAAAAGTGCTCAATAATGGAAAGAAGGAAGACAAAAGAGAGCACTTGCCTTAGCTCAAGCTCTACTGCCGTCCAGGACTGCGACAAACTGGGCAATGTCTCCTCAGGTCCACGCTCCACGAGGTTCCACTCGGGTGCCGACTCTGCTGTGGTGGCCTCCACAGCAGTCGTGATGGTCTCAGCAGTCTTCTTCCCCCCAGCTGCCATAATCCACGCTGGTGATTCCTCCGGTGTGGGAGCTGGGACCTGGTTCACCAAAGCTGTGAGGGGACCCCCCCTCCCGGACCTCCGGCTCCTCCTGGTCCAGGCGGCTTGGCTCTGGTTCTGGCAGGACCGCCAAGGAAGGAAGAGAGAGGGCTGGTGAAATTCTTGACAGCAGCAGGTGGGGAGAGCTCAGGGGCCTGCTTACCCTGAGCCTCCCTACCGGGAATCAGACAAGACATTTCATTATCAATGTGAGAAAAATGAAAAGAGACTTGCCTGTTCCCTCGATTGGTGGTGATTATTTGCCATTGCTGCTGTTTGGGCGTCTCCACCCGTCCGTCCGGAAAAGGCGGTGTTTGGCTCCTTAGAAGATGAATTGGGAGCCACCCCTCTCGCCTCAGGGATGGTAGACCCCGGTGAGGAAGGCAAGCACCCCACTGCCACCGGTGAACGAGCCGGGGAAGATGACCTCATTGCAGATGCAGAAGGGAGTCCTGCAGACGGAACCGCTAGGGACTGAAGATGATCCGCTGCGGAGGTAATCAGGCTCGGTGTGGGAGCAGTTGGCGGGGCTGGATTTATCCTCCGGGAATCCGGGTGACGTTGACGCTGCCGATGTGGTGGACGCCATCTTGGAGCGGTGGACGGAGGAGAAGAGAAGATGGCTGCCAGCGGAGAAGGGCGTCTTTGTTTGGGCTTTGCCAGAAGAGCCCTTCCCTTCAGGTCGGGGAAAGCCTGTTCGAGCGCGCAGATGGAGGACAGTAGTTCGGCATACTGGGGATTATTCCAGAGGCCTGGGTGACCTGCCAGAATATCCCGAGCCTCGGTGTGGCAGTCCCACCGTTCCCCGGGGCCATAGGTGTCCTCAGCGGCACGCAGAAAGGCCCGGATGGATGTGGCTGCCCATACCTCCTCCAAACTGGCATGTCCCATTGGCCGTCCCCGTCAGCTGGACCAAGACATCATGCTCTGAACAGGTAAGTGAAAAAAAGCAAAAAAATGAGTAACACGTTACTTACTCGCTTGGGCCCTGTTGGTGACAGCTTTCTGTCATGTTCAGCTGCAGGAAAGCGCAGCGAACGTATAAACTGGCAGCGAGCCCGAAATGCAGAGCAAGTAATGTGTTTATTTACAATGGGTGAAATGTACAATAGTCCAAAACACAGTCACAATAAGGGGAAGGACACCCGCTACAAGCTTGGTTGGTTAGGATGTGCGGAACATGCTCCAAAAAACAGGAGCGGAGAAAAGGTACAAGGGAAGACTTACAGTACGTTGGAGCGGAATGGCTCTGAGGAAACAACAAGATAAAGTCCAGGGAAAACCAACAGACGCGAGACTGGATGTCCAAAGTTGACAATGCAAAGCTGCCACATTGGCTGGACTCGCTGCCCTGCTATTTATGCACAGCCCTAATGAAAGCAGGCAGACCAGCCGTGTGGCAACAGGTGCGTGACTGATTGAATCACTGTATGGATGCGTGTGTGAGAGTATAAGAGTGAAAATGAATGTGTGTGGATGTGTGTGTGTGCATGAGTGTGTGAGTGAGTATGTGGTGATCATACTGCTGGTGGATGCCTGGTGAGGGGCAATGCATGGCTGTGGGACTGGCGAAGAGCAAGCTCAATTCGTCAGCTGGAGTTAACAAGCAATAATTATACCCACCGCTGCCAATCATGCTCAGGGTGGCGACCCTGAACATGACACCACCACCATCATGATCATCATCATCACTATCACCACCATCATCATCATCCTCACCATGATCATAATCACCACCATCACATCATAATCATCCCCATCATCATCATCACCATCACCATAACCACCATCATCATCATCTTCATCACCATCATCTCCATCACCTCCATCATCATCACCATCATCATTATCATCATCATCATCATCATCACCATAATCATCACCACCACCACCACCACCACCACAATCATCACCATCACCACCAACATCACCATCATCACCATCACAATCATCACACCATCATCATCATCATCATCATCATAACCACCACCATCATCATCTCCATCACCACCATCGTCATCCTCTCCATCACCACCATCATCATCATCACCATCACCACCATCATCATCCTCTCCATCACCACCACCATCATCATCCTCTCCATCACCACCATCATCATCACCATCACCACCATCATCATCATCACCATCGTCATCGCCATCACCACCATCATCATCACCACCATCACCACATTGTCATCATCATCACCACCATCACTATCATCATCACATTAACATCATCATCCCCACCATCGGTGGTTGTCCATTGGATCTGATGATGACCTTTGCATTCTGCAGCTCATCGATGCACTCGAAGGTGGCTCTGCAGTCCTAGCCTGGTTGTGCAGAGTCTTGAACAGTGGGGGCATTGGAAGTCCGTTGTTGTGATCACTGCTGATGCAGCTCTGTGTCGCTTTTCTCTGGCATCAGTGAGTTTCTGGCATTGTGCTTCTTCATAGTTGGCAGCAGCTTTGTGGATTAAGGCTCTCCATTCTGGTCTGTCCATAGCACGCTCCTCCAATTCCTTCGGCTTAACGTGACACCACTGGATGTTTGCTTTCACAGTATCATTGTATCGCAGCTTTGGGCGGCCTCGGTTTCTCTTGCCGAGCTGGAGCTCACCATACATCAGGCGTCTTGGCATCCCAAACTCCTCCATTTGGATGACATGCCCCACCCATCGAAGTTGGGCCTTAATGAGCATGGCTTCAATGCTGGTGGAGTTGGCACGCTTCAGGACCTCCAGGTTGGTGATGTGGTCTTGCCAGCTGATTCCGAGTATGGAACGGAGAGCTCGCATATGGAAGTACTCCAGCTTTTTGACGTGTCTGCGATACAGCGTCCATGTTTCACAACCGTAGAGGAGGGAAGGGAGTACCACAGCATTGTAAACTTTCAGTTTCGTTGATAGCCGGATACTGTGTTGGTTGAGCACTCGGGTGCGGAGTCTGCCCAGTGCCTGGCTAGCATTGCTGATTCTAGAGGTGATTTCTTTGTCCAGGGAGCCATCACAGGAAATGGTGCTTCCCAGGTACTTGAAATGTTCGACATTGGCAAGTGGTGTGTCGTCGATGACAATGTTGGGTGCAGGTAGATGAGTGTTTGGTGCAGGTTGGTGAAGCACCTCCGTCTTGCCGAGGCTGACGGTCAGGCCGAAGAGCTTTGAAGCCTCAGAGAAGCGGTCTAACATCATCTGCAGGCCGGATTCTGCGTGGGCCACAAGGGCACAGTCATCAGCAAAGAGGACTTCTTGGAGGAGGGTTTGCAGACTCTTTGTCTTGGCAGTGATACAACGCAGGTCGAAGAGGGAGCCATCCAAACGGTAGCGAATGTAGACCCCCTTCACCAGGTCTCGGACGGCATGGGACAGCATGCAGGTGAAGAACACGTTAAATAGGACTGGAGCTAGGACACAGCCCTGCTTCACACCGTTGCTGATTGCAAAGGCTTCCGACACATTCCCGCTGGAGATGACCTGGCCAGTCATACCGTCGTGGAAAAGCCTGATCATCGATATAAACTTTGGCGGGCATCCGATACGCTCTAAGACTGTCCAGAGGGCCTCTCTATTGACCGTGTCAAAAGCCTTGGTCAGATCTATGAAGACAGAGAATAGGGGCATGTTTTGTTCAATGCACTTCTCTTGGAGTTGTCTCATGGCAAAAATCATATCAACAGTACTTCTGCCAGGCCTGAAGCCGCACTGTGCCTCTGGGAGATTCTGCTCTGATACTGTGATAAGTCTGTTGAGTATGACTCTGGCAAAGATCTTCCCTGCGATAGAGAGGAGGGAGATGCCCCTGTAGTTGCCACAGTCGGATTTGCTTCCCTCGTTCTTGTAGATGGAGACAATCAAGGCATCACGGAAGTCATCAGGCATCTCCTCCTCTTCCCAGATACTCAGCAGGACATCATGAAAGGCTTCGAGGGCACTGGGGCCTGCCACCTTGTAGATCTCAGCAGGAATGCCATCCTTTCCCGACGCTCTGCCCGAGTTCGTCCGAAGGATCGCCTTCTTAATTTCATCTATGGACGGGGGTTCTGCGAGCGAGTCTTGCATTAGCTGCTGGGGGATCTGGTTCAGTGCAACAGATGAGGGTTGGTTAAGAAGATTACTGAAGTGCTCTTGTCAGCGCTTGATCAAGCCCTCTTGGTCTTTAATCAGGGTCGAACCGTCCGAGGACAGCAACGGGGAGCATCCTGATGTGGAGGGGCCAAAGACTGTCTTCAGAGCACTGAAGAATTTCTTGGAATTGTGGGTGTCCGCATAGTGCTGGACTTTGGCCGCTTTATCCTGCCACCACTGGTCCTGCATCAGTCGAAGGTCAGACTGGACTTTTGCCTGCAGAATTTTGAATCTTTCACGCTTGGAGACGGAGGATGGGTCATTCTGCCACTCGATGTAAGCCTTGTTCTTAGTATGGAGGGCTTCTCTGATCTTGTCATCGTTTTCATTGAACCAGTCTTCATGGGTTCTAGTTTTGGCTCTGAGCACTTCCTTTGCAGTCTCAGCGACGGTATCTTTGAAGGAGGACCATTTTGTCGGAGCTGCTTTCGGAGGTCAGACCATCTTGGAGTTTTTCGTCAAGTGCTTCTTGGAACTCTGTCAGACAGATTGGATTCTTCAGTCTGGTGACATTGTAGGAGGCCCTGACAGTCTTGGGTCGATTTCTGTGAGGCGGAGCGATGTGCAGTGTCATTACAGCCTTGACCAGCCTGTGATCAGTCCAGCATTCAGCACCTCTCATGGCACGGGTCACTCGGACGTCCCTGATGTCCCGTTGGCGTACAATGACAAAATCGATCATGTGCCAGTGTTTTGACCTCGGGTGCATCCAGGTGGTCTTGTACTTGTCTGCCATCCTGAACAAGGTGTTAGTGATGCAAAGGCTGTGTTCTGCACACTTGCTGAGGAGGAGCAGGCCGTTGTCGTTGATCTTGCCTACTCCATGTCTACCCAGAACGCCTTCCCAGTTGCTGGGGTCCTTTCCTATTCTAGCGCTGAAATCGCCGAGCACAACAAGTTTGTCACTCTGTGAGGTTGACCTGATGACCTGGTCAAAGTGTTCATAGAACTGCTCTTTGTCTTCGTCCGGGCTGGTGAGCGTAGGAGCGTATGCACTGATGACTGTGAGGTATCTGGACTTGCTGAGAGGAATGTGCAATTTCATGAAACGCTCACTGATTCCAACTGGCAGGGCTGGTATGTTCTTCAGCAGTGCTGTTCTAATGGCAAATCCAACACCATGTATCCTGTCCTCAGCTTGCGGCTTTCCTTTCCAGAAGAAGGTGTACCCACCTCCCTCTTCTCTCAGGGACCCTTCATCAGCAAGGCGGGTTTCTCTGAGTGTGGCAATGTCTATCCGGTATCGCTGGAGCTCTTTTGCAATGAGCGCCGTTCTTCTCTCCGGTCTCAATGTACCGGCTCTATCCAGAAGTGTTCGGACATTCCAGGCTCCCAAAATGAACCTCTTGAGTTTTTCCTTGTTTTGTATTGTTCGACCGCTATAAGGATGAGTCTGTCAGTCGCGGTAAGCTGACCAGACACTAAAAGGGCAAGCATTTGTCTGGGGCACCTTTTCTAGCCCCCTCCCTCATGTGAGGGTGGGCAGTGCTATCCTAAAGAGGCTGCCCAGTCGCCCACAGGTGCTGCTGAACTGTCCTGTTGCCCTTGGATTCAGGAGCAGAGTGACCACTTGCCCATGGACCGCCTGCGTGCAGTTTTGTGACAACAACCGCCAGTGATCATCTCCACCTGTTGCTTCGCCACGCGCCCATTGCCGCAGGACTTGAGGGGTGTGGGTTGACAGATCAGTAATGAGTTGCAAAAGGGACCTGTGCGTGAAGGCTTTATAGTGAGAAGACCGTTGCACAGGGGCAATCCCACTCTCTCGGCCTGGGGAGTCTTGATCCAGTGGCACGGGGAACCGTTACGACGGGAGGCTGCCAGGCTGCAGTGGATGACCAGGACTTCTATCGATGCCATGTCCTGCTCTAGGCACTCCACGACACTTGCTGCCACCGCCTTCACAACCGTTGGATCTCAGTTGATCTCTTCCGCTCATTCCGCCGGGAGTCAGTCTTCGTGTGCAATAGGGCTGACACGGCCCAAGCCTAACTCACTGAGGGTTTCAGACCCGTCAGCTACCTTCACGTGGTTCAGCCGGCTCGCCAAAGCCGTTGTCTGGGGGGGTGGCCACTCTTGCATGCGACAGCTTCGAGGAGCCACAGGTGAAAGCTGAGTGTCAGGTGAGGACCAGTGGCAGGCGAGCTGCCCTGGAAAGGACATGGTGTGCCCCCCTTGCCAAAGGTACTACCTCTCCCTGACACCCCATTGTGTCAGGGAGATTGTGATGGGGGGGTTGGGGTGGAGCCACACCCCAAACCCCCCATCACAATCACCATAATCACCATCATCACTATCATCACCATCATCACAATCATCATCACCATTATCATCATCATCATGATCACAATCATCATCATCATCATCATCATCACCATAACAACCATGATCACCATCATCATCCCGAGTTACCTGGCTGTGACGAGGATCTGGGGATGGCCGTGGAGCCACGAGCTCCGTCTACGGAGCCTCTGGTGACGCTGCGGCGTTTCCCCACCACTGCTATCCCGCCACGTAATGTATCTAAGGAGGAGGAGTCCAACAGTCCGCTTTATACTGGACCAACAGAACCACTTTCAGACCATGTTCATGCTGGCCATTAAACTGGTTCACAATGACCCATGCATCAACATGTCACAACACACCAGCATGCTAACAGTTAGACATCGAACAAAGAAAACGTCTCAAACAGCAAGAAAAATGTTGGAAAATGACTATTAAAAAGTTTTTTAAAAAGTCACAAATATAAGTGAAAAACACTGCTTATTATCTATAAGAAAAATCTGAAATTTAGAAGAAAAATGTTTTAAATTTGTATGAAAAATGTGCAAATTTACAAATTTAAATCTGCAATGTTCAGGAAGACAAGTTAGAAATAAAAAAACCGGACAGAAATCTCAAAATCTGCAAGGAAGAAAATTGCAAATTTAATTTAAAGGGCCTATATCATGCTATTTTAAGCTTTTCAGAGTAAACTATATGCATGTACAGTGGGGTAAAAAAGTATTTAGTCAGCCACCAATTGTGCAAGTTCTCCCACTTAAAAGATGAGAGAGGTCTCCAATTTTCATCATAGGTATACCTCAACTATGAGAGACAAATGAGAAAAAAAAAAATCCAGAAAATCACATTGTCTGATTTTTAAAGAATTCATTTGCAAATTATGGTGGAAAATAAGTATTTGCTCAATAACAAAAGTTCATCTCAATACTTTGTTATATACCCTTTGTTGGCAATAACAGAGGTCAAACATTTTCTGTAAGTCTTCACAAGGTTTTCACACACTCTTGCTGGTATTTTGGCCCATTCCACCATGCAGATCTCCTCTAGAGCAGTGATGTTTTGGGGCTGTCGCTGGGCAACACGGACTTTCAACTCCCTCTAAAGATTTTCTATGGGGTTGAGATCTGGAGACTGGCTAGGCCACTCCAGGACCTTGAAATGCTTCTTACGAAGCCACTCCTTCGTTGCCCGGGCGGTGTGTTTGGGATCATTGTCATGCTGAAAGACCCAGCCACGTTTCATCTTCAATGCCCTTGCTGATGGAAGGAGGTTTTCACTCAAAATCTCACAATACATGGCCCCATTCATTCTTTCCTTTACACGGATCAGTCGTCCTGGTCCCTTTGTAGAAAAACAGCCCCAAAGCATGATGTTTCCACCCCCATGCTTCACAGTAGGTATGGTGTTCTTTCTCCTCCAAACACGACAAGTTGAGTTTTTACCAAAAAGTTCTATTTTGGTTTCATCTGACCATATGACATTCTCCCAGTCCTCTTCTGGATCATCCAAATGATCTCTAGCAAACTTCAGACGGGCCTGGACATGTACTGGCTTAAGCAGGGGGACACGTCTGGCACTGCAGGATTTGAGTCCCTGGCGGCGTAGTGTGTTTCTGACGTAGCCTTTGTTACTTTGGTCCCAGCTCTCTGCAGGTCATTCACTAGGTCCCCCCGTGTGGTTCTGGGATTTTTGCTCACTGTTCTCGTGATCATTTTGATCCCACAGGGTGAGATCTTGCGTGGAGCCCCAGATCGAGGGAGATTATCAGTGGTCTTGTATGTCTTCCATTTTCTAATAATTGCTCCCACAGTTGATTTCTTCACACCAAGCTGCTTACCTATTGCAGATTCAGTCTTCCCAGCCTGGTGCAGGTCTACAGTTTTGTTTCTGGTGTCCTTTGACAGCTCTTTGGTCTTGGCCATAGTGGAGTTTGGAGTCTGACTGTTTGAGGTTGTGGACAGGTGTCTTTTATACTGATAACGAGTCCAAACAGGTGCCATTAATACAGGTAACGAGTGGAGGACAGAGGAGCCTCTTAAAGAAGAAGTTACAGGTCTGTGAGAGCCAGAAATCTTGCTTGTTTGTAGGTGACCAAATACTTATTTTCCACCATAATTTGCAAATAAATTCTTTAAAAATCAGACAATGTGATTTTCTGGATTTTTTTTTCTCATTTTGTCTCTCATAGTTGAGGTATACCTATGATGAAAATTGGAGCCCTCTCTCATCTTTTAAGTGGGAGAACTTGCACAATTGGTGGCTGACTAAATACTTTTTTGCTCCACTGTATGTGATAGTATATTACCTTTGGTACACTGGAGAATGAATTTCTTATGAAATATGAGTTATTTTCGCGAGCTACTTTTCCAACCCAGAAGTAAGATGCCTCGATCTCTGAGGCTCTGCCTCTCCTTCTTGTGGCTACCGCCCATTTCATGACGTAACCCCTGAGCCGGCTGCTGCAGCGTGTCGCTGGGTTCCGCCCACGAAAACAACATCTACAGTAAACTTTAGAAAAGATGGATGAGCCTGTTGAACTCTTTAGCCTCCTGTTATTATTTTAGCCTATAATATTATTCTTATGTAGTGTATGGTTAATCACGTTTAATATTATGATTTTAGCCTCTGCATTCTGGTCTATTTTGACCATTTCTGACGAGTAGGCTCTTCTTTAGGAAGGCTGAACAAACTCCTAAATCTCTCACAGCCAAAGACACATTTATGCCACTTAGAAGACATTGTCTTACGTAAAAAAGCAAACAGTTGTTGTCACTGAGCAGATTAGGTGTGAGAGGAACTACTTCTTCACAGCATCAATGCTAAAGTGAAAGAGTTTTGCCGATCACCGCTCCGTTAGCTGCGTGGAGAAAGTGGGTGTGTGCGTTAGCCTGGGGGCGGTGCTGGCAGCACAGGCACTTCCTGGAGTGGGCAGCTCACCCACGTTCATACGTCTGAACGTGGGGACCCAGTCATGATCAGGGACAGGGCGGAGCAGCAGCTCAGAGAGCAGGGTTGAGGAGCAATACTCAGAGGTGC
Organism: Pholidichthys leucotaenia; assembly: GCA_020510985.1. Classification (NCBI taxonomy): domain Eukaryota; kingdom Metazoa; phylum Chordata; class Actinopteri; order Cichliformes; family Pholidichthyidae; genus Pholidichthys; species Pholidichthys leucotaenia. The sequence goes on along the minus strand of CM035839.1, from coordinate 6,039,089 downwards.
GTGAATGGAGCAAAATACCACTTTGGGGGTGTTTTTGGTGAGGAATTAACATTATAACATGCTTAAAAGCTCAAAAAAGTCGATTTTGCATGATATAGGCCCTTTAAAAAGTTGGAAATGATGAGTAAAAAAATTCAGCAGTGTCAAAGAAAAAAATGGTGAAATTATAAATTGTTTTGGTAAATTTACAAGAAAAATCTCAGATTACAAGAGGAAAAAAAGTCTTAAATTCATAAGAAAATGTTTCAAGTTTACAAGGAGAGAGCCAAAAACAAACAGTAAAAAAGTTAAAAATTTATAGAACAATTCTGCAAGAAAACCACAGCAACATGATGAGGAAAGAGTGCCAAATGTAGATGAAAAAAGTCAGATTTATGAGGAAAAGGCTGCAAGTTCATCAGGAAGATCAGGAGATTCTGAACGTTTAAGAAAGTAAAACACATGACAGGCCACAGGAAAGGGAAGTTAAAGTGGACACTGTGCACCATCACTCATGCAGGAACCCAGAAATCCAAAAACCTGAACCACAACTACACAAACACACATCAAAATTCCTGTGACGCTCATGCAGGTTTGGACCACAGACTGTAAATGAAGACAGCAACACGTACATGACCAAAAAACCCAAACATCATACAGGGCACGGGGAAAAAAAATAACCAGAACATGTCCAGTCTCATAAATCCAACACCAAACATCAGTTTCTGTACCTTCATACCCAAACGGAGTGGGGTCGCTCTTTATTTCGTGTCTTTTACTCTTTATGCTGGCAGAGAGGGGACCTGACACAGGAAATGACAGAAACATTTAAATATCTATGTTTTAAAAACTGAAAACATTTTATCAATTGAAACTTCACATCTTTATGCAAGTGAAATCTGCACAAAAGTTTAACCAGACCCTCAAGGTTAAGTCTATTACTGTGGCCGGCCACTCTTCCACCAGAACCAGCCACTCTTCCAGTCTTCTTCTATCACTTAATCCTTTACGGGTTGTGGGGGTGGGGGTGGGGGGGCTGGAGCCTATCCCAGGGTCTTTGAATGAGAGGCAGGGTCCACTGTGGACAGATCGCCAGTCCATCACAGGGCCAACACAGAGAGACAGACAACCATTCAGTCTCACAGTCAGACCTAAGGACAATTTAGAATCCCCAGTTTGATGCCAGTTAACCTAACTTGCATGTTTTTGGCATGTGGGAGGAAACCAGAGAAATCCCGGAGTAAACTCACGCAGACACGGGGAGAACATGCAAACTCCACACAGAAGGGTCACCGATGGTCAGGGGTGGGATCGATTCTACTGGTGCTGGCCACTCTTCCACTGGCCAGTCTTCTATTGCTAGCAGCCACTGTTCTACCAGCACCGACCACTTATCTACTGGCATTAGTCACTTTTTTTACTGGCCACTGGCCACTGATCTACCAGCACTGACCACTTTTACGATTTATTCTATTCAGGGTCACCACTCTATTTTACTCGGGAATCAAGCTTGCGAGACACATGATCGTACTGTACTGCTTCTTTTTATACAATACCATTTTCTATGTTGTTTATACTGAATGTACTATTTGCTGCTGTTTTTAATACTCTATTTTACTGCAATGCAATTTTGATACTCAATATACAGTACATTCTGTACATCTAACAGAAGTGACAATAAAGTTGAATTTGGAGCATCCTGACTGCTCTGACCTCCTGATCTTCGACCTTGAGCACAGCCTGGATCCAGACCCACCTGAGGATTCCTGTGAGTGAGTCTGCTGAGCATCAGGGCAACTGCCTAGGAGGAGGGTCTGCTTGTCTGCTGAGCCGGACCCTGGGGCCTCCTCAGCCTGCCCCAGCCCAGGACAAGAAGACAGCTGATGGGGAGGGGCAGAACCCCTGGAGGGATTCTGGCTCAATACGCACATGTGTCCTCAGCAGCCATTCAGTGTGAATCACAGTGAAAATCGTCTCTAATTTACGTGTTTTTATATTTGCAGCTGGTCTGAAGCTGCTGCAGCCCAGTGAGATTGGGGCAGCGATCCTTTTAGCTTCGCAGGAATGCGCTAAAAAACACATTTAATTTCATCATTTTGAAAAGTAATTATTTCAACATTTTTCCTGCAAAAACATATTCTGTGGTTTATACTGTTTCAAATGACAAATCTTGTCAATGTGATGTTAAAGTTTCATTTGTTTTTATGACATTTATTTTATAGTATTGAAAGAAAAAAATCCTGTTTTTGATCCACGGTAAAAAACTTCAAGACTTAAGAAAAAAGAAATTAGTTTAGATTTGCAAGAAATAAAGTCTTAAAACAATCATGAAAGTGTTTCAAATATACAATAAAAACGTGTTAATTTACACTAAACTAAATCTGAAATAAACATGAAAAAGTTACATTTAATTAAGCAACATTACATGAGAGGGACTACGTTATCAATGAATATAGGAACTGTGGCCGTGGCATATCTAATGCCTGACGCGTAGCCGAGGCCATACTGGACAAAATATTCTGATTTGTTTTTTTAACCACTTATTTTGTGCAGCTGAGAAAAAATAGTCCCTTCTAAATGTAGCCAGTAACTGCTGCTAATATATACCGGTCACCTGTTGAGTCGGTACCGCATTAGGGCCCAGATCAATGCCGGTGGCTCGTTAGCATGCTAGCGATTTGGCTTCAGCATACTTAGCTTGCTTTTTCTTGGCATTTTCAGATGAAACAAAGAGTTCATCACCACAAAGGCATCGTGGTTTAATTGAGTCAATAAATCCAGCTCTAGCCTGCCTGTCTTGTTTAAACAGACATAAAACATGTCACCGGATGTTTAAAAGGACAGCACTTCTGGATCAGAGACAGCTGAGACTGTAGATGCTTGTCAAACAGCGCCTCACTGTGGAGATTAAGGTATCCAACACAGCACTGCAATTCTCAAGTCTGCAGAGTTGACAGTAAATTACTATTAGTAATTAACAGTTACTAGAACACCTTTGAAGCGGAGTGATGCATATCCAGTGAGACGCTGGAGTGCAGTTATGGTGGAATATAGTAACTCCTGGAATCCCTGTTGTCCAATCAGATTGCTCAGTCAAAACTAGCTGTTGTATAATGACATATAATTTTTCAAATGTAGTTTTCTTTTTTCCTGGATTATTGTTATTAAAGTCATTTTCATCTTCACCGAGCGGTCACCATGATGAGGAAATAAAGAGTATTTTAGTTTCATTTGAATGGTTCTCATCTTTATTCATCGTCTTCATCCTCATTGTTAATGTCACCAAATGCCAGCCTATCAAAATTCTTCTGTCATTACTGCCCCGCTTTAAAGAATCTGAACTAAAATGTTATTAAATATTATAATCCTGGAGTCCTCCATGGTGTCCTTCACTCTGACTTTATCCTCAGAAAAAAAGTTTTCTGCTGCTGCTCATCTCCACAAAAGATAAAAACTGATGTTAGAGAAATGTTATTAGAATAGAATAAACTTCATTGTCCCCAAAGGGAAATTTGTTATTATTATCTTATTATTCATTATAATATTATTTAATACAAGTGTGGAACATAAATGACCAAATTAGACTAGAAATAAACTAAACTGTCTATGATTCAGGAAAATAAAGTGGACTGATGTTGACTGTTTTATGTTTGACAAAAGTTTTGCTGATTAGACTGAAGCAGCACTCAGGATTTTATCCACCATGGATGTCACTCTAGAGCTCAAATCAAAATGGAGCTGTAGCTTGACCACACCCACAAACACTGCCGCCACCATGGTAACAGCTAGCCACAGCTCTGTCAGCGGTGGGTCGGCTCCTGTCCCAGTGATGGGTCTCCTTTGGTTCCTCTGTAGCCTCCAACGAGCGGCACGGAGCTTCACAGGGCCTCTGACAGCAGACTGGTGCGGTGCAGAGATCTGCTAGCACCTTCAACCGGCAGCCTCTCTTGGGGGCCTGAATGCCGGAGATGCTGGAAAGGAACCTCAAGATACCCACGGAAAGAGGCCCGAAAAGTGCATATCAGCTGGAGGCAGGCCAGAAAGCTAATGGTAAGGGTAATAGCAAGGCTAACAGCAATAACCAATGGATGCGCACATAAGTTATTAATAAAAGAAGCCACAGAACCACTGGGACTGAGACAGGTTCAGGTTTGTTTAGCTGGAGCGAATAAATGATGGAACCAGCATGAAGGCTAAGCTAGGCTTGGCTAATCATGTTAAGAGATCTGCAGCAGTAGCTTACTGTTCCCCTGTCTCTTCATTCAGGAGGAGTGTTGAGAGAGTGTTGAGAGAGTGAAACTTTCTGGCCTCTTATGGCTTTGTAGGGCCTAATTTGGACCCCGGTCAACCTGCTGCACTCTCTCTCCTCATTATGCTGCATCCAAGCCTTAAAGGACACCTGAAACAAAGGGTTCGCTGTCACAGCCACTGGGGAAAACAACAGCTGGGAAGCGCCGCTCTGACTGACAGCCTATGTATGGTCAACTTCCTGAGGAAACCCCGTCAGCCATCTTGGACCTGGACCAGCTAGGGCTATTTCCAGCTGGAGAGATGACAACTGTTATGTATGGAAACAGAGGGTATTAGTAAGATGGCGGCTGGGTTGGACGGGGAATGAGCAGCGGTTACTAACTGCTGGTTTCTGGTGGTGACGCCACTCCGGGTATAAAGGATGTGGGTGGAAGAAGCTAGTCCTCTTTCATCGTGGGACACCTGGCTTGTCGAAGAGTGCCGAACACCTGAGGGTATTGTAAATAGTATTTATAATAAAGCTCCATAAAACAGTAGTTACTCTCTACTTGTTATTGTCCTAATTATGGATCTATCAGCAACATCATTCAGGACCGGACGTGGAGCCCAAATATTGAAAGACTTCCTCCCAAAGTTGCATCATTCAGGACCGAAGTAGCCTAAGGGGTTCTAAGGTGGAACCAGCACCCATAAAACCTGGAGACGCCTGCAGCGAGCTGTCTCTCCTGGGACCTCAGCCCCCTGGCAGAAGAACGGTCAAACCGGACCCTTGAGGACCTCTGCCATAGGACTCTGGTCGAGCTTGCTCCAGACTTTTATTCATTTTTCTAGCCTGACTTTGTGCTAGACCTAAACTAATTGATCCGGGGGATCAAATCTGCAGCGAAAAATGTGTTTTTTATCCCTTTCTGTTAAAATCCTGCATGCCCCGATAAGCTATTACTTCACAGGCCTAGTTTTAGCGTTTGGATTTTTCGAGGTGACTAAAGCAGGTGAGAGTCTCGGGCTCTGTGCAGCGTCAAAGGGCGTCATGTACCGAGTCTGCGCTGTCTGACAGGACCCGCGCTCTCTTCAAGGAGTTTGAAGGACGGCTCTCCTGGAGTCTCTGGTGTGTCACATGACTCTGCTTCATGTGGAACAGGTGACCACAGTCTCTGTTCATCAGTTCCCAAATAAATAAATGCATCATCTGATTGTTCAGCTTGTAGATTTACAAATCATCTTCCTGCTGCTCCCTTCAGGGGTCTCCACAGCAGATCATCTGCTTCCATCTCCCCCCATCCCTTCATCTTCCTCTGTAACACCAACCCTCTCCATGTCCTCCTTCACTACATCCACCAATCTTCTCTGTGGTCTTCCTCTTCTCGTCCTGCCTGGCAGCTCCATCTTCAACATCCTTTGCCCAATATCTCCACTATCCCTCCTCTGCACATGTCCAAACCATCTCAGCCTGGACTCTCTTACTTTGTCTCCAAACCGCTCAATCTGAGCTGTCCCTAAAAATGAAACTAAAAATGTAAGCAAAATAAAAGTTATTCAGTGTCTCATCATCATAAAATTGAAACGACGGATGATAGTAGGTCATGGTGGAATTTATACAACTCTGTCTATCAAAGAGAAAAAAAACAACTTCTGACTGTAGACCAGCATTTGCAGTGGCTGACAGCACTCGGTCACTGCTGAAGATTTCAGCTGTTAACTTGTTTAAATCTAAAAATGCAAAATCTGACATTGTGCACCTTTAACTGTTAAAGTAACATAATCTGGAACGGTATTAGCATTAATGTAAAAATATGTTAAACGTGACAAACGTTAGCGCATAATTGCTAAAAAGAGCATCAAACAGGCATGTGCTGGATGTAATCTTTCAGGATAATTAATCAGGTACCTTTACTACGGCGGGTGGCAAAGGAGGAGGAGGAGGAGGAGGAGACGAGAGAGGAGGTGAGAGAAAAGCGACGAGGAAGCTCCGCCTCCTTAACAGCTGGTTCTAGAGGGACGGAGGGGGGAAGGGGGGCAGACAGAAAGAAGGAAGGATGATAAACGCCAAAATTTAGTTTTAGTTTCAGTGAAGGAAGCAGTGAATGAAAGTTGAAGACGAGTCAGGGTGAAAATGAAGGAATGTTCAGACTGGGTTAAGGAAAACATTCACTATTGTCAGTCGTCATTAATTGGACCTCCTGGTCCATGACAACAAAGTCACATTACCAGAAAAAGTTCCTACTTTATGAATATACACGAGGCTAAAATGACAAATGACAGATTTATACACACGTGGACAAAATTGTTGGTACCCCTCTTTTAATGAAAGGAAAAACCCACAATGGTCACAGAAATAACTTGAATCTGACAAAAGTGGTAATAAATAAAAATTCTATGAAAATTAACCAGTGAAAATCAGAAAATGCTTTTGAATTGTGGTTCAACAGAATTATTTTAAAAAACAAACTCATGAAACAGGCCTGGACAAAAATGATGGTACCCTTAACTTAATATTTTGTTGCACAACCTTTTGAGGCAATCACTGCAATCAAACGATTTCTGTAACTGTCAATGAGACTTCTGCACCTCTCAGCAGCTATTTTGGCCCACTCCTCATGAGCAAACTGCTCCAGTTGTCTCAGGTTTGAAGGGTGCCTTCTCCAGACGGCATGTTTCAGCTCCTTCCACAGATGTTCAATAGGATTTAGATCAGGGCTCATAGAAGGCCACTTTAGAACAGTCCAATGTTTGGCTCTTAGCCATTCTTGGCTGTTTTTAGCTGTGTGTTTTGGCTCATTATCCTGTTGCAAGACCCATGACCTGCGACTGACACCAAGCTGTCTGACACTGGGCAGCACATTTCTCTCTAGAATACCTTGATAGTCTTGAGATTTCATTGTACCCTGCACAGATTCAAGACACCCTGTGCCAGATGCAGCAAAGCAGCCCCAGAACATAACAGAACCTCCTCCATGTTTCACAGTAGGGACAGTGTTCTTTTCTTGGTATGCTTCATTTTTGCGTCTGTGAACATAGAGCTGATGTGCCTTGCCAAAAAGTTCCAGTTTTGTCTCGTCTGTCCATAGGACATTCTCCCAGAAGCTTTGTGGCTTGTCAACATGCAGTTTGGCAAATTCCAGTCTGGCTTTTTTATGATTTGTTTTCAACAGTGGGGTCCTCCTTGGTCGTCTCCCATGAAGTCCACTTTGGCTCAAACAACGACGGATGGTGCGATCTGACACTGATGTACCTTGACCTTGGAGTTCACCTTGAACGTGTTTAGAGGTGGTTCTGGGCTCTTTTGTTACCATTTGTATTATCCATCTCCTCCTGTGGCTACGTCCAGAGAGGTTGGCTACAGTCCCGTGGATCTTAAATTTCTGAATAATATGTGCAACTGTAGTCACAGAATCAGAATCAGAATCAGATTTATTGCCATTGTTCATGTAGTACACAAACTAGGAATTTGTCTCGGTGCAATGCTACAACATTAAAACATGATAAGATAAAGAGATAAACTAAAAAAAAATTAAAGACTAAAACCATGCAATAAGTGTAGAATAATAAATAATAATAATAATAATAATAATAATAATAATAATGAGTAATACTAATACTAATACTAATACTAATACTAGTCAAGGCAGTTTTAAATAAATTAGCAAGTAGCAGATAATATGGGGTACCACAGTGCAGTTGATAATGCAACAGAAAAACAGTGATGAATGACATGAGTCTGGTTGAGCTGCTGTACATAGTGCACGAGAGTCAATAAGTCACTTAGTGTTCAGCAGTCTAATGGCAGAGGGGAAAAAGCTGTTCATGTGCCGGGAGGTTTTAGTCTGAATGGACCGAAGTCTTCTACCTGAGGGGAGGGGGGCAAACAGTACGTGACCAGGGTGTGAAGGATCGGCCATGATCCGGCCTGCACGCCTCCGGGTCCTGGAGATGTACAGATCCTGGAGAGATGGGAGCTTGCAGCCGATCACCTTCTCAGCAGTGCGCACGACGCGCTGCAGCCTTAGTCTGTCCCTGGCAGTGGCTCCTGCGTACCACACGGTTATGGAGGAGGTGAGGATGGACTCGATGATGGCTGTGTAGAACTGCACTAACATCTTGGTGGGTAGCTTGAGCTTCCTCAGCTGCCGCAGAAAGAACATCCTCTGCTGGGCCTTTTTGATGAGGGAGCTGATGATTGGCTCCCACTTGAGGTCCCGGGTGATGGTGGTGCCCAAGAAGCGGAAGGAATCTGCAATTGTGATGGAAGAGCCTGTGAGGGTGAGGGGGGGCAGGGGGGTTGTGACTTTCCTGAAGTCCACAATCATCTCCACTGTCTTCAGAGCGTTCAGCTGCAGGTTGTTGTGGCTGCACCAGGACACCAGCTGGGCCACCTCTCTCCTGTAGGCGGACTCATCGCCGTTGGAGATGAGCCCGATGAGGGTGGTGTCGTCCGCAAACTTGATCAGCTTAACAGACTGGTGGCTGGAGGTGCAGGAGTTGGTATAAAGGGAGAAGAGTAGGGGGGAAAGTACACAGCCCTGGGGTGATCCGATGCTGATGCTAACAGAGTCCGAGACAGACTTCCCCAGCCGCACATGCTGTCTCCGGTCCGTCAGGAAGTCGGTGATCCACCTGCAGAGGGAGTCAGGCACGCCGAGCAGGGACAGCTTGTCCTGGAGCACAGCGGGGCGGATGGTGTTGAATGCAGAGCTGAAGTCCACAAACAGGATCCTGGCGTAGGTTCCCGGGGAGTCCAGGTGCTGCAGGATGGAGTGGAGGGCCAGGTTGACTGCATCGTCCACAGACCTGTTGGCTCGGTAGGCAAACTGCAGTGGGTCCAGGAGGGGAGTGGTGAGGTGAGACAGGACCGGGCGCTCAAAGGACTTCATGACTACAGAGGTGAGCGCTACAGGTCTGTAGTCGTTAAGTCCAGTAATCCGTGGTTTCTTGGGGACAGGGATGATGGTGGAGGATTTGAGGCAGGTCGGCACGTGACATTGCTTAAGGGAGGTGTTAAAAATGTCTGTGAAGACAGGAGCCAGCTCTTTCGCACAGTGTCTCAGGGTGGAGGGAGACACGCCGTCTGGACCGGGGGCCTTGCGTGGGTTCAGTCTGGAGAACTGTCTGTGCATGTCCTGCACACTGATGACAAGGGCAGGGGGGGAGGAGGAGGAGGGGGGACCACTTTTGATGAATTAGCGGCCAAGGAGGCAGTGGAGCTGGGTGGAGGGGGGGAGTTGGACACAGTTGACGAGGTGTCAAAACGGGCGTAATGTTGGGACAGTTTTTGACAAAGGGCTTTGTCATCCTGACCTTTAGAAGCCTGAGGCCGATAGTTGGTGATTTACCTCAGTCCTCTCCACACAGAAGCCGAGTCATTAGCAGTGAACTGCTGCTGGAGTCTCTCAGAATACACAGATTTAGCTCTCCTCAGCTCTCTGTTAAACTGGTATTTGACCTCCCTGTAGCAGTCCCTGTCTCCACTTTTCAACGCTGCTTCCTTCTCCTTCCTGATCTGTCTGAGCTTAGCTGTGAACCAGGGCTTATCATTAGAGTATCTCACCCTGGTGCGCGATGGAAGAATGTTCTCCTCACAAAAGTTGATGTATGAGTTCACTGTGTCTGTGTACTCATTAAGATCATGTGTGGCTCCTTTAAACATGTCCCAGTCAGTTATTTCCATGCATGTGTTCAGTTTCTCTCCAGCTTCACTGGTCAATTTCTTCCTGGTGGTCACAACAGGTTTAGTGAGCTTCAGTCTCTGTCTGTATGTGGGAATGAGGTGGACCATCACGTGATCAGATGGTCCAAGCGCAGCGCGGGGAACAGCGCGATATGGGTCCTTCACTGTAGTGTAACAGTGATCTAGTGTGTTCTCACCTCTGGTTGGACATTTAATAAACTGTTTGTATCGGGGGAGCTCGTGACTCAGATTGCTCTGGTTAAAGTCGCCAACCACAATAACCAGGGAGTCCGGGAAAGTCCGCTCCGCATGTTGGATGTGATCTGCGAGCGCGCGCTGAGCCACGCGCGCGTCCGCGTCAGGAGGGGCGTACACAGCGATCAATATGAATGAAGCAAACTCCCGCGGGGAATAAAATGGCTGAACACAGGAACATCAAGCTGCTTGGAGATGGTCTTATAGCCTTTACCTTTAACATGTTTGTCTATAATTTTCTTTCTAATCTCCTGAGACAACTCTCTCCTTTGCTTCCTCTGGTCCATGTTTAGTGTGGTACACACCATGTCACCAAACAGCACAGTGACTACTTGTCACCCTTTAAATAGGCCGACTGACTGATTACAAGTTTGTAGACACCTGTAATGTTAATTAGAGGACACATCTTGGTTGAACATGTCCCTACGGTCACATTATTTTCAATCTTTTCTAGGGGTACCATCATTTTTGTCCAGGCCTGTTTCATGAGTTTGTTTTTTAAAATAATTCTGTTGAACCACAATTCAAAAGCATTGTCTGATTTTCATTGGTTAATTTTCATAGAATTTTTATTTATTACCACTTTTGTCCGATTCAAGTTATTTCTGTGACCATTGTGGGTTTTTCTTTCATTAACAGAGGGGTACCAACAATTTTGTCCACGGCTGTACATCAGGATGAAACCAAATGTCTGACAGATGACTGTTAACCGTCACCATGACAACGGTAACGAATGAGGACAAACACAGATGATGATGACTTAAGGAGACCTCTGTTACCTGCGGGCAGAGACCTCCTGTTGGACAGTCCTTGTAAGGAGAAGTGTCTCCTGGCATTAGTGGCCGAGTGACCCGATTGGCTGGCCGAAGCATCGACTGAGCGGCAGAACGACAGGAAGTAGAGGTTAGTGGAGGAGGAGGATTGTGATGAAGGAGAACATTCTAAACAAGAATCTGATCAGAAAAATGGAGAAACCAAAAGAGAAGCTCCGTTTTGCTGCGTGCACGTTATCAGGGTTCGTCAAACGTTACGCTTCGTTCGATATTTTCTGAAACACGCAGAACATCCCAAACTCCAGACCACAGATCGCTTCTCCTGACCAAACCTCACAGTCAGACATCCATATTGACCCAGATGTTCTGAGCAGCACCTTTAAACATCTGGGTTACAGCTGAGGTGGGATTGATCATTAATGACTCTTTCATCTGAAGATGTCCAGAAGGACCAGGAAACAGCAAAATGGGCCAAAGCTGAGGACGTCAAACTGCTCCACATCTCAGTGGAAATACAAGAAAAAACGGTCCTTAAAAGAAAACAGTTCCTGAAAGACTTCCTCTGCTTAAATGGTTCCAGAGGAGCTAAAAAGATTCCTGAACAGGGATTTCTGTGGACTAAATAGAGAACCAACAGGAACTTCCAGCAGCCTGTCTGGAGGTTCCTGTGCTGGTGGAAACTGGTCATCAGGGTCTGATTAAGTGATGTCTCACCTCTTTTGTGCCTCATGTTGGGACTGGGCTTGGACCTCCTGACGCCTGACTCCGGACTGGACGAGTCTGACTGTTTCAGTGCCATCTTACGCACGTTTCTATTGGATGAGAGACAGAGAAACCATTAGCCAATCAGGGAGTTCCTGCTGTGACTGTCATCGGGTTCTGATTTTCTGAGATGAGTTCCTCTGTCTCATCGGATCACACTCGGGTTTGGTTTGGGTTCATCGAAGAACTGAAAGTTAGCATTGGCTCACAGACTTGTTTGAAACAACATCAACAACAACTGGCAACTTATCACAAAAATTAGTGACTTTTTCACAATAATTTGTGACTTTTTCCATATAAATTAAATAAGTTTGACTTTTTTCATGAATTAGCAGCATTATTTCATGTAATTTTACAACTTTTATCATGTAATTAGATAAGGAAAGATAAGCCTTTATTAGTCCCACAGTGGGGGTCTAATTAGTGACCTTTTTCTTTTAAGTTTCCAACTTTTTCTCCATAAACCTGAAACTTTTATTCTCATAAATTTATGATTTTTTCCTTTTAAATAAGGAACTCCTCCAAGTAATTTTGCTACTTTTTCCTTACTTTTTCCTTACCTCATTTTTCAGAAACAATTTATGACTTTTTGTTGAAAATCTGCAGCTTTTTTCTTTTAAATTTGCAACTTTTTCATTTATTTTATTATAAATTAACAACTTTTCGCTAATAAATTTGTGACTTTTTCATGTCCCCAACAGCAAGCACATGTCGGGCCAGTGTCAGCAAGTTTACATGGGGGAACATTCTGTAGAGGTCGTGTGCACATTGGCAAGACACTGGCCAGAAAGAAAAAGACACTGGCCAGACGTCGGCAACGTCTTACCAATGTAAACTGTGCATGTTGGGCCGAGGCCGTTAGGGAGGGAATTTAAATCAAGTGCTGCCATTGAGTCATGTGACTTCTGCTTCAGCATGTCTTGACTTTTGTGTTCTCACCTCATGGGGGCGCTGTAGACGTTGAGCTGGCTGGCCTCTGTCCACCAAAACACAAACAAGGAGAAGCTCAATTCATACCAACAACATTAATAATTTTAGCTGATTCTTCAGCAGATGTTGCCGAAAACATCAGCAAAATGTGAGAAAAAAATCACAATACTTAAGAGTTTATTTTCTCAACGTTTCTCAGAAATGTGCAGTTTGTTTTTCCAGAATTTGAGACTTCCCTCACTGAAATTTGAGATTCTTTTCTCTGAAATTTGTCACGTTGTTCAGTGAAAATTGAGTTTACTCTGGTAGTGTGCGTCTGTTGTGCTGTGTGTATTAGTGTGCGTCTGTTGTGCTGTGTGTATTAGTGTGCGTCTGTTGTGCTGTGTGTATTACAGTGCGTCTGTTGTGCTGTGTGTATTACAGTGTCTGTTGTGCTGTGTGCATTACAGTGTGTCTGTTGTGCTGTGTGCATTAGTGTGTCTGCTGTGCTGTGTGCATTAGTGTGTCTGTTGTGTTGTGTGTATTACTGTGTGTCTGTTGTGTTGTGTGTATTAGTGTGCGTCTGTTGTGCTGTGTGTATTACAGTGCGTCTGTTATGCTGTGTGTATTACAGTGTGTCTGTTGTGCTGTGTGTATCACAGTGTGTCTGTTGTGATGTGTGTATTACAGCGTCTGTTGTGCTGTGTGCATTACAGTGTGTCTGTTGTGCTGTGTGCATTAGTGTGCGTCTGTTATGCTGTGTGTATTACAGTGTGTCTGTTGTGCTGTGTGTATTACAGTGTCTGTTGTGCTGTGTGCATTACAGTGTGTCTGTTGTGCTGTGTGCATTAGTGTGTCTGCTGTGCTGTGTGCATTAGTGTGTCTGTTGTGTTGTGTGTATTAGTGTGCGTCTGTTGTGCTGTGTGTATTACAGTGCGTCTGTTATGCTGTGTGTATTACAGTGTGTCTGTTGTGCTGTGTGTATCACAGTGTGTCTGTTGTGATGTGTGTATTACAGCGTCTGTTGTGCTGTGTGCATTACAGTGTGTCTGTTGTGCTGTGTGCATTAGTGTGCGTCTGTTATGCTGTGTGTATTACAGTGTGTCTGTTGTGCTGTGTGTATTACAGTGTCTGTTGTGCTGTGTGCATTACAGTGTGTCTGTTGTGCTGTGTGCATTAGTGTGTCTGCTGTGCTGTGTGCATTAGTGTGTCTGTTGTGTTGTGTGTATTAGTGTGTGTCTGTTGTGCTGTGTGCATTACAGTGTGTCTGTTGTGCTGTGTGCATTAGTGTGCGTCTGTTATGCTGTGTGTATCACAGTGTGTCTGTTGTGCTGTGTGTATTACAGTGTCTGTTGTGCTGTGTGCATTACAGTGTGTCTGTTGTGCTGTGTGCATTAGTGTGTCTGCTGTGCTGTGTGCATTAGTGTGTCTGTTGTGTTGTGTGTATTACAGCGTCTGTTGTGCTGTGTGCATTACAGTGTGTCTGTTGTGCTGTGTGCATTAGTGTGCGTCTGTTATGCTGTGTGTATTACAGTGTGTCTGTTGTGCTGTGTGTATTACAGTGTCTGTTGTGCTGTGTGCATTACAGTGTGTCTGTTGTGCTGTGTGCATTAGTGTGTCTGCTGTGCTGTGTGCATTAGTGTGTCTGTTGTGTTGTGTGTATTACAGCGTCTGTTGTGCTGTGTGCATTACAGTGTGTCTGTTGTGCTGTGTGCATTAGTGTGCGTCTGTTATGCTGTGTGTATTACAGTGTGTCTGTTGTGCTGTGTGTATTACAGTGTCTGTTGTGCTGTGTGCATTACAGTGTGTCTGTTGTGCTGTGTGCATTAGTGTGTCTGCTGTGCTGTGTGCATTAGTGTGTCTGTTGTGTTGGGTGTATTAGTGTGCGTCTGTTGTGCTGTGTGTATTACAGTGCGTCTGTTATGCTGTGTGTATTACAGTGTGTCTGTTGTGCTGTGTGTATCACAGTGTGTCTGTTGTGATGTGTGTATTACAGCGTCTGTTGTGCTGTGTGCATTACAGTGTGTCTGTTGTGCTGTGTGCATTAGTGTGCGTCTGTTATGCTGTGTGTATTACAATGTGTCTGTTGTGCTGTGTGTATTACAGTGTCTGTTGTGCTGTGTGCATTACAGTGTGTCTGTTGTGCTGTGTGCATTAGTGTGTCTGCTGTGCTGTGTGCATTAGTGTGTCTGTTGTGTTGTGTGTATTAGTGTGTGTCTGTTGTGCTGTGTGCATTACAGTGTGTCTGTTGTGCTGTGTGCATTAGTGTGCGTCTGTTATGCTGTGTGTATCACAGTGTGTCTGTTGTGCTGTGTGTATTAGTGTGCGTCTGTTATGCTGTGTGTATTACAGTGTGTCTGTTGTGCTGTGTGTATCACAGTGTGTCTGTTGTGCTGTGTGCATTAGTGTGTGTCTGTTGTGCTGTGTGTACCACAGTGTGTCTGTTGTGCTGTGTGCATTACAGTGTGTCTGTTGTGCTGTGTGCATTACAGTGTGTCTGTTGTGCTGTGTGCATTAGTGTGTCTGCTGTGCTGTGTGCATTAGTGTGTCTGTTGTGCTGTGTGTATTAGTGTGTCTGTTGTGCTGTGTGTATTACAGTGTGTCTGTTGTGCTGTGTGCATTAGTGTGTGTCTGTTGTGCTGTGTGTATCACAGTGTGTCTGTTGTGCTGTGTGTATTGTGTGTGTCTGTTGTGCTGTGTGTATTGGTGTGTGTCTGTTGTGCTGTGTGCATTAGTGTGTCTGTTGTGCTGTGTGTATTACTGTGTGTCTGTTGTGTTGTGTGTATTAGTGTGTGTCTGTTGTGCTGTGTGTATTAGTGTGTGTCTGTTGTGCTGTGTGCATTAGTGTGTCTGTTGTGCTGTGTGCATTAGTGTGCCTGTTGTGCTGTGTGCATTACAGTGTGTCTGTTGTGCTGTGTGCATTAGTGTGTCTGTTGTGCTGTGTGCATTAGTGTGTCTGTTGTGCTGTGTGTATTAGTGTGTCTGTTGTGCTGTGTGTATTACAATGTGTCTGTTGTGCTGTGTGCATTAGTGTGTCTGTTGTGCTGTGTGTATTAGTGTGTCTGCTGTGCTGTGTGTATTACAATGTGTCTGCTGTGCTGTGTGCATGTGTATTACAGTGTGTCTGTTGTGCTGTGTGCATTAGTGTGTCTGTTGTGTTGTGTGTATTACAGTGTGTCTGTTGTGCTGTGTGTATTACAGTGTGCCTGTTGTGCTGTGTGCATGTGTATTACAGTGTGTCTGTTGTGCTGTGTGCATTCGTGTGTTTGTTGTGCTGTGTGTATTACAGTGTGTCTGTTGTGCTGTGTGCATTAGTGTGTCTGTTGTGCTGTGTGTATTACAGTGTGTCTGTTGTGCTGTGTGCATTAGTGTGTCTGTTGTGCTGTGTGTATTAGTGTGTGTCTGTTGTGCTGTGTGCATTAGTGTGTCTGTTGTGCTGTGTGTATTACTGTGTGTCTGTTGTGTTGTGTGTATTAGTGTGTGTCTGTTGTGCTGTGTGTATTAGTGTGTGTCTGTTGTGCTGTGTGCATTAGTGTGTCTGTTGTGCTGTGTGTATTACAGTGTGTCTGTTGTGCTGTGTGCATTAGTGTGTCTGTTGTGCTGTGTGTATTACAGTGTGTCTGTTGTGCTGTGTGTATTAGTGTGTGTCTGTTGTGCTGTGTGCATTAGTGTGTCTGTTGTACTGTGTGTATTAGTGTGTCTGCTGTGCTGTGTGCTTGTTGTGTGTTTGTGTACCTCTGCATGCCTCCAGCTGTCCTGTGAGAACTTTCCTTATCTCTGACACCCACATGTTCTTCACCTCCATGGAAGGAGCCTACACACACACACACACACACACGTCAGTCTTCCAGTCTTCTCAGTGTCGTATTCTCCATGGTCCCACACCGCCCCCGTGTGGACGGCTGTGGCGACACTGTTTCCATGGTAACCTGGCCCATCAGGCGCAGCGTCATGACATACGTACTCATGGATAATATGCAGTAACAGGTCAGATTTGTCCCCACACGTCATCTTTTGTCACACCTTCATCCAGCAGGTGAACGCCTGCGTTCCTGACCACCCCAGGTGTCATTGCACTGTAAAAACGTCATGCTGACTTAATCAGACCGTGTCTGAACCACGGATCAGTGATCCCGTCACATACGTTCACTCTGTGCGGCGCATTCTGTGAGCGGCATGATTCAGGCGCGACACAGCCCAGAGGTCAGACTTCTTTATTCAAATGAGCGCCGTTCAGAGAAGGGCGTCGGCTGCAGAGAGCCCGTTAACATTTAAATTAACAGCTGCTGATCCATCCATCCATCCATCCATCCATCCATCTTCTACCGCTTTTCCGGAGGTCCGGGTCGCGGAGGCAGCAGTTCAAGCAGAGAAGCCCAGGCTTCCCTCTCCCCAGCCACCTGCTCCAGCTCTTCAGAGGGGATACCAAGGCGTTCCCAGACTAGCTGGGAGACATAGTCTCTCCACCGAGTCCTGGGTCTGCCCCGGGGTCTCCTCCCAGTGGGACGTGCCTGAAACACCTCAAGTGGGAGGCGTCCAGGAGGCATCCTAATCAGATGCCCATACCACCTCAACTGACTCCTTTCAATGTGGAGGAGCAGCGGTTCTACTCTGAGCCTCTCCCGGATGACTGAGCTCCTCACCCCATCTCTGAGGGTGAGTCCAGCAATCCTACGGAGAAAGCTCATTTCAGCCGCTTGTATCCGCGATCTCGTTCTTTCGGTCATTACCCAAAGCTCGTGACCATAGGTGAGAGTAGGAACGTAGATTGACTGGTAAATCGACAGCTTTGCCTTAGAACTAAGCTCCCTCTTCACCACAACAGACCGGTACAACGTCCGCATCACTGCAGATGCTGCTCCAATCCGTCTGTCGATCTCTCGCTCCATTTTCCCCTCACTCGTGAACAAGACCCCAAGATACTTAAACTCCTCCACTTGGGGCAGGAGCCTGTCCCCAACCCGGAGAGGACAATCCACCTTTTTCCGGCTGAGGACCATGGACTCGGACTTGGAGGTGCTGATTCTCATCCCAGCCGCTTCACACTCAGCGGCAAACCGTCCCAGCAAGAGCTGTAGGTCATTGCTGGATGAAGCCAACAGGACAACATCATCTGCAAACAACAGAGATGAGATCCTGTGGTCACCAAGCATGACACCCTCCATTCCCTGGCTGCGCCTAGAAATCCTGTCCATAAAAATTATGAACAGGACCGGTGACAAAGGGCAGCCCTGGCGGAGTCCAACTCTCACTGGGAATGACTCCGACCGAGTGTTGGCAATGCGAACTAAACTCTCACAACGGTCGTACAGAGACCGAATAGCTCGTAACAACAAGCCCGATACCCCATACTCCCGAAGCACCCCCCACAAAAATCCACGAGGGACGCGGTCAAATGCCTTCTCCAAGTCCACAAAACACATGTAAACTGGTTGGGCAAACTCCCACGAACCCTCAAGAATTCTCGAGAGGGTAAAGAGCTGGTCCGATGTGCCACGGCCAGGACGAAAACCACATTGCTACGAAAACCACATTGCTGTGGTGCCCCCTCATGGATCGTCACCTTATCGTGGTGGGGGGGTTTGCGTGCCCCAGTGATCCCAGGAGCTATGTTGTCCGGGGCAATTTGCCTCTGATAGGGTCTCCCAAGACAAACTGGTCCTGGGTGAAGGGCCAGACGAAGAACGATCCAACAGACTCTCATGATAAATTGTATATCAAGGATTCAGTGTACCCCGCCCGGTATGGGGTTGCCGGGGCCCCACCCTGGAGCCAGGCCTGGGGGAGGGGCTCGAAGGCTAGCGTCTGGTGGCCGGGTTTCCACCCATGGGACCCGGCCGGGCTCAGCCCGAAGGAGTTACATGGGTCCGCCCTCCAGTAGGTTCACCACCTGCAGGAGGGATCATGGAAGTCCGGTGCTATGTGGATTAGGTGGCAGTCAAAGGCGGAGACCTTGGCGGACTGATCCCAAGCTTTCTTTCTAAACAGCTGCTGATGTCACATAAAATCAGAGACTGAACAGCTGATTTCTGCCTCACAAATACTTGGCATGGTTTCGTTTTTGGGACATCAGCGAATATTACTGCTGAGCCGCCATGTTGGATGACGTCACAGATCCACCCACAGCACAAACAACAAGTAATCGTCCAATCAGGAGCAGCTCTGCGTTTTCAGGCGTTTGTCATGTCTGGGTTTGGAGCTGGAAGGACGAGGCCAGGTGTTGAACAGAACACACGTTTATTGAAGTTAGCACGACCACACCACACAGACCACCAGGCAGAAGTGGCCAAGAGGCCGTCCTTCCTGTATGCAGCCCTTTTATAGTCACGGGTGGTGGCAGGACTGGAAGGCGGAGCCACCACCCCGTGCCACACAAATAAGAACACCAAATATGAACCATATAAATAACTACAGTATATAACAACGTGTAGGAGGGTAAATGTGTCCGGTTCTTCCTCGGGCAAGGCAACGTAGGCTAACGGTTGATGCACTCCGGTTGATGTCCAAAAGACATTGCACCTGTGCTATGGATCCATAGAGAGGGCCTATAAATCACTTCCCCTTCTTCCTTTAGTATCCTCAGATCACAACTGTGTACATTTGCTGCCCACATATAAAACTGCTCTCAGAAGAGACAAGGCGAAGACCAGAGACATAAACGTGTGGACAGAAGATTCAGAGCACTGCCTCCAGGAATGCTTTAACTGTACGGACTGGGAGATGTTCACACTGTCCTGCGGGGATGATTTGGACTCTTTGGTGGACGTCACATACTCATACATGGCTTTCTGTAAAAATATGATCGTTCCACGTAAACGTGTCAAAATATATCCCAACAACAAGCCATGGGTTACAAAATCAGTTAAATCCTGCTTACAGAGGAAAGCACATGCCTTTAAACAGGGGTCTGTTTCTGAGCTACAGGTTGCCACAAAAGAGCTGAAGGCTGAAATTTTAAGAGCAAAACAGAATTATAAATCAGAATTCAGGTTCAGGTTCAGGTTACTTTATTTGTACCCGTAGGTAGATTTGTTTTGCAGTCTGGTGACATCCATATTTACAAGCCACAATTACATTCAACATAGACACAAACACAGGCACACATGAAGCTGACTATAAACATGATAAAAATACTCAAGGCTCCATCAATCAGTATATAAAGACAAAGGGATGAGAGAAAAACCAGAGGTAAGAGAGAAGGGTCATATTAAAAAGTTAAAGACTAGTCAAAGAGGTTAAAAACTCAAAGGTCTAAAACCCAATAAAATATTTAGAACCCAAATAACATCCTACAAAAATAAGTAAATATAAAATGGAGTTAATAAATAGGTACCTAAATTATGTGCAATATATTGTTACAACTTGTTCAACTCTTTGACAGCAGCAGGAACAAAGCTGTTTTTGTAGCGCTGGGTTTTACTTTTTGGGACAGCAAACCTCCATCTGGAGGGAAGAAGCTGAAAGTTACAGTGCAAAGGGTGGGAGTCATCATTTAAAATGGAGGTAGCCATCCTCTGTACTTGTCTGGTGTACAGGGATGTCAGGCTCAGCTGTGACTCACCAAGCAAACGACTGGACCATCTAACTACCTGATCCAAGGATTTCCTCTGTTTCAGTTTTATCTGACCAAACCATGACACTAAAGAAAAGGATAAAACAGATTCAATAAAAGCCCGATAAAACATTGTCATTATGGTTCGGTCAATTTGGAAGCATGCAAGTTTTCTCAAGCAATGCAAATGTTGCTGACCCTTTTTGCACACCCTTTCACAGTTCTCTTCAAAGTTTAAATTACTATCAATAATCGTCCCAAGATATTTGTAGGATTGTACACATTCGGTGGTCTGGCCTTTTAGTACGGTGACTTTGTGCCTGGGAGTTTTCCTCCTAAAGTCAATAATCATGTCTTTTAGTTTTTGTGTGGTGTCCTGCAAATGACGTGGGCTACAATGACAATTGAAGCTCATTTTGGGGAAAACCTGGTCTTATGAGACGAGACAGCATCCATCCCACTTTGGATAGTGCGTCTCATTTATCTAACAATCTGGCATCTTTTTTATCCAAATTTCCAAAACCCTGACTACTCAGTGTTGGGACCAGGAAGCAGAGTCGCAGTCTTACACGCCTCTCTGCAGCTCCTCTTCATCCGCCACCCCTCAGCTTAGTCCCTGTCTTCCCCATCAGAGAATCGTTGTCTGCTCCCTCCAAAGTAAATAAAAATATAATATATAAGCATCCCAAAGTGATTAAGCAAAATATTGGTAAAACTCAAATTAAACATAAAGCCTCTAAATTGAATGATTTGGCCTCTGTTCCTCCTCATAATTTAAAAATTAAATGTGGTTTATTAAATATTAGGTCTCTAACTCCCAAGTCTCTGTTAGTCCATGATCTGTTAATTGATCATCAGATTGATTTAATATCCCTTACAGAGACTTAGTTAGGGCAAGAGGATTATGTTGGTTTAAATGAATCAACTCCCTCTGGTTATTTAAACTGTCAAAATCCCAGAAGTTCTGGTCGTGGAGGAGGAGTAGCAACAATTTACCATTCCAAATTACTAGTTAATGTAAAGCAAAAAACATGTTATAATTCCTTTGAGGGCCTAGTCCTTAGTATTGGGCACTTTAGCAATTTTAGGCTAAACCCAATTTTAATTGCCATAGTTTATCATCCTCCATCAACCTACTCAGAATTTTTATCCGAATTTGCTGATTTCTTAGCTGATTTAGTGCTGAAATCTGATAGAATAATTATAGTAGGGGACTTTAATATACATGTGGATGTAGATAGTGACTGCCTTAATGTGGCGTTTAATTCAATATTAGACTCGATTGGGTTTTCTCAGAAAGTAGGAAATTCTACTCATTACCTCCACCATACATTGGACCTTGTTCTGACATATGGCATAGAAATAGAAAATCTTGTAGTGTCTCCTCATAACCCTGTACTGTCAGACCATTGTCTGTTAGCCTTTGATTTTACTATTTCTGACTATTTGGCTCCTAAAGAAAAATATTATTACAGTAGATGCCTCTCGGATGATGCTGTTACCAAATTTATGCAGATTGTTTCCTCTATGCCATGTGTCAACACAACGGAAATAAGCTACAGACAGCTTGCTCCTTCTGTAATTGATAACATGGTGGATAGTGTTACAGCTTCTCTGCATCAGACTCTAGACTTGGTGGCCCCCTTAAAAAAGAAAAAGTCTAATCAGAGATTTCTAACTCCTTGGTTCAACACAGAAACTCGTAGCTTAAAACAGAAGACTCGTCAATTAGAAAGAAAATAGCGCTCCACTAATTTAGATGAAATCTATTTAGCTTGGAGAAATCATCTTTTAATCTATAAAAAATCTCTTAGAAAAGCTAGAACGAGTTATTATTCTGCATTAATAGAAGAGAACAAGAATAATCCCAGGTTTCTTTTCAGTACTGTAGCCAGGTTGACAAAGAGTCAGGACTCTGTCAATCCTAGCATTCCCTTAGAGCTTACTAGTCAGGACTTTATGAACTTTTTCAATAATAAAATTTCATCCATCAGAGATAAAATCAATCAGATTCTTCCCACCGTTAACTTAAATACTGTAACTACTACAACTCCTTCAATTGATGTCTGTCTTGATGAGTTTACTCCAATCGACCTTTGTGAGTTAGACAAAATAGTTTCCTCATCCAAACCTTCAACTTGTCTTTTAGACCCTATTCCTACCAGGTTATTTAAAGAAGTCTTCCCACTTATTGGTAGCTTTATTCTTCATATAATCAATTCTTCATTAACTTTAGGCCATGTACCGCAGGCTTTTAAAATGGCTGTAATTAAACCCTTACTCAAAAAGCCAACGCTAGATCCAGGAGCTTTAGCTAACTATAGACCAATCTCTAATCTCCCTTTCATTTCAAAAATCTTAGAAAGAGTTGTTGCTACGCAATTATTTGACCACCTGCAGGGTAATGGTTTACTTGAAGAGCTTCAATCTGGGTTTAGAATCCATCATAGTACTGAAACAGCCTTAGCGAAGGTCACTAACGACCTCCTCATCGCATCTGATAATGGACTGGTTTCTGTACTTGTCCTTTTAGACCTTAGTGCAGCTTTTGATACTATCGATCATAATATTCTACTTGATAGATTAGAACACTATATTGGACTTAATGGAACTTCGTTGCAGTGGTTTAGATCTTATTTATCTGATAGGTTCCAGTTTGTTCATGTAAATAATGAGTTTTCTTTCAACTCAAAGCTTAGTCATGGAGTTCCACAGGGATCTGTGCTAGGGCCTACTCTTTTTAGTTTATATATGCTTCCGTTAGGCAACATTATTAGAAAGCACTGTATACATTTTCATTGTTATGCAGATGACACACAATTATACCTGTCAATGAAGCCAGATGATAGTAATCAATTAGCTAAGTTAGAAGCCTGTCTTAAGGAAATCAAAGCTTGGATGACTTGTAATTTCCTGCTATTAAATTCAGATAAGACTGAAGTCATTCTGTTGGTCCAAAAAACCTTAGAAATTCCTTTCCAAATCAAACTTTCAGTTTGGATGCGGTTACTCTTTCTCTTAATAGCTCTGTGAGGAACCTTGGAATTATTTTTGATCAAGATCTGTCCTTCAATTCACATATTAAATTTGTTTCTAAGACTGCCTTCTATCATTTGCGTAATATTGCCAAGATTAGGAGCATCTTGTCTCAGAGTGATGCTGAGAAACTGATCCACGCTTTTGTTAGCTCGAGATTAGATTATTGTAATTCTTTATTATCAGGCTGTCCTAAAACATCTTTAAAAAGTCTTCAGTTGATCCAAAATGCTGCAGCAAGAGTTTTAACAGGTACTAGAAAGAGAGATCATATCTCTCCGGTTCTGGCCTCCCTTCATTGGCTTCCCATAGAGTTTAGAATTAAGTTTAAAATCCTTCTTCTCACTTACAAAGCTCTAAACAATCAGGCTCCTTTTTATTTAAAAGATCTGATACTACCGTATTATCCTAACAGAGCACTACGCTCCCAAAATGCAGAATTACTTGTAATACCTAGAATCTCCAAAAGTACAATGGGAGGCAGAGTCTTCAGTTATCAAGCTCCTCTCCTGTGGAACCAGCTGCCAATCTGGATTCGGGAGTCAGACTCGATCTCTGTTTTTAAGAATAGGGATAAAACCTACCTTTTTGATATAGCCTACAATTAGATTTTTTTTAGATTTAGTAGATTTAGTATACTTTATTGATCCCCAGAGGGGAAATTGAGGGTCATCCACCACCTGGATGGATGAAGCAGCCAAGATACGGCGCTATCCCTAAACCATTCACACACACATTCACACCTAGGGCCACTTTAGAGTCTCCAATTAACCTAACCTGCATGTTTTTGGCATGTGGGAAGAAACCGGAGAAATCCCGGGGTAAACCCACGCATACACGGGGAGAACATGCAAACTCCACACAGATCACTGTTGGTCGGGGGCTGGGATCGAACCCACGATCCCACGATCCCCCGGCCAAGGGTAAACTGTGCTGCCGCAGTGCTAACCACTGCGCCACCGTGCAGCCCAGTTAGGGAGGGATCATGTGTTTCTGAACCCTCTCTTAGTTATGCTGCTAATAGGTTTAGTCAGCCGGGGGACCTCCAGTAATGCACTGGGCCTCACTCCTTTCTTCACTCTCAATGATTTTTTTTTTTTTTTTTGCTGGTCATTAACATTTGTTTGTTCTCTCCCATAGATTGAGTCCCCATCGTGCTGTTTGCTCTGTACATGTCTGTTCTTTTCTTCTTCTCTATCCCCTCACCCCCCAGCCAGTCGCAGCAGATGACTGCCCCTCCCTGAGCCTGGTTCTGCTGGAGGTTTCTTCCTGTTAAAAGGGAGTTTTTCCTCTCTACCGTTGCCAAGTGCTTGCTCACAGGGGATCGCCTGATTGCTGGGGTCTTTCTGCAACTGTGGGGGTTCCCCCTACAGTTGATAGTGCTATGAGATGACTGTTGTTGTGAAATGGTGCTATATAAATAAAGTTGAATTGAATTGAATTGAATTTTTGTCGTATTC
Organism: Pholidichthys leucotaenia; assembly: GCA_020510985.1. NCBI lineage: Eukaryota > Metazoa > Chordata > Actinopteri > Cichliformes > Pholidichthyidae > Pholidichthys > Pholidichthys leucotaenia. The sequence continues at coordinate 6,014,447 of CM035839.1, read as the reverse complement.
AGCTGCAGGTAGGAATCCTCACACCAGTGAACAAAATCATCAACTACTGGGCCGTGGCCACTCTCACTGTCCTGGAGGAGACTGACAGTAACTGAATCATCAGCATACTTTATAATGTGTCTGTTGTCATGTCTGCTCCGACACATGTTTGTGTACAGGATGAAGAGTAGTGGTGACAACACACACCCCTGAGGAGAGCCAGTAGAAGAGCACTTTAGGTCAGACAATGTACCATTGACCCTTACTCTCTGCGTCCTGTTGGTTAAGAAATCCAGAATCCAACCCACCAGATTATTGCTCAAATCAAATTGTTGCAGGAGCCTTTCAACTAAGATATGAGGTTGTATTGTATTAAAGGCAGAGGAAAAGTCCACAAATAAAAGCCTGGCGTGTGTCCCATTAAAATCCAGATGTTTAAAAAGCGTGTTAAACAGAGTGACAGTGGCATCCTCCACTCCTCTGTGAGGCCTATGGACAAACTGCAGAGGATCCAATGCATGCTCAGTCTGCTTTGGGAACTTACATCTGACCAGTTTTTCAAAAATTTTCATTAAAATTGAAGTCAAAGCAACTGGTCTAAAGTCGTTTACCGTTTTAGGACAGCTGGATTTTGGAACGGGAACAACCACGGCTTCTTTCCAGATCTTGGGCACATGTTGTGTCTGTAAGGACTTATTGAAAATGTAATGAAATATAGGACTCAGTTCATGTGCACAGGACTTTACCAGGCACCCACATATATTATCAGGGCCCTGACTTTTGTTCACTTTTACAGCGCAGAACTCCCTTTTAACATCCTGCACCTCAATATTAAAGTGCTGATTGTCTTTGAGTTTCTGTTTCAAATCTTGGGTTTCAGTGCTAAAATCAAAGGAGTCAAAACGACCATAAAAACAATTAAGAGCATTAGCCAGCTCTGTGTCTGAATTAAAACCATCTAAAAACACACGATTACTGCGCTCTGTGCTCTGAAGGCCTGCAATAGTTTTCATACTGGCCCAGGCTGAACCAAGTTTCTTTGTTGCCGTCTTACTTTCCAACTCTGATTTATAATCCTGTTTTGCTCTTAAAATTTCGGACTTCAGCTCTTTTGTGGCAACCTGTAGCTCAGAAACAGACCCCTGTTTAAAGGCAGGTGCTTTCCTCTGTAAGCAGGATTTAACTGATTTAGTAACCCATGGTTTGTTGTTGGGATATATTTTGACACGTTTACGTGGAACGATCGTATTTTTACAGAAAGCCATGTATGAGCATGTGACGTCCACCAAAGAGTCCAAATCATCCCCACAGGACAGTGTGAACATCTCCCAGTCCGTACAGTTAAAGCATTCCTGGAGGCTGTGCACTGAATCCTCTGTCCACACATCTATGTCTCTCATCTCCACCTTGCCTCTTCTGAGAGCAGTTTTATATGTGGGCAGCAAATGTACACAGTTGTGATCTGAGGATCCTAAAGGAGGAAGGGGGAGTGATTTATAGGCCCTCTCTATGGATCCATAGCACAGGTCCAATGTCTTTTTTCGCCTGGTTGGGCAGGAGACATACTGATAAAAGTTTTTAAGTGTCTTCTTTAAAGAAACATGGTTAAAATCCCCAAGAATAAAGTTTGGCGCCTCTGGAGAAATTGACTGCAGCCACTGTATCACATCAAAGATGGTGCTGGAGGCGGAGTCAGCGTCCGCCCTCAGGTGGATGTAAACAGTTGTGATAAAAAGTTGGGGGAACTCCCGAGGCAAATAAGAGGGGCGTAGTGACATGGACAGAAGCTCCACATCGGGTGTACAGATGCGCTCTCTGACCGTGACAGATGTACAGTACTGCTTATTAATGTATAAATATACGCCGCCCCCCTGACATTTCCCCGTTACCTCTTCCTGCCATTCAGAGCGGAGTGGGGCTCCAAAGCCGTCAATCCACAGGTCCGCGTCCCGGTCATGCGCATTAAGCCAAGACTCGGTATAAGCCATGACACAGCAGTTCTTAAAGTCCTTCTGGTAGCGTACATTCCCTTGAATTTCATCTACCTTGTTCCTCAGAGATTGTATGTTCCCAAAAATCATAGAAGGAAGAGGAATGTTACCAAACTGACGTCTTCTCAGGTGTAATTTCACACCTCCACGCTTTCCACGTTTCCTTCTCCCGTCTTTCTTTTCACTGCTGTGTCCATGAACGTCTCTCAAAATAAAGTCTGGCAGTTGCGGCTTAGACTCAATCACAGATGCTGCATCAACCGTGTTTAAATGCAGCAACATGTTCCTGGAATAATTATTCTGCCCACCATGATCCCGATCGCGCTTACCTCAGAGACAAAGAGCCGGTGGAAAAGTAGCAGCAGTGCAAAAAAGGGGAGGAAATCCATATTGATGGAAATTGGAATTGGGAAGCAAGATGGCAACAAAGAAACTTGGTTCAGCCTGGGCCAGTATGAAAACTATTGCAGGCCTTTGGCGCACAGAGCGCAGTAATCGTGTGTTTTTAGATGGTTTTAATTCAGACACAGAGCTGGCTAATGCTCTTAATTGTTTTTATGGTCGTTTTGACTCCTTTGATTTTAGCACTGAAACCCAAGATTTGAAACAGAAACTCAAAGACAATCAGCACTTTAATATTGAGGTGCAGGATGTTAAAAGGGAGTTCTGCGCTGTAAAAGTGAACAAAAGTCAGGGCCCTGATAATATATGTGGGCGTTTGGTAAAGTCCTGTGCACATGAACTGAGTCCTATATTTCATTACATTTTCAATAAGTCCTTACAGACACAACATGTGCCTAAGATCTGGAAAGAAGCCGTGGTTGTTCCCGTTCCAAAATCCAGCTGTCCTAAAACGGTAAACGACTTTAGACCAGTTGCTTTGACTTCAATTTTAATGAAAATATTTGAAAAACTAGTCAGTTTTGAGGTCCTAAAGCAGACTGGACTGAGCATGCATTGGATCCTCTGCAGTTTGCCTATAGGCCTCACAGAGGAGTGGAGGATGCCACTGTCACTCTGTTTAACATGCTTTTTAAACATCTGGATTTTAATGGGACACACGCCAGGCTTTTATTTGTGGACTTTTCCTCCGCCTTTAATACAATCCAACCTCATATTTTAGTTGAAAGGCTCCTCCAACAATTTGATTTGAGCAATAATCTGGTGGGTTGGATTCTGGATTTCTTAACCAACAGGACGCAGAGAGTAAGGGTCAATGGTACACTGTCTGACCTAAAGTGCTCTTCCACTGGCTCTCCTCAGGGGTGTGTGTTATCACCACTACTCTTCATCCTGTACACAAACATGTGTTGGAGCAGACATGACAACAAGCACATTATAAAGTATGCTGATGATTCAGTTGTTGTCAGTCTCCTCCAGGATGGTGAGAGTGGCCACGGCCCAGTAGTTGATGATTTTGTTCACTGGTGTGAGGATTCCTACCTGCAGTTGAATACGACAAAAACTAAAGACATGATTATTGACTTTAGGACGAAAACTCCCAGGCACAAAGTCACCGTACTAAAAGGCCAGACCACCGAATGTGTACAATCCTACAAATATCTTGGGACGATTATTGATAGTAATTTAAACTTTGAAGAGAACTGTGAAAGGGTGTGCAAAAAGGGTCAGCAACATTTGCATTGCTTGAGAAAACTTGCACGCTTCCAAATTGACCGAACCATAATGACAATGTTTTATCGGGCTTTTATTGAATCTGTTTTATCCTTTTCTTTAGTGTCATGGTTTGGTCAGATAAAACTGAAACAGAGGAAATCCTTGGATCAGGTAGTTAGATGGTCCAGTCGTTTGCTTGGGGAGTCACAGCTGAGCCTGACATCCCTGTACACCAGACAGGTACAGAGGATGGCTACCTCCATTTTAAATGATGACTCCCACCCTTTGCACTGCAACTTTCAGCTTCTTCCCTCAAGACGGAGGTTTGCTGTCCCAAAAAGTAGAACCCAGCGCTACAAAAACAGCTTTGTTCCTGCTGCTGTCAAAGAGTTGAACAAGTTGTAAAAATATATTGCATATAATTTAGGTACCTATTTATTAACTCCATTTTATATTTACTTATTTTTGTAGGATGTTACTTGGGTTCTAAATATTTTATTGGGTTTTAGACCTTTGAGTTTTTAACCTCTTTGACTAGTTTTTAACTTTTATTATGACCCTTCTCTCTTACCTCTGGTTTTTCTCTCATCTCTTTGTCTTTTTATACCCTGATTGATGGAGCCTTGAGTATTTTTATCATGTTTATAGTCAGCTTCATGTGTGCCTGTGTTTGTGTCTATGTTGAGTGTAATTTGTGGCTTGTAAATATGGATGTCACCAGACTGCAAAACAAATCTACCTACGGGTACAAATAAAGGAACCTGAACCTGAACCTGAACTCTGTGTGTGTGTGTGTGTGTGTTAGCAGGTTTTCAGCTCACGCGCTCCTTTTAATTTGTCAGATTTGGAGATAAGGCTCTACTGTCATGCTAAACACAAAAACTAAGCACACACTCACCGACACTGTGGAAAAGTTGTAGCAGTAACTATGCCAGGCCAGTAGGTGGCAATGCGACATTTTTACAGGACCGCGGACCACATCCATCACGTGCTGACATTTTAAAACAATTTCTCTTCAGCAGCTGCACCGTTTATCCCTCACATCGACTGTCGTCACACTCGTTTCGCCGGGGAGAGGGCAGGTTTACGATAGTGATTTTTCTCCTCCTTGGTTTCATCTCTGAATGAAATTGAAATAAAATAAACTCTGGTTTCATCATCGTACCTGGATGATGTAAACTTCCTCTCTGCCGTTGAACCAAACTTCAAACTTCTTGATGTCTCCTTTGACGTTTTCAGTGATTCCCACGGCACTCATCTGGATCACACACACACACACACACACACACACACACACACACACACACACACACACACACACAGACAGGTTGTTTGACTGACATCTAATCACAGCTCTAAGTCAGAGGGTTCCCCAGTGAAGAACACGGACCACAGAGTGGAACAGGACTGTGATTTCATTTCATTTTGTTTTTCGTGAAATATAAAAAAAAACAATCTGTGGTTCAGACCAAAAAAAAAAAAAAACCCTCACTAATTTACGAGAAAAAAAAATCTAATTTTACAAATTTGTGAATTTTTTTGCCTTATCCTTTTTATATCATAAATTTGCACAATGTTTCACATAAACCTACAAGTTTTTTTTTCTCATAAATTTTTTATTTTTTCATTTTAAGTTTTCAGAATTTTCTCATAAATTTGTGGCATTTTTTCCTTGTGAATTTCCAAATTTAAGAAAAAATTTGCAAATTTTTTCCCTTATATTTGCCACTTCTTATGAACTTGCAATATTTTTTCTCATAACATTTTAAATGGACTTCCGGTTATGGCTGCCACGTAGGACGGACGTGTCTCGCTCTGCTCTGCTCCTGGAAAAAAAAAATCGGCAAATAACTCTCTCATTTGGGACAGAACGTATCCCAGCATTTGGGCGAGGATATGTCGGCGAAGCCTAAGGCTGGAAAACCAGGAAAAGGAAAAAGCGAGCCGCCGAAACAGTCCAAATTAACGGACTTTCAGGTCTGTGACGCAGCAAACAAAACTCCATATATGGCGGAGGAGGCTGGCAACGCTGCGATTTCTGCGGGGAATGGCGCAGATGCGCTGATGGCTGCCATGAGTTCAATGAGAGCGGACTTTTCCTCTAGATTTGATGGGATTATGACAGCGTTGGAAGGAATAAGAAAGGAATTGGGTGACTGTGTAGAACGAACGGCGCAGATGGAGCTCCGTCTCGCTAGTGCTGAAGATGACGTCACCCGTCTTCAATTAAAGGTGCGCACTTTGGAAAAAAAAAATAAATCTCTGGAAGATAATATTTTGGATTTGGAATCTCGGTCGAGACAGAATAATTTGAGGCTGGTGGGTCTTCCAGAGGAATCAGAAGGTCGGGACGTATGTTCCTTTCTGGAAAAGTGGATTCCGGAGGTGCTGGGCAGCGAGGAGTTGCAATCAGCAGTGGTTCTGGAAAAAGCACATCGTATTGGCCCACGGAGAGATAAGGGACCGCCGAGGACCTTAATTATGAAGTTTCTTAGCAACAGAGACAGGATGAAGATCTTCAACGCTGCACGTGCTAAAGGAGAAATTAAACACCAGGACCAGCAGGTGCGGTTCTACCCAGATTTGGCCACAGGAATCCAGCAATTGAGGAAGCAGTTTGATCCCGTACGTAAGGAGCTGCGCAACCTTGGGATTCGTCATGGTGTAATCTATCCTGCGAGACTGCTGACCACGTATGAGGGCAGAACCCACATCTTCAAGACCCCAGAGGAGGCGCAGGAGTTCATCAAGAAGATCAAAGAAGAAGAAGAGACTGGTGGGAGCTAAGCATGAACAAAATATAAGGTAGAATAATTAAGCATTTGCACAGGCATCTGACTGACTTGAAGTAAATAGTAAGTTTACAAAATATAGATTGTATTATATATTAAAAAAACAAAACAAAAACAAAACAAACAAACAAAAAAAAAAAACTATGATGTACAAAGTTGTTAAAAATTTTGGAGTTAAGTTGGAAAACTACAGAGGAGAGTTAATGTTACGTCATTAAAAGCAGTAGAGTTAGGGTGATTGGGAGGATGAAGAAGGAGTGGCTTAGGCTGTTCCCCGTGGGTGTGGAACAGTCGATGGCTATATCGGGAGACAGAATTTTTCTTTTGATTTTGGGGGGTTTGCCACAAGTGTGGGAAGGGGAAATTTGTTTGTGTGTAGTTTGTAGGATGAATGTTCAACCACTCATGTTTTTGCTTCTCTGTATGAGCATGTTTACACTGCAAGGTAATCCCAAACTCTCTATTGATCATGGACCAAAGTGTTAATCTTAATTTAACTTCATGGAATTGCAGAGGTCTACAAAATTTAAAAAAACTTAAACAAGTTATGAATAAAATAAAGGACATGGGTTCAAGAATTGTGTTTTTACAAGAAACTCATCTGATAGAGGAGGATGTTAAAAGAATTAGGAGTAGATGGCAGGGAAGTGTATTCACCTCTTCATTTTCATCCCGAGCCAGGGGAGTTATGACTCTCATACATAAATCAGTTCCTTTTCAGGTGAAAAATGTAATTGGAGACAAATTTGGAAGATATGTAATCATTCAAGGTTCTTTGCTATTAGAAAATATAAATCTTGTGAACTTATATGGTCCCAATATAGATGATCAGAAGTTCTTTGCTAATTTATTTCTCATCTTATCATCACTTACAGGGCAACATATAATAGCAGGGGATTTTAATTGTACATTGAATCCAGGTGTGGATAGATCAACAGGACTGGATTGTACGCACATTGGATGTAGGATGACTATTAATCATTTTATGAAAGAATTGAGATTGTTAGATATATGGAGAGAAATGAAACCACAAGTTAAAGCCTATTCTTGTTATTCCAGTACCTACAAGACATTCTCACGTATTGATTATTTTTTGATTTCCACAGAATTAAGGTCCAAGATTCAAAACTGCTTTTATGATAACATCGTGATCTCTGATCATGCACCCTGTTGTCTAATATATGTAGATAAAAAATTGACAAAGAAATCAGGTAGATGGCAATTTCAGCATAAATGGCTTCAGGATGAGGAATTTGTCAAGTATATAGAAAAACAGATAGACGAGTTCTTTGACATCAATACTACACAAACATCAGCATGTGTAAAGTGGGAGGCTTTCAAAGCTTTTATTAGGGGACATATTATTAGTTATACAGGATCAAAATCTAAGAAGACTCGAGAGGAGAGAGCTAAATTGGAACATAAAATAAAAAATCTTCAGGAAAAAGTGTATGCAGGAAGTGACCCAAGGTTGGAGAATGAATTACTGATTTTGAGAGCTGAATACGACAAAAAATCAGCGAATAGAGCTGCCTCGAGTCTTCTAAGATTGAAACAATCTTTTTATGAACAAGGTGAAAAATCAGGAAAATTATTAGCATGGCAGATTAAACAATTGGAAATTAAAACACCAATTACCAGTATTATAAGTAATGGACAGGTAGTTATAGATCCTTTAGAAATTAATAGAGCCTTTAGAGATTACTATGAAAAATTATATGATACCAAAAATGAACCTGATTTAACAAAACTAAATGGGTTTTTGAACGAACTATCTATACCGTGTATTCCAAATGAAAACAGGGAGATATTGGAGTCTAAAATTAGTCAAGAAGAAGTTGGGCTAGCCATTGATAATATGAAATCAGGAAAAAGTGCAGGACCAGATGGTCTTCCAGTTGACCTTTATAAAAAATTTAAGAATAAATTAATAAAACCTTTTTTGGAAATGGTTTTAGAAGCATTTCAAAATAATAATTTACCATCATACATAAATAATGCCTTAATTATACTGCTGCCAAAACCAGGTAAGCCCTCTAATAAATGTGAAAATATGAGACCAATAAGCCTATTAAACGCCGACCTTAAGATAATCTGTAAAATTTTAGCAAGACGAATACAAGAAATTTTACCAAATATTATTAATCGAGATCAGAATGGCTTTATAAAGGGTAGACAAGGCTTCCATAATGTAAGAAGACTATTTAATATTATTTATTTTAATAAAGAAGCACCGGATACAGCTCTCCTATCATTGGACGCCGAAAAGGCCTTTGATAGAGTTGAATGGCCCTTTCTTTTTGAAGTCCTACAAAGGTTTGGACTTGGAAATAATTTCATAAAATGGGTTCAAATAATATACAATAATGCTACAGCAGAAATCCTAACAAATAACAATATTTCAAAACCAATAAAAATCAATAGAGGATGTCGACAAGGCTGTCCACTTTCACCTTTACTGTTTACTATGGCAATTGAACCTTTAGCGATAGCGATACGTTTACATTCACAAATATATGGAATTAAAGTTGGACCAACAGAACATAAAATCTCCCTGTACGCCGATGATATAATTTTGTTTATGTCGAATCTAAAAAAATCAATTCCAACCTTGTTGAATTTAATAAAGAATTTTGGGGAAATATCAGGATATAAAATAAATAAAACTAAATCTTCAATATTAATGCTAAATGAGACCCAGAGAAATTACCCAGCCCCTGAGGTAAATCAATTCAATGTTGTAAATCAGTTTAAATATTTAGGAATCCAAATTATGCCTAAGCTAGAATCAGTCGCCAGTGTCAACTATGAAGCCTTAATGTCAGATATCAGTGAGTTAACTCAGAGATGGATGTCACTACCAATGTCGATGATCGGGAGAATCAATATACTTAAAAGTAATATTTTACCTAAAATACTTTATTTATTTCAATACATTCCCTTATCACCACCTTTAGATCTATTCTCAAGAATAAAAAAAAAGTTAGTGGAATTTATATGGAACAACAGGAGGGCTAGATTACGTTTGTCTTTATTATATTTACCATTTGATCGTGGAGGTCTGAAATGTCCAAATTTTATGTTGTATTATTGGTCGGCACAACTGAGGTCTATGACATATTATTTTTCATCAAATGATCTCCCTCACTGGACTGAAATGGAATCATACAATTTACCTTTACCTCTTCCCATATTCATATACTCAGATTCGGCAAAAAAATTACAAAAACAAGTTAAAAATCCATTTGTAAAGCATATGATCAAAATATGGTGTGAAGCTAAAAACTATTTAAAAGAACCACAGTTATTGTCACAATTTAGTCCAATATGGGGTAATCAATATTTTAAACCAGGGAGAGCGGACGCTGTATTTAAAGTATGGAATTTAAAAGGGATACAAAAGATTCAGGATTTATATTTGCCATGTGCAGACAACATAATGTCTTTTGAAGAGCTGAGGATCAAATTTAATCTCAATAGAACACATTTTTTTAAATATCTTCAACTTAGAAACTTTATTCGATCAAATCAAAATAAAGCTCTCACTCGACCTATTTATTCATCCTTGGAAAAAATGATGATGAAAGATAGTAAAAGAAAGGGTATTATTTCAGAGTTTTATAACTCATTGACACTATCTTCAAGTGAAAATTCACTGAAAAGATTAAACTACTGGAAAGAAGATCTGCAAATTGAAATTTCAGAGGAACAATGGGAATTGGCTTGTACAGAAGCTCAAACCAAATCAATAAATGTACGCCTTAAATTGATACATTTCAAATGGTTAATGCGGATGTATGTTACACCGGAGGAGTTAAATAGATATAACAAAAATATACCAGATACATGCACAAAATGCATGGAAAGTAAAGGAACCCTATTTCATTGTTTATGGGAATGTAGATTAATAAGAATGTTTTGGGAAGAGGTGAGGGTAACAATTGAAAAAATAATCTCAAAACAAATCATATTGAATCCTAAACTGTTTTTGTTGGGTCTGTACCCAGAAAAGCATAATTTTAATAAAAGTGAAAGAACATTCATAGACCTCAGTTTGCTTAATGCCAAAAAATGTATTGCACTATTATGGAAAAAGACTCATAGACCAGATGTGACTCAGTGGTTAAGACAGATGTTAACAAACCTTCCATTAGAAAGAATAACATATATACTAAAATCAAAGGAAATTGTGTTTGAGAATATATGGAGACCTTTTATTGATTATGTAAAAAATTTAAACATAACTCTTGAAGAAGAAGGTGAATGATGTGTGTGGACCTTGTAAATTCCAAACTGGTGAACATAATATGTATACTTATGTATTGGATTGTCTAGACTAAACAGAGGAGCATTGTTGAAGATTTGATTTTGTTGGTGGTTGTTGGTGTTTTTAGTGCATTTTTTTTTTTTTTTTGTAGTACTTTAGTGTTAGTGTTTGATTGTTTGTATCATGTTTGTTAAAAAAAAAAAGGTTCAATAAAGATATTGTGGAAAAAAACATTTTAAATATTTTTTCTTGTCAATTTACAGTTTTTCCATAATAAATTAGTTATTTTTTTCCATCATAAATTTGCACAGCTTTTCTCATAAATTTTCAACTTTTTTTCTCTTAAATTCGTGCTATTTTCACCACGGAAATTTTTTATCATGTACAGTAAATCTGCAACATTTACATGAATGCTGGTTAAAGTTAAAAATACAGAAAAAAACTGCAAATTTATGAGGAAAAAAAGCTTTAAAATTTGCATGAAAATGTTATAAATTTACAAGAAAAAAATGTCAAATGTACATTACAAATTCCCCAATTCATAAGGAAAAAACTGAAAAGAAAATTTTTTGCTTTACATTAAAATGTTACATTACAAACAAAACATTACAAAAATTATTTTGGCAGAAAAAAAATGTCTTTTATTATTATTTTCTTTGGATTGTTTTTCTTTTTGTATAAAAAAGGAAAAATTAAATGTGAACCCTGAACCCTACATCTGCACCAATAAAATATATAAAAAATGATGAATTAATGAGAGAAGCGTTTCACACTTCAGAGTAAAAACGCTCCTGTGACCACTATAAACTGGTGGGTAAAACTACAAAACCCCAGAGGCTGCTGGGTAAAAAGTCAGACCTCACCGAGGAGCGTTTCTCACCTTGAGCGAATGTTTGAAGCTGTAGGACGCCGTTTTGTCATGTCCGTCGGCGGTCTCCTCCCGTCTCTTACAGAACAGCAGCATCTTATCGTAGAGGAACAGGTGTCTCTGCATGGGCTTGAACCGAGCCAGGTCCTTCACCTGGGAACCAGAACCAAAGAGTTCTTCAGAGGAACACAGGGGTCTGTGAGGCCCCCAACACTACATGGGGCCTCAGGCTATTGGAGATGCCACTGAGGAACTGGCCCTCCCATTGCCTCCCACTGCCATTGGAAGACTTGGACACTTGAGATACCCTCCCATGCACATGAGGGAACTTGTCCACAAGCCAGACCCTAAGTCGTCTAATGGCATGGATGATTTGGGGTCCATGCCATACAGAGTGGCCCCTACACTACAGTGGCCTCTACATTACAGTGGTCCCTACACTACAGTGGTCTTTATACTACAATGGTCCCTACACTACAGTGGCCCCTACATTACAGTGGTCCTTATACTACAGTGGTCCCTACACTACAGTGGTCCTTACACTACAGTGATCCCTACACTACAGTGGTCCTTACATTACAGTGGCCCCTACATTACAGTGGTCCCTACATTACAGTGGTCCCTACACTACAGTGGTCTTTATACTACAATGGCCCCTACACTACAGTGGCCCCTACATTACAGTGGTCCTTATACTACAGTGGTCCCTACACTACAGTGGTCCTTACACTACAGTGATCCCTACACTACAGTGGTCCCTACACTACAGTGGTCCTTACATTACAGTGGCCCCTACATTACAGTGGTCCTTATACTACAGTGGTCCCTACACTACAGTGGTCCTTACACTACAGTGGTCCTTATACTACAGTGGTCCCTACACTACAGTGGTCCTTACACTACAGTGATCCCTACACTACAGTGGTCCCTACACTACAGTGATCCCTACACTACAGTGGTCCTTACACTACAGTGATCCCTACACTACAGTGATCCCTACACTACAGTGGTCCTTACACTACAGTGGTCCCTACGCTACAGTGGTCCCTACACTACAGTGATCCCTACACTACAGTGATCCCTACACTACAGTGGTCCTTACACTACAGTGGTCCCTACACTACAGTGATCCCTACACTACAGTGATCCCTGCACTACAGTGGTCCTTACACTACAGTGGTCCTTATACTACAGTGGTCCCTACACTACAGTGATCCCTACACTACAGTGATCCCTACACTACAGTGGTCCTTATACTACAGTGACCCCTACACTACAGTGGTCCTTACACTACAGTGGTCCCTACACTACAGTGATCCCTACACTACAGTGATCCCTACACTACAGTGGTCCTTACACTACAGTGGTCCTTATACTACAGTGGTCCCTACACTACAGTGGTCCTTACACTACAGTGATCCCTACACTACAGTGATCCCTACACTACAGTGGTCCTTACACTACAGTGATCCCTACACTACAGTGGTCCTTACACTACAGTGATCCCTACACTACAGTGATCCCTACACTACAGTGGTCCTTACACTACAGTGGTCCTTACACTACAGTGGTCCTTACACTACAGTGGTCCCTACACTACAGTGGTCCTTACACTACAGTGATCCCTACACTACAGTGGTCCCTACACTACAGTGGTCCTTACACTACAGTGATCCCTACACTACAGTGGTCCCTACACTACAGTGGTCCTTACACTACAGTGATCCCTACACTACAGTGATCCCTACACTACAGTGGTCCTTACACTACAATGATCCCTACACTACAGTGGTCCCTACACTACAGTGGTCCTTACATTACAGTGGCCCCTACATTACAGTGGTCCTTATACTACAGTGGTCCCTACACTACAGTGGTTCTTACACTACAGTGGCCCCTACACTACAGTGGTTCTTACACTGCATTGGTCCCTACACTACAGTGGTCCTTACACTGCAAAGTAGTCCGCTCCATAGGGTGGACTACTAGTCCAAAATATGGTGCAGCGCACCACGGGGTATACCTAGCTCATGCCCCAGCCAATCATGCTGGTTGGACATGGGGCTAGTGGCCCCATCCCATAAAAAAAAACCCTCTTTATTACTGAAACCAACAGCCCTAACTCCATAAACCCCTATCTCAGCAATGAGGATGAGGAATGTCAACATAAGCTGCCACAGAGGCCAGCGGCTGATGACGTGATGAAGATGTTGGATGAAAGCCAATTGGTAGTTCAGCATTGGAGAACCCAAGGAGAATTGGAGAACCCAATTTCTCAGCGCCAAAGCTGTCACCAGAATTGGTGCTTACAATGTGCGTACATTGAACTCAGATGACAGGCTAGAAATGATCATTAATATCCTATTAGAATACAAGATGGATGTCCTGGGCTTGTCTAAAATTCGTTGGAAAGGGCAGGGAAAATGTGGTTCTGGGGAAAACACACTCCTCTTCTCTGGTAGAAACGACAAATGCCTTCATGGTGTTGACATTCTGCTTTCAAGACAAGCAAAAAAAACACGCTCTCTACGTGATGGAGAAAAGACTCTCCTTTATGGGACATCTCCTTCGTCTACCAGAAAAACAACCTGCAGAACACTCCAGAAAGAGCTCAGTTCTGTCTCCTTGAACCTCATTGATGCCACATCTCTCACTGTCAAGAGGGATAAATGGAAGGAGCTGGGGGTGCTATGTTGTTTCAGCGATGGGAGGAACTAAGGTAAGGTCTAAGGTAAGTTCTACTACAGTGGTCCTTATACTACAATGATCCCTACACTGCAGTAAGCCCTACACTACAGTGGTCTTTATACTACAGTGGTTCCTTACACTACAGTGGTCCCTACATTCCAGTGGCTCTACACTACAGTGGTCCCTATACTACGGTAGCCCCTACACTACAGTGGTCCCTACACTACAATGACCCCTACACCACAGTGACCCCTACACTACAGTGGTCTTTATACTACAATGGTTCCTTACACTACAGTGGCCCCTACACTACAGTGGCCCCTACAGTACAGTGGCCCTTACACAGTGGCCACTAACCCTACAGTGGTCCCTACCTTGCTGTGGCCCTTCTTGTGGTCCGTCCACACGCTGAAGGACCCCTGCATCAGCAGCTTCCCCAGATCACTCAGATTCCCCTAAAACATTCAAACACAAACCCTCATAATGTGACAGGATATCAGCATTTCAATGTGGTTAATTTTTAGAAAAATCAGCAGAATCACATCATAGAAATCAGTTATCATTTTAGAATAAAACCCCCAAATTAACCAGGTGAAGTTTTGGTGTCTGACCTCAAACCCGGTGATGGCGATCTGGTGCATGGAGTCGTTCACTGACTTGATGATGTCCAACATGGTGGCCAGCGCCTCCTCCAGCTCCACCACTCCTTCACCTGTGCTGCACTTTAACATCTCCTGTGGAGGGAAGGGGGGGGGGCTTTAGTTCTCAACATTTCAGAAATTCTCTACAATTCTCCTGCTCAATCTGAGGTTTTTCCTCTTAATTTCAGACTGTTTTCAGACCCTGTGTTTCTGTGAGCAGTCTGACCTTCAGCATGAGCTGGTATTTAGTGATCCTCTGGACCGGCTTCAGCAGGTAGGCATCCAGGGACAGTTTATGGTCCAGCTTCTTCTGACATTCCTGTTGACAGATGAAAAATTAAACTTTTTTCATTATGAACAAAAACACCAGTTTAGATCTTCTATGGGGGACAGTTGTGTCCAGGTTTAAATCAGGTTTGAGGTTCCTTTATGAAACCAAATGTATCAGGAAGAAGCTGTGGATTCACAAACAAGGTCAGACATTTACAAGAAAAAATGGTTTACATTTGCAAGAAAAGGGTTTCAGTTTTCAAAAGAAAAAAGTCACAAAATTATTAAAAAAATGTTGGAAATATTAAAGGAAACAAAAAGCTTATATTATTTAACACTAGCAGCAATACCTGGTGAATAAGACCTGCAGTCTTTAGTCCTGATGATACTACAGCAGTGATATGAAGGACCTGCTGACTAACCTCTACCCATGCAGTATCCGGGGGCGCTTGCTAAGCAAGCATAGAATTGGACTGCTGCTTCCCTACTAAGCATGTCATAAGAGGCGACTAAAGAGGGTTGTGCATTGGGCTAGCACCCCACTATGTAAAAAATCCTTTGGTACAGAAACGCTGACAACTGAAAGACATCAACCCTTGGGTGACGTGCTGGGGGTAGAGGCTTCAACACCTCAGATGAAGAGTAGGGATGAAATCCGAAAGGAAGTTTCTTCTCCAATGGAGTCTTTGGTGAAACCCAAACAAGAATTGAGAATGGCAACAAGGAATGTACGAACAGTGTACAAGACAGGGAGATCAGCCCAAACTGTCAAAGCGATGAGAAGATATAACATCAACATTCTTGGAGTCAGTGAAATGAGGTGGACTGATACTGCAATTTTAACACTGAACTCAGGAGAGACAGTCTGCTACTCTGGGGGAACAGATGGACAACATCAGGAAGGAGTGGGCATCATCCTGAACAGGGAAACAAGGAAAAGCCTATTAGGTTGGGAGCCGATCAGCGCTCGCATCATCAGAGCCAGATTTTGTTCAAAGTTTGCAAAGATGACTATCATTCAAGGCTGTGCTCCCACAGAACAAGTATCAGATGAAGAAAAAGACACCTTTTACAGCAAGCTCCAAGAGGGGATCGACAAAACGCCTCAACATGACATCTTCATCATCATGGGAGACTTCAGTGCAAAGGTTGGAGCAGACAATGTAGGATAAGAATCCTGTATGGGGAGAGAGGGAGTTGTAGAAAGGAACGACAACAGAGAACAGTTCATAAACACGTGTTTGGAGAATGGACTTGTGATGGGTGGCACCATCTTTCAGCACAAGACCATCTACAAACTGACATGGGTTTCCCCAGATGGAACTAGAAATCAGATCGACCACAACGTCATCAACCAAAAGTGGAGAAGATCAATGAAAAATGTGAAAGCAGTTAGAGATGCCAGCAGTGATCACTACCTCATTCTCTGCATACTGCAACTGAAGCTGAGAATAACAATGAAGAAAACTAGTAAAGAGTTCTTTGACTAACAAATTAAAAGATACAGAAGTGAAGTCGAAATTTGTCTTGGAATTGAAAAATAGGTTCCAGCTTCTAGAAGACACACCAGCTGATAACATCAATGCTCTTTGTGACAACATACAGAACACTTTCCTTGAAACAAGAAAAAGTATACAGAACACAAGATTGAAAGTCAACTGAGAGGTTTTGAGGGAAGATGTCTCCGCCGGATCTTCAGGATTCATTGGGAACAACAGGTCACCAGCAAAGAAGTGAGTAAACAGACAGGCATAAACAGCATCATCCTGGAAGTGAAATGGCGCAGATGTACGTAGATGGCTTGGCCATGTCCTCAGGATGAACAACACCATCCAAATACTGTTCTGAGATGGGCACCACCTGGGAAAAGGAAG
This sequence comes from Pholidichthys leucotaenia, assembly GCA_020510985.1. Classification (NCBI taxonomy): domain Eukaryota; kingdom Metazoa; phylum Chordata; class Actinopteri; order Cichliformes; family Pholidichthyidae; genus Pholidichthys; species Pholidichthys leucotaenia. The sequence continues at coordinate 5,997,460 of CM035839.1, read as the reverse complement.
ATGGGCAGGCCACTGGGCACTTGGAGAAGAACTGTGGAAAATGAAATGAAGGAGGTGGGTAAGACCTGGAATAACATCAGCTGGCTTGCCCAAGACAGAGATGCCTGGAGGAAGTTTGTCAGTGCCTTATGCTTCATCGGGAGTGAAGAGAATTGAAGTGAAGTTGACTAACCTCTGCTCCTCCAGAGTTCAGCTGGGTTGTAATGACTATACAGCTGATGTTGACCTGACGTGTCTCTCCACAAATCTAACTACACATCGTGGCAACATTTTGAATGGGATGGCCTTCCATACAATTGGTCCCTTTCCCAGACAGCACCCTACATGTGACAATGTTGGCAGCCTGACTTAAAAAGCTGAGATTTCCAAATGCTGGTAATGTGTTGGTTTTTATGTAGCATTCAGGGAGATTTATTGCTCCAGCATTCCTATATTGTCAAGGGTACAGAAAGCATTAAAAAAGTTTTAATTTTTTCATTTAGTTTTTTATTACACATAGTAAAATGCACCATGGGATGATAACAGCATGTAGTTATAATTTACATTTATTTACCTCATTTACTAATACATCACTTTATTCTTCAGTTATGATACAGGGTTTTACTCTTGTATGTCCCTTCATTTTTACTACTGTTTCACTTTAGTGAAATTAATTTCTTTTCTGAAATCTCCTACTTCTTTCTTGTAAATTTGCTGCTTTTGTCTCAAAAATTTGACTTTAAAGATTCAAAGATTTTATTTGTCAATACTACTATACGTACAGGACATACAGTACAGGAGAATTGAAATGGCGTTTCTCTCTCTTCAGTGGTGTGCACAATATAAAAAAGAAAAAGGAATAAGGCTGGAAAAACACCAGCAGTCTATGTACAGTAATGCTACCCGTAGTGCAAATGGCAAATTCAGTGCAGTAGTGTAGGTGCAGACAGTAACAGATAGGACTGCACATGATCAGTATTGTAATGACAGACAGACAGCAGCAGATGTGCCATTTGTGCAAATGGTTGCAGTTAAAGTGCAGAGACATACAGCAACAAATGTATTACTGTTGGTGTCCCAGTCTTTCTGTGCCAATAGCTTAGGTACTTATTGTGCGGGTGAGTGCATTATGGTTTTTGGGGGGGGGGAGTGGACAGAGTTCAGGGTCGTGATAGCCTGATAAACAAAGCTGTTTAGCAGTCTTGCAGAGCGGGCCCGGAGGCTCTAGTACCTTTTCCCCAAGGACAGGAGGCTGAAGAGGGCGTGTGAGGGGTGGGAGGTGTCACCTGTGATGTTGATAGCTCTGCAGGTGAGGTAGATGTCTGAGAGGTGGGGGGCAGAGGGGCACCAATGATCTTGCTGGCTGCTTTCACCGTGTGTTGTAGTGTCTTCCGGCAGGAGGCGGTGCAGCTTCCGTACCACACTGTGATGCAGCTGGTGAGGATGCTCTCAATGGTGCCCCGTTAGAATGAGGACATGATGGGGGGTGGGACCCGTGCTCTCCTCAGTTTGAGGAGGAAATGGAGGTGAGTTGAGCCTTCTTGTCCAGTGATGTGGTGTTGTTGGACCAGGAGAGTTCCTCAGAGATGTGCACCCCCAGGAACTTGGTGCTGCTCACCCTCTCCACAGCTACACCATTGATGATCAGAGGGGGGTGTTGTGTGTGTCTTCTCCTGAAGTCGACCACAATCTCCTTGGTTTTTCCCACATTCAGGAAGAGATTATTGTCTTTACGTCACTGGACCAGTTGGCTCACCTCATTTCTGTAGTTGGCCTCCTCGTTGTTGGTGATGAGGCCACCATGTCATCCGCAAACCTGATGATGTGGTTGGTGCTGTAGGCTGGTACACAGTCATGGGTCAGCAGGGTGAAGAGCAGTGGGATGAGCACACACCCTTGTGGGGCCCCTGTGCTCAGTGTGATGGTCTGGGAGGTGTTGCTGCCGACCTGCACGTTCTGTGGACTCCTTGTGAGAAAGTCCAGCATCCAGTTACAGAGAGAGGTTTTGAGCCCCAAGTGTCTGAGTTTTGTATTAGGTGCTGGGGCATGATTGTGCTGAATGCTAAACTGAAGTCCAAGAACAGCATTCACACAAAGGAGTTCTTTGAGTCCAGGTGGGTAAGGGCTGGATGGAGAGCAACAGAGATGGCATCTTCTGTGGATCTGTTTGATCTGTATGCAAACTGAGATGGGTTGTGGGAGGGGGGGAGGATGGACTTGATGTTCTGCATAGCCAGCCACTTGAAGCTCTTCATTATGATGGGGGTCACTGCTATGGGCTGGTAATCACTGTAGCTGGATGGAACAAGCTTCTTTGGGACTGGTATTATGGTGGCAGTTTTGAAACATGTGGGGACAACCCCTTGAGTCAGGGAGATGTTGAAAATGTCGGCCAGGACATTCTTGAGCTCCTCGTCACAGTCCTTCAGGATACGACCTAATATGTTGTCTGGTCCAGCTGCCTTGCATGGGTTGACCCTGCAGAGGGTCCTCTTCACGCTAGTTGGATCCAAACGTATGGCCCACTTGTCTAGAGGAGGAGTGGTCTTCTGTGCTGATGTGCTGTGTTGTGCTTCAAAGCAGCCAAAGAAGTCATTTAAGTTGTTAAGCAGTGTGATGTCACTCGCAGAGGTCTGAGGTGGAGGTTTGTAGTTGGTGAGGGTCTGTATGCCACACCAGAGGGAACATGCATCTCTGGTATTGCTGAAGTGGCTGGATATTTTCTTGCTGTACTGCTGTTTTGCCTCCTTGATGCCATGGGACAGGTTGGCCCTAGCTGTTGTTAGTCCTGCAGTGTCGCCGGCCCTGAAGGCTGCATCCTGAGCCCTCAGGAGTCTGTGGACCTCTGCTGTCATCCATGGCTTTTGGTTGGCATGAACAGTAATGGTTTTGTAGTGAGTGACATCATCAATGCATTTCGCTTTGTATGCTACAACAACCTCAGTGTACTCCTCTAGGTTTGTGTGTCCATTGTGAGTGGCTGAATGCTTGTAAGTATCCCAGTCTGTAGTGCTGAAGCAGTCTTTCAGAGCATCAGAGGCCCCCTCTGGCCACACACGTACCTGCTTTTTTGTTGGTCTGATTGTGTGATGATCAGGCGAGCGTGCATGCCCCCACTCCTCCTGTTTCTGTGTTTCCCGGCTCAGGAGCTCATCAGCACACCTGCGTGATTGACACACCTGCTACTTCTTAGTCTACCAATGTATTTAAGAGCCAGTGTGTGAAGAGCTTGCTGCTGGATCGTTGAGTATTGCTACCAGTGCAACTCCAGTCAATATTGTTTGGCAAACTCTGTTATCCTGTTGGCTCATCCTCCTGTGTTTTCTCCTCCTCAGGTTTGCTGCCACTCCAGTGGTGTGTCTCCAGGGCTGTGCACACTTGCCTGTACCAGACAGCTCAAGGACAACATCGTCTTCACCCTTGTCACCCAGTCATCAACACCATCCTGTCATCTCCCCACAGTCTCCAGTCTCTCCCCTTTGTGTCCCTCGCTGGAGTTCACTGTTGGGCCCTCAGCTTGTGTAGTAAGCCTCTCTTCCCCTGTCACCATTCTCCGTCCTGTTATCTTAGTCATTAACCTCCTCTAACCTCTCCTCTCTTTCAGGGTATGTGTGGCTCTAGCGTGCCCCTGTCTTTATTATATTTAAGTTGGTGTGTTGTGTGTGTTTTTCATTAGTTGTTTAGAGTGTTGTATGTTTACTAAGTTAGCGTGTTTGTGTCTTTTGCTTTTCATTAAAGTTGTGTCAAATTCCTCTCGAGTCTGAGTGTTGATCCGATGTGGCTTGCCCTGCATTTAAGCCTTTTGGGTATTTAATCATGACAGATTGTTTTCACTCTGGGTTTGTATGCTGGCCTTAACAGGATGGTGATGTGATCAGAGAGACCCAGGTGGGGAAGGGGGAAGCTCTGTATGCTTTCTTGTGAGTTGTGTACACCAGGTCCAGGAAATTGTCTGTTTGTGTCTCACTGATGGCCTGATAGAATTCTTTTAGTGCTTTGCTCCTCTTGCTGATGCCAGTGAGCGGGGCATACATGGCGACTAGCAGGACAGATGAAAATTCTCTTGAAATGTAAAAGGGTCAGCACTTGATGATCATAAACTCCACCAAAGGAGAAGAGTGTTTGTGCACAACAGTTGCATCTCAGCACCAGGCATCACTGATGTAGACACAGCACCCCCCTCCCCACCGCACGGGTTTTTCCTCCTTCCATGACCACTCTGTCACTGCGGTAGCATTTTAGCCCAGCTAACTGAAGTGTCTGGTATATTGTCATTTAACCACGTTTCCGTAAAGATAAAAACACGGCAGTTCCGCGCATCACATTGCATAGTTCTCAGGAGCTGTATGTGGTCTATTTTGTTGTCTAGTGAGCGTATGTTGGCTAGAATGAGGGAAGAATCGGGAGTCTGTGTGAGCTAGCGGTTAGCTTTGTTTGGATATCTCCACGTTTACCTGTCTTTTGTCACCGCTTACACCGTCCACGACGTCTCCATTTGGGATGAGACACAGCAGTCGAGTCCAGGGGTGTGGAGGTCTGGTGGAGAAGACCTAGGTCATGGAGTTCCTCCGTAACGCTCTGATCCAAGATATAATGTTTGGTCATATTCCTTATCTCAATGAGGCTGTGGCACCATTTAACCTGCTGAACGCCCTCAGAACTAAAACGCTCTCAGCTGTGACTGTTTTTTGCTGCAGCACTCAGGGTGCTGAAAGCTGAAAAAGTTCAAATTTTTAGCTGCGCTCACCAATGTCAAACCTTTCTAATCAGCCAATCAGAATTAAGGAAGGGCGGGATAGAGGACACCAGTACAGGAAGAACAGGGCAGTTTTACTTCTAACAATGGCGGAGGAGAGCCTGATCTTCACTCTATCAGACGACCTGGTGCTCTTTGATCTGGCACTGACAGCATGCACCTGGAGGCACGTGTCCATACCTGGAGGCGTGTCAGGAGAGTCTAGTCACAGTCATATGTCTGACAAGTTTGTTGCGTTAGATAATATGGATACTCTGTGAATTTGTACAGTTGATGACTACAAAAAATGGAAATAGTTCCAAGTGAAATGTGATAATTAACGACAGTCATTTATGAGTTCAGGAAACCGTGTGTTGATCACGTCTCAGCTGAGTTTTATGAAAATCAATGTCAAACTAAAAAAAGTTTGATCAGAGATGATTCTGCTCCCCTCAGATGGGCTTTCTGGAATTAATCTGCATCCGAGAAAGTGATGGGCCGGTCTCCTCCCAAACTGGCTCCAACTAAATCCTCCTGGAAGGGACAAATGGACGCTCTGCTCCTGTCCAAGTCGGTGGTCCTGTCCCAGCTGCTTCCTCCACCGGTTCATGTCTGAACCCAGCCAGCCATCATGTCCATGTGGGTCCCACCACAGCTGTCTTCTGGCTCCATGTGGGTCTGTCTGAGGGTTCAATGTTGGCCCCATCTGTCGTTGCCCACATGGACTTTACCTGTTTACCTGCTTTCAACTGAGTTTAAAGTTTGCAAATTTGTGACTCGGGTATGGGAGGAGTTCAGTGAGGCCATGGAACAAGACTTCCGGTTGGCCTCGAGATTCTGGCAAACTGTCTGGCGGCTCAGGAGGGGAAAGCAGCTCCCTGTCCACACTGTGTATGGTGCAGATGGGGCACTGTTGACTTCCACTGGGGATATCGTCAGGCGGTGGAAGGAATACTTCGAGGAACTCCTCAATCCCACTGATACGCCTTCCATAGAGGAAGCAGGGCTTGCGGACGAGGGGGACGACTCACCTATCACAGTGGCTGAGGTCGCCAAGGTGGTTAAAAATCTCTTTGGCGGCCGGGCCCCGGGGGTGAACGAGATTCGCCCTGAGTACCTCAAGGCCCTGGATGTTGTAGGACTGTCATGGTTGACACGCCTCTGCAATATTGCGTGGAGGTCGGGAGCAGTGCCTTTGGCATGGCAAACTGGGATGGTGGTTCCTCTCTTCAAAAAAGGGGACCGGAGGGTGTGTTCCCACTTTAGAGGGATCATACTCCTCAGCCTCCCTGAGAAGGTCTATGCCAAGGTACTGGAGAGCAGAGTCCGACTGTTGGTCAAACCTCGGATTCAGGAGGAACAATGTGGTTTTCATCCTGGCCGTGGCACATCGGACGAGCTCTTTACCCTCTCGAGAATCCTCGAGGGTTTGTGGGAGTTTGCCCAACCAGTTTACATGTGTTTTGTGGACTCTGGATATGTGACTGACTGCGCATGTGCCGGTGTCTGTAAACGTCTCGTCGCGTCAAAGCATTATCTTGTCCGCTTCTGTTTGTTTTTATTGACTTTGTTTTTAATCTTTTATCTCTTTTCGCTGATATTAGCTTTTTGCTTGGTGTTAGCTGAATGTTGGCCTAGCAGAAAGCCTGATCAGACACACGGGTGGATTGGACCCTGGGCGGGGCTGTTCACTGGGCTAGGCTAACCTGTTTTTAGCTGTTTTTGGCTGGCTATCCACTTCTCGCCTGGAACGTCATGGCTCCATCCCCGACGTGTGTCAGCTGTGCATCCCTCCTTAGGAAGGTTTCTGAGTTGGAAGTGAGACTCTCCAACCTCTATAAGATTCGGGAGGCTGAAGACCACCTTGACATTATAATTCTAGGGCGAACATTGGCCCCGGCAACCGACTCGCAGCTGGAAGAGATGGCTACTTACCTGGGTGAATTCAACACATCGCCATCCACTTCTGCCCCTGCTCCGGTCTCTTCAGATGTCCAGGACCCCAGCAATAAACACTGGCTTCAGCTTGGCGCTAAACCCAAAGTCCCGGGTGGTTTTTCTCATCCTCAATGCACGCCCTGACCTTGGTTGGGCCAACTAGCAAACATCGGTGATTGACCAGACAGGGCTGTGCCTCTTCTCTTCCCTTGCTAATGGAAAACAGATTCAACATCCTTTCCCTGGAAGATTTTCCCCACCTGGACGTCGATCATCCTCCCATGGCCACCCCTCCTCCTCCTACTCCTCCTTCAGCAGCGGCCCAAACCCACAAGTCCCGGATTAAAACTACTTTAGGTGTGCCAAATTATACACCAGCTCCAAAAGAAGAGAACGCATCACCCCGCCATCACAACAACAACAACATCGGCAAAATTACCCACCACTTCAGAAACCACCGACAAAGCACCCCCAGACGACGTTGGTAATTGGTGACTCGATTATGAGGAATGTCAAAAGCAGGTACTGTGTCACTAAATTTCTTCTTGGGGCTAAAGTGTCTGACATTGAGGCTCTTACCCCTGACCTATTAAATGAATTCCCCCACGCTAAAACTGTCATTGTACATGTTGGATGCAACAACATCCCAGATGAAACGTCGGAGATCTTAAAGAGTGACTTCAGGAGCCTTCTGTCCACTCTTATGAACTGTGGCAGACGTGTGTTTATTTCTGGGCCTTTGGCCCCTTTCAGACAAGGTTGCAATCATTTTAGCAGAACTCTCAGCCTTAATACCTGGTTGTGTTCTACATGTCCTACTTTTAGCATTGGTTTTGCAGACAATTTCAACTTGTTTTGGAAACGCCCATCACTTATGAGGCCAGATGGCATCCATCCAAATAGACTTGGTGCACATGTTTTAAGGGACAATCTGTTCTATTCCATTCAGTGTTTTTTAGTACAGTGACTGAAATTTGGCGCGTTAACTCACTCCAAAGTTCCTGGGTCTGCCAACCAGCCCTTCTTTGTTTCCACTTCTCATATTAATCCTATTAATCCAAATAATCCTCACTGTTTAGATCAGTCTTCAGTTTATAACCCCATAGAGATTGTGTCTGTCTCCCGTTATCCAAAATATTATAACCCAAGACAAATACAACATAACTTGATAAATACATGCCTTTCTGCAGCTCCTCCTCATCTGCCACCCCTCAACTTAGCCCCTGTCTTCCCCCTTAGAGAACCTTTGTTTATTCTGCCCAAAGTTAATAAAAATATAATGTATAAACATCCCAAAGTGATTAACCCCTTGCACTCCGGTCAATTTCCCTAAAAACGCCAAAAAATAACGTACCCAAAGTAAATCGAAAGCTGTTCTTCAACCCTTTGCAGCATCTTCATGGGGTTGGTCTCATTTAAAAGAAAACACTTTGAATTTTTTGGCAAAACAGTCATAATCTCTCTAAGTGCTTCGGCCACTGAGTTACAGTCATCTAAACATACTGAACTTGAAGAAAATAAATTTGGCCTGGGTGTTTTTTTGGATACAAATGCTTGCAAATAACACACAGCTTCAGATCCGGGCTGGAACATGCAACAGAAATGTAGAACCAAGCGTTATCCAGCTGAGGTCAAAATTTTGTAACAATACCACAAAAAATGAATATATTACACAGCTTTTTCCTCAGGTAGTTCCCAGGCGTTTTTGAACTGTGCCAAATTGTGCCAAACGGCACAGTTTGGAAAAACGTCTGTAACTTTTGAATGATTCAATATAGAAGCTTCATCTTGGGCTCTAATGAAAGCTGACACCCAGGGCTGTGTGTGTGTGCATGTGTGTGTGTGTGGGGGGGTTGCCCCCCCTCGCTACAGAGGACGGACATCGGCCATCGCTACATGACGGACCGTGGTCGCCGCGCCCCCCCCCCCGCTACAGAAGAATAGTGGGGGGGGGGCGTTCACGGTCCGGACGCGGCGAATGAACCGTGTACCGCGGCGCACGCACTTTGGACTTTTGCCGCACAGTAAATTACAACTGCCACACAGTTGTAATTTACCGATCGGTCAAAAGTCATTTTTCATTACAATTTTCAGGGATAAAGAATAATTTAGCTTATAACACCTTACCTCTTCACAGCAGCAGTGTCCTGGTGAACTTCTCTTCCTCATTGTCAGATGAAAGTGACGCTGGTCCGCTCGTGGTTCTGGTCTCGCGACCCGGTCAAAACATAATTCCATGATTGCGGTTTTGGCGAATGATTTACGACCTTCGTCGTCGGCCTCCGTCGGTCTATGATGACCATGGAAGAGAATCCTAAACATCTATTCTGCTCGAATAAAAAAAAAAAAAAAAGCACCGCCTGTGACTGAAGAGGCCAATGTGCGAATGGCTGTCCCTGTCACACAGGTAGCACTTGTGGGTGGTCTCCGTGCTGCTGGGTCTGTGACGGTTCTTCCTGCGGGTCCTTTTTTTATCTGCTGCAGCAGTCTGTCTTCACCCAGCCTTACAAAAAACAGCTCGCGAACTTCTCTGCTTCAATTGGCTCACTGCATTCAGAGCTTTGGTAGGCGGGTCCTTCTTGCTAGGTTTTCAGTCATTGGTTCTTCAAGGTTTCAGAAACCCAATTCAAGGCTCTTATTAGTCGAATGAGAGGTCAATCAGATGAACTAATCTGTTCGCGGCTGTGTCTGCAGTGGAAGAACGGAAATGCAGCTTTTATTTTCAGTGCGCGCTTGGACGCAGCTCCATCATGCGTCCTAGAGCGCACGAGGGCGCATGAGAGTGCCCTCATGCGCTCTGGGACGCAGAGACTTGCCCGCCCACGGTACAACGGAGTGCAAGAGGTTAAACAAAAAGTTGGTAAAACTCAAATTAAACATCAAGTCTCTAAATTAAATAATTTGACCTCTATTCCTCCTCATAATTTAAAAATTAAATATGGTTTGTTAAATATTAGGTCCCTAACTCCCAAGTCTCTAGTAGTTCATGATCTATTAATTGATCATCAAATTGATTTAATATCCCTTAGAGAGACTTGGCTAGGGCAAGATGATTATGTTGGTTTAAATGAATCAAATCCCAGAAGTTCTGGTCGTGGAGGTGGAGTAGCGGCAATTTTCCATTCTAAATTACTAGTTAATGTAAAGCAAAAATCATGTTTTAATTCCTTTGAGGGCCTGGTCGTCAGTATGGGGCATGTTAGCAATCCTAGCTTAAACCCAATTTTCTTTGACATAGTTTACTGTCCTCCCTCAGCCTACTCAGAGTTTTTATCTGAATTTGCAGAATTTTTAGCTGATTTAGTGCTGACATCAGATAAAATAATTATAGTAGGGGATTTTAATATACGGTGGGGCAAAAAAGTATTTAGTCAGCCACCAATTGTGCAAGTTCTCCCACTTAAAAGATGAGAGAGGTCTCCAATTTTCATCATAGGTATATCTCAATTATGAGAGACAAAATGAGAAAAAAAAATCCAGAAAATCACATTGAAGGATTTTTAATGAATTAATTGGTAAATTCCTTGGTAAAATAAGTATTTGGTCAATAACAAAAGTTCATCTCAATACTTTGTTATATACACTTTGTTGGCAATGACAGAGGTCAAACGTTTTCTGTAAGTCTTCACAAGGTTTTCACACACTGTTGCTGGTATTTTGGCCCATTCCTCCATCCAGATCTCCTCTAGAGCAGTGATGTTTTGGGGCTGTCGCTGGGCAACATGGACTTTCAACTCCCTCCAAAGATTTTCTATGGGGTTGAGATCTGGAGACTGGCTAGGCCACTCCAGGACCTTGAAATGCTTCTTACAAAGCCACTCCTTCGTTGCCCGGGCGGTGTGTTTGGGATCATTGTCATGCTGAAAGACCCAGCCACGTTTCATTTTCAATGCCCTTGCTAATGGAAGGAGGTTTTCACTCAAAATCTCACGATACATGGCCCCATTCATTCTTTCCTTTACACGGATCAGTCGTCCTGGTCCCTTTGCAGAAAAACAGCCCCAAAGCATGATGTTTCCACCCCCATGCTTCACAGTAGGTATGGTGTTCTTTCTCCTCCAAATACGACAAGTTGAGTTTTTACAATAAAGTTCTATATTGGTTTCATCTGACCATATGACATTCTCCCAATCCTCTTCTGGATCATCCAAATGCTCTCTAGCAAACTTCAGATGGGCCTGGACATGTACTGGCTTAAGCAGGGGGACACATCTGTCACTGCAGGATTTGAGTCCATGGCGGCGTAGTGTGTTTCTGACGTAGCCTTTGTTACTTTGGTCCCAGCTCTCTGCAGGTCATTCACTAGGTCTCCCCGTGTGGTTCTGGGATTTCTGCTCACCGTTCTCGTGATCATTTTGACCCCACGGGGTGAGATCTTGTGTGGAGCCCCAGATCGAGGGAGATTATCAGTGGTCTTGTATGTCTTCCATTTTCTAATAATTGCTCCCACAGTTGATTTCGTCACACCAAGCTGCTTACCTATTGCAGATTCAGTCTTCCCAGCCTGGTGCAGGTCTACAATTTTGTTTCTGGTGTCCTTTGACAGCTCTTTGGTCTTAGCCATAGTGGAGTTTGGAGTCTGACTGTTTGAGGTTGTGGGCAGGTGTCTTTTATACTGATAACAAGTTCAAACAGGTGCCATTAATACAGGGAACGAGTGGAGGACAGAGGAACCTCTTAAAGAAGAAGTTACAGGTCTGTGAAAGCCAGAAATCTTGCTTGTTTGTAGGTGACAAAATACTTATTTTACTGAAGATTTTACCAATTAATTCATTAAAAATCCTTCAATGTGATTTTCTGGATTTTTTTTTTCTCGTTTTGTCTCTCATAGTTGAGGTATACCTATGATGAAAATTGGAGACCTCTCTCATCTTTTAAGTGGGAGAACTTACACAATTGGTGGCTGACTAAATACTTTTTTGCCCCACTGTACATGTTGATGTAGATAGTGACTGTCTTAATAAGGCATTCAATTCAATATTAGACTCAATGGGATTTTCCCAGAAAGTCGAAAATTCTACCCATTATCTCCACCGCACATTGGACCTTGTTCTGACATATGGTATAGAAATAGAAAATCTGGTAGTGTCTCCTCATAATCTTGTACTGTCAGACCATTGTCTGTTAACCTTTGATTTCACTATTTCTGATTATTTGACTCCTAAAGAAAAATATTACTACAGCAGATGTCTTTCAGATGACGTTATCAAATTTTTGAAGATCGTCTCCTCTATATCATGTGTCAACACAACGGAAATAAAAGATGGGAGAGCCTGCTCCTTCCGTAATTGATAGCATGGCAGATAGTGTTACAGTCTCTCTACATCAGACTCTAGACATGGTAGCCCCTTTAAAAAAGAAAAAGTCTAATCAGAGATTTCTAACCCCTTGGGTTAACATAGAAACTCATAGCTTAAAACAGAAGACTCGTCAATTAGAAAGAAAATGGTGTTCCACTAATTTAGATGAATTCTATTTAGCGTGGAGAAATCATCTCCTAATTTATAAAAAAAAATCTCTTAGAAAAGTTAGAACAAGTTATTACTCTGCATTAATAGAAGAGAATAAGAATAATCCCAGGTTTCTTTTCAACACTATAGCCAGGCTGACAGAGAGTCAGGACTCTGTCAATCCTCGCATCCCCCTAGAGCTTTCTAGTCAGGACTTTTTGAACTTTTTCAATCATAAAATTTTATCTATTAGAGGTAAAATCAGTCAGATTCTTCCCACCGTAAACTTAAGTACAGCAACTACTACAACTCCTTCAATTGATAAGTTTAGATAAGTTTACTCGAATTGACCTTTTAGAGTTATATAAAATAATCTCCTCATCCAAGCCTTCAACTTGTCTTCAACTTGTCTTTTAGACCCTATTCCTACCAGGTTATTTAAAAAAATCTTCCCATTTATTGGTAGCCATATTCTTCAAATAATCAATTCTTCTTTAACATTAGGCCATGTACCGCAGGCTTTTAAAATTGCTGTAACTAAACCCTTGCTCAAAAAGCCAACGCTGGATCCAGGAGTTTTGGCTTACTATCGACCAATCTCTAATCAGCCTTTCATTTCAAAAATCTTAGAAAGAGTTGTTCCTACGCAATTATTTGACCACTTGCAGGGAAATGGTCTATTTGAAGAGTTTCAATCTGGGTTCAGAATTTATCACAGCACTGAAACAGCCTTAGTGAAGGTCACTAATGACCTCCTTATTGCATCTGATAATGGACTCGTTTCTGTACTTGTCCTTTTAGATTTTAGTGCAGCCTTTGACAGTATCGATCATGATATTCTACTTGATAGATTAGAACACTATGCTGGACTAAATGGAACTTTGCTGCAGTGGTTTAGATCTTATTTGTCCGATAGACTTCAGTTTGTTCATATCAATAATGAGTTTTCTTCCAACTGTAAGCTCAGTCATGGGGTTCCACAGGGATCTGTTTTAGGCCCTATTCTTTTTAGTTTATATTTGCTTCTGTTAGGCAACATCATTAGAAAGCACTGTATACACTTTCATTGTTACGCAGATGACACACAATTATACCTGTCAATGAAGCCCGATGATTGTAATCAATTAGCCAAGTTAGATGCCTGTCTTAAGGCAATCAAAGCTTGGATGACTTGTAATTTTCTGCTATTAAACCCAGATAAGACTGAAGTCATTCTTGTTGGTCCAAAAAACCTTAGCAATACCTTTCCAAATCAACTCTTAATTTGGATGCCACTACTCTTACTCTGAATAGTTCTGTGAGGAACCATGGAATTATTTTTGATCAAGATCTGTTTTTTAATTCACATATTAAATTTGTTTCTAAGACTGCCTTCTATCACCTGTGCAATATTGCCAAGATTAGGAGCATCTTATCTCTGAATGATGCTGAGAAACTGATCCACGCTTTTGTTAGCTCATAGATTATTGTAACTCATTATTACTGTATCAGGTTGTCCTAAAATATCTTTAAAAAGTCTTCAGTTGATCCAAAATGTTTGTAGCAAGAGTTTTAACAGGTACTAGAAAGAGAGATCATATCTCCCCAGTTCTGGTCTCCCTTTACTGGCTTCCCATAGAGTTTAGAATTAAGTTTAAAATCCTTCTTCTCACTTACAAAGCTCTTAATAATCAGGCCCCCTTTTATATAAGAGATCTGATATTACCCTATCATCCTAACAGAGCACTATGCGCACAAAATGCTGGATTACTTGTAATACCTAGAATCTCCAAAAGTACAATGAGAGGCAGAGCCTTCAGGTATCAAGCTCCTTTCCTGTGTAACCAGTTACCACTCTGGGTTCGGGAGTCAGACACAATCTCTGTTTTTAAGAATAGGGTAAAAACTTTCCTCTTCAGTATAGCCTACGATTAGGGAGGGATCTTGTGTCTCTTAACCCCCCCCCCTCCCTCCCTTTGTTTTGCTGTTAATAGAGTTAGACTGCCGGGCGACCTCCAATAATGTATTTGGCTTCTCTCCGTTAATGTTTGCTCTGTTTATGTCTGTCCTTTTCATCTTCTCTATCCCCTCACCCCCCAGCTAGTCACAGCAGATGACTGCTCCTCCCTGAGCCTGGTTCTGCTAGAGGTTTCTTCCTGTTAAAAGGGAGTTTTTCCTCTCCACCATCGCTAAGTGCTTGCTCACAGGGGGACTGTCTGATTGCTGTGGTCTTTCTGCAATTGTGGGGTTTTCCCTACATTTGAAAGTGCTATGAAATGACTGTTGTTGTGATATAGCGCTATATAAATAAAGCTGAATTGAATTGAATTGAATTGGAAAAGGCATTTGACCATGTCCCTCGTGGTTCGTTATTGGGGGTGCTTCGGGAGTATGGGGTATCAGGCTTGTTGTTACAAGCTATTCGGTCTCTGTACGACCGTTGTAAGAGTTTGGTTCATATTGCCAACACTCGATCGGACTCATACTGCACTTATGGACATTATGTATATTATTTGTATATTATAGTTCTGGTTAGTTTTCAAGTATGTCTCAGGGAAGTGTGAATGGCTGTGTTGGGGCGGGGGGTGAGGGTGTGTGTGAGTGTGTCTTAAATTATGTTCTTTTTTTTTACTTATATGGATGCCGAGAGAAACACAATTTCATCTTGCCTGCGCTACAGTTGTATGTACAGCAATATGACAATAAAAGTTGATTTGATTTGATTTCCCAGTGAGAGTTGGACTCCGCCAGGGCTGCCCTTTGTCACCGATCCTGTTTATAATTTTTATGGGCAGGATTTCTAGGCACAGCCAGGGAATGGAGGGTGTCATGCTCGGTGACCACAGGATCTCATCTCTGTTGTTTGCGGATGATGTTGTCCTGTTGGCTTCATCCAGCAATGACCTACAGGTCTTACTGGGACGGTTTGCCACTGAGTGTGAAGCGGCTGGGATGAGAATCAGTACCTCCAAGTCCAAGCCCATGGTCCTCAGCCGGAAAAAGGTGGATTGTCCTCTCTGGGTTGGGGACAGACTCCTGCCCCAAGTGGAGGAGTTTAAGTATCTTGGGGTCTTGTTCACGAGTGAGGGGAGAATGGAGCGAGAGATTGACAGACGGATCGGAGCAGCATCTGCAGTGATGCGGACGTTGTATCAGTCTGTTGTGGTGAAGAGGAAGCTGAGCTTTAAGGCAAAGCTGTTGATTTACCAGTCAATCTACGTTCCTACCCTCACCTATGGTCACGAGCTTTGGGTAATGACCGAAAGAACGAGACTGCGGATACAAGCAGCTGTAATAAGCTTTCTTTGTAGAATCGCTGGACTCACCCTCAGAGGTAGGGTGAGAAGCTCAGTCATCCGGGAGAGGCTCAGAGTAGAACTGCTGCTCCTCCATATTGAAAGGAGCCAATTGAGGTGGTTTTGGCATCTGATCAGGATGCCTCCTGGACGTTTCCCACTTGAGGTGTTTCGGGCACGTCCCACTGGGAGGAGACCCCGGGGCAGACCCAGGTCTCACTGGAGAGACTATGTCTCCCAGCTGGTCTGGGAATGCCTTGGTATCCTCTCTGAAGAGCTGGAGCAGGTGGCTGGGGAGAGGGAAGTCTGGGCTTCTCTGCTTGAACTGCTGCCTCTGCAACCCAGACCTCCGGAAAAGCGGTAGAAGATGGATGGATGGAAATTTGTGACTTTTTTCTCCATAAATCTGATATGGAAAAACTGAAACTTTCTCATAAATTTTAAACTTTTTTTTACTGTAATCCTGCAATTTTTCTCATAAATTTGTTACTTTTTTCCATGTAAATTTGTGACTTTTCCTATAAATTTGCAATATTTCTCTTGTAAATTTGAAACTCTCCTAAAAAAGTTTTAAACTATTTTTTACTGTAAACTTGAAATTTTTCTCATACCTTTGTGACTTTTTTCTCGTAAATTTGTAAGCTTTTTTTTTGGAAATTTTCAGTTTATTTACTCATAAATTTGCCACTTTTTTTTTTTATTTGCAACTTTTTCTCAATTTTTCCTCAAATTTGTGACTTTTTCTTTTAAATTTGATAAAAGTTCTCGTAAGTTTGTAACTTTTTCAAGAAATGCCACTTTTTTCTTGTAAATTTTCCCATTTTTTTCACATAAATTTTCACATTTTTCTCATTAATTTGAGACTTGTCTAGTAGATTGGTGACTTTTTTCCTCATCAGTTTGTTGCTATTTTTTTTGTAAATTTTCACATTTTTCCCTCATAAATTTTCACTTTTTCTCATAAATTTGTGACTTTTTGCTCATAAAATTTTCAGGTTTTTCCTCATAAATTTGCTGCCAGTTTTTGTAAATTTTGATATTGTTTCTGATAAATTTGCAAATTTTTCTCAGAAATGTGACTTTTTCTCGTAAATTTGTAAGCTTTTTTTTTGGAAATTTTCAGTTTATTTACTCATAAATTTGCCACTTTTTTTTTTTAATTTGCAACTTTTTCTCAATTTTTCCTCAAATTTGTGACTTTTTCTTTTAAATTTGATAAAAGTTCTCGTAAGTTTGTAACTTTTTCAAGAAATGCCACTTTTTTCTTGTAAATTTTCCCATTTTTTTCACATAAATTTTCACATTTTTCTCATTAATTTGAGACTTGTCTAGTAGATTGGTGACTTTTTTCCTCATCAGTTTGTTGCTATTTTTTTGTAAATTTTCACATTTTTCCCTCATAAATTTTCACTTTTTCTCATAAATTTGTGACTTTTTCTTTTAAATTTGATAAAAGTTCTCATAAGTTTGTAACTTTTTCAAGAAATGCCACTTTTTTCTTGTAAATTTGTATGCTTTTTTTTTGGAAATTTTCAGTTTATTTACTCATAAATTTGCCACTTTTTTTTTTTAATTTGCAACTTTTTCTCAATTTTTCCTCAAATTTGTGACTTTTTCTTTTAAATTTGATAAAAGTTCTCGTAAGTTTGTAACTTTTTCAAGAAATGCCACTTTTTTCTTGTAAATTTTCCCATTTTTTTCACATAAATTTTCACATTTTTCTCATAAATTTGAGACTTGTCTAGTAGATTGGTGACTTTTTTCCTCATCAGTTTGTTGCTATTTTTTTGTAAATTTTCATATTTTTCCCTCATAAATTTTCACTTTTTCTCATAAATTTGTGACTTTTTGCTCATAAAGTTTTCAGGTTTTTCCTCATAAATTTGCTGCCAGTTTTTGTAAATTTTGATATTTTTTCTGATAAATTTGCAAATTTTTCTCAGAAATGTGACTTTTTCTAGTAAATTTGCGACTATTCTCATAAATTTGCTTCTATTTTTTATTATACATTTTCCACATTTTTTCTCATAAATTTGCAACTTTTACTCATAAATTTTCACATTTTTCTCATGAATTTGTGACTTTTTTCAAGTAAATCTGACTTTTTGTCAGTGCTGGATAGTTGGTGCTGTTTTAACTGTCTACTTTTACTATCAATGTGACGGCGCCTCACGACTGAGAACCGCATTGCTACGGTCACTCATCTACAACATCTGCTGTCCTCTACATTTCTGGACAATGGCCGTGCCCGGGTGCTTCCTGCAAAACAGGTACCAGTAAGCCCTGGAAGGACAGCTTCAGGGTCTATCTATGTAGCAGTTATGATATTATTAGTGGGAGATGTGGAGGCGAACCCAGGCCCACAGCCTTTGGACAGTAGAAACCCGATTGGGCCGGCACAGCCAGCACGACAACCGCTGCTAAACTGGTCATCCTGGTCACCACAGCTGGCCAAACAACTGCAAATAAACTGGAAAACCTGGATACTGCAACCCAGCCCAACGGCTGGATGCCGGTTTTGGTCCTTTTCTCCCGGACGCCGATGCAGCGGCGGCTCTTTCAGTGATGGATGTTTGCCGGGCCTAGCTGTGTTGAGGATTCGTGGCCCAGCGGCTGGCTGTTGACATCGTCCCAGCCTTTCTGGACACCAGTACAGCAGCGGCCCGTCCAGAGGAGGCTGACGTCAGTCAGATCTCCAAACCCACTGGTGATATCAACGCAGGAAAGGTCTCCCCAGATGGCGCCGCTGTGGTGGCCCATCTGAAGGGGAATGGCATCAGTGGAGTCGCCCGGGATGTTGGTGACATCAGCACAGAAAAAAGACTAGAAAAGCACTCGAAGAGCGCAGACCTCCGCCAAGTACCTCAGTTCCCCCTAATATTGGGATTTACCCCAAATATAATAGTGCTACATTTATTTTATCTATATTTTCAGATTCCTTGACCATGAAAACATACCTTTAACAATTGGATTCACATTGATATCTTTATTAGTTCAGTAGTTATTGACAAAAATCACTTTTTCGGTAATGGCGGTTTTCTTCTGGCTATAGCTCCATAGCTTTTGAAGAGACAACGAATCCATCAGCACACTACTGATTCCTCAGTGTCTTGGCTATATTTTGGTGTTTGTTGTATGTTTATATCTTAATTTGTTACCTTACAGTGATGAAAATTCCAAAGATCCCCTATTATTTCCTGTTCTGGACCACAGTATCCGGATTTTTTGCAGGATCCAGATCAGTCTTTGATATTTCCTAGAACCTATTGGGATCTTATCCTGTATTTTTTGGCAAGCATCCTGACCATTTATTGTGGCGTTATATACACATATGGTCAAAATGGCCCTATCTCGCATGATAAAGAATCCTTTAAAAAATTCCTGGATCCAGACGGTGATCCGGATCACTCCCAAAATCTAATCATTTCTTCCTTGTCCCATTTCGGACTTGTCCTGAAAATGTTGTCAAAATCCGTTCATAACTTTTTGAGTTATGTTGGTAACAGACAGACAGACAGACAAATCCCGGTGAAACATTGCGGAGGTAATTATTGCAACAAGTCTCAAACTGCATAAGCCTGGTAAGACTGTTCCAAAATGGGATTGGTATGGGATAAAAACTGTGACTGAAAAACAACAAACTACTAAAATGTTTCAAACTGTAAATCATGCCAAGGTTTTGTGGGACCCAACTATGAAACCTAAAGGTTTTTTTGGACGTCATCTCAATATTAGGAGCATTGCCTCTTAAACAGAACAAATGCAATAACTATTGACCAATTCAAATCTTGACTACCTCTGCTTCTCAGAGACCTGGTTAACCCCAACAACACCTCCAGCTGTTTTCAGTGTACCAGGGTACAATACCTATAGGTATGGTAGAAGACGACGGGGAGGAGGGGCCATGATTTATGTAAAGGATGGTTATCAGTGTACACAACTTGACATTGCTGAAAATATGCTGGAATGTGTTGGAGTTAAAGTTGTACTGTCACCAGAAAGTTCTTTTGCTTTGATTGTGATCTATCAACCTCCATCCTCTAAGGACATATTCTTTAATTGTCTATCAAATGTACTGAAACAGTTTGGCTGCAAAGAGTTAATCCTCATGGGTGATTTCAACTTAAATTGGCTTTGTAAAACACGCAGACAGAAATTAAAGGACATCACCAATAAGTTTCATATGGATCAGATGATCAGGAACCCAACTAGAATAACCTGTTCATCTCAAACTCTCCTCGAGTTGATTCTTACCAAAAAAACTGACCGCATAATAAAAAAATACAGTTTAATTACTGGCATGTCTGACCATAATCTCACTTAAGTAGTACGCAAATTGTCAAAATCACGATACAAAACGTCTGCTGATTGTGGAAAATATATCTGGTACATACCAAAGAAAAACATAGAAACCTTTGAAAAAGAGTGACAGCACGTAAAGTGGACTGAAATGAATTGTGATAGCTTCAGAAATGAAGTCACCATACAGCTCCATAAAGCAAAAGCAAATTTCTTCTTGGACATAATCAAAAGTGCAAAAGGGAACAACAAAAATTTATGAGAAATTTTCACATTTTTCCTCATAAATCTGCAACCTTTGTCTCATAAAGTTTCACATTTTTCTTATGAAAATGTGACATTTTTCTAGTAAATCTGACTTTTTTGTCATAAGTTTGCTACTATGTTTTTCTTTGTTTGTAAATTTTCACATTTTTTTGCACATTTCTTTGCACTATGGGAGATGTGGGTCTATCGTTTGTCACCATTTGCACTGCAGGTATCATTACTGTACACAGACTGCTGCTGTTGCTGTTCCAGCCTTATTCCTTTTTCTTATATCGTGCACGCCACTGACGAGACAGAAACGCCACTCACTTCTCCTGTATGTCCTGTACGGATAGTAGTGTTGACAATAACATCTTTGAGTCTTGAATCTAAATTTTCACATTTTTTCTCATAAATTTTCCCCATGAATTTGCAACTTTTTGGTCATAAATTTTCACATTTTTCTCACAAATTTGCAACTTTTTTCACATAAATTTTGACATTTTTTTCTCATAATTTGTGAATTTTTTTGGCTGCTATTTTTCATATTTTTTCTCATTAATTTTCTAGTTTTTTTCCATAAATTTGTGACTTTTTGATCATAAATTTTCACATTTTTGCTCATAAATTCCCAACTATTTTCTCATAAATGTTCCCTTTTTTCTCATGAATTTGTGACTTTTTTCTCATAAATTTTCAACATTTCTTCCCATAAATTTGCAACTTTTCCCTCCTCTCATATATGTTCACATTGTGGGAATGTGCAATTGATGAGGCAGGTTTGTCTCAAGGCAGCTTTATTACACATTCACCAACATCTCAAAGTAGAAAGAGAACATCTCAGAAAAACTCGTTCCATATATACCCCAGTCCCCCACAGTTCACAAGTCACATTCATTTACATCAAACGTAACAGTGCATTTCCTCCTAAATCCTTTAGCATCCCCCCCTCACAGACTTTGGCCCACAAAGGCTCTTCCAAGCAGTCTCTCAGCACACAAGGGATTACTTTTTCACAGCTTCCTGTTAACTCCAAGGGAACTCTGCACTCTGTTCGATCTAAGATGTGGAGTACACTGTAAGGCATTAAGTAAGACACATGTGTGGCTACACAACCCCCCCCCCAAACATTTTAGATTGAACAAGAGAATAACAGTATGCATGCCATGATAGAATCAATACACATCAGTCCACGTGCTGCTTGGGCTTCAGTCTCCTGCCGTATCTGCTGTAACCAGGATTCAACGCCTCCGCGGCGCTGTCATGCTGGGGAGCTGCTGTCTGGGGGTGAAAACCTTTTGTCAGTCCCTGCGGGTGTTCTGGGGAAATATTACTCTGTGAAGCTCCCCGTGGAGGTCTTCCTCGCCACGGGGCCCTTGCCAACAGCACTTGCTCATCCGCCACAACAAAAGCGGGTTTGAGTCTGTTTATGCCAACTTTTTCCTTCCTACCCCCAAATCTAGCAAAAAATGCTTGTCCCCTGTTTCCAGCACTCTAAACGGTCCATCATAAGGTGGTCGCAGTGGGGGTCGATGTGCATCGTGTCTGACAAAAACAAACTCTGCGTTTTTCAAAGTTTTAGGCACAAAAACGAGCGGAAAACTGTGGTGAGCGGGGCCGGGCAGCGTGCCTGATTCTATGCTACTCTGCAACAGCTGAGAAGGGGAGCTGTCCGGCGCAGGATTATCTGGGAGAAACTCCCCGGGCAGCCGAAGTGGTTGCGCAAAAACGAGCTCAGCCGGGGAGGCTTCTAAGTCCTCTTTAGGCACAGAACGTAACCCCAATAAAACCCACGGTAGCTTGTCTACCCAATTTGCATCAGTCAGTGACGCCCTGAGAGCCGCTTTCAATGACCTATGAAAATGTTCGCATAACCCATTAGCCTGCGGATTGTACGCGGTTGTGCGGTGAATTGTGACACCCAGGTTGCGGGCCATTGTCGACCAAAGTTCGGACACAAACTGAGGGCCTCTGTCGGACGTAATGTCCGACGGGACTCCAAAACGCGCCACCCATGCTGTTAAAAATGCGCGCGCCACCTCCTTGGCCGTGGTTGACGCCAGCGGAACCACTTCCGGCCAGCGCGTGGTGCGGTCCACCATTGTCAGAAGGTGTGTGCACCCCTGTGACGGCGGAAGGGGGCCCATGAGGTCCACATGAACGTGATCGAACCTCTTGGCCGGGATGTGAAACGGCTCCAAGGGAGCTCTCGTGTGCCTGTGTACCTTGGCTCGTTGACACGCCATGCAGGCTGCTGCCCACTCTTTAACTTGTTTGCGAAGGTTCGGCCACACAAATTTCTCGCCTACCATTTTGACCGACGCGCGCATTCCCGGGTGCGCCAAAGAATGAATCGAGTCAAAAACGCGGCGGCGCCATGGACGCGGTCGTCCAGTGTAGACATCGCGGATTGGGGGGGCATACCGTCTTGCAGCACCCTGTTCTCCAGCCTTAACCCTGTTGGTCCAGACTGGAGCGCACGCACATCCGCGTCACTAACCTGCTCCGCGGCCATAGTTGAGTAATCTATTCCTACGCTGACTGGGGCCGCCACGGCGCGCGAGAGGCAGTCTGCCACTACATTCAGTTTGCCCGCCACATGCTGAATATCCTTGGTAAACTCTGAGATCGCGGCCAGCTGTCTCTGCTGCCGGCCTGACCATGGTTTGGAAACCTTGGCCATTGCAAATGTTAGCGGCTTGTGGTCAACGAACGCGGTGAAACAGCGTCCTTCCAGCCAGAACTGAAAGTGGCGGATGGCCAAATGGAGAGCCAGCAGCTCCCTGTCGAATGCGCTGTATTTACGTTCATTATCGCGCAAAGTCCTGCAGAAAAAGGCGAGGGGCTGCCAAACCCCGGCCACATGCTGCTCCACGACCGCCCCTATGGCCACATATGACGCGTCAGTAGTGAGCGCTATGCGGGCCGTTGGGTCTGGGTGTGCCAACAACGCAGCATTTGCCAAGGCTGCTTTTACCTCCGAGAATGCTCGCTCCCGCTCCGGGGACCACTCAACCTTATTTGGGGGTTTCTGTTTTTTGAGCGTGGCATAAAGCGGTTGCATGAGTTGCGCTGCGCGGGGGAGGAAACGGTTATAAAAATTCACCATTCCCAAAAACTCCTGTAACGCCCTGACCGTCTGCTGCCGGGGAAAATTTGCTACCGCGCGCACTTTGTCAGGAAGCGGAACCGCTCCTTCGGGGGAGACGCGGTGTCCTAAAAAATCAATCTGCGCCACCCCGAACTGACACTTCGCTGGGTTGATTATTAACCCGTGATCTCCCAACCTCCAGAAAACTGCCGCTAGGTGGTTTTCGTGTTCGTCTTCGGATGCGCTGGCTACCAAAATATCGTCCAAGTAGACGAACACGAAAGGGAGATCGCGCAGCACCGCGTCCATCATGCGTTGGAACGTCTGTGCAGCCCCTTTAAGCCCGAATGGCATGCGCAAAAACTCGAATAGGCCAAATGGAGTTATTACCGCTGTTTTGGGTATGTCCTCAGCGTGCACTGGGACTTGGTGGTAACTACAAACCAAATCTATCTTAGAAAAAACACGCGCCACTGCCAAATGAATGGAAAAATCTTGGATATGCGGGATTGGGTAGCGGTCATGCGCTGTGGCGTTGTTCAGCCTGCGGAAATCCCCGCAAGGCCGCCACGAGCCGTCAGCCTTCGGGACCATGTGTAACGGGGAAGCCCATGGGCTGTTCGAACGCCTGATGATGCCCAACCTCTCCAGGTTAGCGAACTCCTCGGCACTATGGCCAGTTTAGCTGCGTCCAAGCGCCGAGCTTTTGCAAAAACGGGCGGTCCGGTAGTGGTAATAAAATGTTCCACCCCGTGTTTAGCGACAGTTGCCGAAAATGTGGGGACCGTGAGTGCTGGGAACTGAGTGAGCAGTGTGTAGAACTTACCGCTTGCAGCTGTGACGTTGGCTTGTGCTGTTGGCTGGGCCACTCGCGCTGTACAGGGAATAGAATCAAAAGAAAATGAATTAACCAGGCGCCTGTTAGCGAGATCAACCAACAAACCATGTGAGCACAAAAAATCAGCCCCCAACATATTGAAATTCACTGCTGCTATAACAAAAGTCCACTCAAACGTACGGCCGTGTAGAGACAGAAGCAGAGTCCTCTCACCAAAGGTCTTAATCTCCGAGCCGTTCGCTGCTGCCACCCCGGGACCTCTGGAACCTGCCAGCCTGTCCGCGTAGGAAGGTGTGATGAAACTTAGCTGGGAGCCTGTGTCCACGAGGAAATGCCTCCCCGAGCATGCGTCCAACAAGTAGAGCAGCTTGTTCTCCTCCCCGAGGGCCGCGGCTGCTACCGACCCCCGGTCTTGGCGTTTCCCGAACGCTTGAACTGGCACGGTGGTACACACTTGCGTGCCCTCTCTGTGAAGCGGCGGTGGTAGAAACAAAGGGTGTCTCCTCCGCGTTCTCTGGCCCCCGCCGCCGCCGTCGTCGGTGGTTCTGCTACCGCTGCCCCTGGCCCCCTGCCATCTCCGGCCATCGCGCCGAGTTCCGCTGCTGCAGCCGTGGCCGCGTGCTGTCTGCTGGCGTTGACAATTCGATGCATCTCTCGGGCCAGCGCGCGGTAGTCCCGCTGGGCCAATAACGGCGAAATGGCCAGGGTCGCTCTCGTCGCTGACGGTAGGGTCCTGAGGAAGAGGTGGGCAAAGATGAAGTGGTCATCGTCCGAGCCTTTCAACCTCAGCATCTTCTCCATCAGGTCAACGGGCGTGCCATCTCCCAACTCGTTCAGCTCCAGGAGTCTCTCTGCTCTCTCCTCAACTGAGGGAGTGTAGTGCTGGATGAGTGCAGCCTTCAATGCGCCGTATTTGTCGCTGGCTGGCGGCTGCTCCAGAAGGCTTTCCACATGCTGAGCCGTGTGGTTATCAAGTTTTGCAACCACATGGTAGAATTTTGTGTCATTTATCGATATTCCCCGGAGGTTGAACTGTGCCTCAACCGAGTGGAACCAGGAGCGCGGGTTGCTCTGCCAAAAGTCCGGTAGCTGGACCGTAGCAGCGTTCGCTTGACTGGGGGCTCCTGATGAGGCTGGCCCCGGGGAATTCTCTTCTTGCTGCATGCTACGTCTTGGGTCACCAGTGTGGGAATGTGCAATTGATGAGGCAGGTTTGTCTCAAGGCAGCTTTATTACACATTCACCAACATCTCAAAGTAGAAAGAGAACATCTCAGAAAAACTCGTTCCATATATACCCCAGTCCCCTACAGTTCACAAGTCACATTCATTTACATCAAAAGTAACAGTGCATTTCCTCCTAAATCCTTTAGCATCCCCCCTCACAGACTTTGGCCCACAAAGGCTCTTCCAAGCAGTCTCTCAGCACACAAAGGATTACTTTTTCACAGCTTCCTGTTATCTCCAAGGGAACTCTGCACTCTGTTCGACCTAAGATGTGGAGTACACTGTAAGGCATTAAGTAAGACACGTGTGGCTACAACATCTTTCTTATGAATTTGTGACATTTTTCTCCAAAATCTGACTTTTTTCTCGAATTTGCTACTTTTTTTTTGGTAAACTGTAATTTTTTTTCATAAATTTGTGACTTGTTTCCCGTAATTGTGCCGATGGGACCAGTGTTACTGCGATGATCAGGTGAGCATGCCCTCCCTCCCCTCCTGTTTCTGTTTCTTCCCAGCTCCAGAGCTCATCAGCACACCAGCGTGATTGGATACCCCTGCTGCTTCCTGGTTTGCCAGCGTATAAAAGAGCCAGTGTGTGAATGCTTCCCCGCTGGACCGTTGGGTATTGCTGCCACTACAACCCCAGTAAATGTTTGGCGAATGGTATTCTCCCATTGTCTTACATCCTTGTGCTCTCTCCTTCTCAGGTTAGCTGCCACTTTCAGCAGTGTGTCTCTGGGGCTGCGCATGCTTACCTAACCCATTTCTCCTTCAGACAACGGACTCTCCACCCAGGTCAACCCATCCATTCCTTATCCCATCCACTCCTTTTGTGTCCCATGTAGGAGTTCCCTGCCGGGCCCTCTGTTCCTTCAGTAAGCTCTCCTCTTCTCTCACTCATCCTCGTTTCTATTAGCCCTGCCATTAATCCTCTTCTCCTCCCTCTCTTTCAGGCCATGTGGTCTCCAGCGTGCTCCTGTTTTTGTATATATTTACGTTTGTGTTTTATTTGCGCTATTGTTTACCTGTGCGTGTTTTTGTATTCATTAAGTTTGCGTTTGGAGGATTTTGTGTTTGTTACAGTTTTGTGTCAAATTTTCCCACGAGAGTCGAGTGTTCACTTGGTGTGGTTGCCCTGCATTTGAACCGTCTCAGTATAGAAATCATGACAGTTACTGAAACCTGCTCAGCCACATTAAACCCATGTGGGGCCCAGTGGAGATGAAGTGGATAAGCTCGCTCACCTGTACCACAGGTAAAGTTAATGTGGGCACACACAGATGGGGCCAACATGGAACCCACAGACAAACCCATGAGCCCATAAGACGGCCCAGATTTAACCTATGGTGGGGCCCACATGGACATGCTGGCTGGGCAGACTCTTGTTTTCTTTTCTGTGTCCTCCAGAGCTGCTGCCAACGTCAGGATGCGTTCCCTGTCCATCGTTATTTAGAGACTGTTGATCCTGCTATTAAAAAGTAAGTAGTAAGTCTTGATGGGAAAAGCAGAAGTGCTGAGATGTGAGTGACAAGCTGTTGCTAGGATACAAGGCACAGACTTTTTCTTCCCAGAGTGCAGTGTACAAGCGCTGCAAAAACACTAAGGAGGCGTACACCTCATCACAACTCCCCCCACTCGGGAGATCGGATCACAACTTGGTTCATCTCCGGCCGGTGTACAAACCCCTAGTGCACAGACAACCTCCGGCCATGCACACTGTGGAGTTATGGTCTGAGGAGACAATGGACACCCTAAAGGGCTGTTTTGAAGCCACCGCCTGGAAGCAGCTCTGCGATCCACATGGTGAGGACATCGATGGCCTCATTCACACCTTCACGGGCTACCTCAGCTTCTGTGTGGACAAATCCGTTCCCACCAAGACCATACGGCGTCACTCAAACAACAAACCCTGGATCAACCCTGAGATAAAAACACTTCTGAGAGAGAAGAAGAGGATCTTCAGGTCAGGGAACAGGGAGATGCTGAAGTCCGTACAGAGGGAGCTGAGGAGAAAGATCAGAGAAGGCAAGGACAGCTTCAGGAAGAAGATGGAGGACAAGCTGCAACAGAGCGACATCAGCGGGGTCTGGAGAAACCTCAAAACCATCTCGGGGCTCCAGAATACCTCCCCCCAGGCCACAGGGGGCAGGGAGTGGGCGAACAACCTGAATCTGTTTTTCAATAGATTTGACCAACCGCCCTCCCCCCTGACTGCACAACCACCACTGCTGCCTCTAAAGAAATCAAGTCCTGCTGCCCACTCCCCACTCCACCAACACCCCCCCACTCCCAACACACAGCCCCCCATCCTGACCCTGACCAGGACCCAGGTGAGGACGGAGCTGAGGAAGATCAAGGCGAGGAAGGCGCCGGGACCGGACGGCATCAGCGCAAAGCTCCTCAAGTCCTGTGCAGACCAGCTGTGTGGGATTGTGACGTATATCTTCAACATGAGCCTGAAACTGGGGAGGGTACCACAGCTGTGGAAAACATCTTGTGTGGTACCTGTACCAAAAACTTCCCACCCCAAAGACCTGAACAGCTACAGACCGGTGGCCTTGACGTCCCACTTGATGAAGACCCTGGAGAGACTGCTCCTTGCTCACCTCCGCCCCCTGGTGGAACCAGCGATGGATCCACTCCAGTTCGCCTACCAGCATGGCATTGGGGTGGAGGATGCGGTGATCTTCCTCCTTCACCGTTCTCTGTCCCACCTGGAGAAGCCCGGGAATATGGTGAGGATCATGTTCTTTGACTTCTCCAGTGCTTTCAACACCATCCAACCGATGATCCTGAAGGACAAGCTGCTGCGCGCAGGGGTGGACCAGCACCTGTCATCATGGATCCTGGACTACCTCACGAACCGGCCTCAGTTTGTGAGAACCCGGGACTGTGTGTCCGACACGATCATCAGTAGCACGGGGGCCCCCCAGGGAACGGTGCTGGCTCCCTTCCTGTTCACTCTTTATACTGCGGACTTCTCACACAACACAACACACTGCCATCTACAGAAGTTCTCTGATGACTCTGCGATCGTTGGCCTCATCTCCAATGGAGATGAAGCTGAGTACAGAGGGCTTATCCAGGACTTCGTGGACTGGTGCCATCGGAACTGCCTCCAGATCAACGCGAGGAAAACTAAGGAGCTGGTGGTGGACTGCCGCAGGCATGGGCAGCCCCTCACAGTACCAGTAAATATACAGGGAACAGACATCGAGATGGTGACATCCTATAAGTACCTGGGTATTCATCTGAACAATAAACTAGACTGGTCACACAATACTGATGCACTCTACAAGAAGGGACAGCGCAGGCTGTTCCTGCTGAGGAGACTCAGGTCTTTTGGTGTACAAGGGGCGCTGCTGAAGTCATTCTATGACACGGTGGTGGCATCAGCCATCACTTTTGGAGTGGTCTGCTGGGGCAGTGGCATTACTGCAGCCGATAGGAAGAGACTGAACAAACTGATTAAGAAAGCTAGCTCTGTCCTGGGGCAGCGCCTTGATCCGATGGAGGAGATAGGAGAGAGAAGGACGGTGGCTAAACTGTCATCTCTGCTGGAGTCCGAGTTCCACCCTATGCAGGACATACTGAATGCACTGAGGAGCTCATTTAGCAGCAGACTACATCATCCCAGGTGCACAACCGAGAGGTTTCGTAGGTCCTTCCTACCAACGGCTGTCAGACTGTACAACCTAAGCAGGGCTGCTCGCAGAGATAGCAAAAAGACGTAACAAACTAATAGTTTTTTGAATGCAAAAGATGCAATAGACTTACACAATGGTCCCCTCCGGCATACAACTAGGAACATACCGGTCGCTATGGAGGGTGAGAATATGTATGGGCACATAATCATACCATGTAGGATAACTAAGTAGACGGTTATGCTGTTTCATTCCATCTAGCAACAATGCTCTGCACTGTGTGTGTTTATATATTTGCATATTTATTCCATCCAGCTACAATGCTCTGCACTGTGTGTCTGTGTGTGTGTGTATATATATATATTTTATAGTAATACGTACATATGTTTATTAGCTGCTCTTGCTTGCTTGTTTTTTTTTCTTGCCTTCTGATTGTTGCTCTGAGTGTTGCTATCCCTGTGCTGTTGCAATCCTGGAATTTCCCCGTTGTGGGACTAATAAAGGCTTATCTTATCTTATCTTATCTTAAAAAGAGGCTCAGGACGGGCCGGTGACAGAAACCGCGTTTGGTGGACACGCAGCCTTATAGTCAAGCAAACATCCTTCAGCACCTGTTCAGATGAAGTGGAGGCAGTTGTCTTCAAAGCTTGCTGGATGCTTCTATATACAGCTCATAAGATAAACCTTTATTAGTCCCACAATGGGGAAATTACCGATTGCTGCTCATGTGTGGATTCTGCAGAGTCTACAGGTAGAGTAGAACCATGCTTTGAGAATTTTACTCACAAGGCCCAATGGTGCAGTGCTTGTGAATTATTTGAATCTCAATGAATTCATCATCTTGACGCCTCTGGAAAAGAAATCATGCATGTCGTATCTAACACCAGGCTCAGTTCTGTCCAGCGTCAGTCTCAGTTCACAAGACACTGGTACAATTGTCTCTTTTACCTGTCTGTGTTTTTATATTAGTTTGTATTGTGTTGCTTTAGTATTTTCTTCCTTTTACTGGGAGGACCATGAGTCCAGGTAAAACTAACTGAATAAATGATAGTTACCTGGAAGAAGAGGCTGTCTCCACACTGCCTCCACAAGACTTCAGACCTGGGCTTATTCTGGCAGTACTTCTCATACACCTGCAGCTCTTCCTTCTGGAAAATAAATGAGAAATGATAAATAAAAATCAAGCAAGTTTCAGGTGCAGCTGAAAGACAAAGACTAAAACACCCGTCCAACTTTTTAAGAAAAGTCTTTATTGCCATTTCACAGTCATACTTTGTACAATGGTACAACAAAACTGCAGCACTGTCCCACTTTGGTGTAAAAAAAGACAAATATTCAATAATCACAATAATTTCCGAATAAAAATATTTTAAAAAGTGCGCACAGAATTAAATATATTGTGGAGTGTGTAAATGAAGAGGCATATTCATTTCAGACGATTTATTACACACTCACATCTCACAAGCAAAGAACAGACTGACTGGTCACATCAAGCATTCCTCTCTCTATATCAAGTCACACTTCACAAGGTTCAGAGCACTTCCTCATACACAGCATGACATCTACACTACACTTCATTCAACCCCCTCTCACCCACTTGGGCATTGTTCTCCCATGTGTATTCATTGTCTCTGTCTAAGGTGTGAAATAACCTGAGGCCCACACCGCCCCCCCCCCAGCATCTTAGATAGAACAATAGAACATCAGTCCACATGCTGTTTCGGCTTCAGTCTCCTCCCATATCTGCTGTAACTGGGGTTTACTGCCTCCGTGGCGCTGCTGTGCCGGTGGGAGGCTGCTGGCAGTGCGTCTGACTGCGGGTGAGCCGTGGGGGGGGGGGGGTTCACTCTGTCTGTGTGGCTGCTCTGATGAATCGTTCCCCTGGGGAGTTCTCCGTGGGGGTCTTCCACGCCGAGGGGCCCTCACCAACAGCACTTGCTCATCCGCCACTACAAAGGCTGGTTTGAGTCTGTCTATGCCGATTCTCTCCCTTCTACCCCCCAAGTCTAGCACAAAATGCTTATCCCCTGTTTCCAACACTCTGAACAGTCCATCATAGGGTGGGCGCAATGGAGGGCGGTGGGCGTCGTGTCTGACAAACACGAACTCCCTGCTCTTCAAAGTTTTTGGCACAAAAACACGCGGAAAACTGTGGTGGGCAGGGCCCGGCAGCGTGCCTGTGTTTGCGCTACGCTGCAAAAGCTGAGACGGGGAGCTGCCTGGCGCAGGATTATCTGGCAGAAATTCCCCGGGCAGCCGTAGGGGCTGCGAAAAAACGAGCTCTGCCGGGGAAGCTTCCAAATCCTCTTTCGGCGCGGAGGGCAACCCCAATAAAACCCACGGCAGCCTGTCTACCCAATTTGCATCCGTCAGTGAAGCCCTGACTGCTGCTTTCAGTGATCTATGAAAACGCTCACATAAACCATTGGCCTGTGGGTTGTACGCGGTTGTGCGATGAATTGCAGCACCTAGGCTGCGGGCCATCGCAGACCAGAGGTCGGAAACAAATTGCGGGCCCCTGTCGGACGTAATGTCCGAGGGGACTCCAAAACGCGCCACCCATGTTGTTAAATAAGCGCGTGCTACGTCCGCGGACGTGGTTGCTGTCAGCAGGACTGCTTCTGGCCAGCGCGTGGTGCGGTCCACCACTGTCAGGAGGTGCGTGCACCCTTGTGATGGCGGGAGGGGGCCCACAAGGTCCACGTGAATGTGGTCGAACCTCTTAGCCGGTACCGGAAACGGCTCCAAGGGACCCTTCGTGTGTCTGTGTACCTTGGCTCGTTGGCACGCCACACAGGCTGCAGCCCACTCTTTTACTTGTTTGCGTAGGCTCGGCCACACAAACTTCTCTCCCACCATTTTGACAGACGCGCGCAC
This sequence comes from Pholidichthys leucotaenia, assembly GCA_020510985.1. Lineage (NCBI taxonomy): Eukaryota > Metazoa > Chordata > Actinopteri > Cichliformes > Pholidichthyidae > Pholidichthys > Pholidichthys leucotaenia. The sequence continues at coordinate 5,965,863 of CM035839.1, read as the reverse complement.
TCCTGGGTGCACCAGAGTGTGAACCGACTCAAACACGCGGCGGCGCCACGCGACTGGGACTACTGGACGCGGGCGTCCCGTGGAGACGTCACAGATTGGGGGGGGGGGCGCCATCTTGCAGCACCCTGCTCTCCAGTCTTAACCCTGTTGGTCCAGACTGGAGCGCGCGCACGTCTGCATCGCTAATCTGCTCCGCGGCCATGGCTGCGTAATCTATCCCCACGTAGACCGGGGCCACCACGGCGCGTGAGAGGCAGTCCGCCACCACATTCAGTTTACCCGACACATGCTGAATATCGGTAGTAAACTCTGAGATCGTGGCCAGCTGTCTCTGCTGCCGGCCCGACCACGGTTCTGAAACCTTGGCCATCGCGAATGTTAGTGGCTTGTGGTCTACGAACACGGTGAAGCTGCGCCCTTCCAGCCAGAACTGGAAGTGGCGTATGGCCAGATGGAGAGCCAGCAACTCTCTGTCGAACGCGCTGTATTTATGCTCGCTGCCGCGCAAAGTTCTGCTGAAAAATGCGAGTGGCTGCCAAGCCCCAGCGACGCGCTGCTCCACGACCACCCCCATGGCCACGTCTGAAGCGTCGGTGATGAGCGCTATCCAGGCTGTTGGGTCCGGATGTGCCAGCAGTGCGGCGTTTGCAAGGGCTGCTTTAACTTCCGAGAATGCCCGCTCTCGCTCAGGGGTCCATTCGACCCTATCCGCGGGTTTCTGTCTCTTGAGCGCGGCGTACAATGGTTGCATGAGCCGCGCCGTGCGGGGAAGGAAACGGTTATAAAAGTTCACCATCCCCCAAAATTCCTGCAGCGCCCTGATCGTCTGAGGCCGGGGAAAAGCTGCCACGGCGCGCACTTTATCAGGCAGCGGGATCGCTCCTTCCGGAGAGATGCGGTGCCCCAAAAAAATCAATCTCCGTCACACCGAACTGGCATTTCACCGGGTTGATTATCAGCCCGTGCTCCTCCAACCTCCGGAAAACTGTCCTGAGGTGGGTTTCGTGTTCATCTTCGGACGTACTGGCTATCAGGATATCGTCCAGGTAGACGAACACGAACGGGAGATCGCGCAGCACTGCATCCATCATGCGCTGGAACGTCTGTGCCGCACCTTTTAACCCGAATGGCATGCGCAGGAACTCAAATAAACCGAACGGAGTTATTACCGCTGTTTTGGGTACGTCCTCAGCGCGCACTGAGACCTGGTGGTAACCGCGGACCAGGTCTATTTTAGAAAAAACGCGTGCTCCGGCGAGGTGAACGGAAAAATCCTGTATGTGGGGAAATGGGTAGCGGTCATGTGCTGTGGTGTTGTTCAACCTGCGGAAATCACCGCACAGTCGCCACGCTCCCTCAGCCTTAGGGACCATGTGTAGCGGGGATGCCCATGGGCTGTTCGAACGCCTGATGATGCCCAACCTTTCCAGGTTGGTGAACTCCTCGCGCGCTATAGCCAGTTTAGCTGCATCCAAGCGCCGAGGCCTTGCAAAAATGGGCGGCCCGGTGGTGGTGATAAAGTGCTCCACCCTGTGTTTAGCGATGGCCGCCAAAAACGTTGGGACCGTGAGTGCTGGGAACTGAGTGAGCAGTGCGTGGAACTTACCGCCTGGAGTTGTGACGCTGGCTTGTGCTGTTGGCCGGGTCCCTTGAGCTATACAGGGGAGAGATTCAAAGGACAGTGCATTAACCAGGCGCCTGTTAGCAACATCCACAAGTAAACTATATGCACACAGAAAATCAGCGCCCAGGAGCGGGCAACACAGTGCTGCTATGATAAAAGTCCACTCATACGAGCGGCCATGTAGAGATAAGGTCAGTGTTCTCTCACTGAACGTCTTAATCTCCGAGCCGTTTACTGCCACCATTCCGGGGCCGCTAGGTCCTGCCAGCTGGTCAGCGTAGGATGGCAGGATGACGCTCTTCTGGGCTCCGGTGTCGACGAGAAAGCGTCTCCCCGAGCGCGAGTCCGTCACGTAGAGCAGCTTGTTCTCTTCACCGGTGGTCGCAGCTGCTACCGACTGCCGGCCTTGGCGTTTCCCGAGCCCTTGAAGTGGCACGGTGGCACGCATCTGCGCGCGTTCCCTCCAAAGCGGCGGTGGTAGAAGCAGCGCGTGTCTTTCTTGCGCTTCTTGGCCCCCGTTGCCGCTACCGTCGGTGGCTCCTCGCCTCCCCTGGTCGTCTCGCTGGGCTCCACTGCCGTCGCGTTGACTGTGATTGCCCTGGTGGTGAGGATGATCCGGTCTGCCTCCTGGGCTAGCGCACGGTAGTCTCACGCGGCCAGCAACAGCGAATTGGCCAGAACCGCTCTTGCTTCTGTTGGCAGGTTCCGGAGGAAAAGGTGGGCAAACAGAAAGTGCCCGTCGCCAGTGCCCATCAACGCCAGCATCTTCTCCATCAGGTCTACGGCCGACCCATCTCCTAACTCGGTCCGCGCCAGGAGCCTCTCCGCTCTCTCACATTCCGAGAGCGTGTATCGCCGGATGAGCGCAGCCTTGAGCGCCTCATATTTGCTGCTGGCTGGTGGCTGATCGAGCAGGCTTGCTACCTGCTGGGCTGTGCGGGAGTCCAGCACTGCTACCACATGGTAGAACTTGGTGTCGTCTGCTGTTACCCCCCGGAGGGCGAACTGGGCCTTGGTGTGGTGGAACCAAGAGCGTGGGTTGTGCTGCCAGAAATCCGGTAGCTTGACTGAAACTGCACACGCGTTGCTGGGGGTTCCAGTCCTGGCTGTCTGCGGATTGGCTTCTGCGTCTCTGGGGATTCCCGACCGGGCCGGCTCCGCGGTTCTTGCCTCGTGTTCCATAATACGTCTTGGGTCACCAGTGTGGAGTGTGTAAATGAAGAGGCATATTCATTTCAGACGATTTATTACACACTCACATCTCACAAGCAAAGAACAGACTGACTGGTCACATCAAGCATTCCTCTCTCTTTATCAAGTCACACTTCACAAGGTTCAAGGCACTTCCTCATCACAGCATGACATCTACACTACACTTCATTCAACCCCCTCTCACCCACTTGGGCATTGTTCTCCCATGTGTATTCATTGTCTCTGTCTAAGGTGTGAAATAACCTGAGGCCCACAATATATAAATTAGTGGTGTCGGACGATTAAAATTTTTTTATCACAGTTAATCTTTTGGAATTATGAATTAATCATGATTAATAAGATGTTGATCACATGTTTTTTTTTCATTCAGATAAAGTGTACCTAACTTGGTAATTTTTCAAGTTTGTTATACTATTATAAACATGGGAGTAGACAAATATGCTTTCTTTCTTCACCTACAGGTTTATTAAAGCTCTCAACATATCCAGAATGACAAAAACTATCCAGAATATTCTCCAGAAAATTCTCAAAAGTACTACTGCATGTGCAACAACAGAATAGCAGGGCTCAGTAACGTCACTGAACAACAACCAGCCAGCAGCCACAAGAGGAGCTTGCTCTTCCTCCTATAGCAAACATCCACCGCTTTTAAGCAGCTCAACACAAAACAATGGACCTCATGTGTCACAACAGACACAATTTCCCTTTTAGCAGAAAAACTGTAAAAACATGAACAACTATCTCGCCTGTGATGTCACTCACTACGTCACAAAAACAGGGCGAGGGAGTAAGTGGACATTATGAACACAGCTTGAGAATTTTTTTAGACTGCTACTCACCTGCCAACAGTTGGACCCAAAGCTATGAGGATGAAACAGGCGCATGTCTGTCCATGCCAGCTGCTGGCAGTGAGCTACAACTGTAGTACGTAGCTGTTTATACTGCTAGCCAGCTAGCTAGCTTCCAAACCAGCATCCAGGTGAAGTTTTGGAGGAGGCTATTACAATTATCCAGGTGAGAGCTCCGACAGATAACACTGTAAACTTAAACATGACAGCGTTTTGGGGATTTCCATGGCTGTAATCCTTGGTTTTGATCTTTCTTTGACTTCACAATGTCTGTATGCTGCGGCCAGTGTGTATGACTGCAGAGTGGCTTCCGGTACACAGGGCAGCTAGGCCAAAAAACAACTGTTCACGCTTTCTCCCATTAACTACCATTCACGCAATAAAGCTGACACCCCTAATATAAATAAAATATATATAAAGTATAATACATGTGTGTCAGATGTTTTGCCTTCGGCAGATGAGGCTGTGAAGGGAGGACTCAGGGTGCAGGCAGGATTAGATGCAATAATGATTTATTAAAAAAAGAACAGAAATAAAAGGTGCAGCATGAGGGCTGGAAATAACTCAGAAATAGGCAACAAAAAACTCATGGAGATAACTTGGGAATCAGGGACACACAGGAAGCACGACTGGAGAAACGACAATGATCTCACACCGAACAGAGACAAAGACTGAAAAAAATAAGGGAACAAATGATTAACAATCATAACACAGCAGAGAGACAATCAGGGCCAAACAGTAACATACGTTAGGGAAACTGGCTATGAGCACGAGAAACATGAGGGACTGGGAACAAGAGATAGACAAGTACACACACAACCCAACACCAGACGGGGTGGACAAAGGACAAAAACACGGACAGGGGAAACACAAAGGCAAAAATAATGTTTAGTTTAGTTTAGTTTATTGGTTTATCTGTCAGGGACCATGTACAGAAAAAAACCTTAACCACAGGGTAAAGATGCTCTGTACCAGATTATAGCGTCCTCTCTAATTTCCATCTGTAGACCCTGAGGCAGGCAGGAAGATATTAAAAGAAAAACAGCACATATAGAAAGCAATTCAGGTCAGGTTTCAGAAACTGTTGACATTGAAACAAGCAGGAAGTAAGTTTAAAAGGTAAAAAGATAAAAGAAATGGCACACATACACTACCGTTCAAAAGTTTGGGGTCATCCAGACAATTATTTTGTGTTTACCATGAAAAGTCACACTTATTTACCACCATGAGTTGTAAAATGAATAGAAAATATAGTCAAGACATTGACAAGGTTAGAAATAATGATTTGTATTTGAAATAATAATTTTTTCCTTCAAACTTTGCTTTCATCAAAGAATCCTCCATTTGCAGCAATTACAGCATTGCAGACCTAACATGATTGCACAAGGGTTTTCTAATCATCCATTAGCCTTCTGATGCAATGAGCAAACACATTGTACCATTAGAACACTGGAGTGATAGTTGCTGGAAATGGGCCTCTATACACCTAAGATAAGATAAGATAAGATAAGATAAGATAAGCCTTTATTAGTCCCACAATGGAGAAATTCCAGGATTGCAACAGCACAGGGATAGCAACACTCAGAGCAACAATCAGAAGGCAAGAAAAAACAAGAACAGCTAGTATACATATGTACATATTACTATATATATATATATATATAGATATAGATATAGATATATATATCCTTCCTTCCTTCCTTCCTGCCCTTCAGAGAGAACGGTCGCTTTTTCTTCTGCTCCCTCTTTCACCTTCCTTCACCCTCCCTAACTGAGAATCCCAGCTTGCTGTCTTGTCTGTGTCACTGTTCTTCTGGCTGAATCTTGATCCAAATGAAAAAATGGATTTGGTTTAATAAAATTAACAACTTTTTACATAAATTTGGGCCAGGGGGAGCCCCTATGGAGAGACCCATGGATTGGAACACATGTGTCTGCATGATTCGACTGATGATGTGGAACATCTATCTGGTTTGGCACGATCACAGGATTTTTCTGCTGATTGGCTCTGGAGTTTCCTGGTGTATCGAAAATTTAACTAGAAGAGCTAATCAAAGCGGTCCCGACGTAGCTGCTTCTTCAACAATTCGACCAGACGGGGGACAGCACTAACTAACGGCAAGACTAACGTGGAAATTACCATCTGGCATGCACTGTAGAGGGATGGACTCTGCCGGACATGCTTCCCATGTTTAGAAGGGAAACATCTGGAGTCGTTCTGGTGCCCTCCAAGAATGGATTTAAAGCCTATGTATGGAAATTATGAACACAGGATTGCAAGAGCTGTAAATTCTATGCTCTGAGTGATCTGTGTTATCAGACCTTGAATTTGGTGCCCTGTTAACTATTTTCCTCCTGGATTAAGACAAAACAGAAGACTGTGCTTCTCTTCATAAACATTCTGGTGTGCTGCATCTGAACTCTCAAGGACAGTGACTGGCTCAGGAAATTTCCATCTGCCATGCCTCAAGGACATGTTTCCGAGTTTCAGACACTAAGACATAACATCTCGGCTGGGAGAGATTTTGCTGCCTCCAGTAACTGATAAACACCCACCTGCATTCAACATACACGAACACACTGATTCACAAATACTGAATTACACCCATCCATTCACTGATCCTCTCTGACTTTTGGTTTTGTTGTCTGCTAAATGTGCATTGAGTTTTTTTTTTTCCTGCAATCAAAATTTCGCTCACTCACTGAGCGATATTTTGATAAACATGTTTTTTTCTCTCGCCTACTGTGTCATCCCATATTCCCTTCATTTTTCTTTCTTTATCCCCACTATGACTGGCGCCTAGCGGCTGCCCCGGCCTTAGATGCGCTCTGCAAAGCGTGCCCAAATGCCAAGTCACGTTTCGTTACCTTGTATTCATACATGTGTAATGACAATAAAGTTGAATCTCATCTCTCATCATCTCATTATATATATATATAGACACACAGTGCGGAGCATTGTGGTTGGTGAATGTGCAGCAGAAAGTCTAAGCTCTCTCTCCCTCCGCGGGTGCGGCGGGCCAGCTGGATGTCTTTGGGCATGATGGTGGTGACCCTCTTAGCGTGGATGGTGCACAGGTTGGTGTCCATGAAGAGACCCACCAGGTAGGCCTCGCTGGCCTCCTGCAGAGCCATGACGGCGGAGCTCTGGAAGCGCAGGTCGGTCTTGAAGTCCTGAGCGATCTCCCTCACCAGGCGCTGGAAGGGCAGCTTACGGATGAGCAGCTCCGTGGATTTCTGGTAGCGACGGATCTCTCTCAGAGCCACGGTACCGGGCCTGTAACGGTGAGGCTTCTTCACTCCGCCGGTGGCCGGAGCACTTTTTTCGAGCAGCCTTGGTGGCTAGCTGCTTCCTGGGGGGCATTTTCCTCCAGTAGATTTACGGGTGGTCTGCTTGGTTCTTGCCATCGCTCTTTATTATTCTGTCTTATATTTCTTGCACGCCACCTAAACTCCAGCCTGGTACCCGCGTCGTTTTTGCCACAGTTCCTCGGCATGTTGAGCTTCTCCGTTAGCACCGGGTGGCGGTTGGAGCTAGCTAGCCAGCTAGCTAGCTCTTCCCTGCTGTATCGTCCCCCGCTGCAGACAGTGGATCCGTCTGCCGACTCGGGAGACCCTTGGGGCGATCTGTGTGTCCGTGATATATATATAGAGTGAAAGGTGTAGAAAGAAGAAGGAAGATAAGAAAAAGGCATTTGCAAAAGGCAGCCAACTCGTGTGGCGCCGCCGGTCCGGCGGAACCGGAACCGGGAAAAAAACAAAAGCAAAAAACTATGTAGATATTGCACCAAAAACCAGACATTTGCAGCTATAATAGTCATTTACCACACTAGCAATTGTCACGGCTGGCCCTCACGAGCCAGCATAAGACGCCACAGTTCAGTAAGTTGCAGTTCAGTTCCTTTACTTATAATGCACAGGACTTAGGTGTACAACACAACTTTGCCACGCAGGCTTCGTTACACAACACAATGTAAAATAACAATAGAGGTTAGCGGCTAGGGCGAGGGGCACTCGTACGCCGCAAAGGCAGGGAATATAAAACGTGGAACAGGGAGAGAGTTATGGCAGAGACGAGGAGCTCTCGTCCGCCGTAATTAGGAAGGAACGTCAGCGAGGGAGAAGACAATTCCAAATAATAAATCACTTACATGCAGCGGGATGCGTAGAGGAACCCAGGGAGCATGTGGTAAGGAGACAGGGTAAGTCATAAGACTTTTGACGAGACAGCCGCAGCGTTCAATTCACTCGCACTGACATTTAAAGCCAGCTGCTCATGATTGGACACGCGGCGCAGCTGCTCAGGCTCTGACAGCTGAGAGCCCCCGAGCGTCTGGCCAATCAGAGCCCGGGAAGCCCGAGTGACGACACCTGCTGTCAAAACCTGACAAGGATGAGGAATAACCCGAGCGCGGACAAAAGCGCTCGGGATATGACAGAGCCCCTCCCTCTACGCGAACTCCCGGTCGCGCGTAACATCCAGACCCCCCCACCCCACCCCAGGGAGGGTGGAGGGGGAAGCAGGTGGAGGGGGAGCAGGGTCAACTCACAACAAGGGGATAAAAACATCGGGGAAGGGAGGGAGAGAGAAAAAAAAAGCAGAAACCGTACATAAACGGGGACAAAAAGATGAATAAAAAGAAAAGTCAACGCTAGATGGATATCTCTCACATATAACCACAAAAAAGAAAGCCAAGATGAGGATACATGGAACACCAGTCAATACCACAAGGCAGGATCAAGGAAATATAAGGACAAATAATACCTTCTTCTCCAAGTTAATGTGTACAGAAAATCTTCAAAACCAAAAGACAACACAGGTGCCAAAAAAAAAAAAAACCAACTAGACCCGAGTAAGGGAGTAACATAGGAAATATACAATCACACCCTAAAGAAACATACAATACTCATGATAGCATACTGTCAAAATGAAAAGGAAATTCTGCTCAGAAGAGTCTCAAATCGGGAGTGCAAGGAACAAACCCAAACAATCATCCCAGAAAATAACATGAAAGACAGCTACGGCAAGAGAACATATGTCCATCAACGGAAAACAGTCACCTTAAACATGAAGTTCAATCCCCTGTGGGGTATTTCAGTCTGAGAGGGGAGGAGAGAAAAAGAAAACCAGTCACAAGTCAGTGGTGGGGCAAGAGAAGGAGAGGGAAAAAAAACCATTGGGGAATAGTGTTAAATAACTCCGCTCAGGAGGCCTCCCAGCACCCAGCATCCAGGCCGCCAGCAAAAGCAGCGGAACGTGCCCTAACGGCTCAGCCAAACCCCGGGCCGAGGGAAACCATGTCTCCGGCGGGCGGACCAGGGCGCCGAAAGAATCATCCTGCTCGTCAGGAAACTGGGCCCGGACGCCAAAAGGACAGAGCCGGTCACCGGGTGGTCGGGCAGTATCAGCCTGCCAACAGAATGGCTGGGGGAAGGTCGGCGAACCGGGCCAGCTGGAATTAACTCCCGCAGTCTCAAAAGCGGGGAAGAAGGGGCCATGGCGAGGACGGGGCATGGCCTGGAAAGCGCTCAGCGGTGGGTCAGCTACACAATCTCCGGAACCCGCCTGGGTCAAAACAACCATGGCGCCGAGCTCCGATTGAGCGAGAGCGGCACCCGCGTCGGACCCCGATTGGGCCGGAACTTCCATGACGTCAAGCTCCAAACGAGCGAGAGCAGCACCCGCGTCGGACCCCGATTGGGCCGGAACCTCCCTGACGTCGAGCTCCGATCGAGCGAGAGCAGCACCCGCGTCGGACCCTGATTGGGCCGGAACCTCCATGACGTCAAGCTCCGATCGGGCGAGAGCAGCACCCGCGTCGGACCCCAATTGGGCCGGAACCTCCATGACATCGAGCTCCGCTTTAACCAGCGGAGCACTCCCGGTGGACCCCATGCCGAGAGCCGGAACCTCCAAGGTGGCACCTAGAGCAGGTTCGCCTCCAGTGACCCTGGGGAGAGGCTCAGAGGGACAAAAGGAACCGGGATCAGGATCACCGGCAGCGGCAGGGCCCGGCGAGACAGGCTCGAGCGCAGCAGACGGCTGCACCCGGCTCGCCCCCCTGAGAGACAGGCAATAATGCTCCAGAAAGAAGATGAGGGATAGAAAATAGAGCACTTGCCTGATCTCGGGTTCTGCCGCCATCCAGGACTTCGATGCTCCGGGTTCAAACGGGAGGAGGTCGTCGTCCGGTTCCCACTCCGTCGTGACGTCATCCGCCCCTGGAGGAGGGGCTCCTGCAGCTGGAGGACCCCCCGACGTCATCGTATACGCTGGCGGTTCATGAGGCGTGGAGGTGGGGGGCTCTCGGCCCGCTGGACCGGACTGATCATCTGCGGAGTCCCGGGGACGCTCCGTCATCGGCACAGGCTCCAACCAGTCGTCTGATCTCCTCTGCCCAGAAAATGGCTGCGGGGCTGGGGTCTTCTGCCCGAGGGCCGCAGGCTCACTCCTCATCTGGTGACGCTCCTCTGAAGTCGAAGCGTGCTCAGCAGGGGGAGACACAGAGGCAGCGGGTTTAATAAACATATCAGCAGGGAATTGAGGCTCGGGGGGCTGCAAACCCCGAGCCTCACCCCCAGGAGTCAGACAGAACAAATCACTATTAGATGGAAAAAAGTGAACTTGTACTTGCCTGCCTCCCGGGAGGGCGGTGGAACCTGCCGTAGGGAACGTCATTCCATCCTCCTCCCACCGGGTGGTGGCCGGAGACTCTCTTGAAGGAGGAGAGGGGGCCACTCGGGATGGTGTAGCCGCACTGTCCACTGGAGCAAAACTTCTCAAACTCCCAGCCGCTGGAGAAGACGTCGAGGCGGAGGGGGCAACAGCCAAGTCGGGCCGGGCGTGACGCGCTGACAGCTCAGCGAGGGAAGCAGGCCCGGGGGGAAAGGCTGCAGGGATCTCCTCCTGGTGAGACGCTGGGGAGACAGCAGTGGGATGAATGGGGTCAGCCCAGTGAACCGGAGCGGGCTCCGGAAGGGAGTCGCGCTGAGAACGTCTCTGACCACGGCGCCGACGTCTACAATGGGCCCCGGGTGGTGCGAACTTCAGGACTGGATCGAGAGAAGGATCCGGATTCCAGAGCGGGCAGCGGGAGCTCCGATTACTCCGCCTTTGGCCTCGTTCCACCTCGATATCCTGGAGCGCCTTGCGGTGGGCGGCGATCTCTTGTCTCTGGTCGGTGTAGCGGGGAGACAATCAGTCGAGCGTTATCTCAGCGCAGTCCAGGTAATAGTGCGCTTCGGATGAGTCGTCAAGGCTGGCGGAAGCACTGATGAAGTCATCCACCTCCTCCAGCGCCTCAGGCAGCTGGAGCCAGAGATCACCCCACCTTGCAGCCTCCTCCTCTTCATACATCTGAATTATCTGGCGTTGGGCAGCGATGTCGAGTCTCCTCGCGTCGACCTCTGGGTGACCATTGTAGCGGGAAGGCAGACAGTCAAGCACCTCCTCAGCCCGGTCTAAATACCACTGTTCATCGGGCTGATAACCGAGGAGAGGAGGGGCGAGGGAGGTGTCTGGATGCCCATCGAGGTCGGAGGCGATAATGAGGATTTCATCTACCTCCTCCAGCGCCTTGGTCAGCAGGACGTGGGAACCCCCAGAACGACTCCGCTGAGATGGCATATTTCCAACGCCACGTACCTGGACAGGAAGGGGCAAAGTTCCCAGAACGCAACTTACTGAGAACGGCGTCTCCTTCTGGCGGCTGTCTACTGTCACGGCTGGCCCTCACGAGCCAGCATAAGACGCCACAGTTCAGTAAGTTGCAATTCAGTTCCTTTACTTATAATGCACAGGACTTAGGTGTACAACACAACTTTGCCACGCAGGCTTCGTTACACAACACAATGTAAAATAACAATAGAGGTTAGCGGCTAGGGCGAGGGGCACTCGTACGCCGCAAAGGCAGGGAATATAAAACGTGGAACAGGGAGAGAGTTATGGCAGAGACGAGGAGCTCTCGTCCGCCGTAATTAGGAAGGAACGTCAGCGAGGGAGAAGACAATTCCAAATAATAAATCACTTACATGCAGCGGGATGCGTAGAGGAACCCAGGGAGCATGTGGTAAGGAGACAGGGGTAAGTCATAAGACTTTTGACGAGACAGCCGCAGCGTTCAATTCACTCGCACTGACATTTAAAGCCAGCTGCTCATGATTGGACACGCGGCGCAGCTGCTCAGGCTCTGACAGCTGAGAGCTCCCGAGCGTCTGGCCAATCAGAGCCCGAGAAGCCCGAGTGACGACACCTGCTGTCAAAACCTGACAAGGATGAGGAATAACCCGAGCGTGGACAAAAGCGCTCGGGATATGACAGCAATGTATATTAGATATTAGAGTGTATTTCTGATTAGTTTAAAGTTATCTTCATTGAAAAAAAGTGTTTTTCTTTCAAAAATAAGGAAATTTCTAAGTGACCCCAAACTTTTGAACGGTAGTGTAAAATCAATTTCCGAGTACAATTTCATAATCCCATTTAAGGGAGCGAGTCTGGCAGGCTTGATTACTTAAAATCCATTTTTTTAGCCTCTGTGGAAAAGTCTCTGTAATTTTTCTGGTCTTCAAAGCAGCGGGGAGCTTGTACCATTCCGTTATAGCTGTGTACGACAAAGCTGATTGTCCAAAAGCAGTTTTATGTAGGGGGGTGCAACAATGCCACCTAGAGGAAGTCCTTGTTATTCTGTATTTTGTTCAGAAGTCAGGTACACAAAAGTCAAAAGGGGCAGAACCATGGATAATTTTAAAGATCAACCGCATATTTGCATACATGATCATGTTTTCAAAGCTTAACATCTTGTGTTTGGCAAGTATACCATAATGGTGATACTGTTATATCTTCTTATCCAGAATTTTGATGGATTGTTATACACGGATTCCAAGGGTTTCAGAGCTGTGCTGTTGGCTTGTGACCAGCAAGAGATGCAATAGGAGAAATGTGTCAAAATCATGGCATTCTGAAAGGTTTCTGATCCTTTTAGAGTACGTAAGTTTCTGACACATCCAAAGTTTGCAGGGTTATATTTCAGAGTGCGGTTCATCCATTTTATGCATTTTTTAAAGCTGAACGTGGGATCTAATGTGACACCCAAATACTTAAACACTGTTACATTTTCTATATTTGCTTCATTTACAGTTATAGTCAGATAGTGCGAATGATTTTTTTTTTTTTTTTTTTTTGTTACTTATTTGTACCCGTAGGTAGACTTGGTTTGCAGTCTGGTGACAAGCCACTGGCTGCTGGTCGCTGCGTGCGCGAGCGCCCTAAACCTACATGTTTTTGGTGTGCGGGAGGAAACCGGAGAAATCCCGGAGTAAACCCGCGCAACACGGGGAGAACATGCAAACTCCACACAGCTCACTGTTGGTCGGGGGCTGGGATCGAACCCACAATCTCATGATCCCCGCGGTCCCCCGGCCGAGGGTAAAACTGCGCTGCCACAGTGCTAAACCACTGCGCCACCGTGCACCCGTGTTTGTTGGTAAAGTACACGGTAGCTGTTTTCCCTACATTCAGAGTGAGGCATGATTGATTCAGCCATTTTGACACTTTTTCCATTGCTATCATTAACTTGTCAGCCACTTGTTTGGCATCCTTCCCATGTGTGTAGATGACTGTGTCATCATACATCTGAATTTTTATGTCATTTTCACAAAGTTATGGCAAATCATTAATATACAAAGTAAACATCAGTGGGCCTAAAACTGAACCTTGTGGTACTCCCATGGTGCATGCCTTTGATAGATAGATAGATAGATAGATTTGTTTATTTGACAGGGACAGTGCAATAAACATAGACAATTAATCAATGACAATCAACTGGGATACAGTATTGTTTATGCACATACAGTGGGAATGACCAGATAGATAAGATTTTAACCAGCTAAGGGTATTCATGAACAGTTTATATCCTGAAAACTTAGAAAGAAGGACCAAGTGATTGACTGTATCAAAGGCTTTACGCAAGTTAAAAAAAAAAAAAAAAAAAAAAAAAGGCTATTATCCCCCTCATCGCAGTCCAGATTTTCTTTAATCATTTCAATAAAGTAACAACATGCAGCATCCGTTGAGTGGTTCGGCCTGAAACCAAACTGCATGGGATGCAGCAGCTGAGCAGATTCAAGATGTTCTACCAGTTGGTCTACTACCACTTTTTCAATGGCTTTTGACAAAACAGGAAGTATACTTATTGGCCTATAATTACTAATTTCCTGTTTGTCTCTGGCTTTGTGTATCGGGCTTACAATGGTGGGTTTCAATGCATCAGGAAAGATATTTTTATGTACTGATTGATTGATTAGTTCTGTAATTGGAATTATTAAAGCATCTTTATGTTTTTCAAGAATACAGTGTCAAGTTCATGAATATCCTTAGCTCCTCACTGGCTGCTCAACCTGCCACTGCTGTGAGCAGCCTGTAATCAGCCCACCTGCTGCAGCTCGCACCTGCCTCCACTCAATGCCATTAGTCACTCACTATTTAGTCTCTGTTTGTGTGTTCACTTATTGTCGCAGTGTTAGTCTGTATCTTGCGTGTAGTCAGCTTCCCATGTTCAGTCTTCACTCTGTGTTTGGTCTACTCACCCTTGGACTTCGTTTGGTGTTGCCTTTTCCCCAGAGCCCAGCGTTTCTCCAAAACACACTATGTAAGTCGTCTTTTCTCAGGTCATGTTTCTTGCATTCCTCCAGCGGCCAACTAAACCCTGGGGTGTGACGTGAACTCTCTCCCCGTAGCCAAACAGAGTCTTCTGAACTGTGTTCACCTGTCGTGTAGCTTATTATTTTGTTGCTTATGTTGGATACTTCTTGTACCACTGACGCTTTGTTTAATAAAACACGCTCTTCACCTGCAAGTGGGCTCGTCTCTTTTCATCCATGCGCTGCGTAAAAACGCACGCACATGACAATCAATACATTTCCAGAGTTTTTGCTGTTCCATTTTTCATTTTTTATTATGCCCGAGAAGAAATTTGCTTTTGCTTTATGGCGCTGCATGGTGACTTCATTTCTGAGGCTTTTAAAAATCAGTCTGCTTAAATCAGTTTTTAGCCGTTTTTAAGAGCTAAATCCCTTTTTGTCATGAATTTCCATAATTTTTCATTTAGCCAAGGAAGATCCTGTTTTTCCTTGTGCTTAGTGTTATTTTATGTTTTGAGATAATTTCTTTGATAGTTGTCATATTTTTGCATGTCTGTTCAGTTTGTATCACAATTTATTTTAGTCCACTTTACGTGCTGTAACTCATTTTCAAAGGATTGTTTTTCTTTGGTGTGTACCAGATATATATTCCAGCATCAGTAGGCTTTTTGTATCATGATTTTGACAATTTGCGTACTACTTAAGTGAGATTATGGTCAGACATGCCAATAATTAAACTGTATTTTTTTTTTTTATTATGCGGTCAGTTTTGTTGGTAAGAATCAACTCAAGGAGAGTTTGAGATGAACAGGTTATTCTAGTTGGGTTCCTGATCATCTGATCCATATGAAACATTGGTGATGTCCTTTAATTTCTGTCTGCGTGTTTTACAAAGCCAATTTAAGTTGAAATCACCCATGAGGATTAACTCTTTGCAGCCAAACTGTTTCAGTACATTTGATAGACAATTAAAGAATGTGTCCTTAGAGGATGGAGGTCGATAGATCACAATCAAAGCAAAAGAACTTTCTGGTGACAGTACAACTTTAACTCCAACACATTCCAGCAATGTCAAGTTGTGTACACTGATATCCATCCTTTACATAAATCATGACCCCTCCTCCCCTGTCGTCTTCTACCATATCTACAGTGGGGAAAAAAAGTATTTAGTCAGCCACCAATTGTGCAAGTTCTCCCACTCAAAAGATGAGAGAGGTCTCCAATTTTCATCATAGGTATACCTCAACTATGAGAGACAAAATGAGAAAAAAAAAAAAATCCAGAAAATCACCTTGAAGGATTTTTAATGAATTAATTGGTAAATTCCTCGGTAAAATAAGTATTTGGTCACCTACAAACAAGCAAGATTTCTGGCTCTCACAGACCTGTAACTTCTTCTTTAAGAGGCTCCTCTGTCCTCCACTCGTTACCTGTATTAATGGCACCTGTTTGAACTCGTTATCAGTATAAAAGACACCTGTCCACAACCTCAAACAGTCAGACTCCAAACTCCACTATGGCCAAGACCAAAGAGCTGTCAAAGGACACCAGAAACAAAATTGTAGACCTGCACCAGGCTGGGAAGACTGAATCTGCAACAGGTAAGCAGCTTGGTGTGAAGAAATCAACTGTGGGAGCAATTATTAGAAAATGGAAGACATACAAGACCACTGATAATCTTCCTTGATTTGGGGCTCCACGCAAGATCTCACCCTGTAGGGTCAAAATGATCATGAGAACGGTGAGCAAAAATCCCAGAACCACATGGGGGGACCTAGTGAATGACCTGCAGAGAGCTGGGACCAAAGTAACAAAGGCTACCATCAGTAATACATTATGCTGCCAGGGACTCAAATCCTGCAGTGCCAGACGTGTCCCCCTGCTTAAGCCAGTACACGTCCAGGCCCGTCTGAAGTTTGCTACAGAGCATTTGGATGATCCAGAAGAGGATTGGGAGAATGTCTTATGGTCAGATGAAACCAAAATAGAACTTTTTGGTAAAAACTCAACTTGTCGTGTTTGGAGGAGAAAGAACACCATACCTACTGTGAAGCATGGGGGTGGAAACATCATACTTTGGGGCTGTTTTTCTGCAAAGGGACCAGGACGACTGATCCGTGTAAAGGAAAGAATTAATGGGGCCATGTATCGTGAGATTTTGAGTGAAAACCTCCTTCCATCAGCAAGGGCATTGAAGATGAAACATGGCTGGGTCTTTCAGCATGACAATGATCCCAAACACACCGCCCGGGCAACGAAGGAGTGGCTTCGTAAGAAGCATTTCAAGGTCCTGGAGTGGCCTAGCCAGTCTCCAGATCTCAACCCCATAGAAAATCTTTGGAGGGAGTTGAAAGTCCGTGTTGCCCAGCGACAGCCCCAAAACATCACTGCTCTAGAGGAAATCTGCATGGAGGAATGGGCCAAAATACCAGCAACAGTGTGTGAAAACCTTGCGAAAACTTACAGAAAACGTTTGACCTCTGTCATTGCCAACAAAGGGTATATAACAAAGTATTGAGATGAACTTTTGTTATTGACCAAATACTTATTTTACTGAGGAATTTGCCAATTAATTCATTAAAAATCCTTCAGTGTGATTTTCTGGATTTTTTTTTCTCATTTTGTCTCTCATAGTTGAGGTATACCTATGATGAAAATTGGAGACCTCTCTCATCTTTTAAGTGGGAGAACTTGCACAATTGGTGGCTGACTAAATACTTTTTTGCCCCACTGTATAGGTATTGTACCCTGGTACACTGAAAACAGCTGAAGGTGTTGTTGGGGTTAACCAGGTCTCTGAGAAGCAGAGGTAGTCAAGAATTGAATTGGTCAATAGTTGTTGTATTTGTTCTGTTTAAGAGGCAATGCTCCTAATATTGAGATGACGTCCAAAAAAACCCTTTAGGTTTCATAGTCGGGTCCCACAAAACCTTGGCATGATTTACAGTTTGAAACATTTCAGTAGTTTGTTGTTTTTCAGCCACAGTTTTTATCCCATACCAATCCCATTTTGTAACAGTCTTACCAGGCTTATGCAGTTTGAGTCTTGTTGCAATAATTTTTTCTGTGTTGATGTCACTGACATCCCAGGCAACTCCATTGATGCCATTCCCTTTCGGGTGGGCCGCCACAGCGGCATCTGGGGAAACCTTTCCTGCATTTATCACTGGCGTCTTTGGAGATCTGACTGATGTCAGCCTCCTCTGGATGGGCTGCTGCTGTATCGGTGTCCAGAGAGGCCGGGATGACGTCAACAGCCAGCCACTGGGCCATGAATCGTCGACATGGCTAGGCCCGGCAAACATCCCTTGCTGAAAGAGCTGCCGCTGCATTAGCGTCCGGGAGAAAAGGGCCAAAACCAACATCTAGCGGTTGGGCTCCAAGCCGTTGACAAGGCTACATTCGATGGACATCCCCGCTGGAAAAGCCGCCGCTGTACCGGCACCCAGGGCAACCGGGCTGGCGCCGTCACCTCCCTGTTGGGCCACAATTTGTCGTCCCGACTCCGCCTGGTAGGCCCACCCCACCAGGTAAGCTGCTGGAGCACCAGCATCCCGGGTGCCTGGGTCAGTCCCGACCTCCGATTGCTGGATGCTGTGTTGTTGGCATGGGTCTGCTGAAATGGCTGATGTTACTGTATTGGTGTTTGGAGGGACCATGAGCTGTGGATTCCATTGTAAACAGTTTAGCTGTGGTTGCTGAGTTAGCCACTTTAGCTGCTGTACTGGCTGTAGGGGCCAGGTTAGCCAAATTAGCTGAAATTGTTGTTCAGGCTGCAGTATCCAGGTTTTCCAGTTTATTTGCAGTTGTTCGGCCAGCTGCGATGACCATGTTTACCAGTTTAGCAGCAGTTGTTGGGCTGACAGCGCCGGCCCAATAGGGTTTCCTTTATCCAAAGGCTGTGAGCCTGGGTTCACCTTCACATCTCCCGCTAATAATATCATAGCTGCTATGTAGATGGACCCTGAAGCTGTCCTTCCAGGGCTTACTTGTACCCGCTTTGCAGGAAGCACCTGGGCACAACCATCGACCAGAAATATGGAGTACAGCAGATGTTGCAGATGAGGCACCGCTGCATTGATAGTGAAAGTAGACAGACACTTAAAACAGCACCAGCTATCCAGTGTTCCGGTGGTAGCGGAGTCAGTTTTGTGAATAAAGTAGGTCTAAAATATAAAGGTTTAGAAGGTTTAAAAGGAGATTTAACGCCTGAATTTATTTCCAATTATGAAAAAAAAAATTCACTTGTGTTTTTGCTTTCAAGTAGATGCTAAATTAAGTTGAGAAAGTTAATTTGACTATAGCACATAAAATAGATATAATTTTAGGTATGATGCAAATTAGCGAAAACAGGCATCTATGGTAAAAAAAAATGGTAAAAAAAGCACCTGTTCCCATCTCAAGTATGAAGAATCTTTTATTTATGCAACAAAGTTATTTTCAGTATTTTCAACTCTCATGACTGCCAAACTATAACCCTAACCCTAACCCTAACCCAAACCCTAACCCTAACCCTAGCAATCAGGAAATGGATGGTGCTCCGTCTCTGACCGTTCCTACGAGAAACTAATGCTTGCAAAAGGTTCCTAGGTATGTGTTGGAAGTGCTCCAACCGGAAGTGGAGGAATACAGACGGTATTTTGGTTGCATTTGGAGCGGAAGCGGTTTGATGCGAATTCGCGACAACAGGCGTCAAGGGGTTAAGAGAAGCGCATGCAGAGCCTGCCAGTCTGTGTGTGCGTTCAGCGGCCATCTTGATGTACCTGTTTTTTTTTTTTAATGTGATAAATGGCATTCATGTATGTAGTGCTTTTTCTCATCTCTAGATGACCAAAGCGCTCTACAGATCCTGCTATCCACCCATTCACACACACATTCACACACTGATGGCGGCGGAGCTGCCATGCACCAGTGCTGGCCTGACCCACCAGGAGCAACTGGGGGTTCAGTGTCTTGCTCACACGTCGACATGCAGGCTGCAGGCAGAGCGGGAGTCGAACCCTGATCAGTAGTCGCCCACACTACACCCGCGCTACAGTCGCCCCCGTTCAACTCACCATCTGTCACCCCCACAACACAGCCAGACCCCCACATACCCCTCCCACCTCACTCTCATGTGCAGCACCTCTCTCTCTCCCCCCACCTCTCCCCCTCCTCTGAAGACATCAGCACCAACCCCCACACCACTGTGACCACGGACCAGGTGAGGAAACAGAGGGAGAGACTCCATCAGTAGAAGGCTGAGGCCCCTGATGGCATCTCCGCCAGGATCCTGAGGACCTGTGCCAACCAGCTATCTCTGGTACGGAAACACCTGTACAACCTGAGCCTGAGTCTGGAGAGAGTACTGGTGCTGTGGAAGACGTCCTGCCTGGTTTCTGTCCCCAAGAAGTCATCTCCATTGGATCTGAACAACTATCGACCAGTTGCCCTCACATCTCATGTGATGAAGGTCCTGGAGAGACTGGTCTTAGTTCACCTGAGGCCACAGGTGAAGACGT
This sequence comes from Pholidichthys leucotaenia, assembly GCA_020510985.1. Classification (NCBI taxonomy): domain Eukaryota; kingdom Metazoa; phylum Chordata; class Actinopteri; order Cichliformes; family Pholidichthyidae; genus Pholidichthys; species Pholidichthys leucotaenia. The sequence continues at coordinate 5,946,040 of CM035839.1, read as the reverse complement.
GGCTGGACCCTCTGCAGTTTGCATATCAGCCCCATTTAGGAGTTGAAGACGCTGTCATCTACCTGCTGCAACAAGCTCACTTGCACCTGGATGGAGGAGGAGACACTGTGAGAATCACGTTCTTTGACTTCTCCTGTGCATTTAACACCATTCAGCAACTGCTGCTGGGTGAGAAGCTGCAGGTGATGGGGGTTGACAGCTCTGTGATCTCCTGGATTACTGACTACATGATAGGCGGGCCACAGTTTGTCCGGCTGGCCAGTGTCTTGTCTGATGTGGTGGTTAGTGATGTGGGAGCTCCACAGGGGACTGTGCTCTCTCCTTTTCTCTTCACCTTATACACCACTGACTTTCAGTACAACACAGTCATGCCACCTGCAGAAATTCTCTGACTAAGCTGTTGTTGGGTGTATAAGAGGGGAGAGGAGGGGGGAGTACAGGGCACTGGTAGACACATTTGTGGAGTGGACCGAGCAGAATCACCTGAGCTTGAATGTCAGCAAGACCAGAGAGATGGTGATTGACTTCAGGAAGTCACCTTCACAGCCATTGCAGATTAAGGG